>OX376667.1:6076028-8476028 GCA_947386135.1 Melanchra persicariae | reverse complement strand
TTGTTCGTATTGAATAATCAAATTTCTAATAATACTGATACTGATTAATAGCATAGGTTTTAGAATAAGAGAAATCAGTTTAAGGATTCTCAGGATCTCATTCTTATAGATTTATTAACTGTTATTTATAGGACTAACTGCTTCAAACAACGATACATTACTAATTCAAACAAAACTTTCGTGGTCACTGTCAATCAGTTAATTTACATTGCGTTTTAACAAAAACTGTTCAATAAGTCATAAAATAACAAAGAAATAACCTCAGTAAAGCAACAAAGAAATCGAAATCCAACAGAGCATCACATTATCTAGCCGTAGAACATAAAACATTCATACCGAACCCGTCTACTGACAGTGCAAGGAAGTTTCCCCTTTTGTTCGCACCTTGCAAAGTACACACATTACATAGTCGTACAGAAGGCCGGCTCCATGCGTCAAGCAAAAACTGATGCACGCACACATGGACACGTACTTACGGAGATATCAAATAAATGACAGTCGCGAGTGCTCTTGCACTCGCTGTACGTGAACCTTGTGCGTGAATCATGTGCGTGCGTTTTTGCTTGATGTATGGAACCGATCTTCTGTGTCGGACTATTTTGTGGCCGTGCTGGTTTTTGTTGGTAAAATGCCGTGGTTTTCAGGTAAGAGTTTTGTTGGAAATAAAAAATACTAAGTTAAAGCTTAGTGACAGAGACTTTAGGTACGTAGTCGTAGAATTTTTTTAGGCTAAGTACATATAATATTTTATGCGCAAAATGTGTATGCACATTTACCATTCATTACTTCTTGCTGGTTGCGTTTTTATAATCAGGATATGAATGTATTTTCAATAATTTCCATGCTGTTTGTTTTTTTTTCAGAAATACTTTTTACGAAAATATTTTCCACTCCCGAATATTCTGGGGTATGCAAACAGCACCAAAATTTCCAGAACACACTCTGTAAAGTAGAACAAAACCAATAAAATTTTACATGTTTGACTATCACTTCGAAAACTGAACGAATTTTGGTGAATCCCACTATTTGACTAACTGAATTGAACGAACGAAGTCGTGCGTAAAAGCTAGCTATTAAATGAGAATGATGCAGTCTTATTGGCGAAGTTTTTCCCGCTATAAATTCTCGTATATTTGATGTGGCAGCCAGAATTAATGTTTTGGTAAATTATTACAGTTTCATTTCTTCTGTAAGTGAGTGAAAAGAACCGAATGAGGCTTCGTTTTGGGTACATGCGCGATGACTAGGGCGGCAGTGGGCGCGGAAGCGATTAGATGAACACGCCTTCTGTGATCAGAGTGCCAATTCTACTGATTTTTAAACAACGTTCGCATCAACGTTCACTCTAAGTAAGAAAAATGTCGCGGTTTGAGCGAACTGGGTAGAATCTTACCATATTATAAGCACATTAGAGCTAAACAACTTCAAAAAAAGACAACAATCGAAAATGACGGTTTATTTTCATTACAAAAAATACAAAAAATTAAACGAACTTATAATTATTACAAAACAAAAATTAGAAAAGGCAAAATTGGCTATTCAGTCGGGCAGAGGTTTCCCATAATAAGTTGACCCAACTAAAAAAGAGACTCCAATTTTTTTTATTGGGTATGACCACTAGTAAGTTGAAACGATAATTTAAATCCGTGTCAGTCAGAATTCAAAGTAACTTCAAACCTTCCTAACTCATGATAATTTATGTGAGTCAATTTATTATTAAGTAAATATATGGTCATATAATAAATAATACATTAAACGATACTAAAAGGTTCTAAGAATCCGACATCACTCAAAAACATAATCTTTGTGTTCATATTACGTTCTGATACTTATAATCACGTTAATTAGATCATAATCACATCTCGTCGTAACGTAATTGATCATACGTTGTGCCCTAATTAACTCGTTTAGAAGGGTGGGTGAGCCTCTCTTGCTACCATAACAAGAGAATTTGAACTGTACCTTGAAGAGAGCAAAGGTTTTTTTCGTTTGGAAAGCTGTAGCTGTACACTTCGCCCGCGACTTCGTCCGCGTAGATTTAGTAGGTACTCCACAAACTTCAACGCCCCCATACCCACTTGTAAAGGTTAGTTTTGAAAAATTAAGCACAACGATTTTCATTTTAGCCATTTCTACTTATTCTATGGTAGCCATTTCTACTTAGTCCATGTAGCCATTTCTACTTATTCTATTATCTCAGTTCAGCGCAACTGTTCACCCCGTTCAGCCCGTCACGGGTTGATTATGCAAAAATTGTTAGGTACATCTGTTTCAATTATCCCACTTTTAGTTTGTTCATAGCATTCCGATGTAAATTGAAGCAAGCAATAATGTCCTTCCATAAAAACTTAACCACCCCTGCTTCACCTCTTATTAGGAATGTAGTTTATTTTCGAAAAATCCAAACATTTGTTTTTCTTATTGTTTTATCGAAATAATTTAAATGCCGTGTTTCAACTTCATCAGACCAAGCATAGATACGATTCTCCCCATTTCGCTCAAGCCTCGACATTTTTCCTACTTCGAGCATTTTTATTACCGTCGTAACTTTTGAACGAAAGGTCCGATTTGAATAATTTAAAGTGTAATATACACGGACATAATCAACCTTAATTATCAAACCATTTAAATGTTTATGGATTAATATCATGATACCAAAATCACCGTTTTTTCATATCACCAGGGATTTGCTTGAATAATTTGAACAAAAAGTGGTCATGGTGACTTAACCATTGTAGCGGCATTCATGCCGCCACAAAAATCAACGTAGCAGAATCAACATCACAACAAATGAGACTCGCAGCGCCATCTATCTCGACAGCTGCGAACTAACTGCAAAATCCTAAATCGCGATATCAAAGTTTACCGTGCGATTAGAATACATGCAAAGCCCGAATATCAACTCTCGGGCAGTTGCCCACCAGACACAAACAACCGTCTGGTCGGAGGATCCTTTCTTTCCAGTGGAGGTACGTGGGACTTTACTCTCTGTTCCGCTACCTCCAAACTGGTGACCCTCGACATTGGACGTCAGCGCAGCCTTCGTGCAGCTACCTCATCATGACGTCATCATCATCATCATCATCATCACTTCTCCTCATCGTGACCTCAAGCTCTCGAGCAAGCGAGTCATACAGCCAGCCAGTACCCTCAGCTTCTACGGGTATCCTGACCACCAGCATGCAGCGGACGCGCATTCCTGGTCAGCATCCTCAGCCTCTATCATCAACGTTATCAGCGACCTTGGCAAGCACACTGCACTTTCGGCCAGTCACATGAAGAGCCATGAAAAACCTCTCCTGGTCGACGCCAGCAGTCACGTCAGCACGTCGCACAGCTCCGACCCACCTTGGCAAGCACACTGCACCTTCGGCCAGTCACATGAAGAGCCTTGAAAAACCTCTCCTGGTCGACGCCAGCAGTCACGCCAGCAGCAGCATCGGGGCACCGCAGACTGTTCCGACTCACCGTGAACTCTGCGACGCAGACAGTTCCGACTCACCGAGAACTCTGCGACTTCCGGCTCCGACTCACTGGAACCAACCTTCCACTGGCCTGGCAAGCATCTCAAGATGTATGGACGACTCATCCACTATCGACCTCTGGTCTCCGGAGGGGAGTGATGTAGCGGCATTCATGCCGCCACAAAAATCAACGTGGCAGAATCAACATCACAACAAATGAGACTCGCAGCGCCATCTATCTCGACAAGCTGCGAACTAACAACAAAATCCTAAATCGCGATATCAGAGTTTACCGTGCGATTAGAACATATGCAAAGCCCGAATATCAACTATCGGGCAGTTGCCCACCAGACACAAACAACCGTCTGGTCGGAGGATCCTCTCTTTCCAGTGGAGGTATGTGGGACTTTACTCCGCTACCTCCAAACCATAATAGTTAGACATATGGTATTGCGAACTTTTCTCTATTGTCAATAGGTTCAGCAGCATACGCGATATAAAGATTTTTTCACACCTTGGGTTACATTATCGAAGTTTTCATACGGATCCCTAACTTTTTTGAAAATTTTCTGTAGCCTTTGTCCATCACGAATAATGTAGAATTTTATTGGTAAAAGAATTTTTCAAATCGGTCCTGTAGTTTCGGAGCCTATTCATTTCAAACAAACAAATCTTTCCTCTTTACAATTTTAGTGTACATGTAGATAATTTGAAAGTGATGCTAGCCTGAGGTTCGCTAGCGTCACAGTACCTACCATCACAAGCAACCAATCCCGTATATAAATTCTCGTCACCACCTTCATTATCTTCGAATAACCATTAATTAATTTCACTGAAACTTCAAAGGACCTGATCACAAGGTTATTGTGCGTTACTGTAATTAACAAACAACTATTCTTAGTACCTATCTAGGAGTAGGTTCTAGGAAAAGTTCGCGGTCGACCACTTTTCAACCTTATTGCTTAGAACATAAGAACGAAAAGTGGTCGAAGGGGGAACCTTCAGGGTGTTAGATATTAGAAGGGTCGTCGCCTTATGTTGGTAAATCTAATGATGTCAACTTCCGTGATCAAAAGTCTATCATATTTATATATGTAAAGAACGCAAAACAAGGAAGATTGTTTGCATGTCAGCGCATAAAATAAACCAATGGAGAAAATTACCTAATTATGTGGAAGAGTCAAAAAGAATAAATATTGATCGATAGGCTGACGACATTGAAGCTAGAACCTGGGGCCCTAGACAAGATGACAGTCGACTGACGCAAACGCCTATCGAAAAGTTCAAAATGTATGGAAATTACATTTAGGATCAAAAAGTCACGTGGTCGATCGAAAATGGCTAGACAACGCTAACGTTAATCGGACTTCGTTAACCAAAAATATAGCGCCAGGCGTAGACAAAGCAACAGTTTGCCGTCGAAAACGCCTGTCAAAATGTATGGAAATGACATTTAGCTGACGAAAAGTCACGTGGTCAAGCGAACGATTGCTAGACAACATGTTCCTTCAAACAAATCGATAGCGTCGAACGCTTGTCAAAATACATGTCATAAGATTGACATTTGGCGTAACGATTAGGTGGATAACACATTTTGTTGCTATAGCAACGACCAACCACAGAGTTCATAGAGAACGAATGACATTCACAAATGAGGATTGAATTAAGTAAGTACCTATTTAGAAAACGTTCGTAAAGATAATATTAGGTTGGGGAAAAAGTCTTTTCGTATTATAGTATGTATGAACTTGTAATAAAATCTCTTTGGCTATACTGCATATTTGTATCTGGCTGGTTTTGGTATCATTGAAAGTTTAAATTTTAAAGAACATTATTCCAAATCCAAATCAGGAAAATGTATGATTTTCATCTGTTTTTCGTACTGTCTAGATGAGTGAATCTAATGAAGAAATTCGATACAATTTAAATTTAACTACAAAAAAGGGTAAAAATGCAATGCAAGCCGCGTAAAAAAATTGCGATCTTTATGGACCTTGTGAGAGTAGCACAAATTTGGTTTAAGCGTTTTCAATCCGGAAAATTTTATGTCAAAGATACACGTCGCATTGGTCGCCCTATTACGGATAAAATAAATGCCATTTTTGAAAAAGTGGAGCAAGATATCAGTAGTTATGACGTAGCTGAAGAACTGGGAATTGACCACAAAACAGTTTTGGCGCATTTGAAAAAAACTGGGTACACAAAAAGCTCGATATTTGGGTACCTCACGAGCTCACTGAAAGAAACCTAATGAACCGTGTACTCATTTGTGATTCTTTATTACGACGTTACTTAGAATAATAACGCCTAGAAGGAAAGTCTCATACACGCTCCCTACTAAAAAATGAAGCAACTTTAGTACTTATGTGTGAGTGAGCGGTATGTAATTACAGCCACGGACACGCACACAGACGTAAAAAAATGTTGCTAGGAATGAACACTTTCCCTAAAATCGGAAAAATGTTAATGTACTTGGGACTAATCATAGATCAATATAAAAAATGTTATGTACGTACTTATTGTAATAGGCCATGGTTTCTGGGGTCGCTAAAACCGATAATGGTGTCAAAATCGAAATCCAAGATGGCGGCGACCCCCACCAACCGTGTCTCCACGTTGCCGTCGTGGTGGGGCTTGCGTGTCTCAATGATCTTGGGGGCTTTGCCGGTAGAGCCACTCATGCCGGAAGGTCCCAAGTGAGAGACCAGACCAAGAGAGACACAAGAGGGGCACACCGTTCGGAGACTTGAGCAGTGTTCGGGTCCTCGGACGGTGTGCGTCTCATTGGCTTGCTCGCTGCTCTCTGGTACGCGTCTGATCATCAGACGTGACTGTGAGAGCAGCGAGCAAGCACTGAGAGAGAGGGGGAGAGGAAGGGAGATAGGGACCGCACCCTCAAAAAGGAAAATATGGACAGGCCTGCCAAAGAAATATTACCCCAGGGCGGTTCGGACTGCTTAGCAGTCCGGGAATCCGCCACGCCTAGTGCGTCAAGCCCCTCGTATTCTGGGGGGGGCAACAGGGCTGTCCGCACTCCGTTTGCCAAGGGCAACAGTGGCCGAGGAGGCCCCCGATTCGAAACGTCCTTTGAGGAAATAATCGGGTTAAATTTTAGCTCACCCGACAAAGTGTCGGTCGGGGAGAGCGCGGGAAGCGGCGCTCTATATTGGGAGGAGGGCTCGCTTGAGTGTCGCACGGGTGAAGAGTCGGAGTCCGAGTTGGACTCCGACGACCTAGCGACCTTAAGCTCGGCGAGCTCTGAACCCGTGAGAGCGGGGGCTGCTGCGGAGGACCCTAGGTCCTTCCGCAAGCGGCCCAGAACGGAGGAAGACCGGGGGTCGTCTGGCAGCGAGGAGGTGGCCTCGGCTCGCAAGATCCCCACCAGTAGGCGGGGTAAGGGCCGAGAGGGAGGCAAGGGGAGATTGCCCGCCTCCAAGGTGGCTGGCCAGCGAGCCGAGGGGCTCGTCGCTGACGGACGACCCCCCGTAGAGGGCGGTCACAGGGCTCCTGGTTCGGAGTCCTCCGGCGGTGAGCCGGATGACTCCGGACAGGAGCGTGTTCGGAGGGCCGGGTTTGCGGAAGTTGTAGAGGCCGCGCTTCGCGATGTGGCCTTGAAGAGGAAGTTGTCCTCCAAGAACAAGGCCATAAGCGAGGCGATGGCCTCCATTCTGGCGGCAGCGGAGGGTAACCCAGGGGGGCCTCCGCGGGACGAGATGTCCAAGCTGCGGGCGGAGGTCGCCCGCTTGGCTGCCGCCACGGAGCGCCTCCAGAGGGAGAATGCGGGGCTCCGAGCAGACCTGGCCAGGCTCCAAGGAGCCGGTCCACAGGGGGCGCCTGAAGGGGGACGCAGGGAGAACAGCCAGCCCGTGCCGCAGGAGGGCCAGGTGCTGGACCTGGTGCGGCAGGAGATGGCTGCCTTCCAGGCGCGGTTTTCCGTCCTGGAGGGCATCGTCCTGCGCCCCCCGTTAGCGGCGAGTGGGAAGGCTCCAGGCCGGAAGGCGGCGTCGTACGCGGCCGCCGCGGCTGCCACACCGGGGTCGTCCGGCCAGGACAAAGGGTCCGGGCCGGCACCCGCGAAGCCGGTGCCGGGAAAACCGGACCCGGCCCCGGGAAGGAAGAGGAAGGGTGGGGTTGCTGCGCGGACGGCGAAGGCTCCTGCGCCGTCTGGGCAGCAGCTCCCCCCGGCTTCCTCGCCTTCAGCTCCTCCCCCGGCTCAAGCCGAATGGCAAGTGGCCGGGGAGAAGAGGAAGGCGGGAAAGGCAGCCAGGGCGGCCAAGAGGCGGGAGAGGAAGCGGCGGCAGAAGGCGCGAAGCGTCGCGGCTGCGCTGCGCCCCCCGAAAACCGCGGCTGTAGTGCTTACACTGCAGCCGGACGCGGCGAAGAGGGGCGTGACGTACGCGGACGTGCTCACCAAGGCGAAGGAGACGATAAACCTTGGTGAGCTAGGCATCGTGGGGGGCCTTCGGCTCCGGGTCACCATGACTGGGGCCCGGATGCTGGAGATCCCCGGGGCAGCCAGCGGCCCAACCGCGGACGCTCTAGCCGAAAGGCTTAGGGCGTCCCTAAGCGCGGACGATGCCCGAGTGTCCAGGCCCACCAAGCGCATCGACATGCGCATCTTGGGCCTGGACGACTCCGTCACGGAGGCGGAGGTGGTGGCCGCCGTCGTTAGGACGGGGGGGTGCTCAGCAGAGGAGGTGAAGGCGGGCACCCTACGTCCTGACAACACGGGCACGCGCACCATTGTGGTGAGCTGCCCCGTGTCGGCGGCCAAAACCATCACGGAGGGCCGAAGGTTTTTGGTGGGTTGGGTTTCCGCGCAGGTCAAACTGCTGGAACCCCGACCTCTGAGGTGCTTCCGGTGTCAAGTGGGCCACCATGTGGGAGCACAATGCACCTCGGAGGTGGACCGCAGCGGTCTTTGTTTCCGCTGCGGTCAGCCCGGTCACAGGGCCGGCTCCTGCGTCGCCGCGCCGCACTGCGTAGTCTGTGCGGCAGCTGGCAAGCCGGCCGACCACTGGGCTGGGGGTAGGGCCTGCGCCCCACCCACCAAAGCCGGAAACAGGAGGAAGCCCTCCGCCACCGCCGTCTCTGCCGCGACCGCCGCCGCTGCCGCCGCTTCTTCTACCGCCATTGCCGGTTCCACTGCGGCTGCTGCTTCTGCAGCAGCCGCAGTAGAGCCCCTACAAAGGGCTCCGGAGGGGGCTGAAATGGAGTGCCAGTAATGGCCCCATTTCACCCCCTCCTGTTGAACGTCAGCCACTGCGCCGCCCAGGAACTGATGCTCCTGAGCATGGCGCAGTGACTGATGCCTGTGGACGGCGAGCAATGGGTAGCTCGCCGTCCGATCAGAACAGGCCCGGGTTGACGGCGCGCTGTGTTCTACGCGCGCCAAACTAGCAGACGTCAGCAAGGGTCGGAGCCCATTAGGGCCAGAGCCTACCAGGGTTGCGGATTTGTTCGAAAGAGTTACCGCGGCCCTGGGAAGAAAGGCACTAGGAGGACTAAAGGGTGGGTTTTAGTCAGTAAAAGTCTGACACTCCCTGCCGCTCCACCCAGAGCGGGAGGGGTCATTTGATGATTTCCCATCCTATAAAAAAAAAAAAAAAAAAAAAGATGGCGGCGACGAAATTTGCTAACTTTTCGACATGGGTGTCATTTTTATGGTTTCTGGGGTCGCTAAAACCAATTATGGGATCAAAATCGAAATCCAAGATGGCAGCGATGAAATTTGCTAACTTTTCTTCATGGGTGTCATTTTCATGGTTTCTGGGGTCGCTAAAATCGATTATGAAGTCATATCACTTGTCTGCTTCTTTCGTGGTCTGAGCAGTGTGATTCTGTAAGACTTCATTCTAAACTTCGAATCTGAATCCGCTGTGAGTTTCTTGATTGGCATTCTAAAACTCGGTTGATAATTCGAATCTACACTAGCGCTACTATTGCGAGCGTGTTTGCGAGTTGAACTAAATTTACCTCGAGATTTTGACAGATAAAGTATGAGATGACGTAAAAAGTGGCATTCTATAAGGTAATTCCCCTGTCACTTCGACGTTCACTTTGCACTCGAACGCGATTCAAAGTGTCAAATTAAAAGCATCTATTTTATGAGTGAAAATAGAATAAATCATAGTTAAATAGTGTTTAAATAAAGTTTTTAAAGTTATAAAGTGAATAAGTGCCTACCTACTTAAGCCGACGATGGATGAAAAGAACGTGTCTCATTTGGACTGAAACATTATTGATGGATTAGAAAACAAAATAAACACTTCTTTAATTAATATTATTTTTGAAATTCACAACCAGAAATATAAACTTACTTCATGATTATTTCACTATTATTACCGGCACTGATAAATCAAAAAACAAACAGAACGTAAACAAAACAATGCAACCAAAAGTACTCTGTGAATGCAACGAACTTTTAAACGTCAACGGCAATAAATGAAAATATTGTCCACAGATTACTTATGATATTATCTGTCAGTCATTTCTTTTCGTAAGGTAAGTATAGATTATATTCACGGCACGAATTTAGAGATTTCTGTTTTTTTTTTACTTATTAGCTGCCTTAAATTCCTTAAAATAAGAAATTTTAATTTAAACATCGTAATAGCTAAAAATCTGTGTCAAAAACTGGTAAAATGAAAAACCGATAAATCCCGACTTAGATTTTGTTGAGTGTGGTAGTCACTAGTACAGTGTTGGTCGCTTTGGAGCTCACTTCACTTCGCAAGTGCCTAGGTGATGCTTACAGAATGCAAAATCAAGGTCATTTTGAACCTTATGCGAAGTGAGAGTGAATAACGACTTGAAATGCGAGTTGTTGTTTGAATTTTACAGAATCGACGTGCAGTAAGAGATAGCAAAATTCTTATTTTAGTTTTGGTGGTGAACAAAAGAATCGGGATCATTGCGAATTCGCTAGAAAAACGTGTTAGATGTTTGCTTGTTCGATGAAACTAACCCGGTTTAAAAAAATGTAGTGGCACTCCGGGAGTGCGGACAGAAGACAGAAAAAAAAAACGTTTAAAAATGTACATCAATGATCAAATACGTTCCAAAAACTTTCAATTTTAAATAGATTTACCACTCATATCTAAGTACCTATACATTATGGCCGTAGTTTAGATAAATAAAATTGAAACCGACAGTCAATATTCTGATCTAAATTAAATAAAAACGGAATTATTGGCTTAATTTCACTATTACGCTGTCGTACGAATTTGTGCGTTATCTACCCTCTACGCCAAAAACAAGATGACCAAAGACGATATCTGCAGCAAAGAAATAACCAGCAGGTCGCCGGTCGCCAGGCCTAGAATGCAGGACCTGTGCGAAGATTGTTCATGCCAGCAAAGCCTGCTCTGGTCTAACTGCGAAACAACTATCTGCACTTCGCAACGCTGACAGCCTGGACTGGATATGTGACGAATGCAATCATAACTCGCCTAACAGAAAATCATCTTTTTTTGTTCCGGATGAAGAGGACGAAGAAGAAGAAGTCGCCACCTCAAGTAAAAACTTGGGAAATTTCAACATAGATAGTGACAAGTTTCTGATGGACATTACAGCCGAGTTGAAAAAAGTCCTAAAACAGGAACTACACTACACTACCTATTGAGCTATCAGTAACTCTCTGCGGGGAAAAAGTAGACGACCTAACCAAAACCGTGGAAGCACAAAATAAACATATACAGGAGTTAGAGAAGAAATATACTCATCTCAGTAACGAAAAAACTCATCTTGAGCTTGAAATGAGCTCATTGAAACAACATCTGCGAGACGTTGAACAAAAACGTCTAGATAACGTAATAGAGGTGACAGGAATCCCTAAAGCCCAAGATGAAGACCTTGATTCAATTTCGATCAAGCTGGCTGAAACCCTCGACTTGGATAAATCCCAAATACTTAATGTTAAACGAATAAACAATCGAAGTGAACGTGAAGGAAACATCCAGGTGGAGTTGAAACAAGCAGAGATGGCACGCTCATGGATACAGGCTGCTAAAAGAGATGAAGTACTGCTCGAAAATCTTGTGTCTGAAGCTCCGGTTGGAATGGCTAAGGCGAAAGTGATTCTGCGTCGCGCCCTTACCAAAGCTAATAAATCGTTGCTGTGGCTAGCCAAACAAACATTGCGACCAGCATATAAATATGTATGGTTCCAGGATGGAAAAGTGCTGCTGCGTAAAGAAGAGAAAGACAAGCCTACAGTCGTGAGGAGCGAAGTGGACATCGAAAAGCTTTCGACTTCAACGCGGGTAGCAGGGCAGAACTTCTATCGGTAATAGTTTAACATAAGTTATACCGGTCTTCTTTCCAGATCAAGAATTATTTGACTGTGCAAACATCAATGACTTTAGTAATATTGTACCTTCTTCTCATAAAAATAGTCTTAATATTGTTCACATAAATATTAGATCAATAGTTAAAAACTTTAGTCTTGTCTTACAATTAATGAACTGGTCCAAAATAACCATAGATGTCCTAATTCTAACAGAAGTTAATATTAACGAAATCACTGTTCACATGTACAACATCAATGGCTATAAAATGCACAGTAAGTTGCGTAAAAACAGGAAAGGCGGTGGAATTTATTTTGTGGAATTTATGCTAGAGATGGCTACGAATTTACAACTGTAAATCACTCTGTATCACATAGCACATTGCAAAAAAATGCTAGGAAAAACGTGGGGGCTCTCTCCAAAGATCACGCTGTGGCTCTACACAGCTGTGATCAGACCAATGCTGACCTACGGTGCCTTGGTTTGGTGGACGAGGACTGAACTCTCGACCACCGTCTCTAGGCTCCAGCGGTTCCAAAGGTTAGCCTGTTCTGCTATCACGGGCTGCATGAGGACAACCCCAACTACAGCAATGGAGATAGCCCTACATCTAACTCCCCTCGACATGTACATACAGCAGGAGGCAGCACTAGCAGCCATCAGGCTTATGCACTTAGGCATATGGGGCAAGAACCATACTAGTCCTCACGCTGGCATCCTGGACCGGGCGATCGAGTATCAACCTCTTATCGCTGCCCCGTGTGATAGGACACCGAATAAACTCATGTTTAACAAAAGCTATAGCATACAAACAACAGAGGAAGAGAGGGACCAGTCAGGAGTCAATGAAGTACGCGTCTACACAGACGGCTCAAAAACTCCACAGGGTTCAGGGGCTGGCATACACTCCCTAGACCTCAACATTAACTTTCACTTACCACTAGGCGAACACAGCTCGATATTCCAATGCGAGTGTGTCGCCCTAACACAAGCCGCAACAGCCGTAAAGCGTCTAGGGATACACAGCTACGCAATTAGATTCGTATCTGATAGCCTGGCTGTGCTTAAAGCCCAAGAGAACAAACAAACCAACAGTAAACTAATTTTCGAGTGTCACCTCGCCCTGGAGAGTATATCGCTGTCTAACAGGATCACCCTCCAGTGGATCAAGGGACACAGCGGATCCCTAGGCAATGATGCTGCAGACGAACTTGCGAAGAGAGGTTCCGAGATGGTAGTTTTAGGCCCATACCCACTCCTTCCTCTACCTTTCTCGCAGTTTCGTACATGGATTCGCCAGAGATCAACTGAACTCCACAACAACAAATGGTCACGGGCCACAGACTGCAGGCAGTCAAAAATGGCAATGCCATGTCTAAACCCGCGACTAACTGAACGACTACTCAGCCTAAGCAGAAACGACCTTAGAACAATAATAGGGACAATTACGGGCCATTGCCCCCTAAACAAACATCTCTATAACATAGGCGCCACGGACAGCCCACTCTGCAGGGGCTGTTTTGACGCCGAAGAATCAGCTGCCCACGTCATCCTGGAATGCGAGGCTGTGGCTACCCAACGTCAACAAATCCTCGGAACGGTGAGGTCGCTCCGCGAAGCCTGTGAAGCTCCCAGGAAAATTCTGTGCTTCTGGGCGGAGCTAGGCTGGCTAACTTAGCCAGGACATCTACGCACAACGGACCGAATGAGAGTCTAAGTGCGGATAACGGAGTCCCTACTCTACTCTACTCTCTACTGGGTCCACTGTCGTGACGATGTCGAGGACTGGTGTCGTAAATGTACAACTTGTGCGGCTGTAAAAGGACCACAGACTCGTAGTAGAGGTGCATTGAAGTTGTACAATGTTGGTGCACCATGGGAAAGGATAGCCCTAGACGTTGCGGGACCGTTTCCGGAAATTGAAAGTGGTAACAAGTATTTCATGGTTGCAATGGATTACTTCACTAAGTGGCCGGAAGTCTTCGCCATTCCAAATCAAGAAGCTTCAACAGTTGCTGATAAGCTAGTTCATGAAGTCTTCTGTCGTTTTGGAGTACCCTTGGAGATTCACAGCGATCAAGGAAGGAATTTTGAGTCCCAAATATTCCAGGAAACTTGTCGAGTTATGGGTACTCATAAAACGAGAACAACTTCTTACCACCCACAATCGGATGGAATGGTGGAACGATTTAATCAGACATTGGAGAGATACCTGGCAAAAGTGGTGGAGAACCGGCAACGGGATTGGGACATGCATATACAGCCGTTTTTGCTGTCATACCGAAGTGCTGTTCACGAAAGCACATCAGTGACACCAGCTTTCGCAAACTTTGGTAGAGAATTACGGCTGCCTGCAGACCTGATTACCGGAATACCACCTGATGCCCCACGCAGTATAACCGATTATGCGAATGACTTGCGGAACAAAATGAATGACATTTATGAGCACGTCAGACAATCGGGCCAGCAAATGTCTGAAAAGATGAAAACCCGTTATGACCGCAAAATGAACAATAAAGGATTCGACGAAGGTTCACAAGTGTGGTTACACAATCCAGTTCGCAGCAAGGGGAAATCTCCTAAGCTTCAAGCTAAATGGGACGGGCCGTACCGGATTGTGACGAAAATCAATGACGTAACCTACCGCATACAGAAAGGTACAAGAAGTACTCCTAAGATCGTCCATGTGGATCGACTGGCACGTTATTATGGGGCCGATAATGCTCGGGACGAGCATGTCTTAGGAGGAGGCAGTGTTACGCGCCAGAATTATTGCCGGGTACATGACGATGAAAGTTACTACTAGCGCCATCTAGTATCGAGTAGCAGAACTAGTAGAGTCAAGATCCTTCTAGACATTTCGATGCTAGAACATTCTAGAGTTTTCTATATCTGGTTAGTCGCGACCGGTATGTACTCGAACTTTCTAGATGTTTCTATACTAGAAGGTTCTAGAATTATCGGCCGACCTATATAAGGCCCGCATAGCCTGCGACCGGTCAGTATTGAATCTGCGATACAAGCGATAACTTCGAGAGCGAACTTCGACTGCGAATTAAAGTGATCAGTAGTGCAATTGTGATTTATAATTAGTGAGTTAAAGTTGTAATTAGTGTTGATTAATTAAAGTGTCATTTTGGTTATTTTATCGGCTGTTTTTATTGTCACGAACCCTAAGCTCGTAACAATGTAATAATTTAATTGATTGGTCATTAGGGTAAATATATTTTTGGCAGTCCTCTGGATTACAGTTACGCGAGTTAGCGACTTCAAGGGAGTCCAGTTCAGAATTTATATTATATATATTAGCCATTTAATACAATTAAGGTAAGAAAACAGTATGGCGCCCAAGAAGAGGTACATGATTGGCATGTAATGCGATAAATTGAGTGTTGGTGTGTTCTGTTTTGCAAGTGTTTGTGTGGAAGAGAGTTTAGATTTTGTGTATGAGGTGTTCTTGTGTTGTACTTGGTTGTGAGATTTGTAATTGTTACACACATCATGTTATTATATATGTAGGAACAATGGATGAGTTTTCCTCCGAGCGGTGGGTAAGGTATAGTGTCAGGATATTGGCGTCCCCATTTTGTTGGGATAAACAAGACAGTATATCAATGACAGAGTCTAATTACACTTTAAAAACACACACACAATAAAAACAATGAGTAATAGAAATACAATCACTCGAACAGACCTTTAAGGTCACAGTTCGTACAGAGGCCTAAGCCACCTTGTACAAAGTGTATCAGCAAGCCAATACAGCTATGTAAATATACAGCAGTGCTGTACCAGGTAAACCGACAGTTTTGTCGGGAGCAGGAGCTCTATAGTGAGTCGAATCCAAGATAAGACTAAAAAGTGTACTGGCACACAGAGTGCACGTTCTTTTATAATGGCATGTAATTAAATCGATATCTGTATTTTCCCATTTTTCGAACAAAATATTTCAAAGTTAAATCAAAAATACTGACTTGCACACAAATTATGCACACTAAATAAATCATATTAGGGAGAGTGCGTTGCAACGACATGTTGGCTGGAGTAAAGTTGTTTCCTCAATATTTCTATAAAACTGCTTTATTACACAATCTATTAGCGGTGGCAGCGCACTACAGCTACGCGGTCCGCTGCGTAGCGCATGTGGTGACTGGTGGTGACGCAGTGTTCTCGTAGCCAGTAGTGTAACTCGCCCGTAGCGGTGACGCGATGTCGTCGAGGGCTCGTAGCAGCAAGACCGTAGCAGCAACTCGTCGTAGCGGTGCCGCGGTGACGTCGGCGGCTCGTAGCAGCGACTCGTAGCACAGGTAGCGGTGTGACTAATTAACGGTGCTCGTCACTTGTTATCGTGGCTTGGCGGTGAGTCGGCTCGCCTCGGAGGCCGAGTGGTGATGGTTCGAATCCCAACAATTTGGAGGCGCGCTTCCAGTTTTAGTTAATTTAGGTTGACAAAACTACAACTATCTCTGTCTAGGGCCGCCCAGTGGGCATGGCCAGTAGAACAATAATGTTCTAACGAGACAAGGAATAGATTTTAAGAAGTTCAGCCAATAACAAAAATGGAATTTAAATTTGACTAAAAAGCGCTTAGTGCAGCGACACACGACCGTGCGCGACCGGTACCACGGCGGAACTCCACTGTTGGAAAGTGTATACTTCCCAAATGGTTCCTTTGAAATTTTATCAAAATCGGTTCAATAATTTGGTTTTTAAATCCAAATAGCTTTTAAATCGAAATTGCGTAGTTTTGCTTTCCTGTGACTTTCCAGTGGGGTTGTTAGGTGTGGGGTACCACTAAAAAGTGAAAAATAAAAAACCTGTTCACAAACAAAGAAACCGACTTCCGAAATTAAAATTATTTTGAACTTTGTAGTGTTTTAAGGAAGTCGGTTTCTTTTTTGTAAAAAAGTTTTTTTTGTGAAATCGTTGATATTATGAATTTGAATTGTTGAATTTGTCCTTGAAAATGGGAATGGATGATTGACTTGGTTGAAAAATTTTAAAGCAATGAAATGGTACCAAACCCTTTTTCTTCCGTTATTGCGAGTGATGTTGCCGACGCTGCTTGATTGTGCTGCTCCCAGGTGCTAGTAGGGCTGCGTTCGCTGTCGCGATGACCGCTGTTTGACCGCCAGCTGCTGAATCCCGAACGCGGTCTGATAGCGTGGCTTTTTTCTTGCGATCGCGGCTCGACTTTTAAACCTATTTGACTGTTGCTATGACGGCTCTAAAGGATCATGTTTAGGCCCAGGTCTAATAAAAAGCAGTGGACTGTATTAAAAGGTTTATTAGATTTACGACTAGCTAAGTAAGTATAGCAAACTAAAAGTAAGTATGTCCAAGCGCGGTCGTGTCAGACGATTCAATGCCATGTGCCCGGTCCCCGCGCCGCGCCGCGTCGCTCGCCGTTTTTTGTTTGTGCATTTATGATTTTATTTTACTGGGTACTATTTGTTTCTATTTAACCTAAGTTTATAAATCACTGTAGTAGTTGCAGTAGTCACTGTCTATTTACTTTCTCATTCTGATCCATGTAACCGGATGAACCTCGACCCCTATCATACAGGTTGTCCTAGTTCAGGGGTCGAGACCACATTTATTTTATGTAATATTGAAGTTTTAGAAATAAATTGTATTATTAATATTACTCGTGTTTTAATAACCCCTTTTATTATGACCGTTTCATAAACTACTAATTAAGTGGCCCATCAGTTGACTCGGAATGAATATTATGATGATTGCTACACTACTCATGTCAACTGCTGGAGTGCAAGATAACACATTTTAATAAGCTTGAAGGTACCAATACCGCAGCACATATTTGAACATGATTGCAACAGCACTACCTTGTAGTATGTGCCTAGATTCCCATGGGCGAAGAAACCATCTTCAGACTTTGCTGGGATTGTGGTTTCGTGCGTATGATCTGTATGCACGCCTCTGTTGGATACGCTTAGTCCTTTTGGTCCGTCGTGTAGGGGGTGTCCACGTTGACCAAATGCCCGTGCGTGTCGCGGTTGTTGTAGTTGGTTTTTGTGTCCTGGGCCATAAGGTGATGGTTGGTACGTCTAGCGTATGTGATATAGCAAGCGCGCACTCCTTAATAGTTTTACATCTTCCTTTTTCTATTTCAAAGGAATCTGCTAGAGTAAAATGATAAACGTTTCTAATTTTGTGTTGTTTACTTCGACTGGAGTATCTACCCTTGTTTATTGACACATGATCGAGTTTCGCAGCGTAACCATGTAATTTAAGTAATATTCTGTCGCCCTTATAGTACTTATGGTGCGCAGAGGTTGGGGGGGGAGGCTCAGTTGTGGTTGTCGTTGTTGTTGTTGTAGTCGTTGTCGTGGTTGTCGTGGTTGTCGTTGTTGTTGTGGTTGTTGTGGTTGTTGTGGTTGTCGTTGTTGTGGTTGTCGTTGTTGTGGTTGTTGTTGTTGTGGTTGTTGTTGTAGTGGTAGTGGTTGTGGTTGTGGTTGTTGTTGTTGTGGTTGTTGTTGTTGTTGTTGTTGTAGTTCTTTTTGTTGTGGGATAAAAGTAATACATTGGTTTATCATACGGAGGCCAACAATTATAATAGTACCCAACCCAAAATCTCCAAGGCTTATCGTAGCACACAATTTTGCTACAATCTAGACTTTTTTGGTACCAAGTACCACACGGGTTTCCGATATATGGATCTCTTCTAAAATTCGTTATTTTACTTTCCTCACAAATAAATTCATTTTGCCCACTCTTCAGTGTTTGATTTCCTGTATGAAGCGGCTCAGTGTAAGCAATACCGTCTTTCGTGTAACATACTTGCGTCCCGTTTGAATTTTGTAAACAACTGACAAAATAGAAAGATTTATCTTTAATTGTACTAGATAAGAACAATACTTTGTCATTGTGGGTCAAATTATGAAATCTTATAATTTGACATAGTGTGTGATTTTTTGCAAAGCAAGATTTCAAGATGAGATTAGAAGCACTAAGTTCAGATAGAGAAATAATTTTGACGGGCAAGCACTCGTAGATATTAGTGCAGTTAAAAAGCAAGGTTTTGCTCTCGGGATCATTGTTATCGTGTAACAAAAAGGAGATATTCCGTTTTGTTCCATCCATAATTTTGTAGTCGATTTCTCGACCCTGTAACAAAGAAAAATTTCCGATTATTATTAGGTGACGAACAGGCAGGATTTCGGCCGCATTTCTCCACAACCGACCATCTCCATACCATCAATCAAGTAATCGAAAAATACAATGAATTCAATAAACCACTTTATCTGACCTTTGTGGACTATGCCAAGGCATTCGACAGTATAGATCATCTATCAGTGATTAAGGCTTTAGAATCCCAATACGTGACGCATACCTACATTGACCTCATTGATATTATTAATCGTAATAGCTCTGCGAACATCAAGTTACACATTTCGGGTCCAAATTTCAACGTAGAAAAAGGAGTTAAACAAGGCGATCCACTGTCCCGAAAGTTGTTCACAAGCGCACTGCTGGAGGTTTTCAACAAGTTGCCTGATTCATGGCAGTCACGAGGCATTACTGTTAACGGCCATCAGTTAACGAACCTCCGCTTTGCTGATGATATTGTGTTGTTCTATTTTATTTATTTTATTTTATTTTATTCATTTTAAGAAGGCTTACAGACTAATAACAGAATAATAGGTAACAAAAATATATAATTAAGTTGCTAATAACAAGCCTCCACAGATATTATAAAAAATTACGATTAACTAATGCCTATAAGTTAAAGTTACGGTTTTTTATTTTATTCTAGATTATACTTTGCTACATGTGTGTTTGAGTACCACCAGCCAGTGCTTCATTCGCAAAAAATGATTTGGCTAAAAGTTTTTTTGCTACGCTCGTCTTAGTGCAAAATAAGTCAATGTCATGCTCGTGAGATAATTCATTAAAGCAACGAGCGCTTCTCATAAGATAAGCATTACGCCTATAATTAGTAGAGGCAGAAGGCACACTCAGAAGAGGCCTCCGACGCAACCCAATAAGGTTAGTTCGAAATGCCAGTTTTGAAACGAGCTCAGAGCAGTCAGTTGAGCCATTCGCTATGTTAATCAAAAAACAAATATCATTGATGAGCCGCCTGTAATCAAGTGGTAGAAAATGGTACTTCTTGCAACGGTGCTCGTAATCTATAGATACTTGGTGCGCTTTGTAATCAAGATATCTAAGAAACTTTTTCTGGATGCCCTCAATACGCAACTTATAGGTCTCATATTGAGGGTTCCAGACTTGAGATGCATACTCCAAGTGACTGCGTACGAACGAGCAATATAAAACCTTGATTGGCTTTAGAGAACGGAAACAGGCTGAGGCTCTAATTATAAATCCTAATGCTTTCGCAGCTTTTTTTACAATACCCTCGATGTGTTGATCAAATAATAATTTGCTATCTTGTATAACGCCTAAATCCCTGATACTGTTAACTTTACATAAGGTGTGTTGGTTGAGAGTATAGGTTGAATTCACCGTAGACTTCTGACGCGTGAAGGTCATATGGAAGCATTTAGATACATTTAGCTGAAGCAGATTACGTGCACAATATTCCTCAAATCTATTAAGATCAGCCTGCAACTGATGAGTATCAGAGATGCCACGTATAATTTTATGAACCTTCATGTCGTCAGCGTATAGTAACACGTAAGAATGCTTAAAGCAGTTTATTACGTCAGCAATAAACAGAGTGAAAAGTAAAGTCCCCAATACTGAACCCTGTGGCACACCTGAGAGAACCGAAGTCCAACCCGAAGTGTACCCCTGGAGAACCACAGCCTGACTACGATTCTCAATATAAGACGAAAACCATCTATACAGGTCCCCGTGTATTCCAGCCTTAAGCAACTTTTCCAGAAGCAGCCGATGGTCAATACGGTCGAAGCACTTGCTGTAGTCGGTGTAGATGACGTCCACCTGCGCACGTTGTTCCATACCCCCCGATATAAACTCATGCGATAACACCAAGTTAGACGTAGTAGTCTCCACATCATCTTCATTCAGAACTTGAAGAAATGCGCCAAGATCTGAGCATGGTAACGAGACGGGTTAGGAAAGATACGGAAGTCGAAAGACGAGTTCAAAATGCTTGGAAGACCTTCTGGGCCTTTAAAGAACATTTGAAAGGAAGTCTTCCAATGACGCTAAAAAAAAAACTCATTGACATGTGCGTGCATCCTGCCCGTCCTAACCTATGGTGCACAAAGTTGGTCACTTACTGAACAACAAAAGTCCAGGCTCAAGATTTGTCAACGGGCTATGGAGCGCAGCATTATAGGTGTTAAGCGAACAGATTGCGTTAGAAACACCACCCTGCGCTCCCTAACTAAAGTTATAGATGTTTGGGAAAAAACAGCTAGGCTAAAATGGGAGTGGGCTGGCCATGTCGCACGAATGCACCCGGAGAGGTGGGCGAGGATCGTCACTCACTGGACGCCTGAGGAAGGACGTCGTCGTCGAGGTCGACCGCGGCGAAGGTGGTGTGACGATCTCATCATGTTTGCGGGGAAAGCTTGGCCAGAGATCGCCCAAGACAGAGAGGTTTGAAAGGAGAAGGGGGAGGCCCTTCCTCATCAGTGGAACACAAAAGTAGGCTAGGAAAAAAAAAAAATTAGGTGAATATGTGACAAAAATGCTTCCTGCTCCGGGACTCATCGTGATTCAATCATTCAAAGTTACAACTTTGAATGATTGAAGCTAGATGAGTCAGATTCTGATGTCAGATGTCAGATTTACAGAAAAACAACGCAGCAACGAAGCAGCATTTTGACAGATAGAACTTCAAAAACGTAAGGATTTAGTGTTGTTAAAGTTCCGATTCACGTTTGAATAGTGATTTACAAATATTTCGACGAGGCTCCGGCAGCTGAAATTGCATGGAGGCGCTTGGAATGAGCCCCCTTGACCCCCTCACAGTGACAGATTTCTCAAATTCAGAGGAATTTGCTGCGGTGGGTACCCACTGCAAAAACCTAAATAAACGACGTGTTCAAAATCGTCACGCCCAGCTCTTTCTAAGACTTAATAAAGAACTGTCGAAGCCAGTCCTTCTAAAGGTGTCAAGTTTTTAATGTTTCTTATCGGCGGGGGAATACTGTTCCAGCATTTGAAGGAAACTGACATGAAACTGCATTTGAAGGCAGCCTATCTTGTTCGGCTGAGCAGAAAGTTGTTGCGAGTACATAACTGTGTACTTGTGCATTCCCTTCTATTAGCGATCCAAATCCAATCCAGATCCAAATCCCCCTATCAAAGCTGGGAATGCCATTGCGTTGTCCACCATTTTGCCCGGAAGAACCGGCCTTATGGTTCGCGCAGTTAGAGGGCCAATTTATTATGTCCAGAATTACGAGTGATAATACGAAATTCTATTTCGTGTCTTCACAGCTGGAAGCCAAGTACGCCTTGCAAATCAAGGACATTATCACCAACCCGCCCGAGACCAACAAATTTGAAACTCTAAAAACTGAGCTCATAAAGCGATTATCAGCATCTCAGGAGAAGCGCATTAAGCAACTCCTCTGCCACGAAGAGCTAGGCGATCGGAAGCAGTCTCATTTCCTGCGGCACCTTCAGAACCTAGCTGGTCCAACGGGCGCAACTGACTTCGTCAAAAGCATTTGGACTAACCGGTTACCACCGAACATACAGACTGTCATTGCCTCACAAATAGCTGATTTACAGGTCGAAAAATTAGCTGACATTGCAGACAAGGTGTACGAGATAGCCCCGATGACACCGCAAGTTGCTAGCACCTCTGCCACCACCGACACCGCTTCTTCGGACCTGGCAAAGCAAGTGAGCGAGCTGACGAGGCAGGTGGCCGCGCTCACTTCCCGCATGAACGGCAGAGGGAGAAACCGCTCGCGCTCGAGAACCCACAATCACCACCGAAGGTATGATCGCTCTAAAAGTAGACCACAGCAACCACCTCCAAACTGGTGACCCTCGACATTGGACGTCAGCGCAGCCTTCGTGCAGCTACCTCATCATGACGTCATCATCATCATCATCACTTCTCCTCATCCTGACCTCAAGCTCTCGAGCAGCGAGTCATACAGCCAGCCAGAACCCTTGGCTTCTACGGGTATCCTGACCACCAGCATGCAGCGGACGCGCATTCCTGGTCAGCATCCTCAGCCTCTATCATCAACCTCTTCAGCGACCTTGGCAAGCACACTGCACTTTCGGCCAGTCACATGAAGAGCCTTGAAAAACTTCTCCTGGTCGACGCCAGCAGTCACGTCAGCACGTCGCACAGCTCCGACCCACCATGGCAAGCACACTGCACCTTCGGCCAGTCACATGAAGCGCCTTGAAGAACCTCTCCTGGTCGACGCCAGCAGTCACGCCAGCAGCAGCATCGGGGCACCGCAGACAGTTCCGACTCACCGTGAACTCTGCGACGCAGACAGTTCCGACTCACCGAGAACTCTGCGACTTCCGGTTCCGACTCACTGGAACCAACCTTCCACTGGCCTGGCAAGCATCTCAGGATGTATGGACGACTCATCCACTATCGATCTCCGGTCTCCGGAGGGGAGTGATGTGGCGGCATTCATGCCGCTACAGAAATCAACGTAGCAGAATCAACATCACAACAAATGAGACTCGCAGCGCCATCTATCTCGACAGCTGCGAGCTAGCTACAAAATCCTGAATCGCGATATCAGGGTTTACCGTGCGATTAGAACACATGCAGGGCCCGAATGTCAACTCTCGGGCAGTTGCCCACCAGACACAAACAACCGTCTGGTCGGAGGATCCTCCCTTTTCAATGGAGGTTTGCGGGACTTTACTCTCTGTTCCGCTACCTCTAAAAGTTTATTGTAAAGGTAGCTCGGCTGCCTGTATTCTACAACCCCGAACAGCAAGCAAGCCAAGTGCAACTTACGACAAGACTTCATTTTAAGAATTTTATTGAGTGCTTATTTAAAAAGGGTATTACGTGAGTTCTTGGTGGGATTGTAAAGCAAAATCCACCACTCCATGAATTCATTTGTTTCAGTGTCCCCCGTACGCTATCCCACCGTGCTCACAAACTGTAAAGCTTTTTGGCTATGATTTGGTTCCTCGCAACAGTGACCTGTCACTTCACCAAAAATTAATTAAATATATTTTGACTTGACAAGCAACAATTGGCAAAAACAGTATTTATCATTTTTATCATTATACAACAACAAGTTTACCAAATAACTCGCTTGGCAAAATAATCATTCGATAAACTTTTATTTGATAACGTATTATTTGATAATCAATTCATTTTTTTATTTTATCTCATAAAACAACGTTTTATGAGATATTAAATATTATAGATATTATTAGATATTTTGACTTATTAAAATATAGTGGAATATTTGTGTTCTTTAAATTACTCAGTGTCAATAGACATTTCATTTCTATAATAAAGTATACATTTTTAGTGCTTTTGTTTATCATAAAAGCTCTCACTTTTATAAAAAAGAGAAAGTAAATGAATTTTGTTTTCTATTTATCCTCTTTGGACCCACTACTTTTTCGCGCGTAGGCGCTCATTGCCGCGGGTGGTCTGGGTGACGTCACCCGACAACGGCGCGAGTGATTAAAACACCGATATTTCTAAAGTTACGCATGGGAGCCAAATAAAACTTATGTTTTTGGAGTCGTCATAAAATAAGCTGTTACATTTAAAATGGATTTGTCCACTTTACTATGTAATATATTGTAAATTCTACTTTAAAGACGATGTGAGCGAAAAAGTAGATAAAAGTATAAAAAGGGTATGTTAAAACTTGAGTTCCAGGAACTCTGTAAGCGATGTGGCTTAGAATAGTACTTTGTTAAGTAGTTTGGTATACAATCTTATAGCAGATAAATTTTTAGCTCTTAATTATAATTTTTTAGTTTACGATCAATGAGTCATAATGCAAATCCTTGAGAAAGAGCGCTATAAAAGAGCCTTTTATCATTTGGATCACAGAGCAAGTACTATGGCCTATTATTAAAATCTTATTTCTCAATTCACATGATGATGATATTTACTAATGGAATAATACAACACAAGGGCACGTTGCCACACAAAAACATCCCAGAAATCAACCAGCAAAATGAACAACTTGACGGCAAAAACACACAAGTACATGCTGGCATATTATGGCTTTTTTTTATGGATGGGAAATCATCAAATGACTTCTCCCGCTCTGGGCAGAGCGGAAGGGAGTGTCAGACTCTTACTGACTAAAACCCGTCCGTGCTCCTCCTAGTGCCCTTTGCTTTCCAGGGCCGCGGTAACTCTTTCGAACATAGTCCGCAACTCTGGCAGGCTCTGACCCTAACGGGCCCCTACTGCTATGCTGACATCTCTTTGAGGCGCGCGTGGAACACAACGCGCCGTCGACCCGGGCCTGACTTTGATCGGATGGCGAGCCACCCAACACTCGCCGTCCGCAGACCCGCGCCTTCGGTGGCCGGGAATCGCCCTGCGACTCCCGACGCCCGGGGCGTCTCCCTATGTTGCGGCGGCTGGGGCGTGAGGGTTGTCTCTCCCTCACGCGGCCCGCCTCCTCCTTCACTAGCATTACTGCTTCGCAGAAGGAGGTGACGGCTTCCCATGCCTCCTCGCTCCGGACCATGGATTGAACCAGGGCCGGACGCGAGAGGTCGCCGCCGCCGATCGCCTCGACGAGGACACGGCGGTGTTCCGCCCAAGGCATACCTAGTATGGCTACGGCTCACTATTGTCACATCTGAACTTGAATTATAAACTTTAAATAAAAAACTAAATTAAAACTGACACAATGAAATATAGCAATAAACGAGAATTTCAAAATAATGAAAAAGAAACTAGTCCCCTAAAAATATTAAAACATGACAAAAAAATGCAAATGAAAGATTTTTTTTTTCACTTGTCCTAGAGTTCATCGAATGGATGGACCCTAATCTTATTTTAATCTAGCCTTGTATATCGACTAATAAGTAATTTAATTAAAACCTAAACTGTTGTATTTATCTTTACTAAGAATGTGTCCAATGGCACTTTTCTTATTGTCTTAAGGCAAATACTTCGTTCTTGTGCTTATTTGGTAACACTTGTGCTACATGACACTATTTACTTTCACTAACACTAACTCGAACGGTTTTGTTCTTTTTAATCTCCTCACTATGTCCATGTGGTCGAGCAGCTGGATCGCCTCGACGTGCACATGCTGATAAAGTCTCTGTTCGTGTGCTTGAACTGCAAATTTTTGAATCACTTTTTTGATGAACTCAACTTTTAAGTCCCGATAGAGGTCATTATTTCGTATGTACCAGGGTGCATTTACAATTTCGGTACTTTGTTCTGGAATCGTTGGATGATTAAGAAATTGGTCTGTTTGGTGCAGCCCAAGCAGATAATACATTATTTTGGACCGTAGGTCGAGTTCATCTTTTTACTTCTTGACGTGGGCTTTCCATCGTAGCTTTGCATTAAGGGTCATACCGAAATACTTGGCTGTGTTCTCGTAAGGGATTTGTTTGCCATTAATATAAACTAATAATGCTGTTGCCTTTCGATTGTAAAGTCTATGTGTACAGATTTGGATTCATTTAATTTAAACCTACAGCTTTAATTTTTTTCAGTTCTGAATAAGCGTCTTCTTGTCTTATTCTAAATACTCTGTTTAAGGCCAGGTTTTCCGGAAAAACGTTGTTTTGCATTGTGTAAAATTGTGTTTTATTCGTAAACAACACGGATTTTAATTTTGAAAAAAATATATTACATATTTCACACTTCGATCTTGCGATTTCGGCCGTGCGATACACGATTACTTGCACTTTACTGCATCCAATTAAATCGCAAAGACAAGTCAAAATCAAGATGTAATTATCATTTCATTTGAGTTATATAAGGTTTTGAGTAATAAAACTTATACCACAATAAAGGTCGTAAAAAATGTGATATAAATCGGCCGTCATAATGTGAAATATGAAAATACGTATCCCACTAATTCCAAAATCAAGTGATTTTGTCGTTTCATGAGCGCGCCCCGTGTCATTTAGTCCCGAGCGGAACGTGTTGGAGGTCGGACGTGTGCCAAATTTTTGCGATCCCGCCACCCCCGCTAAGTTCTGTTACTGGCTAAGCCTAAATTGATTACCGCTCTAGCACTGCCGGCACACCAGTGTGCCGCGAATTTAATGTTTATGTTTATTTACGTAAGATTTATTTTTTATTTTGGAATTTTCACGTGTCGAGTGGTTAAATAATAATACTTGTATACAATTTAGTGTTCAAACAGTTGTAATATAGTTAGTTTTTATTAGATGTAGCTATAATTTTGTAAAAAAAAATTGGGGGAAAAAAAAGTTGTCACGGCTCTTCGTTGCAGCGGTGACTACTTTTTTTTATAAACTTTGGCTGAATAAACAAAAAGGTATATAGGTATATACATAATTTACTTTACTAACTAGGTAAGTACCGACACGAAACAGATAAATTTCCACACCGCAAACATGTGTGTAAACAGTTTAATTTAAACCTTATTTCAGTACGCATAAAGACGTGCGCTTTAGTGGTTTATTTTTCGCGCGGAATAGATTTACCAACCGCATCGAGTATGTAAAACAATTGAATTTGAACCCTATTTCAGAGTGCATAAAGCCACCTCGCGCGCACATGATACAATGATTTACTGTTTTCAAATGTCAAATAGGTAGTTCACCCCGCTACGTTAGTCTTGATGGTTTCGGAGAGTTTGTATAAGTCTTATAATATTTGTTATTTATTAGAAATGTCCGTTTTCACTTATCTTACTCCTAAACAAATGCAAAAATAATAGCTCGTATTTCCTACATGAGAGTTGAATATCGGTGCAATAATGTTGTGGTGTTCATGTAGAGAAGAAATATAAGTGTAGTTATACGCTAGGTGGGTACCTACTCACAGCCACCACAACACAACAAATAATAATATTTATGGTGTCCGCAACGTTTGTGTAGGTCTCGTCTATGCCAAACAATACGTGCAGCGCACTCGTGAGTCGCGTGCCATAGTGTAAAAGTGTTACAGTATGACCATTTCCTATGAAAATATTATAATAACATACTTTTGGTAACGTTTAGGCTACCGGACCAGCTCATTTATGCGCTGTACACTAGAGTCCATCCTCTTACTAATTACTAACAATGTATCAAGTTATGACAAGACATACAAAAAACTATGTGGTCAGTTTGGATAGTTTTTCCAATCCAATGCGTTACTTTATCGGTGTTTATTGGCAAGAGGAAAAATGTATAGAAATTATAAATTACATACACTAAACTGTTTTTAATTGACTATTGTATTGTATATTATTAACCGCTGCGGCCCCGACATGTGAAAATTCCCAAAAAAAAATACATCTTATGTAATAGGTAAATAAACATTAAATTCGCGATTAATTCGCAACACACCGGTGTGTTGCCGGGGCCGGAGCGGTTAACCGACTTCCAAAAAAGAAGAGGTTCTCAAATCGACTGTTTTTTTTTGTTGTATGTTTGCTCAGCGATATTTTCGCCAATTGTCAATCGATTTTGATGATTCTATTTTTTTTGGAAGTGTATCTTCCCGGACTGATCCCATTTCAATTTGGTGAAGATCTGATGAAGAACTTCGGAGACAGGTAACGGAACTCTTCATTCCCGTAGGAATTCCCGTTCCCGTATAGCCGTACAGCCTTCCCCATGAATGTAACTATCATAAATTAATAATCATAATACAAAAAAGAATTTCTTGCACCGCGTCGCACGCAGTCACGCAGGCTCGACGCGTTCTCGTTTGGTGGCCGCGTCTCGCGCACCGCCCGTTCGATTTAATAATATTGTTGAATTATTTTAATTTTACATTATCTCCTAAACGGTGAGTTCAAATAACATGCTGTAAAAGACAAAGTTTATCTTCATAAAATTATCTTGATGATGAAGTAACTTTCGCTAGTAAGGATTAATATGCCTGCCTAATATTAATGCTGAAAAACCACCTTTAATTTTTAAATAAATTATTTGACATAAAATGCCTTAGTGTGGCATATTTATAAGAGATAGATATAGGTGTAATGTCGCGGACTTTTTTTTAGATCGAATGAAAAACAATATCTTTGTTGTACATGGTACTTACGTATAATTAGCTATTACCACAGCGCACTTAGCGCACTTCCACTTTATAATATTATTTAGTATAGATTTGAATAAAGTAGTATCTCATTATCATTATTGTAACACCATAAAATACATAAAGAAATTAAACACACACCATATTACAATTCTATCCTATTTATTTATAACGGTTTGCTATCTATGTTTCTGTGTACGTGCGTCTGTGTGCCTGTGTATCTGTCTTTGGCACTGTAGCTCCGTTATCTTTATTGAACAGGGATATTTTGTAAGTTTTTAAAATTTTACTTGTTAATTACCAACAAATCAAAATCAAAATTTGCGTTACAGGGCAATAGAGCATGCGGAAGGGCGTGACTTGTCTCCAAAATAATACTCATTTGTTGGGGTTACCCCCGACGGTATAGTTGGGAACGACACCATTGTTGAAATTAAATGTCCAATAACGGCATTTAGAAAAGGGAAATGCTGCTATTGAAGAAAGTAAAATACATATATTTAAATTCGATAGAATAAAACATACCAGGGCTATAAACAAAAAAAGTAATTGGTATTACCAAGTGCAGGGTCAACTTCATGTAACAGAAAGGAACCAATGCATTTTTGGAATATGGTTCGGTGAAAACTAGTAGTAGAAAATATTTCAAGAGATGACGAATTTTGGCGGGTGCATATGGAGAAAAAAATTATAGATTTTTATTTGAAATGTATATTGCCAGAGATTGTGGATCCGCGCCAAAATCGCGGTAGGCCAATACGAGACATAATATTGAAAGAAAACAAAGAAAATGTTAATGATAAGCCTGTGCAGCCAGGTCCAAGCAAATCCAAGGACCATATTCCGTGTCAATCTACTCAGCTAGGTCCATGCAAACCGAGACAGCTACAGTTCAACGAATTTTAGCCAGTTGCATTGGTAACTTTTATTATGTTAACTATTTGATTAAAAAATATAAAAACGTTTTTGTTTTTTTTTAAATAGCATCTAGGCAAATTCCAAACCATTTATACTTCTAAGCTTTCTTGAATTATAATATTCAAGAATTGTAACATAATTTTCCTAAAGTAAGTGTGCCTACCTACTACTTGATTTTTACGAAGGTATCGCACCAAAGCCAAATAGCGCGCGACGCGTATTTTTGTATCGTACTCGTATTCATAATTTTCGTGTCAGTCAGATTTTAAATCCACCATATACTCTAAAATAAATAAGTATTATTACTGATTTTTAATGATTAGTAATTGGATTCAAGTTTGTACAATACGTACTTAATCCATCTATAACCTTAAAAAATACTTAATAGAAAAATAAAACAAAATAAACTTATACTAATCAATTCAAGTTGATCTACTGCATTACTTTATCCTGTGACGGAACTTAGTACCTACCCGAGTCCGTGAACTCATGAGCGAGCGGTGCGCTTGGTGCGCGCGTCTCCCGCGCATCGTAACTTATTACGTATTGCTACTCCTTGCGGGGCCTGGGGTAAGCGTTAGATGCCTACGCGCTCAAGTCAGGCTCGCCTTAAAATGTAGGATTCCAATATAATTATCTGCAAACTGTTTCGGTAGGAGTCTCTTCAGTTTGCCTTCATGCCATACTTTGTCAAACGCTTGTTCTTTGTCAAATAGTTCTTAAAAAAACTTTCCTGTTCACTTGATCGATCGTTGAGTGTTGTTCTCGACAACCAATTTGGTGCTCTGGGATAATATTCATGTTTTCTATTATTTGTTTAAGCCGTTTGAGTAGCAGCATTTGAAACAGCTTTGACATAATTGGTAGCAATCCGTCTATATGGTGTCGTTTCGTGAGCCAGTTTCCCAGGCTTTGCTATCATTATTACTTCAGCAACTTTCCATAAGTCTGGTACATATTTAAGTCTCAGTACGGCATTAATAAATAATAATAAATAAATAAATAATATTTATTTGTTCAAGACTTAAACCTATTTACAATTAATGTACCTTAAGTAAGACTAAGTTAGTGGCAAGATACAAAACCTGTGCAACTGGGCTTAAACTAGGAGGGTTCCTGTGCTATAAGCACCAGTTACGTTTGCCACCGCCGTGATCGAACTGCCATTACAAGTGTGGTGCGGTGCAAAGTATTTAAAATTAAATCTATGAAAATTAAATTAATATATTGTTAGCATTTCCCCTACCTCGTGCCTCACTAGAAGCCGCAAGTCTATAAAACAGGCGCGCAACCGATCGACGGCCCTTTTTGCTCGCCAGCCTTCGTGGAGTCAAGACCTAACAATAGGTGTACATTGCGTTTGTTTGTGAACACGTGAGCCGTTTTTGTTTTACTGTAAATTTTAAATTGTTGATTTGTCATAAGTTTGGTTCGATAATTTGTTTTGATTAAATTATTTAGTAAAAAGTGTAAATAAATGTTAGTTTTGTTTTAATTGCCCTTTTTTAAATTCTTATTTAGTTTTAATGCTAAAATCAGAAGTTGGATAATTGGACCAATTGTGTGTTGATCAGAAATTTTAGAACCAAACTTTGGCAAACCTACCCTCGTTTTTTATTTTCTTTTTTCATTTTTGTTGCTTTGTTTGTGTTGAAGTGTGATCGTTAATATGGGTAGTAAAACGCGAAGTGGATCAAAAGATCGTTCCCAAAGCGGCTCGCGTGTTCAGACACGAGACAACGCGCGTAGCAATTCTGGTCACGATTCTCGCAATAGGGATAGACGTCGATCGCATAAACCATCTTCGAAACATAAGTCGTGCGATATTATGACACCCCCTAGGAACATCTCGCGCAGACACCGATCTCGGTCTAGGGACACGTCGCGTACAAAACGGCGCCGGCATAACGACAACTCGAAGTACGACCGTCGTACCCGTAAAATGCGTTCGTGTGATAGATCCCGTTCCGTTTCATCAAACACGGATAGTCAAGCGACAGCACGCTCGCGTCATGGGACTCGAAGTAGATCACCAGTCGAAATTGTTAGCCGTCGTCATCGTTCAATGAATCGTTCTCATCATACTTCGAATAAAGCAAATAACGCTGAATCAAGTAGCAATATCGTTCCAAATACCCCCGATTTGAACTCGCAACATTCTGAGACATCTGCCCTCACCCAAGCCTTGATACACGCTCTGAAATCAGTACAGTCGAGTAGGCCACAAAACTATTTCGTTTCAAATTTTGACCCTACGATTCATAATATTGAAGCCTGGTGTGAAGAGGTTGATCGTGCCAAAGAAGCAAATTCCTGGAGTGATTATGAGTGTTTGTCTCGTGTTGCCTCATGTCTCAAGGGTGATGCAAGAGTGTGGCTATCGGAATGGGTCACTAATGATCGAACTTGGACTAATTTTAAGCTGGAATTCAAGCCCCTATGCCCAACTAAGTTGGATTACGCAAACATTTTGTTTGAAGCAATGAAGTCTACGTCTGATAATTATCCCACGTATTCCGAGTACGCACGCCGAACTCTTCTACGACTAAGAATAATACCGGGTTTAAGCGATGAACTTAGGACACTCATTGTCATTCGAGGTATTGACAGCCCGCAAGTGCGAGCGGCCACGGCAAATGCCGACGTTACCCCTCAGAACTTAGTATCTTTTCTCTCTATATACACAAAGTCTAACAGTAGGGGAAGCAATAATAATAGATCTGGCTCTCAAACGACTTCTAAGAAACACTTTCCTCCAAACTCTAAACCACATGGTGAGGCCAGAGCATGTTCCAACTGCGGTGACAAAGGTCACATTAGTCGTAACTGTAATCAAGCAAAATCTTCATCAGGCAGTTCGGGCACAGGTCCCGTAACTTGCTCATTTTGTAAAAAGCCTGGTCACGTGGAAGCTAAATGTTTTGCTAAGATGCGCGCAGATTCTAGCAACGGCCAACGCAATGTTAACCTTTGTTCTGAACTTTCATCCTACTCTAACAAAGACGTGTTACCATTGCCGTAATAAACAGAGTCCCGATAGATGTTCTCACATATCTATACTAGTTATACTTTAAAAGTATCCTTGATTTCTTCTGACGCGTTAAAATGTTTCTACTCAACCGAAAGAAAAACGATGTGTTCTGAAAGGCATTAGTGACAAGGAAATAATTTCAACATCTTATATCAGTCACATTAGAATATTTCAATCGAAGTAGATCTGGTGATTGTACCGTCAAACTGCATGAATGCGCCGGTCATATTAGGAACAGACGTACTTAACCGCGAAGGCGTGACGTATATTATGACGAAAGACCTACTATATTTAACACATTCATCAAACGTCTCTCTGAAGGTTAGTTCAGTCTATTAATTATTATCAAGCAGAAATCCACGCGGGCTTCCCCACTGAACCTTCTTATTGGCGTTGATGCAACGACACCAGTCATATGGTCACTAATTCGCGATGTCCCGATGCCAGACTACAGCGTCAACAAAGAGTCTGCTCGAGAATTAACCAGGAGTCGAGTTCAACAGCTCCTTAACAAAAATCAATCCAGCCAAGATGAACGCGTCAATTAAAATAAAAGCGCACCACGACAGTTTAATGTTTAAGTCTTCATCATCAAGTACTCACAGGTAACAGGTAAATTGGACCCTGGAATGCGGGGTCCGTAAAGGTCCACCGAACGGCCGCTACGAGTTGAAACTGCTTGCTGGGGGCTATGGGAAGAAAACGCAGGCTGCTGCCCAGTTTATGATCCCTTGGCAGGGCGAATGGTATCCGGAAACATGCGCTGCGTTTTTCGAAAGTGAGTATATTTCATGTCAGTTGAGTAACAGTTTCACATACGACGTTGCTTTCTTTACAATTAGCCATAAGTTAGCCAAATCGATAGACGGTTGGGATTAGGCAGCGTCGTGTGTGGGGTACTGGATGAAATGAATGTGTGTCAGTGCATGTCACCATTTTGTTGGGTGTTGGTCACCATGTTGTTTCCCTTTCTGGACAGGATGCATAGTGGGAATACCCGTGTCTGCACTGGATGCATAGTCGGGTGGGTGTTGGTCACCATGTTGTTTCCCTTTCTGCACAGGATGCATAGTGGGAATACCCGTGTCTGCACAGGATGGATAGTCGGGTGGGTGTTGGTCACCATGTTTCCCTTTCTGCACAGGATGCATAGTGGGAATACCCGTGTCTGCACTGGATGCATAGTCGGGTGGGTGTTGGTCACCATGTTGTTTCCCTTTCTGCACAGGATGCATAGTGGGAATACCCGTGTCTGCACAGGATGCATAGTCGGGTGCGTGTTGGTCACCATGTTTCCCTTTCTGCACAGGATGCATAGTGGGAATACCCGTGTCTGCACAGGATGCATAGTCGGGTGGGTGTTATTCACCATGTGGTTACCCTTTCTGCACAAGATGCATAGTGGGTATGATCCGTGTCTGCACAGGATGCATAGTCGGACGGCGCACGTGATGCGTCATGCTGCAGGTGCGCTGGGCGGTCGCAGTGTTACAACGACAGCAGCAACAGCCAGTGGTTACAAATGATTGGATGGCGCACCTACCTACCAAAGAAGAGTGTAGACAGGAACTAAGGCCTATTTTTTTTACTTAGTTGTGATGATGGTTATGTTAAATCGAGCATGAGAGAATGGATTATGAAATGAGATGACGTACGAATTAAATGAAAGGTTTATTGCAGATAGAATAACTGGAAGCATGACGCGCTTTATTTAATACAACACATGTGTTTCAACATAATTTCTCGTTTCAGACGACCCTGAAAATAAAGACTCTGAGGAGGAGTTCTCCACGTGCTCAATGGATCCTGGCCCTGGACCATCCATGCCCCTTCTTGATGCGGATGCTGATGCTGAGTGTCCGTCAGGAACCGCCGAGCCTCCCAACGTCGAGGACGACTCCAGTCAGGAGAGGCCGTGTTAGCATTTCCCCTACCTCGTGCCTCACTAGAAGCCGCAAGTCTATAAAACAGGCGCGCAACCGATGGACGGCCCTTTTTGCTCGCCAGCCTTCGTGGAGTCAAGACCTAACAATAGGTGTACATTGCGTTTGTTTGTGAACACGTGAGCCGTTTTTGTTTTACTGTAAATTTTTAATTGTTGATTTGTCATAAGTTTGGTTCGATAATTTGTTTTGATTAAATTATTTAGTAAAAAGTGTAAATAAATGTTAGTTTTGTTTTAATTGCCCTTTTTTAAATTCTTATTTAGTTTTAATGCTAAAAATATATTAAAATAACTATCGTGTGTGAGTATTGTGTGTGATTGTGATGTGTGATATGGTATGGTATCGTGTTTGCGTGTGTGAATGGACCTGGGTGGCTTTATTTTATACTTTTATGTATATTTTTAGTGTTTTCATAATTTTAAGTTTTTTTTTTTTTTTAGTTATGACCACTAGCAAGTTAACACTCTTGGGATATCAACTGCTTAACCGGACTAACCAGTGGTGGCGTCAATGAATTTAAGGCCCCCAGACAAGGCAACAAAACTAGCTACAAGCTAAAAACTACTCACCGCTCGCTAAGGGCATTCCCTGTATAATACGACCTCGGCTCAGCGGCGTCAGTTAGGGACAGCAAGGGACAATCAGGCTGGGTCGTTTCATTAATTCGGGGTTATTAAAGCTAAAGGCTCAGCGGCGCGGGTTGGCTCGTTAGGCAAAAGTCGGGGAGGGATAATTTTGAGAGAGGAAGAAGTTATCTATGGTAAGTTTTAGCTTTTTTATCGGTAAGTGATGTATTTATTTTATTATAAAGGTGTGTGTATGTACCCATGGATCACGGTTGTCTCTTGAAGAAATCTGTATTACACGGTTTCAGGTCAAAGACTAGGTCTTTCCTACGTTTGTTTTTCAGTCTTTTCGGGTCGCTTATAAGCAGAACCCTCCTGATATACAGTTGTCTAACCGTTAAAACCATACAATCCTTATATAGCTGCTCCGTTGGATACTGAAAGTCTTTTTTGTGTATTACTTTGAGAACAGCTCGCTAGGCTCTTTCTAGGATATAGGAATAAGGGTTGTTCGCTTCTACAAGATCTGGCATCACTATATTACTCAGGGTGTGGTTTTCAATTATGTCCCCCTCGTTTGATTGAAACATATTTTCAAGCTGCAACACTTACAGCTTTTTGCTCATAAGTAAGTGCCCATTGTCCGTTTACACATTTCATGGGAAGGATTTAGGCTGTCGGCCTCTTTAGATGCTTAGTAGCCTTCCAAAGGGAGTAGTCTGTCCTTCGGTTGTTACTTAGTTTCAGAAGGTTGGTAGGTTTTGGTTAAACCGCTGCGGCCCCGACATGTGAAAATTCCCGAAAAAAAATAAATCTTATGTAATAGGTAAATAAACATTAAATTCGCGATTAATTCGCGACACACCGGTGTGTCGCCGGGGCCGGAGCGGTTAAGTCGTCTTTATAGTCCGGGATTAATCTTCTTACTTTTTTTGTAAGTTTGTTTAGTTTTCGTATGTCATCAGGACACCTAGATTGATGCCAAGTTTTTCTCTGTCTTCTTTTCTACATGATGAGCTGCAATATTTCCCTTCGTTCTTTTGTTGAAGTCAGGTGTATTTTCCCACGCTGCTTGCTGGATGTGCGTTATGAACTTTTCAACTTCCGATGTTTAGATGTTTGGGGGTTTTTAATGGAGTTTTAAGGTCTATTTGATAATTTAATCTGGCCTTAATTAAAGCTTTGCCAGTCCGTACACTTATTGACAATGTTGAGACTGTTTTCGGTTGTTTAAAGTACTCTCGCTACTTTTTAAGTAAATTGCAGAGTTATCTGAGTTCAAGTCATAGCTTTGTTCCCACTTTTTTATAACTAGTTGATAGACTCTTGGTTATTAAAAAAAATATTAAATCCGGTATTTTATTTGAATCTTTTGGCCAATATAGGTGGGCTGTCCAGTAGATTTAAAGTATGTAGTTCTTTAGTAGTAGTGAGTTTGGAACCCCAATACGTATTTTTGGCATTGAAGTCACCTCCTACGATAAATCTATCACCAAGGTGGGCTAAAAAACACATAAAGTGGTTTTTCTTATCATGTACCGTGGCAAACAGTTGATGGCACACACTGTTAAGGGGTATTTTTTGGTTTGTAGACAAATTGCCACTGCTTAAATATCGGTCTCGTCGTATTTAAACACTTCATAGTGCTGCAGGTTTTCTTTAACAATAACGGCACTTCCGCCTCTTGCAGTATTGTCTGGGTGTAGTGCATGGTATAATTTTCATCCTTTAAACTTTATATGACATTGCTTTGTGAAATGCGTTTCCGTTATCAGGCACACATAAAGTTTTTCTATTTCTAAAACTATTTGTAACTCATTCTGATGTTTTTTTAACCCATTTGAGTTCCGCGCCATAATTTGAAGTGTATTATTATTATTTTTTTGTTTTAGAAGGAGCAGTTTTGTTGCTATTTTCATTTTATTAAATCTTTCGTCGAATGATGACATTAACTTTAAAATTTCATCCAACTTTTTGTTGCTGTTCATATCAGCCAAAGGCGCTTTCGCAATGCCTCTTGTAGTTACTTGAGCGTATGAGATGTTTTTAGATGTAGTTTGCATCGTGCTTTGATTTGGTTTGAACTGGCTAGCGTCTTCACCTCTTCCGGTAGGTGCACTTTGTTTAGGGTTCATATTATTATTTTTCGATTTTTTCAATCGCATCTGCTGTATTTCCTTGCCTGCAATACATCCCCTGTAGTTAACCGGATGTAGGGCTCCGCAGTGGACGCATTTTGGCTTCTCTTCTTTTGGTTTTCTGCAATCCTTTGTGAGATGTTTACCTCTTCCCCCCGGACCTCTGAGGAGATCAGACGCTTACACAGTAGAATTATTGTCAATTTAAAAAATAAATGTATTACCAAATTAGTACAATTAAATCAACTCAAAAAAATAGGAGTGCATACATTTTGAGGAGCTTCATTGCTGCGAGCGAACATCGAAGTATCAAGAAGTGAGTCACCGCACCATCAACGATAACACCGCCTGCAAAGCGACGCCCACTGCTGCTTCAAGACCAGCCCGCAGGAGAGGCGTCCCGGTCAATTAGCTGCGCAGAGAGACGCCATCGCACCGAGCGTCATCAGATGGGAGGTACGTGATCTGTCATACTCTTTGCACATTGTGACTATCGCTGCTCTTCGCTGCGATCCTGGTACTCGCACCTTCAATCACCGTACTTGTTAAAAATGCCGTTAAAACGCACTCCTCCGAAGCATTTAACTATATCAGAGACGGACACGGAGAGCGTGGATGGAGGCGTATCAGACAATTTAAACGTTGTTGCTCAATCTAATATTAACTTAAGTCGCCTAAAAAGAAAGCGCGAAAACGAAATGTCACAATTTATGAGCGAAGTACGGGAAATGTTCAAAGACTTTGTTACACAGCAAAATTATAAATTGCAAAATTTTGAGTCTTCGTTATCCGAAATAAAGAAACAAAATGTTAGGATAAACACATCTCTAACTGTAATGTCTGATAAATGATAATATATAAAAAGAATTAGACAGTTTGAAGCTAGAACGCAAAGAACAGTGCGTTTACATAAAGAGTCTAGAGGAGAAAATAGAAAACTTTGAAACACAATCTTGTACGACAAAGTTAGAGATAAGAAAACTGCCTAAGCTACAAAATGAGACAAAAGAAAATCTTTGTAGTGTAGTCGCCAAAATTGGTGAAATATTGAACACTCCTCTGCATGTCTCCAATATAAGAGACATCTATCGGCCCTACGTGAAATCGGATGTTGTTAAACCAATTGTAGTGGAATTCACATCAGTCTTAACAAAAGACAGTGTACTGAATAACCTTAAAAAACTGTCCCTGCAAGATAAGAAAGATAAAATGAATACCTCTATTTTTAATCTAGAAGGCCCTCAGAAACCAATATTTATCTCGGATTATCTTACTCCAAAAGGAAGACGACTTTACTTTTTGACCAGAGATTTCGCTTCTACTCAAAATTATGCATTCTGCTGGACTTTTTATGGTAAAATTTACCTTAGGAAGAAAGAGATACATATTCGCGTCGATGAGGAGGCAGATCTTAATGAGTTAAAAGAAAAATCAACCGAATGACTATAGTTCCTTGTCAACCTTTGCTTCCCTGTTTTATTTTTATGCGTACTTAGTTCTGTATTAATTCGTAATTTGCATGCTATTAATTTAATAGATTTAATTTCCTACTTTAAAAATATTTTTTGCTCTTTTTATAAGCACTCCACACACACAAAAATCCATACGTTAATATTATTTATTTACAAAGCACAAAGTGTTGTCTCATACCAAATTATCAAATACATGTTTTTATTGATTAACAGTATATCTAAAAGTATAGAATTCCTGTATTTGTCCATAAATTACCCCAGTGGCTTTTTAATTGTATTTCAAGGTAATCGCTTTATTTATGTTGTTTTAATGTGGAAAAATGGCTCCTGTAGTCCATTCCTAAAAGGTACTTCGTTTTATTTAATTATCAAAAATCGTTGATTTTGCTACAACCCGTCAAAACTTATGAGTTAAATACACTCACTTATGGTACCGCCAGTGCTAGCTTTCTTAGCACACGTTGCCTTTGGCAGCTTGGTGAGGAAAAAAACGACGAAGGTATTAAAAATATAATCCAAAAAGATTTTTACGTTGATGACCTCATCACTGGCTCGAATGAAGCGCAAGAATTACGTTATATTATACAAAAAAGCGTTGCCGACGCTTTAAAAAATGGTTGTTTTAATTTAATTAAGGAAATATAAAAGTAACGATCCATCAATCTTTGAAAATATGAATATAAATCATGAAGACAATTTAACAATTAGTGAGTCTTCCAACACTCTTGGTCTTGGATGGATTCCCTCCAGTGACACGTTATATTTTCCAATTAAAAATTTTGTGCTTGACCAGAATGCAGTCATCACTTCATCAAGCGATTTGTTATGTCTAATTCATTTAAATTATTTGACCCGTTAGGTATTCTAAGTCCTGTGATAATTCAGCCTAAAATCATATTGCAAAAAATGTGGCAAAAAAAATTGGATTGGGACGAGCCCGTTGTGACTGTCTGTCACTTATTCCTATTTAATATCAAAATTATATTTATTTCCAATCCTGCATATCGTAGCGGGCTATTTAGAAATACATTAAGTTTGAACTTTATGGCTTGAGCTGACAGGACAAAAAAAGGTGTGGGAACGACAAGTATCTACAGGCAGTTTTAGTCGGCGGAAGAGGTTTGCGAGGCAGAGGTTTTAGGACCGCGAGGGTGTGCGGACGCTTATAGTCGAGGCTAGGGATACTTAAGTAAGGAGACCAGAGTGCGAAGTGCCGTTGTAACTCGTAGCAAGTATTATCTGTTAAGTTAGATATAATTTAGACTATTTAGTATTTAATGTGTGTGTAAGTGTTGGTGTGACTGGGTGAGTTTTAACTATAAGTATTTCTAGGTGGCTGGTAGTTGTGCCGAAGAGGATAATTTAATAATCATTTATTCCAGCTAGGCGCAACTTTATATCCATATCATAATCCATACCTTGACAGTTATTTGTCAGTAATGTTTGGTTTAGGGAAACGGCGAAGGCCCCTTTACACTTAACATTCCCTCATACCTACTTACCGTACTGCACACCAACACACCCAACGATTGGCCATTATTGACTTTTAACTGACGCACCACATTCATGGGGGGCAGAACCGTTAATATTCACAGCTTATTTAAAACAGGCTTCATGGCCGACCCGCATTCGGGTTATAGGTCAACCAAGCGTTGCTGATGATTACTGTTTCCTATAAGGTCTAGCTCAGAGTGCATTGCGTGGGGCTTGTTGGACGACCATTTCCAGGGGTAGGAATCCTGACCTAGGATTCACTGGGCACCCAAAAGGGATCGTCCTAAGGACGCTAGGGACCGTGTCTCGTTAAAACTAACCCCGGCCTATGGTATGGCCTATTACTGAATCGTCACTATTTAGCGAGACACGAGATTCGGATGGTAGCCGCTCAGAGCCGCACCGCATATCCAAGAAAGGGGCGAATTTAAGGAAATGTGAAGTGTTTGAATCACTTCGCCGTGCAACAGTACCTATCTCAATTAACTCTGCTACAGACTTGGTCTACGGAGCGCTTGCGCTAGTTTTGTGTTAAAACGCGACGCGATTTGAGCTACATAAAATAGACTTGTCTTCCTCAATGACAGCTGAACTTCGCAGTACTCTGTCTTAGAATTGTGTAAGACAATTATTTAGAGTCCCGGGAACGTGTTCTGTTAGTTTCGTTACAGTATTCAAATAGTGTTACTGTGCGATTAGGTCTAATAGTACACGTACGACAAGGCCACCGTTCCGTGTCACGAAATGATTTCTAGTTAGTTTATTCGGTCTGATGTTCTATTGTGAAAATATAAATTAACGTAGAAGTAGATCATAAATTTATTAAGCGCAAGCGTAACGTTTCCTTCACCACCTCACCATAATATAATATACTTGATCTACACTCACAACGTAATGTTCCAAATATGAGTTCAAAAACGAATGCATAAACACATACTTTTTTTTCGTGGATAGATAAAATTTAAAAAAAAAACCATTACGATTCAACATTTTCCTTCGATTTTTAAACAACTGCATCATAAAATAACTTTTTAATTTTTATAGCACACTTTTTCTTTTTAATTTTTGGCGCGGGCTCATTGACTTAAGTCAATGAGCCAGCTTTTATCTTTGTCTATGATTGAGCGCGCTGCGCAGTCATTCGAATACGCAATGAGAATATCCGCCATATTGGAATTAACTATTTTTCCACTTATTTTATTCCAACTGTAAGTGAAGATTTAGCCGGGCTCCGGGGAGCCAGCTCGAGAGAGGTGCCTCAAGGGGGGCGCAAGGAGGATGGCCATTCCGTGCCGCTTTAGAACCAGTGAAGATAAAATAGTGTATGCAACGGCATATAATTAGGTATTAAAACACTCGTGCGATGCTATTATCACACTCGGCTACGCCTCGTGTGATAAACCCACACTCGTGTTTTAATAACCCTTTTTATATGGTCGTTGCATAAACTACTAATGCAGTCCTCTCGTCTCATTAACTTCATACCTATTTTATTATACTTGTTTGCTTACTTATGTATTACTAATCATGAATTCCCTACATTAACTTCACCTTGTATCCCCTCCTTGTCCCTAGCCTCTAAGGTCGGACAAGGCAGTAGTTTCGGGAATTCATTTCGTATAATCGGTGGGAGGGTGCCCCGTTAGGAGACGGGCCCTACAGAATCGGGCGGCGGAGGAGCCCGGTTCCTTCCCCACAGGGGAAGCCGACAAAAGAACCAGATGTAGTTTAATTTAGGGAAAACGAAAATTTTATCGGCCTAGGGTAATTTAGGAACGTTATAAAAATTTGAGTGACGACTGGATAAGGTTTACCGATAATTTATTGTGGTTAAATAAATTTCAAATTTCTAGATTAGTTCTATGTGACAAACCTGAGTTAATAGAATTACACTCATTTAGTGATGCGTCTCAAAGTGCATATGGTGCATGTATTTATTTAAAATCAGTAAATTGTAATGGGGAAAGTACTACCAAACTGTTATGTGCCAAGTCAAGGGTGTCGCCTTCTCCACCGACCGTGTCTCCACGTTGCCGTCGTGGTAGGGCTTGCGTGTCTCAGTGATCTTGGGGGCTTTGCCGGTAGAGCCACTCATGCCGGAAGGTCCCAAGTGAGAGACCAGACCAGAAGAGACACAAGAGGGGCACACCGTTCGGAGACTTGAGCAGTGTTCGGGTCCTCGGACGGTGTGCGTCTCATTGGCTTGCTCGCTGCCCTCTGGTACGCGTCTGATCATCAGAAGTGACTTTGACGGCAGCGAGCAAGCATTGAGAGAGAAGGGGAGAAAGGGACCACACCCTCAAAAAGGAAAACTATGGATAAGAACAACGAAATAGAATTACCCCAGGGCGGTACGGACTGCACAGCAGAAAGAGAATCCGCCACGCTTGCGTCAAGCCCCACGTATTCTGGGGGGGGGAAACGTTGTCTTTTATCCACCACTTGCCATTGGCAACAAGGGCCGAGGAGGCCCCCGATCCAAACAACCCTCCTTTGAGGCGATGATCGGATTTAATTTTAATTCGCCTGACAAGGTGTCGGGCGGGCGCACCGCGGACGATCCCTCTAAATTTTGGAGGAAGGGCTCGCCTGAGCGGCGAGGAGAAGCGGGGTCAGATTTCGAATCTGCATCAGACGCCAGCTCGGCGAGCTCTAGACGCGAGGGAGTGAGGGCTGCTGCGGAGAACACTGAGTTCTTCCGCAAGCGGCCCAGAAAGGAGGACGACCAGAGGTCGACCTCGAATGAGGAGCTGGCCTCAGCCAGAAAAATCCCCACCAGCAGGCGGGGTAGGGGCCGGCAGGGGACCAAGGGGAGAAGGCCCGCCTCCCTAGAAGACGAAGAGCGGGCTGAGGGGCTGGCCAAGGAGGACGGGCGCCCCGGAGTGACGGCTGGGTTTGCCGAGGTGGTGGAGGCTGCGCTCCGCGATGTGGTCTTCTTTCTTTCTTTCTTTCTTTTCTATCCTGGCGGCAGCGGAGGAAGCCTACTTCCAACGCGGGTCTCCGCCCGCGCCCACAGACGAAATGTCTGGGCTGCGGGCGGAGGTCGCCCGCTTGGCGACCACACTGGAGCTTCTCCAAAAGGAGAATGAGAGGCTCCGGGCAGATTTAGCCGGGCTCCGGGGAGCCAGCTCGAGAGAGGTGCCTCAAGGGGGGCGCAAGGAGGATGGCCATTCCGTGCCGCTTTAGAACCAGGTGCTGGTTCTCCATCCTGGAGGGCATCGTCCTTCGCCCCCCGCTAGCGGCGAGTCGGAAGGCGGCGGACCAGAAGGCGGCTTCTTATGCGGCTGCCGTGGCTGCCACACCGGTGCCGACCGGCCGGGACAACCCATTGCAATTACACTGCAGCCGGAAGCGGTTAAGAGGGGCGTTACATACGGTGACGTGCTCACCAAGGCCAAGGAGGCGGTGAGCCTTGGTGAGCTCGGCATCGTCGGGGGCCTCCGGCTCAAGGTCACTATGACCAGGGCCAGGATGCTGGAGATCCCCGGGGCAGCCAGCGGTCCAACCGCGGACGCCCTAGCCGAAAGGTTGAGGGCGTCCTTGAGCGCGGACGACGCCCGAGTGTCCAGGCCCACTAAGTGTATCGACATGCGCATATTGGGCCTGGACGACTCCGTCACGGCGGAGGAGGTGGTGGCCGCCGTCGTCAGGACGGGGGGGTGCTCTGCCGAGCAAGTTAAGGCGGGCACCATACGTCCTGACCACACGGGAACGCGAACCACTGTGGTGAGCTGCCCCGTGACGGCGGCCAAGAAGATAACGGAGGGCCGAAGGCTACTGGTAGGCTGGGTGTCTGCGCAGGTGAAACTGCTGGAACCCAGACCTCTGAGGTGCTTCCGCTGCCATGTGGGCAATCACGCGTGAGCTATGTGCACCTCAGAGGTGGACCGCAGCGGGCTCTGCTTCCGCTGTGGTAAGCCCGGTCACATGGCCGGCTCGTGTAGCGCCGCGCCGCACTGCGTAGCATGTGCGGCAGCTGGCAAGCCAGCCGACCACTGGGCTGGGGGCAAGGCCTGCGCCCCACCCGCCAACGCCGGTGGTAGGAGAAAGCCCTCCGCCGTCGCCGTCTCCGCCGCAGCAGCCGCCGCCACCATCGCCGCCTCTGCCGCCACCGCCGCCGGTGCCACCGCCGCCGCCGCTGCCACTACGACAGCCGCGACGGCCGCAGCTGAGTCTTCACAGGGGGCTCGGGAGGAGGCAGTAATGGAATGTCAATAACGGCTCCATTGCGCCTCCATTGCGGTTGGGTTTCCGCGCAGGTCAAACTGCTGGAACCCCGACCTCTGAGGTGCTTCCGGTGCCAGGTGGGCCACCATGTGGGAGCTCAATGCACCTCGGAGGTGGACCGCAGCGGTCTATGTTTCCGCTGCGGCCAGCCCGGTCACAGGGCCGGCTCCTGCGACGCCGTGCCGCACTGCGTAGTCTGTGCGGCAGCTGGCAAGCCGGCCGACCACTGGGCTGGGGGTAGGGCCTGCGCCCCACCCGCCAAAGCCGGAAACAGGAGGAAGCCCTCCGCCACCGCCGTCTCTGCCGCGACCGCCGCCACTGCCGCCGCTTCTTCTGCCGCCATTGCCGGTTCCAATGCGGCTACTGCTACTGCAGCAGACGCAGTAGAGCCCCTACAAAGGGCTCCGGAGGGGGCTGAAATGGAGTGCCAGTAATGGCCCCATTTCACCCCCTCCTGTTGAACGTCAGCCACTGCGCCGCCCAGGAACTGATGCTCCTGAGCATGGCGCAGTGACTGATGCCTGTGGACGGCAAGCAATGGGTAGCTCGCCGTCCGATCAGAACAGGCCCGGGTTGACAGCGCGCTGTGTTCTACGCGCGCCAAACCAGCAGACGTCAGCATGGGTCGGGGCCCGTTCGGGCCAGAGCCTACCAGGGTTGCGGATTTGTTCGAAAGAGTTACCGCGGCCCTGGAACGTAAAAGGCACTAAGAGGAGCATGTGTGGGTTTTAGTCAGTAGAAGTCTGACACTCCCTGCCGCTCCACCCAGAGCGGGAGGGGTCATTTGATGATTTCCCATCCAAAAAAAAAAAAAAAAAGGGTATATCCTATGCGTAAAAAATATATTTAAAAGTTTTTACTTATAAAAAACGTGTTTTTTATCTAACATGAAACGCAGTACTTGCACCTAAATGTTACTTTTACTAAAAAGATCTGCAGCATTAAGCATATGCTACAAGATTATGTAGTACTTAAATTGCTACGTTTACTGTATATGCTTTTAGCATTTAACTTTTTGATCGAATACTAACTAAAGCCAAACGCAGTAGTCACCATTCTTTCATTCAAGTCTTAGTAATACGGTAATGCTCGCAAGCCCAGAAAGTTGATGAAAATGCAGAACTGAGCGTTTTATCAAAATAAGACAATAAAGTAAAGAAAAAAATATATCAATAGAAAGCTACATTTTTTTACTATTTTTAAGTCATACCTTAAAAGTTATATAACGGACATTTCTCCATTAGATATGAAGAAATAAGTTTACCGCGTTTATCTCCAAACTGCCATTTTGCAAGTACTGCGTTTGCAATAAGCAGGGCAGAACATATAAAATTAGTTACTTAAGAATGTTTGGCTGAAGTAATTTACAAGTCCTAATTTAATATATAAATACCTACATAATACCTAAAAAACTTCTAAATTATTTGAATGTTCCAAAGAATTGAAATTACATTTAGACACTAGATAGTTATTAAAATACCAAAAAATAATTTTGCCCGGCTTTTTAAGCCCTCATTGGCTAGCCTTCTTTTTAGAAAGTTAGTTTATGTTACACGGTCACGTTACTACATCACGAAATAATTATTTTGTGGATGCATTCGGTATAGGCGTATGTGCACCGGAGCCCCGCAGCGCCGGAGTTGTGACATGCTTGCTGCATATTGCATGGTGCTTGCTTGCATACTGCATGATTGCTGCTTGCATCCTGCATGCACAACATGTAAACAAGCATACTCCGTGCATGCAGCAAATGCACGGAGTATGCTTGTTTAAATCCAAATGGAAATTGCAACCATGTAAGAGAACGTTTTCAAAGTTTGATTTATCCAAATGTTTCTAAATTCGAAATAAAAAATGTTCAAATGATTGCATATCATCCGATGCATTTGTAAAAAGAAGCGTTTGCCAAATAAACGTTTGTTAAACGAGTGTTTTTAAAATAAAACAAAAAAAGAAATAGATAGTATATGAAACTTTGGTTGTCAAATGAAAATTTGTCAATGGAGTTTTGGTGAAACTTTAGTGAACCGTAGAGCGGAAGGCAGTGTCGGACTCTCACTGACTACACCCCTGCCAGGGTTGCGGAATTTGTTCGAAAGAGTCACCACAGCCCTCGTACGCAAAGGGCATGAAGAGGAACCCGGATGGGTTTTAGTGAAACAAAATTCTATAAGCACAATATTTGTGGAAATTAAGTTATTGAAATCTTTAGCAAGCCACTTGCAATTATGTTAACGTGAGCTGTTTCTTTTTTATAAAATTGCAATATAAGAAGTCAATATGTATAATGCCTTTATTCCAAAAGTTGTTTTATGAGATAAAATGAAAAATAATGAATTGTTTGTCAAATAATACGTTATTAAATGAAAATTTATCGGATATTTTTTTTGCTAAGTAATTTATTTGGTAACCTTGTTGTTGCACAATGATGAAATTTAATGACAAATAATAATTTTGCTAATCGTTGCTTGTCAAGTAAAAAGTTTTTAATTAATTTTTAGTGAACTGACCGGTCACCTTTTTTATACGACTGGCCTAGAGGGTACAAAGCTACGAGTAGGTAGTTAAGAAATACTGTATTACCTGCATCGCTGCCTGAGGCGAAACCGACATACAGGTCACTCTCTTAGTCTTCACCTGGAAAATAACAAACAACACAGGAATAAATACACCATCAAACTTAAGATGAGATAAATCGTAATCTATACATATAATAAAACAGTAAATAAACTGTGTCTGTACATTGAATATATTAAAAAAATAATAATTGAGGGGGGTTTAGAAACAGTAATAGACCACGAAACCAAAAAAAAAATTTTGTCTGTTTGTCTGTTTGTCTGTTTGTCTGTTTGTCTGTTTGTTTGTACACGCTTATCTTCGGAACTACTTGACGGATTTGAATGATTTTTTTTTTGTTGTATAGCTATTAAGTCTGGGCAACACATAGGCTATAATTTATCTTGGAAACTTGAACACCTGATGCAGAAGCGCAACAGACCAGCTAAACTTTTTTAGATACAAAAATGGTACCATAGCAGAAATTGTTTTACGTGATGAGCATTTTCTGTTAAGAGAATAAATTTGAAGATCTGGATCAGTTGATGTGGAACTCCAAGAGCCCAGCTACACTGTAACATATATAGGAATGACGTCTTAGCAAGAGGTGTTCAGCTTAATGAGCACTGTTGTCGTATAAAATTTGAAGATCTGGAACACCTGATGTGGAAATTAAAGCTATCACTAATTTCGTATACACAACATCACGCCTGTTATCCCTGAAGGGTTAGGCAAGGGTTAATTTCGTATATAAAAAAAATAACATAAGCTGGGAGTACCTCCACGCGGTGAAGGCGGTAACAGTTTAGCACTGATTTTCGATGAAAATTCTATGAATCATTGAAAATTTGACTCTACTGGCTAAAACTCCCATTTATTATTTTATTTTATCGAATAAATATGCCTTCGGGCTTATGTTATTTGAGTGTTTAATTTCCTTTTTCATTTATCTTCGTGACACGGTAGCCTACCCGGTAACGCAGGGGAGCAGTCACTTAGATTTTAATTGATCAGGTATCTTCTTTAGAATCTTTAGAATAAAACTATAACCATGCCTAGAAAGAGGTCAAATCTTTCCCAACGTTCCAAAGGAGCTAAAAGATTGAGGATCATAAGATCCCAAGAATCTACCGAAGAGCGTCAGGATAGACTTAATGCTGTTCGAGAACATCAGGCTGCAACTCGCTCCGTAGAAACCTCTTCGGATCGCGAAGCTCGCTTGCGTTCTCAGCGTATTTATGCATGTACATCCAGGTCTCTAGAGACCAGTGAAGAATATGATGCGCGACTGTCCGCTGATCGTGAACGTCATGCATTGTTTCGCGAGTCGGAGACGTTCACGGATAGAGAATTGCGCTTGAGTTCTCAGCGGATCTACGCATCTGCTTCAAGGTCTCTAGAGACAAGTGAGGAACATGATGCGCGCCTGTCCGCTGATCGTGAACGTCACGCATTGTCTCGCGAGTCGGAGACGTTCACGGATACAGAATTGCGCTTGAGTTCTCAGCGAATTCGCACATCTACTAACAGGTCTCTTGAAACGAGTGATGAACGTGATGCGCGACTAACTGCTGATCGAGATTATCATACATTGTCTCGAACACGCACACAACAAAATATTCATAATCAGTTAGAAAGTGAGAGAGAAAGAATTGCTGGAGTACGGCATGAAGAGACAGAAGAAGAGCGCAACGAACGTTTGAATTCTGATCGCCTTCGACATTCTCTGAACAGAACGTCGATATCATCTGAAGAATCGGATGTGTCTCAAGATATCGCCGTAGGGCATGGCGACCTTCCTTGGGTTGATAAGGAACGGAGTGCATTTACGTATACTCCTATGATTGACTACGCCACATATTCCGCTATCGGAGGTATGGTTCAAAATTGTACATTTTGTGAAGCTGTTAAATGGCAAAAAGAAACAAACGGTATGTGCTGCTCAGGTGGGAAAGTACATATTGAAATATTACAAAATCCTCCAGAAATATTAAGATCACTGCTAATCGGTGACCATCCACAGTCAAAACATTTCTTGGACAACATCCGTTCATACAATAATGCATTTCAAATGACGTCTTTTGGTGCGAAATAGATTTCAGAAGGCCCATTTATGCCAACATTTAAAGTGCAAGGCCAAGTTTACCACCTTATTGGTTCATTATTGCCTGAAAATGACCCCAAGTTTCTCCAAATATATTTCGTATCGAATTATCAAGATCAGGTAAATATTAGAAACCAAAACTTTCCACAATTGAACAATAGTCTGATTTCACTGCTTCAAAGTATGTTGCATGAAGTAAATCCCTACGTACACAGTTTTAAATCTGCATTAGAATCTATCCCTCCTGGACAAAGCAATAGTTATAAATTTGTGATTGATGCTGATAAACGACCCGCAACTGGACATCGTGGCAGATACAATGCTCCAGTAACAAATGAAGTTGCGGTGGTTTTGGCTGATCAAGAATGTGAGCGGCGTGACATAGTGTTACGTACACAAGATAATCGCCTGCAACGCATTTATGAAACACATCGATCTTACGATGCATTGCAGTACCCTCTAATTTATTGCCATGGAGATGATGGTTATAACTTCGCCATTAATCAAGTTCAACCTGCCACAAGAGAAATAAATTTAAATAAAAAAGTTTCAGCTCAACAATTTTATTCTTATCTTCTACAAATCAGACTCAATCGTTTCATTTATCTACAAAGGTTTCGAGGTCTATTTAGCCAGTTTATTGTTGACATGTACGCTAAAATTGAAACGGAGCGATTGGTATATATACGCACAAACCAGAGGCGTTTACGAGCTGAAGAATACGTGCATTTGCGGGACGCTATGCAGCAGGATACAGAAATAGAAAACTTAGGCCGTTTAGTTATTCTGCCCTCCAGTTTCACCGGTGGTCCCCGTTATATGCACGAGCGTACTCAAGACGCTTTCTGCTACGTTCGGAAATATGGTCGACCTGATCTTTTTATAACGTTCACGACAAATCCAAAATGGGATGAAATTACTCGAGAACTATGTCTGCACATAGTTCTCGAGTAATTTCATCCCATTTTGCATGATCATGTCGATCGAACGACACTTGTCCTGCGACAAGTGTCGTTCGATCGACATGATTTAATAGCAAGAGTTTTCCATTTAAAATTGAAGTTAATGATGGACCTATTAACTAAAGAAAGCATATTTAGAACGGCTCTGTGTTACATGTACAGCGTAGAATGGCAGAAACGTGGTTTGTCACATGCACATATTCTACTTTGGTTGCTTGAAAAAGTGCGTCCCAACGACATCGACAAGTTAATAAGTGCAGAGTTTCCAAATCCAGATGAAGATCCTCTATTGTATGCTATTGTTAAAACACACATGGTGCATGGCCCCTGCGGCACTATAAACAGGGACTCTCCATGCATGCAAGGTAATCGTTGTGCGAAGAAATATCCCCGTGCAATAATAGAACAAACAGTGACAGGTGAAAATGGATATCCATTATATCGACGACGTTCACCACAACAGGGTGGATTCACTGCAGAAGTCAGGGTACGTGGGCAACAGATTTCTGTGAATAATAGTTGGGTCGTCCCCTATTCACCAATTTTGTCAAAAATATTTAGTGCACACATAAATGTGGAAATTTGCAGTAGTGTAGAATCCATTAAATATATATGTAAGTATGTTAACAAAGGGAGTGACCAAGCTACATTTGCTTTACAGGGAATGGACCGAGATGAAGTAACCAGGTACCAATCCGGTCGATACATAAGTACTTCTGAAGGTATTTGGCGAATATTGGGATTTCCTATCCATGAACGCCATCCCACGGTCATGCATCTAGACGTTCACTTGGAAAATGGCCAGCGCATTTATTTTGATCCCAATAATGTTAGAGACCGTATAGAAAATCCACGTCAAACGACACTATTGGCATTTTTCAAGTTATGTCAAGAAGACGACTTTGCAAAAACTTTGACCTATGACCAGGTGCCATCTTATTATACCTACGATAAACAGAGAGGTACTTTCAATCGACGTCGACGTGGTCAACCAGTTGATGGATTTCCAGGGATTTTCAAAGACGCTGCTCTGGGCAGAGTGTACACAGTGCATCCTAACAATGGAGAATGTTATTTCTTGCGCCTGTTGCTCCATATTGTTCATGGACCAACTTCTTTTTCTATTTTAAAGACTGTTGATGGTGTAGAGCATCTTTCGTTTCAAGCAACTTGCAGGGCACTTAACCTCCTTGATGATGATCAACACTGGGACAACACCCTCGAGGAAGCCTGTGCCAGCGACAGCCCCAGTAGTTTACGAAATTTGTTTGCCATAATGTTAGTATTTTGTGCTCTCTCAGACCCTTTGAGATTGTGGGAAAAGTACAAGACATTTTTCGCTGAAGACTTTTTACGCATTCTGAGATGCAATGCGGAAGACACTATGAGTCCAACAGATGAAAGAGTGTTGAATAGTTCCCTTTGTTCTATACAAGATACTGTTCATTCAATTGGAGGCAACTCTCTTAGCACTTACGGCCTACCTGTTCCCCAAGCAGAACCCAATCAGCCACGCACTAATCGGGAGTATATCGCTGAAACAAGCTACCGTTCTACAGATTTAGCCACCGTAGTTAATGACAGCAGGGCAATTTTCACAACAGAACAGAGGGAAATATTTAATACAGTAGTGGTGTCTTAAACAACGAAGGGAAGATGTTTTTTTTAGATGCTCCAGGAGGCACCGGTAAAACTTACCTGACGAGAGCAATCCTTGCTGAAATTAGACGACAAAATAAGATCGCTCTTGCTGTAGCATCATCAGGAATTGCTGCCACATTTCCAGGCGGAAAGACGGCACATACAATGTTTAAAATCCCAATTGATTTAGACAGATGTGAAACACCAACCTGCTCTGTAACACGAAACTGTGACAAAGCGAGAGTGTTTCAGGATTGCTGTCTAATCGTCTGGGATGAGTGTACTATGTCAAACAAAAAGGCAGTAGAGGCTGTGGATAGAACACTACGAGACATTCGTCGAGATGACAGGCCGATGGGTAACGTAACTCTTTTGTTTTCGGGAGATTTTCGACAAACCCTTCCAGTCATAAGCCGGAACTAGGGCAGATGAGATTAATGCCTCATTAAAACATTCACATCTATGGCCTCAAATACAAAAGCTCAAATTATCCATAAATATGAGAGCCCAACTTGGCGGTAATTCACATGCCCAAGAGTTTTCGGGAGTATTATTGAAAGTTGGGGAAGGTCTCCTTCCTGAAGAAAATGGTCTGGTGAATGTTCCTGAAATACTTGGGAAAATTGTTGCCTCTGAAGAGGAACTGATACGATCGGTATTTGGGAACATTCAGAGTATACTAAACCACGAAAATTCATGGTTATGTGAACGCGCCATATTGACCCCAAAAAATGATCAAGCTGCAAAAATTAATCAAAAAATTTTGGCGGATATTGTAGGGGATGAATTGGTTTACACTTCTTTTGACAGTGTTGTCGATCAGGACGACGCCACTAATTATCCAGTTGAGTTTCTTAATACACTAACAGCGAGTGGTCTCCCTGCTCATAAAATAAGACTTAAAGTCGGTGTTCCCATAATGCTGATGCGAAATTTAACTCCGCCAAAACTGTGCAACGGAACCCGTCTTATTGTCAACGCTTTACAACGGAATATAATTGTTGCTACAATACTCACTGGGTGTGGTGCCGGTGAGACTGTGTTCATACCGCGCATACCACTCATCCCCAACAATTTCCCCTTTCAATTTAAGCGCACGCAGTTCCCTGTGACTACGTGCTTTGCCATGACAATAAACAAGTCACAAGGGCAGACGCTTAAAGCCGCTGGTGTTGACCTGACAACCGGCTGTTTTTCTCATGGCCAACTCTATGTTGCTTTTTCAAGGGTCAGCAACGCTTCCGGTCTTTATATATTAGCTCCTGAAGAAAAAACCCCAAATATAGTACATAAAGAAATTTTTTAAAAGTTATTTGCAATATTGTTAAGTAATTCAGTGTACCCTTGGGATCCGCTGCGGAGTAACGGGAATAAAAGTTTTTTGTTGTATAGGTATTAAGTCTGGGCAATATATAGGCTACAATTTATTTTGGAAAATGAACCCCTGATGCAGAACCGCAACAGACCAGCTTAAGTATTTAATAAGATATATAAAAATGGTGCCATAGCAGAAAATATTCCACTTGAAGAGCATTTTCTGCTGTGAGAATTAATTTGAAGATCTGGAACACCTGTTGTGGAACTTCAAAGCCCAGCGACACTATAATAACATATTAAGGAATGAAGTCTTAGCAAAAGTTGTTTAGTCTGGTGGGCACTTTCTGTTGACATACAAAAATGAAAGATCTGGAACGACTCCAATCGTCTCGCTCATCCCGTTGTTTTCCCGTCCCCTGGCCTTAGAATTCTACATCAGACGTTTCAGATCTTCGATTTTGACGACTCCGTTGTCGCTGGCATAAGCAACAGGATCCGCGTACGAAGTCGCGGGCAGAAGCTAGTAGATAGTAAAGATAAAAGCCATTTTTCCCCGTAAAATGTAAAAGATAAAAAATGGTTATTGTGGGTTATCGTTAAGAGATAAACATAATTATACCATCGGGGACTTTTTTGTTGACCTTTTTAAAGTGTACAATACTGTAGTACATTATTTTGATTTATCTCGTGGGGTTCAGCCAGCGTTTGCAATGTTAGCGCAAAAAAATGTGTTTATTTGCGACATCACATTAGAAACCTCTAAATTTATTAGTGTTCCTCTACAATATTATGCATGCAATATACGTATAAAACTTCCTCTTGAATCATTCTATGTATTAAAAAAACCGCTTCAAAATCCGATGCGTAGTTTTAAAGATTTAAGCATACATAGGGACGGACAGACAGCGACAGTGACTTTGTTTTATACTATGTAGTGATAGTGATGATGATAGTGATAGTGATAGTGATTAATGTGAGTTTGACGACCATTACTGGTGCTTGGACCAGGTACTCTCGAATACTAGTAAATCGCAAATCCAAACTCAAAGTTCATTTTTCAAAAAAACCATTTGCAGTTACTTTTGAAGTACAGTTTGTTTTTAATTTGGGAATTTGCGAGACCGTTATTATTGATGTTTAGTGATGTAGATGTTAAAGTCGGTTAAAGAGAGAGACCGTAAGATTTAGGGTTTTAAACGATGTGCGGAATATGACAAAGCTCAATTTGATTGTGCAGAAGCTAAAACAAAGTTTTCTGAACGATTTCATGTTATTAGCCAAATAAGAGTGAAACCAGCAAAAGAATAAATTCAAAGGTCCATTCAAGGATTATCGAAGGGTTACCTTTTCTATCGAAGGGTTGATAGATACCGACTAAAAGCGGTAAATTCTCCATGATTATTTAAGAACCCCGATCACTAGATTCCTCGAGAATTTGATTTCATAGGTGGATGACAGTGGTAGTGAAAACAAATCTGATTAAGAATGGCTTGTATACTCATACTCGAAACTGTTGACCGCACCTCAGGTAGTGTAACCTGTAGGCGATGGGTCTGACCGCAACTCAGGTGGAGTAACCTGTAGGCGTTGGGTATGGAAGTGTTGACCGCACCTCATGTAGAGTAACATGAAGACGGTGGGTCTGACCGCACCTCAGGTGGAGTAACCCGTATGCGATGGGTCTGGAAGTGTTGACCGCACCTCATGTAGAGTAACATGTAGGCGTTGGGTCTGACCGCACTTCAGGTGGAGTAACCTGTAGGCGATGAATCTATAAGTGCTGACCGCACCTCATGAGTAACATGTGGCGATGGGTCTACAAGAAATCGTTGGTGCGATTCTTGTCTGTGTTGGTTGGACAGAGCCCCTCATGTGTTGTAGCATATGTGGCGGCAGATATGTAAAGAATCATTGGTGCGATTCTGGTCTGTTTTGGTGCACAGACTAAAAATAAAAATGAGTTGAGGATGCATTGCTTACGGATTATGGTAAAGTAAAAGAATTCTTCGAATTACCGTGTTGTTGTTAACTGGACCTTTTCCAATGAATGAATTTGGAGCCTAAAATATTGTTGAAGCTAAGTAAAGCAAATCGTAACGTCTGGTTTTCAATGAACCAATTTTTTCATTGCTGTACCAGTTCTTTTTGCTGTGTTAATTTGCCCCTTCTCGTGAAGCGATGGGCTTAGTTGGAATCGTTGGTGCGATTTCTATTTAAGCTGGTGCATGCAGTGGTTAATGTGTTGTAGCACATATTGTAGCTAGATATTGTGAGAATCGTTGTTGCGTTTCTGGTCTGTGTTGGAGCACAGATTGTAGTGAAAGTTTCATGAGTTGACCATGCATTTTCTTATGAAATTCATTACCCAACCACGCACGTTGTCTGTTTCCTGTATAAACTGTTGGTCTGAATAAAGTTATTTTAATTTAAATTATCGTTTGTTCGTTTGTACCTGCAACAGTGTCCACATCATAAAACAGTATTGGATTGTGAAGAAGACCCGGTGCTTCGCGTCTCGGCCACCCATGACGCGACATATTTAAGATGGAATGACAGCTCAGTTGTCGTTCACTCCGCCTAGGAATACCGTGAGATGTCGACAGAATCGACCGGCTGAGGTGTAAGGGGAGTGGAGAGGTAAATAAATCAGGACAAACCCGGAAGTACGATCAAGATATCCACCAGCATCTCACTGGATTATACATCCTTCTCCCAAGCACGTTTGCTCAAGTGAATCTCCACGAAAGAGGTAGGAGCTCTGTTCCTCGCCAGTGTTCAAATAACAATTATTTTGTTTTTGTGTTGTTAAAGTTGCAATAGAAAATACAAACTCTGTGAAAATTTCAAGTGTCTACCTATTCGGGTTATTAAGATACAGTCTACTGTCAGACAGACGGATGGACGGACGGACGGACGGACGGACAGCTGAGGCTTAGTAATAGGGTACCGTTGGTTACCCTTTGGGTGCGGAACTCTAAAAAAGACTCGCTGCCCCCGATCCAAATGAATTCGGATATGGGTATGATGATCATGTATGTAACTTATAAAAGAAACGACCTATTTTGCAATTTCCCGAATATCTTACAAACTTAACATTTACCTCTGTTGTCTCCTGGCCGTTTGATAATTGAATGAACAAGATAAAAATATACAAAAAAGACATGATTGTTACAGCAGTCGTCAGTACTTGTTGATAGTCAGCAGCTAGTGCTAGTGAAAACACTCAATATGTCTTAAGTTATGCCATATGTATATAAGTAATTAAGTCATTGGTTAACTGTTCTCCGGTCCATTGAACCTTAATGGAAAATCAAATCGAAAACGTCTTGATAACAAATTTAGCGATCGAATTTTTTAATCAACTCCAGAAAGGAGGATTATATGAATTCCAAGCCCTACCGAAGTTATCATGGTTCAAGAAGCCCGAAAAAAAGGGTTAATAGCTTTCATTTGAGAAGGAAAAATGGTCACGGCCCTTACAAAAACCCGAATCCGGCAGAAATCACACATATCCCAGTTGCTTTGTCGTCTGAAATAAAAGAAAATTATGTTTTTTTCTTCATTTCCGAACACATAAATACATGGTTTTGATTGTTCGTTCAAGCGAAGTACAGAAAAACTATTTTTCATACACACTCGTTAGCGATACCATCGTGTTTTGGGTCATTTCAACCCTTTTGATGAGCACTATTCATTTGTCTGGTTGGTTGGCCCCCCGACATGAGACACAAAGCCAGTAACCGATACTGAGGGGCCAAGTGGAGAACTTACTTTGAAATAGTCCAAACAAGTTAGCAATACCTTCATGGTCAGTAACCCCACCTTCTTCCGCCGCAAGACCAGGCCTATCCTTCCAACTTACCTGTGGACTTCCAAAATGCACAGAAATTATTTGAAGCTCGTTGTTCTGCTAATACGTCCATTTTAACTTGATCTTGCCTATTTTGGCAGTATTTTAGCCGGCTTTTGAAAATTTTACGGGTCTCGTACACAGTCCCAGAGGTTGGTCGATCAGCCAAAACCCAAAGTTGGAATCCAAGCCTAGTCTCCCGGTGAGCGTCTCGAACATGTTTGTTCCACCCACATAACGGACTACCCCGCTTAGGTCTCATGTGCGCTTTCTTAGATTCCCTCGCTGCCTCTCAAAGGACATCAACAATATTCTTGTACAACTTATCAAGGACACGTTTGTGATCATCCAAGTTGCATGACCCATAACTGCACACCACAAACTCCTGTGGGAAGTCTATCTCCCGCAGTTTATTAGAACACATCTTATGATAACTCTCGATCTCTGTTTTATTTCTGACGCCCGAAACAACAGCATTGGGGGGTGCAGCCCCGGTCAATAACTTTGCCTTAACTATATCTAAGTTACATTAAATATAAGATAGAGATAAGATAAGATTTATTATTTTCTCCCACAAAGTACAAATTACAATATTTATGTTACAAAATATATTGCCGGTACAAAGGTTTGTGGGAGACAGGAATCCAAACTAGGATACCCTGTGCTATGGAATCCGGGCCTTCCTCGCCGAGAATATGATTATAACACTAATTGCATAACATAGGAGATAATTGCAAGAAGAGAAAAACAAGAGAAATACTTACAAACTAAAAAAAAAAATATATAAATTAAAATGCGTGTGTTGTGTGTGCTGGTGTTTTTGTTATTGTGTGAAGTGTGAGTGTGAAGTGAAAGGTATCGTGTGTGTGGTGTTGTGTTTATGTGAGAGTGAGTATGATGGCGTATTGTGCGTGTACGTGTAATGAAGTATGTGTATAGGCACATGGGCGTGATGGGGTGGTGGTATGGCTTTATGGAAGACGCTTCACTAGGACAGGATAATAAGTAGTTTTTCCGTTTCTTCATAATTCAGTCCTAAGAGCCACTGGGTAAGCTTCTTTTTACACTCTATCCTAGACAAATTAAAAATTGCAAGTACTCTGTTGACGGTATTATAAAGTCTGCTTGCTCTGAAATTAAAGAAGTTCTGGGCAAATGCTGTTTTTACCGCAGTTTTTTCACAGACTTCATAGAAACGCCCAGTGCCTACCTTCTGTTTAGCTGTAGAAGCGTCCATGGAGGAGTGCTTCTTTAAAACAGTTATTAACATATACAGCTGCCTGATTGTCAATACCTTTGCTTCGTTATAGAGGGCAGTTGTGGCGTATAATCGTGGTTTGAAGAGAGCGACTTCCAGGAGAAGGCGCTGAGCTCTTTCAATGTTTAAGATATTCGTTTTGTACGAGCCACCCCAGGTGGAAATACCATACGAAAGGATTGATTGGCAAAGCGATTCGTACACAGTTTTAACATGTTCCCAACTAGCTACATACCTAAGATTTTTAAAAATATGAACGAGTTTTCTCGTTTTCTGGACCAGGTGTGATATGTGCTGTTTCAACGATAAGTTTTCATCGATTATTATTCCTAAGTACTTAATAGAATCGGTTTTTGCTAACATTGGGCACATGGTACAGTTTGTTGTTACAGGATTACAGGTGTTTGCATACATACTTAAATTATTCGTGTATGATGCTACATTGTGAATTTTAAACTTAATATATTTAGTTTTGGTGGCATTTGAGGTCAGTTTATTGAGAGCAAGTCAATGAGTTACTATATTGAACTCTTCTTGGGCCGCAACCACAGTTTCGTCCCATGTGTTGCCATAAAAAGTTAAGGTAGTGTCGTCGGCATAAGCCATTATATGACAGATTTTAATGTTTAGCTGGCAAAGGTCGTTAATATAGCAAAGGAAGAGGGGAGAGGCTAAGATACTGCCTTGTGGAATTCCGATATTTATCTGTCTTTCTTCACTCAGTGTATTGCCTATCCGAACTGAATGGCATCGATTTTGTAAATAGTCCTGGAATAGTTTTAATTGTGTGTCCCTTATTCCCATATGTTCTAGTTTGGATATCAAAATGCGCACAGTATCAAAAGCTTTCTGAAGGTCTAGAAAGATTGTCAGGCATTTTTTTCTTTTATCTAATTTACTTACAATAAGTTCAGCGAAGGTATGAAGACAGTCAGTTGTGGATTTTCCTTTACTAAAGCCATACTGGTTAGGTGATAAGATGTTTTTATCTTCTAAGAATTTCACAAACTGGTTATTAATTATTCTTTCAAATACCTTTGAAATAGAGGTGAGCAAAGAAACTGGCCGATAGTTTGCAACTTCCTCCTTGCTGCCGCTCTTAAAAATACGGATAATAATTGATGTTCAGCGTGTTAAGGTTCACTTTTGGTTGGCACAGAATCTTAAATGAGGAAGACGTGTGTTTGCTTCAAAGCTTTATTTTCAACTGCTTAGTCTAAAATGACATGCTTCTAAATAAATGATTCACACAACTATTACACATAGCTAGCTACCGGTATAAACCTTTCTAACATACCGCCCACCAAAAGAGCTTTAGTTCTTTTACACCAAATAAAATTGTAATGTAAGTTGAATTAATTTACCTACACATTACCAATAACAATCAAATACAAAATGGTAGATAGTCATAACTATAACCAACTGTAAACTAATGAAATTGAATGCTTAGTAAATCATCTTACTTCAGTACATACTACAATTAAATAAATCTACACGGTATATTGAAAATTAAACCTTGGTGTCTACAGGTAGAAGACATAATTTACCTATTGATCGCTTAACTATGTGGTTACCGGTTTTCACACTATACACTCTGGAAACTGCATCTTGGCCAGGGTGTTTATCTACTATGCGTCCAAGTGGCCATTTCCCTGGAGCAGAATTGTCCGTCTTTATGAGCACTATCTGACCAATCTCTAAGTCTGGCACTGTCTTTAACCACTTCGGGCGTTGCTGTAGTCTGGCCAAATACTCATGCTGCCATCTTTGCCAAAAGTCATTCAAGAGCTTTTGAGCGTGCTGCCATCGAGATAGTCTGCTGAAAGGTACGTCTTTCAAATTTGGTGAAGGTACGGTGATTGGTGCTTCCCCGATCAGGAAGTGTCCTGGAGTTAGTACTTCCATATCATCTTTGTCTGAATCATCGATGGGACACAAAGGTCGCGAGTTTAGACAAGCCTCGATCTGGCACAAAAGCGTAGTCATCTCTTCAAACGTCATGTGACTGTTTAAGACTCGTTTGAGGTGATATTTGGTGGATTTTATGCCGGCTTCCGACGGCCGGCCCACCGAAGTTCGGACTGTATCCCGGAATAAAATGCCACTGCGTCCCATCCTTCGTCAAAGTATTCACTATATCACCTTCGAATTCTAACTTTGCTGCATTCCAGGTTTCAACAAGCTCTTTGTTGGCTCCGACAAAGTTTCGGGCTTGGTCACTCCACATGTGATTGCATCTTCCTCTACGTGACACAAACCTCCTAAACGCCCCGATAAATGCTTAAGATGTCAAGTTGCCAACAAGTTCTAAATGTATGGCCTTAGTTGCCATACATATAAACAATGCAATATAGCCTTTGTTCGATTTAGCGCCTCTTCCTCTAGACATTAGGATTTGGTACGGGCCAGCAAAATCGACACCACAGTTCAAGAATGCTCGGGCTGGTGTCACTCGTTCATTGGGTAAGTCCCCCATCAACTGGGTTCTAATTTCAGCCCGCTGTTTTGCACAAACTAAACATTTATGCACCGCAGCCCTGATCAAACTTTTTCCTTTCACAATCCAGTATCTAGATCGAATATAATTTAACATTAACTGTACACTTCCATGCAAAGTTACCATATGTGCATCCGCAAAAATCAGTCTGGTTAAATATGATTTATTATCTAAGATTATAGGGTGTTTTCTATCCTGATCTACAGGGTGTTAGAGACATCGTAACGCAAACTTCACGAGGAGGCTACACTTAATGCCATTAACCAAATTGTAGAAGTCATTAAACTCGCTAATGATCGGTTTACAGACCACACATGAAAAATGTCTTTTCTAGACGGTATGTTAGACGCTACACACATGGGTTAGTTAGTGTTTTGCTATTAGGCAGGATGCGTTGACCTTTTGCAAGAAAACAGCTGAGCAGATGCCTAATTCTAGCTTTATTTACATTGCTTTTTTTAGTGAAAGTAGTGATTTAACTATTTTTTTATAAAAAAATCACATTGGGTTGGGTAAGAATAACGATTATGAACAGTCTAAAGTAAAAAAACGACTGAAAAAAATGGAAAAAGCCGACGAAAAATTCCAACGCGGGGGGGTCCAGAATCATGTCCTGGATCCATGGTTTTCGCTTGTGCGTCGATGTCTCTTACACGCTGTATATTGGCGTGTCAAATTCTGCCGCCCACCCTGAGGATATAATTTCGATCTAAATATGGATTGAGTGACTTCAATACACTCCTGTTCTTAACTTTAGCTTTCTCTGTCAGGTCTCTATGTTCTTCTTCAAAATATTCATTATGTGTAATTTTTATACATATGTGTAAAGATCTTTCTAATTCTTCAGTGTTTAGGCTAATCTGTGTTTTTTTCTTTTTCAGGTTCAAGAATAATGTCTGCAATATGTCACCGCTTGCAATAACTCCTTGAGTGTATCACAAACCTCGAAGCGGGTTAACCAAGTTTTCTCTTTGACAGATTGTTGTTCCGATACCATGTTTACATTTATAACCTTTCTCATTTCTAGGTCCGTCAAAGTGCTTAAGCTGGTAAATGTTAATTCCCTTTGTTTCAGCCATTCTGGCCCTTCCCACCATAATTGACAATTCTTCAACTCTGATAGCAGCATGCCCTGGATACGACATCTGCTGGGTTTTCTTGTGATCGTACATGAAACCATTTGTTACCGATGTTATCGATTATCGTTACGACTCTGTTCCTCACAAAGGTTTGCCATCTTGAAGGATCTCCTTGCAACCTTGATAAAACTATTGTCGAGTCTGTCCAAGAAAATATTCGATTAGTAGGAATATGCTTGGCTTCGCTTATTTGCTTTAATAATTTTGAAAGTATGACTGCGCCACATAGCTCCAGTCGCGGTAGTGAAATTGGTTTTACAGGCGCAACTCTGGATTTGGCATCAATTATAGTCGTTTTGTATTGATCGTCTTCTCCCAGCACCCTCAGGTAAGCTACAGCTCCGTATGCTTTTTCAAAAGCATCACAGTAACCGTGTACAGAAGCAGTCTTCATGTTTTTACTAGTGCATTGTAACCATCGCTGCAGTTCAACAACCTTCTTTTTCTGTTTCAGGGTCTATTTCGTCATCCCAGTCGGATTGCTTCAGCCACAAACTTTAGATTAATATTTTTGCAGGTACTATTGCCGGTGCCAGCCATCCCAGCGGGTCAAAATCCGTTGAACATCAGTCAAAATCTTTCTTTTGGTCACTACTCCTGTCATTAGGGGGTAAACAAGATGATAATGAATAGTGTCTTCACCCATATTCCAGGCTAAACCTAGTGTCTTGAGCGTACCATGCAATTTCATGTCTATTTCAACTTGCTTGCTATACTGTTCAGCTTTAAATTGTTTCAGAAAATTGCTACTGTTAGATGCCCTCTTTTGTAGCTTGAAACCTCCTCCTTGCAGAATATGGCTAATATCTTTAGCTACTTCTACAGTTTGTTCTACTGTATCCTGTCCAGACAATCAATGTCTCGCTTGTATGTTTCTTTGTATATTTTCTCACAGATTTCTTTTTCTTCTGTTAGTTTCATCTTACTATCATCTTCCACTTCCCAAAAAGTTTTCAGCATATTTTCAATGTTAATATGTTGATGCATGACGGTGATATCTTCCGAAGAAGTGGGTTCTTCCACCTTTCCAAAAAGAATCCATCCTAGGCGTGTCTCCACGTTGCCGTCGTGGTGGGGCTTGCGTGTCTCAGTGATCTTGGGGGCTTTGCCGGTAGAGCCACTCATGCCGGAAGGTCCCAAGTAAGAGACCAGACCAAGAGAGACACAAGAGGGGCACACGTTCGGAGACTTGAGCAGTGATCGGGTCCTCGGACGGTGTGCGTCTCATTGGCTTGCTCGCTGCTCTCTGGTACGCGTCTGATCATCAGACGTGACTGTGAGGGCAGCGAACAGGCAGTGGGAAGGAGAGAGAGAGGGGGAGACAGGGACCGTACCCTTTAAAAGGACAAATATGGATAGCGCCCAAAAAGAGAATTTACCCCAGGGCGGTCCGGACTGCACAGCAGTCCGGGAATCCGCCACGCTTTATGCGTCAAGCCCCTCGTATTCTGGGGGGGGCAACGGTGCTATCCGCTCTCCGTTTGCACATGGCAACAGTGGCCGAGGAGGCCCCCGATCCAAACCGTCCTTTCAGGAACTGATCGGGTTTGATTTTAGCTCGCCCGACGAAGAGTCGGCCGGGCAGAGCGCGGGCGGAGGCGCGCTGTATTGGGAGGAGGGCTCGCTTGAGCGTCGCGCGGGTGTAGAGTCGGAGTCCGAGTTGGACTCCGACGACCTGGCGACCGTTAGCTCGGCGAGCCCTGTACCCGAAGGGGCGGGGGCTGCTGCGGAGGACTCCAGGTCCTTCCGCAAGCGGCCCAGATCAGAGGGGGACCGGGGGTCGTCCGGCAGCGAAGAGGTGGCCTCGGCCTGTAAAATCCCCACCAGCAGGCGGGGTAAGGGCCGAGAGGGAGGCAAGGGAGTCCTTGCCTCCAAGGATGCTGGACGACCCCCCGAAGATGGCGGTCGTAGGGCTCCTGGCTCGGAGTCCTCCGGCGGTGAGCCGGATGACTCCGGACAGGAGCGGGTTCGGAGGGTCGGGTTTGCGGAGGTGGTGGAGGCCACGCTTCGCGATGTGGCCTTGAAGAGGAAACTCTCCTCTAAAAACAAGGCCATAAGCGTGGCGCTGGCTTCCATCCTGGCGGCAGCGGAGGCTAACCGAGGTGGGCCTCCGGTGGACGAGATGTCCAACCTGCGAGTGGAGGTCGCCCGCTTGGCTGCTGCCACGGAGCGCCTGCAGAGGGAGAATGCGGGGCTGCGAGCAGACCTGGCCAGGCTCCAGGGAGCCGGTTCATAGGGGGCGCCACAAGGGGGGCGCGGGGGAGATGGCCAGCCCGTGCCGCAGGAGGGCCGAGTGCTGGACCTTGTGCGGTAGGAGATGGCTGCCTTCCAGGCGCGATTCTCCGTCCAGGAGGGCATCGTCCTGCGCCCCCCGTTAGCGGCGAGTGGGAAGGCTCCAGGCCAGAAAAAGGTGGCCTCATACGCGGCCGCCGTGGCTGCCACACCGGGGTCGTCCGGCCAGGACAAAGGGTCCGGGCCGGCACCCGCGAAGCCGGTGCCGGGAAAACCGGACCCGGCCCCGGGAAGGAAGAGGAAGGGTGGGGTTGCTGCGCGGACGGCAAAGGCGGCGGCAGAGAGCGCGAGGCGTCGCGGCTGCGCTCCGCGCCTCGAAGACCGCGGCTGTAGTGGTAACGCTGCAGCCGGACGCGGTGAAGAGGGGCGTGACGTATGCCAACATGCTCACCAAGGCGAAGGAAGCCGTCAACCTCGGTGAGCTTGGCATCGTCGGGGGTCTCCGGCTCAGGGTCACCATGACGGGGGCCAGGATGCTGGAGATCCCTGGAGCAGACAGCGGTCCGGCCGCGGACGCTCTAGCCGAAAGGCTTAGGTCGTCCTTGAGCGCAGATGACGTCCGAGTGTCCAGGCCCACGAAGTGCGTAGACATGCGCATCTTGGGCTTGGACGACTCCGTCACGGAGGAGGAGGTGTTGGCCGCCGTCGTCTGGACGGGGGGTGCTCTGCAGAGGAGGTGAAGGCGGGCACCATCTGTCCTGACAACACGGGCATGCGAACCGTAGTGGTGAGCTGCCCCGTGTCGGCGGCCAAGAAAATCTCAGAGGGCCGAAGGCTCTTGGTGGGCTGGGTCTCCGCGCAGGTGAAACTGCTGGAGCCCAGACCTCTGAGGTGCTTCCGTTGCCAAGTTGGCAACCACGTCGGAGCACTCTGCACCTCAGAGGTGGACCGCAGTGACCACTGCTTCCACTGTGGTCAGCCCGGTCATAGGGCCGGCTCGTGCAACGCCGCGCCGCACTGCTTCGCATGTGCGGCAGCTGGCAAGCCGGCCGATCACTGGGCTGGGGGCAAAGCCTGCGATCCACCCGCCAGGGCCGGGATGAGGAGAAAACCCTCCTCCACCGCCGCCGCCGCCGCCGTCGCTTCCGCCGCAGCCGCCGCCACCGTCGTCGCCGCTGCCACTGCTCGGGAGGGGGCTGAAATGGAGTGCCAGTAATGGCCCCATTTCGCCTCCTCCAGACGTACGTTAGTCGCTGCGCCTCTCAGGAACTGACGCTCCTGGGCAAGGCGCAGTGACTGACGCCTGCGGACAGCGAGCAATGGGTAGCTCGCTGTCCGATCAGGTCAGGCCAGAGTCGACGGCGCGTTTCACTCCAAACGCGCCGTCAGCAACGAACAGTCAGCAACGGAGACGGGGCCCGCCAGGGCCAGAGCCTGCCAGGGTTGCGGAATATGTTCGAAAGAGTTACCGCAGCCCTGGGAAGAAAGGCACTAGGAGGACTAAGGGTGGGTTTTAGTCAATAAAAGTCTGACACTCCCTGCCGCTCCACCCAGAGCGGGAGGGGTCATTTGATGATTTTCCATCCTATAAAAAAAAATAAAAAGGCGTGTATCTTGTGCACTTGGGGAGCCTAATGGACCTTTAACTAGACCGCCCTTCAGAATGATGTTATAAATTTTAACACCTAATAAAAGGTCCACTCGCCCTGGTTGATTATAACTTGGGTCTGCCAGAGCGAGGCCTTGTACATGCGGCCAGTCAGCGATTTTGTGGGTGAAATATCTTGGTGGTAAATTGGAGGTTATGTTCTTGGGTATGACGTATGCGTTTAACGAAATCTTGAAATCCTCTCCACACCGAGATAATAGATCAAATTATACGATGTGATTTATGTGTGTCTGTTTTCCCTCAACTGTGGTGATTGTTCCTCTACTTGATTTGCGTTTTATCTTTAATCTTTGTGCTGCTCTCTCACTGATGAAACTTTCATGTGACCCTTGGTCAATTAAGGCGCGCAATACTGTTGTTAGTCCATTGTCATCTTTAACATACACTAGTGCTGTTGCCACCAAAGCTGTGGACTTCTTCGTCGCGAAGTGTGAGGCTATTGCGACGTCTTCTTTTGTGTCTTCTTTATTTTGTTTCTTTCCTTCGATATGACTGTGTGGAGTTTGTGATTTGTCTGACTCCTTGTTGTTTGTTCTCAGTTGGTGCAACAGTGAGTGGTGCCGGCGGTTGCATCGACGGCAGTACACAGGTACGCGACATTTCCAGGCTGAGTGTCCTGGTGCCAGACAATTGTAGCAGAGGCTATTCTTCTTTACAAACTCGCTCCTCTCCGTAGGTTGAAGCTTTGTAAAATCTTTACAATGGCAAAGGGCGTGGTCTTCCTTGCACATAATACATAAATCTTCGCCGGTGTGGTTGCAGACGCATGGCATAACTTATCTTTGATAGTTTTCTCTTTTGAGACAGGTGCAGAACTACTAGCGGTCACCAACTCCAATGTACGGAACTTAGACTCCAAAAATATATAAAACTCAGTTAAGGTGGGTAACTTGTTAAACTCCTGAGTGTACGTATGCTCCTCCCAATCCTTATGGGTATCAGGGTCTAATTTCTGAACCACTAGAAATATAATTAGAGGGTCCTAATTGTCAATAGATAAATCCTAATTTTGTAGACTATTTAAACATTCAGTTGTAGTATCTAGTAAGGATTTAATCTGATTTGCAGTTGGTGTCTTGATCGCTTTTTGTCCGGTTAGTCGTTTCAACAAAGTATTTACTATCACTCATTTATTTCCGAAGCGACTTTTCAATATATTCCACGCTTGCTCGTAGTTATTTTCCGTAATCCTTATATGTTTCAGTAAGGCTTCAGCTTCCCCACCAACCGTGTCTCCACGTTGCCGTCGTGGTGGGGCTTGCGTGTCTCAGTGATCTTGGGGGCTTTGCCGGTAGAGCCACTCATGCCGGAAGGTCCCAAGTGAGAGACCAGACCAAGAGAGACACAAGAGGGGCACACCGTTCGGAGACTTGAGCAGTGTTCGGGTCCTCGGACGGTGTGCGTCTCATTGGCTTGCTCGCTGCTCTCTGGTACGCGTCTGATCATCAGACGTGACTGTGAGGGCAGCGAGCAAGCACTGAGAGAGAAGGGGAGAAAGGAACCGCACCCTTAAAAAGGAAAATATTATGGATAGCATTGAAAGAGAAGATATACCCCAGGGCGGTCCGGACTGCACAGCAGTTCGGGAATCCGCCACGCCTCGTGCGTCAAGCCCCTCGTATTCTGGGGGGGGCAACAATGCTATCCATCTTCCGATTGCCATTGGCAACACGGGCCGAGGAGGCCCCCGATCCACACAACCCTCCTTTGAGGAAATGATCGGTTTTGCTTTTAATTCGCCTGACAAGGTGTCGGGCAGGCGTACCGCGGACACTCCCTCCAAATTTTGGAGGAAGGGCTCGCCTGAGCGGCGAGGAGAAGCGGGGTCGGATTCCGACTCCGCATCAGACGCCAGCTCGGCAAGCTCTAGACGCGAGGGAGTGAGGGCTGCTGCGGAGAACAACGAGTTCTTCCGCAAGCGGCCCAGAGAGGAGGACGACCAGAGGTCGACCTCGAATGAGGAGCTGGCTTCGGCCAGGAAAATCCCCACCATCAGGCGGGGTAGGGGCCGGGAGGGGACCAATGGGAGAAGGCCCGCCTCCCTAGGAGACGAAGAGCGGGCTGATGGGCTGGCCAAGGAGGACGGGCGCCCCGGAGTAACGGCTGGGTTTGCCGAAGTGGTGGAGGCTGCGCTCCGCGATGTGGCCAAGAAGCGCATCTTGCCAAGCAGGAACAAGGCCTGCAGCGCGGCCGCAGCCTCCATCCTGGCGGCAGCGGAGGAAGCCTACTTCCACCGCGGGTCTCCGCCCGCGCCCACGGACGAAATGTCTGGGCTGCGGGCGGAGGTCGCCCGCTTGGCGACCACACTGGAGCTTCTCCAAAAGGAGAATGAGAGGCTCCGGGCAGACTTAGCCGGGCTCCGGGGAGCCAGCTCCAGCTCCAGCTCCAGCTCGAGAGAGGTGCCTCAAGGGGGGCGCAAGGACGATGGCCATTCCGTGCCACTCGAGAACCAGGTGCTGGACCTCGTGCGGCAGGAGATGGCCGCCTTCCGGGAACGGTTCTCCGTCCTGGAGGGCATCGTGCTTCGCCCCCCGCTAGCGGCGAGTAAGAAGGCGGCAGAGCAGAAGGCGGCTACTTATGCGGCTGCCGTGGCTGTCACACCGGTGCCGACCGGCCGGGCCAACCCAGGAGCTGAGCCAGCTCCTGCTAAGGAACCGTCGAAATCGGCACCGGCCAAGAAGAAAGGTGGGGCGGCTGCACGGGCGGCGAAGGCTCCAGCGCCGGCAGTGCAACCGCCTTCAAAGCCCCCGTCTTCCAAATCTCCTGCGGCTGAAGAAGAAGCCGGTTGGCAAGTGGCCGGGGAGAAGAGGAAGGCCGGAAAGGCAGCCAGGGCAGCCAAAAAGCGCGACAGGAAGCGGCGGCAAAAGGCCAAGAGGATCGCTGCGAAGCTCAGCGCCCCGAAGACCGCGGCTGTAGTGATTACACTGCAGCCGGAAGCGGTCAAGAGGGGCGTTACATACGGGGACGTGCTCACCAAGGCCAAGGAGGCGGTGAGCCTTGGTGAGCTCGGCATCGTCGGGGGCCTCCGGCTCAAGGTCACTATGACCGGGGCCAGGATGCTGGAGATCCCCGGAGCATCCAGCGGTCCGACCGCGGACGCCCTAGCCGAAAGGTTGAGGGCGTCCTTGAGCGCGGACGAAGTCCGAGTGTCCAGGCCCAGTAAGTGTATCGACATGCGCATATTGGGCCTGGACGACTCCGTCACGGCGGAGGAGGTGGTGGCCGCCGTCGTCAGGACGGGGGGTGCTCTGCCGAGCAAGTAAAGGCGGGCACCATACGTCCTGACCACACGGGAACGCGAACCACTGTGGTGAGCTGCCCCGTGACGGCGGCCAAGAAGATCACGGAGGGCCGAAGGCTACTCGTTGGCTGGGTGTCTGCGCAGGTAAAACTGCTAGAACCCAGACCTCTGAGGTGCTTCCGCTGCCATGTGGGCAACCACGCGGGAGCTATGTGCACCTCAGAGGTGGACCGCAGCGGGCTCTGCTTCCGCTGTGGTCAGCCCGGTCACATGGCCGGCTCGTGTAGCGCCGCGCCGCACTGCGTAGCATGTGCGGCAGCTGGCAAGACAGCCGACCATTGGGCTGGGGGCAAGGCCTGCGCCCCACCCGCCAACGCCGGTGGTAGGAAAAAGCCCTCCGCCGTCGCCGTCTCCGCCGCAGCAGTCGCCGCCACCGTCGCCGCCTCTGCCGCCACCGCCGCCGGTGCCGCCGCCGTCGCCGCTGCCACTACGACAGCTGCGAAGGCCGCAGCCGAGTCTTCACAGGGGGCTCGGGAGGAGGCAGTAATGGAATGTCAATAACGGCTCCATTACGCCTCCTCCAGGCGAACATCAACCACTGCGCCGCTGCTCAGGACCTGTTGCTCCAGGGCATGGCGCAGTGGTCGATAAATATCGCCGTCGTCGCTGAGCCGTACTTTGTCCCGCCCAGGGAGAACTGGGTGGAGGACCTGGACGGCTCAGTGACCCTAATTTCGTCGGCCGCCGCCGGCACCCCGTCCCTCGAGAGTGTCAAGAGAGGACGGGGTTGCGTAGCAGCACGGTTCGGGGAGATTGTCGTGGTGGGTGTCTACTTCTCCCCGAGCCGAACCCTCGCCGAACTCCACATCTCCCTTACGGAGTTGGTTGACGTCGTCGCCGGGTATCGCTCCCTCCCCGTGCTCGTTCTCGGGGACTTCAACGCCAAAAATTTGGCTTGGGGTTCCCGTTACACGGACACGAGGGGCAGGATGGTGGAGGACTGGGCTCTGGAGACAGGCCTGGTCGTCCTAAACCGGGGTACTGTCCCCACGTGTGTGCGGATGCAGGGCGAGTCAGTGGTGGACATCTCGTTCGCCAGCCCTGCTCTGTTACAGCGTGTCGCTGACTGGCGCGTCTTAGAGGAGGTGGAGACCCATTCCGACCACCGGTATATCCGGTTTGACGTCTCCGCCCAGACCTCGACCGCGTCGGTCCGACAGGCCCCGAGTGGTCCGCGGTGGGCGCTGAAGCAGCTGGACCGGGAGCTTCTCCTGGAAGCCTCGATAGTGCAGGCCTGGGTGTCACCACCAGACAGGCCTGCCGACATCAACGACGAGGCGGAGTGGTTCCGGGAGGCCATGTCCGAGATATGTGACGTGGCAATGCCCCGGGTCCGGCCAGGAAGCGCCCGCCGCCAGGTGTACTGGTGGTCGCGAGAGCTGGCAGCGCTACGCGAGGCGTGCGTTGCTGCACGGCGCCAGTACACCAGGCAACGCAGGCTTCGCATCCGCCCTCCGGATGCGCAGGCCAGGGAGGCGGAGCTATACGAGGAGTACAGAGCGGCGAAGACCGCCCTCCGAGCGGGGATCCTGCGGGCCAAAGATCTGGCCCGCAAGGAGATGCTGGAGTCTCTGAACGGGGACCCATGGGGACGCCCTTACAAAATGGTGCGGGATAAACTCCGCACCTGGGCACCCCCGTTGACGCAGAGTCTCCGGCCCCAGCTCGTTGAGGACGTGGTGAGCGCTCTGTTCCCTTCGCGAGGCGAGCACACTCCCCCGCCCATGGCTCCGCCACCTGCGGTGCCTGTTGCGGACCACAGCGACGACGGCGACGACGACGACGATGCTCCGGAAGTGACCGAGGTAGACCTGAGAGTGGCGGTTAACCGGCTGAGGGCCAAGAATACCGCCCCAGGACCCGACGGCTTGCCTGGAAAAGCCTGGGTCCTGGCCTTGGAGGCTCTCGGGCCTCGACTGAGGGGGCTCTTCAGCGCATGTTTGGAGAGGGGCCAGTTTCCACTTCGTTGGAAGACGGGGAAACTGGTCCTCATTAAGAAGCCGGAGCGCCCTGCGGACTCTCCGTCCGCATACCGGCCCATCGTGCTGCTCGACGAGGTGGGCAAGCTCTTTGAAAGAGTTATTGCAAACCGCCTCGTCGCGCACATGGTGAGGGTGGGGCCGGATCTGGCGGAGAACCAGTTCGGTTTCCGCACGGGGCGCTCAACGGTGGATGCCATCATGCGCGTGAGAGCTCTCACGACGGGGGAAGCGGTATCCCGGGGCAAGGTCGACTTGGCGGTGTCTCTTGACATCGCCAACGCCTTCAACACCATGCCCTGGAGTTGCATTAGGGAGGCACTCCGGTATCACCGGATGCCGACCTACCTCCGTCGCGCGGTCGAGGCCTATCTGACGGATAGGGCCGTCATCTACCCCGGTCACGAGGGAGAGTGGATTCGGCGAGAGATGTCGTGCGGTGTTCCACAGGCCGTACCTGTGGGACATCGGCTACGACTGGGTGCTGCGCGCCGGCCTCCCTAGCGGCGTCAGCGTAGTATGCTACGCTGACGACACGCTCGTCCTGGCTCAGGGGGGGTCGTACCAGGCGGCGGCCGAACTAATGACACGCGGGGTTGCGATAGTCGTGGATAGGATCCGGCAATTGGGTCTCGAGGTGGCCTTGCACAAGTCCGAGGCCATGTGCTTTCATGGTCCTCGGAGCAGGCCACCACCGGGATCCCAAATCACGGTAGGAGGGGTTCACATCGGCGTCGGGTCGACGATCAAGTATCTGGGACTCGTTCTCGATAGCCGGTGGAACTTCGTCGAGCACTTCCGACGTTTGGCTCCCAGACTGGAGCGGGCCGGGGCTGCCTTCAAGCGGCTTCTGCCCAATCTGGGGGGTCCAAACGCCTCCTGCCGGAGGCTCTATGCGGGGATCGTGCGGTCCATGGCCCTTTATGGGGCCCCAGTGTGGGCACTAGACCTGCGGAAGCGTGCAGCCCAAAAGCTGAACGCGTCCCAAAGGGTCATGGCCATCCGGCTTGTCCGGGGATACCGCACGGTCTCCCGCGAGGCGGCGAGCCTCCTTGCTGGATTGCCGCCATGGGATCTGGAGGCAAGAGACCTCGCGCACGTTTACACGTGGCGCTTGGAGGCGCAACGCCGGGGCGAAACTCTGCTGCCGCGGCATATTGCTGCGCGGCGGACGGAGCTCCGGCAAGATACCATGGCGGTATGGAATCAGCGACTGTCGCAACCCAGTGCAGGGCACGCCACAATTGTGGCGATAGTGTAGTCTTTGAGGAGTGGCTGGAGAGGCGCCACGGCGTCCTCACCTTCCGCCTGACGCAGGTACTCACCGGACATGGTTGTTTCGGTAGGTACCTGTTTCGGATTCGGCGGGAGGAAACGCCCGGGTGTTTTCACTGCGAGGATCGCCCGGAGGACACGGTTGAGCATACGGTGGAGGCTTGCCCCGCATGGGCGGAGCAGCGCCGTGTCCTCGTCGAGGCGATCGGCGGCGGCGACCTCACGCGTCCGGCCCTGGTTCAATCCATGGTCCGGAGCGAGGAGGCATGGGAAGCCGTCACCTCCTTCTGCGAAGCAGTAATGCTAGTGAAGGAGGAGGCGGGCCGCGTGAGGGAGAGACAACCCTCACGCCCCAGCCGCCGCGGCATAGGGAGACGCACCGGGCGTCGGGAGTCGCTGGGCGATTCCCGGCCACCGTAGGTGAGGGTCTGCGGACGGCGAGCGTTGGGTGGCTCGCTGTCCGATTAAAGCCAGACCCAAGCCGACGGCGCGTTGTGTTCCACGCGCGCCTCAAAGAGATGTCAGCATAGGAGTAGGGGCCCGTTAGGGCCAGTGCCTACCAGGGTTGCGGATTTGTTCGAAAGAGTTACCGCGGCCCTGGAACGTAAAAGGCACTAAGAGGAGCATGGGTGGGTTTTAGTCAGTAGAAGTCTGACACTCCCTGCCGCTCAACCCAGAGCGGGAGGGGTCATTTGATGATTTCCCATCCAAAAAAAAAAAAAAAAAAAAAAAAAAAAAGGCTTCAGCTTCAACGGTAATGCTTGATTTCAGGTATTGTAACTTCTGTACCAAACTTAGCGACGTATTGTTATGAACTAGTGATATAAACAAGTCATGATAGGTGGGCCAATCATCGTAATTACCATTAAACTCAGGCAGGTGGATTCTCGGTAAATTAACTTGGGTTTGGTTACTCGTCGCGATGTTACTACATCCTTCTCCTGATGATGACCATGCAGAAATCATGTCCTTTAAATCTCCTTGTAAACACAAGTACAAGTCTTCAATAACGTAATAATCTTCGTTAGCAAAGTAGGTACTGAATGTTCGCACGTTGATCTTTCGGTGTACATTTAACAAGTTTTTCATGAGTAGACTTAAAGTCCTGCCAAAATTCTTCTATACACTGTAATCTTGCTTGGATGTAACCTTTTGTTAATCGTGCCTTTGGACATTTTTTAAAATTAACTTGGGCTTTTTGCATTTTACCAGCTGTTTCTTCTAGAAAATTGAGTAGCTGACTGCTTGAAAGACTCATTTTAGTGAAAGGGCACTTTTAATCGTTTGATTTTAACCCAATTTCATGTCAATACACTAAGTTTCATTCAAAAACTCGTAATTTTATAAAGTTTTCACTAACGAGTTTGTTATTCACTCTTATCGCTGAGGAATGTGCGATCCTTTTGTATTCGATCGGCCGGTCAGTTTTTATAACTTTAAAAACAACACTAATGAATCCGTCTCGTTTGGACCATATGTTCAGCGTGTTAATGATCCCAAATAAATAATATTTCATAGGTAGGGCATGCTAAATGTAGGTTTGTACATAAAATAACGCAAGTAGAAAATAAAAAATACTTGAATAGAGCATAGTTTTATTGATCAATATTATCATATACATAAAAAATGTCGTCTAAAAACGGAGCCGGCGGATCAACAGACCTAAATTGAGCCCAACTTAGATACCGTAAACTGGTAACATAACGTGAGCACAGCATCCTACTGTTCGATATTCACATTTTATCGTGGGTCTGCGGATCTCGCCATCCGCAGACCCACGCCTACGGTGGCTGGGAATCGCCCTGCAACTCCCGACGCCCGGGGCGTCTCCCTATGTTGCGGCGGCTGGAGCGTGAGGGTTGTCTTTCCTTCACGCGGCCTGCCTCCTCCTTCGCTAGTATTACTGCTTCGCAGAAGGAGGTGACGGCTTCTCATGCCTCCTCGCTCCGGACCATGGATTGAACCAGGGCCGGACGCGAGAGGTCACCGCCGCCGATTAGCTCAACCAGAACACGGCGTTGCTCCGCCCAAGCAGGGCAGACCTCGACCGTATGCTCCACCGTTCCTCCGGGTGATCCTCATAGTGAAAACACCCGGAAATTTCCTTCCGCCTAATCTGAAATAGGTACCTCCCGAAACAACCGTGTCCGGTGAGTACATACGTCAGGCGAAAGATGTGGACGCCGTGGCGCCACTCCTCAAAGAGGGGCACTATCTCCGCAATTGTGGCGTGCCCATCACTGTGTTGCGACAGTCGCTGAATCTATACCGCCATGGTATCTTGCCGGAGCTCTGTCCGCAACGCTGCAATTTGCCGCGGCAGCGGAGTTTCGCCCCGGCGTAGCGCCTCCACGCGCCGCGCGTGGACGTGCGCTAGGGCTCTAGCTTTCAGATCCCACGGTGGTAATCCGGCAAGAAGGCTTGCCGCCTCGCCCGAGACGGTGCGGTATCCCCGGGCCAGCCGGATGGCCATGACCCTTTGAGACGCGTTCAATTATCGGGCTGGACGATTCCTCAGCGTCAGAGCCCACACTGAGGCCCCGTAGAGGGCCATGGACCGCACGATCCCCCGCATAGAGCCACCGGCTGGAGGCGTTTGGACCCCCAAGATTGGGCAGAAGCCGCTTGAAGGCAGCCCCGGCCCGCCCCAGTCTGGGGGCCAAACGTCGGAAATGCTCGACGAAGTTCCATCGGCTGTCGAGAACGAGTCCCAAGTACTTGATCCCTCCTACCGTTACTTGAGATCCCGGCGGTGGCCGGTTCAGAGGACCATGAAAGCAATGGCTTCGGACTTCTGCAAAGCCACCACGAGACCCAATGACCGGTTCCTCTCAATGACTATCGAAACCCCGCGTGTCATTAAGTCGGCCGCCGCCTGGTACTACCCCCCTTGAGCCAGGACGAGCAAACAAATCACGCTGACGCCGTTAGTCGGCGCGCAGCACCCAGTCGTAGCCGATGTCCTACAGACACGGCCCCAGAACCGAACCCTGTGGAACACCGCACGACATCTCTCGCCGAATCCACTCTCCCTCGTGATCGGGGTAGATGACGGCCCTACCCGTCAGATAGGCCTCGACCACGCGACGGAGGTAAGTCGGCATCCGGTGATACCGGAGTGCCTCCCTAATGCAACTCCAGAGAAGGGCGCTAAAGGCATTGGCAATGTCAAGAGACACCGCCAAGACGACCCTACCCCGGGATACTGCTTCCTTCATCGTGCGATCATATTCGAAATATCAAAATAACCGAATCATTTATGAATATATATTTGTTTGGTTTGTAGAGTTATACGAACTATTTTATAATTATTTATTGTAGCGGCATTCATACCGCCACAAAAATCAACGTAGCAGAATCAACATCACAACAAATGAGACTCGCGGCGCCATCTATCTCGACAGCTGCGAACTAATTACAAAAATCCTAAATCGCGATCAAAGTTTACCGTGCGATTAGCACACATGCAAGCCCGAATATCAACTCTCGGGCAGTTGCCCACCAGACACAAACAACCGTCTGGTCGGAGGATCCTCCCTTTTCAATGGAGGTATGTGGCACTTTACTCTCTGTTCCGCTACCTTCCAAACTGGTGACCCTCGACATTGGACGTCAGCGCAGCCTTCGTGCAGCTACCTCATCATGACGTCATCATCATCACCATCATCATCATCATCATCATCACTTCTCCTCATCCTGACCTCAAGCACTCGAGCAGCGAGTCATACAGCCAGCCAGTACCCTCGGCTTCTACGCGTATCCTGACCACCAGCATGCAGCAGACGCGCATTACTGGTCAGCATCCTCAGCCTCTATCATCAACGTCATCAGCGACCTTGGCAAGCACACTGCACTATCGGCCAGTCACATGAAGAGCCTTGAAAAACCTCTCCTGGTCGACGCCAGCAGTCACGTCAGCACGTCGCACAGCTCCGACCCACCATGGCAAGCACACTGCACCTTCGGCCAGTCACATGAAGAGCCTTGAAGAACCTCTCCTGGTCGACGCCAGCAGTCACGCCAGCAGCAGCATAGGGGCACCGCAGACAGTTCCGACTCATCGTGAACTCTGCGACGCAGACAGTTCCGACTCACCGAGAACTCTGCGACTTCCGGTTCCGACTCACTGGAACCAACCTTCCACTGGCTTGGCAAGCATCTCAAGATGTATGGACGACTCATCCACTATCGACCTCCGGTCTCCGGAGGGGAGTGATGGGCGGCATTCAAGCCGCCACAAAAATCAACGTAGCAGAATCAACATCACAACAAATGAGACTCGCGGCGCCATCTACGCCATTCTTCTTTCTTTCTTTCTTTCTTTCTTTCTCTTTCTATCTTGATTTTTTTGATTTTTTTTCGTCCTCGTGTCTGTTTCACTTAGCTCGAGAAGCGATGTCAAATTTCCCACAAATGTTTGCTTTGCTCCTGGAGCGAAGTGTTCCCGCGCTTCTAGTTTTGACGGTTATTGCAGTTAAAAACTATGCCTGACTTGCTCCAACTTATTGTACGTGCGGGGAATAAAACAAGGATGACATATAGTACCTCGGACAGTCCTTACGCCCTACCACCGCGAGCGTATTACTCGACAAATTCAGTCTCGTTCACGAACGGTTTGTGCGTCGTGGAGCCGGGATTACTGGGCAGTTTTTACTGAGTTTTGTGGTGTTGTGTGTGATTTTTATGCGGTGGAATCATGGACCGGTAAGTACTAAACTATTTTTAATAGCTTGATTGCGTATTTGGCATAAATTTCGGCAGAAATACTTAGTTCAACGAACATCGTCCGCCATTGTTCGCGGCGCGCGAAATAGTGACCGTTTTTTTCCATGTTTTTCTAATATTAAATATGCCTAATGCTGATCGAACTATCGCGATTAACAATACTATGTTAATAAACAATGTCTGTATTGCATTTTATTTAAATAATATGGTCAGAAATTCGAATTTCATTGAAAACAAAAACACGCGACCCAAACTTGGCTTTTTAAGCTATGCAAACAGTCGCGTCATAACTGTCATTCGTGTTTTGCTTCGGTGTTGGTTTAGTATGGATAAGTTTTTTAACCGACTTCTTCTAAAAGGAGGAGGTTATGTAAATTTCAAAATTAATATTTTTGGTTATTAAGTTAAGTTTAGAAACGTGCTGCCTCAATAGGGGGTGAGGGGTGGTATGGGGGGAAGGGGGGTGGGGGGAAAGAATTTTTTTTTCAAAATATTCTCGTCTATTGTAAGATTCCGTTTTGTCATTTTTAATTTAGAGTCATTTAGAGTATTTTTTTTTTTTAGGATGTGATTCGAGTTCAGATTTGAAATGTTGAGGTTTGAGGTGTGGCTAAACCTGCTTCACGTACAGTCATTGCAGGGTGGATAAGGACCCTGTTTGGGGAAGCTGGCATGGCAGCCACTCCAGGTAGCACCCGGTCTGCTGTAGCCTCCAAAAGCTGGTTTCAAAATCATCCCCTCGACGAAATCTTGGCTCGTGGAAATTGGCGATCAGCTAATACATTCCAGCAGTTTTATAGACGAGAAATAATGAGAAGTACCGATTCACAAAACGTCACACAATTGTTCAATCCAATTGATTAAAGTTGCTGAATAAATATTTCGAATATTTTGTTTACCTAGAACGGATATTCTTAAATTGATTGTTTGTGATAAGAATTTTTGATTTTTCATATTTGATTTTTAAAAATCGTATGCTAATTATATTTGAGCTAAAGTACATGAACAAGAATTGTTAGAAACATTTATTTAAATAAATGCATAGTTATTAATTACACTTCTGTTTAATTTCATGCTTTATCACATTGGCCTATAGTATAATATTACATACTTCCAAGTATAAGTATAATACATACATCAAACTGGCGACACCAGGCGATAACAAACAGATCTCATAATAAAGCTTCCAGTGACGGTCAAGTAGTTTAATAGCAGCGTTTTACCTGAAATAAAACGCATATTAAAATACTTACCTCACTGGAAGCTTTCACTTTATTTTTGCCTGGTTTTATGAGACAATGAACAAAAATAGCGTGCCACTTTTTACGAAAACTAAAAACTGCCCGCAACCACCAGGTGGCGCCACTGAGCCGGAAATATAGAGGGGATAAAAGTACGAAAACTGGTAAGAAATCGGCGGGAAACGGAAATGCCATCTCATAATAAAGCTTCCAGTGAGGTAAGTATTTTAATATGCGTTTTATTTCAGGTAAAACGCTGCTAATAAGATGCTCTGTGAGAACTATTCGCTCGCTTTGCTTCCGTGTTGTGAATGTTGTCTTGTGTTGTTTTTTTTCGAACGTTTGTTTCTATTAATATGGACTCCGATACCGCACTTTACCAAGACCCGGCCGTACATTTGGACACCGAATCTGCTTCTAACGTTCAAACGTTGACCCAGGTTGACCCTGGTATTATTTTGGACATTGAACCTACAATGAAAGGAATGAGGAAGAACTGCGACGTGTTTATTGTGGCATGGATGTTACGCATCGCAGAAGATCGTATTATGGAGAACATATTATTAGGAATGATTGTTCCTACACTATTGAAATAAGCACGGACAGAGCCTGCAACCTCCTAGGTTTACCCTTGGCAGGCAATTGTTCATTTTTAAGAGGCAAAATATTCAAAGTAGGCACATAAGCCGAAATATATATTTTGTAGGTATAAAATTATAATCAACAGGGTACAGAAGTATGAATTCAGTATTGTTGCAAATGCCTTGTAGGCCGAAAAACGGTAGGTTGCTGTGCTCGCGTCATGACCATAATGTGGTATTTACCATATTGTGGCTGGGCAAGGCACAAGAATAATATTACGGTATTAGCCCAGTTTTTAGATAAAATTTTAATTATTTAATCTCTCTCTCGAATTAAAACCATTGTAATAAGAAATAATAGCTGCTTGTTTTATTTTACCCTGTACCATTCCCTTAACTTGTAACTGTTGCACAAATATGTAAATAAATATCATTTTAATAAACGAAAATAATTTAGTTTACAAAATAAACACTCATTTTTACTATTTTTATTATTAATTTGTAAAATAAATACTCCTATTAGACGTTTCTCAGCGATAAGATCACAATATTACACATGCCACATGCAATTTTTTTTTACGAAATTCGACTATCTGAATTATTTACAGAAGTACATTCGTTCCACATAAATTGCGATTCTGCTGCATCAGTAGGTACTTTAAAAGATAAATTGACATTGACATTACAACTGGGCCCCAAGTCTGCTAAATTTTGAATGGCTCAATTGAATATCAATTGGATCTCAGTAGCAGTTTTAACTAAATTTGGTATTCCGCTACTAATTTAAGACCAATGGTTTTCCAGTGACATTCCATTGAACTGCTATCGGAATATTTGCTAGTCTGCTCTTCAATCGTGTTGCAATTGTAAATCGATTGTGGACTATACCGAAATTCTACACTTATTTGACGTTTGTTTGACATTTATATCAATAGACACTCAATTGAATCTTAGTGTCAATTTCACTATTGAAGTAAGCGATTAACGACTAAGCGATTCACTGCAGATAATATAGTTCGTAATTGAATCACAGGAAATTATAAAAACGTATATTTAAATCAAACCAATAGTTCATTCACTCATTCAGCTTCTTGGTAGATTTTGAATGGCAACACCTATAACTGTTCAACTGAGAGTCAATCACACTTACACTACGATTCCATTACGACTCTATTGAGCTTACATACAAGATTTTGCAGAATCGTAATGGAGTCGTGATTGACTCTCAATTGAATATCAATAGCATGTGAGTTAAATAAAATTAGCAGACTTGGGGCCCTGATGGGGTGACCATGATTCCATATATTAGGTACCACATATATTCTATACCTATATGAATTAAATTAGACTGTGACTACATTAAAATAATCATTCTCTTTATCAATTAGTTCTTTTGTTCTTCGAAATTAATATTATCGATGACATCTTGTAAAGGAATTATATCAGTTTAAACTTGTCGTGTGCGGTCGTTAGTTTACTGATGCTAACGTATTTTTTTAAGTGGCGCTGGTATCGCGGTTACCTACTTCATGTTGCACTTGAGTGCTTAAGAAAGGGATTTGATATAGGTAGGTATAAATAATGTAAACCGTTACTTACTCTTACTTTTGTCACTATCTGTATGGGTAACAGTATTAATTTCTTGTTTTGCTTCGCTGACTTAACGTGGAACCTTCAAGGTAGTTTCTTGCGTTTTTGCAATCAAATGAGTCGCGCAAGACTTATGTAGTAATACTCAGTAGTAGGGTTCACATAATTAAACACGAACTATAATTCAATAATTAACGCAGTTTAGATGTACTGATCGCGTTCAGTTGCATTGGTGAAATCCGCTCTAAGGGTAGATTTCACAAATGAAACTGAACGCGATCATTACATCTAAACGGCGTTCAAGAGCTGTCAGTGTAAATATCCCATATAAAAATAATGACACTGACAGCTCATAAACGTAGTTCATAAGCTGATCGCGTTCAGTTTCATTGGTGAAATTCGCCCTTAGTCTGTATTTAGGTAGAGCAACGTTCATAACACTAGTTCACAATATAATGAATGCCTCACATTTCATACATTTATCCGCCATATTTAAAAATCAACTGTCAGTTAGTCAGTTAATTACTTAAAATGTTATGAATACAAAATTATTGTTATAAAAATCAAATAAACGACTTATTATGGGAAAACAAATACAAAGAACATTATTTAGATATTAATGAGCATATATTATTTGAAAGTAATTTAGTAATAATTAAGGAACTACTACGTCATAACCGTCAAGTATCTATTTGGTACTTCTTAACAGTAGGTACAGAATAACAGTTATCAAAATCATTAAAACCTTTTAAGTTCATGTAACCCCATACAATAAATATTTCATGAAAAAGTCATCAATAAACTAAGAGGTTGTATTGATTATTTTAATTATTGTGATTCTATTTAACTGCATTAGTTTTATTTGCGCGACTCATTTTTCATCAACATAAATATTATACAACCCAAAGCTGGGTACTGACCGGTGTTATGGGCCGTAATGTAACATTCGCAGCGAGCATGTTATGTTACGCCGTGTCGTAAAATCCGTGTAAAACAAAACACATACGCATGTAGCATGCAAATGCTTGCTTTGTAACATCTAACATTACGCCCCGTAACACTAGTCAGTAACCACCTTAACACTAACCTCCAAATTGCAACACACGCAAGAAAATTTTAATTTCGCGGGCTACCTTGACTATTCCCCATGTCTGCGCCTGCGTCTCTGTAGACAACCATTAACGCTGGGTGTAGCTGTAATTTATTATTTTATTCTTCTTAAATTTATTTTACATCGCATATTTATATGTATTTGTTGTTTTGTTGTACAATTTATATTGTATTATAAATTTATATTCGTATCTGACCGTGGCATCACTTTGGGCCATATCAGAATACCAGCGCTTTGATGTTGATGTTTTTTTAAAAGTCACAGCACCATGCTGATATAGGAGCCTTTTGGCCACCCACACAACTAATTTCGTTTTTTTTTCTAATGTTGTTAACTTTTTATTTAATTTTGTTTTTGTAGTGTATGTATGGGCGCGCACACGCAGGTGTGCGTGTCGTGTCGGACGGGCAGTCCACAATAAACGGTTGAACTGGCAGTACGTGTCTCATTTCCCATAAATGCTACAGTTTTATTGTTCTTTTTTACCATCTTCTACTAGAGTAATAAATACCTAGTAAAATAACTATACACACACTTAAATAAAAGACTCAACTAAAACTAAAAGTAATCTAAAACATGGCGTCGAAAAATTCTTCCGCGTCGCAGGCCACTGGTAATGTACCCAAAAGGCTGGCAGCATTGCCACGTTGTATGGCAATGCTTATCCTTTGTCCGAGGTAAAAGCCAGCCCTAGGGTCACGCGAAGTGTCAACTAAGCGTCTTGACAGATCTTTAAACAAGTAATGAGCACTCGGACCCCACGACCCGAGAGTTTCAACCCCAAACGGCTCGAAAATATAACTACCTACAAGGTTATTATATTTCCGCCGTTTGAGGTTCTCCGCAGCCGCAGCGGCAGCGCCAGCGCAGCACGAAGAGCTAGGAAGATGGGATGGCGCAAGAGTATCGACACAAGTAGCGTCCCACACTAATGGCCTACCCATCTTCCATGGAAATAATGACATGCCGTCCGGTTTCTTGCCATCGTCGCGTGCCAGGCCATTGGGTTCTAATACAGCCGGAACGCCGACGGTAACAAGAGCTCGTCGGATGATGTCGTTAATATTCGCGTGCCGCGCTATGCGACCAGCGCTACGGCTGCATGACAGGCCGTGGTGTCCGAGGCTGTTGACAGCTTGACAGTCGCAGCGATGAGGAGAACAACAAGGAGCGCCAAGATACAGGGAAGCAGCGAGGCGAGAAGTAGTATCGTCGAACAAGGTGCCTATGTTCGACGACTGTAGTGCCAGAGTCCCGACTCCCATTGACCCACAGCCAACAGATGAGCACGCTCAGCAGCATCAAAGTGAAGTAAGTGTATTGCGGATGATTTGGTCCATTTTTTCCAAAAGGTGAGGGGTGCTTCCATAAATGGGAAGCACGAAGAAAGTAAGTTGATTTAGGTCCGAAACAGCAGTAACGAATTAAGGTGATAGCCGAATGCATGTTCATTTTGAGTAATCTTTCCGAAATCTCATTAATAAGGGCCTTGACTAGTCTGTTTTCTTTTCTCAATAATCCTTCGTCTCCCTCTTATCCAACTTCACAAATTCATTTCCTTTGCTTTGCCCGCAGTAAAAATCTTTACTCTTCCAATAATCGTCTTCTACGATGTCCCTCACACCGCTCTGGGTTTATTCGCTCCTCTTTCTTTGTCCAAGCGATCTTCCTTTGGAATGCGCTCCCTCGGACCATCAGGACGGCAACCAGTCGGTTGTCCTTTAAAGTGAAGGCACGTGAGCAGATTTGCAAGAAGTTGGTAGAATCATCACAGCGTTAATTCGTTGGTTTCGTTTTTCTTAATACCTTTGCTAATTTTATGTATATATGTATCTATGTATGTATGATCGTATTTCTTTTTTTTCCCTCTGTTTTTCCTTGAAGTTGCACCTGCCATGTTGTATCTGCACCACCCAAAGGTCGACTGGTAGAAAATGCCTATGGCATTAAGTCCGCCTTTGTACAGTGTTTTTACTAGTGCATAAAGTTTTAATAAATAAATAAATAAATAAATACAATTTTGTATTTTCTCCTCAAAAAATTGGGAAAGGATTGCTCAAAAATGGGAGACCCAAGGAGGCGAAGATAGCTTTTTCAATAACTTTGATTTCTGGAGCTATAGCGTTGAATTTTGAGAGTGTCAGTTGTTGGTCGGTACTGTCAGATAAGAATAATTCACACTTCGAAACATTGAGATTTAGGGGTTAACCTTGTTGACAGCCAACAGCGGATTCCAGAAGGTTGTCCTGATATAATGATTTAGATGGATGTCTGTAACATTGCCAAAGAACACTAAAAATTTGAGGTACTTCTTTTTTAATTTCTGCCAGCAAGGTGTCCCTATTAACTGAATTGAATGCATTTTTGATGTCAACCTACAGGATGACCTCTCCTTTACCAGAATTTATATAGGTCGACAGTGCGTGTACGGCAGCCTCACAGTCCCCTTTGGAGCCGTAACCTAGCTGCAGGGGCTGAAATTTTTTCGAAACATCCTCACTATAAAATTTACAACAAAATTAATTTAAGCATAAGTTTTGTAATAGTTTATTATTTGACTGTTGGTTGGCTCTATTTTGCTGATTTTTACCTTTTTTGAATAAAATGCGGTTGTGTCACTATTTTTCACTTCTTGACGTCTTTCAGCTCGTTCTTACTTAGAGAACGGACGTGCCTCTCGCGATTGCGTGCTCTAGTTAGCAAAGTGCATACAAATCATAACAGTGTGGCCGATCCGTGCGTCATCAGTTCGCTTGGAGTCGTCGCTATGACCCAGATACTGTTTGACCGATACATGCTTGATCATCATAACATTTGTTAAGGCTGTAATGATCGATATTGTAATTCGCGAGGCCAATGCTAGATGGCGGTACTAGACTCACCATAGTAGTTGCAACTAATTAGCAGTTTGACAAATGACGGTGGCAGTAAAATACTTAGACAGGAGGTTGAGGATTTAGAAATAAAGACAGAACAACTAACGGTTGCTCCGTAGATTAATTCGCATAATTTCTGGAAATAAATGCCGTTATTGTTTCGAAATAATTATTCTATAACATAATATAACGTATTTTCGTTGGTGAATAATTATTGTGATTTTGTGCAAGTAGTGGAAGTAGACGGGGTAAGTGTTTGCGTCTATTTAACGAGGTGTAACTTGGACAATTGGAGATGCAAGGCTGATTGTTCTCATTTTGTCCTCAGCTTGCGGAAACGCCCTTACCGTCCAGACATTTAATGTTTTATGGATTAAGGTCCGGCTTCGATAACGAAATAACTGAATCCATCGCAACATACGGAACGACATATTCGCCACGGTGCTTAAGCAGTCGATTGGTCTCGAGTTCGAGCCCAACTTCAAGATTTCTTTTTGAATTTTTTTCTTCAAGAAAATAATTTGTTTTTGTTTGTCTGCGTTTTGTTAATTTTTATTTTGTTTTTTTTTTTGTAGCAATTTATTGCCCATTGCGGTTGTTGTCAATCGAGGACGATTTATAGCTATTAAGGTTTTAGTGTTAAGATTGCAGATGGGAAACTTGGTCCATTAAATTGCGTGAACTCATGTTTATCCTTCATTAACTAGTTAGTTTAGAACCCTGGTCATTACAAGGCGAAGACATCTTTCACCGACATGGCTTCGCAAACGCAGACAATAAAGTTAACAACCAATTTGGAACATGAGCTGTTTAATTATTACACTGAAGAAAAGGCAAAGCGACAAGAACTACAATGTCAAGTAATGGAGCTTAAAACCGAAATGGAAAGCTACGGGAAGTTTTGAAGCACCAAACTGATCAAGAGAAAAATAAGGCCACTGAAAAGGAAAACAAAATAAGTTCACCCAAATCTATTGAATATGAGACGGATGAGGAGGAACTAGCCAGAGAAACGGAGTGGATCAGGATAAAAAAAAAATAAAAAAACGTAAGCTGAACCGTACGCTGACTGGGGGAGTCAACGTACGCTTCAGCTCCCAAAACAATACTAATAATGAACAAGGGAACATTAATCCCAAAAAAAACTTCAGAGATTACCAGTCATTCTATGACTCAATAGCCAGTACTCAGGGCGACACGTTCACCATAAAAGTGATGAACGGATATGGCGTCAAAATAAATGCAACCAATGAAGATGCCTACAGAGAGATTACAAAACTACTAACTAGAAATAATTTACCCTGGCACACATAAAACAAACATACCAGACCGATACGAGTGATGGTCAAAAAGCTGCATCATACATGCCAGCCAGAAAGAATTGTTGAGTACCTGAAAAACAAGGGCTACAAAATGTTGACATTTGAAAAAGATGAAGATATAAACAAAGTTTATGGAATCACCAACATTCTAGGGTGCAAAATTGAAATCCACCCACTTACAGCATCTAAGCTAGTTCCTCAGTGCAAAAGATGCGTATGGACACGCACAGAAGTAGGTACTGTTTGAGAGAACCAAGGTGCGTCAAGTGCACGGGCAAACACCCCACAAGAGTCTGCGTGAAACCGGCACAAGATAAACCAAAATGTGTCCATTGTGGTGAGCCAAATCCAGCTAACTATAGAGGGTGCATAGTAGCAAAGGAGATGCAAGTATTGGAAAGTAAATACACTAAAAAGCAAACTGCATTCCAACCAAAGAAGTATACCGAACCATCAGCTACCAAAGAAGCTAATGAAAAGAAGGGAATGAGCCACCAACCGCCCAAGCCGTTCTCGTACTCTCAAGTAGTCAAAAACAATACAGAGACAAGTTCGGAATCAAATCTCGACCAAATCTTAAGTCTAATGTCAACATTTGATGAAAGGCTTAAAAAATTAGAAATGATTGCCAAAAAAGCTCCTATTCATCTGCAAAAATGATTAATAACCTCAAGGTCATGGCTTGGAATGCTAATGGACTGCTGCAACACCAACATGAATTACAAGTAGTCCTAGATACAGAAAACATAGATATATGCTTAATTTCAGAATCACACTTAACACGACAATCCTTTGTAAAATTTCAAGGCTATAAGATATATTATGCCCTGCATCCTGATAACGCCGCGAGAGGAGGCAGCGCCGTCATAATTAGAGAAAGCATTATGAACAGACCAAATGCGATGACCAGTGACATTCTGTCAACGATAGCATGGCGCAGGCGATTGTCAATACGTCAAAAATGTATGGGATTGACAGATGCTATCGAAATGTCACGTGATCAAATTCCTACATTTTGGTATTTTGACAGTTGCATTCGCTAATCGAATAGCACATTGTCTAGGGCCTCAGGGAATGCAAGTGATCGGTGTGACTTAAAATGAAAAGATACGACTCGGTTACTATAACAGCTATATACATCCCCCTAAAATACGCACTAAAAAAGAGCAATACAAGACACTCTTAGTGCTACTTGGAAATAAATTTATATTAGATGGAGACTTTAATGCCAAGAATACCTATTGGGGCTCCAGACTAACTACAACAAAAGGCAGAGAACTACTAAGTGCCATACAAGAAACCAAATCAGAGGTTCTATCAACTGGAAAACCGACATATTGACCAACAGACTCAAAAAACAACCAGACTTAATTGACTTTTTTATATATAAAGAAATATCCTCTGACTTTTTAAGTGCCGAAGAAGGATTCAATATGAACTCTGATCACTCACCAATAATTTTATATACTAGTGAACATGTCAAACAGAGAGAAGGGAATCCGATTCTCGTGAACAAATTCACAGACTGGGAATCCTTTAAAATAGACTTAGAAAATAAAATAGACTTATAATAATATATTCATAAATGATAAGCACCAACTTAATTTAGAATTAAGCAAATTTATTGTAGATGTCCAACAAACTGCATGGGCTAATACCCAAGAAAAAAAGAACTGTGAAGGTTAATACTTATCCAAAAGAAATAACAGATCTGATCAGAGAAAAAAGAACCTTGAGAAAAAAGTGGCAGCGAAACAGGTTTCCCTAAGATAAGACACTGTTAAATAGAATAAGTACACAAATTAGGAAGGCAACCAAGAAATTTCAGGACGAAAATTTAACTAGGCATCTTCTTCAACTGACTAATGATCGATCGACTGATTATTCACTATGGAAAGCCACAAGGAATCAAAAAAAACCTAATGCTCATATACCGCCAATAAAAGATCTAAATGGACAATGGGCAATAAGTAACGAGCAAAAAGCATCAAGGTTTGCCCAACACTTAAAGAACACTTTTACACAAACCAAAAGCGCTGACCAAGATCTCCGCTGGGAACAACTACAACAAGTAGACCAAAAGATAAAACTTGTAACACCAAAAGAAGTATCTAGAGAAATCAGAGATCACATAAGCCCAAAAAAATCCCCTGGTATTGGTAGATTCTTCAAGATTTCTCCTTATCACAGGAGAAATCTTGAAGAATCTACCAAGAAAAGCCTTGGTAAAACTTATTAAGATACTCAATGCTTCTTTTAGACTAAAGCATGTTCCAGACCTATGGAAGGTTGCAGAAGTAATCATGACCCCCAAATCAGGGAAACCACCTCAAGATGCATCATGATACAGGCCTATCTCTTTGCTGCCAGAGATGTCAAAGCTTTTCGAGAAGCTACTTCTAAAACGACTGAAACCTATTATAGAAAATAGCAACATTATACCAGACTTTAAATTTGGATTCAGAGAAAAACATTCAACGATAGGTCAGGTGCATAGAATTACAACAGTAATTGAAAAAGCTCTTGAAGATAAGAAAGCATGTACCACTGTATTTTTAGATGTAGCCCAGGCTTTTGACAAAGTTTGGTACAAGGAATTGATTTATAAACTAAGATCTATGTTGCCAAAACAGTTCGCAGATATATTAGAATCTCATATAACTGGTACAGTCTTTAGAGTAAGGCAAGAAAACGCCTATTCTGAACTAAAAGAAATAAAAGCTGGTGTACCATAAGGAAGTGTTCTAGGCCCGGTCCTGAACCTATTGTACACATGTGATATACCAGAACTAGAAATTGAAACTATTGCTACTTTTGCTGATGATACCGCAATAACGTCCACAGGATCTAGTCACAAGGAAGTTGTGGTAAAAGTACAAACAGCGATCAATCAATTCTATGATTGGACTAAAAAGTGGAAGATCAAGTTCAATGAAACAAAATCCATTCATATTGACTTCACTAACAAGAAATCAGAACACAACCCAGTGTACATAAACAACAAAAGTGTACCGTACGAAAACACTGCCAAATATCTTGGTATGACCTTAAACGCAAAGCTTCGCTGGAAAGCCCATGTCAAAAAGAAACGAGAAGAATTAGAAATTCATTACAGAAGCATGAACTGGTTACTAGGAAGGCATTCCGCGTTGTCAGTTCCTAACAAAATCCTGCTCTACAAATCAGTCCTTATGCCAGTATGGACCTATGGTATACAACTGTGGGGTTGCGCCAAAGAAAGCAATGTAGAAACTATACAAAAATTCCAGAAAAAAGTACTCAAGAACATCGTGTACGCGCCTTGGTACAAAAGAATTGACGACACCTGAATATAGAGTTCGTAATCAGTATAATTCAAAAATATGCGAAAGCTCATTAACATCGGCTTCATCATCACGTTAATGTCGAGGCCATTCAGCTCCTCGATAACACGGACATGGTAAGAAGGCTCAAAAGGACTTAACCTTTTGGGTTAGTGTAGTGTAATGTAGTGTTATATATTGTGACTTTACCGCGAGTGTTATATAGTACCTAGCTATTTATATGGACACAAGAACAAAGTGACTTTTATGAGATGTGGGTAGGTGCCAAAAAATGTATGCGATAACTCCTAATTTTTAACCGACTTCTAAAAAAGGAGGAGGTTCTCAATACGGATGTTTGTATTTTTTTTTTATGTTTGTTCGCGCATAACTCCGTTGCTTGCCAACCACTTTGAAAAAATCTTTTTTTGTTAATAAATAATAAAAATAAATAAAATAAAATAAAAATTCTTTATAGTCGCCAGTTAATACAATCATCTTATAAATCTAACATAAATGCATCGTATTATTGTATTGCACAAAAGGTACTGCTACTGATTCCCAAACTAAGCTTTAGCTTGTATTTTGGGAAACAGTGTTCAGCCGCAGGAGGATTCACATAGTAAAATACGAATACAATGGTTTGAATGTCGCTGCAGTAGGCTTACAATATTTTTAAGATAACTTTATATATTTCTTTCTTATTCTACAATCTAATTTTAATTTCTAATATCTTGATTTTATTTGAGTTTAACAGATGTGTGTGATATGTGTTTGTGTTAAAGCATTGTATTGTATGATATATGTTACGCAATATATGCCAGTAGGTCTTCCGTCTTCTGATAGTCTAATACACTCTTTTGCAAAAAAAACGGGCACCTAAGGAAATTTACGTTCTAGGGTCGATTTTAGTTAATTAAATGAAATTTATTTCTTTGACGTAGTCTGTATACTTATAATCGTGTAAATTAATGCGCGTGAAGTGAATTCGAGCAATTAAAAGAAAAAAAAACGATGGATTCTTTAAAATCGACGTACACGCCCAAACAATAAGAAGTGGTCGGCAATAAAGACAAGTTTTTTTTTTACTTTTTTTAATTAAATAAAGTTACAAATGTAAAAACCTAATAACGAGTGTGACCTCCTCTTGCCAAAATCACAGTTTGAATCCTTCTGGGCATGCTTTCCACGATGTTTTTAATAACGTTTTGAGGAATACGTTCCCACTCTTCTGCAATGACTCTTTTTAGCTCCCTGATGTTTTGTGGAGCAGGTTGCACTGATCTTACCCGTCTTTTTAGAACATCCCACACATGCTCAATTGGATTGAGGTCAGGACTTCGAGCTGGCCAATCTAAACGACGGATCCCAACTTCTTGCATGTACGCTTCCACGTCGCCAGAACGGTGCGGGCGAGAATTATCGTCCATAAAAATGGAATCTTCCCCAAGTGCAGTCAATGTGGGTTGTGCATATGGAATTAGGACTTCCATTACGTACCGGTGTGCATTTAATGTTCCATTTTCTATGAAAATTAACTCCGTACGCTCCGTCGAATTAATTGCTGCCCAAACCATAACAGAGCCTCCGCCATAAGGAGTGATTTCTTCGAAACACACTTCCGCATAGCGTTCCCGTGGTCTTCACAGCACTCGCCGGCGTCGGTCCTCTCCACACAAAGAGATTCTAGCTTCAACAGAAAACAATACTTTATTCCAGTCCTCCAGAGTCCATGAAGCGCAGTTCCGAGAAAACTGAAGTCGAGCAACACGGTGCTCACGGAGTAATTTAGGGCCCCGAGCTGGGCGGTAACTCTTGATATTGGCAGCCAAAAGCCTCCTCCTGACCGTCCACAAGCTAACTTCTACTCCTCTTACTTCTTCAAGGCTCTTCTTCAGGTCCACACTTGACGCCTTACGATTACGCAACGCCTGACTCACCAAAAAGCGGTCATCTCTTGGTTCTGTGCATCGTTTTCTTCCCAAACCGGGTCTTCTTTTGACCGAACCAGTCTCTAGATACCGTTGCCAAGTCCTCTGGACAGTTGAACGACTCACATTTAGCCGCTGAGACACGTAAGTTTGCGAACAACCTTCTTCAAGTAGGGCTAATAATTTTACCGGTCCTTATCGCTTTATCACTCATATCAAAAAGTGGTATTTAATGTAAAAAGAACGATTAAATTGTTTAATTTGCAGAAAACATCCAAAAAGTTTTAAAATATCGTAATCAGTTAAAAATCGTTTCAGCAATTCGCGCCATTAGTAAAGCAATTTTAGAATAATCCACAATAATCATTATTTTTCTTTTCAAATTTTAAATTTGGAACGTAAAGAATCATGCCAGGATGCTTCAAAAAACATGCCAATACATCGTCAAATTAACAAAACCTATTTCTTGTTCTTCTTCATTGAAGTAGAGAAAAAAATCTAAAGTGCCCGTTTTTTTTGCAAAAGAGTTTAGTTGGAGCCATTCAGAAACTTTCCCTTTAAGTTCGTGTCTGCTAAGAGAAGTAATGTTGAGATGTTTGTTTGTGGTGTTGTATAGCTTACAACTTATGGCCTCGTACTGTCTCCTTGCAAAGGATGTCTTACATGGATCACCAGAGCACACAGGCATATTGCTGCGTCTATTAGTAATATTTTTATCTTATATATTATTTTCGTTTATATGTTTATTTTTATTTTATAATAATTATGTCTGACGACGACTCATTTTTTTCCTGCCGTAGTTCTTCTACGTCGTATTCATCTTTAGACGATTCCTTCTCCGTAAACAGCTTTTTGAGTGGTGAATTTCAGAGATTTCAGAAGTGTTTTAATGTCTGTCATGTGAACGCACAGAGTATCCCTCAACATCATTCTGAGATGCTAAATATATTTAGTGATGTAGCTTTGCATGCCATTCTAATTTCGGAAAGTTGGCTCAAGCCCGAACTTCCCTCTTCTTTTATAGTCTACCCGGTTTTGTCCTTATTCGCAATGACCGTACGGGAAAAAGAGCTGGTGGTGTTGCCATTTACTTACGCAGCGACATTCCCTACAAAATCGTGTCCTCTTCGCCGGGAACAGTCAGCGGCAATCCCGAATACTTAGTCCTTGAAATTGATGTCAAGGGGACTAAAGCCATTCTTGGAGTAGTTTACTGCCCACCTGCTATAGATTATTTCTCCGCTCTTGATTTTCTTTTTGAGTCACTTTCCTCAGAGTACAAACATCTCATAGTTATGGGCGATTTTAACACCGGTCTCTTGAAGGATAACTCTAGGTCATGCAAGCTGAGAGCAATCCTTGAATCGTCGAGTCTATCTCTTCTCACACTGAGTCCAACTCATCATTATCTAGACACGAGCGATTCCTGGCTTGATCTCATGCTTGCTTCCTCGGTAAATTTGGTTGCTAACCATGGTCAGGTTGCGGTTCCTGGGTTGTCTAGGCACGACTTAATCTATCTAACATACAAAATTAAGCCTCCCAAGCTGCGACCTGCCATTGTGTTTCTCCGGAATTTTGCGAGAATGGACAAAGACCAGCTCTATGAAGATGCAAGATCTGTTGATTGGATTAATGTTGAACAGGCATCGACAGTGGATGAGAAAGTGGACATTTTTAATAGGTCTGTACTTCACCTCATTGAAACACATGCACCTCTGAGGGCCGTCCGTGTTAAGCGCCCTCCTGCTCCATGGATTAGCCCTGGAGTTCGTATGGCGATGAGGCGGCGTGACAAGGCCTTTCGAAGGTATAGAAGAGATCGCAGTGAGGAGAACTGGAACCTGTACAAGGTGGCTAGAAACCGCTGTAACCAGATGGTAAGAGCTTCTAAACGCCGATACATTTGTGAAAATGTCCTCAACTCTTCACCGGCTGATACATGGAAGTTTCTCAAATCACTCGGCATAACAAAGTCCTCCTCTAATGTCATTTCCTCTACCGTGTCCTTTTTTTTTTTTTTTTTTTTTTTTTTTTTTATAGGATGGGAAATCATCAAATGACCCCTCCCGCTCTGGGTGGAGCGGCAGGGAGTGTCAGACTTTTACTGACTAAAACCCACCCTTAGTCCTCCTAGTGCCTTTCTTCCCAGGGCCGCGGTAACTCTTTCGAACAATTCCGCAACCCTGGCAGTCTACCGTGTCCTTGAGTGATTTGAATAAGCATTTTTCATCGTCGGATATGCTTGCGGTTTCCGTTAAAAACAATACTCTTCTTGAGATTACTTCCACGCCAATGTTACTTCCCGACTCTTTCTCTTTTTCCCCTGTGACCGACCCTGAGATCCTCAAAACCTTCAACGCAATTAAGTCCAAGGCTGTTGGCTGTGATGGGGTCAGCAGAACTATGTTATCCCTAGTAATTAAAAATATTCTTCCTATTATCACACACATTATCAATGCCTCTCTACAAACTGGAGTTTTTCCCACAATCTGGCGTAAGGTCTTCATAATCCCTCTTCCTAAAATATCCAACCCCAGTTTAATAAATCACTACAGACCAATCTCCATTCTCCCTTTTCTATCTAAGATCCTGGAAGCAGTTGCTCTTAAACAAATATCTACTTTTGTGTTTAGGAATAATCTTTTATCCCCTTTCCAATCTGGTTTTCGGCCTGGCCACAGCACAGCCACAGCTTTGCTTAAGGTTACAGAAGACGTTAGGAATGGCCTGGAGAACTCGAAATTAACAGTATTAGTTTTAATAGATTTCTCTAATGCTTTTAATACCGTTGATCACGACATCCTCCTGGCTATTCTGTCTCAAATTGGGGTTTCTTCGTCGGCACGGGATTGGTTTTCATCATATCTTCGTGGTCGCCAGCAAGCGGTTCGTGCTGATCAGATATTTTCTGAGTGGTGCGCCCTGAAAACTGGCGTTCCACAAGGCGGTATAGTCTCTCCACTCTTATTCTCTCTTTTCATAAACTCTATTACCACTATTCTCAAATGCTCTTACCATCTGTACGCTGATGACCTACAGCTCTACGCGCAAACTGACATTGACAACATGGACAACTGCATCTCATTGCTGAATGCTGACCTTCTAGCTATCAGTGATTGGTCAAGCAGATTTGGGGTAGCAGTCAATGTCAGTAAATGCCAAGCTATCCTTATTGGCAGTTCATATTTTTTGCGTCACTTGGACACCAGTCAACTACTGCCGCTTACTTTCAACAATGCCGTCAACCCTCTCTCGCCACACGTTAAAGACTTAGGCCTAAACATTGATGACAGGTTAAGTTGGAATAAGCAGATTGCTCAGGTTAGCCAGAAAGTAACTTACTCACTGCGATCTTTCTATAGATTCAAGCATTTTCTTCCTTCAAGCACTAAAACCACTTTGGTCCAATCACTTGTGCTTCCTATTATTGATTATGCTGATGTTTGCTACTCTGATCTATCCCAAGAACTTCTTAACAAACTGGATCGACTTCTTAACAACTGTATTCGCTTCATTTTTGGCCCTCGTAAATATGATCACATTTCTTCATTTCGTTCTCAGCTTAAATGGCTGCCTATCCGTCAAAGGAGATCCCTCAGATCTCTCTGCATGCTCTTCACTATCATGAATGATCCTTGTGCTCCTAATTATTTAAAACAATATTTTAAAGTGTTGGGCAGTTCTCACAGTCTTAACCTTCGAGCATCCAAAAACTTACTCCTTCATATTCCTTCTCACCGCACCGGGTTTATGTCTAATTCCTACGCTATCTCTACCTTTAAACTCTGGAATATGCTACCCCTTGACATCAAGAAGGCTGAGTCTAAGTTTTCATTTAAGCGTAAAATCCGAAAACACTACTTAAAAGCCTGTCATGCTTAATTTGGTCTTCGTCATAATTATTATGAGTTCTCTCAATCAGAAATATTATTATAAAACATCTTATTTATTAGTTTATTATTTTAGCATTATGTATGTATTTTATTAGTATTATATATTTTTTTATTATTTCCAAAATAAAATTATATTTTAAATCTTATTTATTTGTTGTACACCTACCACAGTGTAGTCTTTTTGACCCAAAGGTTGACTGGTAGAAAATGCCTTGTTGCATTAAGTCCGCCCATGTACCACTATTGTACATAGAGTTTAAATAAATAAATAAATAAATAAATAAATTGGGGTTGGGTAATGGTACGCTATGATGTTTCCTGAGAATAGCTCTGAGCACAAAGAGTTGGCGGACTGTTAAGACTTTACATTCCGAGTAAAGCTGAGATGTTGGATGTCTGTAGGGCTTTCTTGTCATCACTTTCAGCACCGCTCTTTGTGCTCTCTCTAAGCTCAATAGATGCGTCTTTGCAGCCCCTCCCCATACAGTGATGCAGTATTGTACTATAGATTGACATAGGGCCAAGTATACAAGTCTGAGTTGTTCCATAGTTGCACTGTCTCTAAGCGTTTTAAATAAATGAATGAGTCGGCTTACCCTGGTATTAACCAAAGATACGTGTTTTTGCCATTTCAAGCCACTATCCATGTGTACGCCCAAGTATTTCACACATTCCGCGCGAGTAATTTCTTGGCAATTGCAGTTGGGCTGTGAAATGCAAGTGTGTGCTTTTAGGGAAAAACCTCGCGGTGGAGTTTTAGTTTTGTTGATGGAGAAGGGAACAAATTGCGTTTTGGTTAGGTTTAGGGTTAGCAGGTTGTGAGTCAGCCAATTTTTGACATTAAATAGTGCGAATTCTGCTCTCTCTTTAACTGTGTGCCAGTTTGGACCCCAGACAAATATGGCGGTGTCGTCTGCATACGTGAAAATGCGAGTGTAAGGGAGGGACATTGTGCAGAGGTCATTGATATACAGCAAGAAGAGGGTGGGTCCCAAGACACTTCCTTGTGGCACGCCGTAGGAGACGGTCTCCTCATCACTCATTTAATCCCCAATTAAAACACGTTGTTTTCTGTGCGTGAGGTGGTCTTCAAAGATTTTGTAGCTTATACCACGCACCCCCAACGTCTCGAGCTTGGATAGAAGTATGGGGACAGAGACTGTGTCAAAAGCTTTGGATAGATCAAGGTAGATACATAAGCAATTATTTTTAGCGTCTAATTTTTTAACCACGAGGTTACTCAGATCCATTACTGCGTCCTCGGTAGAGAGGCCTGATCGAAAACCGTATTGATTGTCGGCTAGAATATGAAATCAGTCCAGAAACTTTTTAAGAGAGTTATTTAGTATCTTTTCTAATATTTTTGAAAGGGTAGAAAGCACTGCTATGGGGCGGTAATTGTTGACACAGTTTCGGTCCCCGTTCTTGAATATCGGGTGAATGATCGCAGTTTTGAAGGCGTCAGGGAAGACGCCTGTAGCTATAGCTCGGTTACATATATGAGTGATGGAGGGGACCAGCTCCTTCCGACACTGCCTTACAATCTGGGATGAGATCCCATCCCAACCTGTCGCACAGTTTTGGCGGAGCTGTAAAATGATGGATTCAACATCCATTTCAGTCACCTCAGAAATGACCAGGGAGTTTGGTGGTCTTCTTATATGCGTGTAGGAGTTTGATGTTATGTCGGGGGGATTGCCTGCAACATTATTTGACGCGAGAATTTTATCAGCTAGAGATTTTCCTACATGTGTGAAAAATTTGCAGACATAATTAGCAGACGTCATTGGGCTATTTGTAGTTTTTAATAGCTTAGCTGGACTGATCTTGCTTTTCCGAGTATTTGTTATTGTTTTGATCGCTTGCCAGAGGGCCTTTGGATTGTTACCTGCTTTTTCCAATTGATCTTTTTCGTAGGCTATTTTTAGATTACGCAATAAGCGATTACAATAATTGCGATACCTACAGTAAGTAATTTTAAGAGTCATGTTAAGTGGGGGTTTATTTGAATTTATGTGCATCTTATCTCGATTCCTAATACATCTAATGAGACCAGGCGTCATCCACGGTTTCAGAATATGGTTTTTGTTGGTGATTTTGGTTGTAGTTGTATGAGTTGCAATTGTGTGAGAGATCATAGATACAAATATATTCGTAGCCAAGTTTGCGTCATCAGTTGCTAGCACATGGTAAAATCTATTATTCCCAGGTCTGCTTTAACTTTAGGGATGTCTGTGAAGGTTTTAGCTGCCGAGTGTTGTCTGACTCGGAAATTATTTTGAATGCTAATTACAATTGGCTTATGGTCCGTGAAGTAAGACTCTAGTATTAATGTCAGGGAGGGAGTGGTTGAGTTTGTGAGAATGTGGTCTAAGCAAGAGTTGAGTCTAGTAGGAGAAGTGTGTGAAGGGAATAAGCCATATGTAGCGTTGAATGTTAGATATTCTTCTCGTAGTGGGTCTGTACTATTAAGGGTTAAGTCATTATTTATATCTCCTACGAGAAAAATATTACTAGACGATAATTCACGGTAAATGATGTCCAGACTATTTATAAAGTTTCTAAAGTTCTCTTTTGTTTTTAAAGAGGGAGATCGATACGTAGCTGCAATATTAACTTTATTACCTATTTGGCAAATTAGACAGCTTGCATCCCTAAAACTTGGTTCGGCTCGGTTCAATCACGTCATTTTAATTCAAAATTCAAAGTTCAAAATTCAAATTATTTATTTCAAATAAACCATTCACAGGCACTTTTGAATTGTCAAGGTCGGTCAGGCAAAAAGATGAAGCTATTTGCACGTTCCAAAGCGTAGATCTCTATGGAGAAGAACGTGCAAGAAACTCCACGGACACTCTTTTAAATTATTTTTCTTTACAATTTTATGGTTACATCATTCCTGTTGAAATTATACAAACATATATGTGAGAACGATGTAAAAAGAAATGCACGTTAAAGTATCCGGAGTAAAAAAATAAAAATCAACAACAAATTAAAATAAAAAATCATTAAAATAAACCGTGGCAGCCCACAGATGACCAGTCCAAACTGACGGCGTCCGTTCACGAACATGACGCACGCGCTAGCACCATTCGGCTCAACCATATTTAAGGGAGCCAAATGACCCAACACATGCGCCACCATCAGGTAGACTTTTGAGTGAGCATGACACTCCCAACCGCCAGGGCAGTCAAGTCAATTAAAAAATAAATAAAAGTAGTATAAGATTCACAGTACTCACACATGTGCCGTTAATTAATGAATTTATACAATGCTAATTACATTGAGTCTATACAATGAAAATATAATGTTTTACAGTCTTCAACGGGTCCAACAATATTTATAAATGCCAAAAGATTAGTTTGTGCGGCCTAGTAACTGTGGAGCTGGACCGGCATTGAGCCAAGCATTATTATCTTCAATATAATCCCCCAACTTATAATATGCTTTCTTGCATAGTGTGCGTTTGATACAAGATTTTAATTTTGTTTCATTCAGTTCTAATATATTAGAAGGTATTTTATTATAACATTTTAAACAGTACCCCATGAAAGATGAGGCTACTTTAGCTAGTCTGAAACTTGGTTGAACTAGTTGATCCCTATTTCTAGTAATATAATTATGTCTGTCGCCTCGTCTACTAAAAAGATGGAGATTCTTTCTAACGTACATAATGTTTTCATATATATATTGACAGGGTACCGTCATGATGTTAATATCCTTAAACAGTTCCCTTAGAGAATCACGTCGGCGGAGATTGTATATCGCTCTTATAGCTCTTTTCTGCAGAATAAAAATAGACTCGATGTCTGCAGCCCGTCCCTATAGTAAAATACCATAAGACATGATACTATGAAAGTAACTAAAATATACTAATCTCGCGGTATCAACATCCGTAAATTGGCGGATTTTTCTAACAGCATATGCCGCTGAATTTAGCCGTCCTGCAAGAGATGTTAAATGAGGACCCCATTGTAGCCTAGAGTCAATCGTAATCCCCAGGAAAACTGTTCTATCGACGAATTCCAGTTTCTCCTTGTTCAACACTATGTCACAATCACTACTTTTGACATTTGGTAAGGAAAATCTTATGCACTTAGTTTTTTTCCCATTTAAAACTAAATTATTAGCAGTGAACCAATTTTGGACCTGCAGAAGGGCGTTATTTACGTCCTCAAGATTATTACTACGTCTGTTTATCTTAAAAATCAAAGTAGTATCGTCGGCAAACAAGACCATGTTTAGTTGGTTTTGCAATAAATGGGGTAAATCATTGATATAAACTAGAAATAAGAAAGGACCTAAAATCGATCCCTGCGGGACGCCCATTTTCACGTTTAATCCCGACGAATTAACACCGTTTATTTGGAATAATTGCTGTCTATCATTCAAATAAGATTTTACTAAGTTTAACGCTGTTTTGCCTAGTCCGTAATGCTCGAGCTTCATGAGTAATGTTTCGTGATTTACACAATCATACGCCTTAGATAGGTCGCAGAAGATGCCTATGGCGTCTTGCGCCTCTTCCCACGCATTAAAGATATGTTTTAGTAAGGTGACACCGGCGTCAGTTGTACAACGTCCTTTGGTAAAACCATCTGTTTATCGTGTAAGATGTTATTTGTGTTAAAATGATTAAGCATTTGATTAAGCATTACCTTTTCGAATACCTTGCTAAATACTGGCAATACGGACACCGGTCTATAGTTATTTGTGTCTTTACTGTCCCCGGATTTAAAAAGTGGTATAACTTTACTGTATTTCATCAGATCCGGAAATACTCCTTGATCCACACATAAATTAAATATTAAAGCTAAATACGGCGCTATAGTCTCAATAATTGAGGTACATACTTTGATAGACAATCCCCACAGGTCTTCTGTCAATTTAATCTTGATTTGTTTAAAAACCTTTAGTACCGTTATGGGGTTTATATGTTTAAACTCAAATTTAGTTGGGCAGGCTGACACGTTGGCCTGTAATAAATCAAAAGCCAGCGAAGGCGAGGAGTTTAAGGCTTCAGTTGTTTCAATAGGGATACTATGACATGCTTATCCAGCTCAACACAGGAGAGTTCAATGCTATGTTCAACTGACAGCTCAACTATGTCTCTACGAGTTTTAAATTTAATACAACTTTTGATTAAGATTAATGAACCCCCACGTAGCATTGATTTGCGGTTAAAACAACTTCCCACATTATAATTCTCATAATTAATGAGCATTTCAAAATCCTTTAGCCAATGCTCAGTAAAACAAATAATGTCAAACATTGTTTTTTCTAAAAATAATTCAATTTCGAGTTGTTTCGAAGCAAAACCTTGAATATTCTGATAAAATAATTTCAAGCATTTCAGCTTAGCTCCTTTATTATAATTAGCTGTGTGAGAGCTAGAAGATACCTGGTTGATCGTAGATATGGCTATACTGTTATTGATATCCTCTGTTGTCTTACAAATTAGTTTAAAGTTACATCCGGAGTGAGCCCTAAGAGTCCCATGCCATCACCAGGCAATGAGACACATGGAACCTCCTTCGTACAATTATTGTAAATATGTATAGCATCAGCGCTACAGTTATTTAGTGTGTCCACCTGAACATTAGTGTTATAACTAATAATTGTGGTGTTAATTATAGAACGTGACTTCGACATACTACTTATGTCTGAGTTTATATTATATGCTAATAGCTTAGCTATATGGTGTCTAAATTTAATAGGTAGATACACTGTATTCCTAGTCGACTTTAATTTCTCATCAAAATTGTTGATATCCGCAAAAACAAGTTTGTCGCTATAATGACTCACTAAGAAATGTACATGCTTATTAAGCATATGAATATAATTGTTTTGTTTACTTGACATTTTTTAAAAATATGGGAAAGCACACAATATATTTTTTTTACAATCTATCTTTAGCAACTCAGCGACACAGTCTGTTATATCATCTTTTTTAACATTTAAACTATTTCCTATAAACACAGTAATATTGGTATCTGGTTTATATACATTTCTAGTAACTAATTTCATTATATGCTTGTAGTTTGACCCAGGCATGCAATAATTCTGAGTAGAATAACTCAGGTTGTTATTTAATAATTTTGCTAAACCTCTTCCTATACTATCAGAGAACATAACTGAATGAAAACAATCATGACTATTATTATTAAATGGACTGCTAGCAATCTCAGGCTGGTCCATTTCAAACAAATTATGTGCTATACTAGTTGTCACACAGTCATGTGACAATCTCTCAGCCTGTGACGGGTCCTCCGTTGACTCAGGCTGGACAGTATCAAGGTTTGATACTGTCTGACATCTACACTGACACATCACCAACTCATTTGCAGCCAGTATGTGTTCTTTAATTTAGAATTGAGAGCTCACATATTTATTATACAAAGAACTAAGTGAGTCTTCAAGTACCTGAATTTCAGTTTGTAATCGATTTGTATCAATTTCATAGATTTTCTTGCTATCTTCTAATTTAATCTGGTAGTTATGTAATTTATTAACTAACTCAACACGTTCTTTCCTGAGTGGAATATTTTTGGAAAAGTTTTTATGCTGTTTCCTGTACTGATTACATTTTTTTATTATTCTATTAAGTTTAGCATATTTTTTTATTTTCTTATTACTAACTTTATAGCTATTTCTCTGTTTTAACATGGAATCTTCAGTTAAGTCTATAGTAAGTATGGAATGTGGGTTACAATGAGAAGTTAATAATTCATTATATAAATGGTTAGTTTTCTTAACCTGAGTATGTTCCAATTCTCTCTGCAATTTGAAATTATGACTTTTAACATGAACTAATTCATCTTCTAAATCCCTAACTTTACATAGTGCCTCCTCATATAAGTTACTGCAGTTATTGAAACTGTCCGTGATCACCCGCAGTTCGCCGCGTTCATCAGCAACATCTTCATATTATAGATAGATATAGAGAGAGATAGATTTAATAAGTTGCCGTACCGAATGAGCCGTGTAACCATCCAATAATGGTAGGTTATTTACTTTACGAAGCCAGCATTCTGTTAGTACTATAATATCAAATTGTATATTTGTCATTGATAACAGTATGCGGAGTTGGTCAAAATTTTTATTTATACTACGAATATTGATATGTAATAATTTAATTGATTGGTCATTAGGGTAAATATATTTTTGGCAGTCCTCTGGATTACAGTTACGCGAGTTAGCGACTTCAAGGGAGTCCAGTTCAGAATTTATATTATATATATTAGCCATTTATTACAATTAAGGTAAGAAAACAGTATGGCGCCCAAGAAAATGTACATGATTGGCATGTAATGCGATAAATTGAGTGTTGGTGTGTTCTGTTTTGCAAGTGTTTGTGTGGAAGAGAGTTTAGATTTTGTGTATGAGGTGTTCTTGTGTTGTACTTGGTTGTGAGATTTGTAATTGTTACACACATCATGTTATTATATAGATGTTGCAAGCAAGTTTGAGAATTTATCTTATTATTATTTTTATAGTAGGGTTTTCTAGTTTTATAAATGCTGTAGCTATAGTTATTCTTGCATGCTATTTTAAGGTTAAGTACATAGGTTAATACTGCAAAAGAGATCAAAAATAGGAAGAGCAGTGTGAACTGAACTCGTGCTAGTCAAATATTTTTCTTCAGATCCTGGAGTCATTTTTCGGATGAGATTAATATTTGTTTTTCACCTTGTGCTTTACGGAGAAAAACGTTCCCATTCGATGACCAGCAGTAACTGAAGCCGTTCTGCTTTGCGAATTCTCGAGATAAGTGAAACAGTTTCTTGGAGCTTGGTGGAAGATAATCGGCCACAAAGATGGGTTGTCGTGTACCTGGGATGTTGATGTGTTCGGTATTAAGTTTATCATTTATTGTTTTTTTGCTGGTGTTGAAACTTCTGACGGAGGAGAGCGTGTTTAATTTAATTTGGACTGTTTGAAATTCAGCAACGGCTGGGCGCGTTGAACCAGGCTTGCCCGGCTGGCGATAGATGTCGCGGATATCCGAAGGGGTTATCAATGTTCCAACAGTTTGTCCTATAGTACAGATAGTTTCCGTAAGGTCTGCAGTAGTCTCTTTATCTTTTACAGGAATATTCCTTACCTCAATACAGGACGATCTGGATTTTAGTTGAAGATCTTGCACCTTTCTCTCCAGTTTTTCCAGGCAATGACGGTGTTCCTGCCTTTCTTTTTGGAGTTTATCAAGCCCAGACTTAATGTCTTCGTATTGTTTATTAATAAATGCCATTGATGTTGCTATCTCGTCATTTGTTTTCTGTATTTTACAGGTTTGTGTTTTTAATTCCGAGATTTCTGTAGTTAACTTTGAAACCAGAAGATTTTGTTTGGCATATACCTCATTAATTTTGGTGTCAAATTCTGTTTTCCAGCTTCTCAGCAGTTCCAAAACTTCTTGTTTCATGTCTTTATTGGGAGACTGAGCATGATCAGTACGGGGTCTTTTGTTTCGGTTTGTGTTTAAGAAAGAGCAGTCACTTAATTGCAGTGTGACTAATTAATGGTGCTCGTCACTTGTTATCGTGGCTTGGCGGTGAGTCGGCTCGCCTCGGAGGCCGAGTGGTGATGGTTCGAATCCCAACAAATCGGAGGCGCGCTTCCAGTTTTAGTTAATTTAGGTTGACAAAACTACAACTATCTCTGTCTAGGGCTGCCCAGTGGGCATGGCCAGTAGAACAATAATGTTCTAACGAGACAAGGAATAGATTTTAAGAGGTTCAGCCAATCACAAAAATGGAATTTAAATTTGACTAAAAAGCGCTTAGTGCAGCGACACACGACCGTGCGCGACCGGTACCACGGCAGAACTCCACTGTGGGAAAGTGTATACTTCCCAAATGGTTCCTTTGAAATTTTATCAAAATCGGTTCAGTAGTTTGGTTTTTAAATCCAAATAGCTTTTAAATCGAAATTGCGTAGTTTTGCTTTCCTGTGACTTTCCAGTGGGGTTGTTAGGTGTGGGGTACCACTAAAAAGTGAAAAATAAAAAACCTGTTCACAAACAAAGAAACCGACTTCCGAAATTAAAATTATTTTGAACTTTGTAGTGTTTTTAGGAAGTCGGTTTCTTTTTTTGTGAAAAAGTTTTTTTTGTGAAATCGTTGATATTATGAATTTGAATTGTTGAATTTGTCCTTGAAAATGGGAATGGATGATTGACTTGGTTGAAAAATTTTAAAGGAATGAATTGGTACCAAACCCTTTTTCTTCCGTTATTGCGAGTGATGTTGCCGACGCTGCTTGATTGTGCTGCTCCCAGGTGCTAGTAGGGCTGCGTTCGCTGTCGCGATGACCGCTGTTTGACCGCCAGCTGAATCCCGAACGCGGTCTGATGGCGTGGCTTTTTTCTTGCGATCGCGGCTCGACTTTTAAACCTATTTGACTGTTGCTATGACGGCTCTAAAGGATCATGTTTAGGCCCAGGTCTAATAAAAAGCAGTGGACTGTATTAAAAGGTTTATTAGATTTACCACTAGCTAGGTAAGTATAGCAAACTAAAGGTAAGTATGTCCAAGCGCGGTCGTGTCAGACGATTCAATGCCATGTGCCCGGTCCCCGCGACGCGCCGTGTCGCTCGTCGTTTTTCGTTTGTGCATTTATGATTTTATTTTACTGGGTACTATTTGTTTCTATTTAACCTTAAGTTTATAAATCACTATAGTAGTTGCAGTAGTCACTGTCTATTTACTTTCTCATTCTGGTCCATGTAACCGGATGAACCTCGACCCCTATCATACAGGTTGTCCTAGTTCAGGGGTCGAGACCACATTTATTTTATGTAATATTGTAGTTTTAGAAATAAATTGTATTATTAATATTACTCGTGTTTTAATAACCCCTTTTATTATGACCGTTTCATAAACTACTAATTAAGTGGCCCATCAGTTGACTCGGAAATAATATAATGATGATTGATACACTAGGTACTCATGTGAACTGCTGGAGTGCCATATAACACATTTTAATAAGCTTGAAGGTACCAATACAGCAGCACATATTTGAACATGATTGCAACAGCACTACCTTGTAGTATGTGCCTAGATTCCCATGGGCGAAGAAACCATCTTCAGACTTTGCTGGGATTGTGGTTTCGTGCGTATGATCTGTATGCACGCTTCTGGTGGATACGCTTAGTCCTTTTGGTCCGTCGTGTAGGGGGTGTCCACGTTGACCAAATGCCCGTGCGTGTCGCGGTTGTTGTAGTTGGTTTTTGTGTCCTGGGCCATAAGGTCATGGTTGGTACGTCTAATGTATGTGATATTACAAGCGCGCACTCCTTAATAGTTTTACATCTTCCTTTTTCTATTTCAAAGGATTCTGCCATAGTGAAATAATGAATGTTTTTAATTTTGTGTTGTTTACTTCGACTGGAGTATCTACCCTTGTGTATTGACACATGATTGAATTTCGCAGCGTAACCATTTAATTTAAGTAATATTCTGTCGCCCTTATAGTACTTATGGTGCGCAGAGGTTGGGGGGGGAGGCTCAGTTGTGGTTGTCGTTGTTGTTGTTGTAGTCGTTGTCGTGGTTGTCGTGGTTGTCGTGGTTGTTGTGGTTGTTGTGGTTGTTGTTGTTGTTGTGGTTGTTGTTGTTGTTGTTGTGGTTGTTGTGGTTGTGGTTGTTGTTGTTGTTGTTGTGGTTGTTGTTGTCGTGGTTGTTGTTGTCGTGGTTGTTGTTGTTGTAGTTGTTGTTGTTGTGGTAGTGGTTGTTGTTGTGGTTGTTGTTGTTGTGGGTTTGGTTTTTTTGGTTGTTGTGGTTGTTGTTGTTGTTGTTGTTGTAGTTTTTTTTGTTGTGGGATAAAAGTAATACAATGGGTTATCATACGGAGGCCAACAATTAAAATAGTACCCAGTCCAAAAACTCCATTTCTTCTTGTAGCACACAATTTTGGTACAATCTACATTTCTTGCATGATAAGTACCACATGGGTTTCCTACATATTCATCTCTTCTAAAATTCGTTATTTTACTTTCCTCACAAATAAATTCATTTTGCCCACTCTTCAGCGTTTGATTTCCTGTATGAAGCGGCTCAGTGTAAGCAATACCGTCTTTCGTGTAACATACTTGCGTCCCGTTTGAATTTTGTAAACAACTGACAAAATAGAAAGATTTATCTTTAATTGTACTAGATAAGAACAATACTTTGTCATTGTGGGTCAAATTATGAAATCTTATAATTTGACATAGTGTGTGATTTTTTGCAAAGCAAGATTTCAAGATGAGATTAGAAGTACTAAGTTCAGATAGAGAAGTAATTTTGACGGGCAAGCACTCGTAGATATTAGTGCAGTTAAAAAGCAAGGTTTTGCTCTCGGGATCATTGTTATCGTGTAACAAAAAGGAGATATTCCGTTTTGTTCCATCCATAATTTTGTAGTCGATTTCTCGACCCTGTAACAAAGAAAAAATTCCGATTATTATTAGGTGACGAACAGGCAGGATTTCGGCCGCATTTCTTCACAACCGACCATCTCCATACCATCAATCAAGTTATCGAAAAATACAATGAATTCAATAAACCACTTTATCTGGCCTTTGTGGACTATGCCAAGGCATTCGACAGTATAGATCATCTATCAGTGATTAAGGCTTTAGAATCCCAATACGTGACGCATACCTACATTGACCTCATTGATATTATTTATCGTAATAGCTCTGCAAACATCAAGTTACACATTTCGGGTCCAAATTTCAACGTAGAAAAAGGAGTGAAACAAGGCGATCCACTGTCCCCAAAGTTGTTCACAAGCGCACTGCTGGAGGTTTTCAACAAGTTGCCTGATTCATGGCAGTCACGAGGCATTACTGTTAACGGCCATCAGTTAACGAACCTCCGCTTTGCTGATGATATTGTGTTGTTCTCCACATCACCTTCAGAACTTGAAGAAATGCGCCAAGATCTGAGCATGGTAACGAGACGGGTTAGGAAAGATACGGAAGTCGAAAGACGAGTTCAAAATGCTTGGAAGACCTTCTGGGCCTTTAAAGAACATTTGAAAGGAAGTCTTCCAATGACGCTAAAAAGAAAACTCATTGACATGTGCGTGCATCCTGCCCGTCCTAACCTACGGTGCACAAAGTTGGTCACTTACTGAACAACAAAAGTCCAGGCTCAAGATTTGTCAACGGGCTATGGAGCGCAGCATTATAGGTGTTAAGCGAACAGATTGCGTTAGAAACACCACCCTTTTTTTTTTTTTTATGGATGGGAAATCATCAAATGACTTCTCCCGCTCTGGGCAGAGCGGAAGGGAGTGTCAGACTCTTACTGACTAAAACCCATCCGTGCTCCTCGTAGTGCCCTTGCTTTCCAGAGCCGCGGCAACTCTTTCGAACATAGTCCGCAACTCTGGCAGGCTCTGGCCCTAACGGGCCCCTACTGCTATGCTGACATCTCTTTGAGGCGCGCGTGGAACACAACGCGCCGTCGACCCGGGCCTGGCTTTGACCGAATGGCGAGCCACCCAACACTCGCCGTCCGCAGACCCGCACCTACGGTGGCCGGGAATCGCCCTGCGACTCCCGACGCCCGGGGCGTCTCCCTATGTTACGGCGGCTGGGAGAAACACCACCCTGCGCTCCCTAACTAAAGTTATAGATGTTGGGGAAAAAACAGCTAGGCTAAAATGGGAGTGGGCTGGCCATGTCGCACGAATGCACCCGGAGAGGTGGGCGAGGATCGTCACTCACTGGACGCCTGAGGAAGGACGTCGTCGTCGAGGTCGACCGCGGCGACGGTGGTGTGACGATCTCATCATGTTTGCGGGGAAAGCTTGGCCAGAGATCGCCCAAGACAGAGAGGTTTGAAAGGAGAAGGGGGAAGCCCTTGCTCATCAGTGGAACACAAAAGTAGGCTAGGAAAAAAAAAAACTTAGGTGAACATGTGACAAAAATGCTTCCTGCTCCGGGACTCATCGTGATTCAATCATTCAAAGTTACAACTTTGAATGATTGAAGCTAGATGAGTCAGATTCTGATGTCAGATGTCAGATTTACAGAAAAACAACGCAGCAACGAAGCAGCATTTTGACAGATAGAACTTCAAAAACGTAAGAATTTAGTGTTGTTAAAGATCCGATTCACGTATTAATAGTGATTTACAAATATTTCGACGAGGCTCCGGCAGCTGAAATTGCATGGAGGCGCTTGGAGTGAGCCCCCTTGACCCCCTCACAGTGACAGATTTCTCAAATTCAGAGGAATTTGCTGCGGTGGGTACCCACTGCAAAAACCTAAATAAACGACGTGTTCAAAATCGTCACGCCCAGCTCTTTCTAAGACTTAATAAAGAACTGTCGAAGCCAGTCCTTCTAAAGGTGTCAAGTTTTTAATGTTTCTTATCGGCGGGGGAATACTGTTCCAGCATTTGAAGGAAACTGACATGAAACTGCATTTGAAGGCAGCCTATCTTGTTCGGCTGAGCAGAAAGTTGTTGCGAGTACATAACTGTGTACTTATGCATTCCCATCTACTAGCGATCCAAATCCAATCCAGATCCAAATCCCCCTATCAAAGCTGGGAATGCCATTGCGTTGTCCACCATTTTGCCCGGAAGAACCGGCCTTATGGTTCGCGCAGTTAGAGGGCCAATTTATTATGTCCAGAATTACGAGTGATAATACGAAATTCTATTTCGTGTCTTCACAGCTGGAAGCCAAGTACGCCTTGCAAATCAAGGACATTATCACCAACCCGCCCGAGACCAACAAATTGAAACTCTAAAAACTGAGCTCATAAAGCGATTATCAGCATCTCAGGAGAAGCGCATTAAGCAACTCCTCTGCCACGAAGAGCTAGGCGATCGGAAGCAGTCTCATTTCCTGCGGCACCTTCAGAACCTAGCTGGTCCAACGGGCGCAACTGACTTCGTCAAAAGCATTTGGACTAACCGGTTACCACCGAACATACAGACTGTCATTGCCTCACAAATAGCTGATTTACAGGTCGAAAAATTAGCTGACATTGCAGACAAGGTGTACGAGATAGCCCCGATGACACCGCAAGTTGCTAGCACCTCTGCCACCACCGACACCGCTTCTTCGGACCTGGCAAAGCAAGTGAGCGAGCTGACGAGGCAGGTGGCCGCGCTCACTTCCCGCATGAACGGCAGAGGGAGAAACCGCTCGCGCTCGAGAACCCACAATCACCACCGAAGGTATGATCGCTCTAAAAGTAGACCACAGCAACCACCTCCAAACTGGTGACCCTCGACATTGGACGTCAGCGCAGCCTTCGTGCAGCTACCTCATCATGACGTCATCATCATCATCATCACTTCTCCTCATCCTGACCTCAAGCTCTCGAGCAGCGAGTCATACAGCCAGCCAGAACCCTTGGCTTCTACGGGTATCCTGACCACCAGCATGCAGCGGACGCGCATTCCTGGTCAGCATCCTCAGCCTCTATCATCAACCTCTTCAGCGACCTTGGCAAGCACACTGCACTTTCGGCCAGTCACATGAAGAGCCTTGAAGAACCTCTCCTGGTCGACGCCAGCAGCAGCATCGGGGCACCGCAGACAGTTCCAACTCACCGTGAACTCTGCGACGCAGACAGTTCCGACTCACCGAGAACTCTGCGACTTCCGGTTCCGACTCACTGGAACCAACCTTCCACTGGCCTGGCAAGCATCTCAGGATGTATGGACGACTCATCCACTATCGATCTCCGGTCTCCGGAGGGGAGTGATGTGGCGGCATTCATGCCGCTACAGAAATCAACGTAGCAGAATCAACATCACAACAAATGAGACTCGCAGCGCCATCTATCTCGACAGCTGCGAGCTAGCTACAAAATCCTGAATCGCGATATCAGGGTTTACCGTGCGATTAGAACACATGCAGGGCCCGAATGTCAACTCTCGGGCAGTTGCCCACCAGACACAAACGACCGTCTGATCGGAGGATCCTCCCTTTTCAATGGAGGTTTGCGGGACTTTACTCTCTGTTCCGCTACCTCTAAAAGTTTATTGTAAAGGTAGCTCGGCTGCCTGTATTCTACAACCCCGAACAGCAAGCAAGCCAAGTGCAACTTACGACAAGACTTCATTTTAAGAATTTTATTGAGTGCTTATTTAAAAAGGGTATTACATGAGTTTTTGGTGGGATTGTAAAGCAAAATCCACCACTCCATGAATTCATTTGTTTCAGTGTCCCCCGTACGCTATCCCACCGTGCTCACAAACTGTAAAGCTTTTTGGCTATGATTTGGTTCCTCGCAACAGTGACCTGTCACTTCACCAAAAATTAATTAAATATATTTTGACTTGACAAGCAACAATTGGCAAAAACAGTATTTTATAAGATATTAAATAATATAGATATTATTAGATATTTTGACTTATTAAAATATAGTGGAATATCTGTGTTCTTTGAATTACTCAGTGTCAATAGACATTTCATTTCTATAATAAAGTATACATTTTTAGTGCTTTTGTTTATCATAAAAGCTCTCACTTTTATAAAAAAGAGAAAGTAAATGAATTTTGTTTTCTATTTATCCTCTTTGGACCCACTACTTTTTCGCGCGTAGGCGCTCATTGCCGCGGGTGGTCTGGGTGACGTCACCCGACAACGGCGCGTGTGATTAAAACACCGATATTTCTAAAGTTACGCATGGGAGCCAAATAAAACTTATGTTTTTGGAGTCGTCATAAAATAAGCTGTTACATTTAAAATGGATTTGTCCACTATACTATATAATATATTGTAAATTCTACTTTAAAATCGATGTGAGCGAAAAAGTAGATAAAAGTATAAAAATGGTATGTTAAAACTTGAGTTCCAGGAAATCTGGAAGCGAAGTGGCTTAGAATTAAACACTTCATAGTGCTGCAGGTTTTCTTTAACAATAACGGCACTTCCGCCTCTTGCAGTATTGTCTGGGTGTAGTGCATGGTATAATTTTCATCCTTTAAACTTTATATGACATTGCTTTGTGAAATGCGTTTCCGTTATCAGGCACACATCAAGTTTTTCTATTTCTAAAACTATTTGTAACTCATTCTGATGTTTTTTTAACCCATTTGAGTTCCGCGCCATAATTTGAAGTGTATTATTATTTTTTTTTTGTTTTAGAAGGAGCAGTTTTGTTGCTATTTTCATTTTTTTTTAATCTTTCGTCGAATGATGACATTAACTTTAAAATTTCATCCAACTTTTTGTTGCTGTTCATATCAGCCAATGGCGCTTTCGCAATGCCTCTTGTAGTTACTTGAGCGTATGAGATGTTTTTAGATGTAGTTTGCATCGTGCTTTGATTTGGTTTGAACTGGCTAGCGTCTTCACCTCTTCCGGTAGGTGCACTTTGTTTAGGGTTCATATTATTATTTTTCGATTTTTTCAATCGCATCTGCTGTATTTCCTTGCCTGCAATACATCCCCTGTAGTTAACCGGATGTAGGGCTCCGCAGTGGACGCATTTTGGCTCTCTTCTTTTGGTTTTCTGCAATCCTTTGTGAGATGTTTACCTCTTCCCCCCGGACCTCTGAGGAGATCAGACGCTTACACAGTAGAATTATTGTCAATTTAAAAAATAAATGTATTACCAAATTAGTACAATTAAATCAACTCAAAAAAATAGGAGTGCATACATTTTGAGGAGCTTCATTGCTGCGAGCGAACATCGAAGTATCAAGAAGTGAGTCACCGCACCATCAACGATAACACCGCCTGCAAAGCGACGCCCACTGCTGCTTCAAGACCAGCCCGCAGGAGAGGCGTCCCGGTCAATTAGCTGCGCAGAGAGACGCCATCGCACCGAGCGTCATCAGATGGGAGGTACGTGATCTGTCATACTCTTTGCACATTGTGACTATCGCTGCTCTTCGCTGCGATCCTGGTACTCGCACCTTCAATCACCGTACTTGTTAAAAATGCCGTTAAAACGCACTCCTCCGAAGCATTTAACTATATCAGAGACGGACACGGAGAGCGTGGATGGAGGCGTATCAGACAATTTAAACGTTGTTGCTCAATCTAATATTAACTTAAGTCGCCTAAAAAGAAAGCGCGAAAACGAAATGTCACAATTTATGAGCGAAGTACGGGAAATGTTCAAAGACTTTGTTACACAGCAAAATTATAAATTGCAAAATTTTGAGTCTTCGTTATCCGAAATAAAGAAACAAAATGTTAGGATAAACACATCTCTAACTGTAATGTCTGATAAATGATAATATATAAAAAGAATTAGACAGTTTGAAGCTAGAACGCAAAGAACAGTGCGTTTACATAAAGAGTCTAGAGGAGAAAATAGAAAACTTTGAAACACAATCTTGTACGACAAAGTTAGAGATAAGAAAACTGCCTAAGCTACAAAATGAGACAAAAGAAAATCTTTGTAGTGTAGTCGCCAAAATTGGTGAAATATTGAACACTCCTCTGCATGTCTCCAATATAAGAGACATCTATCGGCCCTACGTGAAATCGGATGTTGTTAAACCAATTGTAGTGGAATTCACATCAGTCTTAACAAAAGACAGTGTACTGAATAACCTTAAAAAACTGTCCCTGCAAGATAAGAAAGATAAAATGAATACCTCTATTTTTAATCTAGAAGGCCCTCAGAAACCAATATTTATCTCGGATTATCTTACTCCAAAAGGAAGACGACTTTACTTTTTGACCAGAGATTTCGCTTCTACTCAAAATTATGCATTCTGCTGGACTTTTTATGGTAAAATTTACCTTAGGAAGAAAGAGATACATATTCGCGTCGATGAGGAGGCAGATCTTAATGAGTTAAAAGAAAAATCAACCGAATGACTATAGTTCCTTGTCAACCTTTGCTTCCCTGTTTTATTTTTATGCGTACTTAGTTCTGTATTAATTCGTAATTTGCATGCTATTAATTTAATAGATTTAATTTCCTACTTTAAAAATATTTTTTGCTCTTTTTATAAGCACTCCACACACACAAAAATCCATACGTTAATATTATTTATTTACAAAGCACAAAGTGTTGTCTCATACCAAATTATCAAATACATGTTTTTATTGATTAACAGTATATCTAAAAGTATAGAATTCCTGTATTTGTCCATAAATTACCCCAGTGGCTTTTTAATTGTATTTCAAGGTAATCGCTTTATTTATGTTGTTTTAATGTGGAAAAATGGCTCCTGTAGTCCATTCCTAAAAGGTACTTCGTTTTATTTAATTATCAAAAATCGTTGATTTTGCTACAACCCGTCAAAACTTATGAGTTAAATACACTCACTTATGGTACCGCCAGTGCTAGCTTTCTTAGCACACGTTGCCTTTGGCAGCTTGGTGAGGAAAAAAACGACGAAGGTATTAAAAATATAATCCAAAAAGATTTTTACGTTGATGACCTCATCACTGGCTCGAATGAAGCGCAAGAATTACGTTATATTATACAAAAAAGCGTTGCCGACGCTTTAAAAAATGGTTGTTTTAATTTAATTAAGGAAATATAAAAGTAACGATCCATCAATCTTTGAAAATATGAATATAAATCATGAAGACAATTTAACAATTAGTGAGTCTTCCAACACTCTTGGTCTTGGATGGATTCCCTCCAGTGACACGTTATATTTTCCAATTAAAAATTTTGTGCTTGACCAGAATGCAGTCATCACAAAGCGATTTGTTATGTCTAATTCATTTAAATTATTTGACCCGTTAGAAATTCTAAGTCCTGTGATAATTCAGCCTAAAACCATATTGCAAAAAATGTGGCAAAAAAAATTGGATTGGGACGAGCCCGTTGTGACTGTCTGTCACTTATTCCTATTTAATATCAAAATTATATTTATTTCCAATCCTGCATATCGTAGCGGGCTATTTAGAAATACATTAAGTTTGAACTTTATGGCTTGAGCTGACAGGACAAAAAAAGGTGTGGGAACGACAAGTAGGTACAGGCAGTTTTGGTCGGCGGAAGAGGTTGGCGAGGCAGAGGTTTTAGGACCGCGAGGGTGTGCGGACGCTTATAGTCGAGGCTAGGGATACTTAAGTAAGGAGACCAGAGTGCGAAGTGCCGTTGTAACTCGTAGCAAGTATTATCTGTTAAGTTAGATATAATTTAGACTATTTAGTATTTAAAGTGTGTGTAAGTGTTGGTGTGACTGGGTGAGTTTTAACTATAAGTATTTCTAGGTGGCTGGTAGTTGTGCCGAAGAGGATAATTTAATAATCATTTATTCCAGCTAGGCGCAACTTTATATCCATATCATAATCCATACCTTGACAGTTATTTGTCAGTAATGTTTGGTTTAGGGAAACGGCGAAGGCCCCTTTACACTTAACATTCCCTCATACCTACTTATTTGTACACTGCACACCAACACACCCAACTATTGGCCATTATTGACTTTTAACTGACGCACCACATTCATGGGGGGCAGAACCGTTAATATTCACAGCTTATTTAAAACAGGCTTCATGGCCGACCCGCATTCGGGTTATAGGTCAACCAAGCGTTGCTGATGATTACTGTTTCCTATAAGGTCTAGCTCAGAGTGCATTGCGTGGGGCTTGTTGGACGACCATTTCCAGGGGTAGGAATCCTGACCTAGTATTCACTGGGCACCCAAAAGGGATCGTCCTAAGGACGCTAGGGACCGTGTCTCGTTAAAACTAACCCCGGCCTATGGTATGGCCTATTACTGAATCGTCACTATTTAGCGAGACACGAGATTCGGATGGTAGCCGCTCAGAGCCGCACCGCATATCCAAGAAAGGGGCGAATTTAAGGAAATGTGAAGTGTTTGAATCACTTCGCCGTGCAACAGTACCTATCTCAATTAACTCTGCTACAGACTTGGTCTACGGAGCGCTTGCGCTAGTTTTGTGTTAAAACGCGACGCGATTTGAGCTACATAAAATAGACTTGTCTTCCTCAATGACAGCTGAACTTCGCAGTACTCTGTCTTAGAATTGTGTAAGACAATTATTTAGAGTCCCGGGAACGTGTTCTGTTAGTTTCGTTACAGTATTCAAATAGTGATACTGTGCGATTAGGTCTAATAGTACACGTACGACAAGGCCACCGTTCCGTGTCACGAAATGATTTCTAGTTAGTTTATTCGGTCTGATGTTCTATTGTGAAAATATAAATTAACGTAGAAGTAGATCATAAATTTATTAAGCGCAAGCGTAACGTTTCCTTCACCACCTCACCATAATATAATATACTTTGCAGTCCTCTCGTCCCATTAACTTCATACCTATTTTATTATACTTGTTTGCTTACTTATGTATTACTAATCATGAATTCCCTACATTAACTTCACCTTGTATCCCCTCCTTGTCCCTAGCCTCTAAGGTCGGACAAGGCAGTAGTTTCGGGAATTCATTTCGTATAATCGGTGGGAGGGTGCCCCGTTAGGAGACGGGCCCTACAGAATCGGGCGGCGGAGGAGCCCGGTTCCTTCCCCACAGGGGAAGCCGACAAAAGAACCAGATGTAGTTTAATTTAGGGAAAACGAAAATTTTATCGGCCTAGGGTAATTTAGGAACGTTATAAAAATTTGAGTGACGACTGGATAAGGTTTACCGATAATTTATTGTGGTTAAATAAATTTCAAATTTCTAGATTAGTTCTATGTGACAAACCTGAGTTAATAGAATTACACTCATTTAGTGATGCGTCTCAAAGTGCATATGGTGCATGTATTTATTTAAAATCAGTAAATTGTAATGGGGAAAGTACTACCAAACTGTTATGTGCCAAGTCAAGGGTGTCGCCTTCTCCACCGACCGTGTCTCCACGTTGCCGTCGTGGTAGGGCTTGCGTGTCTCAGTGATCTTGGGGGCTTTGCCGGTAGAGCCACTCATGCCGGAAGGTCCCAAGTGAGAGACCAGACCAGAAGAGACACAAGAGGGGCACACCGTTCGGAGACTTGAGCAGTGTTCGGGTCCTCGGACGGTGTGCGTCTCATTGGCTTGCTCGCTGCCCTCTGGTACGCGTCTGATCATCAGAAGTGACTTTGACGGCAGCGAGCAAGCATTGAGAGAGAAGGGGAGAAAGGGACCACACCCTCAAAAAGGAAAACTATGGATAAGAACAACGAAATAGAATTACCCCAGGGCGGTACGGACTGCACAGCAGAAAGAGAATCCGCCACGCTTGCGTCAAGCCCCACGTATTCTGGGGGGGGGAAACGTTGTCTTTTATCCACCACTTGCCATTGGCAACAAGGGCCGAGGAGGCCCCCGATCCAAACAACCCTCCTTTGAGGCGATGATCGGATTTAATTTTAATTCGCCTGACAAGGTGTCGGGTGGGCGCACCGCGGACGATCCCTCTAAATTTTGGAGGAAGGGCTCGCCTGAGCGGCGAGGAGAAGCGGGGTCAGATTTCGAATCTGCATCAGACGCCAGCTCGGCGAGCTCTAGACGCGAGGGAGTGAGGGCTGCTGCGGAGAACACTGAGTTCTTCCGCAAGCGGCCCAGAGAGGAGGACGACCAGAGGTCGACCTCGAATGAGGAGCTGGCCTCAGCCAGAAAAATCCCCACCAGCAGGCGGGGTAGGGGCCGGCAGGGGACCAAGGGGAGAAGGCCCGCCTCCCTAGAAGACGAAGAGCGGGCTGAGGGGCTGGCCAAGGAGGACGGGCGCCCCGGAGTGACGGCTGGGTTTGCCGAGGTGGTGGAGGCTGCGCTCCGCGATGTGGTCTTCTTTCTTTCTTTCTTTCTTTTCTATCCTGGCGGCAGCGGAGGAAGCCTACATCCATCGCGGGTCTCCGCCCGCGCCCACAGACGAAATGTCTGGGCTGCGGGCGGAGGTCGCCCGCTTGGCGACCACACTGGAGCTTCTCCAAAAGGAGAATGAGAGGCTCCGGGCAGATTTAGCCGGGCTCCGGGGAGCCAGCTCGAGAGAGGTGCCTCAAGGGGGGCGCAAGGAGGATGGCCATTCCGTGCCGCTTTAGAACCAGGTGCTGGTTCTCCATCCTGGAGGGCATCGTCCTTCGCCCCCCGCTAGCGGCGAGTCGGAAGGCGGCGGACCAGAAGGCGGCTTCTTATGCGGCTGCCGTGGCTGCCACACCGGTGCCGACCGGGACAACCCATTGCAATTACACTGCAGCCGGAAGCGGTTAAGAGGGGCGTTACATACGGTGACGTGCTCACCAAGGCCAAGGAGGCGGTGAGCCTTGGTGAGCTCGGCATCGTCGGGGGCCTCCGGCTCAAGGTCACTATGACCAGGGCCAGGATGCTGGAGATCCCCGGGGCAGCCAGCGGTCCGACCGCGGACGCCCTAGCCGAAAGGTTGAGGGCGTCCTTGAGCGCGGACGACGCCCGAGTGTCCAGGCCCACTAAGTGTATCGACATGCGCATATTGGGCCTGGACGACTCCGTCACGGCGGAGGAGGTGGTGGCCGCCGTCGTCAGGACGGGGGGGTGCTCTGCCGAGCAAGTTAAGGCGGGCACCATACGTCCTGACCACACGGGAACGCGAACCACTGTGGTGAGCTGCCCCGTGACGGCGGCCAAGAAGATAACGGAGGGCCGAAGGCTACTGGTAGGCTGGGTGTCTGCGCAGGTGAAACTGCTGGAACCCAGACCTCTGAGGTGCTTCCGCTGCCATGTGGGCAATCACGCGGGAGCTATGTGCACCTCAGAGGTGGACCGCAGCGGGCTCTGCTTCCGCTGTGGTAAGCCCGGTCACATGGCCGGCTCGTGTAGCGACGCGCCGCACTGCGTAGCATGTGCGGCAGCTGGCAAGCCGGCCGACCACTGGGCTGGGGGCAAGGCCTGCGCCCCACCCGCCAACGCCGGTGGTAGGAGAAAGCCCTCCGCCATCGCCGTCTCCGCCGCAGCAGCCGCCGCCACCATCGCCGCCTCTGCCGCCACCGCCGCCGGTGCCACCGCCGCCGCCGCTGCCACTACGACAGCCGCGACGGCCGCAGCTGAGTCTTCACAGGGGGCTCGGGAGGAGGCAGTAATGGAATGTCAATAACGGCTCCATTGCGCCTCCATTGCGGTTGGGTTTCCGCGCAGGTCAAACTGCTGGAACCCCGACCTCTGAGGTGCTTCCGGTGCCAGGTGGGCCACCATGTGGGAGCTCAATGCACCTCGGAGGTGGACCGCAGCGGTCTATGTTTCCGCTGCGGCCAGCCCGGTCACAGGGCCGGCTCCTGCGACGCCGTGCCGCACTGCGTAGTCTGTGCGGCAGCTGGCAAGCCGGCCGACCACTGGGCTGGGGGTAGGGCCTGCGCCCCACCCGCCAAAGCCGGAAAAAGGAGGAAGTCCTCCGCCACCGCCGTCTCTGCCGCGACCGCCGCCACTGCCGCCGCTTCTTCTGCCGCCATTGCCGGTTCCACTGCGGCTACTGCTACTGCAGCAGACGCAGTAGAGCCCCTTCAAAGGGCTCCGGAGGGGGCTGAAATGGAGTGCCAGTAATGGCCCCATTTCACCCCCTCCTGTTGAACGTCAGCCACTGCGCCGCCCAGGAACTGATGCTCCTGAGCATGGCGCAGTGACTGATGCCTGTGGACGGCGAGCAATGGGTAGCTCGCCGTCCGATCAGAACAGGCCCGGGTTGACAGCGTGCTGTGTTCTACGCGCGCCAAACCAGCAGACGTCAGCATGGGTCGGGGCCCGTTAGGGCCAGAGCCTACCAGGGTTGCGGATTTGTTCGAAAGAGTTACCGCGGCCCTGGAACGTAAAAGGCACTAAGAGGAGCATGTGTGGGTTTTAGTAAGTAGAAGTCTGACACTCCCTGCCGCTCCACCCAGAGCGGGAGGGGTCATTTGATGATTTCCCATCCAAAAAAAAAAAAAAAAGGGTATATCCTATGCGTAAAAAATATATTTAAAAGTTTTTACTTATAAAAAACGTGTTTTTTATCTAACATGAAACGCAGTACTTGCACCTAAATGTTACTTTTACTAAAAAGATCTGCAGCATTAAGCATATGCTACAAGATTATGCAGTACTTAAATTGCTACGTTTACTGTATATGCTTTTAGCATTTAATTTTTTGCATCGAATACTAACTAAAGCCAAACGCAGTAGTCACCATTCTATCATTCAAGTCTTAGTAATACGGTAATGCTCGCAAGCCCAGAAAGTTGATGAAAATGCAGTACTGAGCGTTTTATCAAAATAAGACAATAAAGTAAAGAAAAAAATATATCAATAGAAAGCTAGATTTTTTTACTATTTTTAAGTCATACCTTAAAAGTTATATAACGGACATTTCTCCATTAGATATGAAGAAATAAGTTTACCGCGTTTATCTCCAAACTGCCATTTTGCAAGTACTGCGTTTGCAATAAGCAGGGCAGAACATATAAAATTAGTTACTTAAGAATGTTTGGCTGAAGTAATTTACAAGTCCTAATTTAATATATAAATACCTACATAATACCTAAAAAACTTCTAAATTATTTGAATGTTCCAAAGAATTGAAATTACATTTAGACACTAGATAGTTATTAAAATACCAAAAAATAATTTTGCCCGGCTTTTTAAGCCCTCATTGGCTAGCCTTCTTTTTAGAAAGTTAGTTTATGTTACACGGTCACGTTACTACATCACGAAATAATGATTTTGTGGATGCATTCGGTATAGGCGTATGTGCACCGGAGCCCCGCAGCGCCGGAGCTGTGACATGCTTGCTGCATATTGCATGGTGCTTGCTTGCATACTGCATGATTGCTGCTTGCCTCCTGCATGCACAACATGTAAACAAGCATACTCCGTGCATGCAGCAAATGCACGGAGTATGCTTGTTTAAATCCAAATGGAAATTGCAACCATGTAAGAGAACGTTTTCAAAGTTTGATTTATCCAAATGTTTCTAAATTCGAAATAAAAAATGTTCAAATGATTGCATATCATCCGATGCATTTGTAAAAAGAAGCGTTTGCCAAATAAACGTTTGTTAAACGAGTGTTTTTAAAATAAAACAAAAAAAGAAATAGATAGTATATGAAACTTTGGTTGTCAAATGAAAATTTGTCAATGGAGTTTTGGTGAAACTTTAGTGAACCGTGGAGCGGAAGGCAGTGTCGGACTCTCACTGACTACACCCCTGCCAGGGTTGCGGAATTTGTTCGAAAGAGTCACCACAGCCCTCGTACGCAAAGGGCATGAAGAGGAACCCGGATGGGTTTTAGTGAAACAAAATTCTATAAGCACAATATTTGTGGAAATTAAGTTATTGAAATCTTTAGCAAGCCACTTGCAATTATGTTAACGTGAGCTGTTTCTTTTTTATAAAATTGCAATGTAAGAAGTCAATATGTATAATGCCTTTATTCCAAAAGTTGTTTTATGAGATAAAATTAAAAATAATGAATTGTTTGTCAAATAATACGTTAATGAAAATTTATCGGATATTTTTTTTGCTAAGTAATTTATTTGGTAACCTTGTTGTTGCACAATGATGAAATTTAATGACAAATAATAATTTTGCTAATCGTTGCTTGTCAAGTAAAAAGTTTTTAATTAATTTTTAGTAAACTGACCGGTCACCTTTTTTATACGACTGGCCTAGAGGGTACAAAGCTACGAGTAGGTAGTTAAGAAATACTGTATTACCTGCATCGCTCCCTGAGGCGAAACCGACATACAGGTCACTCTCTTAGTCTTCACCTGGAAAACAACAAACAACACAGGAATAAATACACCATCAAACTTAAGATGAGATAAATCGTAATAGATAGTAAAGATAAAAGCCATTTTTCCCTGTAAAATGTAAAAGATAAAAAATGGTTATTGTGGGTTATCGTTAAGAGATAGACATAATTATACCATCGGGGACTTTTTTGTTGACCTTTTTAAGGTGTACAATACTGTAGTACATTATTTTGATTTATCTCGTGGGGTTCAGCCAGCGTTTGCAATGTAAGCGCAAAAAAATGTGTTTATTTGCGACATCACATTAGAAACCTCTAAATTTATTACTGTTCCTCTACAATATTATGCATGCAATATACGTATAAAACATCCTCTTGAATCATTCTATGTATTAAAAAAACCGCTTCAAAATCCGATGCGTAGTTTTAAAGATTTAAGCATACATAGGGACGGACAGACAGCGACAGTGACTTTGTTTTATACTATGTAGTGATAGTGATGATGATAGTGATAGTGATAGTGATTAATGTGAGTTTGACGACCATTACTGGTGCTTGGACCAGGTACTCTCGAATACTAGTAAATCGCAAATCCAAACTCAAAGTTCATTTTTCAAGTAAACCATTTGTAGTTACTTTTGAAGTACAGTTTGCTTTTAATTTGGGAATTTGCGAGACCGTTATTATTGATGTTTAGTGATGTAGATGTTAAAGTCGGTTAAAGAGAGAGACCGTAAGATTTAGGGTTTTAAACGATGTGCGGAATATGACAAAGCTCAATTTGATTGTGCAGAAGCTAAAACAAAGTTTTCTGAACGATTTCATGTTATTAGCCAAATAAGAGTGAAACCAGTAAAAGAATAAATTCAAAGGTCCATTCAAGGATTATCGAAGGGTTACCTTTTCTATCGAAGGGTTGATAGATACCGACTAAAAGCGGTAAATTCTCCATGATTATTTAAGAACCCCGATCACTAGATTCCTCGAGAATTTGATTTCATAGGTTGATGACAGTGGTAGTGAAAACAAATCTGATTAAGAATGGCTTGTATACTCATACTCGAAACTGTTGACCGCACCTTAGGTAGTGTAACCTGTAGGCGATGGGTCTGACCGCAACTCAGGTGGAGTAACCTGTAGGCGTTGGGTATGGAAGTGTTGACCGCACCTCATGTAGAGTAACATGAAGACGGTGGGTCTGACCGCACCTCAGGTGGAGTGACCCGTATGCGATGGGTCTGGAAGTGTTGACCGCACCTCATGTAGAGTAACATGTAGGCGTTGGGTCTGACCGCACTTCAGGTGGAGTAACCTGTAGGCGATGAATCTATAAGTGCTGACCGCACCTCATGAGTAACATGTGGCGATGGGTCTACAAGAAATCGTTGGTGCGATTCTTGTCTGTGTTGGTTGGACAGCGCCCCTCATGTGTTGTAGCATATGTGGCGGCAGATATGTAAAGAATCATTGGTGCGATTCTGGTCTGTGTTGGTGCACAGACTAAAAATAAAAATGAGTTGAGGATGCATTGCTTACGGATTATGGTAAAGTAAAAGAATTCTTCGAATTACCGTGTTGTTGTTAACTGGACCTTTTCCAATGAATGAATTTGGAGCCTAAAATATTGTTGAAGCTAAGTAAAGCAAATCGTAACGTCTGGTTTTCAATGAACCAATTTTTTCATTGCTGTACCAGTTCTTTTTGCTGTGTTAATTTGCCCCTTCTCGTGAAGCGATGGGCTTAGTTGGAATCGTTGGTGCGATTTCTATTTAAGCTGGTGCATGCAGTGGTTAATGTGTTGTAGCACATATTGTAGCTAGATATTGTGAGAATCGTTGTTGCGTTTCTGGTCTGTGATGGAGCACAGATTGTAGTGAAAGTTTCATGAGTTGACCATGCATTTTCTTATGAAATTCATTACCCAACCACGCACGTTGTCTGTTTCCTGTATAAACTGTTGGTCTGAATAAAGTTATTTTAATTTAAATTATCGTTTGTTCGTTTGTACCTGCAACAGTGTCCACATCATAAAACAGTATTGGATTGTGAAGAAGACCCGGTGCTTCGCGTCTCGGCCACCCATGACGCGACATATTTAAGATGGAATGACAGCTCAGTTGTCGTTCACTCCGCCTAGGAATACCGTGAGATGTCGACAGAATCGACCGGCTGAGGTGTAAGGGGAGTGGAGAGGTAAATAAATCAGGACAAACCCGGAAGTACGATCAAGATATCCACCAGCATCTCACTGGATTATACATCCTTCTCCCAAGCACGTTTGCTCAAGTGAATCTCCACGAAAGAGGTAGGAGCTCTGTTCCTCGCCAGTGTTCAAATAACAATTATTTTGTTTTAGTGTTGTTAAAGTTGCAATAGAAAATACAAACTCTGTGAAAATTTCAAGTGTCTACCTATTCGGGTTATTAAGATACAGTCTACTGTCAGACAGACGGATGGACGGACGGACGGACGGACGGACAGCTGAGGCTTAGTAATAGGGTACCGTTGGTTACCCTTTGGGTGCGGAACTCTAAAAAAGACTCGCTGCCCCCGATCCAAATGAATTCGGATATGGGTATGATGATCATGTATGTAACTTATAAAAGAAACGACCTATTTTGCAATTTCCCGAATATCTTACAAACTTAACATTTACCTCTGTTGTCTCCTGGCCGTTTGATAATTGAATGAACAAGATAAAAATATACAAAAAAGACATGATTGTTACAGCAGTCGTCAGTACTTGTTGATAGTCAGCAGCTAGTGCTAGTGAAAACACTCAATATGTCTTAAGTTATGCCATATGTATATAAGTAATTAAGTCATTGGTTAACTGTTCTCCGGTCCATTGAACCTTAATGGAAAATCAAATCGAAAACGTCTTGATAACAAATTTAGCGATCGAATTTTTAATCAACTGCAGAAAGGAGGATTATATGAATTTCAAGCCCTACCGAAGTTATCATGGTTCAAGAAGCCCGAAAAAAAGGGTTAATAGCTTTCATTTGAGAAGGAAAAATGGTCACGGCCCTTACAAAAACCCGAATCCGGCAGAAATCACACATATCTCAGTTGCTTTGTCGTCTGAAATAAAAGAAAATTATGTTTTTTTCTTCATTGCCGAACACATAAATACATGGTTTTGATTGTTCGTTCAAGCGAAGTACAGAAAAACCGTTTTTCATACACACTTGTTAGCGTTACCATCGTGTTTTGGGTCATTTCAACCCTTTTGATGAGCACTATTCATTTGTCTGGTTGGTTGGCCCCCCGACATGAGACACAAAGCCAGTAACCGATACTGAGGGGCCAAGTGGAGAACTTACTTTGAAATAGTCTAAACAAGTTAGCAATACCTTCATGGTCAGTAACCCCACCTTCTTCCGCCGCAAGACCAGGCCTATCCTTCCAACTTACCTGTGGACTTCCAAAATGCACAGAAATTATTTGAAGCTCGTTGTTCTGCTAATACGTCCATTTTAACTTGAACTTCTGCCTATTTTGGCAGTATTTTAGCCGGCTTTTGAAAATTTTACGGGTCTCGTACACAGTCCCAGAGGTTGGTCGATCAGCCAAAACCCAAAGTTGGAATCCAAGCCTAGTCTCCCGGTGAGCGTCTCGAACATGTTTGTTCCACCCACATAACGGACTACCCCGCTTAGGTCTCATGTGCGCTTTCTTAGATTCCCTCGCTGCCTCTCAAAGGACATCAACAATATTCTTGTACAACTTATCAAGGACACGTTTGTGATCATCCAAGTTGCATGACCCATAACTGCACACCACAAACTCCTGTGGGAAGTCTATCTCCCGCAGTTTATTAGAACACATCTTATGATAACTCTCGATCTCTGTTTTATTTCTGACGCCTGAAACAACAGCATTGGGGGGTGCAGCCCCGGTCAATAACTTTGCCTTAACTATATCTAAGTTACATTAAATATAAGATAGAGATAAGATAAGATAGAGATAAGATAAGATTTATTATTTTCTCCCACAAAGTACAAATTACAATATTTATGTTACAAAATATATTGCCGGTACAAAGGTTTGTGGGAGACAGGAATCCAAACTAGGATACCCTGTGCTATGGAATCCGGGCCTTCCTCGCCGAGAATGTGATTATAACACTAATTGCATAACATAGGAGATAATTGCAAGAAGAGAAAAACAAGAGAAATACTTACAAACTAAAAAAAAAAAATATAAATTAAAATGCGTGTGTTGTGTGTGCTGGTGTTTTTGTTATTGTGTGAAGTGTGAGTGTGAAGTGAAAGGTATCGTGTGTGTGGTGTTGTGTTTATGTGAGAGTGAGTATGATGGCGTATTGTGCGTGTACGTGTAATGAAGTATGTGTATAGGCACATGGGCGTGATGGGGTGGTGGTATGGCTTTATGGAAGACGCTTCACTAGGACAGGATAATAAGTAGTTTTTCCGTTTCTTCATAATTCAGTCCTAAGAGCCACTGGGTAAGCTTCTTTTTACACTCTATCCTAGACAAATTAAAAATTGCAAGTACTCTGTTGACGGTATTATAAAGTCTGCTTGCTCTGAAATTAAAGAAGTTCTGGGCAAATGCTGTTTTTACCGCAGTTTTTTCACAGACTTCATAGAAACGCCCAGTGCCTACCTTCTGTTTAGCTGTAGAAGCGTCCATGGAGGAGTGCTTCTTTAAAACAGTTATTAACATATACAGCTGCCTGATTGTCAATACCTTTGCTTCGTTATAGAGGGCAGTTGTGGCGTATAATCGTGGTTTGAAGAGAGCGACTTTCAGGAGAAGGCGCTGAGCTCTTTCAATGTTTAAGATATTCGTTTTGTACGAGCCACCCCAGGTGGAAATACCATACGAAAGGATTGATTGGCAAAGCGATTCGTACACTGTTTTAACATGTTCCCAACTAGCTACATACCTAAGATTTTTAAAAATATGAACGAGTTTTCTCGTTTTCTGGACCAGGTGTGATATGTGCTGTTTCAACGATAAGTTTTCATCGATTATTATTCCTAAGTACTTAATAGAATCGGTTTTTGCTAACATTGGGCACATGGTACAGTTTGTTGTTACAGGATTACAGGTGTTTGCATACATACTTAAATTATTCGTGTATGATGCTACATTGTGAATTTTAAACTTAATATATTTAGTTTTGGTGGCATTTGAGGTCAGTTTATTGAGAGCAAGTCAATGAGTTACTATATTGAACTCTTCTTGGGCCGCAACCACAGTTTCGTCCCATGTGTTGCCATAAAAAGTTAAGGTAGTGTCGTCGGCATAAGCCATTATATGACAGATTTTAATGTTTAGCTGGCAAAGGTCGTTAATATAGCAAAGGAAGAGGGGAGAGGCTAAGATACTGCCTTGTGGAATTCCGATATTTATCTGTCTTTCTTCACTCAGTGTATTGCCTATCCGAACTGAATGGCATCGATTTTGTAAATAGTCCTGGAATAGTTTTAATTGTGTGTCCCTTATTCCCATATGTTCTAGTTTGGATATCAAAATGCGCACAGTATCAAAAGCTTTCTGAAGGTCTAGAAAGATTGTCAGGCATTTTTTTCTTTTATCCAATTTACTTACAATAAGTTCAGCGAAGGTATGAAGACAGACAGTTGTGGATTTTCCTTTACTAAAGCCATACTGGTTAGGTGATAAGATGTTTTTATCTTCTAAGAATTTCACAAACTGGTTATTAATTATTCTTTCAAATACCTTTGAAATAGAGGTGAGCAAAGAAACTGGCCGATAGTTTGCAACTTCCTCCTTGCTGCCGCTCTTAAAAATACGGATAATAGTTGATGTTCAGCGTGTTAAGGTTCACTTTTGGTTGGCACAGAATCTTAAATGAGGAAGACGTGTGTTTGCTTCAAAGCTTTATTTTCAACTGCTTAGTCTAATATGACATGCTTCTAAATAAATGATTCACACAACTATTACACATAGCTAGCTACCGGTATAAACCTTTCTAACATACCGCCTACCAAAAGAGCTTTAGTTCTTTTACACCAATAACAATCAAATACAAAGTGGTAGATAACCAACTGTAAACTAATGAAATTGAATGCTTAGTAAATCATCTTACTTCAGTACATACTACAATTAAATAAATCTACACGGTATATTGAAAATTAAACCTTGGTGTCTACAGGTAGAAGACATAATTTACCTATTGATCGCTTAACTATGTGGTTACCGGTTTTCACACTATACACTCTGGAAACTGCATCTTGGCCAGGGTGTTTATCTACTATGCGTCCAAGTGGCCATTTCCCTGGAGCAGTATTGTCCGTCTTTATGAGCACTATCTGACCAATCTCTAAGTCTGGCACTGTCTTTAACCACTTCGGGCGTTGCTGTAGTCTGGCCAAATACTCATACTGCCATCGTTGCCAAAAGTCATTCAAGAGCTTTTGAGCGTGCTGCCATCGAGATAGTCTGCTGAAAGGTACGTCTTTCAAATTTGGTGAAGGTACGGTGATTGGTGCTTCCCCGATCAGGAAGTGTCCTGGAGTTAGTACTTCCATGTCATCTTTGTCTGAATCATCGATGGGACACAAAGGTCGCGAGTTTAGACAAGCCTCGATCTGGCACAAAAGCGTAGTCATCTCTTCAAACGTCATGTGACTGTTTAAGACTCGTTTGAGGTGATATTTGGTGGATTTTATGCCGGCTTCCGACGGCCGGCCCACCGAAGTTCGGACTGTATCCCGGAATAAAATGCCACTGCGTCCCATCCTTCGTCAAAGTATTCACTATATCACCTTCGAATTCTAACTTTGCTGCATTCCAGGTTTCAACAAGCTCTTTGTTGGCTCCGACAAAGTTTCGGGCTTGGTCACTCCACATGTGATTGCATCTTCCTCTACGTGACACAAACCTCCTAAACGCCCCGATAAATGCTTAAGATGTCAAGTTGCCAACAAGTTCTAAATGTATGGCCTTAGTTGCCATACATATAAACAATGCAATATAGCCTTTGTTCGATTTAGCGCCTCTTCCTCTAGACATTAGGATTTGGTACGGGCCAGCAAAATCGACACCACAGTTCAAGAATGCTCGGGCTGGTGTCACTCGTTCATTGGGTAAGTCCCCCATCAACTGGGTTCTAATTTCAGCCCGCTGTTTTGCACAAACTAAACATTTATGCACCGCAGCCCTGATCAAACTTTTTCCTTTCACAATCCAGTATCTAGAACGAATATAATTTAACATTAACTGTACACTTCCATGCAAAGTTACCATATGTGCATCCGCAAAAATCAGTCTGGTTAAATATGATTTATTATCTAAGATTATGGGGTGTTTTCTATCCTGATCTACAGGGTGTTAGAGACATCGTAACGCAAACTTCACGAAGAGGCTACACTTAATGCCATTAACCAAATTGTAGAAGTCATTAAACTCGCTAATGATCGGTTTACAGACCACACATGAAAAATGTCTTTTCTAGACGGTATGTTAGACGCTACACACATGGGTTAGTTAGTGTTTTGCTATTAGGCAGGATGCGTTGACCTTTTGCAAGAAAACAGCTGAGCAGATGCCTAATTCTAGCTTTATTTACATTGCTTTTTTTAGTGAAAGTAGTGATTTAACTATTTTTTTATAAAAAAATCACATTGGGTTGGGTAAGAATAACGATTATGAACAGTCTAAAGTAAAAAAACGACTGAAAAAAATGGAAAAAGCCGACGAAAAATTCCAACGCGGGGGGGTCCAGAATCATGTCCTGGATCCATGGTTTTCGCTTGTGCGTCGATGTCTCTTACACGCTGTATATTGGCGTGTCAAATTCTGCCGCCCACCCTGAGGATATAATTTCGATCTAAATATGGATTGAGTGACTTCAATACACTCCTGTTCTTAACTTTAGCTTTCTCTGTCAGGTCTCTATGTTCTTCTTCAAAATATTCATTATGTGTAATTTTTATACATATGTGTAAAGATCTTTCTAATTCTTCAGTGTTTAGGCTAATCTGTGTTTTTTTCTTTTTCAGGTTCAAGAATTGTCTGCAATATGTCACCGCTTGCAATAACTCCTTGAGTGTATCACAAACCTCGAAGCGGGTTAACCAAGTTTTCTCTTTGACAGATTGTTGTTCCGATACCATGTTTACATTTATAACCTTTCTCATTTCTAGGTCCGTCAAAGTGCTTAAGCTGGTAAATGTTAATTCCCTTTGTTTCAGCCATTCTGGTCCTTCCCACCATAATTGACAATTCTTCAACTCTGATAGCAGCATGCCCTGGATACGACATCTGCTGGGTTTTCTTGTGATCGTACATGAAACCATTTGTTACCGATGTTATCGATTATCGTTACGACTCTGTTCCTCACAAAGGTTTGCCATCTTGAAGGATCTCCTTGCAACCTTGATAAAACTATTGTCGAGTCTGTCCAAGAAAATATTCGATTAGTAGGAATATGCTTGGCTTCGCTTATTTGCTTTAATAATTTTGAAAGTATGACTGCGCCACATAGCTCCAGTCGCGGTAGTGAAATTGGTTTTACAGGCGCAACTCTGGATTTGGCATCAATTATAGTCGTTTTGTATTGATCGTCTTCTCCCAGCACCCTCAGGTAAGCTACAGCTCCGTATGCTTTTTCAAAAGCATCACAGTAACCGTGTACAGAAGCAGTCTTCATGTTTTTACTAGTGCATTGTAACCATCGCTGCAGTTCAACAACCTTCTTTTTCTGTTTCAGGGTCTATTTCGTCATCCCAGTCGGATTGCTTCAGCCACAAACTTTAGATTAATATTTTTGCAGGTACTATTGCCGGTGCCAGCCATCCCAGCGGGTCAAAAAGCCGTTGAACATCAGTCAAAATCTTTCTTTTGGTCACTACTCCTGTCATTAGGGGGTAAACAAGATGATAATGAATAGTGTCTTCACCCATATTCCAGGCTAAACCTAGTGTCTTGACCGTACCATGAAATTTCATGTCTATTTCAACTTGCTTGCTATACTGTTCAGCTTTAAATTGTTTCAGAAAATTGCTACTGTTAGATGCCCTCTTTTGTAGCTTGAAACCTCCTCCTTGCAGAATATGGCTAATATCTTTAGCTACTTCTACAGTTTGTTCTACTGTATCCTGTCCAGACAATCAATGTCTCGCTTGTATGTTTCTTTGTATATTTTCTCACAGATTTCTTTTTCTTCTGTTAGTTTCATCTTACTATCATCTTCCACTTCCCAAAAAGTTTTCAGCATATTTTCAATGTTAATATGTTGATGCATGACGGTGATATCTTCCGAAGAAGTGGGTTCTTCCACCTTTCCAAAAAGAATCCATCCTAGGCGTGTCTCCACGTTGCCGTCGTGGTGGGGCTTGCGTGTCTCAGTGATCTTGGGGGCTTTGCCGGTAGAGCCACTCATGCCGGAAGGTCCCAAGTAAGAGACCAGACCAAGAGAGACACAAGAGGGGCACACGTTCGGAGACTTGAGCAGTGATCGGGTCCTCGGACGGTGTGCGTCTCATTGGCTTGCTCGCTGCTCTCTGGTACGCGTCTGATCATCAGACGTGACTGTGAGGGCAGCGAACAGGCAGTGGGAAGGAGAGAGAGAGGGGGAGACAGGGACCGTACCCTTTAAAAGGACAAATATGGATAGCGCCCAAAAAGAGAATTTACCCCAGGGCGGTCCGGACTGCACAGCAGTCCGGGAATCCGCCACGCTTTATGCGTCAAGCCCCTCGTATTCTGGGGGGGGCAACGGTGCTATCCGCTCTCCGTTTGCACATGGCAACAGTGGCCGAGGAGGCCCCCGATCCAAACCGTCCTTTCAGGAACTGATCGGGTTTGATTTTAGCTCGCCCGACGAAGAGTCGGCCGGGCAGAGCGCGGGCGGAGGCGCGCTGTATTGGGAGGAGGGCTCGCTTGAGCGTCGCGCGGGTGTAGAGTCGGAGTCCGAGTTGGACTCCGACGACCTGGCGACCGTTAGCTCGGCGAGCCCTGTACCCGAAGGGGCGGGGGCTGCTGCGGAGGACTCCAGGTCCTTCCGCAAGCGGCCCAGATCAGAGGGGGACCGGGGGTCGTCCGGCAGCGAAGAGGTGGCCTCGGCCTGTAAAATCCCCACCAGCAGGCGGGGTAAGGGCCGAGAGGGAGGCAAGGGAGTCCTTGCCTCCAAGGATGCTGGACGACCCCCCGAAGATGGCGGTCGTAGGGCTCCTGGCTCGGAGTCCTCCGGCGGTGAGCCGGATGACTCCGGACAGGAGCGGGTTCGGAGGGTCGGGTTTGCGGAGGTGGTGGAGGCCACGCTTCGCGATGTGGCCTTGAAGAGGAAACTCTCCTCTAAAAACAAGGCCATAAGCGTGGCGCTGGCTTCCATCCTGGCGGCAGCGGAGGCTAACCGAGGTGGGCCTCCGGTGGACGAGATGTCCAACCTGCGAGTGGAGGTCGCCCGCTTGGCTGCTGCCACGGAGCGCCTGCAGAGGGAGAATGCGGGGCTGCGAGCAGACCTGGCCAGGCTCCAGGGAGCCGGTTCATAGGGGGCGCCACAAGGGGGGCGCGGGGGAGATGGCCAGCCCGTGCCGCAGGAGGGCCGAGTGCTGGACCTTGTGCGGTAGGAGATGGCTGCCTTCCAGGCGCGATTCTCCGTCCAGGAGGGCATCGTCCTGCGCCCCCCGTTAGCGGCGAGTGGGAAGGCTCCAGGCCAGAAAAAGGTGGCCTCATACGCGGCCGCCGTGGCTGCCACACCGGGGTCGTCCGGCCAGGACAAAGGGTCCGGGCCGGCACCCGCGAAGCCGGTGCCGGGAAAACCGGACCCGGCCCCGGGAAGGAAGAGGAAGGGTGGGGTTGCTGCGCGGACGGCAAAGGCGGCGGCAGAGAGCGCGAGGCGTCGCGGCTGCGCTCCGCGCCTCGAAGACCGCGGCTGTAGTGGTAACGCTGCAGCCGGACGCGGTGAAGAGGGGCGTGACGTATGCCAACATGCTCACCAAGGCGAAGGAAGCCGTCAACCTCGGTGAGCTTGGCATCGTCGGGGGTCTCCGGCTCAGGGTCACCATGACGGGGGCCAGGATGCTGGAGATCCCTGGAGCAGACAGCGGTCCGGCCGCGGACGCTCTAGCCGAAAGGCTTAGGTCGTCCTTGAGCGCAGATGACGTCCGAGTGTCCAGGCCCACGAAGTGCGTAGACATGCGCATCTTGGGCTTGGACGACTCCGTCACGGAGGAGGAGGTGTTGGCCGCCGTCGTCTGGACGGGGGGTGCTCTGCAGAGGAGGTGAAGGCGGGCACCATCTGTCCTGACAACACGGGCATGCGAACCGTAGTGGTGAGCTGCCCCGTGTTGGCGGCCAAGAAAATCTCAGAGGGCCGAAGGCTCTTGGTGGGCTGGGTCTCCGCGCAGGTGAAACTGCTGGAGCCCAGACCTCTGAGGTGCTTCCGTTGCCAAGTTGGCAACCACGTCGGAGCACTCTGCACCTCAGAGGTGGACCGCAGTGACCACTGCTTCCACTGTGGTCAGCCCGGTCATAGGGCCGGCTCGTGCAACGCCGCGCCGCACTGCTTCGCATGTGCGGCAGCTGGCAAGCCGGCCGATCACTGGGCTGGGGGCAAAGCCTGCGATCCACCCGCCAGGGCCGGGATGAGGAGAAAACCCTCCTCCACCGCCGCCGCCGCCGCCGTCGCTTCCGCCGCAGCCGCCGCCACCGTCGTCGCCGCTGCCACTGCTCGGGAGGGGGCTGAAATGGAGTGCCAGTAATGGCCCCATTTCGCCTCCTCCAGACGTACGTTAGTCGCTGCGCCTCTCAGGAACTGACGCTCCTGGGCAAGGCGCAGTGACTGACGCCTGCGGACAGCGAGCAATGGGTAGCTCGCTGTCCGATCAGGTCAGGCCAGAGTCGACGGCGCGTTTCACTCCAAACGCGCCGTCAGCAACGAACAGTCAGCAACGGAGACGGGGCCCGCCAGGGCCAGAGCCTGCCAGGGTTGCGGAATATGTTCGAAAGAGTTACCGCAGCCCTGGGAAGAAAGGCACTAGGAGGACTAAGGGTGGGTTTTAGTCAATAAAAGTCTGACACTCCCTGCCGCTCCACCCAGAGCGGGAGGGGTCATTTGATGATTTCCCATCCTATAAAAAAAAATAAAAAGGCGTGTATCTTGTGCACTTGGGGAGCCTAATGGACCTTTAACTAGACCGCCCTTCAGAATGATGTTATAAATTTTAACACCTAATAAAAGGTCCACTCGCCCTGGTTGATTATAACTTGGGTCTGCCAGAGCGAGGCCTTGTACATGCGGCCAGTCAGCGATTTTGTGGGTGAAATATCTTGGTGGTAAATTGGAGGTTATGTTCTTGGGTATGACGTATGCGTTTAACGAAATCTTGAAATCCTCTCCACACCGAGATAATAGATCAAATTATACGATGTGATTTATGTGTGTCTGTTTTCCCTCAACTGTGGTGATTGTTCCTCTACTTGATTTGCGTTTTATCTTTAATCTTTGTGCTGCTCTCTCACTGATGAAACTTTCATGTGACCCTTGGTCAATTAAGGCGCGCAATACTGTTGTTAGTCCATTGTCATCTTTAACATACACTAGTGCTGTTGCCACCAAAGCTGTGGACTTCTTCGTCGCGAAGTGTGAGGCTATTGCGACGTCTTCTTTTGTGTCTTCTTTATTTTGTTTCTTTCCTTCGATATGACTGTGTGGAGTTTGTGATTTGTCTGACTCCTTGTTGTTTGTTCTCAGTTGGTGCAACAGTGAGTGGTGCCGGCGGTTGCATCGACGGCAGTACACAGGTACGCGACATTTCCAGGCTGAGTGTCCTGGTGCCAGACAATTGTAGCAGAGGCTATTCTTCTTTACAAACTCGCTCCTCTCCGTAGGTTGAAGCTTTGTAAAATCTTTACAATGGCATAGGGCGTGGTCTTCCTTGCACATAATACATAAATCTTCGCCGGTGTGGTTGCAGACGCATGGCATAACTTATCTTTGATAGTTTTCTCTTTTGAGACAGGTGCAGAACTACTAGCGGTCACCAACTCCAATGTACGGAACTTAGACTCCAAAAATATATAAAACTCAGTTAAGGTGGGTAACTTGTTAAACTCCTGAGTGTACGTATGCTCCTCCCAATCCTTATGGGTATCAGGGTCTAATTTCTGAACCACTAGAAATATAATTAGAGGGTCCTAATTGTCAATAGATAAATCCTAATTTTGTAGACTATTTAAACATTCAGTTGTAGTATCTAGTAAGGATTTAATCTGATTTGCAGTTGGTGTCTTGATCGCTTTTTGTCCGGTTAGTCGTTTCAACAAAGTATTTACTATCACTCATTTATTTCCGAAGCGACTTTTCAACATATTCCACGCTTGCTCGTAGTTATTTTCCGTAATCCTTATATGTTTCAGTAAGGCTTCAGCTTCACCGGTAATGCTTGATTTCAGGTATTGTAACTTCTGTACCAAACTTAGCGACGTATTGTTATGAACTAGTGATATAAACAAGTCATGATAGGTGGGCCAATCATCGTAATTACCATTAAACTCAGGCAGGTGGATTCTCGGTAAATTAACTTGGGTTTGGTTACTCGTCGCGATGTTACTACATCCTTCTCCTGATGATGACCATGCAGAAATCATGTCCTTTAAATCTCCTTGTAAACACAAGTACAAGTCTTCAATAACGTAATAATCTTCGTTAGCAAAGTAGGTACTGAATGTTCGCACGTTGATCTTTCGGTGTACATTTAACAAGTTTTTCATGAGTAGACTTAAAGTCCTGCCAAAATTCTTCTATACACTGTAATCTTGCTTGGATGTAACCTTTTGTTAATCGTGCCTTTGGACATTTTTTAAAATTAACTTGGGCTTTTTGCATTTTACCAGCTGTTTCTTCTAGAAAATTGAGTAGCTGACTGCTTGAAAGACTCATTTTAGTGAAAGGGCACTTTTAATCGTTTGATTTTAACCCAATTTCATGTCAATACACTAAGTTTCATTCAAAAACTCGTAATTTTAAAAAGTTTTCACTAACGAGTTTATTATTCACTCTTATCGCTGAGGAATGTGCGATCCTTTTGTATTCGATAGGCCGGTCAGTTTTTATAACTTTAAAAACAACACTAATGAATCCGTCTCGTTTGGACCATATGTTCAGCGTGTTAAGGTTCACTTTTGGTTGGCACAGAATCTTAAATGAGGAAGACGTGTGTTTGCTTCAAAGCTTTATTTTCAACTGCTTAGTCTAATATGACATGCTTCTAAATAAATGATTCACACAACTATTACACATAGCTACCCAAGTAGCAAAATAATGTCATATAAATAGTACAGTAACGTTTTTTATATAACTTTCAGCCATATGAAAATGGTTTTATAATAGTTTTTTGTACGTAAATATAACGCGGGTTTGGGCGCAGATTATATAACATTTAAATCGTGTTAGGGTCGTTTTGCAGTCGCTCCAGCGACAATAAAGTTTAGTAAAAATCACGTAGACGTTGAAAGTTTAACTAGAAAGGTTTGTAATAGTTTCAGTAATACTCTTACAAAACTAAATCATCGTATAGATGTTTTGTTATGCCGGTGGTTGGACAGTGGTGCAAGCTAGATCACTTGTGTGACAACAATTTATTGTGTTGTGATAAAACTTATAAAAAGATAAGTCAAATGTTTTAAGAATCATTATTATTTATTAATTTAATGTTAAGAAAGTTGACTGAGGTGGAAGATAAAGAGCGGTGACTTATACTTGGGAATTTAAAAATTTCGATGATATGTATGGTTATTTCTTTAATATTTTAATGGGCCTTCATAATGTTAGTGTTTCAATATTGTTTATAAAAATAAAACACATTAATTGGTGTTCATCGTTTCCGCCATATTGCCAATAGACATTCGGCGACTGCATTTAGACCTGTTTATAACTATTGATCTTATACATGTTTTTCTACGACTTATGGCGTCCTCCATGACGGTTGCAATTAGAGTTATGTTGGAAAATAGAAAAACCTTTGTATATATTCATGAGAATACTTCTGTATTTCTTACAGGGACATCATGGTGATGTATTATAACATTGATAAGTTTTTGACCAAAAAAGACTTCGAGTTGCTAAAACAAATAAAATGGCCATGGAATAACACACATTTTCAGTTATCACAGAAGTGCTATGGATGTAATAAAAAATAAATAAATAAATAATGGATGTAAAAAAATTTAATAAAAGATATTTTTTATTGTATCTATATATATTTTTTATTTACTTTTCTTCTAAAACCACCACTTCGTTTAATTCTTTTCCACTTTTTGAAATCCATAACTAAAATTAAGATACAATGAAAACCGCGAGGGAACGAATGCGAAAGCGAACGAGTTATATAAAAGATTGTAATTATTGTTTAAATAATCAATTGACTTATATTAGTCATATAAGAATAACGTTTAAACCTAAAAGTTACTTAAAGGTGGAATTATAAGACCCAGTATGAAGATTTTATAATAGTTAACTATAAAATCATTACATAACTGTTTGTTTTTTAAGTGTTGAATTAAAGGTTCTTAATTTACAAAACATGGCGACTCATTACTATTTTATGACTGAAACGTTTACTCGACTTAACGTTGTATGACCGTCATATAAAATGATTGAGATGACGTTTAACAGACACATTAATACGATTTAGATTTTTTATAACTAATGCGTCGAACTGAATACTACTTTACAACTGTTTAGTTGCTGCAAAACTGTTAAAAAGCCCTTACATGTCTGTTAGTTGTATAGTTCTAATATTATACCACGTTTTTGCTACTTGGGTAGCTACCGGTATAAACCTTCCTAACAATTGATTTTTTAAGAGATTCTGGAAAAATGCCTTCTGCTAGACATCTATTCAGAATATAAGTGAGGGGAGGAACTATATAGTTTTTTGCAGTTTAGCAGCATATGCTGTCAGAAAAATCCGTCAATTTACTGATATAGATACCGCGAGGCTGGTCTATTTTAGTTACTTTCATAGTATCATGTCTTACGGTATCTTATTATGGGGACGTGCTGCAGACATCGAATCTATATTTATTCTGCAGAATAGAGCCTTCAGAGCCATATATAATCTGGGTCGGCGCGATTCCCTAAGAGAACTATTTAAAGATATTAACATCATGACGGTACCTTGTCAATACATATACGAAAATATAATGGATGTTCGGAAAAATCTCCATCTTTTTAGTAAGATTAGTGACAGGCATAATTTTAATACTAGAAATAAGAACAAATTAGATCAACCCCGATTCAGATTGGCTAAAGTACACACTTCTTTTATGGGGTACTGTGTTAAATTTTATAATAAAATACCATTTGATATTCTTGGTCTGAATGAGAGAAAATTTAAAACATGCATTAAACGCACACTATGTAGACAGGCATAATTATTATAAACTGGAAGATTATATCCTTGATAAAAATGCTTGGCTAAATGCCGGTCCTGCTCCACAGCCTCAGCCGCTTGGTTCTACTAGTTAGGATTTTATATATGGAGGAGATGCTCACCCTTTCTTATTTTACTTTTTACGTTTAATAATAATAATATTCCACATTTCTATAATGTTTGGAATACACTTTTATTTTTCTGTTCTTTCCAATTGATATTTATAGTTTTATATAAAGTAGAAGCATTTTTTATTTTGGAATCCTGTAAATGTGAGGACCATGGAGCCTTTTATGTTAATAGATGGTTTCCTTGTTTGACATGAATGAGCAGAGGCAGTTGAGGGTTTGTCATGCTCACTCGAATGTCTCGCTGATGGTGGCGCGTGTATCGGATCATTCGGTTCCCTTCAAAATGGTTGAGCTGAATGGTGCTGTGCTGATGCACGCGTCATGTTCGTGAACGGGCCCCATCAGTGGAGACTGGTCATCTCTTAGCTGTAGCTGGGTTATTTCAATAGTTTATTTGGTAATTAGAATTCTTTTTTTTTCTCTTTCTTTACATTGTTCTCACATATAGAAGCAACAAAGATAATGTAACCAGGATTATTGTAAATCATAAAATGTTTTAAAAAAGTGTCCGTGGAGTTTCTTGCACGTTCTTCTCCATAGAGATCTACGCTTTGGAACGTGCAAATAGCTTCATGTTTTTTACTGACTGACTCTGACAATTCAAAAGTACCTGTAAATGGTTTATTTGAAATAAATGCTTTGACTTTGACTTTGATTTTAGGTTCTTGGACCGTTGCCATTATATTGTCCCACCCTGCTCCACAATCTGAGCGAAGGTTGCTGATGACTCCCTCCACTTCTTCCTCAGATGTCTCCAAAAGTACAAAAGAGTTACAGGATGATTTAACATTTGCAGTGTTCGTTGAGAGTGGAGAAAGGCTAGTTGGAATTTTACTTTTCAAATCTTTGCCCACGTTTGCAAAGTAAGAGTTTACTGCATTGACTGACTCTTGTGGGGATGTGTTTTAGTTTGTAATGCATTCTGTCTTTTGTTCTTATGCACCTCAGGAGGCCCGGAGTAATCCACGGTTTTATGTTAATTTTGTTTCTAGGAATTTTAATATTTAATGTGTTTTTCATTATGATTTTTTGTACGTTTTCAATTAAATACGTCATGTGGTCACTTGGATTTATGTTGTCATCGTATACCTTATTAAAATCAATAATCCTGCAGTCATTGTTCAAATTCTCATAGTCTATTTTGTTCACAATTTTTGCTTTGTGGTTTTGTCCACTTAAGCGCAGACAGAAAAGGGTAGCCTCGTGATCAGTAACTGCTGATTGAAGAATAAATGTAAGGGAAGAAGCTTGAGTTTTAATTATCACATTGTTTAGACAGCTAGATCCTCTAGTTTGTTCATAATGGGCTGGAATCATACCAAAGAAAGAAAGTAAGTCGAGATAGCTCGATGTAGTTACATTTGACTCTTTGATATTTATATTTATGTCACCCATCACAATTATATTTTTGAAACCGGATACTTTTAATAATAGTTCTTGCAAAGTGTTTAAAAAAATTTCTAATGTGTGAAAACTAGGCGGTCGGTATATCGCAATTATGGCAGTTTTTTTATTTATTTTAATAAGAAGGCAGTTTGCTTCTAGCATATCTGGTTCCTCTATATTAAAGTTAATGTCGTTATTTATGTACACGATTACACCGTCGTTTTGGTTATATTTTCGTGTTGTTGAAAAACTAGAGTAGCCAGTTATAAGTGGTGAGTTATTAACGGATGAGAGCCAACATTCTGACAGAATTATAATATCACAGTTCAATTGTATTCGTTTAAGTAAAGCATTTAGACTGAGACAATTTTTGTTAATGCTTTTGATATTTTGTTGCAATATTTTTAAGAATGAGTTTGGTTTATTTATAGTGTCTTTACAAGCTTCTGCAAAAATATATAAAGGTAAGTGATCAGACACATGCACATCTTCATCAATACCTACACTTACAATTGTCTGCCAGGCTGACGAAGAGACCACACAATGGTTTAACCACCTTCTACATCCGTGAGCCTTGCTAGTGAAGGTATAATAGTCTGAATCATAACCTAACTATTTTTGTATCAGCACAGACCCTGGATTGATCGTTACAAAAACTTAATAACTCAACATAAAATAATTCTTTCGGAAACGATCACAGCTTACTATTGGCACATTAAATGGGGAGCGTCCTTTTATTGCCAAAGCTTAGTAGATAAATTTATGTTTAAAATCGCCACCAAAGTCTCCATTATGTCACTGGAACTCATTGCGATATATATAAAGCAGTATGTACCATAAGCAATAAATCAAAAAATTAACAAAGTTGTGATTTTTACTGATAGTAAAAGCGTGTTACAGCATGTGGCTCGATGCACCTCTGGTAGCACAGGAGCATCGATAGCCTACGAAATTCTGAAATTAATGCATCATCAGAATTAAAATAATATCAATATTTCATTGTAATGGGTTCCAGCACACATAGGAATAAGGGACAACGAGGAGGCTGACAATTTGTCCAAGCTTGCAGTTAATACAGGGAATGAAATACCATACGTTCCAGATCATTGGGAATATATCACCAAATTTCAGGAGAAATGTTCATAAAATGAATAATTTTGATGGGATTTCTAAAAACAAAGGGATATGGTACAAAGTTATACAAAATGAGCCTCCTCGTATACATACAAATATATTTAGAGCGTTTACGCGGTACGGCTTTTCATACAAACATTAAAATCCTTATTTTTCGAAATTAATGAAACGATTTTAATAGAACTTGGTATGCGTACGCTAGATATCTAGGTCTTAATAGTTATCAGAAATAAAAATCAAAAAAGAGTTCAGGGGAAAGGATATAGTGATTTATCACTTTCTATATAAAACTTAAAATCGCTCTCTCTCAAAAATCTTTTTCAATTTTTTTTTCTGATATCTATTTGAACCTGGAAATCTAACGTAGAAGAATAAGGTCTTGAAAGTTTGTATGAAATGACATACGGCGTACACGCTAAGACTACGTTCTGCAGTGCTATTCTCTAAATGACAATTTCGTGGCTGTAAGCTGCGACGAGCTCGTCGACGAGACAGCCTTGAGATCGATCGAGCGTGTGTCGCTAATCCAAACGGTATTCACTAGCGTGGCTGAGCTCGTCGACGAACTGTAAGCTGTAGCCTCTCGTCGCTGTTTCGTTGACGAGTTAAGAACTTAACACAAATTCTTTTAATCATAATCGATCAATCTCGACTGAGAATTTTAGGGGTTTAAAATTTAAAATAAAGGTCTTTCTATAAGTATTTTATGAAATAGAGTAAAATATACACAAATTTAATAATTATAAGAATTTATTGCTTATTTATTGTTCCATTTTAAGACTGAATGACGATTCCTTTGCCTAGTTCGAGCAACGCGACGCGACGATGAAAGCGAACGTAGACAAAAACCACAGACCAAATAGGTTACAAAAACCATAACCAACAACAGACGCGACGCTAACAAAACCACTTGTATTTTTAGTTTGAAAATTCAAGTGTTTGGATCAGCAATTCAGCAGCTATTGCTCGAAACATAACTTATTTCTGTGACCAAGAGATTAAATAAATATACCTTGTAGCGAGGCAACCCCAAGACTAAAGGGTAACCAGTGACGTACCGCGATTTATCTCGCGCGCTCTGTTTATTCTGTGGTCAATGTCAACGGCTGTCAAGTCATGTCATGTAAAATCAAGGAACTTCTACTACAACCTGGAATGAGCATTGTCAATTTGACAACAATATAAAAATAAACCTTATATTTATGAAGCTAAGTTCTATTACAGACAATCACTTGGTCAAAGAGAAATCCGGTCCGAGGGAGAAAGCGCTTAGAGAGCCCTGTGTCCCTTTCTAAAGTGTTGCCAGGAGGATTATTCCCGAATTTAGTAGGAATGGTAGGAAAAAATAATATTATCGTGTTTTATAAAAAAAACATTAACTTTCGTTCTGATATATTTCTAATATTTTTAAATTATCTGTTAGAATGAGAACATTTTTTTAGCAATATTTTAGATTTTTTTTTTTTTTTATTGGTGATGGGTTTGCTCTTGACTCTAGTCAATGTCAGATATGACAGAGATAAAGTCTACGATGGAGCGAGCTTACCCAGAAGGAGCCTGTTCACTCTAACTTTGAAGAGATTAGGGCTGTAAGCTTTTGGAAACACAGACGCAGGCAGAGAGTTCCACTCCTTTGCTGTGCGCATTATAAAAGACGTTTGGAAACGCTTAGTGCGAATTGGTGGAATATCTACAAGGTAGGGATGGTAAGATGCAGTGCGTCTGGATGTCCGATGGTAGAAGGGGGCCGGTGGGATGAGGTCGTGGAGTTCTTGGGCACACTCACCGAAGTACAATCTGTAGAAGACCGATAAGCAGGCAACCTTACGGCGATGAGCCAAGCTATGTAGCTTGGCATCCACCAGTTTTGCGTCACCGATGAGCCTCTTAGCTCTGCGTTCCACCGAGTCAAGCGCGGCAAGCTGATACTTAGCTGAGCCATCCCATAGGTGGCTACAATACTCCATGCAGGATCGGACTTGTGCTTTGTAAAGGGTTAAAAGCTGTCCAGGCCTGAAGTATCGCTTCACCTTATTTAGGATGCCCAGCTTTTTGGCCGCAATTTGGGCTTTGTACTCGATGGTGGCGCCGAAGTTGAGACTGGATGTCAACTCCATGCCTAGGAGCTCGAGCCGATCAGTAACGGGAACAGATGCACCCCGAAAAGTAGGAGTTTGGTCAAAGCGACTCCTTTTTGCGGTAAAAAGACACGCCTGTGTTTTGGTGGCGTTAAAAGTGACCAGATTGTCATCACCCCACTGGGAGACAACGCTTAAGGTCAAATTTGTCCGCTCTACCATGGCCTCTCTCAAGGAACGGACTTCATCCCCGCCGGTTGTTGCGCTGGACAAGTATCTCTCTGAAACCGTACTGTCATCTGCGTACCCAACAAGACCAGGCTGAAGTAGGTCATTGATGTGTAGCAGGAAAAGAGTTGCAGAGAGAACAGACCCCTGAGGAACTCCGGCATCAATAGCCATGAGGTCAGAGGAGCAGCCGTCAACGACTACTCGGATCGACCGTTCATTTAGGAAGTCTGATATCCAGCTACAAAAACCAGCTGGGATGCCATAAGCAGGAAGCTTGTTGAGTAGACCTGCGTGCCAGACCCTGTCAAAAGCCTTCGAGATATCGAGCGACACAGCAAGTGCTTCGCCGTGTCTCTCGATGGCTTCGCCCCAGCAGTGCGTGACATACACAAGAAGATCACCAGTTGACCGTCCCTGGCGAAAGCCATATTGACGGTCACTGAGGAGATCATTGTCTTCAAGGTAGGTCAGCAGCTTACTGTTCAGAACCCTTTCCATAACCTTGCATAGGATGGAGGTAATGGCGATTGGACGGTAATGTGCAGGATCAGCACGGTCTCCCTTTTTGGGCACCGGTTGCACATTCGCAAGCTTCCATGATTTCGGCACCGTTCTTTTTTCAAGAGAGAGGCGGTACAGGCGTGTCAACACAGGAGACAGTTCAGGTGCACATTGCCTCAACACTCTCGCTGGAATACCGTCAGGTCCGCTGGCCTTATTCACGTCTAGACTGCACAATACTCTTCGGACCTCTTTAATGTGAACTGCGATCTCCGGCATCGAAGAGTCACAACGAGGTAAAGTTGGTGGTTGCTTGGAGCCAGCGTCCAGACGTGAATTGCTTGCAAAGAGAGTGGCAAATAAATTTGCTTTCTCTCTTGCAGAGTGAGCCAGGGAACCATCAGGTTTTAGCATTGGAGGCAAAGTGGGTCGACAGAAATTCGTTTCAACCGCTTTCGACAGGGACCAAAACTGCTTACTACCCGGAGGGTGTGATGCTAGTTTGGCCCCGATACGTCCGACATGGTCAAAACGTGCCCTACGTAAAACCCGCTTGCAGGACTTGGCAGCAGAATTAAAGGCTCTTTTCCTCGCGCGAACCCTACGTGCTTTAGCCTTTCGGTCGCGGGCCTTGATCCAGGCTTGGTAAGCAGACTCTTTACGGGCCTCTGCGTGGGCGCATTCTGCATTATACCAAGGCCGGGACTTGTGACCGAGCGGGATGTCGGAGAATGGAATAAAATACTCCATCCCCTGCCGAATCACGTCCGCAATCACATCAGCACAGCACGAGGGGTCACCCGAGGAGAAGCACACTTGCCGCCAAGGATAAGACGCAAAAAAGTGCCGCATCTCATCCCAATCTGCTGACTCGTATCGCCATACTCGTCTCGTGCCCCTAGGACTCTTATCTGGAGGAGAGCAGGTCAACACGGATTTCACCAGGCAGTGGTCAGACGTTCCCAGCGGAGCTGAGACCGATACTGAATGACTGCCCGGATCGGTTGTCAGCAGAAGGTCCAAGCAATTGGGTGTATGGGCGTCAACATCCGGTACCCGCGTTGCCACATTCACCAGCTGGGTTAGATCTAGCGTTACAGCAAACTTGCGCGCTTCTAACCCGGCATGGTCAGTTTTCTGGTACGGGAACAACCACTCTTTATGGTGGGCGTTAAAGTCCCCCAGAAAAATGAGCTTCGCTGTTGAGTACCGTTGCTGGGCTACATCCGTCGACTCCACGAGGGAATTAAACAGCGCTGTTGTCTCCTGGTCACCGCTGTGCGATCGGTATACGCCAATATAGAGAAGTTTCTCCACGCCAGTGTCCACAAGTAGCCATATGGCAGAGAAACCCGATTTCTCAAAGCAACGGAGACGACGACAGCAAATGTCATCGCGGACGTACACACAGACCCCAGCCTGCTTCCTGAACTTGTGTTCCAGAGAGTAGCCCGGGTAGTTGAGGTACGCCACGTCCGACGGAGTTGTTATCTTCGTCTCCGTTAGGAAAAACAGGTGCGGCTTCTCGGTCTCGAGATGATGATGGACCGGATCGAGATTTGAGTGCAACCCCCTGATGTTGGTGAGGTGCACTTTGAGTGGGAGGAAGTGCAGCCGTTGTTTAACCTTATTCCTTTTTGCTTTGGTCATTGTAGTTTTAGAGTGTTAGGGGAAAAAGTCGAACTGTCGAGGCGCTGCTCAGTGAACCAAGTGGAACACTAGAGCTAAACCAACCTATGGGGAACTCATTTGGAGACTGCGGGGACGCCCGAACCCCCCCAGATATGGCCACCGGGTCCTCCCATCCAGTCGCCAGCTGGCACGGTGGAGCATACCGGGATTTTTCGCTAGTTGGCGGGGCAGCCTTTCACACGTGGCTGGCGTGCTACTTGGGCCCCCTACTAACTGCGGTTGGCCAACGGCTGGCACCGTGCTTCGGATCCCGCTACCCTCCAAAATGAGTTACCCGGAAAACCCAGCCCAGTGACCAAGACCGGTTCTGAGCAGAGCCACTGACAGTCTCCTTCTCCCCCAATGGCACTGGCACTCCCGCACTCCGACGGAACACAGCAAGCTGCTTGGCGCCGGACTTCGGCGGGATGGTGGTCGCGAGCCAGGCGGCTCCTTGCGGAGCCTACCACCGCTTTAAGTGGGATCGTTCTGCCGTACCACAGGCAAGCCTGTGGTGCCGTTGCCCGGGGTGGACCGCGAGGAGGTAGATCCCAAACCACCCCAAAAAGTGATACTACAAAAGTAGATACTGTATTGAAATGTAATTAAAAAAGAAAAGATTATTAGTAGAATATATAATTATATAAGTTAGACTGGTAACCCACCAGCCATATTTATTTGTTGTAAAACAATCAATTTCTTTATTCGGATGTAACAAAGATGGTTAAAAAGTGTGCGATTCAAAAGCTGTTCGGTTGCAAAAGCGAATCCTATGCAGGATGCGGTGTTTCTTTCTTCAAGTAAGTATATTGCAATTCTTGAAGTAGGGTGCCCATAATGAACGAAATTATAAGATTATTTACACAATGCAGCATATAAATAGGAGGTAGTCTTCAACGTAAGCATAATAAAACTTTATATGGAATGGTGTACCGAATACTTAAAAGACGTGATCATGAAATTTCACATTTCCCGAGGAACATTGTAGGGAAATGGCAAAAAAGTTTCAACTTGAAGAATCAGGGAGAAAAAATGGCTCGATGTCATTCCAAGTCATTCAAATATCAAAAATTATTCCGTTATTTGCAGTCTACATTTCAGGCCCCAGGATATAATAAAACATAGTTTAATGCGTTTTACTTTAATCCATCCTTAAAGCATAATTATTATTAACTTATGAAATCAAATTATTGGTTAATATATTATATTGTATTGTATTAGTCTCAACCTACATTATATTGGCTGGTCACCCTAATGAAAGGGACAGAGGGCTCTCGCGAAACTATCTCCCTCGGACCGCGTATCGACAGCCTGTGCACATTCCAGGTTGTAATAGAAGTTCCTTGTGTAAAATAATATTATTCGCTTTTCGTATTATATTTTAGTCTGTGTTTCGTATTTTTGCGCAAATAAATATGTTTTTCCGTTTTTCTTGGGATATTATTTCATATGACCTCTGCTCGAATACTGGACTCCGAAATTGATTGCCTTCTGACTGACCCCCGCTAATCGCTTGAACATTGGACAGCGTACTTTCCACCCCTGCTGACCTTTGCTGGATAACCGGATTTGTTTGCTTTGCTGTTTTTACAAATCATGCATCATGACATGAGCCTATGCATTAATTGCGGAGTAGCAACGGACCGCTGCAGAACAATAGAAAGGCGAAGATTGGAAAATGAATTAATTCTTGCAATTGTACAGGAATGGGTCGCGCCGCAAATGGTTAGTATCCGATATTTCTATATCGTAACATTTTTGTACTATATAATTATTTAATGTAATCAAACTAATAGTGTTATCGCTTATGTTTAGTTGTCTGTTGATAGATGTATTTTATAAAATGGTACCAGAATGTGCAACAAATTCATTTTAGACATGTGACATCACCAATCCAGACTGAATATGTATGGTTGCCTGTGTCCCTGCAATGGAAATGTAATAACAGCGTCCGCTTATGTTTTTTATTGAAGAATGGGCTCCTGATGGAAAGCGATGGATGAGGTCTTTTATGGAGCGAGTGTGCCCAGAAGATGCCTTAAGGCACGTTTCACATGTTTACCAAAATGTACTTTGTCTGCTAAGGGGACTCATGCCAATTCCTCTTGATGACAATAGACCAGAAGGGAATGAACAAACACGTATAATTATGACACCAACAAGTGTGTATCCACTGGACTTTCTCTTCTGAGAAGAGTTGGCTGCCATTAACTTAGGACTGGTACATCGCAAGAACACAGTACCTATGCACGAAGTTATAAGAGAATGAATTTGTGATAATAATATCAACACATTAAGTGCAAATCAAAAACAAGATGTTTTCATTAAAAGAGTCTGATTGTAATTTATTGGATTGTAGAAATGTTGAGTCTGTGTAATACCATACTTTTTACCACTGCACACTGGTTTGGTTTGAGCAATTCAGACAGCTACCTATTTAATGAAGTGCCTCAGTTTCTGAACCTTACTATATTAGCTGCTTATTTAATTAAACTTCGGACCGGGGACTCTGGACTGCCTCCTGCACAATTTATGAATACTGTATTATCATAATTATAATGATGATTCTAATGAAACTATTATTAATAAAACTATTTACCAGAATTACGTCTTTTTTTAATTTGAAGAAAAGTGTTATTCAAATCTCAGATTATTGTAATCTGAGATTTATCAAATCCCCAAGAGGATACAATATTAACAAATACAAGCTAGGAGTGATGTATGTGGGGCTTGTCTTATAAACATAGTTTTCAAATTCTGTAGTGATCTTGATCTTACTGATAACCTTTGCTACATGAAACTTAAAGCCTAAGCGCTGATGTATCTAGCTACCTAAATCCTCATCGCGATAAGCTGCAGGCGCTGCAGCCGCGTAGGTCTGTTATAGTCGATTTCGATAACGACAACCATTTGAAATTATTTCCTAGCGTGTACCTGTTCCAGATTTATGTAAGAAACGAAGCCTCAAAACAAGACAATTATATTTTTTAAATCTATACTAGTAAAAAGCTGTAGAGTGTGTTTGCTTGAACGCGCTTATCTCAGGAACTATTGATTCGAAGTAAAAAAATATTATAATGTTGGATAACCCTTTTATCGAGGAATTCTTTATAATATATTAATCAGATCTTCAGAAACCCTATAAGTATACATATATGGATAAACACTCTATCACGGGATATTGTTTCAAATTTTTTTATTAGTTTCGCCTGGCGTGTGTTTTTCAAATCGTCACTTTTCTTAGCTTCTTCTAATAAATGTAGCTTTATAATCAACCGAGCTGCCATTTTATCAAATAATATGTATGAAGATGAAGAAAAAATGTTAGACGTATGCGCGATTATTGTAGCTTTGGCATTTGACAGTTCGAAGCGAGGCTGTGGGCGAGGCTGTAGCAGGCTGTAGGCGTCTTCGTCGCTGTTTGTTCTTAGGGAATACCAAAATGTACAAAAAACTGTCAAAAGTGTCAATTTGCCCGCCGTTGAGTAGTTCTAACTCACAGACGTCACAGCCTTGAGCGCTAGTGTAGCTTTACGCAGCCTAGTGAATACCAATCTGAGTTTCACCGCTGCGGCAGCGCTGTACGCAAGGCTGAATCCTTAGAGAATAGCATAGCTGGACACTATCCGTCAGAAAAATTTAGCTATCTTATGGGAAAAGTTATATCACCCAATTGTGTATGCAATAAAACTGAAGATATTAATGTGATCACATTTCTTCATTTCATTCTCAGCTTAAATGGCTGCCTATCCGTCAAAGGAGATCCCTCAGATCCCTCTGCATGCTCTTCACTATAATGAATGATCCTTGTGCTGCTGATTATTTAAAACAACATTTCAAAGTGTTGGGCTGTTCTCACAGTCTTAACCTTCGTGCATCCAAAAACTTACTCCTTCATATTCCTTCTCACCGCACCGGGTTTATGTGTAATTCCTACGCTATCTCAACCATAAAACTCTGGAATATGCTACCCTTTGACATCAAGAAAGCCGAATCCAAGTTTTCCTTTAAGTCTAAAATCCGAAAATACTACTTAAAAGCCTGTCCTTCTTAGTTTGGTCTTCGTCATGATTATTATGAGTTCTCTCAATCAGAAAGATTAATATGTAACATCATATTTATTAGTTTACTAGCTGTGCCCACGACTTCGTTCGCATGGATGTCGGATAAATTGTACGTACAGAGGAATTTGGAGAGTGGTTGCTCATGACTTAATAATAACAGCCGCAAGGGTTGATATTATGCTTGCTTGCTTCATGCTTCCTACAGCGAAAAAAAAACCCACAAAATTGTTCAATACGTTATATTATATTAAAATGTTACCTATATATTACCTGATTCAGGAGATATGGCTTTTTTCCAATCGTCGAAATAAATTGTTATACCTATAAAAATATGTTTTAATATCATTATGCGTAAATAAATTTATGCTTTAGGATATTATGCTTAAAAAAGTTATGCTTTAGAACTATAAGCTTAATAAATTTATGCTTTAGAATATTATGCTTAATCATTATTATGGTTAGAGAAATTATGCTTAAAACATTATGCGTAAGCTGTTATGCGTAATTATATTATGCGAAAATATAATTATGCCAAACAAAATTATGCTAAGTTATATTAGGTCTTAAAATTTTATGCAAATGGATAGGGAACCGCTAAATAATAGTGAAGTTGAAGGATTCAGTCACATTTTGCCAAAGAAAAGGTTAATAGTTGATTGATATAGGAATGAGCGAAATTGAGCGAACTTAGGTATCATAGACCGTAGTACACGTCTTTTATGAATAGATAGGTACTTTTTTATAAATTTACGAATTTGGACTCGAAACCCTATCAGAGACTTGTTAGTTTTTATGAGACCGAACTTAAGAACGTTAAATGTCTAGCGAACAACAATGGTGCTTATAATTGTGTGAGAGTCAATAATCTGACGGCAAATGTTAACACCGCGATACAGAAAAACGCGTCATCGGTGCAGCACCATCTATCTACCATTTGGTAAACTAACAAAAATTTGGCATCTTATGAAGACGTTAAATAAGTTACGTTATGGTATTAAAATGTTCACTTTTATTTTACTATACTTATCAAAAGTTTCACAAATAACTCAAAAAATTGTTTTGATGTTATTTTCATGCTAACCTGCATTTTATCTTTCTCAAAAGATGTCGCCTAAGAGTCGGCCACCGCAACGTTTAGCGCTGTATGAAGTTTCGATTTTGTTAGTCGATTTTGATGAAATAAACGCTAAATGTTACTTACACTTACACTTAATATTTTTAAGAACTTAGCTTTCGAATCCAATAAGTGGTTTTTGCGTTATGCTGACTCAAACATATTGACAAACAGACAAAAATTTCAAAAATGGCATTTTTGCGTTTTATACCTTTTTCCTAACATTTCTCAGTTATTTTTATGCTAAAATATTCAATGTACCGACACGGCAAGTCTACGATTTTATTATATGTATTGATTATTTCAGTATATATATGTATTTTATTAGTATTTAATATTTATTTTTAGTTTATTATTTCCAAAACAAAATTCTATTTTAAATCTTATTTATTTGTTGTACACCTACCACAGTGCAATCTTTTGAACCCAAAGGTTGACTGGTAGAGAATGCCTTGTTGCATTAAGTCCGCCCATGTACCACTATTGTACATAAAGTTTAAATAACTAAATAAATATACTTCATTTGCTGATGGATTGTGTAAGAAACAATGATGAGAGAGAGTCATCAGTCAAAGAGTTTAAACAAAATTTTCTAGATGTTGGGTTAATTTAAATAATTTTGGAAAGTCGTAAATCCCAGTTAGATAAGAAGTTAAGTAATCTGGCAAGGCTATCTAATTGATGTCTCAATCTCACTCAAATTAGTAATATATAAATGTTAGTGTAATTAAAACTAATAGAGTACTATTGGGTTGGCATATCCATGTGGATAAAAACCCCGTTTTAAATAAATAGAATAAAAAAAAACAGAATAAACAAAATTATTGACTTTTTATGACACTATTTTAATATAATACCTATAGAAAACGCTACCAAGTTACCGGCTTTATATTAGTGACCAAATAATATTCCATAAAATGTTATTATTTATTTATTTATTTACACATACAATTATTTTAACTGGCAGAACCCAAGATAATAAAAGTAGTCATACAATGCGACATCCAGAGACGCCCCTCACAAACTGATCACCCACCTACGCGAGTCCATGATTGACCAGTCTCGGCCAACAGCAAAAAGTTAATTTATAAATCGGCGAAAAAATCACCCAATCAAGCTTGGTAAAATAATAAATATGGCACATGTTACTTCTATGTTTCTTCTATTAAAATATTTCAAATAATGTTTTTGGCAAAAAAGACGTCTGTTAATAGTTTTCGGTAAAATGAAATTCGAACAAAAACAATTCGGAAAAGTGCCCACTTCCCGCGTAAAGCCTATTGAACCCGTTCCATATTTTAATGACAATGACTGTTGTTATATCTGACAATTAATCTGAAGGCTACTTATCGTTCACCTTTAAGTCGAAATATCAGGGACACTGTCACTCACTGTCAAAAGTTTGTCAAATGGTAGGGAAATTAGACGTGTTTTAATTGAATACGGCGAAACAAAAGGAGTAACCTGGTCAACTTAGACAGAACTTAGATTAAAAGTCACAATTTTCTTTTTGTTACAAATACATTCATTTCAATTTAAAATATTGACAGCAAAAGTAACGCATATTCGAGCGGAAAACAACAATTTGATTGGTTGTCTACCGATTATCTTCTTTTATACCTATTAACATTAAAAAAATAAAACAACAGAAAAGTAGTATTTTCAATTTTATATTTATATTGACGATAAGATAATGATTATGTATTTTAATTACTTTTTAGAAATCATTATAGAAATTAGACTTAATTTATTTTAATCATTTTCATCTCTTATTATGTTTGACATTCTGACGTCAAATTACCATCTCTTGGAAATCTAAGAAAATTTTCCACAACACAGGATTACCTACAATTAAGTAGAAACATGTAGGTACAATTCTATTTTTATTGTCGAAAATAATTAATTATCAGGATTTCCATTAAAAATTTAATGCGAAGGTAAAAACTAGTTAGCTACAACGAATTGGCGTGAAATTGATGCAATCGTTATGTTTATAGCTCTTTACAATTCCGTACATGTTATAAATCACATTTTTGTTAATGACTGATAAAAATAACAAGGCAAAAAACTATTAACTTTGCTTTTTGAACGGTTTTCTATCAAACATTTTTGTTTTACGGCGTTTCCTATAATTGGGCTCTATACTTTGATTACTTTCATGAAATGTGACTCTTATCTCGACTATCACAAAAATCCATTTTCGGATCAAACTATGCATTTTAATTTATATAAAAATCCAGGTACCTACTCTATTTAATATTGAAAAAAAACAAAACTATAAGTTTAAGAGGAACAAAAAACAACAAAAATTCTCAAAATCAATGATGAATCAACTAATTCCCAGACCATATCAGAATGATCCGGATTTTATTAGGAGAAAACACAAAATCCATTGTATCATCTTTCACAACAATCGGTCCCTGAATGAAAAATCGGCTACAGCCCCGACATGTGAAAATTCCCAAATAAAAAATAACTCTTATGTAATTGGTAAATAAACACTAAATTCGCGATTAATTCGGCGCACACCGGTGTGTTGCCGGTGCTTGAGCGGTTAAAATTGTTATAATAATGCGAAGCTGAGGAAAAAAACATTAGCTAATACATATGTACTTGAACCACATGCACTATGAATAGTAAGCACTGACTTGGAAAGCGTCTCAATAAATATGTTTTAACGCTCAAAAACTTAACAGACTACAAAAAATATGTTAGCCACTACATAGAGCGATGGTGATGGTATATTCGAATGGTTGGATATGCCCGGTATTGTTTTGGGCGAAATGCTTTCTTCAGCGCCTTAGGACCGCTGAACTTGGTTGGGACGAGCCACTTCGGGATGCCCTGTTGGAAGATTGGCTCCAATTTGTATCCGCACTCCCTACGGTCAACGAGGTCGCGCTACCACGCACTATCCTCCCACGCTGGGAGCTATACTGCTACCCTTCATGGGTTTAGTGACGCGTCTTCGCACGGTTACGCAGCCGTTGTTTAGACTAAGATGAATTTATAATGTATTAATGTATTTTATTTATTTTCTTATTGTAAAATTGTAATTTATTATACACTACTTTTAAATTGATGACTTTTGTTTGTTTCTGTTAAATTTTAAATGTTTTTTTTTAATGTTTTTAAAATTGTATTGTTTTAATTAATTCCTTATTCTATCTAATTTTCATGTATTTTGTTTTTTTTTTTAACTTGTGTATGAATATGGACTTATTCTGAAATAAATGAATTTATATTATTATCTCGTTTATTCATTTGTATCCCTATCTTTTACATTTTTAAATATTTATATAAAAAAAACAATAAAAAAACATTAAAAATAGTAGTCCGCCGGTGTCGGGAGCAGAGTCCAAGCTACCGGTGGTTAGGGCTTCAGAGACAGGAACCTCCTCACAATACGAGCCGTATCGAGTAGTACTGCCTTCTGTATCAGGCCCTATAACCAACTGCGTAACGCTAGCTTCGCCAGGTGGTCGTCGAAGCTTTTGGCTGTCAAGCCATTGGCCGTAAGCCGAGTACACATTTCACATGTCGACAACCTTGTGTGCTAAGTCAAGATACTTAATTTGTTTTTCTTTCTCAGCTTTCACGAGGTTCTCGTCATGTGGAATGGTAACATCGATTATCATTGTGCGGCGCGCTAATCGGTCTATCACCACTATATCGGGCTTGTTAGCTATGATAGTCCTATCAGTGATGATAGACCGGTCCCAGTACAACGTGACATGGTCATTTTCGAGAACTGGGTCGGGCACATACTTGTAATACGGTACCTCAGAATCCACAAGTTTGTATTTCAAAGCAAGTTGCTGGTGAATAATCCTGGCCACTTGGTTATGCCTGTGCAAGAACTCGCCGTTTAGCCAGACGAGGACAACCAGAGATAATATGTCTGATGGAATCACCCGGACGGTGGCATGCCCGACACATGTCAACCGTCCCGTCCTTCATAATATGCCTCCGGTAGTTGTTCGTAAAGATAACTTCGTCCATAATTGCACAAACAAAACCTTCAGTTTCTCCGAAGAGATCACCGATTTCCATCCTGATGGCGCCACTGAAAGTTTCAGTTGCCTGCAGTAGCTCCATCAGTCGCAAATTGTTGGGGGCAAAGAGTTTCAAGTCATCCATGTAAAGAAGGTGAGATATGGTTTGACCACCTCTTCTCAACCGATAGCCTAGGCCTGAATCCCCCAGCAGTGTGCTAAGAGGATTCAGAGCTAAGCAGAACCAAAGTGGAATCAAACTGTCGCCCTGAAATATTCCCCGTTTAATCCATACAGGCTCATCGTTCCCTTGAATCGGTCGACATCCTGGATAGCGAAGGACCGTTTTCCAATGCCTCATACATGACTCAAGGAAGGTGCGTAGAGTTGCATCTATTTTGTACAACTCCAACACCTTCATGAGCCATGTATGTGGCACAGAATCATAGGCCTTCTTGTAATCTATGAGGAGTAGCTCCTTAGTGCCGCGGGATCCCTTCCTACATCCATTCTGAGAGGCGGACATAATTGAATTAGTCTCAATGTGATCATTAATTTTCACTCTCACAAACAAGTAATCGGTCTATAATTCTTGGGTTCCGCGGGACTACCAGTCTTATGGAGGAGGTGGGTAACGCCAGTTGTTAGAAACTGTGGTAGCGACCCAGACTCCAAGGATGACTGGAATTGAGATGCCAGGAGCGCGTGTGAGCTGCTATACCACTTAAGCCAGAAGTTGTGCAGTCCGTCCGGGCCTGCAGATTTGCGGTTCGGTAATGGACGGACTGCTGTGGCTACATCTATTGGTGGGATGGCATTAGCTTCCATTTGTGGTATAGCTTCAAACACGCGCTCGACATCGCGCATCCAGTCACCCTCGGCATGACAGTCGGGCACCGACCAGATATTTCGCCAGAATGTACTCGTGGCGAAATCATCTGGTCGGCACACGTCCGTCTGGAACATGCGATTCTGCGAATATCGATCAACCCGCCGCTTATACCGCCGAATACCCTCGGTAACCTCTCGACAAAGGCCTTTGTGGCGACCTTGGATAGATTTGTGTCTCGCCGTGGGTTACCTCCTTTGATCAGGTCTGATTGCGGTACCAACTACAAGGGAACAAGTAGCTATTTGAAGGAGGTATACCCCTTCCTTAATGAGAGCCAGGTTGACATTGGTAACAAATTGGCCCGCCGAGGGATCACTTGGTGGTTTGACCCGCCAGCCTGCCCGCATTGGGGGGGTATTTTTGCGGCCGCGGTGAAAGCGGCAAAGGGACACTGGCGGAGATTGTTGGGAGACACCGTTCTCACCTTTGAGGAACTAGCTAAGGTATTTTGCTGCATTGAAGCTGTACTAAATTCGCGTCCATTGTGCCCGCTTTCTTCGGACCCGAACGACTTGGAGGCTCTAACCCCGGGCCATTTTTTGATTGGACAGCCACTTGTCGCCCTGCCGGAGTACCCTCTTGTCGATGTGAGTCAAAATCGACTATCGCGGTTTCAGTTGGTGCAACAGCTCGCTCAGAGCTTTTGGCAGCGTTGGAGCTTAGAGTATCTGCACATCCTCCAGCAGCGCGTCAAGTGGACAGATAGAACTCATGCGCTCAAGATCGGATACCTCGTCCTGATTAAGGATGCCAACCTTAAGCCGTTGTATTGGCGCAGGGGGCGCATTCTCAATTTGGTGGCTGGCACTCTGACCGCTGACACTCAGCAAAACGAGGGACCCCGTCGGGTTCCTCGTTTTGCTGAGGTTTTGGTAGACGGATCAGTCATGAACAGAGCGGTCGCAACCTTGTTAAGACTGCCAATAAATTGATAAGGATGGACGGGCCTACCCCGGACGGGTAGGCCCCTTCCGAGGGTGTAAATGTATCGTACCACACTCGTTTCCGAACGCAGTTTGTGACGTCTTGGGCGCTGTCACTGACATGTCAATTGTAATGCTTTTTTTTTTCTATCAATCGCACGGAACGTAAAGATTGAATATTGTTGAGAAAAATTGAAAATCTATTTGAATCCGAGTTGTTTTAGAGATTATTGTTTGAAATTCGAGCTTATTTAGCCTAACACGGGTTTTGAACATATTGACCCGGGATAGTTAGTGCATTGGCACCACCCCGCGTGTGGAATTGATACTTCGTGAAAAGACAGTTCAGTTCAGGCCCGGAGCTGCTTGTGATCGTCTTGAACAATAGTTGTGGTACATGGGACACCAGCCTCCTCCTCTGATCTGACATCAAACTCTCGACTCATTACACAAACAAAGACAACTACATAAATACACAGAAACGACGTGATCTGCAGACAGGACATCATCACCAGCGCTAGGTAAGTGCAAATAAGGCAAGAGGATTGTTAGTTTGGCTCCGCGATTCGCGGACATTCGACGGACCGGAGCTTGCCCTGCTTGGGCCTCGAAAATAGTATTTATTTTAATGAAATTATAGACTCTGAATGGGCTCAGTGGTGAATTTATAATAAAAGAGTGGACTGTATAAATATGGTTGTATTGTTATAATTTACACTATCAACAGAAATATGAGAAACTAGCTGCTACCCGCGACTTCGTCCGCGTGGAATCCTGTTTTTATAATGGTTAATTTATCTTTTTTTGGTATAATATATTTGTCTCCCATCACAGGCAGTTGTAAAATAAATAAATAAATAGTAGTAAGATAGTAGAGTAAGAAGTCTAAATAGTATTTGTTTGTTTCATCATCATCATATTAGCCGAAAGACGTTCACTGCTGGACATAGGCCTCCCCTAAGTTTCGCCACAACAAACTGATTAATAAATTACATCAAAACACTTTTTTTTTGTTTTAAGTGGAACTTATAATGTCTTAAAAAAGTGATCATTTATATCTAAGAAAAATGAAAATTTTAAATAAAATATATTATTCCTATTTATCAATACAATAAAAAAGAAATCCAAATCAATGTTTTAACAGTTCAACTCCATTTTCCATAGATGTGATGTGCGTTGTGCATTTGATCTCATTTTAAGAATTGCGGTGTTAAGATTCTCTGCGGAAGGATGATTTTGAAGAATGACAATTTATTACAATCTTTATCACCAGGTGCGTGTTTTACATTTCCTAAGCCTAATAAGCTACAGTAACGCTAAGATGGGCCATTTATTATTATAACACCCACGGACAGGTGGCGTAGCCCTGTGACAGCGGAGCTTCTAAGACAAAAAGAGTTGAGTTAGCTCGGGTGATCTTGTGTTCTTAAAAAACTCTTTTACAAAAAAGAAAAATTCAACCGACTTCCAAATAAAAAAACAACTACAAATTACTAAAAAACTTTAATTTTGGAAGTCAGTGTTGAATTACGAAGAAACAACCAAAAACACCGACTATTTTTAATTTTATCTACACAGTTATTTTTTTAGTAAAAGTATTTTTTATTTCTCACACCAAACAACACTACTGAAATGATGAAATTTTCTTCTAGGTATTTGGATTTAGAAATCAAACTACTAAACCGATTCAGATGAATCTCGAGAAGTATTTCCTTTCACATAAAAAAAAATCAAATTGGTTTATAAATGTCGGAGTTATGAGGTAACAAACATAAAAAAATAAAAAAGCAACCTAATTGAAAATCTCCTCCTTGTTTTGAAGTCGTTTAAAAACTTACAATTGTTTCGATCTATGTTACCGGTTCCAAATCAAAAGCGGATTTCACCACTGAAACTGAACGCGATCGGTACATCTAAACTGCGTTCAAGAGCTGTCAGTGTAAATATTCCATAGAAAAATAATAACACTGAAAGCTCATAAACGTGGTTTATTCGCTGATCGCGTTCAGTTACATTGGTGAAATTGGCCCTAAGAATCAATTTGATTAATTAGTTTGAAGAGTACCACCAGGCGTATGACGTTCTGTTTTGTTATACAGGGTGTAAGAGTCAGCCCTCCGCAGGCGGATGAGGTGCATTAAGTTCCTTATTTTGAATCATATTCCACCAGAATTTTTCTGAGAAAAATTTTCATGTTTTTTACCGTTTTTTCAGTTACTTTTCCTTTCTTTCAGTGTAAAATTACATTCTTTGAACGCAACACTCCATTTTTATAAATAATACAGCGAAAATAAAAAAAACTTGAGAGGTGTCAAGGTACACCCGGATGGAACGAAGTTCCTATCGATTAATTGGTGAAGGAATTGTAATAAAATTTCATTTTTTTAAAGTTATACGCACGGCTTACAACTATAGCAAAAAGCGTCGTTACAACTTTTGGTCTTAATTTTTTCCGTCTGGCCCCCTTTCGCAACGCGCGATAAGGAACTTCGTAAAACCGTGAAAATGACACCCATGATGAAAAGTTGTCAAATCTCGTGGGCGCAATCTTGGATTTCGATTTTGACCTGGTAATCGTTATTGGCGACCCTGGAAACCATGAAAATGAAAACCATGATGAAAAGTTTTCAAATCTCATGGGCGCCATCTTGGATTTCGATTTTGACCTTGTAATCGTTATTGGCGACCCTGAAAACCATGAAAATGACACCCATGATGAAAAGTTGTCAAATCTCGTAGGCGCCATCTTGGATTTCGATTTTGACCCGGTAATCGTCATTGGCGATCCCGAAAACCATTAAAATATGACACCCATGATGAAAAGTTGTCAAATCTCGGGGGCGCCATCTTGGATTTCGATTTTGACCCGGTAATCGTTATTGGCGACTCCAAAAACCATGAAAATGACACCCATGATGAAAAGTTGTCAAATCTCGTGGGCGCCACCTTAGATTTCGATTTTGACTCGGTAATCGTTATTGGCGACCCCGAAAACCATGAAAATAACACCCATAATGAAAAGTTGTCAAATCTCGTGGGCGCCATCTTGGATTTCGATTTTGACCCGGTAATCGTTATTGGCGACCCCGAAAACCATGAAAATGACACCCATGATGAAAAGTTATCAAATCTCGTGGGCGCCATCTTGGATTTCGATTTTGACCCGGTAATCGTTATTGGTGACCCCGAAAACCACGAAAATGACACCCATGATGAAAAGTTGGCAAATCTCGTCTAATCAAAATAAAATAAACATCTTCTAAACTTACAGACTAACACTTAAAGTAAGCTAAATTAAACATCTCCAAGTATCCTAAATCGAACATTGCGTCTTGACCGAGTGGTAACGGGTTGCTGAATGACAGCTGGCTCCGGGGCTGGTGATGTTAGAGGCGCTGGCCGTGGCGGAGATGGAAAGCTGATTGGTTTCTGTGAGGTTGACGTGGGTTTCAAGCGATCTTTCGTACTGCACCTATCTACTGGCCCCACTGTTTCATCGATAACCTGAAGATGGCTGAAGATGGCTGAAGATTTACAGTGGATTTACAGACTTATATTGGACCAACTATTAGGTCCTGAAGAATATATATTGTTACAAATAATTTCTACTTGTCTAGTGTTTACATAATTATGAATGTTACAAATAAAAATATTAATTTAAAGTATGTCGTTTGGCATATCTTCATGATTAAAGGCTTACACAGAAAGTGGCCGCTGAGATGCTACAGATAAAAAAAAACTTATTTACAGTCATAACCTCTTTAATATTGGCACTGTAGGTATTTGAAAAATTGAATATTAATATTGCGGATGTATTACCTTAACATTGATGTTAAGTATGTTATAAGATTGTTTGGAAATCTAAACATAAACAAAAACACAAAAAAAAAATCAAAACCTACTAAAACGCCTGCATACGGCGGGGTTCGAACGCACGCATCACTAAGTGGAAGTCCGGTCATTAATCGCCTTGGCTGATTTCACTCGTTAAAACAATTCAAAATTTGCGTTCCTATCAGTACAGAGGTCACCAGTGGCTACGATTTAAATCATGCCGTAAAATTTATCTTTGAATGCCCGTTACTTTTTTCCTGGCCACCAATTTAATTGAAACAAATACTAAATCAAAAAAGTATTTTCAGAGATTAGCGTTAACAGACAGACAGACAAGAAAATCTGAAAAATCTTTTATTGTGCAGTATAGGTAGGGCTAACTTCGAGAAGGAAGTCAACCGTCGAATCCGACTCGGATGGGCGGCGTTCGGGAAGTTGCGCGGTATCTTCTCGTCTCACATACCACAGTGTCTCAAGACGAAAGTCTATGACCAGTGCGTGTTGCCAGTGATGACCTATGGACTCGAAACGTGGTCGCTCACAATGGGCCTCATCAGAAGGCTTAAAGTCACCCAAAGGGCAATGGAGAGGGCAATGCTCGGAGTTTCCTTGCGTGATCGAATCAGGAATGATGATATCCGCAAGAAAACCAAGGTTACTGACATAGCCCGAAGGATCGCCAAATTGAAGTGGCAGTGGGCAGGGCACATTGCTCGCAGAACAGATGGTCGATGGGGCCGAAAAGTTTTGGAGTGGCGACCGCGTACCGGAAGATGCAGCGTTGGAAGGCCTCCCACAAGGTGGACCGATGACCTGGTGAGGGTCGCGGGTAACCGATGGATGCGAGACGCACAGGACCGGTGGTTGTGGCGACACTTGGGGGAGGCCTATGTCCAGCAGTGGACGTCTTTCGGCTGATATGATGATGATGATGATGATGATGTTCCTTTTTAAATTTATTGCAAAACAACAGTTTGAACCACTAAAATGTATTATTTTTTACGAGCTAACTTATAACAGATGTGCACTGTACGGAATAGGTGGGTAGAATCTGGGGTGGGTAAAATAAGAAGCCTAAGGTCTTCCTTGGTTTACAAAGAACATTTTTGCTGAATATAAATTCAATCTATCCACTAGTTTGGCGTGAAGCCGTACCATACACACATACAAACAGACAAAAATTCTAAAATGTCACTTTTTCTCATCAGTTACGTTTTTCTAACAAAAGCCACTTATTTTTTCTCGAAAATTCTCGATGTATAGTTTTTCTTTCGTTACTGTTTTATTATATGTATAGATTATCGTGAATCAATGACCCAAAAGTGTCCCTAAACTCAAGCCAGCATTGGTAGTTCCCATCAAAATGAGGCAATTTCTCCGCTCGACGCGGCGCGAGTTGGACGTGTGCAACTAAAGTGTGGACTTTTGTTTAAAATCTAAGTTATTAAATTTATGATTCGTGGATTTTGTTAAATCTTATTCCTTGTCTAACTTGTGGAGATTTTATGGACGGACCCCTCCCAGTGCACGGTGGTCCAAGCGCCCTACAAGCGCGGTCATAAATATGTGATTTTTCTGAAGAGTTAATAATAAAAAATACTTCACAAATGCACATTAATGCTTTATTTACGTAATTTTATACATAATATATTATAAACTGTAGAATATGTACTGTTTATATTATATTTAAATTTAAATAGTAAATTTTTGAGATTTATTGTCCCTCGTTCGGAAATACATCTGAATATGATTTTAACGCTATTCATGAAGAGAATATAATTAAATATGTATTCATTTATATATTATACATATTATATACAACAAAAAGCAAGAAAACTAAAACTACAATTTATTTACAAACGTAATCATAACCACAACTAAGTTATAATAACCACAACAATCAACCTAATTTCAATTTAATCTAAATTCGTAATAAATCTAAAACCTGCCTCGACATAACGCTCTTTTTCTAACGGGGAAGTTTCTGAAGACTAGTAATGAATGGGTCTTAGTAAAAGTCTGTTAAGTAAGTCCGTATTCGTAAACTAAGTACTCGCGACATTTTTCTCATGTGATCCCGCATGAAGGCCTTATAATGTCAGTACACTTTGGTAAGATGGTAAAATGTCACATGCAGTTTTATTGTTACTGAAATTCTTATTTAATAAATATTGATGCTTTGTCAACTTAGCCTTAACAAAAAGGGATAAGACCTTGTCCGCATTTATATTCAGTCTCAAGCTGCTAGTATTAGACGTATCAGAAGTATTGAGTGCATTCACAGCAGAGTCATCTACTTATAATTCTGTCAATCTTCTACGTTTCGAGGGCTTAGACAATTCTGAAAAATCTTTCGTGGGGCGTCCGCGTTTGCAAGATGGCCCGGGCTGGATCGCCTTTTCTTGAATGCACTGCTCATTACTTCTTACTAATTCGACACATTCAATTTTATTTAACAAATCTGAGTACTTATGCAAAAAAATTGATTTATTTCAAAAAACACACAAAAAAAAAACAAAACAATAAAACAATTTTCCAAAATATATCAAGAGTATTACATACACTGAGTATCTAACTATCTAGGTTCCTAATGTCTAGATTCTCCACCTCATCCAGTAAAGCTAGAATAGTTTCCAACACGTGTTGATGTTTCTGAGGAACACTTTCAGTTACGACAGACCAAATCTCAAAGAAATGCATCCTTGAGAAAGTATATTTTAATCAAAGTACCTGAAAAAAAGATTAAAATATTTTACGTATGTTTCGTAGACCGTGCTACGCCTGAGCCTACGCAGTCGTAGAGGCTATATACCAACTAAAGTCGCAAAAGGACGCAAAAAAACCTTTTATATTTTCAAAATAGACAGTTCAATCTTTAATTAGACTTTTATTGAAATATTGCTACAGAACCTGGGCATAACTTGCGACATTATCGTCCTAACAGAATGTTGGTTGTCAAACCAAACAGCTGTTATACCATCATTAGACGGATATGTTTCGCATAAAACCAACCGGAACATCAACCAGAATGATGGTTTAGTTGTGTATGTTAACAATAATTTAAGTACATCTGTAGAAGAACCTTTGCTACAAAATAGTAATTGCTTACTCATTAAAATTAATTCAGATACGGTAGTTATGGCTATATACAGACCTCCTTCTCAAAATCTCGCAAATTTCTTAGATTCACTAAACGTACAGTTACAAAGTCTTACAACTTTTAAACACATAATACTAATGGGGGACATCAATATCAACATTGCTTCCGGGAAAATGGATATACATGCCCATAACTATCTTAATATCTGCTCATTCCACGGACTCTTGCCAGCTCATTACCACCCCACGCATCAAAGCGGTTCATGCCTAGATCATTTCATTATAAAAACAAATAACCCAACCAAAACTTTTGTTACTAATTCGTCGCTTACTGATCACCAAGCAGTTTTACTAACATTGCAGGTTTCTTTACCCAGAAATAATTATTTACGTAGCCATAATAAAGTCAACATGACTCACCTCGAAAAAGACATACGTAATATTAATTTTGACCCAGTTTATAATTCCACCGATGCAAACATTTCTATTAATTATTTTATAAATTCACTTCACTCAGCAATAATAAAACATACATTTGCTAAAATAACGCCAAAGAAGTATAAGTGCATTAAACCTTGGATTACACCCGGACTTGTTAGATGTATCAGGCATAGAGACAAACTTTACATAAAGTCCAAACTTGAGCCTGAAAATGAAATTCTTTCCATTACGTATAAAAGATATAGAAACTTCTGTAACAACCTTCTGAGAAAAATAAAAAATGAATATGATAGAAAAGAACTGCAGAAAGCAGGCCAAAATAGTAAACTTATTTGGAAATTTATAAAAACAAATACATTTAGAACAAAACAACCTGAACCTCCACTTGACTTATTGACAATAGAGAACAACCCAGTCGAATCAACAAATAAAGTTAATCTCTATTTTTCTAACGTAGGCAAAACTTTAGCAGAAAAGACCATTCAATCTAGAAGTTCTTTCCCTCAAAGCAAACCTAAAACTTTCCCCACACTCAAATCGTTTGTCTTACTAGATACGGATGTCGATGAAGTATTAACAATTATTTCTGGATTAAAGGATGTTTGTGCAGTTGGGTGGGACGACATATCAAACAACATACTTAAACATTTCAAATATCTACTTGCTCCGCCACTAACTCATATTTTTCAGTTATGCTTAACTAATGGTATATTCCCTAAGTCGCTTAAAAAAGCAGTGGTTACTCCTGTATATAAATCTGGTGACAAAAAATGTGTTAACAACTACAGACCCATTTCAGTTTTAACAGGGCTCTCCAAAATCCTAGAGAAAATCATTAATATTAGATTAATGAAATACCTAGAAGATAACAAATTGCTTTCAGATAGACAGTTTGGCTTTAGGCCCAATAAATCAACTAATCAGGCAGTACATCAAATGACGGAGTATATAACAACTAATTTGGATAAGGGCTTGCACTCCATTGGGATCTTCCTGGACCTCGCCAAGGCCTTTGATACAATTTCCGGTCCTTTATTATTGGACAAGCTTGAAACACTCGGAATAAGAGGAACAACGCTTTCACTGCTTTCTGATTATCTTAGTGACCGCGAACAATGTGTTAAAATTGGTCAGTACGTCAGTTCTGAGCTTCCAAATAGTAATTACGGAATACCACAAGGTAGTATTTTGGGTCCTACTTTATTCCTTGTATATATAAATGACCTGTGCAACTTAACACTCCAAAATGGTGTCATAATGTCTTATGCAGATGACACAGCTCTATTGTTTTCAGACAAATCTCGAGATGAGGTGTATAAACAAGCCCAGAACGGTTTTAATATAGTGTCTAATTGGCTATATGAAAATCTTCTTACACTAAATGCAGAGAAAACCAAACACATTTTATTTACTATGAAAAATACTAACCTGCCAACTACTAACATAAACATTTATGCGCATAAGTGCGGCACGTATGCTGACAATGCATGTAATTGTCCTACATTAGCAAAAACCGATCATATGAAATATCTTGGTGTAACGATTGACACAAATCTGAATTTCCGTAAACACATTGATTTGTTATGCACTCGAATGCGTAAATTGATATACATTTTTAAGAATTTACGTTATATATCGGACTATAAATTAATTAAACAGGTCTATTTAGCTTTGTGTCAATCCATTCTCACTTATTGTATAACTTCATGGGGTGGGGCTGCTAAATCAATCCTATTGCCATTAGAACGTGCGCAGAGAGCTATCCTTAAGGTAGCAACCTTTCGCCCATTTAGATTTCCCACACACGAGCTTTACACGGCATGTAAGGTTTTAACTGTGCGTCAACTTTTTATATTGAAAACAGTACTGCACCAGCATAGCAAACTTCCTTATGTCCCAATACCTATAGATAAGAGAAGAAAAGACTTAGTTTGCATAAAGCCTCAAACTAGACATACTTTTATAAATAAGTTTTATGTATTTTTAGGTCCGTTCTTATATAATAAAATCAATAAGTCTCTAAGTATATATAGTGAAAACTGTAAAAAATGTAGTGAAATGTTGAGTGAATACTTAGCGACATTTAATTACTCAGACACTGAAAAATTGCTAGAAGTAATGCAATAAGTTTACTAATGTTAAGTCAATTATTTGTTAAAAATATAATTATTATGTATCAATGCTAGCTCTATGTTCAGCAACATAATAGTCCACTAAAACCCTCAGCGTTGTTAAGTGATGGCCTGAAACACAGGTTTGAATAAGCCTACATCAGGCAGGTCGCTATTATTGGATTCAGTGGGCCTTTAACCAATATAATATAAGTTATACACTAGATTTATTTTAGGCATAGTTTAATGTTTTCGTCATAATATTAATATGTAACTTTGTAATGATGTAACTTCCATATAATTTATACTTATGTGAACTTATGAATAAATTTATTATTATTATTCTCTTTATTCATTTTCTTACACATACATTTTATATTTTTAAATATTTAAATAACAAAAAAAAAACAATAAAAAAACATTTAAAAATATAAAAATAGTAGTCCGCCGGTGTCGGGAGCTGGGTCCAAGCTACCGGTGGTTAGGGCTCCAGAGAAAGGAACCTCCTCACAATACGAGCCGTATCGAGGAGTACTGCTTTCTGTATCAGGCCCTTTACCCAACTGCGCAACGCCAGCTTCGACAGGTGGTCGTCGAAGCTTTTGGCTATCAAGCCATTGGCCGTAACGACGATCGGCACAATGACAGCCGAGTCCACATTCCACATGTCGACAACCTCGTGCGCTAAGTCAAGATACTTGATTTGTTTCTCTTTCTCAGCTTTCACGAGGTTCTCGTCATGTGGGATGGTAACATCGATTATCATTGTGCGGCGCGCTAATCGGTCTATCACCACTATATCGGGCTTATTAGCGACGATAGTCCTATCAGTGATGATAGACCGATCCCAGTACAACGTGACATGGTCATTTTCGAGAACTGGGTCGGGCACATACTTGTAATACGGTACCTCAGAATCCACAAGTTTGTATTTCAAAGCAAGTTGCTGGTGAATAATCCTGGCCACTTGGTTATGCCTGTGCAAGTACTCGCCGTTAGCCAGACGAGAACAACCAGAGATAATATGTCTGATGGACTCACCCGGACGGTGGCATGCCCGACACACGTCAACCGTCCCGTCCTTCATAATATGCCTCCGGTAGTTGTTCGTCAAGATAACTTCGTCCATAATTGCACAAACAAAACCTTCAGTTTCTCCGAAGAGATCACCGAAACGTAGCCAGGCCACGGACGCTGAGAAATCTACGTCGGACCCATAAAGAGCCCGATAGAAGCGCCCGTGAAGCTCCTTGCCTTTCCATACCTCCTTGCGGTCATCTGTAGTAAGTATTACAGGTTTGCGCCAGTTCTCTTTCGCCATGGACAACGGGGTGAGTCCCTTGTCCACTGTGACCACATCTCGGTGCATACCCACATCGGCTTTGAGAAAATATTCTCTGAGACTGCACATCTCGCGGTTGTGGAGAGTCTTAGCATTTAAAAAGCCTCGACCTCCACATTTACGCGGGATGTACAGTCTCATCACCGACGATCGTGGGTGATGCATCCGATTATTATTATTATTATTATTATTTCCTTTATTCTTTTGTACAATACATATAAATTACATTTTTAAATATTAAAATACAAAGTTATAAAAATATTTAAAAATATAAAAAATAGTAGCCCACCGGTATCGGGAACAGGGTCCAAGCTACCGGCGGTCAGGGCTCCAGCGAGAGGAACCTCCTAACAATCCGAGCCGTGTCCAGAAGTACTGCTTTCTGAATCAAGCCCTTGATCCAGCTGCCTAACGAGAGCCTCCTGAGGTGTTGGTCGAGGCTCATGGCTATTAAGCCGTAGGCTGACACGACTATCGGTACAATGATTGCCGAATTCACATCCCACATGTCGACAACCTCGCGAGCCAAGTCAAGATATTTTATTTGTTTATCTTTCTCGGCTTTCACGAGGTTCTCGTCATGCGGGACGGTTATATCTACAATCATTGCGCGCCTCTCGATTCGGTCCACCACCACTATATCAGGCTTATTTGCAAGAATAGTCCTGTCAGTGATGATGGACCGATCCCAGTACAGTGTGATACTGCCATTATCGAGAACTGGGTCGGGCACATACCTGTAGTACGGCACCTCCGATTCCACAAGACAGTATTTCAGAGCAAGTTGCTGATGGATAATCCTGGCTATAAGGTTGTGTCTATGCAAGTACTCTCCGTTAGCAAGACGAGAACAACCAGAGATAATGTGGCGAATTGATTCTCCCGGACGGTGACATGCCCGACATATGTCAACCGTGCCGTCCTTCACAATAAATCTCCGGTAGTTTTTCGTCATGATAACTTCGTCCATATTTGCACAGACAAAACCTTCGGTTTCCCCAAAGAGGTCACCAAAACGTAGCCAGGCTACGGACGCTAACTGATCCACATCGGGCCCGTGCAGGGCCCGGAAAAAGCGTCCGTGAAGTTCCTTGCTCTGCCATACCGCCCTGCGATCGTTAGTGTCAAGCACCGCAGGTTTGCGCCAGTTCTCATTTGCCAAGGAGAGCGGGGTGAGTCCCTTGTCCACCGCCACTACATCTCGATGCATACCCACGTCGACAGCTAGGAAATATTCCCTGAGACTGCATATCTCGCGATTGTGGAGAGTCTTAGCATTTAAAAAGCCTCGACCTCCACACTTTCGCGGGATATACAGTCTCATTACCGACGACCGTGGGTGATGCATTCGATGTGCAGTTAGCAGTGTACGGACCTTTCTATCCAGGGCGTCAAGTTCCGTTTGAGTCCATTTGAGTACGCCGAAAGAGTACATCAATACCGGCATGACCCATCCGTTGAAAGCGCGCACCTTGTTTCCGCCCGATAGAAGGCTGTTAAAGACCTTCTTCAGGCGACCAAAGAAGCGCTCCTTCAACGAATGCTTCATGTCAGTAACACTGATGCCTAACGCTTCCGACATACCCAAATACTTGTAAGTTTCGGTTGGAGAGAGGGATCTCAGGTTTATGAAATCCGAGAGTTGACATCCCACGGATTCCATAATCTCTCCACGCTTTACATGCATGACCGCACATTTGTCCACACCAAACTCCATCCTGATGGCACTACTGAAAGTTTCAGTTACCTTCAGTAGCTCCATCAGTTGCAGATTATTGGGGGCAAAGAGTTTCAGATCATCCATGTAAAGGAGGTGAGATATAACCTGACCACCTCTCTTCAACCGATAGCCTAGTCCTGAATTCTCCAGCAATGTGCTGAGAGGATTCAAGGCTAGGCAAAACCAAAGCGGACTCAAACTATCGCCCTGAAAAATACCCCGCTCGATCCTTACCGGTTCGCTATTCCTTTGGATATTTCGACATCCTGGATAGCGAAGGACTGTCTTCCATTGCCCCATACACGACGTCAGGAAGGTGCGTAGCGTTGCATCAATTTTATACAATTCTAGCACCCTCATGAGCCATGTATGAGGCACCGAGTCATAGGCCTTCTTATAGTCTATCCAACATGTCGACAGATCCTTTCGGGAACGTCGAACCTGTTGGCTAATGGCCGTATCAATGAGGAGTAGCTCCTTAGCACCGCGGGACCCATTCCTACACCCATTTTGAGAGGCAGACATGATGTTATTGCTGCTTATGTGATTATTAATTTTAGCTCTCAAAATGGATGTAAGAACTTTATAGACCGTTGGCAAACATGTTATCGGTCTATAGTTTTTGGGTTCCGCGGTGCTACCAGATTTATGGAGCAGGTGGGTATCTCCTGTCAAAAGGAATTCGGGCAGCGAGCCAGACTCCAAGGCAGTTTGGAACCGAGATGCCAAACAAGCATGCGACCTTTGTAACCACTTAATCCAAAAGTTGTGCAGTCCGTCCGGCCCTGGAGACTTCCAGTTAGGCAGCGGACGGACTGCACGGGCTACATCTTGGGGGCTGATTGTAATTGCCCCCATTTCTGGTATTATTATTATTATTATTATTATTATTATTATTATTATTATTATAATTTAAGATATGTGAGAGTATTCGACTATGGTAGAAATTAGTTGTAAGTCTATGTGAAGTCAACAATAAGTTAAATATTTGGTAGAAATCCTGTGTGCCGTAGCACGTAAAAACACGTCATAATAAGTCAAATAAAATTACAAAAATGTAACCAAATAGTAAGAACATACCTTGATCTTGGAAATCCATGTCACAAACGCCACTCAAAAACAATGCAATTTTGAGAATTCACCATTAAACAAACAATATGTGCCAGTGAGTTACTGCACTTCGGACATCGAAAAATAAGTGATAATTAGGTAAAATGGGTGACATATTTATGTTTTTGGATAGCTTGTTTATCGTTAAATCGTTATATGTAATTAAAGTGGGATAATTGATGATGAAATTTTTGCATTTATGGCCTAAGGCGGTACCACCGTGCAGTGGGTGTGACTAGAGTGAGGCGGCTTTTGTTTCGGTGTTTCGAAGTTAAAAAGTGCTATTATCGGGCGTGATTTGAACTGTGGCCCCGTGAGTTGACAGTCAGGTGTTGTGCGCATCGAGCCAAATGAACACGTAGCACATAGCGGGAATTTCAAGTCAGTGTGTTGCGCGCGGCTACGAGCGCTACGAGTGCTACGAGTGCTACGAGTGCTACGACGATCTACGACCTCTTGTTACGTGTAGCAGCTATCTAAGCGCCTATTCATTTTGTGGAGCAACTGCACAACTAGCAACGAATTGATTGTTTATTTCCTAGGCGTTGCAGATAAGGGAGTCGCAAGATGTCAGTTAGTCGCACGCCCCCACCGACTCCAAAAAGTCAATTGACGCGTAACAATCTAAATCGGATCCAGACTTGCCAGCCGTGATAGAAGGAACTGCCGAGCTGAGTCAAAATGTAACTTCACGACATAAACGCCCACGCATTTTCGGTTCTCCATCAGATGATCATGATCCTTCAAAGGCCTTCTTGACCAATTTTAAAAATGATTTAATGGTAATGCTTGAGAACTGGAAGTCGGAACAACAAAAGACCTTGTCTCAGCTGGTTACTGATGTTGCTCAGCTAAAGCTGCAATGTTCCAGTATAAAACAGACCAATAACGACATAGAGAAGAAAACTCCGTACCATACTTCGCGCGAAGTATGGTACGGAGAAAAAAGACAAAAAAGACGCGGAGCACTTGTTTGTTCTCCTATTCAATGTAGGACCAGTTTCGCATTACGTCTATTGACGTAATGCGAAACTGGTGAAACTGGTGAAATTCTAGAACTTAGTGCGGTATATTTACCGCACTAAGTTCTAGAATTTATAACAAAATCTCACTATATAAACTAAACAAATATAACTTGAAAATTAAACTAAGTAATTGGCTTAAGTCTTTAAATTATGAAGAAACAGAAAAGCTCATATTAATTGATAAATAAAATGGAAAGTGAATAGAAATTACAGATTATAGAAATACATAGTTGAGTACATAACTATAAATAAGTTAAATTTAAAGGAATCAAAGGTTGCAAATGTTTGGTCATAATTATTGTATTGACACTAGAGTGGAGGGCCGCCGAATCCCGAAATACGAGTTCGTCTCAGTTTGGGAATCAGTGTGCTAATATGTAGTTGCTACAATGATTTAACCATATACCATTTTGTTACATGTTAAAATATTGTACTTTTTGATTAAATAAATTATTATTATTATTTTGGTTTTTTATATTTATTTTTCTCAGGTAAGTACCTGGTATTTGCTAAAATCTCACGGGTGTGAACCAAGGTGAGATCCTAGTTATCATTATTATTATTTGATGGTATATTATTCTGTACTGCAGTCAAATTGTTGTCTAAATCAAGTTGTAAAGATTTCCTAACTATCCAGCAAGTATTTAATATGGCAGCTTTTTGTAGTGTAAGGTATGTATATTTGGATAGGTTCAGTGCATTCAAACTGTTGAATATTTGTTTTGGAATAACACCTGCTGTTGATACTACTATTGGGACTATGGTGACTCTATTCATTTTCCAAACTCTGGTAATTTCTTCTTGTAACTCTGTGTACTTCCTGATTTTTTCTGTGATGGTTTTCTGTATGTTATTAGTGTTTGGGACTGCTATATCTATTATCTATGTGTGTTTGTTTTCTTTATCAACCAGTGTAATATCTGGTCTATTGTTATATATTGTGTGATCTGTAATTATGGTGCGGTCATAGTATACTTTGTAAAATTGGTTTTCTATAACCGCTCTTGGTGAATATTTGTAATACGGCGTATATGGGTCCTGCATGAGTTTAAGTTTATTTGCGAATTTTTGGTGGATGATGTTAACTAGTTGATTATGTCGGTGAGTGTAGTCGTTTTGAGTCAGTGTCATACAAGCTCCTGTGATATTTATTATTATTATATTATTAATTCTATTTTAGGCAAACGAACAATGGAATTTATTTATATTTATTTATTTTTCGGAAGACTTGCAGACTAATATCATTATAATGACAATAATAATGTAACTAAATTGCTAATTACAAGCCTCCACAGATAAAAACAAAATTATTACTCCTTCATAGCCCAAGTTACTTACTTAATTATTTTATACATTCTGTTTAATTTAGTTAATCTAGTTATTCCCTCAAAGTTGGTTAATTTCGTTTAATCTATTTTTTTTTTACATGCTAATTTGTTCAAATCTTTTAAGCTTATCTAGAAAGCATCGAATCAAGTGTAGGCAGGTGCCTCTTGTACAAAAAACTGCGACTGGCTCTCTGAAAGTACGCATTCCGCCTATAATTAGTGTTTGCATTAGATACATGCAGAAGTGGTCGCTGTCGCAGCCCCATCTGATTAGTGCGTATCTTTAATTTTGAAACAAGTTCAGGACAGTCAATTGAACCATTTGCGATATTCAACAAGTAGCATAAATCATTAATATGACGTCTACGTTCAAGCGGTAGAAAATGGTACCTTTTGCATCGATGAGTGTAATCCACAGATATTTGTTTCGCCCTGTAATCTAGGTACTTGAGAAATTTTCTCTGAATGCCCTCAATACGAAACTTGTAGATCCCATACTGAGGGTTCCAGACTTGTGATGCATACTCAAGGTGGCTGCGTACGAACGAACAATATAGAACTTTGATCGGTTTAAGTGATCGGAAACATGCTGTGGTTCTCATTATGAAACCAAGTGCCCTCGACGCTTTATTCACTATTCTATCGATATGCTGATCGAAGAGCAGCTTGCTGTCTTGTATAACCCCAAGATCACTAATACTATTGACTTTGCCTATATTAATATTGTGCAGTGTGTAGGTGGAATCAATTACAGACTTCTGTCGTGTAAAAATCATGTGAAAACATTTTGAAACATTCAACTCCAGCCTGTTACGTCTACAATATTCTTCAAATCTATCCAAATCAGGTGTGTATCAGATATGTCTCGGATAGTTTTGTGAACCTTCATATCATCAGCATAAAGTAGAATATGACAAGTTTTAAAGCAATGCTTCACGTCAGCAATAAATAGAGTAAATAATAGGGACCCTAAAATCGAACCCTGGGGCACTCCAGAGGGGACAGAATACCATCCAGATGTGTACCCCTGAAGCACCACAGCCTGCGTTCTGTTGTCAATATAAGAGGAGAACCAGCGATACAAATCCCCATGTATTCCGGCCTTTAATAGCTTCTCCATGAGCAGTCTATGGTCAATACGGTCAAAACATTTACTATAATCAGTATAAATAACGTCAACTTGTGCACGCTGTTCCAAACCCTCGGATATAAAATCATGGGACAAGATTAAGTTAGATGTAGTGGAACGCTTTCTGAGAAAGCCGTGCTGCTCATCACCAAAGTTGCACTTCATTGCATCATATACGTCAGTAAACACAATACGTTCAAGGATTTTGGAGAACAGACATATCTTAGATATTGGTCGGTAATTAGAGATATCCGACTTATTACCTTTTTTAAAAACTGGAGTAACGAATGCCGATTTCCAAATTTTCGGAACTAAGCCTTCTGAAAGTGACCGCCTGAATAAAATACACAGTGGCAGTGCTAGGCTTTCGGCACAATTTACAATAAATACTGGAGGTATGTGATCGGGACCGCCAGATTTTGAAAGGTCCAATGATTTCAATAACTTTAACACTTGAGAATGAGACACACAAATCGAGCCGATGCATGACGCATTATGTTCAATGCTAACGCCACCGGAAGTAGTGGGCACAGGATCGGGTTCCTGGAAAGTTGAATGGAAATAGGTTGCGAACAAATTGCTGATCTCCTCGCCCGTACTCGCGGTTCTGTCAGCATAATGCATTACCTTAGGAAAAGTACCTGAGTAAGTTTCTTTTGCTCTTGACATACGACCAAAAAGATTTTGGGTTCTCAATGATCGACGACTCAATTTTGTCCATGTAATTATTGAAACAAGTTTTCTCTAAGTTAATTACTCTATTCCGTAACATAGAAAAAGAGTGAAAGTCTGACATATTACCGTACGTTTTGAACTTGCGATGATATTTATATTTCTCCTTAAGTACTTTGACCAAAGCCGAATCATACTAAGGTGGATACGATGATTTTCTAACTGGTTTAATTGGGATATACATATCTCTAAGCTCATAAATTCTTTGTTTCTTTAGGAATTCCTAAATTAAACATGTGCACCTGAGTTGGCATCTTTGAAGCCCACCTCCGACGCAGCACCATTGGCCGAGACACCGAGCAGGCTGCGCGTGAGTGCCACCAAGTTGAAAAACTGGCGGTCAAAGTCCTCGCGCTCAGCCATCGTCGACTCGTTGCCGTCGGAAAGCACTTCGATGTGTGTTTTTAAAGCATCAAATTCGGTGTGCAAGGTTTCAAATTTAATAAAACGCTCATCTAAATCTAAACGTTGCAACTCTGATATTGCGGAACTACTAATTTTAAATAGTTGCTGTAAATACTAAGCTTTGATTTAATTGAACAACGTTTCTTTATCAATGTTTTAAGTTATCTGTCATTGTACCTAAAGGTAAAGAACAGCTGGACGCACTGGTGCTTATGCACTCAATAGATAAAATAAATGAAACTGCAAACAGCTGTGTTAGTGAAAGGGATCGAGAATCAGTGTCAAGGTCAACGACTCAACACATGTTTTAACGCGGTGCGAATTAGCTAATGACCGAGCGTTTTTTATACAAAATATGCATAATTTAACAAGTAGTGCCGTAGAAAACACTATGAAAGCACTAATATTGAGACACTGGATGAACACTAAAATATGGGAAGATGAACAATGATTTTCGGCATGTAGATGAAAGCGGAAAAAAATTTAATTGGAACGGACTCACTCAAATACAGAATTATACTCCATTAGAATGACGTCAGCTCCCACATTGACTATGCAGGCCGCCTGGGGAACGATTTCTTTGTTCTTTGATCGTGTGGTCGCCCCGCGGGGTACGCGAGCGGTCAAAGTCCACACAGGTGAACACGACGACCGATGTTGACGACGTTAATTACGGCAAAACTGGTAATTATTTTTTGGCAATCGAAGGACCACTGAATGGGCTCAGTGGTGATTTTATAATAAAAGAGTGGACTGCATAAATATGGTTGTATTTCTATAATTTACACTATCAACAGAAATATGAGAAATGACCGTGGCGGTGTCTATGAGCTGCGTGAGTGGCGGGCGCGCAGTCGCTATCGCGGTGGTGTCGATACCCCGGCGCCCCCGCTTGCCCCGCACGTATGTGTTGCGCCAACAGACTCACAGAACACACTGCGCGGGTTATAATTTGTAAGGAACAAGGAACCAGAGACTATGTAAAAAAAGTGTTGCCACTTGCCAGGCGTTTTAAGGCGAGCCTAACTTGAGCGCGTAGGCATCTAACGCTTACCCCAGGCCCCGCAAGGAGTAGCAATACGTAATAAGTTACGATGCGCGGGAGACGCGCGCACCAAGCGCACCGCTCGCTCATGAGTTCACGGACTCGGGTAGGTACTAAGTTCCGTCACAGGATAAAGTAATGCAGTAGATCAACTTGAATTGATTAGTATAAGTTTATTTTGTTTTATTTTTCTATTTAGTATTTTTTAAGGTTATGGATGGATTAAGTACGTATTGTACAAACTTGAATCCAATAACTAATAATTAAAAATCAGTAAGAATACTTATTTATTTTAGAGTATATGGTGGATTTCAAATATGACTGACACGAAAATTATGAATACGAGTACGATACAAAACTACGCGTCGCGCGCTATTTGGCTTTGGTGCGATACTTTCGTAAAAATCAGGTAGTAGGTAGGCACACTTACTTTAGGAAAATTATGTTACAATTCTTGAATATTATAATTCAAGAAAGCTTGGAAGTATAAATGGTTTGGAATTCGCCTAGATGCTGTTAAAAAAAAAACAAAAACGTTTTTATATTTTAGTTAACATAATAAAAGTTACCAATGCAACTGGCTAAAATTCGTTGAACTGTAGCTGTCTCGGTTTGCATGGACCTAGCTGAGTAGATTGACACGGAATATGGTCCTTGGATTTGCTTGGACCTGGCTGCACAGGCTTATCATTAACATTTTCTTTGTTTTCTTTCAATATTATGTCTCGTATTGGCACGATTTTGGCGCGTATCCACAATCTCTGGCAATATAGATTTCAAATAAAAATCTATATTTTTTTCTCCATATGCACCCGCCAAAATTCGTCATCTCTTGAAATATTTTCTACTACTAGTTTTCACCGGACCATATTCCAAAAATGCATTGGTTCCTTTCTGTTACGTGAAGTTGACCCTGCACTTGGTAATACCAATTACTTTTTTTGTTTATAACCCAGCTATGTTTTATTCTATCGAATTTAAATATATGTATTTTACTTTCTTCAATAGCAGCATTTCCCTTTTCTAAATGCCGTTATTGGACATTCAATTTCAACAATGGTGTCGTTCCCAACTATACCGTCGGGGGTAACCCCAATAAATGAGTATTATTTTGGAGACAAATCACGCCCTTCCGCATGCTCTATTGACCTGTAACGCAAATTTTGATTTTGATTTGTTGGTAATTAACAAGTAAAATTTTAAAAACTTACAAAATATCCCTGTTCAATAAAGATAACGGAGCTACAGTGCCAAAGACAGATACACAGGCACACAGACGCACATACACAGAAACATAGATAGCAAACCGTTATAAATAAATAGGATAGAATTAAACGTGCTCCATCTTCGACCACATCGTCGCTTACCATCAGGTGAGATAGTGGTCAAGCGCTTGCCCATCAATAAATAAAAAAAAAAAAAAAAAAATATTACGTAGGTATGTACTTATGTGGGGGTGTGTGTTTAATTTCTTTATGTATTTTTATGGTGTTACAATAATGATAATGAGATACTATTTTATTCAAATCTATACTAAATAATATTATAAAGTGGAAGTGCGCTAAGTGTGCTGTGGTAATAGCTAATTATACGTAAGTACCATGTACTACAAAGATATTGTTTTTCATTCGATCTAAAAAAAATCCGCGACGTTACACCTATATCTATCTCTTATAAATAAGCCACACTAAGGCATTTTATGTCAAATAATTTATTTAAAAATTAAAGGTGGTTTTTCAGCATTAATATTAGGCAGGCATATTAATCCTTACTAGCGAAAGTTACTTCATCATCAAGATAATTTTATGAAGATAAACTTTGTCTTTTACAGCATGTTATTTGAACTCACCGTTTAGGAGATAATGTAAAATTAAAATAATTCAACAATATTATTAAATCGAACGGGCGGTGCGCGAGACGCGGCCACCAAACGAGAACGCGTCGAGCGTGCGTGACTGCGTGCGACGCGGTGCGAGAAATTCTTTTTTGTATTATGATTATGAATTTATGATAGTTACATTCATGGGGAAGGCTGTACGGCTATACGGGAACGGGAATTCCTACGGGAATGAAGAGTTCCGTTACCTATCTCCGAAGTTCTTCATCAGATCTTCACCAAATTGAAATGGGATCAGTCCGGGAAGATACACTTCCAAAAAAAAAATAGAATCATCAAAATTGGTTGACAATTGGCGAAAATATCGCTGAGCAAACATACAACAAAAGAAACAGTCGAATTGAGAACCTCTTCTTTTTTGGAAGTCGGTTAATAATATACAATACAATAGTCAATTAAAAAAAGTTTAGTATATGTAATTTATAATTTCTATACATTTTTCCTCTTGCCAATAAACACCGATAAAGTTACGCATTGGATTGGAAAAACTATCCAAACTGACCACATAGTTTTTTGTATGTCTTGTCATAACTTGTTATACACCGTGAAATTTAAATGGTTGTTTTCCCGCGGCAAAACGACTTGCCATAAGGAGTACTTTCGAAACATAGAGTAAAAGTAAAAAAATAAAAATGTTTTTGTTTTAAAATAATTAAAAAAATATTCAACAACTCGAAAAAGTGAGAACAAATAGTAACACTAGACGCGACTTGTTGTAGGTACTGTCGCACGCGCCGGCGCCATCAAAGGAAAGTAATGCATAAATTAATGTTCAAACCAAAATAAGCTCCCGCATGTGATGATACGGCATAAAATAGCTTGCACGCAACATTGCAAAAATTCACCGCAAAGCCGACAAACGAAACGCCGACAAAGGAAATGTTCAAAGTAAAATAAGCTCTCGCGTGTAGTGATACAGCATAAACTAGCCTGCGCGCAAAAATAACAAACGATCGAAACCGCGCTTCGACACCTATTGTATCCGTGCGGCGGTAACATACCTAGTACCTACTGCACTTAGTTTTCCCGCGAATGTCGTACGCGCAGCACGCGTTATCATTGCAACATGGATCGACATTACAACTACTGCAATTTGGAGTACGTTGCTATGGTGCAACTTTATGCTAGAGCTAATTATGACTCCCATGCTGCCATGCGACTTTACGCGGAGCCGCGACACCTGCAGTCGCTCCGTCTTCGCGGGATTCTGAACCCCCAAGTGCCATCGTCACGGACCATCGTAGCGGCGACACAGCGGCTACTGGATCATGGTCAATTCCAAACCCCAGCACATGCACAGGCCAGAGGACGGTCGGCCATTATTTCGCCAGCGCTCGACGAGGAGATCATCGAGTACTTCGAACGCGACCCTCGTCGAAGTACACGTCAGGCCGAGTCTAGGTTTGGCGTAAGCCAGCACTACGTCTGGAAACTGCTGAACTCAGAAGGACACCATCCTTACCATTATCGAGGCGTTCATGCTTTAAATGAAAATGACCCCCAAAACAGAATTGCCTTTTGTCAGTGGTTGATCGACAATCAGGACAAAAACATTTTGTGGACGGATGAAGCCACTTTTACGCGGATTGGAATATTCAACCAGCGTAACGAACATTTTTGGGCTTTGAATAACCCACATGTTATTCGTGAGTGTGCGCATCAAGTGCGTTTTAGTGTAAATGTGTGGGCCGGCATAATTAATGGCCACCTCATTGGTGAGGTGAGGAACACGAAAGTCGTGATGCGTTAGTGGACGCTTTCAATATCGTACGTGGTGACAGAGACACCTTGATAAAATTAAAAGACAATCAATTGAAACGTGCGCGATTGTGCATACAACGCAGGGGCTTACACTTCGAACAATTACTCCGTTACCGGGAAGTGTAAGTACCTACTCGTACTTTTGTAAATAAACATGTAAAAGTAGTTTAGCTGATCAAAATTATTGTAAATAAGTTGATTCAATTTTTTTAAATACGCCTCAAATACTTTTTTAGGTACATAACTAATTCTGAAAAATTATCTTCGATAGTAAACTTTTTAATTCATTAAACCCCAAGCCAAGCGAACGCCGGCGTTCGCGCTATCATTGTCTTTTTATTTTGTCTTTAATTGACACGATTGAAAGGTTAAATTTAATTTCGTGTTACTGAACACGAAATTAAATTTAACCTTCCAATCGTGTCAAAAAAGTTAAAAAATTGCAGTTAAAAAAGTATTTATGACGGTCCTAAGCCCGTAAAAGTATGAAGGGAAAATTTGAATAACTTGTTGGATAGCAAACAGCTGATTGAAAAGCACGCGGGTCAATGGTCCCGCGGCTCTTCAGCCGTAGATATCGGGCGGTGTTACTATTAGTTCGTGATCACTTTCGAGTTTTGTGTTTCACAATGCTAAATCTGTCATTTCCTATTTCTAATATTTTATTTATTTATGAAACGATTATATTACTAAGACAAAACCGTTTCGCTGCGGGAAAACAACCATTTAAATTTCACGGTGTATAGTAATTAGTAAGAGGATGGACTCTAGTATACAGCGCATAAATGAGATGGTCCGGTAGCCTAAACGTTACCAAAAGTATGTTATTATAATATTTTCATAGGAAATGGTCATACTGTAACACTTTTACACTATGGCACGCGACTCACGAGTTCGCTCCGCGTATTGGTTGGCATAGACGAGACCTACACAAACGTTGCAGACACCATAAATATTATTATTTGTTGTGTTGTGCAAATTCAATTGTTTTACATACTCGATGCGGTTGGTAAATCTATTCCGCGCGAAAACTAAACCACTAAAGCGCACGTCTTTATGAGTATTGAAATAAGGTTTAAATTAAACTGTTTACACACATGTTGCGGTGTGTAAATTTATCTGTTCCGTGTCGGTACTTACCTAGTTAGTAAAGTAAATTATGTAAATACCTATATTCCTTTTTGTTTATTCAGCCAAAGTTTATAAAAGAAAATTAGTCACCGCTGCAACGAAGAGCCGTGACAACTTTTTTTCCCCCATTTTTTTTACAAAATTATAGCTACATCTAATAAAAACTAACTATATTACAACTGTTTGAACACTAAATTGTATACAAGTATTATTATTAAACCGCTCGACACGTGAAAATTCCAAAATAAAAAATAAATCTTACGTAAATAAACATAAACATTAAATTCGCGGCACACCGGTGTGCCGGCAGTGCTCGAGCGGTAATCAATTTAGGCTTAGCCAGTAACAGAACTTAGCGGGGGTGGCGGGATCGCAAAAATTGGCACACGTCCGACCTCCAACACGTTCCGCTCGGGACTAAATGACACGGGGCGCGCGCATGAAAAGACAAAATCACTAGATTTTGGAATTAGTGGGATACGTATTTTCATATTTCACATTATGACGGCCGATTTATATCACATTTTTTACGACCTTTATTGTGGTATAAGTTTTATAACTCAAAACCTTATATAACTCAAATGAAATGATAATTACATCTTGATTTTGTCTTGTCTTTGCGATTTAATTGGATGCAGTAAAGTGCAAGTAATCGTGTATCGCACGGCCGAAATAGCTAGATCGAAGTGTGAAATTTGTAATATATTTTTTTCAAAATTTAAATCCGTGTTGCTTACGAATAAAACACAATTTTACACAATGCAAAACAACGTTTTTCCGGGTAACCTGGCCTTAAGCGCTATCTGCGTATCTCATTTCGTCAGCTACAAAGACACTGAAAACACAATCAGTAATTGTTTAGGCCCATGTCTAATTTAAAGCAGAGGACTGTATTAAAATATTTATTAGATTTACGACTAGCTAAGTAAGCATAGCAAACTAAAGGTCAGTATGTCCGAGCGCGGTCGTGTCAGACGATTCAATGCCATGTGCCCGGTCCCCGCGCCGCGCCGCGTCGCTCGTTAACTGTGTCATTGTGTGCTGACATGGATGTGTGTGTGTCAACATATCCCCGGGCCAGCAATGGATGATGAGTTGAACAGTTCAGCCAAATTAAATGATTTGTTGATGAATGCTTGAGGTTTATGTTGATTGGTTGAGGTATGAATGATGATCGGTCCAGATAGGTTAATTGAAGAATTAATGATCAATTTGGTGGTCCATCTAATAAGGGCAAATTCTATGGAATGCCCTTCTGATTGTGCCTGACCGTACTTTGATGTCCGCTATGCGAGCCTCTCCGTCAGGTCCCGGATGAAGCTTCAGAATTCGTCCCAGCGGCCAATGTGCTGCGAGTAACGCCTCGTCCTTCACGATGACCAGCGAGCCCTCTGTGAGCGCGCCGTGTGAGCATTGCCACCGCGTCCTTTGGTGCAACTGAGAAATATATTCCTTATTAAAGCGTCTCCAAAAATGCTGGCGCAGCAGTTCGACTCGTTGATGCCTAGGCAGCCGCGATGGGTCGCAGTCTGAAAATGGAAAGGGGTGAGAGCTGATAGATCAGATGGATTAGATCAGAGGTGTGAGAGGCCTCGAATTAAGGATGCTTTCTATCTGGACAAGTGATGTGTACATTTCCTCATACGTGAGGTGTGCCAAGCCTAGAACTCTTTTGAGGTGGTGTTTTACTGATTTAACAGTACTTTCCCACAGGCCCCCGAAGTGGGGTAAATATGGGGGAATGAAGTGAAAGTTTATACCTTGCTCTGCAGCGCAGCTGTAAATTGACTCACTGTGATTTCTGATAAAATTGGTGATAACACGAGCAGCACCTACCAGATTCCTTCCATTGTCTGAATAGATATGATTGGGTTTACCCCTACGAGAAATAAATCTCTTAATTGCTGCTATGTAAGATTCTGTCGTCAGATCTGTGACCAACTCCAAATGCACAGCTTTGATTTCAAAACAAACAAAAATACAAATGTATGATTTAATTAGTACACTTCCACGCCCTTTACGGTTATCAGTCATGATTGGCCCTGTATAGTCTACGGCTACGTCGCTGAATACATAATTTGCATGCAGTTTTTGCTCAGGTAACGGCCCCATTATAAGATTTATAGTTTTCCCTTGAAACCGTTTGCGTGCTAGACATGATTGTGTCGTTTATCTGGCTAAATTACGACCTGAAATAATTAATTGGCCAAAATATTTGAAGTTTGTGTGATACGTAAATATGATTTTAGTAATGTGATGTGCTGGATGTAAAAGCATAGGAAATTGCCTATCGTAATTGTATGGCAAATGTGGTAACCTTTCACCCACACAAATGAGTTGATTGTCCCCTAGAAAGGGGTTAAGGGCTTAGTCTCCTAGTGCACAATATAAGAATCGCGTGCGGCGAGTCCACGCGCCGAGCGTCTGTACCCGGGCTCCCCGCAGTCCCCGCATTCATCCTACCTAGCGTAAAATTTAAAACAAAATTTTAATTTTAATGGTACTTTGGGTCTGGATGTAGTGTTTTTGTGTGTTCCGTAGTATCGTAGCAGACATAAAAATGATAGTGGGGCCAGCCAATGAGTGTTAAAAGAATACGCCACATTTTTATGTAAAGTAAGTTTATTATAATTTTTTATGAAGTAGTTATCAGCTCCTATCACCGAACAGCAAATTTTGATTTGAAATTACATCGCAACAAAGAACAATCAAACGTTCAGATAGAAGTACACTAATTGCAAATAAAGAACAAATTGACATACATATTAAAAACACTTTCAGTTTATTAGACACAGATTCAGAGGACGTACATGTAAAGTATTAAAACATCAAGAAAGCTATTAAAATCGCCAGTCAAAAAATTGTGTGCCTCAAGAAAAAGAAAACAAAACTTACTGACAGCACAACACGTCTTATAGAAGAGCGACAGATTGTAACGTACCAATCTGCTGGCTACCGCATTGACAAACAACCGATCCCTAAGATCAGCTATGCGTGGTATTAGTCCGGTCAAATTACGCCGAAAATAAGGCAAACTTAGCATTAATTCTTAACTCCGATTTTTTGGCATTAATGTTTAGAGTATAAGCAGAGAAGTATGTTTAAATGCATCCCGCGAAAAGTTAACCCCCGGATGTTCGTTTTTTTTAGCAAAACATTTAATTTCATAATAACTCGTTGGGAAAAAATATTAACTGGCATGTTAGTTTGGGACATTTGTAGAACAGATTGAGCTGTACAAGTAGGTAAGAAAATTAAACGTTTTTCATCCACGGAACTGTACTTTTTTTTAAAGAATGTTATTTTTTGACTTAGTACTTCAAGCAAAAATATTAACTTGACAAAAATAATGCTAAATGGATTTTAATTAACATGTTTATTTATATTGAGAAAAATTAAAACAATACTACCTCGGGGTTCCGAGATGTAAGAAATTGTCATATAAGTTTTCAGGCAAAAATGTAACTCTCCTGAAAGTTGTTTAATAATGGAAAATGTACAAACACAAACCATAATTTATCAAAATTAAACAAATCAGACGTTATTTATTACCTATCTCTTTAATTGTTAATAAAGTGGCATCTTTTTTGCCGCACTCAGTTAAGTTCAACTATTAGAATCGTCATCCGTGTTTTGTTTCTCTCATGTGTCAGAATCAGTCAGAGTACAAAATGCATGAGAAAATTAATTTTGCTCATAACTTGTTTCGTGAATTCTTCCAATTTTTTAAAATATTTATTCTGCTATTCAGGGTGAAGGAAAATAAAAAAAAGATCATTCTTGAATTACAAATGGTGCAACTAACCCATTTTTTTATTTATAGATAAAATCATGCAACAATGTGCTGCTCTTGAAATGATTGCAGCAAATCGGTATTTTTCACAAAATCGTCTTATTTCAGCAAAGACGAAAGAGCTGCATTGATATTTTATTAGTACCTAGTTTATGAAACTGTTACATACTTACCTGAAATTATTAAAAAAACTAGAACGAGTGTACAAACGAGAGTCAAACGAGGTTCATAATTCTAAAAGAATTCATAATTGTTGTGATGAAATAATAAAAAAAATACATTTTGAAACTTTGTTATGCACAGTTTCACAAACTACTCTGTCGTCTAAACTTATGCAACTTTATCAAAACACATCAAATTCCATCATCATCATCATCTCAGCCGAAAGACGTCCACTGCTGGACATAGGCCTCCCCCAAGTGTCGCTACAAAAACCGGTCCTATGCGTCTCGCATCCATCGGCCACCAGCGACCCTCACCGGGTCATCGGTTTATCTTGTGGGAGGCCTACCAACGCTGCGTCTTCCGGTACGCGGTCGCCACTTCCTTTTCAGCCCCATCGACCATCAGTTGTGCGAGCAATGTGCCCTGCCCACTGCCACTTCAGCTTGGCGATCCTTCGGGCTATGTCGGTTACCTTGGTTCTCTTGCGGATTTCATCATTCCTGATTTGATCACGCAAGGAAACCCCAAACATTGCCCTCTACATTGCACTTTGGGTGACTTTAAGCCTTCTGATAAGACCCATTGTGAGCGACCACGTTTCAGTTCCATAAGTCATCACTGGCAACAGGCACTGGTCATAGACTTTCGTCTTGAGACACTGTGGTATGTGAGACGAGAAGATATCACGCAACTTCCCAAACACCGCTCAGCCGAGTCGGATTCAACGGTTGACCGCTTTCTGGAAGTTAGCCCTACCTAACTGGACCGTTTGTCCCAGGTAGATGTACTCGTCAACAACTTCGATTGCAGAGCCTCCGATCTTGATAGGAGTGGGTGCTACATATCCCATGACCTTGGTTTTGTCCATGTTCATTTTAAGACCCACTCTTTCGGAAGCTCTTCTGAGGTCATCGAGCATTGTACTGAGGTCCTCCATGGTCTCAGCCATGACGACTATAACGTCAGCAAATCGAAGGTGAGTGATGTACTCGCCATTGACATGAATGCCTAGCCTTCTCCAGTTCAAAACCTTGAAGACATCCTCCATTGCGGCCGTGAACAGTTTCGGAGAAATGACGTCTCCCTACCTCACACCCCGCTGCTGGAGGATAGGTTTCGAAGTCTGATCCTGAAGTCGGACTGACATGGTGGCGTTTTCGTACAAACACTTAGGCACCTCGATGTAACTACAGTCGATCTGGCACCGTTGGAGAGACTGCAGCACAGCCCAAGTCTCGATCAAATCGAAGGCTTTCTCGTAGTCCACAAACGCTAGGCAGAGGGGCAGATTATACTCTTCGGTCTTCTGTATAACCTGCCGCAGCATATGGCACTGGTCAAGGCGCCCAGTTTTGGAAGATGGGCTCGTTTGAGCGTCGTGCAGGTGCGGGGTTAGACTCTGACGACTCTGTATCTGGCATCAGCTCAGCGAGCTGTCGTCGTTAGGGAATGGGGGCTGCTGCGGAGAACTCCAGGCTCTTCCGTAGGTGGCGCAGACTAGAGGATGACCAGGGTTTGTCCTCCAACGAAAAGTGGGCCGCTGGCCCGAAAAATTCCCACCAGTAGGGGAGGTAAGGGCCGAGAAGGAAGCAAGTGGAGGGCGCTCACCTCCCAGGAGACAGCCCAGCGAGCCGCTAAGCTTGGGAGGAGGGGCGCCACTCAAGAGCGACCGGTCGAAGGGCTATCCCTTCGGCTTCTTCCGGCGGTGAGCCGGATATCGCTAGCGGTTCCAATAAGGAGCGTAAGGTCAGGTTTGCGGAGGTCGTGGAGGCTGCAGTCCGCAATGTGGCCTTGAAGTGGACGCAGGCCTCTAAAAACAAGGCCTAAGCGCGGCGTTGGTTTCCATTCTGGCGGCTGAGGCTAATTGTGGTGGGCCTCCGTCGGACGAAATGTCCAAGCTGCGGGCAGAGGTCACCCGCTTGGTGGCCGCCACGGAGTTTCTCCAAAATGAAAACGTAAAACTCCGAGCAGACCTAGCCGGGCTCCAAGAAGTTGGCTTACAGGGGGCGTCAAATGCGGACGATGGCCGAGTGTCAAGGCCCGCGAAGTGCATGGACATACGCATTCTGGGCCTGGATGACTCTGTCACGGAGCAGGAGGTGGTGGCCGACGTCGTCAGGACGAGGGGTTTCTCTGAGGAGGTGAAGGCAAGCACCATACATCCTGACCACACGGGCATGGGAACCGTTGTGGTGAGCTGCCCCGTGTCGGTGGCTAAGATAATATTGGAGGGCCGAAGGCTCCTGGCGGGTTGGGTTTCTACGCAGGTCAAACTGCTGGAACCCAGACCTCTGAGGTGCTTCCTCTGCCAAGTGTGCAACCACGTAGGCAGCCTGCGGACCGCCGTCCGCAGGCATCAATAGCTGGAGAGCAATGAGTAGCTCGCCATACGATCAGAACAGGCCTGAGTCGACTGCGCGTTGTGTTCCATGTGCGCCAGAAAAAGCTGTCAGCAAAGACGCTGGGGCCCGCTAGGGCCAGAGACTGCCAGGGTTGCGGAATTTGTTCGAAAAAATTACAGCGGCCCTGGAACGCAAAGGGCAATAGAAGGAATACGAATGGGTTTTAACCAGTAAGAGTTTGATACTCCCTTCCGCTCCTTCGCACCCAGAGCGGAGTTCAATTGTATGACGCCTTACGATAAAGTTCGTCGGATAAGGATGAGCTTTGGAAATTTCGTAGATAACAAAGTTCTTGCGGAATTTTTTCGAAAGAGTCACCGCGGCCCTGGAACGCAAAGGGCATTAGGAGGAACACGAATGGGTTCTAAGAGTCTGACACACCCTCCCGCTCCGCCCAGAGCGTAAGGAGTCATTTGATGATTACCAATCCTTAAAAAAAAATCTACTGCCGAGACTATATGACACTTAACCGTTTAAGCACTGACATGTGAGAATTCCAAATCATGTAATAAATAAATCCCGCGGTACACCGGTGTGCTGACAGTGCTTGAGCGGTATTAAACTGTTTGTTTATTATAATATCCGCCACCTTGACAAATATGTATTCATCAGATAGTCTAGTAAGTCTATGAATTATTTTCATGTAATACATGTTTTGGTACTTATATTCAACGGATATTCAACGGGAAATATATGTTTTAGTATATAATTAAATATACTTTTCAAATGATGTTGGTGCAAGAGTGAGCGAAGTGAGCTCGGGACTTGGAGCAACCCGACTCGGACAGGTTAGGTTGGAAGGGGATGGCGAGGTCAAGTGAGCGAGCGAAGCGAGCAAGCAGACCCCGCCATCACCTTTGTGGTTATTTTTTTTAAACCACCCAGAAATATGATTTACTTCCCGTTTTCCCCGTTAGCCGAATGTACGTTATGGGGACAACGGAAAATAAATTTAATCACGTCCCGCTGTCCCCATGACGGGATATGGCATACGGGGACAACGGGATTAAAGGTATGTTTTCATAAAACTCATTCCAAATATGGCAATTATTCCAAGTTGACCTTTTTTTGTGCATTAGCAACAAAATGCAATTGTAATGCATTAATTCTAATAGCAGCTCAGGATAAGGCTGCGTTTCCTAATAATACAGATAGACGGAAGACGGTCAAGAAAATGTCTGTTTATACGTATGACTGCAGTTGGGATGCATGAAGGAGCCTCCTCGTGTAGCGCAATTTGTTCCATCTGACACTCAACTGAACCGAGCGCTCGGCGCATCCTGGACAGTCTCACCTAACACCTAATAAGACTGGCCAATCCTTCCCTTGGTGGTAGGGCTAACGCCCGCCTGGTTCGCGACCACCCTCCCACCGGAGTTCGGCGTCAAGCAGCCTGCTGTGTTTCGTCGACGCGTGGGAGTACCAGTGCCTCAAGGCATCTTTGGGCACGCTCGCTTCATCATGGACCTCATCTATCGCTTTCCATCAGGCGTGATCGAGGTCAAGAGCTAGCTCATTCATAAATAAAAAAAATAAAAAGTTAATTTAGAAGTCTTGTTCATAGAAGTTGATCATGTTAAACAAAACACTCACATCTGACATTAAATGTCACCTGGAAAGACTCGTCTGCAAGTGCAAGATATACGAAAACTGACCGATAAGTTGAGAGTTGATGTGAATTTGCGAATATGATTAGACTTGCAATTTCTTGTACTTGTTACTACGCGTTAATGCGTACCAACAAGGTTAAAGTTTGACGTGCTACGTTTCCCAATGCAAAAATACTCGCAGAAATTTTGCATGACTTAAAATAAAGTAGTCTATGAAACTGCACATAACTGTATTTTAGTAAACCCTTACGACGATTGTGATTTCGAAAGTATATACTAATAAAACCTTTGTTAGTAATAGTGTACGTGAATATTAATGAATATACTAGGTAAAATTATTATGGGACTTACAGCTAATAAAAACCAACAAAAAAATAAACCATAGTCATTATCTTGATATAATTGTTAAATCCATAAACTTTGCCATAATTATGACTCTAAACAAAACACAATAGGTAGGTAGGTAACATCTTTTAGATACACATTTTGTAGAACAAGATGATTTTTCATAGTTATTTAAATTCTGACTAAACAAATATTGTGATAAAATGTGCTCAATTCGATCCAATCTGACAAATGGGTTTGAAACAACAGGGCCACATTAGGAAGATAATATCAATCTGTAATGTCTCAGGAGCCAATAAAACACACTTAAAAGCACTCAGGTGGATATAGGGTATGCAAGATACAGAACACGTGTGCTCCCGGCTACGGCTGGTGAATGAATGACGCGCCACCACAATCGTGCATACATTACACAATCTTTAATAGTTTAAAAAAATCGTTACGGTTTGCTTGGATGTGTTTAATTTTCTTGTAATTAAGTGAGACATGGTCCATAAATTAAAGTTAACCTAAATTTATTAGAGTTACATTTTTGCCTGAGCCGCTATTTCAAAAAAACAGGTATTAATATCTTCCGTTAACAGAAATTGTTTAATTTTGTTGCATAGAGTACTAAGGTATTTAATTGAATAATTTTATGAAAAAAAATCGGAGTTAATATTTTTGCCTGAAGTACAATTCAAAAATTTAGTTTTTTTTATTTTTTCAAAAATCCCGAGGGTGAAAATGTTTAATTTTGAAGAAAATAATTTGCTTTACCTATTCTCGACATATTGTAACTAACATTTTCGAGTTAATATTTTTTTCCGAGTTTTTATTAAAATAAACGCGTTTATGTTTTTTTTACCGTGATCCGGTTCTGGAAAATGTTTAATTTTTTGTTACTATTAGAAGAGCTAAGGTCAAATACACGATTCAAGAAAAAAATCAGAGTTAGGAATTTTTGCAAGGTTCAAAGCTAATTTGACTGGACTATATGGTAAATGGTGTTAAACAAGGAGATAGGGCAAAAATTCTTGGGATAAGTCACTACTGACCATTGACAGTCCCTGAATCAAGTTATAGAAAAATATCTAGAATTCAACTTACGAGTACCTTTATACCTCGCATTTGTCGACTACTAAAGCATTTGTCAGTTTATCGCTCAACGCCATATTTAAATCTCTTCAAAACCAAGACATCGAACCTACATAAATTAACCTACTACAAAAAATAGGTTTACCAAAATATCACAGTAGCCTTTAAAAATAAAAACCACAGGACCATCATTCCCTATCCATAAAGGGGTTAAACAGGGCGACCCGCTTGCTCCAAAGCTCTTTACAGCCACGCTTGAAGAAGTCTTTAGAAAACTAAAAAGCAATTGGAGGGACAAGGGCATCTTCGTGGGCGATAGAAGATTAACTAATCACCGCTTCGCCGACAATATTGTTCTTTTCTCCTCCACGGCAGCCGAGTTAGGCCTAATGCTCGACCAACTGAGCAGTGCCAGCCTTGTGGTCGGACTCGCGATGAATATGACGAATACCAAGGTGATGACCTACAGCACCAAGCGTAGCATAGGAATTGGGGGTGCGAGTATTGAATATTTCCATGAGTTTATATACCTCGGCCAAATAGTCTTCTTCCAGGCAAGACACGATAAAGAAGTTGCTCGACGCACCGAGAACGCCTGGAAGAGCTATTGGTCGATGAAGCAAATACTGAAAGGAACTCTCCCTCTCTCACTAAAGAGAAAACTCATGGACATGTGCATTCTTCCTACCCTCACCTATGGAGCGCAGACATGGCCACTAACCAATCGTCAAAAGTCCGCACTCGGGGTCTGTCAGCGAGCAATGGAGTGCAGTATCCTTGGAGTTAAACTTTCTGATCGTATAAGGAACTCGATACTGCGTTCTAAAACTCAAAATGCCGATGTAGGTCACACGGCTGTCAAGCTAAAATGGAAGGCTGGTCACATCTGTCGCATGCCGGAGGGGCTATGGGCTAAAATAACCACACAATGGGTCCCAAACAGCAGCAAACGACAACGCGGCAGGCCCAGAATGAGATGGCGGGACGAGCTCGACCCTTTTCACAAGGATTGGCGATAAGTGGAAGGAGGGAAGGGAGGCCTTTGCCCTACAGTGGGACAAAAATGGCTGAATAAATAAAAAGTTATTAAACACAAAATTGTTGATTCTTATTTTTCAAATTATACGTAACTCTGTGCAATGATTACTCTTTATCTTTGTTAATTTTTAGGGTTCCGTACCCAAAGGGTAAATACGGTATCCTATTATATATCCGTCTGTGTGTTTGTCACCAGGCTGTATCTCATGAACCGCGATAGCTAGACAGTTGAAATTTTCACAAATTATGTATTTCTGTTGCCGCTATAACAACAAAATACTAAAAACAAAATAAAATAAATATTTAAGAGGGGCTCCCATACAACAGATGTGATTTTTATAAACTCTTTTGCAAAAAAAACGGGCACTTTAGATTTTTTTCTCTACTTCAAAGAAGAAGAACAAGAAATAGGTTTTGATTTGACGATGTATTGGCATGTTTTGTGAAGCATCCTGGCATGATTCTTTACGTTCCAAATTTAAAATTTGAAATTATTAAAAGAAAAATAATGATTATTGTGGATTATTCTAAAATTGCTTTACTAATGGCGCGAATTGCTGAAACGATTATTAACTGATTACGATATTTTAAAACATTTTGGATATTTTCTGCAAATTAAACAATTTAATCTTTCTTTTTACATTAAATACCACTTTTTGATATGAGTGATAAAGCGATAAGGACCGGTAAAATTATAGCCCTACTTGACGAAGGTTGTTCGCAAACTTACGTGTCTCAGCGGCTAAATGTGAATCGTTCAACTGTCCAGAGGACTTGGCAACGGTATCAAGCTACTGGTTCGGTCAAAAGAAGACCCGGTTCGGGAAGAAAACGATGCACAGAACCAAGAGATGACCGCTTTTTGGTGAGTCAGGCGTTGCGTAATCGTAAGGCGTCAAGTGTGGACCTGAAGAAGAGCCTTTGGTAGGCTGTTAAATCTCAGCAAGCAATACACACATTTAAGGTAACGAGTTGAATATTTAAGGTCATAATAGTAAAAATATACGAACTGGTTCAAGACCAGCGTTAAGCAAACAAAAGGACGGCGAGAAAGGAATGCATAGAAAAAACAAATAACTGCGGTTCTCAAACTTAATGAGGCGGAGTGATCGATGCACAACTTACCGGGACGTTGAACGGACATTATCAATAACAGAACTATTAGCATAAGATTTTTTTTAAGTCGTGCTCCGTCTTGATGTGGTGTTTTGGGGATGTGAAGTTTTTTCGAAGAAATATCTTGCAACCCGTGACCCACACGTGTTCAAAACCACTTTCTTTGGCACGAGCTTTGGTTTGGTTCAGGAGAATTTTACTATTCAGCGTAAGATGATCATTAATATAGATCCTGTTCGTGCCGTGGAGGTCTGCAAGGAAGGCGTAGGCAATTGCTGAGATTTAACAGCCTACCTTACAATAATTAATGATTATTATTATTATTATTAATAATTATATTTTACTTCGTAACGTTCAACTCTGTACTACGCTCTTCGGACCTTATTCGTATGGAGATAAAGTTTTATTTTGCTTATCCGTTTTCATATTTAAATTTTTTTTAAATATTTGTTTTAACGGATTGAATGTGCCTTGTATTCTTTTTTCTATACAGACTTTAATGTTTTGTATGAATTATAATGGCGCCTTTTAGCATATTTTATCAGAACGTGCGGGGACTGCGAACTAAAACAGGTGTTTTCTATAGAAATATTATGTATTAATGGTTTTGATGTTGTTTGCTTGACTGAGACTTGGCTAACGGATGGTATATTCGACTCCGAATTATTTGATGACACATATATGGTATGGAGACGGGACCGGGATTACTCCAGTACAGGTCAGACTATGGGAGGGGGGGTTTTAATCGCCGTTAGGCGTGAGATTGTGGCTCATGCTCGCGGGGAGTAATACTCAACGGCAGAAGACCTGTGGGTCACTTTAACCCTGCAACAAAAAAGACCAAGGATAACATACAAAATGCATATAGGCGTTGTTTATATTTGCTCTCAAAACCTAGGTAACTCTTTAGCAACTCAGCTGGCTAACTGTTCAGATAATTTGACTAACATCATAATGGAGCACCCGGTCGACAAGTTTATTGTGTTGGGTGACTTTAACCAACCCAAAATAACGTGGACCCCTGCAGATGATGGTTATTCTCTGCACCCCTCTAACCTGAACGGTCATGTCCAATCCATTTTTTTTGACAACATTAACGCATGTAACCTGTTGCAGTACAACTGTCAGCCTAACAAAAACAACAAGATTCTGGATTTGGTATTTTCCAACACCGAAGTTTCGGTTTCTTGCAGTAATGATCCCTTAGTTCCTGAAGATTCGCATCACAATGCACTATGTATCACGGCGGACTTTGTTCAGCTGCATAGTCTGCCAACTCGTCCCTATGTTAAATACTTGTATCGGTCTGCTGACTATGCAGCAATTAAAGATGATCTTAACATCGTTGACTGGCAATACGAGTTGGGCCACAGGTCACTGAACGATGCCGTGGCATTCTTTTATGATGTTTTGTATAAGGTGCACAAAACTTATATTCCATCAAAAACAGTAGTGTCCTGGTCAAAATACCCCCTCTGGTATAAAAGTCCGCTAATTAAAATGATTGAAGAAAAATCCAAATTTCACGCTGTATGGCAAAAAGTATGGCAATGTATCGGACCACCAGCACCAGTCCTTTGTAATATTACGGCAACGTATAAAGGATTTGGAGAAATACATGTTCGATGATTACATGGTAAACGTCGAAACGGCTATTCGTAACAACCCTCGAGCCTTCTGGAGCTACGTTAAGTCAAAAAAGCAAAACAACTCCTATCGTTCTGTGCTGCAGTTTGGAGACCGGTCCTTGAGCAATGGTGAGGAAATTTGCGATTTCTTTGGCGAGTACTTTATGTCTCTGCTCTCTGCTTCGCCACCGGCCGCGGTGCAAATACAACCAAGTGTTTCACCGCGACCCGACCACGTTGGTGAAGATGGTGATGACGTGGCTATATCCGTGAGTACCCAATGCAATGAGCGATTGAGAGGTGCGTTGGAAAATGCTTTCCGAGAGTATCGCTCCACACCGCCTGAGCTTAGACCCCGTCTACCTCGTTTGCCCATGCATAAGAAAAATAGGGCGCTGGTGTGTGCTCTAGATTCGCAGCTTTCAAATTATTTTGATAGCAGCGAAGGCCTCGCCGATACCCACTAGATCTTGTACTGTGCGACTGCAGCGGCATGTCGTGTAGCTCATGTAAAATTTCCTAACACTGACAGAGCTACACGACCAGCTGTACCAGCTTGGCAGTGCAGGATCGAGCGTCGTATCGGTGAGGCTAGAGCACTCATCGGCAAACTAATCTGCTTCAGGGAGGGCAACACTCGCCGTAGAGTGATGCGCTTTGTGATGCGCAGTCCGTCCGTTACCTAACTGGAAATCTCCAGGGCCGGACGGGCTGCACAATTTCTGGATTAAGTGGTTTCAAAGATCGCACGCTCGCTTGTCATCTCAATTCCAGTCTGCCTTAGAGTCCGGATCGCTGCCACAGTTCCTAACTACAGGAACTACACCTGCTCCATAAGTCAGGTAGTACTGCGGAACCTAAAAATTATAGACCGATCACGTGTTTACCGACGGTCTATAAAGTTCTTACATCCATTTTGAGAGCAAAGATTAACGAACATATTGAGAGCAAATCAATAATGTCTGCCTCTCAGAATGGATGTAGGAACGGGTCCCGCGGTACTAAGGAGCTGCTCCTCATCGATGTTGCCATTAGCCAACAGGTACGCCGTTCTAGAAAGGATCTGTCAACATGTTGGATAGATTATAAGAAGGCCTATGACTCAGTGCCACATACATGGCTCATGAGGGTGCTAGAGTTGTATAAAGTTGATGCAGTTCTGCGCACCTTCCTGATGTCATGTATGGGGCAGTGGAGGACGGTCCTTCGTTATCCAGTATGTCGACAGATCCAGGCGAACAGCGAACCGATAAGGATAGAGCGTGGTATATTTCAGGGCGACAGTCTGAGTCCACTGTGGTTTTGTCTGGCCCTCAACCCTCTCAGTATACTGCTGGAGGATTCGGGCCAAGGCTACCGGTTGAGAAGAGGTGGTCAGGTCATATCGCACCTCCTTTACATGGATGACTTAAAACTCTTTGCTCCTAACAATTTGCAACTTATGAAGCTACTGAAGGTAACAGAAACCTTCAGTAGCGCCATCAGGATGGAATTTGGTGTGGACAAATGTGCGGTCATGCATGTAAAGCGAGGGGAGATTATGGAATCCGTGGGAACCCAACTCTCGGATTCCATACACCTTAGATCCCTCTCCTCAATCGAAACCTACAAGTATTTGGGTATGTCGGAAGCGTTAGGCATCAATGCTGCTGACATGAAACAATCGTTGAAGGAGCGCTTCTTTGGCCGCCTGAACAAAGTACTTAACAGTCTTTTATCAGGCGGAAACAAGGTGCGCGCCTTTAACGGTTGGGTCATGCCGGTATTGATGTACTCTTTCGGCATACTCAAATGGACTCAGACGGAGCTTGACGCCCTGGATAGGAGGGTACGCTCACTGCTTACCGCAAATTGGATGCATCACCCACGGTCATCGGTGATGAGGCTGTATATCCCGCGGAAGTGCGGGGGTCGTGGATTCTTAAATGCTAAGACCCTACACAACCGCGAGGTATGCAGCCTTAGGGACTATTTCCTACACAACCGCGAGGTATGCAGCCTTAGGGACTATTTCCTAGAGGCCGACGTGGGTATGCATCAGGACGTGGTAGCGGTGGACAAAAGCCTTACCGCGCTCTCCTTGGCTAACGAGAACTAGCGCAAACCTGTGGTATTAGATACTAATGACCGCATGGAGGTATGGCAGAGCAAGGAGCTTCACGGGCGTTTTTATCGGGTCCTACATGGGCCCGATCTGACTTTTTAGCGTCCGTAGCCTGGCTGCGTTTTCGTGACCTCTTCGGGGAAACCGAAGGTTTTATCTGTGCGATTATGGACGAAGTTATGATGACGAACAACTACCGGAAATACATTGTGAAGGACGGTACGGTTGACATATGTCGGGCATGTCACCGGCCCGGGGAATCCATCCGCCACATTATTTCCGGTTGTTCTAGTCTGGCTAACGGAGACTATTTGCACAGGCACAACCTTGTAGCCAGGATTATCCACCAGCAACTTGCTCTTTAATACAATCTTGTGGAATCGGAAGTACCGTACTATAGGTATGTGCCCGACCCAGTTCTGCAATTGCACATTGTATTGGGATCGGTCTATCATCACTGACAGGACTATTGTGGCTAATAAGCCTGATATAGTGGTGATAGACCGACTAGAGCGTCGCGCAATGATTGTTGATATAGCAGTCCCTCATGACGAGAACCTCGTGAAGTCTGAGAAAGATAAACAAACAAAGTATCTTGACTTGGCTCGCGAGGTGGTCGACATGTGGGATGTGAACACAGCAGTCATTGTGCCGATTATCGTCACGGCCAATGGCGTAATTGCCAAGAGCCTCGACCAACATCTCAAGAGGCTCTCGTTGGGCAGCTGGATCAAGGGCTTGATCCAGAAAGCAGTACTCTTGGACACGGCGCGTATCGTTAGGAGGTTCCTCTCTCAAGAGCCCTGACCACCGGTAGCTTGGATTCTGTTCCCGATACCGGTGGGCTACTATTTTTTATATTTTTAAATGTTTTTTTTTATATCTTTATAGAAATATTTAAAAATGTAAATGATATGTATATAAAATGAATAAAGAGAAAAATAATAAAATGGTTTTGGATAAAATGGTTAAAAAGATCGCACGCTCGCTTGGCATCTCAATTCCAGTCTGCCTTAGAGTCAGGGTCGCTGCCCCAGTTCCTAACTACAGGACTAACCCATATGCTCCATAAATCAGGTAGTACCGCGGAGCCTAAAAATTATAGACCGATCACGTGTTTACCGACGGTCTATAAAGTTCTTACATCCATTTTGAGAGCAAAGATTAACCATCATTTTGACAGTAGTTCAATAATGTCTGCCTCTCAGAATGGATGTAGGAACGGGTCCTGCGGTACTAAGAAGCTGCTCCTCATTGATATTGCCATTAGCCAACAGGTTCGCCGTTCCCGAAAGGATCTGTAGACATGTTGGATAGATTATAAGAAGGCCTATGACTCGGTGCCACAACATGGCTCATGAGGGTGCTGGAGCTGTATAAAGTTGATCCAGTCCTACGCACCTTCCTGATGTCGTGTATGGGGCAGTGGAGGACGGTCCTTCGCTATCCAGGATGTCGACAGATCGAGGAGACGAACAGCGACCCGATTAGGATCGAGCGTGGCATATTTCAGAGCGACAGTCTAAGTCCACTGTGGTTTTGCCTGGCCTTCAACCCTCTCAGTGCACTGCTGGAGAGTTCGGGGCAAGGCTACCGGTTGAGAAGAGGTGGTCAGCAGTGCGATTCTGTAAACATGTCGAAGTGAACACCCGGGCGAGGCGCACGACGGGTGAGTTGTCGAACCATACAAATAAGATGGAATGACAGCTCTATTGTCGTTCACTCCGCCTAGGTGAACACCGTGAGATGTCGACAGAATCGACCGACAGGTCATATCGCACCTCCTTTACATGGATGACTTGAAACTATTTGCTCCGAACAACTTGCAACTTATGAAGCTACTGAAGGTAACAGAAACCTTCAGTAGCGCCATCAGGATGGAATTTGGTGTGGACAAATGTGCGGTCATGCATGTAAAGCGAGGGGAGATTATGGAATCCGTGGGAACCCAACTCTCGGATTCCATACACCTTAGATCCCTCCCCTCAACCGAAACCTACAAGTATTTGGGTATGTCGGAAGCGTTAGGCATTAATGCTGCTGACATGAAACAATCGTTGAAGGAGCGCTTTTTTGGCTGCCTGAACAAAGTTTTTAACAGTCTTTTATCAGGCGGAAACAAGGTGCGCGCCTTTAACGGTTGGGTCATGCCGGTATTGATGTACTCTTTCGGCATACTCAAATGGACTCCGATGGAACTTGACGCCCTGGATAGGAGGGTACGCTCACTGCTTACCGCGAATCGGATGCATCACCCACGGACATCGGTGATGAGGCTGTACATCCCGCGGAAGTGCGGGGGTCGTGGCTTCTTAAATGCTAAGACCCTGCACAACCGCGAGGTATGCAGCCTTAGGGAATATTTCCTAGAGGCCGACGTGGGTATGCATCAGGATGTGGTAGCGTTGGACAAAGGCCTTACCGCGCTCTCCTTGGCTAACGAGAACTGGCGCAAACCTGTGGTATTATATATTAATGACCGCATGGAGATATGGCAGAGCAAGAAGCTTCACGGACGTTTTTATCGGGTCCTACATGGGCCCGATGTCAACTTTTTAGCATCCGTAGCCTGGCTGCGTTTTGGTGACCTCTTTGGGGAAACCGAAGGTTTTGTCTGTGCGATTATGGACGAAGTTATGATGACGAACTAACTACCGGAAATACATTGTGAAGGACGGTACGGTTGACATATGTCGGGCATGTCACCGGCCCGGGGAATCCATCCGCCACATTATTTCCGGTTGTTCTAGTCTGGCTAACGGAGACTATTTGCACGGGCACAACCTTGTAGCCAGGATTATCCACCAGCAACTTGCTCTTCAATACAATCTTGTGGAATCGGAAGTACCGTACTATAGGTATGTGCCCGACCCAGTTCTGCAATTGCACATTGTATTGGGATCGGTCTATCATCACTGACAGGACTATTGTGGCTAATAAGCCTGATATAGTGGTGATAGACCGACTAGAGCGTCGCGCAATGATTGTTGATATAGCAGTCCCTCATGACGAGAACCTCGTGAAGTCTGAGAAAGATAAGCAAGCAAAGTATCTTGACTTGGCTCGCGAGGTTGTCGACATGTGGGATGTGAACACAGCAGTCATTGTGCCAATAATCGTCACGGCCAATGGCGTAATTGCCAAGAGCCTCGACCAACATCTCAAGAGGCTCTCGTTGGGCAGCTGGATCAAGGGCTTGATCCAGAAAGCAGTTCTCTTGGACACGGCGCGTATCGTTAGGAGGTTCCTCTCTCAGGGGCCCTGACCACCGGTAGCTTGGACTCTGTTCCTGATACCGGTGGGCTACTATTTTTAATATTTTTAAATGTTTTTTTTTAAATTTTGTAGAAATATTTAAAAATATAATTTATATGTACTATAATGAATAAAGGAAATAATAATAATAAAGTTATTAATCACATTAGCAACAATAACATCATGTCTTCCTCTCAAAATGGATGTAGGAATGGGTCCCGCGGTACTAAGGAGCTACTCCTCATTGATACGGCCATTAGCCAACAGGTTCGGCGTTCCCGAAAGGATCTGTCGACATGTTGGATTGACTATAAGAAGGCCTATGACTCGGTGCCTCATACAGGGCTCATGAGGGCGCTAGAATTGTGTAAAATTGATACAACGCTACGCACTTTCCTGACGTCATGTATGAGGCAATGGAGGACAGTCCTTCGCTATCCAGGATGTCGAAATATCCAGAGGAATAGCGAACCGGTAAGGATCTAGCGGGGTATTTTTCAGGGCGATAGTTTGAGTCCTCTTTGGTTTTGCCAAGCCTTGAATCCTCTCAGCACACTGCTGGAGAATTCAGGACTAGGCTATCGGTTGAAGAGAGGTGGTCAGGTTATATCTCACCTCCTTTACATGGATGATCTGAAACTCTTTGCCCCCAATAATCTTCAACTGATGGAGCTACTGAAGGTAACTGGAACTTTCAGTAGTACCATCAGGATGGAGTTTGGTGTAGACAAATGTGCGGTCATGCATGTAAAGCGTGGAAAGATTATGGAATCCGTGGGATGTCAACTCTCGGATTCCATAAACCTGAGATCCCTCTCTCCAACCGAAACTTACAAGTATTTGGGTATGTCGGAAGCGTTAGGCATCAGTGTTACTGACATGAAGCACTCGTTGAAGGAGCGCTTCATTGGTCGCCTGAAGAAGGTCTTCAACAGCCTTCTATCGGGCGGAAACAAGGTGCGCGCTTTCAACGGATGGGTCATGCCGGTATTGATGTACTCTTTCGGCGTACTCAAATGGACTCAAACGGAACTTGACGCCCTGGATAGAAGGGTCCGTGCACTGCTAACTGCACATCGAATGCATCACCCACGGTCGTCGGTAATGAGACTGTATATCCTGCGAAAGTGTGGAGGTCGAGGCTTTTTAAATGCTAAGACTCTCCACAATCGCGAGATATGCAGTCTCAGCGAATATTTCCTAGCTGTCGACATGGGTATGCATCGAGATGTAGTGGCGGTGGACAAGAGACTCACCCCGCTCTCCTTGGCAAATGAGAACTGGCGCAAACCTGCGGTGCTTGAGGCTTAACACTAACGATCGCAGGGCGGTATGGCAGAGCAAGGAACTTCACGGACGCTTTTTCCGGGCCCTACACGGGCCCGACGTGGATCAGTTAGCGTCCGTAGCCTGGCTACGTTTTGGTGACCTCTTTGGGGAAACCGAAGGTTTTGTCTGTGCAATTATTGACGAAGTTATCATGACGAAAAACTACCGGAGATTTATTGTGAAGGACGGTACGGTTGACATATATCGGGCATGTCACCGTCCGGGAGAATCAATTCGCCACTTTATCTCTGGTTGTTCTCGTCTTGCGAACGGAGAGTACTTGCATAGACACAACCTTGTAGCCAGGATTGTGGTGGGTGGGTGAGTGTGGTGGGTGGTGGTGAGGTGATGTGGAAAGTAATTTTATTTATTCACCTGGCAAGTTACTGTATCTGCATGTCTATAAAAATTGATTTTTATTTTGTAATTTTTAGTATTGTGGTTTTTGAATGTTGTGTTACATATTGTTAAATTTTCAACCTTTCGACACAAATGTAAATTGGTTGATGAAATGAATAAATAAATAAATAAAATTATCCATCAGCAACTTGCTCTGAAATACTGTCTTGTGGAATCGGAGGTGCCGTACTACAGGTATGTGCCCGACCCAGTTCTCGATAATGGCAGTATCACACTGTACTGGGATCGGTCCATCATCACTGACAGGACTATTCTTGTAAATAAGCCTGATATAGTGGTGGTGGACCGAATCGAGAGGCGTGCAATGATTGTAGATATAACCGTCCCGCATGACGAGAACCTCGTGAAAGCCGAGAAAGATAAACAAATAAAATATTTTAATAATAATAATTTATTCATATCATAAAGTGGTACAGTCTGTTACAGAATCGGATGACAGCTTAGGTATAGTTTACATCTGAGATAAGTAGGTAACAATACAATTTTACGACCTGATGTCCTAGCTAGGTTACTTAGTAGCCTGTATTAAGGACAGTCAGCCCTCATTTCCCGAAATTAGAACAAAATTATTGCTTAGACTGTTACATAATTTTAGTTAACATAATTTTAATTTAAAAAAATAAAAAAATAAATTAAATTAATTTAATAAAAGTCCATTAAAAGAATTTGTGAGTATGCGCGCGATGGTGTGTTTGTATGTGATGGTGTGTGTGTGTGTGTATTATTAGTTACTTTATTGTTATAACCTTCTTATAACAATAAAGTAACTACTACTACTACGATTCGGTATCATCGTAATTTTTGGTAGAAAGAAATTCAGTAATCCGTTTTTTGCATGTCAGCTTACAACATGTTTGTGGTGGAATTAATGCATTTAATTTATTATATAGAAATGGACCATGGAACAAAAAGAATCTTTTGGTAAAAGGGAATACCTACTTGAGTGCGAAAGCCGTATCATCGAATTTTGTTACTTCGAAAACCTTTCAACGACATCTCTATACTGCGACGGCTTGTTAAATCGACGTCTTGTTACTGCGATATTTCGCACTCAAGTAGGTACGACTTTCCAAAATTATTTGAATTAACCCAACATCAAGAAAATTTAGTTTAAACTCTTTGACTGATGACTCTCTCTCATCTTTGTTCCTTACACAATCCATCAGCAAATGAAGTATATTTATTTATTTATTTAATCTTTATGTTCAGTCGCCAGCTCGTCACGGTAAACATTATACATATCTATAACTATGACGCGGCGTGAAGTGTTAGAAAGAAAGTATCTTTCGCATGATTGGTAGAGTTTTCAACGTTTCCAAAATGACCCAATGGTTGCACAAGCTAAAAATTAGGAACCAATGAATATGCCTCACTTGGAATAGGCCACGCCTCCGCACCCTTGCGCGTACGCCAGCGCCCCCGAGTTCTCCCGATATCGTTTGCGTTAGTCTCTACAAATTCGTGGAGTGGTGAAGTTTGTAGTTGCGAAAAATATACAGTGCAAAATAAAAATGGTGCCACATTTAACGCGAATTGAGCGAGAGCTCATCATAGCGCAACATTAGGTAGTGTTGGTATAATAATATAAATTGAATTAAGTATAAAATCAATGAAACCATGTGTCACACAATACCTGAATAACACGTCATAACAACAAAATGGGCCATATTTATACCTATGCATTATAGGCTTCGTAGTGATCGCGTGATAGATATGATACAATGATCAGTGATTCCGAGGTGTTAAAATGTTGTTGCTTAGTATTGCAAATATAATCCAATGCGCGGTGCGCCGCCGAGCGGCCGAGCTTACAAGGCAGGCGGCAAATAAGTATTTACTGCGGTTCGCTCACGCATACAACAAGTTGTCTCGACAGTTGAACGGATCATGATGTTAGGTGCGCGCCGGGAATTTTTATACGTACTTGCGCAAAACACAATTCCGCGATAGGAACTTGCGCTAATCCACTCATTGCATATAAAATATGCATGAACCTCACGCTTGTATTCTCCAAAGGGTTCAGCCCCCCTAGCCAAGTTGCAAACGATAAACGTGAACGCTTAGTAATCTCCAATAAATTTTCAACTTTATACCTACGAGCATAAAGTTGAAAATCTATTAAAGACTACTGAGCGTTAACGTCCGGAACGAACGAAAACGCTATGTAATCTTCAATAGATTTTCAACTTTATATCCAACAACATAAAGTTGAAAATCTATTAAAGACTACTGAGAGTTTACGGTTATCGTTTGTGTCTTGGCTAGCACACGTAAAGCTCAAGTTATAATTGATGTTCTTTTGCTGTTACTTTTTCTTTAATTCTATTGAATATTTCTTGTAAAGAATACTTAGTATTTTGTCAGTTTGAATTTATTTAACAATTTTCAAAACCAAAACCCATGATGGCGGCAACTCCACGGTAGCCTGCGCAATTCAAATTTTCTTACGTTTTAGGCAATTTGCAAGTTAGTATTAGGTTATATGTTGATTAAAGTATGATTCGCGGGCGTTAAATTATGTATTTTCAGAATTACTTATAACTATTTAAGTCTTCAATAAAACTCCATAGGGCTAGGTAATCCGATAGAATGACTATTTCATGAAATCTTGACATTTTAGGATTATACCGACTTATAGAGATAATTTACTGATTTTAATGGTTATAATTCTGAAAATACATAATTCTTACGCCCGCAAATCATAATTTAATCAACATAATAACCTAATACTAACTTGCAAATTGCAAAAATTGATTATAAAACCTACCATTACCTACCTATAATTTTATATTTAAAAAGCTGACCTAATATTGCATTACACGACCTTACTGTACCGTATATACATATATTGATACATTTATAGTTGACAGAACCAACAGAACACTTCATACTTTCATCTACACATACATCTCATGTCTTTGAAGTTTAAGTTCGCTAGAGAATCGACAAAAGGCGGGGCGGTTGGCGCTCGGCCGAACCGGTTTTACGCGTGCATAATGTTAGACTCGATACTCAGTGAATGTTATCAGTCAGTGTGTTGTGGTCAGTCAAATTTGTCTACCTATGAACCTTGCAAAAATTCCTAACTTTGATATTTTTCTTGAATCGTGTTTTTCCTTCAACTGGGTCATACTGAAAAAAAACAAAAAAACCGCGTTTATTTCAATAAAAGCTACGGAAATCAAGTTACCACAAATTATTTTTATAATTTGTAAAACGTAACATTTTCGTCCTCAGGAATGTCGTTAAAAACAAATTCCTACAATGGAGAAAACTGGCTGTGACAGACAGACAGACAGACACCCGAGTGATCTTATAAAGGTTCCGTTTTTTTACGGAACCCTAAAAACATGATTTAAAAAAATAGGATAGTAATGTTTTTTCCCATCGAGTTATAATTGAAATTAGGTACTTCTTAAAAAAAAACGAACAGCCGCGGGTTAACTTTTTACGGTACTCATTACATAATTGCCTGCCTATTCTCTACACGTTACCGGCAAACAATCAGAGTTAAGAATTATTGCAGTTATCCTAATTTTCGGTGGTTTTTTCCTGGACAAGCGAGAGACACACTGGTCCTAAGTATATCTGGATTCTTGATTGCTTATGAAAAACAATGCAATAGAAACACACTTATCGTACTATGCTCTACCTACCTACCTACCTATACCTCTGTAGGGAAAAACGGAACTCTTATGGTATCACTCGATTCTCTCTCTGTCTGTCACATCCGAATTCGATTGGATTTCTCCAAATCTACAGGACCGATTTGGTTGGGTACACATATATAACCTTTTATGACCTAAATACGGACACGTAACGCAAATAAGTAATTTTAAAACTGGTGTCACTTTTTGGGGAGAATGTTAGGCAGTTAAAAAAATATCCAACTGTACCGTGTGACATATCGCATCAAAGGGTTCTTCAGGGTCTCAAAAGTATTTTTTTATAATTTTAAAATATTTCATTTCGAAGTTATTAAAGAAAATATATGAAAATTGGCCATTCCCCTTCCCCTTTAGTTCTAAGTCTAAGATAAATAAAAAATACAAATAATAGGACCTACAGATTACAGGAAAAGCTATATGAAATCTATGATTTTAAAGTAACAACTTAAAAGTGTTCGTGGGTAACGAGCAACAAGCAAGACCAACTCAGACTTCGCCGGTTTTTTGTCATAGTAAAGTAGTAGTAGTAGCATGTATTCAAATTGTCATGTTCCTTGTTTTAGATATCTATGGTCACCGTGAGAAGGCGCCTGAAAGACGCCGGAAGCCTGCGACGAAGACGCCCTGCCAAGAAGATCGCTATGACCCAGGCCAATAAGGAGGCCAGAGTTAGTTTTTGCCTAGAATATTATAATTTTGACTGGGAGAATAATATAGTTATTTTTGTGGACGAAAAAAGCTTCCGGTCGGATACGGATGGGAGAAAAATATTATGGCGCAGAAACAACGAACGATATGTGGAGGCAAACATTTTGCCAAATCGGGCAAGTGGAAGAATTTCCCTAATTTTTAGGGATGGATGAGCTCTATGGGACCCGGTGAACTGGTAGAGGTAAGCGGGCGCATGACTGGGGAACAGTACGTCGAAATTTTACGTGACGTGATGATCCCCACCGTGCGCCTGCACTACCCAGAGGGCATAATTTACCTCTGCCAGGACAACTGCCGCGTGCACACCTGCAGAGTAGCGCAGGAGTGGTTCGCGGCCCAAGAAGACATTGTCCGCTTGCCATGGCCTGCAAAGAGCCCTGACCTAAACCCAATCGAGAATTTATGGGGTCTCATGGTTCTCGATTAGGATGCGTCAGAAATCCGCAACAACGAAAACTTGCGGCGAGAAGCTCATACTACATGGGAGCAATTAAGAGGCAGGGACACCTGCTGGAATATGGTGGCTGGTATGAGGGGCAGACTAGACGCTGTATTAGATGCGCGAGGTGGTCCAACCCGATATTAAATATATTTACATAAGTATATATTATATCTCGTTAAGTTTATTCTTTTTATTTTATATATTTACAAAAACATCTGTTTATTAAAAATAAATACCTATTGTTATATATATTTGCTTATGTTTGTATTGTTATATAATATGTTTACCTAGTTATTGTTAATTTTACAGTATTCATTAATTTATGTAAGTAAGCTTTTAATTAGTATTAAATAATATATTGTTTCGACAACGCGTAACGCTCCCATGTAGTAATATTTCTTAACACCTAAAACGCCAATCTTGTTGCGTATTTTTGAGCTCATGTTGGGGCTTTTTAAGGTCATGGCACTTTTTTTATTTACACTATTATTGTGTAGAGGAAAATTTTGATTTGTTGAACCCATTTTCGCTAAAAAGAAAAGAATTTAGTCTAAACCTTAGTCTACAAAACTTAGGCTGAGCCCCTGAGACTGCAAGCCCTGTTCGCCAAGTGCGTTCGTTCACTGAAAAACTATCAGGTTAAGGGTGCCGCCTCTCCATTTGCGCGGAGCGAGGCAGCGGTGCGGAGAAACGAAGAAATATTAATCAATCTTGTCAGTCAAAATGTCAATGACTCAGGTGGTTCGGAGATCATATGCAATTCCATTGGTTACAATTTCTCCGTTTCTCCACTCCGCTGTAATGGATAGGCACCCTTACAATTCATTAACTGACTCGCGGAACTTCGTCTGCGTCACATTTTTTATTAGGTAATGCTCAACAATGCGATTCTGTAAACATGTCAAAGTAAAAGCTTGGGTGCAGTGATCAGGAAGTAAGCTGTCACCCCATGTAATCGAGATGGAATGACAGCTCACGTCGTGGTCACTTCACCCAAGACTTCATTTTGACATGTTTACAGAATCGACCGGCTGTTCCTACTAGTCGTAGCGTGATGATATATTATTATAGCCTACAGCCTTATTTAATTATAAATGGGCTATCCAACAGTAATATTATTTTTCAATTCGAACGTGATATTAGCGAGTTCATTCAAACCAAAAAACTCTTCAGCTTAGTAATAAAAAGTAGCATTTAAATAATAATTATAATTTTATTACCCAAAATAAAAATATGTTCAACCAACGCTTATTCTTCCATTGCTTGATTTGGCAAAGTTGCCAAAACATGTCGTTTGTTGATATTGTATCATAATAAAGTAGCTTCCTCCATGTCCTTCCCCAGGCTTTATATTATGTTCATATTACGTACGCAACGTATGCAAAGCATTATGATATCTGGACTCTTGATTTCATATGAAAATCTATGCAGTAGAAACATACTTATCGTTTGCAACGCAACATACAATAAGTGTGTTTCTATTGCGAAGCGTTGCATACGTTGATACATACGTTGATGCATACGTGATATAGATAATATAATAATTATTATTGGAAATTAAAAAGTTATACATCCTTACTTCTTTTCACATCATTGTTCTATTCTTGAGATTATTTCCTTAACCTACTATTTTTGGTGATAATTTAAAGCACAATAACTCAACATTGGCAGATACGGAAATCTTCCTAATAAGTTTTGTTGGATAATAACTTTATGGATGCATCCCAGTCAAATTATATTGTTCTAGGTAAAATCTTACTTTTGTTTGGCAGCCACTGCAGCAGATTTAAATTTTTAACCGACTCAAAAACGGAGGAGGTTTATCTAGTGTGACGAGTAGATTTTTTTTTATGATTTGATGTATGAACACGTATAACTATTCACAGGGTAGTCCGATTTTGATAATTCTTTATTTATTTAAAAGTCAAATTTATAAATTTGACTACCCTAAAGTTGTGAAGAATTTCTTGTAGGCCTAACCATGTTGGTATATAAAGCCTGTTTTTTTAAATATTAATATTAAAAAATTATTTTATAAATAAAATATTAAAACAACAAATAATAGTGAAAGGTGAAAACCGGAAGTGATCACCGCATGGTAAGAGGCACATTGAATCTAAATATCAAGCTGGAAAGGTCTCGACTGATGAAGTCTACGCTCCGTCCAGCACAGATTCAGATCCAAAACTCCGAAAGCTTTCAGCTCGAACTTCAAAATCGTTTCGAGTGCCTAGGGAGCTCCGTGGTCGAATACAACGATGGGTTCGTGGAAAATGTTCATACGGTCGGGTTTAAGTTCTTCAAGACTCGCCGTACAGATAAGACCAAGAGGCTCTCTGATCCGACTCTCAAGCTCATGATGGAGAGGCGGGAGATGATTCTGCAGTCTTCAGACGATGCGTGCAAATGGCAGCTCAATAGACGGATCTCGAAGTCCTTGAAAAGCGACCTCCGCCGCTTTAATACTGAAAAGATTAAAGACGCGATAGAGCGGAATAAGGGCTCCAAGGTCTTTGCAAGAGATTTGTCTATTAGGCAGAGCCAGCTCACAAAACTGAAGACCGACGATGGCAGAACCATATCCGCCAAATCGGAGCTTCTGAGGGCGATCGAGACATTCTATGGACAGTTATACACGTCAATGACCAAACCCGCAGCAAATCTAGCGAACGACCCAAGAGCTAGATTGACCCGGCATTATACCGATGACATCCCGGACGTCAGCCTGTATGAGATTAGGATGGCTCTGAAGCAGCTTAAAAACAACAAGGCGTCGGGTGAGGACGGAATTACGGCCGAACTCCTGAAGGCGGGTGGAAAACCAGTCCTCAAGGCTCTTCAGAAACTGTTCGATTCCGTCATACTCGAAGGGAAAACGCCACAAGCGTGGAGCAGAGGTGTGGTGGTACTCTTATTTAAAAAGGGCGACAATGCCCTGCTTAAGAATTACAGGCCCATCTCACTTCTGAGCCATGTCTACAAGCTGTTTTCCAGAGTCATTACAAACCGTCTCGCACGCAGGTTTGACGACTTCCAGCCTCCCGAACAAGCCGGATTCCGAAAAGGCTTCAGCACCGTAGACCACATACACACGCTGTGGCAGGTTATACAGAAGACCGAAGAGTATAATCTGCCCCTCTGCTTAGCGTTTGTGGACTACGAGAAAGCCTTCGATTCGATCGAGACTTGGGCTGTGCTGCAGTCTCTCCAACGGTGCCAGATCGACTATCGGTACATCGAGGTGCTGAAGTGTTTGTATGAAAACGCCACCATGTCAGTCCGACTTCAGGATCAGACATCAGAACCTATCCTCCTGCAGCGGGGTATGAGGCAGGGAGACGTAATTTCTCCGAAACTGTTCACGGCCGCAATGGAGGACGTCTTTAAGGTTTTGGACTGGAAAAGGCTAGGCATTAATGTCAATGGCGAGTACGTCACTCATCTTCGATTTACCGACGACATAGTCGTCATGGCTGAGACCACGGAGGACCTCAGTACAATGATCGATGACCTCAGTAGAGCTTCCGAAAGAGTGGGTCTTAAAATGAACATGGACAAAACCAAGGTCATGGTAAATACCCATGTAGCACCCACTCCTATCAAGATTGGAGGCTCTGCACTCGAAGTTGTTGATGAGTACGTCTACCTGGGACAAACGATCCAGCTAGGTAGGGCTAACTTCGAGAAGGAGGTCAACCGTCGAATCCGACTCGGATGGGCGGCGTTCGGGAATTTGCGCGGTATCTTCTCGTCTCACATACCACAGTGTCTCAAGACGAAAGTCTATGACCAGTGCGTGTTGCCAGTGATGACCTATGGACTCGAAACGTGGTCGCTCACAATGGGCCTCATCAGAAGGCTTAAAGTCACCCAAAGGGCAATGGAGAGGGCAATGCTCGGAGTTTCCTTGCGTGATCGAATCAAGAATGATGATATCCGCAAGAGAACCAAGGTTACCGACATAGTCCGAAGGATCGCCAAATTGAAGTGGCAGTGGGCAGGGCACATTGCTCGCAGAACAGATGGTCGATGGGGCCGAAAAGTTTTGGAGTGGCGACCGCGTACCGGAAGACGCAGCGTTGGAAGGCCTCCCACAAGGTGGACCGATGACCTGGTGAGGGTCGCGGGTAACCGATGGATGCGAGACGCACAGGACCGGTTGTTGTGGCGACACTTGGGGGTGGCCTATGTCCAACAGTGGACGTCTTTTGTCTGATATGATGATGATGATATGAAATAATAGTTAAAGTAAGATTATATATAACAGTAAATAGCTTAAGGTAGGTAGCTATTTTATAAGTTATAAAAAATAAGCATATAGTAATTAGTAGATAATAGTCACAAACAAATGTAAATAAAAAAAAATAAGAAAATAATTTTAATACTTCGAAAAAACTAAAAAGCAAAAAATAATAAACCTTTTTACAAATAATAACTTAACTTACGGAAGTTGGTGTTAAAACACGAAGAAACAATAAAAAATACCGACTTCCGTAACTAAAGTTATTTTTTTTGTAAAAAGGTTTATTAGGTATTTTTTTGTTAAAAGTTTTTAAGCACGTAATTAATAATTATGTTACAAATAAAAGTTACATGTTGATTTGTATATTTTAGTTTTATATTATCTGTTGTGTAGTTTTAAATTGAGAGTAGGTAATTTTTATTTTATTAATCATTATCATCATATCAGTTTAAAATAAAAATAAATGATTGTTACTCCACATTTTATTTTAATATTTTTCCCGCGGTTTCACCCGCGTTCCCGTAGGAACCTCTCCTGTCCTTTTCTGAACTCCTGACAACCTATAAGTAGGTGTGCAAAATTTGTTTAAGTGATTAAGTTGTCAAAAAGAAGGGGTAGCTACAGCCGTAAGGCGGGGCCCCGACGGCATATTTCTTAACTTAAAAAAGTCACTGACTTTTTTCACTTCACTGGCAAAAGACCCCTCTTCTTCTTCTTCTTCGTCCAGAATAAATGCATGCAATATTATGATAATGCATGACAAACAAACTTTTATCACAGATTAGATATTTAATAACTAGTTACGTATTAAGATTTATAACACTCCTAGGCCAGTCATACGAGACATTTTAGGTGGCAGTATGTTGCACAATCCTGATTTTTTCGGATGGATATCTAAGGGTAGATACCAGTAGTGTGTACCCAATTTTTAAGGTTCCGTACCCAAAGGGTAACCAACGGAACCCTATTACTAAGCTTCCGCTGTCCGCCCATCCGTCCGTCCGTCTATCTGTCAGCAGGCTGTATCTCAAGAACCATAATAGGCCAACATTAAAACCAGAAACTCCATAAGTCGGTATAATGCTAAAATGTCAAGATTTCATGAAATAGACATTCTTTCGGGTTACCTGGCCCTATGGAGTTTTATTGCTGACTTAAATGGTTATAATTCTGAAAATAAATAATTCTTAAGCCCGCGAATCATACTTTAATCAACGTAAAACCTAATACTGAATTGCAAATTGCAAGAAACGTAAGAAAATTTGAAATTCGCGGGCTACCCTGGCGCATCCACCTTAATAAATAAAAAGGTTGTGTAGGTATATTCATTGGCTAAGCTTCACTCACACAATAATAAAATTATACAAGAACGTTTAATTTAAATTAAATTCGGTACGCACGAAAATAGTAGGTAACACAGAACCCGACAAAGTTAAGTATTTTTTGTAAGTTTATAGTATGTGTGCAAAACTATGTAATAAATAAAGTTTGAATAAAACAATTGGTTATTAGCTTTCATACGTTTTTGCGCGGGTCACCTGTTTTTATTACCATTCTATTATTTCGATGCCATTCAAGTATTCAACCTGCTACGCTATTTTGTATCGGATAGTTAAGATACTCTTATTCTACACCACGACGCGCATACGCACACTCGCTCACGACGCACTGCAGCACGAAACATTACAAGTAAGAACGGACACAAAGCTATTTATCTCTTTCATACGATTTTCGCTGTTTCTGCTCATAACTGCTCAAAGTGTGGTAACTTGATGCGCTGGCGACTGTACAATAGTGGTACATGGGCGGACTTAATGCAACAAGGCATTATCTACCAGTCAACCTTTGGGTTTAAAAGATTGCACTGTGGTAGGTGTACAACAAATAAATAAGATTTAAAATAGAATTTTGTTTTGGAAATAATAAACCAAAAAATAAATATTATACTAATAAAATACATATATATATACTTAAATAATCAATACATATAAAAATATCGTAGACTTGCCGTGTCTGTACATTGAATGTTTTAGCATAAAAATAACTGAGAAATGTAAGGAAAAAGGCATAAAACGCAAAAATACCATTTTTGAAATTTTTGTCTGTTTGTCTGTTTGTCAATATGTTTGAGTCAGCATAACGCAAAACCACTTATTGGATTCGAAAGCTAAGTTCTTAAAAATATTAAGTGTAGGTGTTAGTAACATTTAGCGTTTATTTCATCAAAATCGACTAACAAAATCGAAACTTCATACAGCGCTAAACGTTGCGGTGGCCAACTCTTAGGCGCCATCTATTGAGAAAGATAAAATGCAGGTAAGCATGAAAATAACATCTAAAATTTTTTTTGAGTTATTTGTGAAACTTTTAATAAGTAGTAAAATAAAAGTGAACATTTTAATACCATAACGTAACTTATTTAACGTCTTCATAAGATGCCAAATTTTTGTTAGTTTACCAAATGGTCGATAGATGGCGCTGCACCGATGACGCGTTTTTCTGAATCGCGGTGTTAAGATTTGCGGTCAGATTATTGACTCTCACACAATTATTAGCACCATTGTTGTTCGCTGGACATTTAACGTTCTTAAGTTCGGTCTCATAAAAACTAACAAGTCTCTGATAGGTTCTTGAGCCCAGATTCGTAAATTGATAAAAAAGTACCTATCTATTCATAAAAGACGTGTACTACGGTCTATGATACCTAAGTTCGCTCAATTTCGCTCATTCCTATATCAATCAACTATTTAACTTTTCTTTGGCAAAATGTGACTGAATCCTTCAACTTCACTATTATTAAGCATCATCATGTGCCCAACATTTTCCCAACTTTATTGGGATCGGCTTTATTGGAACTAAATTCAGCTGAATAACAGTATTTTACGAGGAGCGGCTGCCTACCAAACCTCCACAACCCATTTACTGGGTAACACGGTACTTCTTGGCAAGACTGGTGTCAGATTTTCTAGCTTCTGACAATCCGTAACGACTGCCAAAGATTTCCAAATAACAGTTGGAACCAACGGCTGAACGTGCTTTCTGAGGCACGGAGGAGTCTCGCTATGTTAAGATGTTGACCCATCCACAGACCTTGACCTCGGCACGATTATTTAGCAAAAATTAAAAAATCAAAACAACCCTTTGTTTTCATTTCCTTTAACCACAAGTTTCGCAAGTTGAGTACTTAATTTTGTGTTAAATTGTATTTAAATCTTAAAATGGTTTTGGGCACATTTAACGTTTTTTTTTTAGTGATCGAAACAAAAAAATACGAAGTTATAACTATGTACTGGATCGATTCACTCAGTATTAAAAATATCTTTTCTGCCTAGCCTTTCACCAACTATGCTGGGGTCGGTTTCCAGTCAAACCGGATTCAGCTGAATACCATTGTTTTAGGTACGTAAAGCGACTGCCTGTTTGACCTTCACAACCTAATAACTGGGAAACGCGGTAGTTAGGTAGGTACCTCTTGGCAAGACTGGTGCCAGATTTTCTAGCTTCTAGAAATCTGTAACGTATGCCAAAGACCTACAAATGACAGCCGGACCAACGACTTAACATGTTATCCGAGGCATGAAGGAAAGTCGGTAAGTATTTTAAAATGGTCAGCCATCTACAGTCCGACCTCGGCAAGCATTGCTTACCCTTAATATCAATCCTTCCGGCTGTTATTATTAAGTCATGAGCAACCACTCTCCTCATTCCTCTGTACGTACAATTTTTCCGACATCCATGCGAACGAAGTAATGGGCAAAGCTAGTAAACTAATAAATATGATCTACTAGCTACTACCAGCGGCTTCGCCCGCGTGGTAATCGGAAATAGGGAGGTTTCTTGATTTGTATTGTAACTACACCTACCCTACACCTACCCTGCACTTACCCTACACTTACTCTACACCTACCCTACACCTACCCTACACCTACCCTACACCTACCCTACACCTACCTTACACCTACCCTACACCTACCCTATACCTACCCTACACCTACCCTACACTTACCCAACACCTACCCTACACTTACCCTAACCAGCCCAAAAAATACTATGACATGTTTTTGGTTTCCTGGTACTTGATGTTTTTGGTCTCCTGGTACTTGTAAATCTGTAGTACTAAGGCAGCAGCGGCTCTGAATTTCCACTTCCTCCTCAGTCTTCATTGATCCATGCCACTTACCAGGATAAAAAGTAGCATATGTCTCATTCCAGGATATGAACTACATGTGTGCCAAATTTCATCCAAATCCCTTCAGCCGTTTTTGCCTGATTGAAACACAAACATACAAACATACAAACATACAAACATACAAACATACAAACATACAAACATACAAACATACAAACATTCACATTTATAATATTAGTAGGATACATCTATATCTATACATATTGTTACGAGCTTAGGGTTCGTGACAATAAAAACAGCCGATAAAATAACCAAAATGACACTTTAATCAATCAACACTAATTACAACTTAAACTCACTAACTATAAATCACAATTGCACTACTGATCACTTTAATTCGCAGTCGAAGTTCGCTCTCGAAGTTGTCGCTTGTATCGCAAAATCAATACTGACTCGGTCGCAGGCTATGCGGGCCTTATATAGGTCGGCCGATAATTCCAGAACCTTCTAGTATAGAAACATCTAGAAAGTTCGAGTACATACCGGCCCCGACTAATCAGATAACGAAAACTCTAGAATGTTCTAGCATCGAAATGTCTAGAAGGTTCTTGACTCTACTAGTTCTGCTACTCGATACTAGATGGCGCTAGTAGTAACTTTCATCGTCATGTACCCGGCATTAATTCTGGCGCGTAACACTGCCCCCTCCTAAGACATGCTCGTCCCGAGCATTATCGGCCCCATAATAACGCGCCAGTCGATCCACATGGACGATCTTAGGAGTACTTCTTGTACCTTTCTGTATGCGGTAGGTTACGTCATTGATTTTCGTCACAATCCGGTACGGCCCGTCCCATTTAGCTTGAAGCTTAGGAGATTTCCCTTTGCTGCGAACTGGATTGTGCAACCACACTAGTGAACCTTCGTCGAATCCTTTATTGTTCATTTTGCGGTCATAACGGGTTTTCATCTTTTCAGACATTTGCTGACCCGATTGTCTGACGTGCTCATAAATGTCATTCATTTTGTTCCGCAAGTCATTCGCATAGTCGGTTATACTGCGTGGGGCATCAGGTGGTATTCCGGTAATCAAGTCTGCAGGCAGCCGTAATTCTCTACCAAAGTTTGCAAAAGCTGGTGTCACTGATGTGCTTTCGTGAACAGCACTTCGGTATGACAGCAAAAACGGTTGTATATGCTTATCCCAATCCCGTTGCCGGTTCTCCACCACTTTTGCCAGGTATCTCTCCAATGTCTGATTAAATCGTTCCACCATTCCATCCGATTGTGAGTGGTAAGAAGTTGTTCTCGTTTTATGAGTACCCATAACTCGACAAGTTTCCTGGAATATTTGGGACTCAAAATTCCTTCCTTGATCGCTGTGAATCTCCAAGGGTACTCCAAAACGACAGAAGACTTCATGCACAAGTTTATCTGCAACTGTTGTAGCTTCCTGATTTGGAATGGCGAAGACTTCCGGCCACTTAGTGAAGTAATCCATTACAACCATGAAATACTTGTTACCACTTTCACTTTCCGGAAACGGTCCTGCAACGTCTAGGGCTATCCTTTCCCATGGTGCACCAACATTGTACAATTTCAATGCACCTCTACTACGAGTCTGTGGTCCTTTTACAGCCGCACAAGTTGTACATTTGCGACACCAGTCCTCGACATCGTCACGACAGCGGACCCAGTGAAACCGTTCCCGTATCTTCAGTAGAGTCCGTTTAACTCCCATATGGCCTCCTGAACAACCGTTGTGGTACAGCTCTAGAACATTCGGTACTTTAGCTTTAGGGACAACCATTTGCAAATGACAGCTGTCTCCCCGAGCATTTTCCCATTTACGGCACAGAACTCCATCCTGAAATACCAAGCTGTCCCATTGGGCCCAATAGCTTTTTGTGATCGAACTCATCGCTGAGACGTCGCTCCACGTTGGCTTAGGAGCACTGGCCTTCATCCATTCCAGAATCGGCTTAATGTCCGAATCTTCCTGCTGTGCAAGTTGTAGGCTTTCCTTCCACTCGTTGCTGAGATCTGTCTTGAGCATTCTCACAGGTACGACTTCTTTACCCTCTTGCCTAGTACAATGCTTGCAGTCTTCAGGGCAAGGTCTTCTTGACAATGCATCTGCGTTACCATGAGTTCTTCCGCTGCGATGTTCAATCTCAAAGTCGTATTCCTGCAGTAGTTCAATCCATCTCGCAACTTGTCCTTCTGGATTTTTAAACTGCAATAGCCATTTCAGTGCAGCATGGTCAGTTCGTATGTGGAATTTCCGCCCCAGCAAATATTTGCTAAAATGCTGCAATGACTTTACTACAGCAAGCAATTCTCGTCTTGTTACACAATAATTCCTTTCAGGTTTCGACAATGACTTGCTGAAGTCCGCTATCACAACTTCTTGATCGCCATTCCGTTGAGATAATACACCGCCAAGTCCTATGTCACTTGCGTCTGTGTCAACTATAAATTCCTTGGCCGTATCAGGATACCCCAAAATAGGTGTTTTGCACAGATTGTCTTTTAGCTCCTGGAACGCGATGTCACAACTTTCATCCCAGCAGAAATGTCGCTTCTCTTCAGTTAGCTTGTGCAGGGGTTTGGCTATATCTGCAAAGTTCTTGACAAATCGCCGATAATAGGAGCACAAACCCAAAAATGCTCTGACCTGCGTTTTGTCTTTTAGAACTGGCCAATCCTTGACAGCGGCAATTTTCTCTGGATCCGTGCGGATACCTTCTTCCGACACTACGTATCCCAAAAAACTAACTTGTCGTTTGAAAAGTGAACACTTCTTAGGACTCAACTTGAGGTTGGCACTCTGGATCTTCATGAGCACGCGTTCCAGGTTTTGAAGATGTTCTTCAAACGTACGACCTACGATGATGATGTCATCCAAGTAGACAAGACAGGCATCACCAATTAACCCGGTTAGTACAAGTTCCATCAACCTTTCAAACGTTGCAGGAGCGTTGCACAATCCAAACGGCATAACTTTAAATTGCCACAGACCCTTTCCTGTCGAGAATGCAGTTTTCTCCTTGTCCTTAGGGTCGATTTCAACTTGCCAGTAGCCACTTTTTAGGTCTAGTGTGCTAAACCACTTCACTCCAGTAAGCATGTCCAGCGTGTCGTCAATTCTTGGCAAAGGGTCATTCAGACGACGATAGTCAACACAAAACCGCATGCTGCCGTCCTTCTTTCTTACCAGCACTACAGGAGAACACCATGGGCTTGATGAAGGTTCTATGACACCATCCTTCACCATTCCCTCAATCATGGTTTCCACTTCCTTTTCACGTGCTACCAGCAATCTCCTTGGCCGTTGACGGATAGGCAACTCTTCTCCTGTGTTTATTTTGTGTTGAACTAAGCCAGTCTTCCCGATGTCACCATCGTTTGAAGAGAAAATATCGGCGTACTTGAGTAACATCCTCTTCGCCTTGATTATTTCATTGTGAGACAGAGCGCTGCGACAGTCTTCTGAAAGTGTGGTCACTTTCATTTGTGCATCCTTTCTGAGGGTCCCGGTCGATAGATTTTGGCATCGACGCAACCAATCCACCTCCTCGCAAGTACCAATCAGCGTGGCTTTTTCTATAATCTGTTCCGTATCACAAAGGTTCAGCACGCGTACCCCTGAGGTGTCGGTGGCTCTGACCAAAGTTCGTGCCACTTTCCATGGAAGGTCATTTTTTACCCTTTCCACGAGTACACAACGATGAGTCTGCCCAGGATTCCGAGGAAGACTGATCGGCACAATCGTTTCCGATCTCGGAGGAAGGACAATTTTCTTTAGGCTGTACGCATTTCCTGGTAAAGCCCCTTCCATGAAAAGTTCCTCTTGTCCACATTTCAAAACTCCTTGATTAACGTCGATCTCACAACAATTCTTCCTCATAAAGTCTAGGCCCAGGATGCAATCGTCCATTATATCAGCCACGACAACATTATGCAGGTAGATTCTGTTGCCTAGCTTCAACTCCATCTCTTTCTCTCCTCGGACGGGTATGCGCTGACCGGTGGCTGTTACCAAATTAATGCGCTCTCGATTGTATGCGGAGTCCCCAAGGAACCGACTTATAAGTTGGGAACTGACAACCGTGCGTGAGGCTCCAGTGTCTATAGTCAGCATACATGGCGTTCCGTTGACCTCGCCCTTGATGATTAGGCTATTCCCATCGTGGGTTTGTGAGATCGAAATCCTTGGGGCTCTTTGAATATCAGCCAGCACCCGCCCCGCAGTCCTGGCTTTTACTCGTTTCCCTGCTGTTGCTGAGCGGTGGTGCCGTTAGCCGCCCTACCCTCTGGAGATCGGTTAACTTCCCTATCTGCAGTTCGCTGAGGGCAACTGGATCGAAGGTGGCCCCTTTCCCCACAGCCATAGCACCTAGGGCTGTATCCTTTAACACGATCGCGAACTGTAGCCGCTGCAACCTCTCTGACGCGATGGGACCGGTGATCCTGCCGCACAGCTTCCACCTCTAGTGCATGAGCCAAGGCGTCCTTAAGCGTCCCGTGGTGCCCAAGCCTCACAGCAGCTCTAACCTCAAGGTCGCGGATGCCATCAATGAATGCCTGCACCAGGTTCCCTTCAATGAGCGCAGGTACAGACTGGTATGCTTTACGGACCAGCTTTTCCACTTCAAGGGCCCACTGCTGCAGGTTTTCACTGCTACGTTGCACGCGATCCTTGAGCTGCGCACGAAACACGTGTTCCAGATGAGCGTCACCATATCTGGCTTCCAGCGCCTCAAGGAGCTGCTCGTAAGTTACTTCCGTACCGAGAGCTTCCAGGACAGTTAAGGCCTGGTCGCGCAGGCCTAGGGTGAGGGCAGTCATGGCCTGATTTTTATTCCAGCCGTTCGCCTTCATAACAGCCTCAAACTGTATTTTGTAGGCTGACCGGGAAGATGTCCCATCGAAGGGCGGCACTTTGAATCCACGTAGCGAAGGCGTAGTAGCTACGGGAGTTGCAATTCCATCCCCTACTTTAAGGTTGCCCAACTCTTTCTTTACATCAGCAATGACGTCATTAAACTTGCTGATCTGGGTTTCAGCTTCTGACAGGCGGTTGTCATGCACAGCAACCTTCTCCTTCACCTCCTTCATGTCTTTCCCGAAGGCCGCGCGAAGGTCCTTCATTAGGTGCATCTGTTCTTCCTGGCGGCGCGCCTGTTCCTCCTGTCGGTGGGCCTGTTCCTCCTTGTCACGCTGAAGCTGTTCTTCTAACCGACGGGCCTGTTCCTCCTGCCGGCGAGCCTGTTCCTCCTTATCACGCTGGAGCTGTTCTTCCAACCGGCGAGCCTGTTCCTCCTGCCAGCGAGCCTGTTCCTCCTGCCGGTGAGCCTGTTCCTCCTTATCACGCTGGAGCTGTTCTTCCAACCGGCGAGCCTGTTCCTCCTGCCGGCGAGCCTGTTCCTGCAGCATCATCATCAGAGCTCCAAAGTCTGGTGCTGCAGATGCTGGAGCTGCTGTGGATGGGCCGGGCTCCATGGTCGGCAACTGGCCCTCCAACGTCTGCGGCGTTGCACCTCCAAAACGCCTCTGGTCCGTCTCCTGCTGGCGTTGACTCCGGGTACGGATACCCTCCGTGTCGTCCTTTGGTAGAATCGGCATAGTTTAAATATCCACTCTTCTGACACCAATTGTTACGAGCTTAGGGTTCGTGACAATAAAAACAGCCGATAAAATAACCAAAATGACACTTTAATCAATCAACACTAATTACAACTACTCACTAACTATAAATCACAATTGCACTACTGATCACTTTAATTCGCAGTCGAAGTTCGCTCTCGAAGTGGTCGCTTGTATCGCAAAATCAATACTGACTCGGTCGCATTTTTTTTTTTTTTTTTTTTTTTATGTATGACCACTAGCAAGTTAACACACGTGGGATATTAACTGCTTAACCGGACTAACCTGTGGTGGCTTCAAATGAATTTAAAGCCCCCAGCCAAGGCAACAAAACTAGCTACAAGCTAAAAACACTACTGACCGCTCACTAAGGGCATTCCCTGTGGAATACGACCTCGGCTTAGCGGCGTCAGTTTGGGACAGCAAGGGACAATCAGGCTGGGTCGTTTTATTATTTAGGGGTTATTAAAGCTAAAGGCTCAGCGGCGCGGGCTGGCTCGTTTGCAAAAGTCGGGGAGGGTTTTGAGTGGGTCGTCGCGACGGACCTCGGCGGCGAGGTCGGTATACGGAACGCGGTCTGTATCTGTTTATTCTAAGGGTGCTGGTTTCCCTACAGCTTTCCTGTATCTTTGTGATCTCGTCGTCGGATTCGACGAGTGTATGCCGAGGACGGCGAATCTTACTAATGCGAGAGGGAGTGTACTGGGTTGCCTTTAAAATCAAAGGGTTTTGGTGCTTTTCAGCGGATTCGAAGAAACGCTTTGTAAGGCGTTTCATAAACTGTTTTAGGGTCGGGATTTTAAGGTCGACATGAAGTCGTTCGTTCCGTACATACCACGGGGCGCCCGTGGCTTTTCGGAGAAATCTGTTTTGGATTACTTGCATCCTGTGGATTTGCTTTGGCTTTGTGTGTGCGAACACAGCACACGCATAAGTCATAATCGGTCGTAACTCGGTCGCAGGCTATGCGGGCCTTATATAGGTCGGCCGATAATTCCAGAACCTTCTAGTATAGAAACATCTAGAAAGTTACCGGCGTACATACCGGCCCCGACTAATCAGATAACGAAAACTCTAGAATGTTCTAGCATCGAAATGTCTAGAAGGTTCTTGACTCTACTAGTTCTGCTACTCGATACTAGATGGCGCTAGTAGTAACTTTCATCGTCATGTACCCGGCATTAATTCTGGCGCGTAACAATATAATAAAACACTTACGAAAGAAAAACTGTACATTGAGAATTTTCGAGAAAAAATAAGTGGCTTTTGTTAGAAAAACGTAACTGATGACAAAAAGTGACTTTTTAGAATTTTTGTCTGTTTGTATGTGTGTTTGGTACGGCTTCACGACAAAACTACTGGATAGATTGAATTGAAATTCAGCAAAAATGTTCTTTGTAAACCAAGGAAGGCTTAAGGCTACATATTATTACACCGTATGTTATGGGAGGTAAGCAATATCGATTTTAAAAGGTTTTTGTTCGTAATTGAATGCACAAAATGACACGTTCGTTAGTTACAAAACATTTTAGATAATTTTTACACATAAACCTGATAAAAATTGTAGCAATCTAGAAGAAATCAACTTATTATCTATATAATTCAGATACCCGTAATGCTATCTGTTGACCGAAAAAAGTACTAACTATCAAAAGCATGAGAATTACACCAAAATATATTTTTTAGTTACTAATGGTACTTTTAAAACGACATAAACAGTGATTCTTTTGATACAAAACTTACCGTTATGCATTTGATGCATAACATAAAAAAAGATTTGGTCTGATTGCTCCACTGACGTTATTTTAATTTTTTTTGAACGGTTAATTCTCTCCACTCAACCTGTAAAGCACCCTGGTTGCTTCTGTACACTCGGACGGAGCTAGGCCGGCAAACTTAGCCAGGACACCTACACACAACGGAGACCATACTCTACTCTATCCGTTGCGGGGTTTTTTTATGGATGGGAAATCATCAAAATGACTTCTTCCGCTCTGGGTTGACTGGAAGGGAGTGTCAGACTCTTACTGACTAAAACCCATCTGTATTTCTTCGTATGATCTTTGAGTTCCGTAGCAGGCTCTGGCCCTAACGGGCCCCGTCTACTTAGCTGACATCTCTTGGAGGCGCGCATGGAACACAACGCTTCGTCGACCCGGACCAGTAGTGTGATTCTGTAAGACTTCATTCTAAACTTCGAATCTGAATCCGCTGTGAGTTTCTTGATTGGCATTCTAAAACTCGGTTGATAGTTCGAATCTACACTAGCGCTACTATTGCGAGCGTGTTTGCGAGTTGAACTAAATTTACCTCGAGATTTTGACAGATAAAGTATGAGATGACGTAAAAAGTGGCATTCTATAAGGTAATTCCCCTGTCACTTCGACGTTCACTTTGCACTCGAACGCGATTCAAAGTGTCAAATTAAAAGCATCTATTTTCGAGTGAAAATAGAATAAATCATAGTTAAATAGTGTTTAAATAAAGTTTTTAAAGTTATGAAGTGAATAAGTGCCTACCTACTTAAGCGATAACGATGGCAAGAATGTTTTTGTTTAAATCTTTATTAGAAGAAGCTCATGCTTTGGATAAACTAGAAAAGCGTCGACAATCTACCAAAATCCGAAGTTTATCTTTATTAACCCGAGATGACGACTATGTGAGCGTCTATAGATTGTCAAAGGAGCTAATTGACCAACTGGAATATGAGTTACTGCCTCTGATAAAGCCCACAAAACGTCGTGGCAAAGGACTTTCAGCTCGTATAAAAGTAAGAGCTTCATTTTACTAAGTATAAAGTTAGTTTTGTAAGTATTAACTCAGTTTATAGCTGAAAGATTTGTAACCAAGCACACCATAATAAGAAAAACACTTAAAAATACGAAGTATTCCCTATATGTGGTTCCCCTGCTAGCTTTATGTTTTCATGTTAGTCTAAGGATCCTGTATAGTTATAATATTCGTATTCTATTAAGCTTTTTCAAACTACATTAAAATCTCCCTTTTTAGTCAAGCATTGAGTAAAATTAATGTAAAATAATTAAAATAAGATATTTATGAAATCAAGGAACACACTTTAAACCAAGGTCCGTCGCACATTTCAAGTGGCTTGCTTTATGGAATGTTAATTGGTTCTAACATATGTAAAAAAGCACTGCTAACCTTTGTCCACTGTTTGTATGTTTTGATAGTGCCACCTGTACTATTTAGGCGCACGCCTAGTTCCTCCCACTGGCGTCGGCTTCGCTCTCTGGCACTTTGAGTTGTCAAGAAACCCTTCGCTATGCCAGGGTTTCTTTCCATAAACTCTACCAGAATTTCAACCTGAGCCGACGATGGATGAGAAGAACGTATCTCATTTGGACTGAAACATTATTGATGGATTAGAAAACAAAATAAACACTTCTTTAATTAATATTATTTTTGAAATTTACAACCAGAAATATAAACTTACTTCATGATTATTTCACTATTATTATCGGCACTGATAGATCAAAAAACAAACAGAACGTAAACAAAACAATGCAACCAAAAGTAGGTACTCTGTGAATGCAACGAACTTTTAAACGTCAACGGCAATAAATGAAAATATTGTCCACAGATTACTTATAATATTATCTGTCAGTCATTTCTTTTCGTAAGGTAAGCATAGATTATATTCACGGCACGAATTTAGAGTTTTCTGTTTTTTTTTTACTTATTAGCTGCCTTAAATTCCTTAAAATAAGAAATTTTAATTTAAACATCGTAATAGCTAAAAATCTGTGTCAAAAACTGGTAAAATGAAAAACCGATAAATCCCGACTTAGATTTTGTTGAGTGTGGTAGTCACTAGTACAGTGTTGGTCGCTTTGGAGCTCACTTCACTTCGCAAGTGCCTCGGTGATGCTTACAGAATGCAAAATCAAGGTCATTTTGAACCTTATGCGAAGTGAGAGCGAATAACGACTTGAAATGCGAGTTGATGTTTGAATTTTATAGAATCGACGTGCAGTGGCGCTATATAGGGTATATAGCTCCATCCCTCCTTCTCGCTCGAACGACTCATGCATAAACACGTCATGGTAGGGCCGCTTGTTGTTATCGGGCCGCAAGCCACCCAACGCTTGCCGTCCGCAGGCCCGTGCCTACGGTGGCCGAGAATCGCCCTGCGACTCCTAACGCCAGGGGCGTCTTCTTCCGTTTCGGCGGCTAAGGCGTGACGTTTGCCTCTCCTTCACGCGGTCCGCCCCTTCCTTTACTAGCATTACTGTTTCGCAAAAGGAGGTGACGGCTCTGCGGGGGTTGACTTCTTCTGGTTGCTTTTCCCATGGACAACTTTATGTAGCTCTATCGCGTGTTTACAAACTTAGCAATGTCCATCAACATCGTGTATCATCATCATTACTCACAGTCCAACTTCGCTCACTGCTGAGCATAGGCCTCTCTTTTCGTGTGCCAATCCCCACGTTCCTGTGCCAGCCTCATCCAGGTTCTACCCACGATGGCAACAAAATCGTCCGCCCATCTCGCCGCCGGTCGACCAATACTTTTTCTTCCAGTCCTCGGACGCCACTCAGTCACTGCCTTACTCCACCTACCATCACCGCGCCTTGCCAAGTGTCCTGCCCAGCTCCACTTTAGTTCAACAATTCGTTTTCCGATGTTGTAAACCTTCGTACGTCTTCGGATCTCGACGACGTATCTCTACCAAGCATGGAACGCTCCATGGCTCTCTGTGCAACTATCAGTCTGTAAACAGCCTCCTGCGTGAGCGTCCATGTAAGTAAGTAAGTCATGGTGGGAAAAGCACACTGGTTATATAGGCATTGGTTATTCAGACATTGCGGAATTTTGGCAGGCTTCGGAATGTCGTCCATTTTGATAAAAGCGGTCCATCTAAGATGTGTTCCTCTCGATACCTCCGTTTGTTGATTTTCTTTGACAATTGAAAGGATATGGCCATGATAAACATATCGGTTAATCATCTCCAACAATTCATTTACAGATTTGAATTGCTGAAGGTGTTTGCGATAACCTTTGTCTTGGTCATATTCATCCCAAGACCCATTTTAAAAGAAGCATCTTAAAGATTTTGAAGCATTTTCTGGGGGTCATCTAAGTTCTCAGTGAAAACCACAAAGTCATCTGCAAATGTTAAGTGAGACAGATGGGCAGAAAATTGACGTTATACCGCTATAGTCCCAATCTATACCCACATTTTTAACGACATCTTCTAGGACTGCTGTGAATAGTTTTGATGAAATGAATGAAGCATTATCATTACAACGTTTCTCACGAAAAATTATTTGAACAGAAGAGGTGATACTCGACGGCGCGTTGTGTTCCACGCGCGTCACAAAAAGATGTCAGCATAAAGACGAGGCCCGCTAGGGCCAGTGCCTGCCAGGGTTGCGGAATTTGTTCGTAAGAGTCACCGCGGCCCTGGAACGCAAAGGGCATTAGGAGGAACATAGCTCAGTAAGACTCTGACACTCCCTTCCATTCCGCCCAGAGCGAAAGGAGTCATTTGATGTTTTCCCACATATAAAAAAAGAGGCAAGCAATGATAGATATTGACTGTTCGTATTAGATATACGAACACATTGATTATACTTAGCCACATCATTTTACAGTACATACACGCGAACGTAGTCGCGGGCAACAGCTACTGTTACATATTAATCTTTCTGATTGAGAGAACTCATAATAATCATGACGAAGACCAAACTAAGACGGACAGGCTTTTAAGTAGTATTTTCGGATTTTAGACTTAAAGGAAAACTTGGATTCGGCCTTCTTGATGTCAAGGGGTAGCATATTCCAGAGTTTTATAGTTGAGATAGCGTAGGAATTACACATAAACCCGCGGCGGTGAGAAGGTTTTTGGATGCACGAAGGTTAAGACTGTGAGAACAGCCCAATACTTTGAAATGTTGTTTTAAATAATCAGCATCACAAGGATCATTCATAATAGTGAAGAGCATGCAAAGGGATCTGAGGGATCTCCTTTGATGGATAGGCAGCCATTTAAGCTGAGAACGAAATGAAGAAATGTGATCACATAAATATCTTCAGTTTTATTGCATACACAATTGGGTGATGTAACTTTTCCCATAAGATAGCTAAATTTTGCTGATGGATAGTGTCCAGAACGTAGTCTTAAAGCTAACTTAGAGCATGTACGCCGTATGTCATTTCATACAAACTTTCAAGACCTTATTCTTCAAAATGAATACACCGATTTTAACGAAATTTGGTATGCACACGTAAGATATCCAGGTTTAAATAGATATCAGAAAAAAATTAGAAAAAGATTTTAGAGGGAGAGAGAGCGATTTTAAGTTTTATATAGAAAGTGATAAATCACTATATCCTTTCCCCTGAACTCTTTTTTGATTTTTATTTCTGATAACTATTAAGACCTAGATATCTAGCGTACGCATACCAAGTTTTATTAAAATCGGTTCATTAAATTTCGAAAAATAAGGATTTTAAAGTTTGTATGAAAAGCCGTACCGCGTAAACGCTCGGTGAATGGATGAATGCTCTCACTGCCATTTTGTCGCTAGATGGCGACACTTCCACAATTTCAAACATTTTCAATTTTTACACCTAACATAGAAAGTTTTAATAGACAACTTTATTATAGGCGCCACCTAGGGCATTAACTTGATTTTTTTAGATAATCACTATGCTTGTTAACTGCTACCATACAAAGATTACAGCAGAATAAAGATTTAGCCGCATGAATTTACTCTTTACACACACATGCAAAGTAAATAGTAGTAACTTTCGACACCACTAGATGTCGTTTTATTCAAAAATGGATGGAAATTAAAATGTCCAGAGGACCAAATTGTTATATTCCAATCTATTTCTTATTAATATAACCTTAGCAATGATTATCATCACGCCATACTTTCGGGAAGCTGAGCAGCTAAAAACCTTGACATAAATAAGGTCGGCTATTTGAAACAGTTATCAACCGTACAAACAGACTGTCGGTTTAGAGACTGCCTTTCATTAGGCTTGGTGTGGGTTCAAATCTCAATAGTTGTATTTATTTTTGAATTATTTTTTATCTTTCTTTATCCTTACCAAACCTAATATTTTCAAATATTAATAATAATATAATTATTGGTCTATGCATATTTTTGTTTCTAGGCTCGATATCCTATCAGATTTGGTGGTGAAAAGGTATCCCTTTTCACCATAACAAATTATTCAGATAAATTATTTTGGGTAATAAACATTGCATGTTACGCTCTAACATCGCAATCAGTAAACATGGGCTCGGCGTACGACTATGCACCGAAACTCACACATCTGTGATCAGTGTCATCACAGTCGCAACCTACTGTTACCGATAGACAAGGATAGAGATAGGAGACGGCGCTGTCGTGCGAGTGAAATCGCGTTAGCTGCCGAATGTTTACGATTATGAATGACATGGCATGTGGTAGCGTTAGCAAATAAAATAAAAAAACATTAATTATTTTGAGTTACTTAAAAAAATAAATATTGTTCGCTTGATCGCGCAAGGTTACTAAAGCTTTACTTCTGCCTTTGTTTTCGGGCAACAACAAGCCACTTTTGTCTCCTTAATTCATCTTTAGGAAACCTGAATAAAAAAGAGCCTTAAGTATCACCATTATGCATTTATGTATAAATAAATAAAGAATATGGCTGCACATGACGTGCAGTTTGGGAGTTACGAGGAAGCCTTGAAATCATAACCGTTTGCTTTGCCACAGTCGCCTAATAAAGATAACTAAATATAGTGAAGTAGTGATTCTGCACTAACAATTAGGTACTAAAAACTAGACTTTGTCTTATAAAAACATTTTTTTTAAATAAGTACCTATTGCGTAAAACATAACTGTTATCAATTATCAATAAAATCGACTTGAATTTAAATAATCATGGTTGGTAAAACAATAATAATAAAAAACTATTAATATGTTTGAAGAAATTTGTGATACTAACCTTACGCAACCTCGGTCTGGTACTAGTCGTCGCGCGCGTTGTTTACAAAATCTCTCAACAACTCGCGAATTGTGCGTATCGTGTCTCTCACGCATGTTTTTAATATCTATCTCGCTCTCACAAACATGGCGAAGCTAACGATAAAATATTTTTGTTATTTTCAACAAATTAACATTTTTGGCTGTATTTACGAGTGGTGTGTCTTATTTTTATTCCTAGTATTATTAAAACACTGTTGAGCTGCAAAGATTAAAGATTTTATTACAGATTTTTTGTTTCCTATGTTTAGGTAGGTACTACTTGATACAGAAAGTCAAGTGATTTTTTTTCAAGTCTATACAGTGAAGGTAGTTCAATTTACACGATAATTAGTAATAAGTACTACTAATTAATAACAATTTACGAGATACTGATAAAAGCTAACATGTGGGTAGAACTAGGTAAGTATATTTATTCATAGTACCTAAACAAAAAATCTCTAATAAAATTCTTTGCCTTAAAAATCTAGAAAAAATATAGGTATGTTTAGGTATCAAATACGTACTAAATTTTTGTAAAGGCGAATTGAAATTTTTGAGCCCTTACGTGGAGATCCTAAATGTCGGCAGTCCATCCTGACATCAGAATGACTCCCCATTTTTTAAATTCATTTTCTCAGTTATTAATTAGGTACCAATTATTTAAACAAAGGTATCAAATAGTAGCAAATAGGTATTAGATTTTAGTAATATTTTTAAGCTGATCAGTCATTTTGGCCAGTCATTCTGAAGGTCACATCAATGATTTTCCGTGCGCGACTGAGTGCCAACTACGGGCAATCACTTAGTTGAGTAGGACCACTTGCTGTGACTAAGTCCCGTATCTAATGGTAATAAAGGTATATTGTACCTACACAGGTTGTTGTAATGTGACTGAACCTAAATAGTACCTAACGTGTAAATAAATTGTGACGTGTAGGTACTAAATAAATAAAAGATTATTTATGCAATTATTCGTCGCGATCTAAGAATGTTTTCTTTAGGTGATACAGTCGTAACATTCAGTGATTAGTGTGATTACTGGCGTTCTTTGGTGGAATGGTTTTAGATGGCAAAGCAAAGGGTTGTTATCAGCTTAGAATATCGTGGTATTAGTTGGTTAGAGTAGGTACCTATGTAAGTACTCGTATGTGTCACCGGATAATTCCAAACATCGTAAGATTGTAATAAATCTTGTTTATGTTTTAGACTATAATCTATGATTATGTTGAGAACAGATAATGGATTGTGGAGGTCTGGTAGGCAGCCGCGCCACGTAAAATACTGGTATTCAGCTGAATCCGGTTTGACTGGAAGCCAACCCCAGTAGGTATAGTTGGGAAAGGGCTAGACAGATGATGTGTTGGGAAGAGATAATTTCGAATACACTGAATCACACCCAAATTCAATAGTTTACAATACTTGTCTTATCTAGAAGAAATTATAAGTAAGTAGGTACTTGTAAATATACAATCTTACGCGACTTATAATATTACAATCATGCGACACAAATGCAAAAAAATACATCATCTGTGAAAATGTCAACTGTGTAGCTATCACGGTCCGTGAAATACAGTCTGGTGACAGACAGAGAGACGGACAGACAGACAGACGGACCGACAGACGGACGACCATTGCGTAGGTAGCTAAGAAAAAAATAGGTAAGTTTGCCTACGCTGATCGCCTGATTTAGGTATAGGTACCCTAAGTATACCTACATGAACTTCTTTTCTCTGATTTGATTCAACCCAAACCAATGAATTAGTACTTAACCGTGTCAGAAAATGTTTTATCAGTACCTACTTACATACAGTGGAAAGATTTTTAAATCTTTAGTTAGGTAGGCACTATTTATTTAAAGTAGATAAGTAATACAACAATAACATTAGTATTGTATCTGTGTGAACCAAAGGCAGATCGCAGATAATTGTTTTCACTTTCTAGCATTATTTCTCATTCCCTAAAAAAAAACATTTCATCAATCATAAAATGTAAAATCCGCGGGCAAACCCGCGCGCCGGCGCTAACTTGCTAGAAACACAATTTTGACACACAATCACGCATGGACTGGAACAATTTGGCAACACGCGTTGTTGCCAAATTGCGTCTTGAATGGCAACGTCGCATCGCCGCGTCCGTCACTCGACAACCTTGGCGCTTGTTCGAATTTTCGAACAGCGCCATCTACTTAAAATGTTCACCGCACGTAAACTCGTAACACAACAGCAATGAACTTTTTCTCGGTGGTTCTATAAATTTCTGTCAGATGGCGCGATTCAGGTCACTCACACATGTAAAGATTTTTCGTTTTTTATTGGGTCTAATTCTCATAGAAAGACTGTTTTTTTTCTAAAATTTGGGCGACACGCGATCACAATACATTATAAAGTCTCATTATACTTGCTTTTATTCTGCAGAAACTGTTTATTTACGGAGATTACAGCTCCTGAAAAATGTATGGCGAGGTCTCTTTAGGGATCCCCCTTAATATATGTATGTATACGAGGAGGCTCATTTTGTATATTTTTGTACCATATCCCTTTGTTTTTAGAAATCTCATCAAAATGATTCATTTTATGAACATTTCTCCTTTAATTTGGTGATATATTCCCAATGATCTGGAACGTATGGTATTTCATTCCCTGTATTAACTGCAAGCTTGGACAAATTTTCAGCCTCCTCGTTGTCCCTTATTCTTATGTGTGCTGGAACCCATTGCAATAAAATATTGATATTATTTTCATTCTGGTGATGCATTCATTTCAGAATGTCGTAGGCTATCGATGCTCCTGTGCTAGCAGAGGTGCATCGAGCCACATGCTGTAACACACTTTTACTATCAGTAAAAATCAAAACTTTGTAATTTTTTTTTATTTATTGCATAAGGTAGGTAGGTACATACTGCTTGATATATCGCAATGAGTTCCAGTGACATAATGGAGACTTTGGTGGTGATTTTAAACATAAATTTATCTTCTAAGCTTTGGCAATAAAAGAAAACACTCCCTATTTAATGTGCCTCTTATTAAGCTGTGATCATTTCCGAAAGAATTAATTTATGTTTTTGTAACGTAACCAGGGTCTGTGCTGATACAAAAAAGTTAGGTTATGATTCAGACTATTATCTATACCTTTACTAGCAAGGCTCACGGCTGTAGACGGTGGTTAAACCATTGTGTGGTCTCTTCGTCAGCCTGGCAGACAAAGTGTAGGTATTGATGAAGATGTGCATGTGTCTGATCACTTACCTTTATATATTTTATGTAACTTAGATATAGTTAAGGCAAAGTTATTGACCGGGGCTGCACCCCCCAATGCTGTTGTTTAGGGCGTCCGAAATAAAACAGAGATCGAGAGTTATCATAAGATGTGTTCTGATAAACTGCGGGAGATAGACTTCCCACAGGAGTTTGTGGTGTGCAGTTATGGGTCATGCAACTTGGATGATCACAAACGTGTCCTTGATAAGTTGTACAAGAATATTGTTGATGTCCTTTGAGAGGCAGCGAGGGAATCTAAGGAAGCGCACATGAGACCTAATCGGGGTAGTCCGTTATGTGGGTGGAACAAACATGTTCGAGACGCTCACCGGGAGACTAGGCTTGGATTCCAACTTTGGGTTTTGGCTGATCGACCAACCTCTGGGACTGTGTACGAGACGCGTAAAATTTTCAAAAGCCGGCTAAAATACTGCCAAAATAGGCAAGATCAAGTTAAAATGGACGTATTAGCAGAACAACGAACTTCAAATAATTTCTGTGCATTTTGGAAGTCCACAGGTAAGCTGGAAGGATAGGCCTGGTCTTGCGGCGGAAGAAGGTGGGGTTACTGACTATGAGGGTATTACTAACTTGTTTGGACTATTTCAAAGTAAGTTCTCCACTTGGCCCCTCAGTATCGGTTATTGGCTTTGTGTCTCATGTCGGGGGGCCAACCAACCAGACGAATGAATAGTGCTCATCAGAAGGGTTGAAATGACCCAAAATACGATGGTAATGCTAACGAGTGTGTATGAAAAACAGTTTTTTCTGTACTTCGCTTGAACGAACAATCAAAACCATGTATTTATGTGTTCGACAATGAAGAAAAAAACACATTTTTTTCTTTTATTTCAGACGACAAAGCAACTAGTATATGTGTGATTTCTGCCGTAGTCGGGATTTTGTAAAGGCCGTGACCATTCTTCCGTCTCAAATGAAAGCTATTAACCCTTTTTTTTCGGGCTTCTTGAACCATGATACCTTCGGTAGGGCTTGAAATTCAAATACTCCTCCTTTCTGGAGTTGATTAAAAAATTCGATCGCTAAATTTGCTATCGACACGTTTTCGATTTGTTTTTCCATTAAGGTTCAATGGACCGGAGCACAGTTAACCAATGACTTAATTACTTATATTCATATGGCATAACCTTAGACATTTTGAGTGTTTTCACTAGCACTAGCTGCTGACTAGCAACAAGTACTGACGACTGTCATCATGTCTTTTTTGTATATTTTTATCTTGTTCATTCAATTATCAAACGGCCAGGAGACAACAGAGGTAAATGTTAAGTTTGTAAGATATTCGGGAAATTGCAAAATAGGTCGTTTCTTTTATAAGTTAAATACATGATCATCATACCTGTATGATCTCTTGCTAGACCCTACATTACCTTTAGATGGGAGGTGAATGGAATAAAAGAAGGTAAGTACTAGAACACTACTGTATTGTCCCAAAGGTACTTATAGGTAAAATGAGCTTAATGGACTGATGGTGTGGCAAATGAAGTGAGTGACGAGGCCCTTGTTGGCTGTAACGAGAACGCCTGGCTGACTTGATAGCCTAACGCGAACTGAACTGTATTATGAGTTGAATCGAAATGTATGTGCGGCGTAAACTGCTGAATTGCATAATGTGCGGTTGCACCGTACAATACCCATATCCGAATTCATTTGGATTGGGGGCAGCGAGTCTTTTCTAGAGTTCCGTACCCAAATGGTAACCAACGGTACCCTATTACTAAGACTCAGCTGTCCGTCCGTCCGTCCATCCGTCTGTCTAACAGCAGGCTGTATCCTAATAACCCGAATAGGTAGACAGTTGAAATTTTTACAGAGTTTGTATTTTCTATTGCAACTTTAACAACAATGAAACAAAATAATTGTTATTTGAACACTGGCGAGGAACAGAGCTCCTACCTCTATCGTGGAGATTCACTTGAGCAAACGTGCTTGGGAGAAGCTCAGGGCCCTAAATTACTCCTTGAGCACCGTGTTGCTCGACTTCAGTTTGCTCGGAACTGTGCTTCATGGAAACTGGAGGTCTGGAATAAAGTATTGTTTTCTGTTGAAGCTAGAATCTCTTTGTTTGGAGAGGACCGACGCCGGCGAGTGCTGCGAAGACCACGGGAACGCTATGCGGAAGTGTGTTTCGAAGAAATCACTCCTTATGACGGAGGCTCCGTTATGTTTTGGGCAGCAATTAATTCGACGGAGCGTACTGAGTTAGTTTTCATAGAAAATGGAACATTAAATGCACACCGGTACATAATGGAAGTCCTAATTCCATATGCACAACCCTCATTGACTGCACTTGGGGAAGATTCCATTTTTATGGACGATAATGCTCGCTCGCACCGTTCTGGCGACGTGGAAGCGTACATGCAAGAAGTTGGGATCCGTCGTTTAGATTGGCCAGCTCGATGTCCTGACCTCAATCCAATTGAGCATGTGTGGGATGTTCTAAAGAGACGGGTAAGATCAGTGCAACCTGCTCCACAAAACATCAGGGAGCTAAAAAGAGTCATTGCAGAAGAGTGGGAACGTATTCCTCAAAACGTTATTATAAACATCGTGGAAAGCATGCCCTGAAGGATTCAAGCTGTGATTTTGGCAAGAGGAGGTCACACTCGTTATTAGGTTTTTACATTTGTAACTTTATTTAATTAAAAAAAGTAAAAAAAAACTTGTCTTTATTGCCGACCACTTCTTATTGTTTGGGCGTGTACATCGATTTTAAAGAATCCATCGTTTTTTTTTCTTTTAATTGCTCGAATTCACTTCACGCGCATTAATTTACACGATTATAAATATACAGACTACGTCAAAGAAATAAATTTCATTTAATTAACTAACATCGACCTGTTTTTTTTTTTTTTTTTTACAGGATGGGAAATCATCAAATGACCCCTCCCGCTCTGGGTGGAGCGGCAGGGAGTGTCAGACTTTTACTGACTAAAACCCACCCTTAGTCCTCCTAGTGCCTTTCTTCCCAGGGCCGCGGTAACTCTTTCGAACATATTCCGCAACCCTGGCAGGCTCTGGCCCTGGCGGGCCCCGTCTCCGTTGCTGACTGCTCTTTCCGGCGCGTCGACTCTGGCCTGACCTGATCGGACAGCGAGCTACCCATTGCTCGCTGTCCGCAGGCGTCAGTCACTGCGCCTTGCTCAGGAGCGTCAGTTTCTGAGAGGCGCAGCGACTAACGTTCGTCTGGAGGAGGCGAAATGGGGCCAATGGGGGTTTACTTGAAAAATGAACTTTTTTTTTTTTTTTTTATTGGATGGGAAATCATTGAATGACCCCTCCCGCTCTGGGTGGAGCGGCAGGGAGTGTCAGACTTCTACTGACTAAAACCCACCCATGCTCCTCTTAGTGCCTTTTACGTTCCAGGGCCGCGGTAACTCTCTCGAACAAATCCGCAACCCTGGTAGGCTCTGGCCCTAACGGTCCCCGACCCATGCTGACGACTGCTGGCTTGGCGCGCGTGGAACACAGCGCGCCGTCAACCCGGGCCTGTTCTGATCGGACGGCGAGCTACCCATTGCTCTCCCTCCACAGGCATCAGTCACTGCGCCATACTCAGGAGCATCAGTTCCTGGGCGGCGCAGTGGCTGACGTTCAACAGGAAAGGGTTAAATGGGGCCATTACTGGCACTCCATTTCAGCCCCCTCCGGAGCCCGTTGTAGGGGCTCTACTGCGCCATAGCCGGTTCCACTGTGGCTGCTGCTACTGCAGCAGCCGCAGTGGAACCGGCTATGGCGGCAGAGGAAGCGGCGGCGGTGGCGGCGGTCGCGGCAGAGACGGCGGTGGCGGAGGGCTTTCTTCTATTTCCGGCTTTGGCGGGTGGGGCGCAGGCCCTACCCCCAGCCCAGTAGTCGGCCGGCTTGCCAGCTGCCGCACAGACTACGCAGTGCGGTGCGGCGTCGCAGGAGCCGGCCCTGTGACCGGGCTGACCGCAGCGGAAACATAGACCGCTGCGGTCCACCTCCGAGGTGCATTGAGCTCCTACATGGTGGCCCACCTGGCACCGGAAGCACCTCAGAGGTCGGGGTTCCAGCAGTTTTACCTGCGCGGAAACCCAACCCACCAAAAACCTACGGCCCTCCGAGATGGTCTTGGCCGCCGACACGGGACAGCTCATCACAATGGTGCGCATGCCCGTGTTGTCAGGACGTAGGGTGCCCGCCTTCACCTCCTCTGCTGAGCACCCCCCCGTCCTAACGACGGCGGCCACCGCCTCCGCCTCCGTGACGGAGTCGTTCAGGCCCAAGATGCGCATGTCGATGCGCTTGGTGGGCCTGGACACTCGGGCATCGTCCGCGCTTAGGGACGCCCTGAGCCTTTCGGCTAGAGCGTTCGTGGTTGGGCCGCTGGCTGCCCCGGGGATCTCCAGCATCCGGGCCCCAGTCATGGTGACTCTGAGCCGGAGGCCCCCTACGATGCCTAACTCACCAAGGTTCACCGCCTTCTTCGCCTTGGTGAGCACGTCCGCGTACGTCACGCCCCTTTTCGCCGCGTGCGGCTGTAGTGTGAGTACTACAGCACGGTTTTCGGGGGGCGGAGCAAAGCGGCGACGCTTCGCGCCTTCTGCCGCCGCTTCCTCTCTAGCCTCTTGGCCGCCCTGGCTGCCTTGCCCGCCTTCTTTTTCTCCCCGGCCACTTGCCATTCGGCTTGAGCCGGGGGGGGATTTGAAGGCGAGGAAGCCGGGGGGAGCTGCTGCACAGACGGCGCAGGAGCCTTTGCCGTCCGCGCAGCAACCCCACCCCTCCTCTTCCTTCCCGGGGCCGGGTCTGGTATTCCCGGCACCGGCTTCGCGGGTGCCGGCCCGGACCCTTTGTCCTGGCCGGACGACCCCGGTGTGGCAGCCACGGCGGCCGCATATGACGCCTTTTTCTGGCCTGGGGGGGCCTTCCCACTCGCCGCTAACGGGGGGCGCAGGACGATGCCCTCCAGGACGGAAAACCGCGCCTGGAAGGCAGCCATCTCCTGCCGCACGAGGTCCAGCACCTGGCTCTCCTGTGGCACGGGCTGGCTGTCCTTCTTGCGCCCCCCTTGCGGCGCCCCCTGTGGGCCGGCTCCCCGGAGCCTGGCCAGGTCTGCGCGGAGCCCCTCGTTTTCCTTACGGAGACGCTCCGTGGCGGCAGCCAAGCGGGCGACCTCCGCCCGCAGCTCGGACATCACGTCCGGCGGAGGCCCACCTTTGTTAGCCTCCGCTGCCGCCAGAATGGAGGCCATCGCCGCGTTTATGGCCTTGTTTTTGGAATAACAAGACTTTCCTTTACTTTTCAAGGCCACATCGCGGATCGCGGCCTCCACTATCTCCGCGAACCTGGACCTCCGACATCGCTCCTGTCCGGAGTCATCCGGCTCACCGCCGGAAGACTCCGAGCCAGGAGCCCCACGACCGCCATCTTCGGAGGGTCGTCCAGCATCCTTGGAGGCAAGGACTCTGCCCTTGCCGCCCTCTCGCCCCTTACGCCGCCTGCTGGTGGGGATCTTCCGGGCCGAGCCCACCTCCTCGCTGCAAGACGACCCCCGGTCGTCCTCCGGTCTAGGCCGCGTGCGGAAGGACCTAGAGTCCCCCGCTGCAGTCCCCGCCCCCTCGGGTCCAGAGCTCGCCGAGCTCACGGTCACCAGGTCGTCGGAATCCCTCCCTCCAGAATAGCGCGCCTCCAACCGCGCTCGGCCCGACCGACGCTTTGTCGGATGAGCCAAAATTATACCCGATCAGTTCCTGAAAGGACGGTTTGGATCGGGGGCCTCCTCGGCCACTGTTGCCCTTGGCAATCGGAGAACAAAGGACACTTTTGCCCCCCCCCCAGAATACGAGGGGCTTGACGCACGAGGCGTGGCGGATTCCCGGACTGCTGTGCAGTCCGGACCGCCCTGGGGTAGTGTCTCTTTAGTAGTGCCTTTGTCCATATTTTCCGTTTTGAGGGTGCGGTCCCTTTCTCCCCTTCTCTTCTCTCTCCCTCTCTCACTGCTAGCTCGCTGCCCTCACAGTCACGTCTGATGATCAGACGCGTACCAGAGAGCAGCGAGCAAGCCAATGAGACGCACACCGTCCGAGGACCCGATCACTGCTCAAGTCTCCGAACGGTGTGCCCCTCTTGTGTCTCTCTTGGTCTGGTCTCTCACTTGGGACCTTCCGGCATGAGTGGCTCTACCGGCAAAGCCCCCAAGATCACTGAGACACGCAAGCCCCACCACGACGGCAACGTGGAGACACGGTTGGTGGGGTGAAAAATGAACTTTGAGTTTGGATTTGCGATTTACTAGTATTCGAGAGTACCTGGTCCAAGCACCAGTAATGGTTGTCAAACTCACATTAATCACTATCACTATCATCATCACTATCATAACTACATAGTATAAAACAAAGTCACTGTCGCTGTCTGTCCGTCCCTATGTATGCTTAAATCTTTAAAACTACGCAACGGATTTTGAAGCGAATTATTTTTAATAGATAGAATGATTCAAGAGGAAGGTTTATACGTATAATGCATGCATAATATTGTAGAGGAACACTGATAAATTTAGAGGTTTCTAATGTGATGTCGCAAATAAACACATTTTTTTGCGCTTACATTGCAAACGCTGGCTGAACCCCACGAGATAAATCAAAATAATGTACTACAGTATTGTACACTTTGAAAAGGTCAACAAAAAAGTCCACGATGGTATATGTCTATCTCTTAACGATAACCCACAATCACCATTTTTTATCTTTTACATTTTACGGAAAAATTGGCTTTTGTCTTTACTATCAGATTACGATTTATCTCATCTTAAGTTTGATGGTGTATTTATTCCTGTGTTGTTTGTTGTTTTCCAGGTGAAGACTAAGAGAGTGACCTGTATGTCGGTTTCGCCTCAGGGAGCGATGCAGGTAAATTTCTTAACTACCTACTCGTAGCTTTGTACCCTCTAGGCCAGTCGTATAAAAAAGGTGACCGGTCAGTTCACTAAAAATTAATTAAAAACTTTTTACTTGACAAGCAACGATTAGCAAAATTATTATTTGTCATTAAATTTCATCATTGTGCAACAACAAGGTTACCAAATAAATTACTTAGCAAAAAAAATATCCGATAAATTTTCATTTAATAACGTATTATTTGACAAACAATTCATTATTTTTCATTTTATCTCATAAAACAACTTTTGGAATAAAGGCATTATACATGTTGACTTCTTATATTGCAATTTTATAAAAAAGAAACAGCTCACGTTAACATAATTGCAAGTGGCTTGCTAAAGATTTCAATAACTTAATTTCCACAAATATTGTGCTTATAGAATTTTGTTTCACTAAAACCCATCCGGGTTTTAGTGAAACAAAATTCAAAATTCATCATTCATTCATTCATTCAGTCATGCCCTTTGCGTACGAGGGCTGTGGTGACTCTTTCGAACAAATTCCGCAACCCTGGCAGGGGTGTAGTCAGTGAGAGTCCGACACTGCCTTCCGCTCCACGGTTCACTAAAGTTTCACCAAAACTCCATTGACAAATTTTCATTTGACAACCAAAGTTTCATATACTATCTATTTCTTTTTTTGTTTTATTTTAAAAACACTCGTTTAACAAACATTTATTTGGCAAACGCTTCTTTTTACAAATGCATCGGATGATATGCAATCATTTGAACATTTTTTATTTCGAATTTAGAAACATTTGGATAAATCAAACTTTGAAAACGTTCTCTTACATGGTTGCAATTTCCATTTGGATTTAAACAAGCATACTCAGTGCATTTGCTGCATGCACGGAGTATGCTTGTTTACATGTTGTGCATGCAGGAGGCAAGCAGCAATCATGCAGTATGCAAGCAAGCACTATGCAATATGCAGCAAGCATGTCACAGCTCCGGCGCTGCGGGGCTCCGGTGCACATACGCCTATACCGAATGCATCCACAAAATCATTATTTCGTGATGTAGTAACGTGACCGTGTAACATAAACTAACTTTCTAAAAAGAAGGCTAGCCAATGAGGGCTTAAAAAGCCGGGCAAAATTATTTTTTGGTATTTTAATAACTATCTAGTGTCTAAATGTAATTTCAATTCTTTGGAACATTCAAATAATTTAGAAGTTTTTTAGGTATTATATAGGTATTTATATATTAAATTAGGACTTGTAAATTACTTCAGCCAAACATTCTTAAGTAACTTATTTTATATGTTCTGCCCTGATTATTGCAAACGCAGTACTTGCAAAATGGCAGTTTGGAGATAAACGCGGTAAAGTTATTTCTTCATATCTAATGGAGAAATGTCCGTTATATAACTTTTAAGGTATGACTTAAAAATAGTAAAAAAATCTAGCTTTCTATTGATATATTTTTTTCTTTACTTTATTGTCTTATTTTGATAAAACGCTCAGTACTGCATTTTCATCAACTTTCTGGGCTTGCGAGCATTACCGTATTACTAAGACTTGAATGAAAGAATGGTGACTACTGCGTTTGGCTTTTGTTAGTATTCGATGCAAAAAATTAAATGCTAAAAGCATATACAGTAAACGTAGCAATTTAAGTACTGCATAATCTTGTAGCATATGCTTAATGCTGCAGATCTTTTTAGTAAAAGTAACATTTAGGTGCAAGTACTGCGTTTCATGTTAGATAAAAAACACGTTTTTTATAAGTAAAAACTTTTAAATATATTTTTTACGCATAGGATATACCCTTTTTTTTTTTTTTGGATGGGAAATCATCAAATGACCCCTCCCGCTCTGGGTGGAGCGGCAGGGAGTGTCAGACTTCTACTGACTAAAACCCACACATGCTCCTCTTAGTGCCTTTTACGTTCCAGGGCCGCGGTAACTCTTTCGAACAAATCCGCAACCCTGGTAGGCTCTGGCCCTAACGGGCCCCGACCCATGCTGACGTCTGCTGGTTTGGCGCGCGTAGAACACAGCGCGCTGTCAACCCGGGCCTGTTCTGATCGGACGGCGAGCTACCCATTGCTCGCTGTCCACAGGCATCAGTCACTGCGCCATGCTCAGGAGCATCAGTTCCTGGGCGGCGCAGTGGCTGACGTTCAACAGGAGGGGGTGAAATGGGGCCATTACTGGCACTCCATTTCAGCCCCCTCCGAAGCCCTTTGAAGGGGCTCTACTGCGTCTGCTGCAGTAGCAGTAGCCGCAGTGGAACCGGCAATGGCGGCAGAAGAAGCGGCGGCAGTGGCGGCGGTCGCGGCAGAGACGGCGGTGGCGGAGGACTTCCTCCTTTTTCCGGCTTTGGCGGGTGGGGCGCAGGCCCTACCCCCAGCCCAGTGGTCGGCCGGCTTGCCAGCTGCCGCACAGACTACGCAGTGCGGCACGGCGTCGCAGGAGCCGGCCCTGTGACCGGGCTGGCCGCAGCGGAAACATAGACCGCTGCGGTCCACCTCCGAGGTGCATTGAGCTCCCACATGGTGGCCCACCTGGCACCGGAAGCACCTCAGAGGTCGGGGTTCCAGCAGTTTGACCTGCGCGGAAACCCAACCGCAATGGAGGCGCAATGGAGCCGTTATTGACATTCCATTACTGCCTCCTCCCGAGCCCCCTGTGAAGACTCAGCTGCGGCCGTCGCGGCTGTCGTAGTGGCAGCGGCGGAACGGTGGCACCGGCGGCGGTGGCGGCAGAGGCGGCGATGGTGGCGGCGGCTGCTGCGGCGGAGACGGCGATGGCGGAGGGCTTTCTCCTACCACCGGCGTTGGCGGGTGGGGCGCAGGCCTTGCCCCCAGCCCAGTGGTCGGCCGGCTTGCCAGCTGCCGCACATGCTACGCAGTGCGGCGCGTCGCTACACGAGCCGGCCATGTGACCGGGCTTACCACAGCGGAAGCAGAGCCCGCTGCGGTCCACCTCTGAGGTGCACATAGCTCCCGCGTGATTGCCCACATGGCAGCGGAAGCACCTCAGAGGTCTGGGTTCCAGCAGTTTCACCTGCGCAGACACTCAGCCTACCAGTAGCCTTCGGCCATCCGTTATCTTCTTGGCCGCCGTCACGGGGCAGCTCACCACAGTGGTTCGCGTTCCCGTGTGGTCAGGACGTATGGTGCCCGCCTTAACTTGCTCGGCAGAGCACCCCCCCGTCCTGACGACGGCGGCCACCACCTCCTCCGCCGTGACGGAGTCGTCCAGGCCCAATATGCGCATGTCGATACACTTAGTGGGCCTGGACACTCGGGCGTCGTCCGCGCTCAAGGACGCCCTCAACCTTTCGGCTAGGGCGTCCGCGGTCGGACCGCTGGCTGCCCCGGGGATCTCCAGCATCCTGGCCCCGGTCATAGTGACCTTGAGCCGGAGGCCCCCGACGATGCCGAGCTCACCAAGGCTCACCGCCTCCTTGGCCTTGGTGAGCACGTCACCGTATGTAACGCCCCTCTTAAGAGGGACCTGTATGTCGGTTTCGCCTCAGGGAGCGATGCAGGTAATACAGTATTTCTTAACTACCTACTCGTAGCTTTGTACCCTCTAGGCCAGTCGTATAAAAAAGGTGACCGGTCAGTTCACTAAAAATTAATTAAAAACTTTTTACTTGACAAGCAACGATTAGCAAAATTATTATTTGTCATTAAATTTCATCATTGTGCAACAACAAGGTTACCAAATAAATTACTTAGCAAAAAAAATATCCGATAAATTTTCAATTAATAACGTATTATTTGACAAACAATTCATTATTTTTCATTTTATCTCATAAAACAACTTTTGGAATAAAGGCATTATACATATTGACTTCTTATATTGCAATTTTATAAAAAAGAAACAGCTCACGTTAACATAATTGCAAGTGGCTTGCTAAAGATTTCAATAACTTAATTTCCACAAATATTGTGCTTATAGAATTTTGTTTCACTAAAACCCATCCGGGTTCCTCTTCATGCCCTTTGCGTACGAGGGCTGTGGTGACTCTTTCGAACAAATTCCACAACCCTGGCAGGGGTGTAGTCAGTGAGAGTCCGACACTGCCTTCCGCTCCACGGTTCACTAAAGTTTCACCAAAACTCCATTGACAAATTTTCATTTGACAACCAAAGTTTCATATACTATCTATTTCTTTTTTTTGTTTTATTTTAAAAACACTCGTTTAACAAACATTTATTTGGCAAACGCTTCTTTTTACAAATGCAACGGATGATAGGCAATCATTTGAACATTTTTTATTTCATATTAAGAAACATTTGGATAAAGCAAACTTTGAAAACGTTCTTTTACATGGTTGCAATTTCCATTTGGATGAAATAATTTATTGACAAGTATTTTTTTTAATTACTTTTTTTATGAAAAAGTTTCTAGTTTTTTGCACAAGGTGCAAACAAGCATACTTCGTGCATTTACTGCATGCACGGAGTATGCTTGTTTGCATGTTGTGCGTGCAGGAGGTAAGCAGCAAGCATGCAGTATGCAAGCAAGCACCATGCAATATGCAGCAAGCATGTCACAGCTCCGGCGCTGCGGGGCTCCGGTGCACATACGCCTATACCGAATGCATCCACAAAATCATTATTTCGTGATGTAGTAACGTGACCGTGTAACATAAACTAACTTTCTAAAAAGAAGGCTTACCAATGAGGGGTTAAAGAGCGGGGAAAATTATTTTTTGGTATTTTAATAACTATCTAGTGTCTAAATGTAATTCCAATTCTTTGGAACATTCAAATAATTTAGAAGTTTTTTATGTTGGTATTTACATAATATATTAGGACTTGTAAATTACTTCAGCCAAACATTCTTAAGTAACTAATTTTATAGGTTGTTAATAGTCAATTTGTAAAAAATCTAATTTTGTTAAAAATCAGATTCGCTATCCTCGTCATCTCCATCAACTTCAACATCATCTTCATCATCATGTTCACGTGAAATCGTGGAAACTCCCTCGTCCTGTTTTGAAAACTCTAAAGCTACAGTAGAAAAAATAAAAAAATACAAACATCCGAATTGAGTAGTCGGTTAAAAAGGTTTTCGATTCTTGCCAATTTTCATTCGACTACAACTTAAGTAGACATCAGATGTCAAGAGCATTCGATTCATCACGTTTTCATTGCACTTTCTTCGCGAAAATCTTCGCTCAAAATTTTGCCGGTATAGGCGAAAATGTTTGTTGCGCGCCTCTACTCGAGCGGTTAACTCTGTTTTGACGTCGTAAACTAAAAATAAATACAAAATTGTCGGTAAAATACCCACGTCTTTAATTTTTTCTTAAGTGAAAGTAAATGATATTTTAGTCAGTAATGTATTTAAACTAAATTGTATAATAAAACACGTTGGCTCTTCGTATCGAACTGAACTTCTCTTTATTGGTTGACTGGTAGTTACATCAATTAGACACAGATGTCAAAACTTGTACAATATTAATTTTGTTACCCACATACTAACATCCCCACATAACAAAATAAATCTAAACTTCCTCAAACAAAATGTTTTTTAATTAGCTTTAATTCCCAGCATATGCATAAACTTATAATGTTTAGTTGACAAAAGACCTTTGGTCAACAAGTCAGCAGGCATCTCCTGAGTTGAAATGTACTCAATACTAATTAATTTGTCTTTGACTGCATCTTAATCATAATGAAATCGAACATCAATATGTTTTGATCTAGTGTGTGCCTGATGATTTGTTGCTAGTTTTAATACACTTTGATTATCACACTTCAATTGAATTACACATTGTCTACCAGTAAGCTCATACATCAGATTTCTTAAGTAAACAGCTTCTCTAGATGCCTCTGAGAGAGCAACATATTCTGCCTCAGTGCTAGATAAGGAGACAGTCTTTTGCTTTTTACTCTGCCAGGATATCACAGAACCATTCATAATAAAACAGAATCCAGTATATGACTTTCGGTCTAGACTTTTGTGGTCACTAAGGTAGCTCATCGTTCATCGCTGTCTTCGTTTGAAACCAAGTTTAACCTAAATATCGCTTTTTGCACAGCTTTTTTTTGAATTATTTTATTATACTTTTTTACATTTCTTCATTTCTAACCTAACCTAACCTAACCTAACCTGTCCGATTCGGGGTGCCCCAAGTCCCAAACTCGCTTCGCTCGCTCTTGCACCAAATAAAACACCAATATGTTAATTACTTATAATCTAATCGGTGTCCAAAGGCGTAGCGAACTTGTCATAAATAGCGAGCATTCGGTGTCCAGAGGGGTAGCAACAGGAGGTAGATAACAGGAGGTAGATAACAATAACGATATGGAGCACATTTCACGGATTTTGACAGATAGAACTTCAAAAACGTAAGAATTGAGAGTAATTATAGTTCGACGCGGCTTCGGCTGCTGAAATAGCATGGAGGCGCTTGAGGTAAGCCCCCTTGTCACTGTGGGGGGGACAGTGATAGATTCGTGAAATTCAAAAGACTTGATTCTAAACTTAACCCCTTTTCACTTTGGTATTAGCGAAAATATTTTTTGAGAGCACTGACCAGCTGTGATACATTTCTACTGTTTCTCTCAAATTTAAAATTTTAAATAAACGTAAGTAGATTTCAGTAAATGCTAAGTGTTAAATGAAAACATTGGTGTATAAAACTCTAACGTATATTTCTGCGAACATTTTGAAAATAAACTCAAAGATTATCGTGTTTTATTTGTGTTTTCGTATTTTATCGTATTATCCGTGTTGTATTCGTATATAAAGTACTGTTATTATTTAAAAATAAATGTGTTTTGTGACGGCCTAAGCATCTACTAAGCAATTTCATTAAATGTTGAATTAGACAAGTTGGCTAGATGTAATTTCGGCAGCTAGTTAAACGACGCCATTAAATGAAACGGCTAGGCAACCAACTAAATGGCTGATTAAGCTATTTGTCTGCGACATATATACAGCCGGTCGACTTTGCAGTGCGATTCAGTAAGCATGTTAAAGTGAACACTTGGGCGGGGCGCACGACGGATGAGTTGTCAAATCATACAAATAAAATGGAATGACAGCGCTCTTGTCATTCACTCCGCCTAGGTGAACACCGTGAGATGTCGACAGAATCGATCGGCTGTAAACATGTCGAAGTGAAAGACTCGGGTGTAGTGATCACGAAGTCAGCTGTCAATGATGCTAGGGATGGACGAAACGTTACATTTCCAATCATATCGACTTCGTCTGAACGAGTTTTTTCAATACTAACATTTTACAAATTTTACTTAAAGTTATTTTAAATTTCATATTGGTACAAAAGTGGTATTTATGAGTCAAAACATCAATGCATAAAATCGTTTACTCCTCAAGGTTTTTTAATACTAGCTAAGTCCTTTTTTTGGGTCATCAATGAACCCATTTTAATGAAACTTGGTACGCCTACACAAAGCAACATGCGCGTGCGAAAAGTGGAAATTAATTAAATGACAATTCAAACGAGCGAAATGGTCACTCCACCGTATTCAGCGGACTCTAAGAAGAGGTGAACGCGCGAACGTTACGTTCACCCGTTCACACTGCGCGTGCGTAAAGTGCCAAACGAGCAAAGTGTTCCCTTCACCCTATTCCGTTGACTTATAAGGCAAGGGGAAGTGAACGTTCCCTTCGCCCACGCACCCGTTGATAGCGTGGGTTTTTTTTTAATCTTTGAGTCTTCCATAAACATTCAGAGCGTATTTTATATTCAAATTTTTTAGATATTTTTTGGGATGTAAATCAGTTTTTTTTTTAATTTTATTTAGGCGTTTTTGTAGGTACTTACATTTTACATAAGTAGGCAATCAATTATTTGAGGGGTAAGTAATAATTAGAGATCTCACTTTTAAAAAAAACCTGATTTCAATAAAAAAAAACGACTGGCTGGCGTAGTGTGCTCCGATGACCTGGTGACCGTTAGCTCGGCGAGCTTTGGACCAGACTCCTCGCTGCAGGGTCGTCCTGCAGCGAGGAGGTGGCCTCGGCCCGTAAAATCCCCACCAGCAGGCGGGGTAAGGGCCGAGATTGAGGCAAGGGCAGAGTTCTTGCCTCCAAGGAGGCTAGCCAGCAGCTACTTGGAGAGGATATAAATAAATCATTGTCAGGCAAAATTACAATTTTACTCATTTTTATCCACATCAATAAATACTAATACAACTTTTGCACTGAGCCAGTGGCAGGCAGAAGCCTGCGGAAATCCAATATTCTGGATTTTCTGCTGAGGTGCTAAAAGCAAAGTAAGAAAACTTGTCTGGATGGAAGCTGGCCGGCTGCCTATAGCTGAAAACAATGGGTAAACATAATTCATCATTGTTTTAACTATTTTCAACATTATTTCCCATATTATGCTGATTGGTAAATCTTTTTTTAAATAAAACATTCATCTATGTTTTAATTGATACAGCAAATCAACTGATTTGCTGTATCAATTAAAACATAGATGAATGAACATTAGATGATGAAGAATGTGAGAATGTGTGTGTGTGTGTGTGTGTGTGTGTGAATGTGTGTGTTGAATTGTTTCAGAGGCTCACAATATGCAACTGCATATTGTGAGCCTCTGAAACAATTCCATCCATCACATGGAACAATGTTACTCCTAGCTATTTTTAGAATAATCAGAGTTACAACTTTTATGAAGTGCCCCCATCGATCACTAATATAGAACGGTGCCCCATTCATGGCTTTCGTGGTCTACATTGTTATAATGTGTAAGTATTCCTATTAAAATTTAATTTCGTAGTAAAGCAATACTCAACTCATTGTGGTATCCCCTTTGATTTATGAGATCAAATCAAGGTTAGTTATAAAATTAAGATAACATTTCAGTGGCGCTTAGCCATAGTCACAATAATTCCATTCGAGTGTTTCGCTTAGTAGTTATGCAATATTATCACATCTTGGTAGGTCGGCCCGACTCGGTTTAACCCATTCACGCCCGCTGACCCCATTTGGGGCCATTTCTTGAAGTACCCACATTTTAAAACTTAGTTTAGCTATCCTTTGTTAGCAGGCGAATTTGTAGTGGCAATGAGTGTGGCTTTGTTACACAATTGATAGTTTTGAATTTTTTAGATTGCGTGGATAAAATAAGTGATTTTATTCATTTCATTGAACAAATAGGTGTTTGACCAAAAGTAAGTCATGTTTTTTTATATTTACAATATTATTTATCTTTTTTTTGTAATTTTAACTTAGCCATAGTTTCTACTAGTAAAAAATGCTATTATGTCAAATATTTTCAAACATTTTACTATATGTGGAGATATTTTAGTATTGTGTCCCCGAATGGGGCCAATGGACTGATTGCTAACATTTTTTGTTTTTTATTCGCAGGTTTAGTTTCGGCGTGAACAATGCATAAGCGATCGTTTGATGTTTCAAATGACTACAGAGGACTCGAAGAAGCTCTCAAAAACATTTTTAGTGATGAGGATAATCCTGATGTTAGTAACGACATAGTGGCCATTCCTCCAGACCCGAGTGTTCTCCCGGATGAAGAAGAAGGCGATGAAAATGATGTCCAGCAAAACATTCTTCCTCGTGATATCCCAGGTAGAGTTGAAGTATTTGAGTGCAGGAACGACGATGAATGGGATAGCAGCGATGATGAACCGTTACAAAAACACAAAAGAGTTGAAACCCAGGAACCTCGTTGGCGTAAATGTGACGGTTCCTATGTTGACATGCTTTCAACAGTAAATAATGTTCAGAAACGAAGGGAAAACGTTGTAAACCAGCTCAAAGACCAAACGCCAGTCACAATTTTTGAAAAGTTATTTGATGTGGAGGTATTTGAAATGATCGTTCTGAATACGAAGTTATATGCCGCACAACACAACAAACATGACTTCCAAATAGCAGTTGATGACCTCAAATTATTTTTGGCACTTTGACTGGATATCACTCACTTCCACGAGAACGATTGTACTGGTCTCTAGACGAGGACTGCAATGTTACCATTGTTTCAAAAGCAATGTCAAAAAACCGATTCTTAGAAATAAAGAAATTCTTGCATTTCTGCGACAACGAAGCTGCTGCCACATCCACCGATAAGATGTTCAAAGTACGACCACTTGCTGATTTGCTCATCAAAAAATTCCTTCAGTGGGGTGTAGTCCACGAGCATCTATCAGTAGATGAATCAATGGTGAAATATTTTGGACGTCACCCAGCCAAGCAGTTTATAAGAGGCAAACCCGTACGATTTGGGTACAAAAACTGGATGATTGCAAGTGCTGATGGTTATTGTTATGGCTTTGATGTATACTGTGGTAAATCAGCAGGAGGACCCAGTAATGAGCCTTTGGGATCAAAAGTGGTAAAGGGCTTGTTGGAAAAAGTAAACGCCGTTCCGCATGAGCATATCGTGTATTTCGACAACTTTTTTACCAGTCACGCATTGCTACGAGATCTGCGTGAAGCTGGTTATCGTGCAATTGGCACTGTGAGGGAAAATAGGACAAAGAAATGCTCACTAATATCTGTCAAGGACATGAAAAAGAAGAACCGAGCAGAATTTGACTACAGATTCGACACAGCCAATCAAATTTTGTTCGTGCGATGGCTTGACAACAGTGTGTGTACCATGGGTACAAACTACGACCTTGTTTACCCTCTTGATAAAGTAAAAAGACGGAGCTCTGCAGAAGGAAGGAAGGTAGATGTGGACATCCCTTTTGTCTACCAGAACTAAAACAAAGGCATGGGCGGAGTTGATCAAACTGACCAATCAATCGCAGTATATAGAACAGCTATACGAGGCAAAAAATGGTGGTGGGTTCTGTTTACCTACATGCTGGATTTGACTGTGGCTAATGCTTGGCGTCTGCATGTCCTGACCGCTGAAGAGAAACTAGACCAGCTCCAGTTTCGCCGAAGTATCGCCCGATTTTATTTGAGGAGTGTAGGCACTGAAAGACCCGATGGAAGGCGTCGTAAACCTTCTACAGTGGTGCCAAGTATGAATTTAGATGGTGTTGGACACTTCCCCCAGAAACTGCCTAGCCAGCTACGATGCCACGAATGCCACATGAAAGCACGTTGGCAATGTAAAAAATGCATCATAACATTGTGCATCGAGAAAGGATGCTTTGAAAAATACCATACTTAAGTCCATTCGCCCCATTTGAGGACGGTGTTTTTTAATATATAAAGAAGTTGTTTTTTGTTTTTTTTTTCTCTATATAATATCTTACTAGCCTCCAATACTTACGCCAATAAAGTTTTTTTTTCAGAATTTTGCCACTAGTTTGTATTTGGGTCTAATCATCACATATTTAATAATTATCACTACGTAGGTAGGTACGGTCACTAGCAAAAGTCGATAAGAATTCTCACAACGTATTAGATTGACGTTTAGTTTGACTTACGACCTTCTATTTTCAAGTTATCGCCAACAATTGATTGTAATCCTCAATTTCATCAACTTAGCATAAGTCGAGATGGCCCAGTGGTATAGGGCACACAGATTGAAGCGCAAATCAGTGTGCCGCAAGTTCAAATCCCACGCAATTGTTGACTTTTTGTAAGTTCTTACCCGATTGGAAGTTATGGATTAGCATTACATATTATTATATTAAATTATTCTTTAACTTGTTCACTCATTTCTTAGAGTTAGAAAGGTAGATCACAAAAAAACTAAATAAAGAATTAGATTTCTGCGAGGTAGACATGAGTTTTAACTTGACCGAAATGAACTGTCGTTTGGTTGTAGTTGTTGGTTAGTGACGTGTGGTTAACAATATTGTAATATTCGCAAAATGCAGGCTAATATTAGTATTGAAGTGAGGGCGACTATCATTGGGCTGCATAAAAGTGGTCTTAATAAAACACAAATATCTGAAGAAACCGGACTGAATGTGAGTATAATAGCTATTAATGAATTGTAACTTTATTATAAATTAATCTTCTAATTAAAATGTATGCCATTTATGAATCCATCCATCGTATCTTTATGAGGTTTAGAAGAGAAATACATGAATCCTTGGGTTTATTGGGTTGGTTATTGGATTTATAAATGCAGTTTTATTTTAAAATTATATTCAATAATTATAATTATTAACATTTTATATAATGAAAATGAAGTGAAGTAGGTATAGCTGCCTAATATATATTTTTTTTTGTTTTAGAAAAATACTGTAAGTCTTTGGATAAAAAGATATGAGGAAGAAGGTAGCCTTGCTAGTCGAAAGAGAAGTGGGAGACCGAAGTTTATTAGCGAGGTGCAGCGACGACATATGGTGGACATATACGAAACGAATGGTTTCGCACCAACGAGACATTTTGCGGAATTATTTGACACCTCGATGGATACTGTTCGCCGTGCACTTCACGCTGAAGGCGTGCATCACAGAAAACCAGCTAAAAAGCCGTACTTGACAGAGAGGCACAAACAAGAACGATTACGTTTCGCACGTTATTATTTAGATTTTGACTGGAATACTGCGGTATTTTCTGATGAAAAACCATTTAAATCCAGTCAAAAGGGCAGGCTTCACTTATGGCGCAAGAATAACACTCGCTGGTGTGATAACAACGTCATTCCTAACACCGAATCAGGTCGAATCACAATTAATATGTGGGGATGGATGAGTGCAGCAGGACCAGGAGAACTGGCTTTCATTCCTCCACGCGCAAACAGTTCAACTTATGTGGAAGTGTTAGACTCAATTATGCTACCTACTGTGCGCAACATTTACCCAGCTGATGAGTTAGCAGAATTTCCGTTTGTCCAGGACAATTGTCCTATTCACCGAGCGAGTACTGTGCGTGAGTGGTTTCACAATCACCCGGAAGTAATTGAAAAAGAATAAACATTTTTATTAAAATCGTCGTCTTTTTATTTCCACTTTACAACATCGGTAAGCTGTAAACAACTAAATAATGTAAACAACGAATGTGATTCTTCTTGTAGTTAATAGATCATATTCGTAATTTGCAACAATTTAGTGCAAAAAATGCAATAGTATTTTTCATAGAAATATAAAAAACAACAATATTAATATAGATTGGGAATTTTCAAAGTAAGAAATAACCGCAACGGACCGACCATGATTTGAACTCGGGCTACGTTATTTGCGAATCCAACACTTAGTTCATACGGCTACCAGCACATGACATATTTGCGCGAATTTTATCAATACAATGGTAAGAACAAGTCGCCTCTGTGACTGTGTGATGCGTATTCAATGGCACAGAAAAATAATAATAATGTTTTTAAGCTCAGTGTGACGACAGTTCCTTAGTGTGTGTTATCTGTTGAATGTGGATACTCATACACGCGCACACATACGCACGGAAGTATCGCGCTCGCTCGGTTCGTAGCAAAATAATCTATAGCGTTCCTATGGACTATTGCGGCCTTACTGTACCTATAAAATTCGAAACTCGGAGAACTTCAAAACTTTCTTTTGTTTGGTTAAAAATTGGTAAGCATTCATTACCGATACCGACGATTGAAAATTTTTCGAACTTCATGGCGAGTGGCAACATTGGGCATTTGCGGTGTTACTGTGCCCCCTGGCCATCTCCGGATGGAGTTCCATCATTTGAACCAGGGCAACAAACTGCGCCTCGTTTGCAGCACAAGAGCAAATGGGCTAGAAATATATCTGTCGTCGCAAGCGATTCAACATGACAATACTATAACCCCGATTTCAGATGGCATTACTACAATGTGTTGTTTGCCAACCTGTAAACTTTATGATTGGTTTCGCTTGTTACCCTGTAATAATTTCGTAATGTTTTCCAACCTGTACTTTATTCTGATTGGTTGATCGGTTCGTTCGATGAACTCCGCTAGAGGGCGCTTCGGTGTGGCGCCAAAAATTAGAATGCGTGGATAAAATCGGTCGGAGAACGCGGCTTTTTGAGAATATAGACCGAGATTATCAGTTCATCGTACTAGCCTCTGTCCCCTTGCCGAAATTGTAAAATATCGAATTAAACGTGTGATTTGTGTTTACACCTACGTTTGACTGGTTTACCCGAGCTTACCCATCTACGTCATGGAACCTGTACCAAAGGACAAAGAAGATGATGTTGTCGCTACGCCCACGCTCCCGCCGTCATCAGAAGTGGGATCAGTTCGGGTACCACTGATACCTACTGGCGCCAGCTCCTAGAGCAGCAAAACCAGATCACCATGCGCATGATCGAAGCCATGCGAGGACCAACGTCGACACCAGCGTCAATCAAGCTGTCAGAGTTTAACCCGGACCTACCAGACGTCGATCCACGTTCTTGGAGCTCTACGGTGGACATTTGCCTAGCAGAACATCCTATGGAAGGAGGTGCGCTAATTATTGCGCTTAGCAAATCACTGAAAGGAAGTGCATCGACATGGCTTTCTCAGGTATCGCATACTGGTATGACCTGGAGCCAGTTCAAGATCCTGTTCCTAGCACGATATGATTGTGTAGAAACCTGTGCAGCGACTATAATTAACGCTAACAATAGCCAACAAAAGGAGGGTGAAAATTTTGCTGCGTATGCGAGCCGTTTGATGACGTCACTCTTAGCAAAATGGAAGGACATGAGCTGTGAGGAGATTGCTGTATCGTTTGTACTTGCTCACTTAGCGAATATGGATAGTCGAATCAACAGACTAGCTTTTACAACGGAAATCAAAACGCGAACGATGTTGATCCAAGAATTAAACGCCTTTTCGTTGAAAAGGAAACATGATCGATATGTCGACAACACCGCTTTCGACGCTAAACGAACCAAGCCAAGCAATACGCCGTTCGAATGCAATTATTGTCATAAAATTGGACACAAATCAATCGAATGTCGTTTACGTAAAAGCCATCAGGCGAACACTACACAAAGGACAACTTCTGCCCCTACGGCAACGTCATCGGATCAGAAGAAGAACGTCACCTGCTTCCGCTGTGGAGAACGAGGGCACATCGCGCCTCGCTGTCCGAAGACAAGCAACGCAGTAGCCAGCGGTGACTCCAGCGGCGACAGCGGCGCAGCCCTGGAACGAAGAGTCAACTACTGCCAAGTCCAAGGTGTACGTGGAGAGCTGACACAATCTGGTAGGTCGTACATTTTTTATTTCGATAGTGGTGCTGAGTGTTCTCTTGTAAAGCAAAGTATCGCGGATAAATTCTTAGGAGAGCGTTCGATTGCTAACGTACGATTAACAGGCGTTGGTAACGCTCATGTTTACTGTACCGAACAAATTTTATGTCAGCTAGTTATTGACGGACATTGTTTACGTTTGTCATTCCTTATCGTTCCCGATGAATTTATGCCGTATGACATAATGTTAGGGGCTGATATTTTGAATTATGATTTGAGTGTAACCTTATCGAGAGAGCATCTAGTGATAACAAAACCGGTTTCTTGTATTGCCGCGGTAACGGAAATTAATTTGAGTACAATTAAAACCGACGTTCTACCCGCTTTTAGAGAAACTCTTGCGCGTACGTTGAGTGAATTTTCGTTTGCGTTTATTGATGGTTTACCTTCAAATCGGGTTAGTACAGGCGAAATGAAAATTCGTTTAAAAGATCCAACCCGTACTGTGTATCGCCGCCCATACCGACTTAGTCCCCGCGAACGAGAAGTAGTGCGTACCAAAGTAAATGAGTTGTTGAATGCAAACATAATCCGACCGAGTAGTTCGCCGTTTGCTAGCCCGATTCTTCTTGTTGAAAAGCGTGATGGTTCACAGCGTATGGTAATAGATTATCGAGAATTAAATTCGAATACGGTACCAGATAGATTCCCACTCCCGCGTATAGACGATCAAATAGCTAGGCTGAATGGCGCTAACTATTTTACTTGCTTAGATTGTGCTAGTGGATTTAATCAAATTCCTATTCTAGACCCTGAAAGCATTGAGCGAACGGCGTTTGTGACACCGGACGGGCAGTTTGAGTACCTGGCTATGCCCTTTGGTTTACGTAATGCACCCAGTGTTTTTCAGCGAGCAGTTTCCAACGCTCTGGGACCTTTGGCTTTTTCATATGCGATCCTGTATTTGGATGACATTTTAATAACAGCTACCAGTGTAGGAGAAGGACTTACTAGGCTTCGTGAAGTGTTGAATGCTCTGACCGATGCCGGTTTTTCACTAAACCTCTCGAAGTGTTCTTTCCTCAAACAAAGAGTTGAGTTTTTGGGCTATGATATTTCTTCAGGACAGATCCGGCCAAACCCTCGCAAAGTAGAGGCACTCAGTAAGCTTCCTCCTCCCGATAATAGTTCTCAATTAAGGCAATTTATAGGCCTGGCCTCATATTTTCGAAAATTCATTAAGGGTTTTTCACTCATTATGCTTCCATTGTTTCATTTAAACAGCAGTGCCCAGTTCAAATGGAAACCTGCCCATGAAGAGGTCAGACAGAAAATAATTTCTGTTTTAACTGACATACCCGTACTTACTATTTTTGATCCAGACCTCCCGGTTGAATTACATACTGATGCGAGTGCTATCGGTTATGGTGGTATTTTATTTCAACAAGTTGATGGCCATTTGCGCGTTGTTGAGTACTTTAGTCGAAGAACCACGGACGCCGAGTCGAGATACCACTCTTATGAGTTGGAAACTCTGGCGGTGGTAAAGGCTGTAAAACGTTTCCACTATTACCTTCAGGGACGTCACTTTGTAGTAGTTACTGATTGTAATTCTTTAAAAGCATCTCATAAGAAGGTCGATCTTTCCCCGCGAGTCCATCGCTATTGGGCTTTCCTACAAGCGTATGATTTTGAGATTGTCTACAGGGAGGGAAACCGGATGAGCCATGTTGATTTCTTTTCTCGTAATCCTTTGCCTGAGTTACCTGCGTCACCTCAGAATGCGTCAACGATCGTGAAGGTAGAACAAAAACGGATTGATCTTACAACTCTGTCAGAAAATTGGCTTTTGGCTGAACAGTTGCTAGATGACGAAATTCAAGCTATTGTAGTAAAGCTCAAAGAAAATCAACTCGCTGCCGACATTGCAAAGACGTATGAACTGCGATCGGGTGTTTTGTATCGTAAAGTACAAAGAAATAATCGTACGCGTTGTCTGCCGATAGTACCGCGTGCGTTTCGATGGTCCATTATTTTAATCACGTCCATGAGTCGATAATGCATCTTGGCGCGGATAAAACATTAGAGAAAGTGTATGAACATTACTGGTTTGACCGGATGGCTAAGTACGTCCGTAAATTCGTAGACAATTGCATCACGTGCAAGGTTTCAAAATCTCATTCCGGACGTACTCAAGCAGAGCTCCACCCTATACCCAAAATTACTGTCCCCTGGCATACAGTGCATGCCGATATTACGGGAAAATTAAGCGGTAAAAACGATCAAAAGGAATACATGATAGTTTTGATAGACGCATTCACAAAATTTGTGCTTCTTTATCATACGATCCGTATCGACACCATTAGTGTCGTTAAGGCACTTAAATCTAGTATAGCTATCTTTGGTACACCCTCACGCGTAATAGCAGACCAAGGTCGTTGCTTTGCTAGTAAACAATTTAAAGAATACTGTAGTTCGCATAGCATTCACCTACATCTAATCGCGACAGGTTCCAGCCGAGCAAACGGTCAAGTAGAACGTGTGATGAGCACACTAAAGAGTATGCTAACTGCAGTGGAAACATCGCATAGGTCGTGGCAGGAAGCTCTTGACGAGGTACAGCTGGCGTTAAATTGCACTGTAAATAGAGTGACAAAGGCGAGCCCCCTCGAACTTATGATCGGTCGCGTAGCAAGACCACTAAATCTTTTAACTGCTGACGATATTGAAGTTGAAGTAGATATTTCTGAAACGAGAGAGCACGCAGCCCACAATATCGAACGAAGTTCCCATTACGAAAAGTGTCGTTTTGACAGTAACAAGGCTAAATTAGCCAAATTTAATATAGGTGACATGGTTCTTATTCAAAATGAAGAGCGAAACCAAACAAAATTAGATCCGAAATATAAAGGTCCATTTCAAATAACTGATGTACTAGAAGGCGATCGTTACACTTTGAAATCATTAACCGGTAACAGAACCTATAAGTATGCTCACGATCGCCTTAGAAAGATGCCTCAATGTGAAGTTCCATCTGAACTGAATGTTGCAATAGAAATTACAGATGATGAGAATGAAAACACTTCCGCTATTGTTTGAGGACGTATGACCTACCCTTTCCTTTACAAACTGTACATCTAGTCGTCTGTAACTGCGATATTATGAGTCGTTCAGGGCGCAATGCGCGGCTAGACGTAGGGTTTTGGGTTTGATTAAGACCACTGTTTGGGTCTGCTGACCACTGATTGGGTCTGCTGACCACTGTTTGGGTTTGCTGACCACTGTTTGGGTCTGTTGACCACTGTTTGGGTCTGTTGACCACTGTTCGGGTCTGTTGACCACTGTTTGGGTCTGTTGACCACTGTTTGGGTCTGTTGACCACTGTTTGGGTCTGAATAAGACCACGCTGCCACCCAGGTCATATTAGTGTTGTGTTGTGTGTTTGCGAATTTTCCAGTAACTGAAGTTTATTCTGATTATGTTTACTTGTGAGGTATCTTTCGAACTTTTATTGTGTTTACCTTGTGGTCAGGTTAGGCCGAGCAAGAGTTTTGCTACAAATGAAAAATTTGTTACAGATACACACAGGGACGTGTGATTGTCAGATTTGGCCGTGTCGTCGCAAGCGATTCAACATGACAATACTATAACCCCGATTTCAGATGGCAATACTACAATGTGTTGTTTGCCAACCTGTAAACTTTATGATTGGTTTCGCTTGTTACCCTGTAATAATTTCGTAATGTTTTCCAACCTGTACTTTATTCTGATTGGTTGATCGGTTCGTTCGATGAACTCCGCTAGAGGGCGCTTCGGTGTGGCGCCAAAAATTAGAATGCGTGGATAAAATCGGTCGGAGAACGCGGCTTTTTGAGAATATAGACCGAGATTATCAGTTCATCGTACTAGCCTCTGTCCCCTTGCCGAAATTGTAAAATATCGAATTAAACGTGTGATTTGTGTTTACACCTACGTTTGACTGGTTTACCCGAGCTTACCCATCTACGTCATGGAACCCGTACCAAAGGACAAAGAAGATGATGTTGTCGCTACGCCCACGCTCCCGCCGTCATATCCTTAAATTAGGTCAAATCATCAAAATGTACCTCTAAGATTTCGTTTATCAATATTCTCTAATAGGTACTTTATAAGAACCTATTATTTAAAAATCTGTCCGTAGAGCATACTTACGTCATTCTTATCGAATTGGTAATAAAAAATATAAGAACACGTATCGTAGGAAACAGCGCGGCGTTTTGAATTATTTATCAAAAGGGCGCGAAATCGCATGTCTACACCGCGTGTTTTGTTCAATATGTGTACTAGTCTTTTAAGATTAATTTTTCGGGCTTCCTGAATGGCCTATGGCCACGGTAGATTCGATTATTCGATTTGGTTATTAAACCAAGATGTGTTATAAATACATTCACAAAAATAATAATTAACACTAGTTAAAAAAAACGAACGTTTATTATTTGCCCATCACTTATCGCACGAAAAAAGAAGAACAATGTCGGCAATGCTAAATAAAATAAAGTTTTGAAGTCCGGGTTTAGAATGTTGCAATTACTGAATGTGTAATGATAATAAATGTAGTTACAAGCTTTCATTCTATCTATATTTCTATGGTTTTATAAAATTAACTGCAAGAAATTTGTGTACTTGATCGGTATTATCGAAACAACGTCTTCCTATTGTGCTATTATCCCATGTTCTTACATTCTGTTCATCATCCATTGACGTATCCTAAAAAATATGATTGGCTTAAAAGCCTCATTAGCCAACACAGCAAAATCTCAAAACTCGCCAATGAAGTTCGAAAAATTTTCAATCGTCGGTATCGGTAATGAATGCTTACCTATTTTTAACCAAAGAAACAAAAGAAAGTTTTGAAGTTCTCCGAGTGTCTTATTTTATAGGTACCTACGTAGTGATAATTATTATATAAGTGATGATCGTAATCGTGTTTAAACCGAGTCGGGCCGACAGTACGCCCGACCTACCAAGATGTGATAATATTGCATAACTACTAAGCGAAACACTCGAATGCAAAGACAATAGATACAATAGTATACTGGCTATAGACAGGCAACTCTACCAATTTTTAATATTAGGAAGTGGTAGAACTCAGCGCCATCTAGTTTTTAGTTAAGGGAACTAATTTATTTAAATAAATGTGTAGGTTGGTAGGTGTATAGCTGTTGTCTGATCCTTTATGATATTTGGTAGAGAGATGAGTGTATCCGCTATGTACTACAAACATACGTACAACATAAAGGAAAAAAACCACATCATTGAATATTAACCATTTTATTTGGAAAAATATCACACATTTACAATATAATTTTATGTTCGCCATTTTCGTTCCTTATAATTAGGGTAGTGCCGATTAGCCTTTACTTTCATTGAATCGTTAATATCCCATAAGGTTATTTTGCCAGTGAGAACATAATTGATATCTTTGCACCAGTTGTTTACAACAACAACACACACAACACAACACAACACGAACGTTCGAACGAATTGTAACGCGGCTCAACAACGTGGAGAAACGAAAGCTCAACTCAACCTGCAGATGCACTAGCGAAACAACAAAAACTCTATTGCAAAAGGAAAATAAATACGCACGAGTAGTTACACCAAAGACTACAATAGTATACTGGCTATAGACAGGCAACTCTACCTTATTTTTTAATATTAGGAAGTGGTCGAACTTTACGCCATCTAGTTTTTAGTTAAGGGAACTAATTTATATAAATAAATGTATAGGTTGGTAGGAATATAGCTGCTGTCTGATCCTTTATGATATTAGGTAGAGTGATGAGTGTATCCGCTATATACTACAAACATACGTACTACATAGAGGGAAAAAAAACACATAATTGAATATTAAACTATTTTATTTAGAAAAACATCACACATTTACAATGAAATTTTATGTTCGCCTTTTTCGTCCCTTATGATTAGGGTAGTGCCGATTAGCCTTTTCTTTCATTGAATCGTTAATATCCCAAAAGGTTATTTTGCCAGTAATTACATTCGGCTGCGGTCGAGGATACAAATAAAACCGATATAATTTACTTAATGAATATAATTAATGCAATTATTACAATTAGATCGGTAAATCTAAGATGCGCGACAATTGTTCGATGTCAGAAACAAGAGTGAATCACTAAACACTAAATTAACACAAATCGCTGCCATTGCACAGTCTTCGATCCCACGCCGTCAGATTGCTGAGAAGGCGAATCTCACGGTGCACAGCGGAATGCGGCGTTAGTCATTTTGGGTGGTCGCAAGTGGCGACATAACAGAATATGGGTGGTCGCAAGTGGCGACATAACATCTCCCTCCACGAGATCGGCAACTATTTGAAAACTCTAGTCGAAAATAGTGTCGATGGCGAAGCTGGTTCAATCTCAGGGTTGCAGGCCTCCTTATCTTTAGCTTTGATATCGATTCCATCTGTGGCTTTCTGTGGTTGCTTCAATCTACGGCGTCGAAGTATAATGATGATAATGAGTACACATGCACCGGATAATAGTATGTATACCGGTATAGTAGTGTGGTATATGGCTTCAGTGTTCAGCGACTTTAGCGTTACAGGTTCTTGTAGAGCGATTTCAGAGTTACTTGAATGTAGACTGCCAAGGTCAGTGGTATCTAGTTTTATAGTTTTCATTGGTACATTATACGAATTTTCTTTTATAATTGGTAAGTCCATGATTTTTAATATCTTTCCCTTGGTTTGATCATGACGATTGCTTGCAGTAAATGATGTAGTTCTTAGCACGCATCCTTTGGGTATGATGGATAAGTAGCTCCCTTTCAGCATTCTGTAGTTTTCTTCAGAACAAGTTAACCGAACTTCGGTTAACTTGTTCTGAAGGTCGTAGGTCTAGGAAAGCTTACAATGTAGTGTTGGTCGTCTAGCTGCTCCATAGCTTCAGAAGACAAGATGACAGATGTGAATTGACAGGACTCATTAATTTTCTGGTGTAATATAAGCTGCTGGATACAGTCTGATTGTTTGCCATGGTGGTGACTTAAGTTGTCCTCGCAAAGGTGACCGTGGCTATACTTCGGACATTCTGTCTCCATGTACAATAGATCTTTTTCGTGAACCGCTATGAAAGAATAAGTTGGAATCAGGACCTTATTGTCATAATTAGGGGCCAGGGATAGTTTATATAGGATAAAGTTAGTAGGATAAAGTATCGGAAATTTTACAACTATCACTATTTTATTCCCATTATAATAATATCCTAGTCTAATTATATCAAAGTATTCTCTAAAACTAATATCTAGAAGTTGATCCTTACTATATAACATGCCTAATCTATTCATCATATCCTTAAACATAGCATAGTTCAATATAGAATTATGAATACTTCTAGCCCTAATAAATGCTAATAAATTTTGTAATTTGTCAAGTTCTTTAGACAGATTATCTATGTTGTCTCCTAATATCATAAGTAACTGTGCCAAATGAGCATATTTAATGGTATTTGTTTCATGTCTAACATTGCTAGCTAAAATAGAGTTGATGATTTTCTCGATTTTACCTTGGTTTTCTACTATTTTATCTGTAACATTTGAGCTACGCGAAACCCACTGCTTACTTAAACTAATTTGGTGATTAATTTCAGCAACTAAATTATTTTCATTTTGTTTTAAGATTGTAATGGCATTATCGTATTTTAATGCATCAGTATAATCTAAATTACCCGAAATGCTCTTTATTACTGAACCAAGACCATCTATGAGACCTCTTTTGACACGCTTTACCTCAAGTGTTTCTAACTGTCCCGATATTTCTTCTAATTTAGTACCTAGATAGCTAACGTGGGGTTCATAGAGAGATCGTGATATATTACTCAATTGTGGCGTAAGATTTTGCAATTGCTCGTTAACTGTTTCTAAACTATTGCGCATATCATCAAGGTTTATAATCTGGAGAAAGGAGTGGAAATGTGAAATGACTCTTGTGGATCCTAGGTTGAAGGGCAAAATACCTGGTCCATCGTTAAGACTGTCTAGCGTTATCTCATCTGCTCGGGCCAGGGCCAGGGTCAGGACGAGTAGTATTTGCAGTGTCCTGTAACAAACGAGCACTATTAGGCACCCGTTTTAGGTGCGATTTAGGTACGGTGCCTCTTTTCTTTTTGGTATAGATATGAATAGGCAAATCCGCTAAAACCGTATCATGAGTATATCGAGCTGCTAACTTTTGCCTGTGGCATAAAGGATTCCTAATAAAAATTTGTTGCTCCGGTTCGTAATCTTTTTCAGATTCACGATTCTTATTAACGTTTTCGATAATATCAGTGCGACGATGAAGTGAAGTGTCGTTGAGAATATCGTATACTTTTGACATTCGTCCACGGTGTTCCTGGATATATTGTTGTAAGAGATGTTCCGATAGGTTCATATCTAAAGTATCCCGGGGATCAAAATGACCAGTAATTATATCGATAGGCCTACATTTTGTAAAACTATGTATTGAGCTATTATATGCCAATATAGCATAAGTTATAAGATTAGTAATTGATTCTCCTCGCTGTTCTAATTTTAATATACGCAAATGTTCTAACAGAGTAGAATTTAGCCGTTCTACCATTCCATTTTCATTGGGTGTATTAGGACTGGTTTTATGATGTTGTACCTTGTGCAATCTAGTAAATTCAGAAAATATTTGATTGTTGAATTCCGGACCATTGTCTGTTACAATAGTTAAAGGCACTCCGTGATGAGTGGAAAACTTTAGTAAAGCTTGAACGACACTAATAGCTGTAGCATCTTTCAAGAAGTATGCTTGACCATACTTAGAGAATGCATCTACTATTATAAGATACTTATTCGTTTCAATTCTAAGCAGATCTAAATGTACAACCTCAAAAGGCTTTGTAGGTGGAGGTACAATTTGTAACTTTGGTCTAACTGGATTGCGATCATATTTAGCTTGCCCGCATATTTGACATTCATTGATATACTTCGTTACATGCTCTTTCATATTTGGCCAATAGCATCTACGTGATAATGCTAGATAACACTCATTAATGCCTCTATGATTGGTTTTACCTTCATGATATTTCTTAATAATTTCTTGTTGCTTAAGATAATCTTTAACATTTTCTACTTCAGTTTTGGTAAGTACTAATTTCATTGCAGAGTTCTTAAAATATTTTTGAATGATAGGTATTATATTATACATTTCTAATGTAGGATTAATAAACACACCTGTTTTTACTTTTGGATTAACGTGTTCTTTAATAGCGCTAATAACGTCTTGTTCTAAATTAGATTTTGAAATTTGTATTACAGTTTTAGTATGTGTTTCGAATGGTTTAGAAATACTAGGCCTACTTTTTATGTCTCCAACAACATTAAGATATATTTGCTTATTAAACTTATTAAGGGGGTCGTCGGAAATAGGGATTTCTAATATAGGACTTTCTAAATCACTATGGGCGCTTAAAGTCCTAGAGTCCGCGCTTTCAGTTCTAGAATCTGAGTCTGAAGGTGCACCTTGTGAAGTGTTAACTACTATCGAACTAGCTTCTTCATTATGAATTTCTATTCGTGACAAAGCATCTGCATTAGTATTATGTTTTCCTTGCTTATAGAAAACTGTGAACTCAAATTCGCTTAACCGTAATCTCCAACGGGTTAAACGGGAATTCGGTTCTTTAATATTCATCACCCATTGCAAAGGGCGATGGTCAGTCACAAAAGTTTACAAAGCTACGATGGATAGCCCACTTCAAGAAGAAAAAAGATGAACTCGGCCTACGGTTCATGCAGATAATACATTCTTATCTGCTTGTAAGAAACTCCGTGCTGTCCGTGTAAAACAAATTGTTGTTATACAGACAAGTCCTGATGCCAGTTTAAACTTATGGTATTCAGGTGTGGGGCTGCACCAAACAGACCAATTTCTTAATCATCCAACGATTCCAGAACAAAGTACCTACCGAAATTGTAAATGCACCCTGGTACATACGAAATGATGACCTCTATCGGGACTCAAAAGTTGAGTTCATCGAAAAAGTGATACAAAAATTTGCTGTTCAGAAGCACACGAACAGAGACTTTATCAGCATGTGCACGTCGAGGCGATCCAGCTGCTCGACCACAAAGGACATAGTGAGAAGACTAAAAATAACAAAACCGTTCGAGTTAGTGTAAGTGAAAGCAAATAGTGTCATGTAGCACAAGTGTTAGTGCCGGCACGGTTTGAGGGTTGCTATAAAGTTTATTATTGTACCCAATGAAACATTGAATTGGTTTTTTAATGTTTATAAATTATAATTTGTCACAATGATTGAAATGGTGATTTGGTTTCGAACAAGATACAGACAATTCATCATCAGCGCGTCATAGTTTACGCTTGCCGCAATTTCATGAGCGGAGCGTTTAGGCGGACTGCGGTTGGTTAAAGTTATTTTTCAATCGTCTGAATAACTACACGAACTTGGAAAAGCTTAGCTTAGCTTAGCTGATATTATTGCCCTGCCGTTGTTATGCCGCTGAAAAGGACCCCCCCATCCACAACACAAGGTAAAATGGTATCTGATACAAACCAAAGTTCAGCACCGGTCACCGATACAGACAATGAGACTACCAGTAACATCACCAGCCGACCTCGACCTCGAAAGCGACAATATGATGATGAAGTAACTGTTGCTATGGCGGAAATGAAGAAATCTCTCGAGACTTTTAAACTCCAACAAAACACAATATTGGAAAGCATTAATGGAATTAAGAAGCAAAATAGCGAAATGATTAAATCTATGGAGCTTATATCTGCACAGTATGATGATATGAAAAATAAACTTATCACTATGGAAACTGAGAGGAAAACTCACCTGGCATATATACAAACGCTAGAGACAAAGGTAGAGAACCTCGAAAGATCCCAAAGACAGTCTTCTATTGAGATTAGAAACGTTCCTGTTCAAAAAAATGAAACAAAGGACCACCTGCTTCAGTTAGTTCAAAAAGTTGGATTAGCTACTAAAAATTGTGTCAATGAGACTCATATTCGAGATGTTTTTCGAACGAACGCTGATAAAAAAGGCAGTAGATCTATCATAGTGGATTTTTCTTCAGTCATAATGAAAGAAAAGATCTTAACGGCGGTGAAAACACACAATCGCTCAAACCGCGACAATAAATTGAACACCACCCATTTGCAACTTGGATGCCAGTCTCAGCCTATTTATATTGTAGAATGCCTTACCGATAAAGCAAAAAAATTATTCTACCAAGCTCGTGACTTCAGTAAAAAAAACCAGTACGATTTTTGCTGGACAGCTCATGGAAAGGTTTTTCTACGCCAGAAGATTGGTGCGGCGTCTCATCGGATTGATAGTAAAATTGATATCGACAAGCTGCAACCTCAAAAGGAGAAGTGACTAAGATATATTGTATGGCTCTTATGTTTTTCCTACTGCATGCCTTTAATTTTTAATAACACTTCTTATTTTATTATTGTGTCTGAAACAAAAATCTGCTACTCGTTATCACACACACTCATACATACATACATACCAATAACACTGTTTGAAATTACCTCTGCTACACTTATTACACCTATTTTGCGTTTTTTCCTAATTTGTCTACTTGTGAAAAATATACACATGCGTAACATTCAGATAAGCCTTGTTGAAACTAACCGTAACAATGTTGTTTTTGGATGAAATGATGATTGACATCGATCTAGCACAAGTATCGGAGTCTATGATCTGTTCTCCCGAATCTTTAAGTGATAATATTAATATATCTCGGTCAGCCTTAACCGTAATGCATTCTAACATCCGTAGTGTGGGTTGTAACTTTGACGCTCTTATTATCCTACTGGACAGAATATCTATCCAGTGTGATGTTCTTGTGCTGACAGAATGTTGGCTAAGTAAAAATACACTTACGCCAGAAATTCCCGGGTACGTCTCATATGCTTCAGACTTCACTAATCAGAATGACGGAGTAATAATTTATGTTAAGTCCGAGATAAAACATTGCATAAAACAGCCGTCATTCACGGATGCTAATTGCCTTATCCTGCAATACGAATCTGAATATGCTATTGTTGCTCTGTATCGCTCACCGTCCCATCGTAACATAACATCGTTTTGTAATAGCCTTGATCTGTGCCTGGAATCACTCAAGTCAGTGAAGTCAGTAGTTCTGATTGGGGACTTTAATATTAACATCTCTCCAAACAATACTGACCCTAATTCTAGCGTGTACTTAGATCTGTTAGCATATCATGGCTTTCTACCAGCACATACTCTTCCCACGCGTAATGATAGTTGTATTGATCATGTCATATTGAGATCAGATAAACGCGCAGCCACTTATGTATTAAATTCATTTATAACTGACCATGCACCTCTGGTTTGTTGTTTGGACTGCAAAATAAAAAGAAATACCACTAATACCACATTCCTAAAGATTAATTATCCGGCTCTAATTCTACACCTTTCTGATTTGGATTTTGGTTCTGTATTTAATGCTACAGATGCTAATGCTTCAGCTAATAATCTAACTCAAATACTATCTGAAGCTGTAGCTTTGCACTCCAATCAAATAAAAATTCCTCATCGCAAACGCACTATTAAACCGTGGATGACTCCAGGCCTAGTACGGTGTATCAGGCATAGGGACAGACTCCAACTAAAGGCTAATCTTGATGCACAAAACGCTATACTCCAGATCACTTACACTAGGTATCGTAACTTTTGCAACAATCTTTTAAAAAAAATTAAGATTGCTTATGAAAAATCGGAATTTCACAAGAACAAAAAGAATCCAAAGGCTATGTGGAACACCATTAATCAAATCAGTAACCTCAAACAAAGTACTCCCCCTCCCAGAGAATTACTTAATCTGACTCAAGATCCATATGAATCCCTAAATTTAGTTAACGGTTACTTTGCTCGAATCGGTGCTTCACTTGCTGAGACGATAGTAAATGGACAGGGTGTAAACCAGGCATTCTCGTCAACTAACTATACTGCATCTCCTCAGTCATCGAGAGATTCCATGGCGTTATTTCCTGCTGATTGCAGTGAGGTTGAAAGGATTGTAATTAATTTAAAAAATCATTCTGCAACTGGTATTGATGGTATACCAACGCTGTTAGTAAAGAGTGCTATGAAGATTTTGATTCCCCCACTTACATATATGTGTAACCTGTGTCTCACCACGGGCGTCTTTCCGGATGTCCTAAAGAGAGCACTGGTGCACCCTATTTACAAGAATGGAGACCGAGACAGTGTCGGAAACTATAGGCCGATATCCGTGTTGCCTGTTATTTCCAAAATTTTAGAAAAGCTTCTAAATTCTAGACTCGTTAGTTTTCTTCAGCAAAACAACATCATTGCACATAATCAATTCGGGTTTGTTAAAGGGAAATCTACTGAAGATGCAACTTTGCTTCTTACAGAAACTATCGCTAAAAATCTTGACAGTAATAAAAAAGTTATTGGGATCTTTCTAGACCTTTCAAAGGCCTTCGACACTGTCTCTGTACCATTACTGCTTGCTAAAATGGAATCAATTGGTATACGTGGAATTGTTTTAGATATCTTTAGATCTTACCTCTCAAATCGGACTCAGTGTGTTAGACTGGGGATTCACACTAGTTCAGTGGCTACTCTTTCTTATGGTGTTCCTCAAGGCAGTGTCTTAGGGCCTACACTTTTTCTTCTGTATATTAAGAGCTTGTGCACAATACAACTGCCTAACTGCAACATTGTGACGTATGCTGATGACACCGCTTTAATCGTACATGGATCTGATTGGAAAGAGGCTCAGAACTGTTCGGAACATGCACTAAGGGTGATAATGTCATGGCTCAATGATAACCTCTTAACCCTAAACGTAGATAAGACTAAATATATTACTTTTTCACATCGCACTCATACGCAGCCATCAACAGAATTCGAAGTTGGAGCACATTCATGTGATCTGCTCAATAACTGTACTTGTCCTAGGCTTACCCGTACTTCTAATATAAAGTATCTGGGTCTCACTATTGACAGCTTACTGAATTGGTCACCTCATATTGCTCAGACTACTGCCAGAATTAGAAAATTAATTCCTGTTTTCAGAAGGCTGAGGAACTCTGCTGATCTTGAAACCCTGTTGTGTGTTTATTATGCCCTTGTCCAGACCTTATCTCACTATTGCATTGTTGTTTGGGGTGGTATTGGCAAAACTGCCCTACTTCCCCTCGAGCGAGCCCAAAGGGCTATCCTAAAGGTGATGCTAGGTAAACCTCGAAGATATAGCACAGATCTATTATATAATGACTGTTTGGTACTTTCCATCAGGAAGCTCTTTGTGTTGTCTACTATTCTTCGTAAGCATAAAAGTATTACATATACACCGATCTCTAAGCGCAATAGAACAACAGTTTGTTCTATGGTTCCTTTTCGTACAACTATCGCAAGACACCAGTACTATACTATAAGTAATAAATTGTATAACATTGCAAACCGAGCCAATAACATTTATGAACTTCCTACCAACAAGTGCAAAGAAAAGATACGAAGTTGGCTATTGCAACTAAATTATACACAAATGGAGGAAATTTTATACAGTTAATTCTTTTCACTTACACCACACATCAATTTACTCATCCTCGCAGAGACAACACATACATATACACCGAGTCATATTCACCCACACACACACACATACACACACACCATCACACACACACACACACACACACCATTCAAAAATGATAACGTACCAATACAATAAAATTGTCTATTTTATATTTTACTAAGTTTAAGTACCCACATTTTATATTACTAAGTTTTTACTTTTTGTTAGTACCCACTTATAAACTAATGTACAGAGTGGAAGGCGCTGACGACTGTGACACAGTTCATACTACTACGGTCGTCGACGTATTCTCTTGTTTACATAATCACCCAGTGTTGTTATTATATTTTCCATACACTAAGAGATATCTGTAATACTTAGTTATTCAAATAAACTATTATTATTATTATTATTATTAATTTATCTATGTATTATTGACACCAATTGTGGGTAGGTGGACTTGTTTGAAAAAGGGAGAATCTAGGAGCCGCGAGCGAGGACGGCTGCGCGCCGCGCCTCCGCCGCGGGCGGGAAATAAGCTCGTGACATAAAAGCACGAGGTTTCTGCTGTAACGCGAACCCGTTGCCGGCAACCGACGCAGACGATGGAGTTGCTGCTAATATTCCCTGTATGTGGGTTCCGATCCTGAATTTGCCCGAGATCTGGCTCTTTTAACTAGCCTAAATATCCTGAGTAGCCTATATTCCTGAGGACGGACACTGAGAGACGTGTCGTCTCGTTGTGTGCTGAGGTTAGACCAGACGAGGGTAGATGGCGTGCCGACCCATGTGGTCAGACACATGATCCGACCATCGTCCAAGGAAATCATCAGGTACAGACGACGCTCGTTCTAATTCATTCCGGTTCAACATCCTACCCCGCAGAACGCGTAATCGTGCGGTCTACCCGTGTTTTGTCACGTGTAACCGATGCCAAGGGGTCTTTGTTCCGCCTGACTAAATATCTGACAAAACTCTATATGACGCTAAAGCTAAAGCTAAAAGCTTGATCTGATAGTCTGCTAATGCTAAATGACTGATTCGCTAATGCTAATAGAAGTAACTTTATGTCAAGTTACATTTTAAGAGAGAGAGTGAACCTTATGTTCACTTAGGATAGAATTATCTAGTAATTGAATGGTTGCTACTTGCTATACTTTAAAGCATATCATAACATGTTTATTTTCTGCACCTAGCACAGCTAGATATTATAATTATCTGTATTTACTTATTCGGTTGAGCTAGAAGTTGCTAGCGGTTCACCTCACGAATCTATTCAAGCGACCCTAAGAGTATTTATTATATTTAATTTCTTGTGCTCATTTTCCCACTCTGGTACACCTTGGTACGGAGACGGGGTGTTCCAGAATTGGAATTGTGCTACAGGCTTTAGGAATAAGGAAATAAACCTATGTATTTGATGTTAGTACCTACTTATGGTTTGAAATTAATAAACTTTGTATTGTATAGTATGGAACTTGTTTAATTGAACTTATTCCCTAACTTAACGTACATTCTGAAGCCTGCCAAAATTCCGCAATGTCTGAATTCCCGCCTTTATAACCAGTGTGCTTTTCCCACCATGACTTACTTACTTACATGGACGCTCACGCAGGAGGCTGTTTACAGACTGATAGGCGCGGTGATGGTAGGTGGAGTAAGGCAGTGACTGAGTGGCGTCCGAGGACTGGAAGAAAAAGTATTGGTCGACCGGCGGCGAGATGGGATGGATTTTGTTGCCATCGTGGGTAGAACCTGGATGAGGCTGGCACAGGACCGTGGGGATTGGCACACGAAAAGAGAGGCCTATGCTCAGCAGTGAGCGAAGTTGGACTGTGGATAATGATGATGATACACGATGTTGATGAAACTTGCTAAGGTTGTTAACACGCGATAGAGCTACATAAAGTTGTCCATGGGAAAACCAACCAGAAGAAGTCAACCCCCGCAGAGGACACGGCGGAGCATACGGTGAAGATCTGCCCTGCTTGGGCGGAGCACCGCCGTGTCCTCGTCGAGGCGATCAGTGACGGCGACCTCTCGCTACCGGCTCTGGTTCACTCCATGGTCCAGAGCGCGGAGGCGTGGGAAGCCGTCACCTCCTTTTGCGAAACAGTAATGCTAGTAAAGGAAGGGGCGGGCCGCGTGAAGGAGAGGCAAACGTCACGCCTTAACCACCGAAACAGAAGAAGACGACCCGGGCGTTAGGAGTCGCAGAGCGATTCTCGGCCACCGTAGGCACGGGCCTGCGGACGGCGAGCGTTGGGTGGCTCGCGGCCCGATAACAACCAGCGGCCCTACCATGACGTGTTTAAGCATGAGTCGTTCGAGCGAGAAGGAGGGATGGAGCTATACACCCTATATAGCGCCACTGGTCCGGGTCGACGAAGCGTTGTGTTCCATGCGCGCCTCCAAGAGATATCACCTAAGTAGACGGGGCCCGTTAGGGCCAGAGCCTGCTAGGGTTGCGGAATTTGTTCGAAAGATTCACTGTGACCCTGGAACGCAAAGATCATAAGGAGAAACACAGATGGGTTCTAGTCAGTAAGAGTCTGACACTCCCTTCCAGTCTACCCAGAGCGAAAGAAGTCATTTTAATGATTTCCCATCCATAAAAAAACCCCCGCAACGGATAGAGTAGAGTATGAAGTCCGTTGTGCGTAGGTGTCCTGGCTAAGTTTGCCGGCCTAGCTCCGTCCAAGCGTACAGAAGCAACCAGGGTGCTTTACAGGTTGAATGGAGAGAATTAACCGTTCAAAAAAATTAAAATAACGTCAATGGAGCAATCAGACCAAATCTTTTTTTATGTTATGCATCAAATGCATAACGGTAAGTTTTGTATCAAAATAATCGCTGTTTATGATGTTTTGAAAGTACCATTAGTAACTAAAAAATATATTTTGGTGTAATTCTCATGCTTTTGATAGTTAGTACTTTTTTCGGTCAACAGATGGCATCTATCTATCTATCTATTGGGTGTGGTTTCCGCACTTAGTCCTGCTGTGGACCATTGTGCGTGAGCCATGGCGGCCGTCATTCAAACCAGCCAACCTCCCTCCAGAAGCAGATCAGTCCTCTCAGTGTGCTCAGTACGTCTGTGAGTGAATTAGGTGTCCCTAATGTTTGTCTACGTATTTCGGTAACGCCTATGCACTCAAGAAGCACGTGCGATACCGTTTCCTCCTCCTCCATGCATGCTCTGCATAAAGGACTGTCCGTTATACCTATCGTGTGGAAATGTTTGTTCAGTGAGCAGTGTCCGGTGATGGTCCCCGCCACCATTCGTAGGCTTCTCCTATCCAGTTGCAGAAGGCTCCTGGTAAGTTAGTTAAGCTCCTGGTAAAAATTTTTGTTTAGGGACGGCATAGCCTCCTTGGATTGCCTATAGCCTGGTGCCAAGGCCCACCAGCGTTCTGCTTGTGCGTGGGTATGTTCTTGTAGCCACGTGCGCAGCTGGGCGAAAGGGAGCGGTACTATGGGTTCGGGTCCAACTACCATCGCACCAGATCCCCCTCTGGCCAGCTCATCGGCCGCGTCATTTCCCAGTGATCCGCTGTGTCCTCTTATCCACTGCAGCGTCACAGTGTTGCGGTTGGTCACTGTGACGCGTTCTAGTGCATTGTGGCATTCTTGTATGAGTTTCGAGGTAAAGTAATTCTTTCCTAGGGACTGTAGGACGGAGGCGCTGTCGGAGAGTATACGAATGTGAGTATCCGTGACTCTCCTGGCTTCTATGGCATGGGCCGCTAGGGTAATGGCCACGCATTCCGCCTGATAGACGGTGTTTAGCTTACCAAGCGGCCTGGATATTTTAATGTTGAGGTCGTTGGAGTAAACTCCAACTCCAGTTCCAGTGCTTGTCTTAGATCCGTCAGTGTATATTCTCAACTCTTTGGGGCCCGAGTAGTCATTCAATTCTGGTGTTAGCACTATGTTATAGTGCTTCTGGAAGTGGTGTGTCTTTTGAGCTTTATCATTGGGTGATATCATCATGGGTTGTCGCTTGATAGCACCTACCATGATTTGTGTGTGTCTGATTCTAGAGTCTGTTTGTAAAGTGCCAGATGAGCTGAGCCTGAAGGCCGTTAGGGCTGCCTCCTCTCGTACTATAAGATGTAGTGGTGGCAGTCCCAGCATAGCCTGCAGGGCCGCCGTGGGCGCTGTTCTCATACTGCTAGTGATTGCCACACAGGCAAGTCGTTGCAGCTTTTCAAGGTCTTTTTGTGTCGTGCTCAAGTCGGTCCTGGGCCACCAGACTAAAGAGCCATATGTGACTATTGGTCTAATAACTGTGGTATATAGCCAGTGGGTTGTATTGGGACTAATGCCCCAGTTCCTACCTAGCATGCGTTTGCATTGGCACATGCATATACTGGCTTTTTTGGTGGAGTATTCTGTGTGCTTCGCCCAATTCAGCTGCTTATCCAAATATATGCCCAGGTATTTGGTTTCAGTTGAAAGGCTCAGGGTGGCTCCGAAGAACCGTGGTAAATCTAATTTTGGTAGTTTCCTCTTTTTGGTAAAGAGGACAAGTTCAGTTTTGGTAGGGTTCACTGCTAGCTGATATTCTTTGCACCAGTCCTCTACTATTTTCAAGGCCTGGCGCATGAGGTTGCATAGCGTGTTTTCATGTGTACCGTTTATTATTATGGTTATGTCATCAGCGTAGCCAACGGTAAAGTAACCTTTATCGTTGAGTCTTCTAATTAGGTCATCTGCGACCAGGTTCCATAGCAGTGGCGAGAGGACGCCCCCTTGGGGGCAACCTTTTGCCACAATGGCCCTGGTTGTGTTGTTTATGGTGACTTGTACAGCTCTTTGCTCGAGCATGTTTGTGATCCAACCACTCAGGGTAGTGTCCACACCATGCCTTTCGAGGGCTGTACCGATACTCTGAAACATGGTTTTGTCAAAGGCACCCTCGATGTCAATGAAGACAGCTAGTGAGGAGCATTTGTGTTGTATAGCGCATTCGATCTTTGAGACCACGCTGTGCAGGGCAGAATCTGTTGATTTCCCCGTGGAGTAGGCGTGTTGTTGTCTGTGGAGTGGGTATTGACGCAGAGGTCCATCCCGAATGTACCTATCACAGAGTCTCTCCAGGGTTTTCAGTAGAAAGGATGTTAGGCTTATTGGTCTGTATGCTTTGGGTTGTGTATAGTCTGTTTTTCCCGGCTTAGGGATGAGAATGACTTTCACTTCTCGCCATGCTAGGGGTACGTATCTATGTGCTATGCAGGCTTGGTACATTACCAGCAACCACGGTGTTAGGGTTTGCTCACCCCATTGTAATAGGGCTGGGAAGATACCATCTAGTCCTGCAGATTTGTATGGTTGGAAGGTCTTTATAGCCCATGCTATTCGATCTTCTGTTACTATTTTACGTGCTGTATGCAGGGGTTCGTTCCGACTCGCCCGCCCACGTCCTGTCCTCGAGAAGGCTACAGTCCGGGAAGTGCGTTTCCAGAAGAACCCTACAGGTCTCTTGGTCTGTTTGTGTATATGTGTTGTCGTGTTTTTTCAGTGCGCCGAGAGTGCGATCCTGTTCGGTTGATAAGATCTTCCTTACTCGAGCGGCTTCGTTGTTTGTTTCTATGGATTCGCAGAATCTCCGCCAGGCAGTTTTCCTGGCGGTTCTGATCATTTTTTTGAAGTTGTATTGGGTTTTTTTGTACGTCTGCCAGTCTTCTGGGAGTTTTTTGCTCTGTTGAATTGTTTGCGTAGAGTGCCTCTAAGTTTGTTAAGTTCAGCGTCCCACCAGGGGTTACCCTTACCCCTGGTGTTCGCTGCCCTTAGTTTGCAGCATGTGTGATATGCTTCGGTTATGTACTCAGTTAGTTTAGTTACAGTGTTCTCTAGTTCTGTGGGATCTGTGATTGGAGCTTGGAGCGTTTTGTGCCTACCTATCATTGAGGCTAAAAGGCGTTTAAAATTTGGTATGTCTGTTCGGCGCGGATTACGTCGGGGTGCAGGCTTTTTTGTGTTAGTTACCAGTGCAAAGCGAATCCTCCTGTGGTCAGAGCAGGAGGGCTCGTCAGACACTCGCCAATCTGTGATATTTTTCATCGCATTTTCTGTGGCTAGCGTTAAGTCTATGATCGTTTGTCCTCTGGCGGTGACCCAAGTGGGTTCAGAGCCTCGGTTTACGATGTTAAGGTTAGTCGAGAATAAATATGTGAATAGTGCCTCACCTCTGGAGTTTGATACTTCACTGCCCCAGAGTGGGTGATGGGCGTTTGAGTCCGTGCAGATGATCAGGTCCAGGTTGGCGGTCTCGCAGTGTTGGACCAGGTCAGTCATCTCCTTCGGTGGGCAATTCTCGTCGTCGCCTGGCATGTACACCGAGGCTAGTACAAGGTCCGGAGCATCTGTGTCGGTTTGGAGCCTGATCGCTGTCAGGTCTCTGGAACAGAATTGAGTTAGTGGCGTAATGGGTACGTCTTTAGGTGTGTATATGCAGGTTCGTGGTTTTCCTGTGTTGTTTGTATTGAGTGTTAATTTACCTCCGATATTTCCAAGTACGCATATCCTGTCACTTCTAATCCACGGCTCTTGTATTAGTGCGATTGTTCGTGGGTTCACCTCCAGTGCCCTGCGTAGGCTAGCCGTGGCAGTTTGGCTATGCTGGAGATTTGCTTGGATGATCTGGGTTGTGTTCGGTGTGGGTGATGTGTGGGATGGTGTGGAGTTAGGAGGAGGAGGATCCATCGGATAGTCTTCCTCCCTCCTCCATTCCGGGCCAGTTGTCGCGGGTCGGTGAGGATGCGAGCAGTTGCGACGTCCACCCGGGTGATGTGGGTGGTGCGGAGTCAGTTTCCGCATCGGCCATCGCTGCTCTCGCCATTTCCTCTTCGAGTCGTGCCATGTCACGGTCGTCAGTCTGTGTCTGTTCTGTGGTCTCAGTCGCAGTCTCTGTGTCAGTCCTGACGTCAGAGGGCTGGGTCTTGGGGTAGAAGCGGACGTATGTAGACCCAAGTAGGTATGATATACGCCGCTCCCGCCCCAGTACCTTCTCAACTTCATCGGCCGGGATCCCCAGGGTCAAATAAGTCCCGTGGTTATCCCCACCGACAGAAGTTGCCCTATACAGAGACCACCTCCCGATGTCGTACCAAGTATTCTGACGGATCAGAATACTTTGGAGCCGCGCTATGTCCCCATTGTACCTGGGGACAAAGAGCGCAGCTCGGACACGGGTAGGTATGTCCGTCTGTCGCATGACGGTCAGTATCAGGTCAGTTTCTGGGAGTCTTATTTTGGGCACATTCTGTGTTAGCCAGGTCAGGGAGTTGTCGTCTTCACACCACATCTGCACGGTGCCATCCGCTACCCTAGGGTAACCACGGAAGGCCGGGAGTGGTTTCGTCGGGTCGGTCTCCATGACTAGTCTCTCAAGATCATTCCGTATTTGTGTAGTCTCAGTGAGTGTCAGGTCTCTGGAGGGGGGGGGAAGCAGATAGCTACGGAGAGCCGCGCAGGAATGTCCTTTGTGGCCCGCGCGTAGGTTCTCTGCTCCCCTTGGGCAGCCTGGGTCCTCACACGTTTCGGGTTTCCCTGGAGCGTGCTCGGCGAGGCCGTATCGTCCGGGCGTTCCCTCTTTGCCGCCCCCAGGCCACTAGGCCCAGGTTGTGGTTCAGAGGTGCCCGGAAGAGTTTCCGACGCTGGGTCTCCCCTATGTGGGGCCCGAAACCCCCGTTTGCCCCTCGTCTTTCTAATTGTTGCGTCTGTGTCACGTCTCTGTCTTAGTTGGTCCAGGTTCTGGCCTTCTGCTCCGGTGGATTCCAACGCTTCCGAGGATTTTTCGCGCTGAGTTTCCCCGTCGCGGACTCGTCCTCGGTCACGCGTTTCCGCGTCCGGCCGTTTTTCGCGCTGGGTTGCCCCTTCGCGGACTCGCGGCTGGTCGCGTACTTGCTCTAAAGTAACCGTCTGCGCGCCGCGCTGGCTATTGCCTTCGCAGGCTGTCCGCATCCGGTCGCCGTGTCTCCTTTCCCCAGCTAAGGCTTTTCCGCGCTTATAGCTGCGTACTTCGCCCGCCGAGGTCGGGATGGAACCACCTGAACAGGCAGCCTTACCCGTGTCTCTCTGGTCATTGTCTGGGTTGTTCCTGAAACTATTCCGAACCATGCACTGTTGCCAGGCGCTCGTGGAATGTTTCTCAGTCATTTGTGGCGCTTGAGTAGCAGCCAATTCTGTGCTTGTAGGCGCGTATGTCGCAGCCGATATCAGGGTTTGGGGCGCGGGTATCGCAGCCGAGTTTGTGTTAGTGTTTGGCGCTGTAATCGCAGCCAATCGCACTGAAGGCACATTCTCATTTGGCAGTAGGTTGTCCCCTCCCAGATTACGATGGGGGCTGACCGACGAGTCGGCATGGGATTCCCCGGCTTGGCCGGGACCCACCTGGGTAGTTATTTTGACTTCCTGCTTCATGGTTAGTTTTTTGGTTTTTGGGCTTTTTTGGAAACGAGGTTGCCCTTCCTCTGGACCGACGGGAGTGGGGAAGAAAGGAGGGAGTGAGGTTTGGTGTGGTGAAACAAGGGAAATAAGGTACTAGGTTGACCCTAGGCCAGGGATTTGGCTTTCGGGAAACTTCTCCTGTCCGGAGTCTCGTTCTAGACACTCCGGCCGGGGGATCGGCCCCGAGTAGTCAGGTGGCGGTCCCCCAGCCGGAGCTGGGCTATCCGCAACCCGCCCACCCGCTCGGTTGCATGAGAAGAAGTGCCTGGCGGTCCGTGCCGTCCCGCCACGTGAGCAACATGTACCCCCGCGTCGGGACGACCCAGCCATGCCCCGAGCAACAGATGGCATTACGGGTATCTGAATTATGTAGATAATAAGTTGATTTCTTCTAGATTGCTACAATTCCTATCAGGTTTATTTGTAAAAAATTATCTAAATGGTTTAGTAACTAACTAACATGTCATTTTGAGCATTGAATTATTTTGTGCATTCAATTACGAACTAAAACCTTTTAAAATAAATGTTGTTTACCTCCCATAACATACGGCGTGATAATATGTAGCCTAAAGTCTTCCTTGGTTTACAAAGAACATTTTTGCTCCATTTCAATTCAATCTATCCAGTAGTTTTGGCGTGAAGCCGTACCATAGACACATACAGACAAACAGACAAACAGACAAAAATTCTAAAAAGTCACTTTTTCTCATCAGTTACGTTTTTCTAACAAAAGCCACTAATTTACTCTTGAAAATTCTCGATGTACAGTTTTTCTTTCGTTACTGTTTTATTATTATAGATTTCATTGTGTCAGTTTAATTTAGTTTTTTATTTAAAGTTTATAATTCAAGTTCAGATGTGACAAAAGTGAGCCGTAGCCATACTATGCCAGCATGTACTTGTGTGTTTTTGCTCTCAAATTGTTAATTTTGCTGGTTGATTTCTGGGATGTTTTTGTTTGGCAACGTTCCCTTGTGTTGTGTTATTTTATTAGTAAATATCATCAATATGTGAATTGTGAAATAGGATTTTAATAATAGGCCATAGTACTTGCTCTGTGATCCAAATTATAAAAGGCTCTTTTATAGCGCTCTTTTTCAACTCATTGTTCGTAAACTAAAGAATTATAATTAAGAGCTAAAAATTTATCTGCTATAAGATTGTATACCAAACTACGTAACAAAATACTATTCTAATCCACTTCGATTACAGAGTTCCTGGAACTCAAGTATTAACATACCCTTTTTTAAATTTTTATCTATTTTTGTACAATACACTGGGGAAATTCCGCTCACATTTATTTTAAAGTAGTATACTATATAGTAAAATGGACAAATCCATTTTAAATGTAACAGCTTATTTTATGACGAATCCAACAACTTAAGTTTTATTTGGCTCCAATGCGTATTAGAGATATCGGTGTTTTAATCACACGCGCCGTTGTCAGGTGACGTCATCCAGACCACCCGCGGCTATGAGCGCCGAAAGGCGTGGGTCCAAAGAGGATAAATAGAATACAAAATTCATTTACTTTCTCTTTTTTATAAAAGTCCAGAGCTTTTATGATAAACAAAGCACCAAAAATGTATATGTACCAGCTGACCTGTAAGCATGGACTACACCACCGCACGCGACGCGCGCGCAGCGGACACTGAGGCGCCCTCCGTTGGAAGTCGCTACGTCCCCGCAAGGGGACGTGGCGAGCGGTCACAGGGCTAGGCCCCCTGCCCGCGGGGGCACCCCTCAGCCCGTAGCGACGGGCCCGTCATTTTGGTGCTCCTAATGAGCGGAGCTTCATCGGGCGTGCGCCTACTCAAAACGAATAGCAACGCACGCCCGTGTGTTAAGATGCGTGTATACCGCAGGCGCGCCACGGCGACTATCGAGCAAGCTCTGTGTCGCCTCTTCACGGCGCCTCGGCGGTCAGTCCCCGCCAGGTGAGACCCCCAGTGACCTGGGGGAGGCCCAGCGAGAACGACCAGCGACGAGAACGCCGACTTGTGGGCGAACCTGCGGCTATTGTGAGGCTCCCGTCCGCCCCGTTTTCCAGAGCTAGCCGGTCGCGGCGCGGACCGCAGAGCCGTTCAATGTGTGTGTGTGGGCGGTTATGATGTGTGTGTACTACCGTCCAGTGCTTGTGCACCGAATAGCGAGCCCACGCTGCCATATTCGGTGCGTTGTGTATAAGCGCCTGTGGAGAAATGCATGTGTGAGTTCAGTACGCAACTTGCCTATATTAACTTAGCACAAGTTGCGCGCCGAGATGCGTGTGGGGTGGGCAGTGTTATTGTTTGAGTAGGCCGCGTGTAGCCTGGGGCGGCCTACTCGGGCGTCAATCCGGTGCGACGGGGCCGTCGACGTCCCCGACCAGGTCTCGGGGCAAGCGCCACGCGTCAGGTGGGCGCGCGTGCCAGGGCGCAAGGTGCTTGACGTGGGGCCAAGCGGATGCGTCGGCACGCGCGAACATTACCTTCGCGAGGCGCCTTGCATACTCATCCAGGCTCTCAATCCCGAGGTCCCGCAGGAAGATGTCGTTCCTCACCATGCGAGGGGCGGCGACGATGGTGCGCAGCGCTAAGTTCTGCTGCGCGCGGAGCTTCTTCTTGTTCGCCTCGCATGGGAGGGCGAACCAGGCGGGGGCGGCGTACGTCAGAACTGGGCGCAAGTACGTCTTGTACACGCCCAGCTTGACGCGCACCGGGAGGCGGGACGAGAGCACTGGTTTGAGTCGGGCGCGGGCGATACTCGCCTGCGCAGCGACCTGGTGGACGTGCGGCCCCATCGTGAGCCGGCGGTCGATGGTCACACCCAGGTACTTGGCCCGGGGCGACCACGCTACGTCGACTCCTTGGAACTTCAGAGGGGGCGGAGGGGGCGCGGAGCCCGTAACAATCGCCTGCGTCTTACCCACGTTAACCGACAGTCGCCACTTGGCGAGCCAGTCGGGGAGGAGGTCGAGCGCGCGCTGCATTTTCAACGCCGCGTGCTTACCGTTGAGTGACATAGTGATGTACGCGGCGTCGTCAGCGTACAGCGCGAGCGTCGACTGTGGCGTGGTTGGTATGTCGTCGGTGTAACGTGAGTAACACGCCGGCGACACGCAGCTGCCCTGCGGCACGCCCGCCATTATCGGGCGGGGGGCGGACAGCGCTCCGTCGACCACCACTCTGAAGCTCCTGTTTGACAGAAAGGATTGGGCCACTTTGACAACGCGACGGGGCGCGCCAGACGTGGCCAACTTGTAAATGAGGCCGTCGTGCCACACGCGGTCGAAGGCCTTCTCCATGTCGAGGAATACTGCTACCGCGTACTCCTTCTTGTTCATGGTTGATAGCAGCAGGTGCAGTACCCTCGACAGCTGGAGCGTCGTGCTTTGTTCCGACCGAAACCCGAACTGTTCCGGTCGTGGAGTGATGTGCGGGGTGAGGTGTCGCAGCAGCAGAGACTCGAACACCTTGGAGATGGTGGGCAGCAGAGTGATCGGCCGATAGCTCTCTGGCTTCAGGATGTTCTTTCCCGCCTTGGGCAGCATGATGACGCGCCCTTCCTTCCAGGCGGCAGGGAAAACCCCCGTGCGCAGTATCCCCGTAAACAGGCGCGCCAGGGCCGCGACCATTTTGTGCGGCAGGTGGCGCAGCGCTGTGTTGGAGATACCGTCGGCACCGGGGGCCTTTCGTGGCTTCGTGCGCCGGATGGCGCGTCTAACTTCGCCCGGCGAGAAATAGATGGCGTCTTCTTCAGGAGCTCGACTGCCGCGACATGTTCGTGCTCGGTGGTCGGGTTCGGTTGGAACTGACGCTCCAGGTGCTCAGCGAAGAACTCCGCGCGGTCCTCTGCTACGTACTTCATTGCCCCGTCGCTGCCTTGTAGTGGGCGCACCGGAGCTGGGGTGTTCGAGAGCTGGCGGCAAAGTTTGTGCACGGATGACCAGTCTCCCACTGCGTCATCTATGCGTTCCTCCCAGCTCGCGGCGGCCAAGTCTCTCAACTCGGCCTTTACCCTCTCCGCGAGACGGTTTAGCTGCGTTTTAAGGTAGGGGCAGCGTAATTGTTGCCACTGCTTGCGTAGGCGCCTCTTCTCGGCAACCATCGCACGAATCCGAGGCGGTAGGGGCGGCTTTAGCCCTCTCCCCTCCGCTGGTTGTTCTGTGGTGGCCTCTTCTAGGGCTCTTTGCACGCAAGCAGTGACGTCGTTCGCAAGCGAGTCCACGTCCGCGGCGGTATTTATTGGCCGAGTTGGTGTGGTGGCATCAATCCTTTCTGCGTATTTGGTCCAATCCAGTTGGCGACGTGGCGCTAGTGGTTGCAGTCGGGTCGGCATCCCCGATAGGACGACGAGCACAGGCTGATGATCAGATTGTAGCTCGTCGTCGATCACTTGCTGCGTGATCTGGCAGTTTAGCCCTCGGTGTACTACGATGTCCAGTACGTCGGGCAGGTGGCTGTGGTTCTCCGGATAGTGGGTAGGCGTCTCAGGGCCGGACACCGAGTAGCCGAAGGCCTCCGCGTCCGCGAAGAGCCGTCTCCCCCCGGTGTTCGGGTGCTGCAAATTCCACGCCTGGTGTTTACAATTTAAGTCACCGGCGAGGATGGTTGCGTTATCAGTTTTTGTTAGTAGCGCCCGCACCTCTGACGCATCGAAAAACGATGCGGGCGGCCTATACACAGCGTACAGTTCCACATCCTCGCCGGCTACATGCAGCTGCACGCCCAGGGCGTACATGTGCTGCAGCGTCGACGGGGGGAGTTCTTGATGGACGACTCTTCGTCTCACTAGTACCGCCAGACCACGGTATCTGTAGTTAAGTGCCGACCGTTCGTCCTTCCTATATACGAGGTATCCTGGGAACCTTACCCTATCTTCGGTTCCCAGGTGCGTCTCGTTTATGAGCGCCACGTCGATGTCCTGGTCCCTCAGGAGGTGGCGGAGAGGGGCGACCTTGTCCTTCAGGCCGCGGGCATTCCAATGCAATATCCTTAACGGCCTAGCCATGGTAGAGGGTTAGAAGAGAGGCCAGGCCGTCAAGGATAACCTGTTCTATGTCCTGCCTCTGGCTGATGGCCTTTATAAGGTCCATCAGCAGCTTTATGGCGCAGGCACTGACATTCTTCTTGTTTTCGGCGCCGGCGGGCATGTCGGCGCCTTCCTTAGTTTTAATTTCCTTTTTTGCGTTCAGTGACTTTGGCGTTTTGCCGGCGCCTACTGTCGCACGCATAGCAATCTTTGTTGCAGTAATCGTTGCCTGCGCCTTGCTAGGGGCAGGGGCGGCCTGAGGAATTTCGTTTTCCTTAGTCGCTGAGGCGCCCGCGCCATACGCACGGTATTTACGTGCCGCGCGATCGAGGTCCTAGGGCTCCGCAGTCGAACGAGCTCGCTCACGATTGGTTGAGCGATACTATGGAACTAGTGGCGTCCTCACAACCAGGCCAATCCAAATTTATATATAGGCTAGGTAATTTTGGTAATAAAGTCAGTACGTAATTTACTATACTAACGCTATTTTATTTACTACTACCCTTGGTAAATTGGTGACCCCGACGTGATTCCGACAGACGTTCTCCAGCTATTATCATGGACTCCGATGAGATCGAGACTTTCTCCGTCAAAGCCCGTATCCCTACGTTTTGGCGTGACAAACCAACATTATGGTTTGGGCAATTTGAAACGGTCGTCAGTCCACAGAAGCCCAGCGAGGAGTCAAAGTTCAGCTTGATGGTGGCACATCTCGAGAAAACAGATGTCGAACAGATTAGTGACATTATCATGTCCAAATCTCGCACAGGTAGATACGAGGATGCCAAGAAAAAGCTACTTTCCGTGTACGAAGAATCGGAAACCCAGCAGTTGCAAAAGCTCCTCACCGAAATGGAGCTTGGCGATCAAAAGCCTTCACAGCTCCTCGGGCGCATGAGAGAACCTGCACGCGACAAAATGCCTGACACAACGCTCCAGGTGTTGTGGATGCGTCACCTACCTGCGCCCACACGTGCAGTTCTGGCAGTAAGTGAGCAAACAACCCTCGACGTTCTCGCTGCAATGGCTGACAAAATGCACGACCAATCAGCCGAGTCACGCTCCGTGTGTTCCTGCACCTGTCGAGATCATTCCAAGGCATCAAAATCGGCGACACACGTTCAAGAACGGGAATCAAACGGACAAAAGGACCTGCGAGACGTCGTTATGCAATTAACGCGGGAGATCGCCGAGCTAAAAATTCAAAAAACTAACGTATCTCACCGCCCCCACCATAACATTCGCCCACGGTCGCACTCACGCACGCGATCCAACAGCAGAGGGCATAAATACGAGCGCACAACAGGCGACGCTTGTTACTTTCACAAACGCTTCGGCGAGCGCGCACGCAACTGCAGAGCACCGTGTAAATATGGCAAGCAGCAGGAAAACTAGCAGAGGTCTTGGCGGCGACGGGATCCGAGATCAGCAAAATATCTACTTACCGTCTATATACCTACGACTCCGCCAACAAGCTGCGCTTCCTGATCGACACTGGAGCAAACGTGTCGGTTGTACCGCCCTGCAAAACAGCAAAACCGGCAAGTGACATACTACTGTACGCAGCGAACGGCACGCCCATACGTACGTACGGCGAACGCAATTTGGACCTCAACCTTGGTTTACGCCGATCATTCAAATGGAAATTCATCGTTGCCGACGTGAAGAGACCAATCATCGGTGCCGACTTCCTGCAATACCACAACCTTCTAGTTGACCTACGAGCCCAGAAACTTATCGACAAGAAGACAGGCTTATCAATCAACGGTTGTCTGTCAAGCTGCACGTCAACCCCAACAGTACTTACACTCAACGTCAACGATCCGTACTACGACCTGCTAAAGAAATACAACGAGATCACATCAGCCAACTTCAGTAACGTAAGTGCTAGTGATGTGGAACATTACATCGTGACACACGGACCACCCGTGTACTGCAGAGCACGCCCGTTGCCGCCTCACAAGTATAAGGCCGCAAAAGATACGTTCCAGTTAATGCTCGAGCAAGGTATATGCCGACCCAGCAAATCACCATGGGCTAGTCCTCTACACTTAGTCCAGAAGAAGAATGGTGAACTCAGACCATGCGGAGGTTATAGAAAACTAAACGCCGTGACGAAGCCCGATCGATACCCGATACCCCGCCTACGTGACTTCACCTACAGATTACAAGGAATGAGGGTATTCACAAAAATCGATTTACGCAAAGCATATAACCAATTGCCAATCCGACAAGAAGACATAGAGAAGACCGCAGTAATCACTCCATTCGGGTTGTTTGAATTCCCACGAATGTGCTTCGGATTACGTAACGCAGGTCAGACATTTCAACGACACATGAATAATATACTGGGTGACCTAGACTTCGTGTTCCCGTTCGTCGACGATATTCTTTTGGCGTCTGCTGATCCAACTCAACACCGACTACACTTAGAAGAAGTTTTCAAAAGGTTACATAGACATGGAATGCGAATAAACGTGTCTAAGTGCGTTTTGGGAAAAGAAAAACTCGAGTTCCTAGGCTACGACGTATCAGCTGCCGGAATTAAACCAATAGAAGAACGTGTCAAAACTATAACAACATTCCCAGAGCCGACAACAGTACAAGAACTACGTCGCTTCCTAGGCATAATTAATTTCTACAAAGAAAGTATTCCTCGTGCAGCGCACACACAACAAAAATTATACAAGTACCTCCGCACTTCAAAAAGAACGACAAGACACCAATACAGCTAACGCACGATGAAAAGAAAGCTTTTGAAGAAAGTAAAGCCAGTATAAGAAACGCTGTTATGCTAACACATCCGTCTTCACATGCATCCATCTCACTCATGTGTGATGCATCCAACACGTGCGTCGGCGCAGCCCTACAGCAGTACATTCACGGAAGATGGCAGCCACTCGGTTTTTATTCAAAAAAACTGACAGACGCTCAAAGAAAATACAGCACTTTTGATCGGGAACTGTTAGCCATCTACCTAGCGATTCGTCATTTCCGAAAAATGTTCGAAGGTAAAGAAATTACCGTGTATACCGACCACAAACCACTGACGTACGCGCTGATGAGAGATAACAGCAAAACAGAAACACAGCTGCGGACAAGATATCTTCATTACATCAGTCAATTTACGACGAAGATACAACACATTGAAGGCAAAGAAAATGTTGTCGCTGACGCCCTATCTAGAATCGAAACAATTACGACACCGTCACTGATCGACTACGACGAGTTAGCGCGTCAACAACAAGATGACAACGAAATTCAAAATGTTATGCGAAACAACAACTTGCAATTTCACCGCATCAAACCAAGCAATTCACAATACAACATACTGTGCGAAACGTCAACAGGCAGCGCCCGACCCTACATACCGCCACAGCTGCGACGAACCGTGTTCACAACAATCTATGCGATGAGTCATCCCGGCATTCGCGCCACACGCCACCTAATAACAAAACGATTCTTTTGGCCGAGCATGAATACCGATGTCAAATGATGGACACGAAGTTGCATCGCATGTCAACAGAGTAAGACACAGCGCCATACTGTATCACCACTCGAAACGTTTCCACGCACCGACCGGCTATCACAAATACACGCTGACGTCATCGGCCATTACCGTTATCAGATGGTAAACGATACTGTGTAACAATAATCGACAGGGCAACAAGATGGCCTGAAGCTTTCCCAGTGGCTGATATAACCGCCGAAACAGTCGCCCGTGCTGTGTACGAGGGTTGGATAGTCCGATTCGGATGCCCAGAAAAATTGACCAGCGACCAGGGACGTCAATTTGAATCAGAACTATTCAAAAGTCTCATGAAGCGATTAGGCATCGAGCGCACACGGGACTAACGAGCTACCAACTGTCATGCTGGGTTTACGAGCAACAATAAAAAATGACACCGATGTCTCTGCAGCAGAAGCATTGTATGGCCAAACACTGCGACTACTCGGTGAGATGATAGGCGTGAAGATATCAAACGGAACAAAATCACATTATGAAGACGTCATAGCAAACGCAATGCAAAAAATAAACGCCGCCGCCGCCGCTAATACTGACCGTCGGACAACATACGTTCCTCGACACCTACGAACGTGCACGCATGTGTTTGTGCGTGACGACGCAGTACGCAAGCCGCTCACACCAACATACAACGGCCCGCATCGAGTGATTGAACGTAATGAGAAGGCATATTCAATACTCGTCAAATCGAAACCGAAGAATATCTCCATCGATCGACTGAAGCCCGCTTTCCTGTTGGACTCCGAGCCAGCCACCGACGTCATCCGTGATGCACCCTACATTACGAAGTCAGGAAGAGTCTCTAATCCTCCAGTACGCTTCGCTGGGGGGGAGCACTGTACCAGCTGACCTGTAAGCATGGACTACACCACCGCACGCGACGCGCGCGCAGCGGACACTGAGGCGCCCGCGCCATACGCACGGTATTTACGTGCCGCGCGATCGAGGTCCTAGGGCTCCGCAGTCGAACGAGCTCGCTCACGATTGGTTGAGCGATACTATGGAACTAGTGGCGTCCTCACAACCAGGCCAATCCAAATGTATATATAGGCTAGGTAATTTTGGTAATAAAGTCAGTACGTAATTTACTATACTAACGCTATTTTATTTACTACTACCCTTGGTAAATATACTTTATTATAGAAATGAAATGTCTATTGACACTGAGTAATTCAAAGAACACAGATATTCCACTATATTGTAATAAGTCAAAATAAATATCTCATAAAACGTTGTTTTATGAGATAAAATAAAAAAAATATGAATTGATAATCAAATAATACGTTATCAAAGAAAAGTTTATCGGATGATTATTTTGCTAAGTGAGTTATTTGGTAAACTTGTTGTATATTGATAAAAATGATAAATACTGTTTTTGCCAATTGTTGCTAGTCAAGTCAAAGTATTTTTAATTAATTTTTGGTGAAGTGACAGGTCACTGTTGCGAGGAACCAAATCATAGCCAAAAAGCTTTACATTTTGTTAGCACGGTGGGATAGCGTACGGGGGACACTGAAACAAAATAATATATGAATTCATGGTGTGGGGGATTTTGCTTTACAATCCCACCAAGAACTCATGTAATACCCTTTTTAAATAAGCACTCAATAAAATTCTTAAAATAAAGTCGCGTCGTAAGTTGCACTTGGCTTGCCTGCTGTTCGGGGTTGTAGAATACAGGCAGCCGAGCTACCTTTACAATTAACTAAACTAAATCGCTAGAAGAAGGGAATGCACAACAACTTTCTGCTCAGCCGCACAAGATAGGCTGCCTTCAAATGCAGTTTCGGGTACGCTGCATCCAAATGCTGGAACAATATTCCCCCGCCGATAAGAAACATTTAAAAAACTTGACACCGTTAGAAGGACAGGCTTCGACAATTCTTTATTAACTCGCAGAAAGGGCGTGACGATTTTGAACACGTCGTTTATTTAGGTTTAGTAGTGGGTACCCACCGCAGCAAATTCCTCTGAATTTGAGGAATCTGTCACTGTGAGGAGGTCGAGGGGGTTCATTTAAATCGGGTAGCACATCAGACCCTACTAATTATAGACCTATATCAGTGCTACCTACTTTTAGTAAAATTTTTGAGAAAGCTAAATCATATGCAAAGGTATTTTAATAAGCACATACTACTACTTAATAAACAGTTTGGTTTTACAAGCGGTCGTTCAACAACCGGTGCTGGTGTTGAACTTTTAGCACATATTTATTATGCATGGGAGGACAAAGGCGATGTTTCGGGCATTTTTTGCGATTTGTCCAAGGCGTTCGATTGTGTTCTTCATGAGACATTAATCAGGAAGCTCCACTATTACGGAATCTGGGACGCCTCGCTGGATCTTCTTACTTCTTACTTAAGTGATAGGATTCAGATAGTCGATGTGAACGGTACACGATCTCCCGGGTCTGTAGTCAAGATGGGGGTCCCCCAAGGCTCAATTTTAGGTCCATTTTTGTTTCTTATTTATATTAATGACTTGCTGTATCTCATAAAGGATAAGCATGATATAGTTTTGTTTGCAGACGACACATCACTTTTATTTAAACTCAAGCGTCAGCAGCTGGTAACTGAAAATGTTAATAGTGCCATCGCAACTGTAGTTAACAGGTTTAATATTAATAATCTTCTGCTAAATAAGAAAAAAACTAAATGCATAAAGTTCACGTTACCATATGTTAGACAAGTGAACACTAGTGTGGATACTTAACATAACTTTGAATGCAGAGCTACAGTGGGGCCCCCATATAGATAAACTGTCAAAAAAACTTAGCTCTGCAGCATACGCCGTTACAAAAATTCGTGGCTAAACTGATTTAGAGACAGCCCGTTTCGTATACTTTAGTTACTTTCATAGTGTGATGTCATACGGCATTCTGTTGTGGGGAAATGCCGCCGATATTCAGACAGTATTTGTTTTGCTAAAAAGGGCTGTTCATGCAATTTATAAATTAAGTCCCAAATACTCCCTCAGAGACAAATTTACAGAGATGAATATATTGACTGTGCCCTCTCAGTACATTTATGAAAATCTTTTGTATGCACATAAAAATACTAATCTATTTAAAAGATACAGTGATATCCATAACGTAAATACTAAGAACAAACACAATTTTGTCATTCCTAAAACCAGGCTCAAAAAAATAGGTGGTTCATTTAGATGCCAATGTATACGTTTTTATAATAAACTCCCTAGCCATATTCAAGACCTTATTATTAATAAGTTCAAATTATTTATAAAACGTAAGCTATGCCAGAAACTTTTTACGCAATTAAAGACTATCTTGAAGACAAAAATGCTTGGGATTGAGCTGCTTCAATGATGTACATGACCTAATGTTACATTTATCCATTATACCTTTTTAATTTTTAGACTTTGTCATTTTTTTAAGCTCTGCTGTATACTTTTCGTTCATCTCGTTTGTAAATTTTGACATGAATGTTTACTTTATTAAGTATTCTATTTTTATTATTTTTGATATGGAATACTTACTTTGTAAAATAATATATTTTATTTTTTTCAATTTATTATGTTTGACATGAACACTTACTTTGTAAAGTATTATATTTTTCTATTTTTTTATTATTTTGCTCATTTTGTGAATATGGGGACTATGTGGGTTATTTCCTTCTTATTTTTCTCTTCTTTGGAATATTTTTTTTTATTTATGCGGCCTACCCAAATTTCCTTACTTTGGTATTGTTCGTCAAATCGTTGAGCTCCTTAAAGTTCTAAGTTTGTGCTCCACAATAACTGACAAATGCTTGCACTGTCTGGACAGGTCCACTCAAATCTGTGTGGCACTTTACTCAAAAGGCCACCTCAGACATTAACCTACATGGTTCTCGTATGATTTGACCAGTACAATTTGTATGGACTTCACACAATTTGTACAATTTGTATGGACTTCAAAAGAGACTGTGACCTCTGAGTTTGTTTCGGTGTTTCTTCTCAGCGTAGTCAACTAGGAAACACCGGCCTTATCTAGCTTAAAATGACCAAAAAAATATTGACGTGTAAAAGTGTTATGTTTAACCTACTTACAAAATAAATATCATTTATCATTTCATCCCAAGCGCCTCCATGAAATTTCAGCTGCCGGAGCCTCGTTGAAATGTTTGAACTTTAATAACACTAATTCTTACGTTTTTGAAGTTCTATCTGTCAAAATGCTGCTTCGTTGCTGCGTTGTTTTTCTGTAAATCTGACATCTGACATCAGAATCTGACTCATCTAGCTTCAATCATTCAAAGTTGTAACGTTGAATGATTGAACCTCGATGAGTCCCGGAGAAGGAAGCATTTTTGTCACATACTCATTTAATAATAATCGGAAATTTTTCGTTATTACAGGGTCAAGAAATCGACTACAAAATTATGGATGGAACAAAAAGGAATATCTCCTTTTTGATACACGATAATAATGATCCCGATAGCAAAACCTTGCTTTTTAACTGCACTAATATCTACGAGTGCTTGCCCGTCAAAATTACTTCTCTATCTGAACTAAGTGCTTCTAATCTCATCTTGAAATCTTGCTTTGCAAAAAATCACACACTATGTCAAATTATAAGATTTCATAATTTGACCCACAATGACAAAGTATTGTTCTTATCTAGTACAATTAAAGATAAATCTTTCTATTTTGTCAGTTGTTTACAAAATTCAAACGGGACGCAAGTATGTTACACGAAAGACGGTATTGCTTACACTGAGCCGCTTCATACAGGAAATCAAACGCTGAAGAGTGGGCAAAATGACTTTATTTGTGAGGAAAGTAAAATAACGAATTTAAGAAGAAGTGAAAATGTAGGAAACCCGTGTGGTACTGAGTACGAAAAAGATATAGATTGTACCAAAATTGTGTGCTTCGATATGAAATGGGGTTTTTTTAAAGGGTACTATTATAATTGTCTGCCTTGGGAGGATAATCCAACTGACTGGTTTTATCCCACAACAAAAACAACTACAACAACAACAACCACAACCACTACCACTACAACAACAACCACAACCACTACCACTACAACAACAACCACAACAACAACAACCACAACAACAACAACTACTACTACAACAACCACAACAACAACCACAACAACAACAACCACAACAACCACAACCACAACAACAACAACCACAACCACAACAACAACAACCACAACCACAACAACAACAACCACAACAACCACAACAACCACGACAACCACGACAACCACGACAACGACTACAACAACAACAACGACAACCACAACTGAGCCTCCCCCCCCAACCTCTGCGCACCATAAGTACTATAAGGGCGACAGAATATTACTTAAATTACATGGTTACGCTGCGAAATTAAATCATGTGTCAATAAACAAGGGTAGATACTCCAGTCGAAGTAAACAACACAAAATTAGAAACGTTTATCATTTTACTCTAGCAGATTCCTTTGAAATAGAAAAAGGAAGATGTAAAACTATTAAGGAGTGCGCGCTTGCTATATCACATACGCTAGACGTACCAACCATCACCTTATGGCCCAGGACACAAAAACCAACTACAACAACCGCGACACGCACGGGCATTTGGTCAACGTGGACACCCCCTACACGACGGACTAAGCGTATCCACCGAAAGCGTGCATACAGATCATACGCACGACAAAACAATCGCAGCAAAGTCTGAAGATGGTTTCTTCGCCCAAGTTAATCTAGGCATATACTACAAGGTAGTGCTGTTGGAATTATGTTCAAATATGTGCTGCTGGATTGGTAGCTTATTAAAATGTGTTATCTTGCACTCCAGCAGTTCACATGAGTACCTAGTGTAGCAATCATCATAATATTCATTCTGAGTCAACTGATTTGCCGGTCATAATAAAAGGGGTTATTAAAACACAAGTTATATTAATAATACAATTTATTTCTAAAACTTCAATATTACATAAAATCAATGTGGTCTCGACCCCTGAACTAGGACAACCTGTATGATAAGGGTCGAGGTTCATCCGGTTACATGGATCAGAATGAGAAAGTAAAGAGAGTGACTACTGCAACTACTACAGTGATTTATAAATAGTACCTAGTAAAATAAAATCATAAATGCACAAACAAAAAACGACGAGCGACGCGGCGCGGTGCGGGGACCGGGCACATGGCATTGAATCGTCTGACACGTCCGCGCTTGGACATACTTAACTTTAGTTTGCCATACTTACTTAGCTAGTTGTAAATCTAATAAACCTTTTAATACAGTCCACTGCTTTTTATTAGACCTGGGCCTAAACATGATCCTTTAGAGCCGTCATAGCAACAGTCAAGTAGGTTTAAAAGTCGAGCCGCGATCGCAAGAAAAAAGCCACGCCATCACACAGCGTTCGGGATTCAGCTGGAGGTCAAACAGCGGTCATCGCGACAGCGAGCGCAGCCCTACTAGCACCTGGGAGCAGCACAATCAAGCAGCGTCGGCAACATCACTCGCAATAACGGACGAGTAAGGGTTTGGTACCAATTCATTCTATTCCCATTTTCAAGCACAAATTCAACAATTGAAATCCATAATATCAACGATTTCATAAAAAAATCTTTTTACAAAAAAAGAAACCGACTTCCAAAAAACACTACAAAAATCAAAATAATTTTAATTTCGGAAGTCGATTTCGTTGTTTGTGAAAAAGTTTTTTATTTTTCACTTTTTAGTGGTACCCCACACACCTTTTTTTTTTTTTTTTTTGAGGATGGGAAATCATCAAACGACACCTCCCACTCTGGGTGGAGCGGCAGCGAGTGTCAGACTTTTACTGACTAAAACCCACCCTTTGTCCTCCTAGTGCCTTTCCTTCCAGGGCCGCGGTAACTCTTTCGAACATATTCCGCAACCCTGGCAGGCTCTGGCCCTAACGGGCCCCGACCCATGCTGACGACTGCTGGTTTGGCGCGCGTATAACACAGCGCGCCGTCAACCCGGGCCTGTTCTGATCGGACGGCGAGCTACCCATTGCTCGCCGTCCACAGGCATCAGTCACTGCGCCATGCTCAGGAGCATCAGCTCCTGGGCGGCGCAGTGGCTGACGTTCAACAGGAGGGGGTGATATGGGGCCATTACTGGCACTCCATTTCAGCCCCCTCCGGAGCCCTTTGGAGGGGTTCTACTGCGGCTGTTGCGGTAGCAGCAGCCGCAGTGGAACCGGCTATGGCGGTGGAAGAAGCGGTGGCAGTGGCGGCGGTCGCGGCAGAGACGGCGGTGGCGGAGGGCTTCCTTCTGCTTCCGGCTTTGGCGGGTGGGGCGCAGGCCCTACCCCCAGCCCAGTGGTCGGCCGGCTTGCCAGCTGCCGCACAGACTACGCAGTGCGGCGCGGCGTCGCAGGAGCCGGCCCTGTGACCGGGCTGACCGCAGCGGAAACACAGACCGCTGCGGTCCACCTCCGAGGTGCATTGAGCTCCTACATGGTGGCCCACCTGGCACCGGAAGCACCTCAGAGGTCGGGGTTCCAGCAGTTTGACCTGCGCGGAAACCCAACCCACCAAAAACCTTCGGCCCTCCGAGATGGTCTTGGCCGCCGACACGGGGCAGCTCACCACAATGGTGCGTATGCCCGTGTTGTCAGGACGTACAGGGGTGCCTGCCTTCACCTCCTCTGCTGAGCACCCCCCCGTCCTAACGACGGCGGCCACCACCTCCGCCTCCGTGACGGAGTTGTCCAGGCCCAAGATGCAGGCATCGTCCGCGTTTAAGGACGCCCTGAGCCTTTCGGCTAGAGCGTCCGCGGTTGGGCCGCTGGCTGCTCCGGGGATCTCCAACATCCGGGCCCCAATCATGGTGACCCTTTTTTTTTTTTGTTTGCGCTGGGTAAAAATGCATTACGCATACCCTCCCATTGGGGGAATGGGAGGGGTATGTGGGACTCCCCGGGCCAAGGCCCGGTATACCCACTAAAACAACCCAGCGGCATTCCCGCATCGTCTGAGTGGAGGGGGGGGGACTGGGAGATCGGCACAGCCTTTACGTCCAGTCCCTCTCCGACGTTCGCCCGCCTACACGGCGGGCCCTACACGCCCTCCCCGTGAGGGGGGAGGGCCGGGAATGACCGGCGGAGGTGGTGTAGAGTGCAATGCGGGCGGAGGCGCCCCCGCACCAGTCGCCCGCCTATCACCACTATGAGGAGGGAGAAGACGGCGTCTTCTCCGACCTCTTCTCCGCCTTCGGAGCGGCGCTGCGAGAGGGTCGTCCTCACGCGCGCGCTCCGCCGCCTCCTTTTGCGAGATGACGTCCTCTCAAAAGGAGGCGACCGCTGCCCAGGATCCCTCACTCTCCAGCATAGAGTTGACCACGCTGGGAAGTGAGAGGTCCTGTCCGATCTCCGCAGTCAGACTACGGCGCGGCTCGGACCAAGCCGGGCACACCTCGAGCGTGTGCTGTGCCGTGTCCTCCGCCGCGCCGCAGACGTGGCACGCCGGAGTCTCCTCCCTCCCGATTCGGTGCAGGTGCGTGCCGAAACAGCCGTGGCCTGACAGCACCTGCACCAGACGGAATGAGAGGAAACCGTGGGGCCGCTCGAGCCAGTCCCGCAGGACTGGGCCGAGCGCGTCCAGGGTTCGGCGGCCAAAAGTGGCGGAGGCGAGGTCCTGCGTCCAATGGACGATGATGGCGTCCCTCGCCTCCCGCCGCACGGCCTCCCGCTCTTCCGCGATGGGGCGCTCCCCGAGGGCTTTTCGCCACGCCGTCCATTCGTACACTCTGGCGAGCACTTACGCTTCCAGCTCCCAAGGAGGGGTGCCAGCCAGAGCGCACGCCGCCGAAAAGCCCACCGAGCGGTAGGCCCTCGCCACCCGCAGTGCAATGGCCCTTTGGGGCCGGCGCATTGCCGTCGCATTCTCCCTTCTGTGGAGGGAGTCTGCCCAGATGGGGGCCCCGTACAGGGCCATGCTTCTCAGGATGCCAGCATATAGGCGCCGGCATCGCGCACTGGGCCCTCCCAGGTTCGGGAGGAGCCAGGAGAGGGCGTCCGCAGCCCTCAGCAGGCGCGTCGACAGCCCGCTGAAATGTGGGCCGAAGCGCCACCTGCTGTCCAACACCGACCCTCCCTGCTGCCGCACACACGTTTGGACCGCCCCCCTGTTGAGGAGGGACACACCGCACGACGCCGCCCAGAACTCGACGGCGCGTCCCCGGACGTTGCAGGAGCCAGCCGGATTGCCCCAGGCCACCGACTTGGCGTTCAGGTCGCCCAACACCACGACCTGGCGCGGCGCCGCCCTCCCTATGACTGCAGTGAGGACTTCGAGGAAATCCTCAAAGTCCGAGAGAGCGCGGTTTGGGGAGAAATAGACCCCTACCAGGGCCACACCTCCCCACGCGGCGGCCACGTATCCCGATCCTCTCTCTAAAAGCGAGAGGGGAGGGGAGTCTGTGGAAGACCGCGTCACTATTGCCACCAGGCCGTCCCGATCGCCCAGCCAGTTGCCAGGGACCGAGTAGGGCTCGGCGACCACCGCCAAGTCCACCAACCACTCAGCCATGGTCTGCATCAGCAGGTCTTGGGCTGTTCTGCAGTGGTTGGTGTTCGCCTGGAGGATGCGATGATCGACCCTATCCATCAATCGACATCGCACCCTCCACCTCCGCCGCCACCGCCGTTCCTGCCTCGGGAACGACAGTGCTTACAGCAGGCCCGACTGGCGCCTGCGCTTTGCCCCTCTTAGGGGGAGGATTGCACATCCTCCCCCTCGTCACCTGGCCTGCCGGGCAGCCACTGGCGGCGCACACTGCGCAGTGCGGCGTGGCGGCCGTGCAGGAGGCGGCTTTGTGGCCCTCCTTGCCACAGCGGTAGCAGGTCAGAGACCTGTCGACCGCTGAAGGGCACAGGGCTCGGGTGTGCCCTATGCCGCAGCACCTGAAGCAGCGCAGGGGCTGGTCCTCCAGTGCTCGGACTGCACCCGAGCTGAACCCGACTAAGAGCCGTCCTTTCTCAAGGACGGCTTTGGCGGCGGCGACTGGGCACTCGAGACGGATAGTGCCCATGCCGCCGCGGCCGGGCCTGATGTCCCGGCCCTGCACCGCTGCGACGCTGCAGCCCCCTATTGCTGCGACCGCCGCCACCACCTCCTCTTTGGAGACGGAGTCGTCCAGGTCGGCCACCTCGATGGCCGCCGACTTGACGGGTCGGGCCACCTTGGCTGCGTCCGCGATGACCTCCTGCAGCTTGGCTGCGAAGAGGTCAGCGTTGGCACTGCCCTCCGCCCCAGGGAACTCGAAGATTCGAGCCCCGGTTTGGGTCCTCCGGCAGGAGACTTTGCCGATCCCAAGTTGGGTGGGATCGGTGTTAGCACGCGCCCGCACCAATATGGACGCGTACGTCTCCCCTCGTTCCGCGGCTTCCGCGGTGAGCGTCACAACGACGGCCGCGGTCTTTGGGGGTACCAATTTCCCCTTCCTCTTCCCCCTGCCGGTCACCTGCGACTGGCTGGGAGGCGTGGTGGCGGGGGCGGCAGGAACGGCCGTCACCGCCTTTCTGCCCCTGCCCCTCCTTCTTCCCTTCCCAGTCGTCTGCGACTGACTGGGAGTCGTGGTGGCCGTGGTGGCTGCGACAGCAGGGGCGGCTGTCGCCGTCTTTTTCCCTCTGCCCTTCCCCTTCCTGACCACTTCGGTCCAACCCTGCTGGTTGGACGGGGTAGTGGAAGGGAGAAGGGCGTCCTCCGCTTGCGAGGACGGACCCGGCTCGGCTCTCCTCTCGTCAGCGGCAAGCGGCGGTCGGAGGCGCTTTTCCGGCAAGAGCCGGTCCTCGATGCCTGCAAGACAGGCTCGTGTGAAGGCCCGCTCCTCCATTACAACCTTGCGGAGTATATCCTCAAGGTTAGTGGAGGTAGGGGCCTCCGCCGCACGTGTCGGTTCGGCCTGAATTGGCCGAGCCGTGGCATCAGCCAGCTTCTGATGAAGCTGGCTGACCTCTGATTGCAGGCGATCGACCCTCGCCTGCAGCTGCCGCGTTTCTTCACTCGTCTTTCTCTTGACGAGCTCCTCTACGATGCCGCGCATGCTCGCGGCCCGGCACTTAAGGGCCTTCTGGAAGGTACCCTTTAGATTGGAGGACTTGGAGGCGACCTCCGCAATCTCCTCTTCGTCCTCCTCCGCCATCTGCTGCAGCTCGGCCAAAGAATGGTCCGCGTACAGCACGCGGGACGCGCCGTAGCCAGACTTGGCTCGAACTGCACGCGCCCGCTGCTCCTTCGCAGCCACCCGCTCTTCCAGCTCTTGCTGGTACTGCACACGCCGAGCCAGGTCGAGCTGGCGCTGGGCGTCCGCGAGACCCACCACGTGGGTATCCGCGGCTACCGTTGGCCTTTTGGCCTTTGACCGCCTGGCTGAGCCCGAGGAACCCTCGGACCCATCCTTCAGGAAGGCCCGCTTTCGCGACTGAGAGTCGCCTGCGTCCGAGACGCTAATAAGGGACTCGTCGTTGGAGTCCGACAACTCGCCCGCTCTTCCACGGAAGCTTGCCGCAGACGGCGCGCGGCTTGCCTCTGACGCCGAAGCGTCGGAGTGGCCCTGAAAAGGGCCTTTGGGTTGGCCCTGAGAAGGGCCTTTGGGTTGGCCCTGAGAAGGGCCTTTTGGTTGGCCCTGAGAAGGGCCTTTTGGTTGGCCCTGAGAAGGGCCTTTTGGGAGGAAACGCCCGAAGGCGTCTCGCGAGGGTTTCGACATTCCGCAAAGGTCATAGCTAAAAACAAGGCAAGAAAATGATAGCTACGAAGCACAGAGCACTTTGGCCGATCCCAGTCTGCCACTCCGTTACGGTGACAGAACTGGGTCGTTTCCAGGGGACGCGACGTGGACGCCACCTCCTCGCTGCAAGACGACCCCCGGTCGTCCTCCGGTCTAGGCCGCTTGCGGAAGGACCTAGAGTCCTCTGCAGCTGTCCCCGCCCCCTCGGGTCCAGAGCTCGCCGAGCTCACGGTCACCAGGTCGTCGGAGTCCAACTCGGACTCTGACTCTGCACCCGCGTGACGCTCAGGCGAGCCCTCCCTCCAGAATAGCGCGCCTCTAACCGCGCTCCGCCCGACCGACGCTTTGTCGGATGAGCTAAAATTATACCCGATCAGTTCCTGAAAGGACTGTTTGGATCGGGGGCCTCCTCGGCCACTGTTGCCCTTGGCAAGCGGAGAATAAAGGACACTTTTGCCCCCCCCAGAATACAAGGGGCTTGACGCACGAGGCGTGGCGGATTTCCGGACTGCTGTACAGTCCGGACCGCCCTGGGATAGTGTTTCTTTTTTAGTGCCTTTATCCATTTTTTCCTTTTAAAGGGAGCGGTCCCTGTCTCCCCTCCTCTCTCCCTCTCTCACTGCTTGCTCGCTGCCCTCACAGTCACGTCTGATGATCAGACGCGTACCAGAGAGCAGCGAGCAAGCCAATGAGACGCACACCGTCCGAGGACCCGAACACTGCTCAAGTCTCCGAACGGTGTGCCCCTCTTGTGTCTCTCTTGGTCTGGTCTCTCACTTGGGACCTTCTGAGAGTGGCTCTACCGGCAAAGCCCCCAAGATCATTGAGACACGCAAGCCCCACCACGACGGCAACGTGGAGACACGGTCGGTGGAGGGTAACCCCCACACCTAACAACCCCACTGGAAAGTCACAGGAAAGCAAAACTACGAAATTTCGATTTAAAGGCTATTTGGATTTAAAATCCAAACTACTGAACTGATTTTGAAAAAATTTCAATGGGACCATTTGGGAAGTATACCCTTTCCAACAAAAGAAGATTTTTTGAAATCGGTTGGCAAGCGACGGTGTTATGCGCGAACAAACATTAAAAAAAAATACAAACATCCGAATTGAGAACCTCCTCCTTTTTTAGAAGTCAGTTAAATATGGGATTAAATATAATGACCACCATAAAATGCTTTGATACTCTTAGTTCTTTTACCAAAAATATATATTTGACACCAGAAAAATGAAGTCTAAAATTACAATAGTACTAGCTATTTTTTTAGTCACGACTGCACCTCAAATTGTATTCGAACACCAAATGTAGTAAATGATCACCAAATCTTAGCGAGCAAATTAATGCGCTATTTTTGCCTAAATAAACTACTGTGATTGCCATAAAATCTAGGCTTGGGGTTACAAACTGGATAAAATAGGTTAGGTTAGGTTAGAATTGTGACCAACCGCGCGCGAGCCGAGCGAGCGAAGCGAGCGGTGCCGCGGTAGCGGCCGGCGAGCGCTAATTCTCGAATATTTTTTTGGAAAAAGTTATTTATTTCACACTTTTTTACCTCCAAACACCAAACAATAGCTGCCAATAAAAATGAAAGAAAGCTTATAAATTAAAATAAAGCTTTATATTTACTTAAAAGTTTTGGATTAAGAGGGCGCCGACCAAACGTCGACCGCGCAGTGGCGCCCTCATCGTTTGTTTGGTTATTTCTTTTATTTTAGAATGAAAATGCAGAAAATATGCCATTTAAGTTGTGCTCCACAAGATTATACGTTAATATTATTATAAACGGTAGTTTTAAATTGTTCAGTTTTATTATAATCACTAAAACGGATAAAAGTGGCCACTATAATAACCAATATTTTTGGATTCCATAGTTAAAGTTTATGCTATTAAAACCGACTTCCAAAAAACACAACAAAGTTCAAAATAACTTTAATTTCGGTAATCGGTGTCAAATTACGAAGAAACAACCAAAAACACCGACTACCGAAATTAAAGTTATTTTGAACTTTGTTGTGTTTTTTGGAAGTCGGTTTTAATAGCATAAACTTTAACTATGGAATCCAAAAATCCCACACAATTAATGGAGCAAATAAAAGGAGCGGTGTCGGTACATGTAAAACACTTATGAATAAAGTAGTTCAACTCGATCCTCGGTGTTTGATTGACGCATACCTTAACATGGCGCAGCCGGTATAACGATAGAAGTACACAATAGACAGTTTCTTTTGTGCATACAGCGTTGAAAAAAGATAAAAGTAATAAATTAAACATGGAAACAATGTTAACTCCGCCGTCTCCGTTTTGTTTTGATCAAAATACGACAAATGTGACAAGTGGTGCGATAAGTGAGAGTTGGCATAAGTGGAGTTAAAATATACTTTGAGGCGTGTGAACTATCGAAGAAAAGTTCAGTGATTCAATATATTACTACATGTAATTGGTGAACAATGCAATTCTCAATTCTCAATTCTCAATTCTTTATTGCGTACCATAATGTTTACATAGATGTTAGGGTTATTTTATTTTAGTCACAATTATGGACCCTGTCGGGCACAGCATACATTAAAACTAGGAGAGAGGAGGAAGGATACAGAGTGTTTGTTACAATATTTAATTACAATTATTTAAAAAATACCCACCGAAATTTTCTATTTAATTTATTACGCAATTATTTATTATGTCATTAGTATTTTGAGTATTTATTAATATAATTAGATATGTAATTAATTACAATTTATCATTTAAGTATTCGTTTATACTATAGTAGCATTTACTTATAAGGAAAAATTTCAATTTATTGATAAAAATATTATATTTATTTGAACTTTTTATTATTTCGGGTAACTTATTATAGATTTTTATGGACATGACGTAGGCACTATTCGAGTGCATCTTTAATCTCGATGTTGGTAAGTTCAATCTATTTTTATGTCTTAAAGTTATTTTACTTTGTATGTCCTCTCTTTTTGTAAAGAATTCTGGGTACTTACGCACAAACTTACATACTTCGAATATATAGAGGCAAGGTAGGGGTAAAATTTTTAGTTCCAGAAAATGAGGTTTACAGCTATCGGTGGCTTCAATATTTACCAAGATTCGAATTAATTTTTTTTGTAGGGTAAATAAGGTGGGCGCATCAGTGCTATTTCCCCACAGGATTACACCGTATTTCAGCCATGCGTAGGCGTACGCGTAATACGTCATTAGTGCAGTTTTTAGGTCGGTGGTTTTTTTGATTTCGCGGAGGGCGTATGAAAATTTTGATAATTTTGCTCTTACTGTTTTAATATGGGACTTCCAATTTATTTGTGAATCAATATTTAGGCCTAGTAGGGTGAATTTATCTACGACTTCTAATTTATTATTTTTATAGCTATAGTTTATATTTATTGGTGTCTTTTGGCGGGGGTAAAATGAGATTATTTTAGTTTTTTTGAAGTTGATTTCCAGATAATGTTTAGTCATCCAATTTATTGTATCATTTAATATAGAATTTAATTTATAATTTAAATTGCTGTTGTTTTCACATGATGTCAGTATAGATATGTCATCAGCAGAGAACTGTATGAACAAATCAACACGAAATGTTCGACAGTGGATGAAATTTTAAATACATTCAAAAATTACTTCGAAAAGAAAAAGAATTTGACGGTGGAGCGAAATAATTTTTTTTACACGGAATCAAGGTGAAAATGAATCGATTGAGCTGATGGCCAATATCTTAAGCTCAAACACATATTGTGTTTGAGCTTAAGATATTGGCCATCAGCTGTGAATTTGAGACTCTGCGTGAGTCGCTGATAAAAGATCGATTGGTTTGTGGAATTTTGAATGCAGGGATTAGAGAAAGATTACTACGGGAAGCAGATTTAACGTTGGAAAAAGCGATAAATATTTGTCAGTCAGTAATTATTTCCAAACAAAACTCAGAAAAAATGTGTACGGAAAACCGTACGAGTACGAAATCGGTAGACACTGTTCAAGAAGATAATGTTTGGAGGATCGAGTCGCGAGGTAATCGGGGCGCGCGCGGAGCCCTGTACACGTCATCGAAAGCGCGAGGTCGTGCGCGCCGCAGCTGTGGCAGCCGCACGGGCTTTGCGAACCGCAGCGGCAATAATGGTGATGCGAGAGATACATCGACAGCGAGGACATCGGGTGGTAACAACAGAGGAAATAGGAATGTACGAAGTGGTCAATCAACGTCTACCGAAAATGGTCAAATAAACTGTACACGGTGCGGTATGAAACACTATGAATTCCTGTCCAGCATATGGAAAAAGATGCGGGCGCTGTACGCGTTTGAATCATTTCGCTCGCATGTGTAACGTATACCATATCGCAAAATCGGATGAACAGGTAATTTACACTGTAAATCATAATTATAATAACGATGAATGGTCTGTTAAAATTACAATAAATAATAATGAAATTAGTTTTAAAATTGATACGGGGACCGACGTCAATGTATTACCAGGGCATTATTTATCAATTTTGAACATTAAAGCGGAGGACTTGTTGTCAACGACTAGTAAACTGCATGGCTATTCGGGTACAGAGATAGATGTAATCGGTAAGTGTTTTATTAAAATAACGAACAAAAATAATGATTATATATTAGAGTATAAAGTTGCAAATGTGAATTCAGCACCAATTTTAGGAAAATATGCCTGTGATGAATTAAAATTAGTGAAACGAATATATTCGATAGACAGTAACAAAGACTTTCACAATAATATTTTAATAGAATTTGGAGATGTGTTTGAAGGTTTAGGTTGCTTGCCAGGAACATACAAAATTGAATTAAATGATCAAGTGAAACCAGTAGTACATACTCCAAGAAAAATACCGATACCTATTAAAGACAAAGTAAAGAAAAAGTTAGATGAAATGGTGAAACATGGTGTAATTGCCAAAGTAGAGGGTCCTACAGATTGGGTAAATAGTGTAACAATAGTAAAGAAACCGAATGGTGACTTAAGAATTTGCCTCGATCCGAAAGAGCTCAATTTAGCAATAAAGCGTGAGTACTTTTTACCCACTCTGGAAGAAATATTGTCAAATCTTTCAGGGGCAAAATATTTTAGTACCCTCGATGCTTCTAACGGATTTTGGCAGACGAAACTTCATCCCAATTGCACAGATTTATGTACATTCAATACTCCGTTTGGTCGTTATAAATTTTTGAGAATGCCTTACGGTGTATGCTCAGCTAGTGAAGTTTTCCACAAAAGAGTTCATGAGAACTTTGACGATATAGAAGGGGTAACTTTTTTTGTTGATGATTTGCTGGTCAGTGGAAAGACACATCAAGAACATGATGACAGATTGAAAAGTGTATTGGATCGCTGCCGTAAAATCAATTTAAAATTAAACAAATCCAAATGTAAATTTGGGCTAACCGAAATCAAATATTTAGGCCACAAAATCACACAAAATGGTTTATTTCCGGATGAAAGTCACATATCAGCTATAATTAACATGTCGAAACCACAGTCTGTAAAAGATTTAGAAAGATTTTTGGGTTTAGTTACATATGTAGGCAACTTCATACCAAACTTATCTGACAAAACTAAGCCGCTCAGGGAGTTATTGCAGAAAGACATAGAATGGCATTGGATGGAAACACACGAGAAAGCCGCTATATGCGTGTGTGTTCGCATGTGAAAGGTTCTATTTATACATATACGGACGGTCAGATGTCACTGTTGAAACCGATCATAAACCACTGATAACGATCATTAAGAAAGCAATCATAGATTGTCCTCCAAGGTTACAACGCATGTTACTGCGACTTCAACCATACACTTTTCAACTAATATACAAGCCAGGTAAACAATTATATATCGCGGACACCCTTTCACGTGCTTATGAGTCATCCAATTGTGGTGATAACACTTTACAAAATGAAATCATTGAGGCGATACGTTCCATATCTGTAACAAATGAGTTAACGGATTCGCATTTTACAATTCTTCAAAAAGAAACAGAAGGGGACGAAGTGTTACAAAAAATAAAAAAATACTTAATAAAAGGGTGACCGGTAGACACGAGTAAGGTAGATGTAGGTACTGAACCATATTGGAAAAACAGATTCGAGTTGACAGAGGCGTATGGGTTATTATGGAGAGGAAACAGAATAATTATACCCAAAAAATTACAAAAAGAAATGTTAAATAAATTACATTTTGCTCATTTACGCTTAGATAAATGTATACTACGAGCCAAGGAACTACTGTTTTGGCCTGAACTGAACAATCAACTGAAAAATCTAATAGACAAATGTCAAACTTGTTTAACATATAGAAGAAATAATCGTAAAGAAGAGTTGATACCGCATGATTTACCTAGGGAATCATGGTCAAAAATAGGGATGGATTTATTTTATTATGCTGGAATTAACTGCCTTTTGATTGTTGACTATTACAGTAAATTTATAGAAGTCGTGGAATTAAGTAGCACACTTTCTGAGTCAATTATAAAACACTTAAAATGTACTTTTAGCCGATTTGGAATTCCTCAGACAGTAGTGTCAGACTGTAGACCCCAGTTCATTTCAAAAGAGTTTCGTGAGTTTGCTCGTGAATGGAGTTTTACTCATGTTACGTCATCACCTCGATATCCACAATCAAACGGCCAAGCAGAGCGCGCCGTGCAAACCATTAAAACTATTATGAAGAAAAGTATTCACAGCAAAACAGATTTTAGACTAGCACTTTTAGAATATTTGAACACTCCTATCAGTGACAAGTTACCCTCTCCAGCAGAAATACTACAATGTAGAAAATTACGCAGTATTTTTCCATTAATTCGAAAAGAATATCCACCAATTGATTCCATTCAGCACGAATTACAGAGAAAACAACAGATATATAAATACTATTACGATAGAAATGCAAAGAACTTAATATCTACTCTTTTTACAGGGCAAGCAGTAAAAATAAAAGATGAAAGGAATAACAGATGGATAGCAGGTATAATAATAAAACAGTTAAGGGACCGCAGCTATGAAGTAAAGTTACACACGGGAAGCATAATAGTGCGAAATAGACGTCACATTATCATAGATTCACAGCATACGCAACCTAATACAGACAGCTATGGCGTACTAGATGATTATGATGACATTGCTCCTAGTTAGTCAGGTGAATCGTTGAACTCGGCTCCCGATGTCAATAGCTCAAATATTAGTGACACTTATAGCACCGATAATAAATTATGTCACTCGTTTTGGCAGGACAGTGAGTGGCAGGAGGAGTATGTTTTGCATGTTAAGTTAATTCAACTTAATTGTAAGTAATTAACTTAAATCATTGTTAGAGAACTAAATAATGGTGTCACAGAATCAATTAATTATTTTTATATACTTACATTTCTATTATAACATTAAATAAATTGGTGTATTTTTTTTTTAAATTAAACTAATACCTATCTATACAATCTCATAATTAAAAGTAGGAAAAATATTAACTCTAATCAAATAGATGAACGCATTGTCTGTTCACGCAGTGTTTGTTACTCATGTGGGTACCCAACTTATCTGTTTTAATGAAATGTTATTTCAGAAAACTAGATAGACATTGTAACTTTGTATTAGGAACATTAAATACTATAATATTGTATGCATGTATTCAGGTGTTTTACAAGTCGTACTTAAAGTTAAAAGATAATATACTTTTTATTTATTTTTCGGAGGAGGATGTCGGTACATGTAAAACACTTATGAATAAAGTAGTTCAACTCGATCCTCGGTGTTTGATTGACGCATACCCTAACAAGCGGGAGCAATTTGAAATGGAATATCAGAATCAACTTGCACTCGGCATCCAGCTAATGCGAGCCACTGAAACTGCTTGCATCAACAGGTCTATACAAACTCCAAATGCATCTTAACCAGGAACCAAAGCGTTCATTAAATTACCTACCATTGATCATCTACACTTCTCAGGTGAATATCATAATTGGCTAGAATAGAGAGACACTTACGAATCACTAATACACAAAAATAAATCCATAGACAACATACAAACATTATTTGCGTGCATCTTTGCAAGGTGAAGCATCACAAGTAATTCAATCATTAGAAATCAGGCAATTATCAGATAGCTTGGGAACTTAACTCTGATAGGTATTGTGGTGTCCTCGTTTGCTGCTGGGTTCGTAAATCAAAGCCACACACTCGTTTCACTAAGGAGCGCATACACGTCCGCACCGGCCGGCGGTTAGGCAAGCAATGCCGTGACGTGCATGCGCCGCTTGTACTTTATTAATACGTCACACCTCTTCCTTTACATAAGAATTTAAATAAACAAATATAATAACTGATTAATTATTTTAACTTAATCATCAAATAGTTAATTAATTCTCCACATTCTATAATTTCTAACAAGGTAAAATTTATCTTCCACTGAATACTTATTATACAATTTAACAGAGTTATTTATCTATTCTTTTGCTTCTATCGAATCACTTTTATCCTCTGAATCATCTGTTTGATAATAATTTTTCCTCTATTTCCAGGTATATACCATAAATTTCCATTTATCCTTCACTTGCTTTCCAAACTGTCTTTTATAAAAGTCTAAGTCAAAACGTTCATTTCAATAAGGCCATCAAACGGCTCTTTTGAACGTCATCATTTACGTCCAAATTTATACTATGTATACAAAATAAGGTGACTCTGCTGTCCGTTCGCAAAGGTGGATTCTTATGGAGAAGAACGGACAAGAAACTCCATAGTTACTCTTTTCAAATAAATGTTTTACAATATTTTGAACACACACATTAACTTTGATATATGTGAGGTTGATGCACCTAGAGTATACTACTTATAGAAATCAAAGTATTACCAGCAGAGGTAAACTTTTTCATTTTCTTAATAAGTACATGGTACTCACATTTACAAATATTGGAACCACTAATAAAACAGTGTGTGGGTTAATAGAAAAATAAAAACTCAAAAAAAAGAAAGAGTACATCTATAAAGTTAATACAAAAATTGACTAGTTTGATTTTGTCTACCACTACACCCTTGGTTGTTCTATGCAGCAGCGAATGGCGTAGTCATTTATACCGTAGCGCCATGAATCCGCGACACTGCCATCCGTGACTAGCACCCATCCTCGGGTGTAGTACAATATCCAGTCATGAGGGCTTCGTGCACAGCGCTCCCCGCACAACATTACTCAACGGAAAGATATCCGATTAAAACAAAATAAATTTCTGAAATGCATACTCACTCATGAAAATTCCGTTATAATCTGTGCACCAACACAGACCAGAATCGCACCAATAATTTGAAAATATCTAGCACGATATGTGCAACAACACATTAAGCGCTATGTACTTGGTGCACAGACAGAAATCGTACCAACGATTCCTTGGAGACCCAGCGCCTCATGTCATTCATGAAGTGCGATCAAGAGTTTAGTAAACAAGCCATTAGACTTGGTTTCATTATCACTGTCAATGTCTGTCATCAACTATGTCATCTAAGTCTCGAGGCAGTGATCGGGGCTTTTTCTCACACGATCATGGAGGTATTTATACATTCGCTTAGAGTCAAGCGCCCTTAGTCGGTATACCCAGGTCCATCTCCTTGATAATTCGTAAATGAACCTTTGAATTTAGGATTTTTATTAATCCAGTTTCACTCTTAGTTTGCTAATAACACGAAATCGTTCACGGATATTTCTGTTTTTTTTTTTTTAACTTCTGTGCAATCAAATTGAGCTTAAAAATCTCTAATGAAATCTCACGGACCTCATCTAATCGTCTTTAGTATCTACATCACTAAACATCAATAATAACGGTCTCACAATTTCTACAGATTCCTTTTACGCAATATATTGCACCTATTGCGTCTTGTTACGATTTGCTATCGTTAATCTCTACAGCAATTGGTCTACAAACTTTTCATGTTACAGAGCTATTCCATGTCACTCTAATGTCGTTCAGTCGGTAAACCTTTGACAGACCGACAGTGGCGGTAAATGGTTTCATTGAAACAAATGTTTTAGGTTTGATCCGCGATTAGCTAGTATTCGTGATTACCAAGTCCAAGCACCAGTAATAGTCATCGAAATCACATTAATTTGAACAAAGAAAATAAAAACAAGGTATCTGACTCTACGTGTAAAATTGTACGTGATTTTACATTAGACTTTACATTCAATTCTACATTCGACTTTACATTTGACACTTTTCAGTGTTTTGGTCGATAATATCTCTCCTCTTCGTTATGAAATTGACCTTTTCCGGCATGATTTCTCAAGGTTAATAAAATCGTTAAAATGTTTCTACTTCCTCCTGTTTCTTTTTCTGTTAGAAAATATAAATTTCGTTAATCCGACTTTGTTTCAAACTTAAGGAACTGTCTCATTTCTTTAGAGCTAATGCATAGACATCGACACCTTCGCCTTCTTCAGCATGAACGTTGACTATAATCTACCCGGATGATTATAGTCAACTTCTTGTTTGTAGTGCTCTTCCCCCAACGTAGTAGAGAGTAGCTCGTTTCTTCGCAGGATTGTCGATGTTGACAGGCAATGTGTTAAATTCAAGAGCCCTCTTCCATTTCTCCCTGCGAGTGTCAACAATTATTCTGATCATCTTCGCAATCAGGAAGTTTGGGAGTGTGGATAACGCATGAGTCATTTTGGGTTTTAATAAAGTTGACTCTTACTTTTGCGTGGCTTTTTACTGAAAATCATTAACAGAAACACACAACTGCGTAGCCCTAATATAAAGATGCAAGTACTCTTTACGTGGCCCTTTGTGTGTTATTTACTCTTTGCGTGGCCCTTTGTGTGTTATTTACTCTTTGCGTGGCCCTTTGTGAGTTATTTACTCTTTGCGTGGCCCTTTGTGTGTTATTTACTCTTTGCGTGGCCCTTTGTGAGTTATTTACTCTTTGCGTGGCCTTTTGTAAATTATTTACTCTTTGCGTGGCCCTTTGTGAGTTATTTACTCTTTGCGTGACCCTCTGTGAGTTATTTACCCTTTTCGTGGCTTTTTAAGTCATCACTGGTTTAGCCCTTTCCCAACTAAAGATGGGTTAATACCGATATTTATCAGTATTGGCCAATAAGACTATATTAGTCTAGAAATATTATAATATTTTAACTAACATTTATATCAGTAATATTTAACTAATACTTATTAATACGTATCACTTCACGAATGTCAGAATGATTGAGTGAGTCTAATGCCACCGATCCGTGTCAAGTGAATGGAATCCCAGATTATGATAAAGATTATTGTACATGTTAGTAATCTGTGGATTATGTATGTGGAATATTAAATATTAGCATATATTAGTTCGTCGGATTACTGATACGTGAATCCATGGAATATTACTAATCTCTTAACTAATACCAATATGTTCGTTACACTCCTATTCCCAACTACATTGGGGTCGGCTCCCAGCCAAACCGGATTCAGCCGAATACCAGCATTCTACGTGGAGCGGCTGCCCACCAGACCTCCACAACTCATTAACTGGCTAGGTAATACGGTACTTCATGGCAAGACCGGTGTCAGACCTTCCGGCCTCCAACAATTCGTAACGTAACTGCCAAAGGTCTACAAATGACAGCCGGGCCCAATGGCTTAACGTGCTTTCCGAGGCACGGAGTAGTCTCGGTATGTTAAGATCCACAGACCAACCTCGACAAGCGTTGCTTTACCTTGAAGATTGGCCCGTGCGGCTGTTATAATTTACCCACGAGCTCCTTGCTCCTTTAGGTAAACCTTTAATAAAACTATGATTCTCTCAATATAAATTGTGCTAGTATACTATTAGACAAGTACCTAATCGCTAAATCTTACCATTGCCCGTTTTTTTAATGGTACTCGTATAATGGAGTGTGCTAGCTAACATGTTGTAAATACTATTTAAGTTTATGATTTCCATGTTATTGGATACATATTTATTTTTGTTCCTGTGTCTTAAAATACTTTGCGTACTATTGTTTAATTCAAGTTCTTAAAACGTAACAGACAGATGTGTTGCTGGGGAGTTTGTTGCGCCACTTCTTTTTCCCAGCTAAAACACTAGGAAGTGGTGACGGGTGGGCGTTTTGGGGCACTGTCTTTATGTATGTAAAATTTGACGTTCAAAAAGTGCTGGCTCTCAGCCTAATTTGAATAAATGACTTTCGATTTTGATTTTAATTTCAATATTGTGATTGTCGTTAATAATATAATAAAAGTAACCATGAAAATAATACATCTTTCATGTAACCTTGTCCAAACCCAATTGAATTGTTAAAAAAACGTAAATAATTGTAAATGTGGGTAACAAGTAAAAATATTTTTTTTTTTTTTTTTAATTGTGGGTAGGTATGATATATTTTTAGTGGGCTGTAAATACGCTACTCAACATTATGTCAATGTATAAGTAGACTAAGATAAAACTATGAATTTTATATGTGTGTGCCAAATAAACTCATTTTCTGTCTTTCTTGGAACAACCTTCGCATTGCAGGGGTTCTGCCGGTGGTAACTTGGACGTTTTGAGCGACCTGAAACAATGTCAATTTGCTTTTGTATTGCACCCTTGGCGCCATTGATTTGAACTCGGCTTCATCAAAACCGGAGCTATTGTATTTTAAACTTCCTGCTGATATTGAAAGGTTTAGAATGATTTCTAGTTATTGTTATTTATTCGTTGTCGAATTACGTATAAGTCTGTGTGATCGATCATAATGAATTCGTGAACTTATTTCTAAATCATGAATGCGGCGGTTTTGAGGGTATTTAAAGCTGATAGTGCAATAGTGATAGTGGTAACAAAAAGTACATCCAAGATGGCGACTGCAATAAGTATTCTATATCAATATTTTCGTCATGGGCGTCGTTTTCATGGGTTTCGAGGGTGTTGAAGCCGATAGTGCTGTCAAAACGTGAATCCAAGATGGTGGCTGCAAAAGGTACCTATCAATTTTTTCGTCATAGGTGTGTGTATTTTTTTATGTAATGGGTTTTTAATTACTAGACATCACACGCATTTTCGGATTGAAACGCGGTACGGTTCGAAGCCGCTCATGAGCCTAGCCCGCGCGCCCTTGCGCTGCGGCGTCTACCGCGCGCCCACTCTGACGAGCGCCCGAAAGTCCTTTTCGTCCAACCGCGGCTCGCGTACGCTCCCGCTAAAACTTGTAAAAGGTTCCGCCGTAATGACAAAGTTAAAGATCTTTAGTTCTACAAGTTGTTGTGTGTTAATATTAAATTGATTTCCGTGTTTAAACTATCGTCTTTTGCTGAGGTTAACCGACGCCATGAGATTACCTATTTAAATTATGTTTGTAAGCTATTTATTCAAATTCGATTGATTGATCACTACAGAACAAAAATATATCAAAAACATTAAAAGTGACAACCCTATTGCTTCAATGGAGCGTAGGTAATTATGATCTCAACAAGGCTTAGTTTCCGTACTGTCCATATTTATACTGTGACTGTGGTGTCTTCGTTTGCTGCTGGGTTCGTAAATCAAAGCCACACACTCGATTCACTAAGGAGCGCATACACGTCCGCACCGGCCGGCGGTTAGGCAAGCAATGCCGTGACGTGCATGCACCGCTTGTACTTTATTAATACGTCACAGGTATAATAACACGCGACAGCTGCTAAACAACCACGTTCACGCATTGTTCAGCATAAACAACATAAACAATGAATCCGCACATTCACTCAGACAACTACTGGATACAGTAAATAAAAACCTTAGAGCACTTGAAAGCATAGGAGAACCTTCATAATACTGGGGTACATTGATAATTTATCTTGTTGCCTCCAAATTAGACTTCAAAACACTCAGATATTGGGAGGAATACAAGAACACACTCGAGTAAAATCCCACACTTCAAGATTTAAGAAAATGTCTCAGCGATCGTGCCAGTCTCTTGCGAAATCTTGTAGACACAAAACAAAATATCAAAACAGTATCAAAGTCACATACGTCCAAATCAACTACACAAACTCGCACGAATCGATTTCGAAATCCTAACTGTACCTTATGTAAAACTCAAAATTATTTGTTCGTTTCTAAAGAAATGACAGTGGAAAAACAATAGATTTTTATTTAAACTACATAACTATTGTTCAAACTGTTTACACACAGGGCACGAGACCAAATCCTGTCGCGGTGGTGCATGTAAGTATTGCCAACTAAATCACAATACAATGCTACATAAGGAACAACCTAAACTGGGAGCAGAACACACTGCACTCGCTAGTAACACTAGTACACACATGTTAGTTTTACTTCCCACTGCCCTGGTGCATGTTGCTACCAGTGATGGAACACCACACTTGGTGAGAGCATTACTGGACAGTGGAAGTAGCTCTAGTTACATCACAAATAATCTATGTACAAAGCTCAATCTTACATTCGAATTCATACAAGGCACAGTTTCTGGCGTCAATCATCAACACACAAATATATTTAATCGCACAAAAGTTCATGTCAAATCATTACTCAATTCATTCACTATGCAATGTTTGGTACTGGACACAATAGCACACTCAGTACCTAACGTACGCATCAACACAGAAACTATTAACTTACCTAAACATTTAAAACTAGCTGACCCTCTATTCTATGAACCGGCTGAAATTGATTTATTACTAGGTGCTGACATATTTGGCAGATAATTGGCAACAGTCGAATACAATTAGGTAAACAACAGCCAACATTACAAGACACTGTGTTCGGCTGGCTAGTTTCAGGGTGTACGACATACACCAACAAGCACACAAACAATTGTTTTTCAATAACAATAACTCAGATGAGTTAACACTATTCTGGGAGTTAAACAGTTTATCTGATTCACAAATTAATGATCCATGTGACTCCGACTCGTGCAAGGCGATTTTCAAACAAACAATCACAAGACAAAGTGATGGCAGATTTGTTGTCACTATTTCATTCAAAAAATCACCGGAATGTTAAGGTGATTCCTATTATCAAGCCAAGAAACGTTTTCTTTCCATAGGAAAACGCATGAATTCAAATGACACATACAAAGAACAATATTCAAAATTCATGTCAGAATACATACAACTCGGTCACTTGACTATCAACAAACATTCACATTTATCATACAAAAAACCACAATCATCATCCTCATCCATTCATTCAGATAATAATAACGAAAACTCAATCATACAACCAATCAATCGTACACCAGAATACTACCTACCACATCACCGTATTATACGTGAGTCAAGCACCACTAAATTCAGAACGGTATTTGATGGCTCCGCAAAGACATCTAATAAGATAGCGCTTAACGATATACAGTTAGTGGGTCCAGTTGTCCAAGACGATCTCATTTCCATACTCATACGCTTTCGTTAGCATAAATACATTATATCAGCTGACATTTAAATTGAATTATTCGTCAAATTGGAGTAGTCACAAAACAGCGACCACTACAACAAATCGTATGGCAATATAATCCAACGGAACCCCTACAAACATACACGCTAAACACGGTCACATACGGCACAGCATCAGCGCCGATCTTAGCAACACGTTGCATCAAACAAATAGGCTAAGATTGTCAAAACAAACAACGTGAAACCCATACAGACAACTATGATCACAAATTAGTCGCGTAGGTCATTTTATAAGATTTTTACTGCGATGACCTCTTGACGGGGACAGATAACGAGTCCAGTCTATTGAAACTAGCCAGAGGAGTTTATTCCGAGCTTAAAAAATATAAATGTCCACTTAGAAAATGGTTATCTAATTGTCCCCCCGTACTGAAAGAACTTGGTTTTCATGATTCAGATAAAACAAAAGTCAATCTAAGTTCAAACGATTCATCTGAAACCTTAGGCATTCATTGGAACATTAACAAAGATACAGTTACATACACAGTAAATTCAGATTTCGTATCACAAAAACAAATTACAAAACGCAAAACTTTTTTCCACTGTAGGTCATATATAATATCAACCCATGCGGCTGTTATTATTAAGTCATGAGCAACCAGTCTCCTCATTCCTCTGTACGTACCATTTTTTCCGACATCCATGCGAACGAAGTCGCGGGCACAGCTAGTAGGTCATATATTTGACCCATTAGGCCTAATTAGTCCATGCATACTCAAAGCTTAACTGCTAATGCAACAGATGTGGATAGGTAACATAGGCTGCAGCACAAGCAGGGTAAAGTTAGATAAAATTGGGCCAAAAATCTATATAAGGCGAGGAGTGAAACAAGGAGATCCTTTATCACCGAAAATATTCATAGCCGTGCTGCAAGATATAATGCAAAACTTAGATTGGAGAAACAAAGGAATAAAAATAGATGTAGAGTTCATAAGCAACCTACGTTTCGCAGATGACATCATTCTCTTTGCAAAAACATCAAAACAATTGGAAGTAATGATTTGCGAACTGAACAACGCCAGCAAAAAAATAGGATTACATTTAAATACATCCAAAACAAAAGTCTCTACAAATAGCACACAATAGGCTATAATAGTAAATGGAACACCGATAGAGTATGTGGACAGTTATGTGTACCTTGGGAAACAAATCTCATTCAAGAAATCGCGACATGAAGATGAAATAGAGCGTCGAATCAACATGACTTGGAGGAAATACTGGAGCTTCAAAGAAATCCTAAAAGCAAAACTTCCATTAAAACTTAAAAAGAACGTTGTAGATTCCTGTCTGTTACTCAAACACACACACAAACACAAACACAAACTTGGATTTTCCAAGAGAGAACTAAGCAGAAAATTCGTTCGTGCCAGCGTGCAGCGTGGAAAGAAGTATGCTAGGAATTAAGCTTAGCGATAAAATCAAGAGCGAAGATATTCGCAAGAAAACAAAATTAATAGACGCAGAACGTCACGCACAACAGCTAAAATGGAGATGGGCTGGTCACATCGCCCGCAGTACAGACAAGAGATGGACTAAACGAGTCACTAAATGGAAGGGACCCAGTGGAAAAAGGATCAGAGGAAGACCTAAAGATCGATGGGTCGATGAAATTAAAATCACAGCCGGCGAAGACTGGATGACGAAGGCGGTTAACCGAAAATTTTGGAAACAGTTGGAGGAGGCCTATATCCGGAGAGGAGCCATGCACTAAACACACTTTTTTTTTATTTATCTTGTACTTAGTATTACGTTACTTTAAAATTCAATGTAAGGAGCATGGAAATAAAAAAGGCTTTATTATTATTATTATGCTCTTTATTCATTTTCTATACATATTAATTATATTTTTAAATATTCCTACAAATAAAAATAAAAAACATATAAAAATATAAAAATAGTAGCCCACTGGTATCGGGAACAGGGTCCAAGCTACCGGCAGTCAGGGCTCCAAAGAGAGGAACCTCCTAACGATACGAGCCGTGTCCAGAAGTACTGCTTCCTGAATCAAGCCCTTGATCCAGCTGCCTAACGAAAGCCTCCTGAGGTGTTGGTCGAGGCTCTTGGCTATTAAACCGTTGGCTGAGACGACTATCGGTACAATGATTGCCGAATTCACATTCCACATTTCGATAACCTCGCGAGCCAAGTCAAGATATTTTATTTGTTTATCGTTCTCGGCTTTCACGAGGTTCTCGTCATGCGGAACGGTTATATCTACAATCATTGCACGCCTCTCGATTCGGTCCACCACCACTATATCAGGCTTATTTGCAATAATAGTCCTGTCAGTGATGATGGACCGATCCCAGTACAATGTGACACTGCCATTATCGAGAACTGGGTCGGGCACATACCTGTGGTACGGCACCTCCGATTCCACAAGAGAGTATTTCAGAGCAAGTTGCTGATGGATAATCCTGGCTACAAGGTTGTGTCTATGCAAGTACTCTCCGTTAGCAAGACGAGAACAACCAGAGATAATGTGGCGAATGGATCCTCCCGGACGGTGACATGCCCGACATATGTCAACCGTGCCGTCCTTCACAATAAATCTCCGGTAGTTTTTCGTCATGACAACTTCGTCCATAATTGCACAGACAAAACCTTCGGTTTCCCCAAAGAGGTCACCAAAACGTAGCCAGGCTACGGATGCTAACTGATCCACGTCGGGCCCGTGTAGGGCCCGGAAAAAGCGTCCGTGAAGTTCCTTGCTCTGCCATATCGCCCTGCGATCGTTAGTGTCCAGCACCGCACGTTTGAGCCAGTTCTCATTTGCCAAGGAGAGCGGGGTGAGTCCCTTGTCCACCGCCACTACATCTCGATGCATACCCACGTCGACAGCTAGGAAATATTCCCTGAGACTGCATATCTCGCGATTGTGGAGAGTCTTAGCATTTAAAAAGCCTCGAACTCCACACTTTCGCGGGATATACAGTCTCATTACCGACGACCGTGGGTGATGCATTCGATGTGCAGTCAGCAGTGTACGGACCCGCCTATCCAGGGCGTCAAGTTCCGTTTGAGTTCATTTGAGTACGCCGAAAGAGTACATCAATACCGGCATGACCCATCCGTTGAAAGCGTGCACCTTGTTTCCGCCCGATAGAAGGCTGTTAAACACCTTCTTCAGGCGGCCAAAGAAGCGCTCCCTCAACGAATGCCAGTAACATTGATGCCTAACGCTTCCGACATACCCTAAATACTTGTAAGTTTCAGTTGGAGAGAGGGATCTCAGGTTTATAGAATCCGAGAGTTGACATCTCACGGATTCCATAATCTCTCCACGCTTTACATGCATGACCGCACATTTGTCCACACCAAACTCCATTCTGATGGCACTACTGAAAGTTTCAGTTACCTTCAGTAGCTCCATCAGTTGCAAATTACTGGGGGCAAAGAGTTTCAGATCATCCATGTAAAGGAGGTGAGATATAACCTGACAACCTCTCTTCAACCGATAGCCTAGTCCTGAATTCTCCAGCAGTGTGCTAAGAGGATTCAAGGCTAGGCAAAACCAAAGCGAACTCAAACTATCGCCCTGAAATATACCCCGCTCGATCCTTACCGGCTCGCTATTCCTCTGGATATTTTGACATCCTGGATAGCGAAGGACTGTCCTCATACATGACGTCAGGAAGGTGCGTAGCGTTGCATCAATTTTATACAATTCTAGCACCCTCATGAGCCATGTATGAGGCACCGAGTCATAGGCCTTCTTATAGTCTATCCAACATGTCGACAGATCCCTTCGGGAACGGCGAACCTGTTGGCTAATGACAATTTCAATGAGGAGTAGCTCCTTAGTACCGCGGGACCCGTTCCTACATCCACTCTGAGAGAAAGACATTATTGAATTAGTTTCAATATGATCGTTAATCTTTGCTCTCAAAATGGACGTAAGAACTTTATAGACCGTTGGTAAACACGTAATCGGTCTATAATTTTTAGGCTCCGCGGTACTACCTGATTTATGGAGCAGGTGGGTTATTCCTGTACTTATTAGGAACTGAGGCAGCGACCCGGACTCTAAGGCAGACTGGAATAGAGATGCCAAGCGAGCGTGCGATCTTTTGAACCATTTGATCCAAAAATTGTGCAGTCCGTCCGGCCCTGGAGATTTCCAGTTGGGCAACGGACGGACTGCACAAGCGATATCTTGGGGGCTGATGTTAATTGCCCCCATTTCTGGTAATGGATCGCACGCTCGTTCGACCTCCCGTATCCAATCTCCTTCGGTGTGACTGACAGGCACCGACCAGATGCTGCGCCAGAATGAGCTCATGGCGTCATCATCCGGCAGGCGCGTGTCAGTCACACCTTGTTCCGGTCGCTCCCAAGCCCTGTATACCCACCTTTCATTACTTCGGAATGAGCGATTCAAGGTGTATCGCTCCACTCGCCGCCTATACCTACGAATACGGTTTGCCCATGCATACACCTTCTGCTTCAGGAAGTCGATGCGCTCTGTGACACAGAACGTGTAGTCTTGGGGGCTGATATCAGTCCCCGAAAACGCCCGTCTCACAAAGCGCATCACTCTAGGGCGAGTGTTGCCCTCCCTGAAGCAGATCAGTTTGCCGATTAACGCCCCACAGATACGACGCTCGGTCCTGCACTGCCAGGCCGGTACGGCTAGTTTTGGTCGTGTAACTCTGTCATTGGTTATTTTGACGTGAGCTACACGACATGCCGCTACAGCCGCGCAGTACAACATCGAGTGAGCATCAGTGAGGTCTTCGCAGTCATCAAAATAATTTGACAACTGCGAATCCAGAGCTGCCACCAGCGCCCTGTTTTTGTTATGCATGGGCAAACGAGGTAAGCGTGGCCTAAGTTCAGGCGGCATGTAGCGATATTCCCGAATAGCACACTCCAAAGCACTCCTCAATTCGTCATTGCACTGGGTACTTACGTTTGTAACCCTGTCATTACTATCTTCGTCAGCGTGGCCGGATATTTCGGTTGACTGTGGTGGTGCCAAAGTCTGCGACGGAAGAGTAATGACATGGCTACACATTTCCGTTCGGAGGCGATCAGCACACCGTCATCCAACATACGGTTACGCTGGATGACGCGCACCTGATCCGATAGTCGTTGAGCCGAACCGACTGCCACGGCCGGTGTCACAGCACTCACAGTGGAGCTGGGTTCCGGCGACGGCGAGGCGGAGCTGAGCGACGAGGCCGGAGGTGGTGGGCGTGCTCGTCGAGCTGCGGCTCTTGTCAGTAGGTGTAAATTGGGGTTTCTGGATCAGAGGAGATCCAGAAACACCCAATTTACATCAAAATTTTAAAAATGTACATTCAAATATACGAAATCTTGTTTGTTGAATTGATGGAAAAAAAAATCAATTCAAATAGATTCTGATCTTATACATTGTCTACATTCTAAATGGTCTTAAAGGTGTCATAAGTTTTTTATTAAATAAAACTAAAAATAAGGTTAATATAATATATATTATTAGAAGAAAAATTCAATCAAGAATAGCAACACCACGACGGGCTATAAAAGGAAGGTGGCTGGCGGCACTCGTCCATTTTCTCATCGGTCGTCACAGAGTGCTGAAGCTCTGTCCGAACTATTAGCGATCGTCGTTATTTCAAATTTCTCTTTGTTTGCCATTTTTATTTAAATTGTAATTTGTTTGGCCGAAGGCCATTAAAATCTTTTTAAAAAATCAGTTTGTGTTTCTATTTGTAAGATCAGAAGTGGGATTCGAAGGCTGAAAAGCCGCTGAAAGGCCTACAACATTTCTGGTTTTATAAAGGAAAACTTAGTATTCCTCCACGTGGCTTGGTTATTTAATATTCGGGCAGAGTTTTTGTGTGCGTGATGCCTGCCAACGATCAACGCAGCAAACGGAAACGCCGTGGGCGAACTCCTTCACCCAATCCAATGGAAGAGATCCTGAGGAGGCTGCGCGTGTTGGAGGACCAGCCCCGTGCGTCTGTGGAGACGCAAGCCATTGCAACAACCAGCGCTGGCCCTAGCCGCGCCGCTGAGCTGCCCAACACGACACCATCGACATCGGAGCTTGGGGCGCCGCTGTGCGAGCTCGTGTCCGCGCAAATGGGGACGCCGCCGCCGACTCCACACACTAGCAACATGGAATCAACGCAGTCTGAAGACGTGGTGACGAACGCTGCAGAGCGTCTTTTGACCGCTATCAGCTGTGCTCAGGTCAGATCCAACCGATATTTTGTCTCTGATTTTGATCCGAGTGTTCATGACTTCGACACGTGGTGTAATGAAGTAGAGAGAGCCCGTATTTCAAACAGTTGGGACGACAGAGAATGCCTTGCTCGCGTCGGACATTGTCTAAAGGGCGAATCTCGCACCTGGCTTAGCCAATGGACAAGCACTATTCGCACATGGTCCAATTTCAAATTGGAACTAAAAGCGCTGTGCCCACGTTCTGTCGATGTCGCGAACATTCTTTACGATGTAATGCGGACAGAGTCCGATAAATACTCCACATACGCTGAGTATGCTCGTAAATCGCTTTTAAGGTTACACATAGTTAAAGGTCTAAGTAGCGAGCTGCTCACTGCTACTATTATTCGTGGAATTGCAGATCCACAGATTCGCGCTATGGCTACCAACGCTAAATTATCACCCGATTCTATAGTGGAGTTTTTATCGAGCTTTGTAAAACCTTCTAACAGCCATATTAGGAAAGTGTATTCTAATGGTAACCGATCTGATAAGTCTTACAACAGTAGTAACTCAAATCGCAAACGTCAATATGATTCTAAAGATTCAAAATCAATAAAATGTTTCCAGTGCAATAGATTCGGTCATAAGAGTGCTAATTGTAACAAACGGTCAAATACTAATAGTGACGATAAAACAGTCGCGTTACCGACGACATCTCGTGGCGATCCGTTGAAGTGTACATATTGCAAAAAAGTAGGTCATTCCGAGGATAAATGTTTTGCTAAGGAACGCGCAAAATCTCGAAATAATAATGATGTCAATTTTTGTCGCGAAATTACGGGTAGTTATAAAAATCGTGATGTGATTATTGCTGTCATAATGGGAATACCGCTAGACGTACTAATTGATAGTGGTTCATGTGTTTCGTTATTGTTAGTAGTGTTATTGTCGAAAAATATTGTTAAACATTTCCAGTGTCATTTAAAGCCTACTAATCAGTTATTATGCGGCCTGGGCGGTACGGAAGTTAGATCGGAATCATTTGTGACATTACCCGTTGAGTTTTGCGATGCCACAATAGGAATAGATTTCTGTGTTGTAGATGACAATAATTTAAATGTACCCGTCCTAATCGGTACAGACGTACTGAATAGGAAAGGTATTACCTATGTTAGGACCGGTGATTGCCAACGTATAGTTCGTAGTGAAGTGACCGTAAACGATGTTATGCAAGTAAATACGATTTCTTTGTCCGATCAAGTTAATACGTCCGTATCTGGAAATGATAGGGAGCGATTACTAGAGATTCTTACCAAGTATTCTAAATTATTTTTAAGTGGTACCGCGACCACAACAGTGAAAGATAGTGAGATGCATATCAAGTTAACAACTGATGTGCCCGTGTACTACAGACCCTACAAATTATCGCATGACGAAAAATTAAAAGTACGTACTATAGTAAAGGATTTGCTCGAGAAAGGAATTATTCGCGAGTCCGATTCAGAATACGCTAGTCCGATCCTACTAGTAAAAAAGAAGGATGGTTCTGATAGAATGGTCGTGGACTACCGCGCACTGAATCGAATCACTGTCAAAACTAGACATCCACTCCCTTTGATCAACGACTATATAGATAGGTTAGGTAACGCTCGCTGGTTTAGCTCTCTAGACATGGTTTCCGGTTTCCATCAACTTAGAGTTGCTGAAGAGTCCATTCATAAGACTGCATTCGTTACACCAGAAGCCCAGTATGAATATTGCAAGGTACCTTACGGTTTAGCTAACGCGCCAATTTTCTATCAGAAAACTATCTCTAAAACGCTTAAACCCTTCATTGATGCTGGAAAGGTCATGGTCTACATTGATGACGTGTTGATACTGACGGACGGGATTGACGAAAACCTCGTTTTACTAGATTCGGTTATAAAAACGCTAACTGAAGCAGGTTTTTCGATTAATTTGAAGAAATGCACTTTTCTTACCAACGAAATAGAATACCTAGGTAGGGTTATAAAAGATGGTCAGGTTAGACCGAGCAATTATAAAATTGATGCATTGGTTAAATCACAGCGACCGAGTAATGTCAAACAGGTCCGCCAATTTCTTGGCCTCGCAGGCTACTTCCGAAGATACATTCCTAATTACGCGATTAAGACTGCACAAATCGCTGCGCTAACTAGAAAAGGCTTAATCTTTAAATGGAGTAATGAACACGAAAATGCACGTCAAGACATCATTTCTTATTTAACCAATGAACCAATTTTAGCTATATTCGATCCTGAATTGACAACTGAGCTGCATACAGATGCCAGTTCTATTGGTTACGGCGGAATCCTTATGCAAGTAAACAAAGACAGCCGTAGGCAGGTAGTTGGTTATTTTAGCAAGTTGACCGCTGGCGCGGAATCAAAATATCACAGCTATGAGCTGGAGACCCTTGCGGTAGTAAAATCATTACAACATTTTAGGCAATATTTAATTGGTAAATCTTTTAAAATAATCACAGATTGTAATGCATTAAAAATGACACAACGTAAGAAGGATCTCCAACCCAGAGTTGCAAGATGGTGGATGTATATGCAGGATTTTGATTTCTCGCTAGAATATCGTAAAGGCGCACTTATGTCGCATGTAGACTATTTGAGTAGGAATCCGGTCAATATTATTAACGTTATTCAAAAACCAAAAAATTGGGCTCAAGTGGCACAGGCAGGTGACGAGGAAACATTAACGTTACTTGAAAAATTAAATAACGGTCAGTTAGATAACACTCGTTACGTAAAACGTGATGACCTCTTGTACTATAAGTATGACGTCACGGGCGAGCAACCGCGATTCTTATGTTATGTACCAAAGGCATTTCGCTTAAGTTTATTACGCGTTTTCCATGACGAGCATGAACACATTGGTGTAGACAAAACTACTGATCTGATCCTGCGACACTTTTGGTTCCCCGGTCTTAGACAATTTGTCAGGAAATACGTCACGCACTGCGTAGTGTGCATTTCACATAAGCAAGTTCCTCGCGCACCTTTGCAACCAATATCCTCTTGGGAAAAGGCTCCGGTACCATTTGATACAATTCACGCGGATGTACTCGGACCACTGAGAGAAAGTGATGGTCATAAACATGTACTTATTGTAGTTGACGCGTATACTAAGTATTGTTTACTTTATGCCTTACCTAGACAAGATTGTAGCGAGTTGAAACGCGTAATGACCCAAATAATCTCACTCTTTGGTACTTTTAAAAGACTAGTGTGCGATAGAAGTCGTATGTTCGATAACCATGAGTTTAATAATTGGATTTCTAATTATGGAATCGAAGTGCATTTTATTACCCCTGAAATGCACCAGGAAAACGGACAAGTAGAACGTTATTGTCGTACAGTTTTAAACATGATACGAGTTGAAGTAAATCATAACGAAAATGATTGGTCCAAAATATTATGGAAACTGCAATTGGTTTTAAACGTGACTAAACATAGGACTACTCAATATTCATCATTAAATCTCCTAATTGGCACTGATTCCACTACACCTGTAATAAATTCTTTGATTAAAGATATAACTTGCGAAGGTTCGAATCCAAACCGTGATGCAATTCGTGAGATAAGACGGCAACGTGCAGAAGGACTTATTCGCGAAAACAAAGACAAACAAGACTCTTACACTAACAAAAATAGGAAACCACCAAAAAGGTTTCAAGTCAATGATTTAGTCTATGTGATTAAGAGCTCTCAAAGCACCGGTAAGCTAGATAGCGGTATGAGAGGCCCTTATAAAGTTATTAAGCTCCTCCCTAACGATAGATATGAGGTCCAATTGTTAGCCGGAGCTTATGGAAAGACTAGTCAGGCAGCTGCTGCATACATGGTGTTATGGAAGGGTGAATGGACACCCGAAACTTGCGCTGCATTTTTTGAAGGTACTTGTTGTACGATTGCTATTTTATGTTTGCTTTGCTAAGCTTATGTACCTACTAGTCTTTCCCCTATTTCTGAGCTAGATTATGTACCAAACAAGCCTATATTTATTGATCTTGGCTACGTTAAGTGTTGTGTTCAGTGGAAGAGACCCGTGTAAATCCTGTGCGCCTGGTATTGGGTTGACCCTGACACTGGTGGTTTCTGGGGTGAGTCGGTGGTGCAACCGACAACAGACCTGTGTAAATCCAGCCCTTATTTGGTTTCTGGGGTGAGTCGGTGGCGCAACCGACAACAGACCTGTGTAAATCCAGCCCTTATTAGGTATCTGGGGTGACCTACTAGAGACTGATGTAAATCCTGTTTGCGCACGAGAGTATGTGCGGGGTATTCGGTTGCGTGGGAACAGACCTGTGTAAAACCTATGTGATTTGAAACGCTAGTGTGTAGCGTTTATTACTTTTCATGTTGACTTGTTTGGCTAATCGGTACATAATCTGACGCTTTTATGCACTATACGAATTTAGACCAACTGCTGATACACGATGTGAATAAGTATGTTTCTTAGAGTGTGTGTATCTTCACAGAAACCGATGATGACGCCGAACAGCCGTTGGACGCGGAGGGTGTTGCTGGACCATCCTCGAGTTCCTGTTGAGGGCTTCGAGCACGCAGCCCCGTCAGGAGAAGCCGTATTAGAAGAAAAATTCAATCAAGAATAGCAACACCACGACGGGCTATAAAAGGAAGGTGGCTGGCGGCACTCGTCCATTTTCTCATCGGTCGTCACAGAGTGCTGAAGCTCTGTCCGAACTATTAGCGATCGTCGTTATTTCAAATTTCTCTTTGTTTGCCATTTTTATTTAAATTGTAATTTGTTTGGCCGAAGGCCATTAAAATCTTTTTAAAAAATCAGTTTGTGTTTCTATTTGTAAGAATATATATATATATTTGTGCTATGAAACAATGGATGGGATAACAAATTTCATCTTCAGACAGAATCTGGTACGGTATTTTTTGAGGTTATCTTTGGGTTTTGGATCACTTTCTTTTGCTTCAGTGATGGTGACTCAATTTATATGAAATAAATTTCATGTCCTGGCAGAAACTGGTAGCAATCAATATCTTCTAATGCAGGTAATACTAACTCATGTGCTGTATCACTCTCCTGATTAAATAAATCTGCTGTTGCCGTCGATATATTACTCTCACTAGTCTTGGGGGAACTCTTAATCATTTTTTTATGATCAGCTTGTTTGTTGCTAACTTTGACGAATGTGTGAAGATTGTCACCAGGTTCGCTTTTGAGTATAAGGTGGTGAGTATTTTTCAAGTTAAATTTCACTGAATCTCCCACCTTCTGGTATAATAAATCTTCTGTTGGGGTTATATCATTTTCCTGATGTTTTAATTCACCTGTGTTATTTTTTTTTTCTAGGTTGCATATCTTGAATATAAATTATCTCACCCTTAGCATTCTTGCAAATCATTTTACAAGTTCTATCTAAATCAGATTTCACTGAGTGAAACATTATATATATGACGGAATATCAGAATGGGCAGCGGAGCGATCTTTGTGATAGTCATCCATCATGGGCGTGTTGTAGAAGAAACGTTGTAATAATAGCACGTTTGTGATTCTTAACAGTCCCTCGTTTCATTCGATTACATTTGTAAACAAAATATACGGGCAAACACAAGATGAAACTAGATTACGAGCCAATAGGTTAGCACGCGTGCACTTCGTACGCTGTCTGTCAAAAGAATGCCAGCTGTCACGGCGTAGACGCAAACTTGCTACCCTATTCGGGGTTACCCGCTCATATTTTATAAATCGCCATTTATATTCGACCAATTGAAATAAATCACCATTTGAATTTTGAATTTAACAATAATTACTATTCAACCAAAAAACACAATCAGTCTCTCATCTTAAATCTTGGATTTACTTTTAATTTAGCTGCGCGCCGTCACGGCCGTCCTGCATCTTCACACGTCCTCGTGTGTATTGCTCTCATCTTCACTATCGACGGTCAAACAGAAAGACACAATGATTAACATTATTCTCCACTCGGTCACCCTGACTCATATTTAAAGCAATACTTATAAGGCACCTAAATCTGATTATTTATCATTTTGAGTAAACAGAGCGCGCGATAGCGATGGTCGTTGAATGAACGAACTAGTTAATTCGACCGTCGACGTACTGTGAACGAATCGACGGTTCACCGATAAACGATGGACTAGTCGAATCCGTAGACGCCTCAGACGGTTAAACTGAAACTCGCAACTCGCTTGCGCGACGCGACGCAACGGCGAGACGGGCGAGACGAGAACGAGAACGTAGACTGGTACATACAAATTCAATCGTCCGTTGAAATTTGTTGAAAGTTGCAAACAAATTTGAACTCTAAATCTATTAGCAGGGAGTTGATATTTGTTTGTTGTACGGGTCGAATGAAATTATTGTTGTGCTATGTGAAGAAAAGGATGCCTATTGATGGATGTTTGGTAGTTTCGCGAGTGCGAAAGAGAAAGGCGATGGACGGGTCAAACTATGCGAGACAAACCAGTTTTTACTTGTTTGTTATTACTTACGTAGTTCATCTTGTTTTTATTTTAAAATTCATTGCGTGCGTGACTAATCGCGCTCCGCGCTGAAGGTTCCTTCCGTTCTACCGTTTTCGAATGTTTGCGAATTCAACGATTAACTGGTTTTGTATATATTTAATTAATGTATATAAAATCAGTTGATCTTCTAAATACGCCAGAATAGTGAATAAAACTTTATTAGTAATTAACTCTATTCAGTATTCAGCCAGTCCTAAGCCTGGAAAAGTATGAAGGGAAGTTCAAATTAATAGGTACATAAAGCACGCGGGAGACTAGTCTAAAGTCAACCGCCTACGTCACCGTCGACGCCGTAGATTTCGTCGTAAAGTTTACCAAGCTAACGCGTAAACTAGTCGACGAATTCAACTAGTTGATCGACTAGTCGATGAACGAAATTGGACGGTCTAGTTTCGTTGACGCCAAATACGTCGACGACCCATCCCTAGCGCGCGAGATAAATCGCGGCACGTCATTGGTTACCCTTTAGTCTTGGGGTTGCCTCTCGTTACAAGGTATATTTATTTATTCTCTTGGTCACAGAAATAAGTTATGTTTCGAGCAATAGCTGTTGAATTGCTGAAACAAACACTTGAATTTTCAAACTAAAAATACAAGTGGTTTTGTTAGCGTCACGTCTGTTGTTGGTTATGGTTTTTGTAACCTATTTGGTCTGTGGTTTTTGTCTACGTTCGTTTTCATCGTCGCGTCGCGTTGCTCGAACTAGGCAAAGGAATCGTCATTCAGTCTTAAAACGGAACAATAAATAAGCAATAAATTCTTATAATTATTAAATTTGTGTATGTTTTACTCTATTTCATAAAATACTTATAGAAAGCCCTTTATTTTAAATTTTAAACCCCTAAAATTCTCAGTCGAGATTGATCGATTATGATTAAAAGAATTTGTGTCAAGTTCTTAACTCGTCAACGAAACAGCGACGAGAGGCTGCAGCTTACAGTTCGTCGACGAGCTCAGCCACGCTAGTGAATACCGTTTGTATCAGCGACACACGCTCGATCGATCTCAAGGCTGTCTCGTCGACGAGCTCGTCGCAGCTTACAGCCACGAAATTGTCATTTAGAGAATAGCACTGCAGCTCCGCCTCGCCGTCGCCGGAACCCAGCTCCACTGTGAGTGCTGTGACACCGGCCGTGGCAGTCGGTTCGGCTCAACGACTATCGGATCAGGTGCGCGTCATCCAGCGTAACCGTATGTTGGATGACGGTGTGCTGATCGCCTCCGAACGGAAATGTGTAGCCATGTCATTACTCTTCCGTCGCAGACTTTGGCACCACCACAGTCAACCGAAATATCCGGCCACGCTGACGAAGATAGTAATGACAGGGTTACAAACGTAAGTACCCAGTGCAATGACGAATTGAGGAGTGCTTTGGAGTGTGCTATTCGGGAATATCGCTACATGCCGCCTGAACTTAGGCCACGCTTACCTCGTTTGCCCATGCATAACAAAAACAGGGCGCTGGTGGCAGCTCTGGATTCGCAGTTGTCAAATTATTTTGATGACTGCGAAGACCTCACTGATGCTCACTCGATGTTGTACTGCGCGGCTGTAGCGGCATGTCGTGTAGCTCACGTCAAAATAACCAATGACAGAGTTACACGACCAAAACTAGCCGTACCGGCCTGGCAGTGCAGGACCGAGCGTCGTATCTGTGGGGCGTTAATCGGCAAACTGATCTGCTTCAGGGAGGGCAACACTCGCCCTAGAGTGATGCGCTTTGTGAGACGGGCGTTTTCGGGGACTGATATCAGCCCCCAAGACTACACGTTCTGTGTCACAGAGCGCATCGACTTCCTGAAGCAGAAGGTGTATGCATGGGCAAACCGTATTCGTAGGTATAGGCGGCGAGTGGAGCGATACACCTTGAATCGCTCATTCCGAAGTAATGAAAGGTGGGTATACAGGGCTTGGGAGCGACCGGAACAAGGTGTGACTGACACGCGCCTGCCGGATGATGACGCCATGAGCTCATTCTGGCGCAGCATCTGGTCGGTGCCTGTCAGTCACACCGAAGGAGATTGGATACGGGAGGTCGAACGAGCGTGCGATCCATTACCAGAAATGGGGGCAATTAACATCAGCCCCCAAGATATCGCTTGTGCAGTCCGTCCGTTGCCCAACTGGAAATCTCCAGGGCCGGACGGACTGCACAATTTTTGGATCAAATGGTTCAAAAGATCGCACGCTCGCTTGGCATCTCTATTCCAGTCTGCCTTAGAGTCCGGGTCGCTGCCTCAGTTCCTAATAAGTACAGGAATAACCCACCTGCTCCATAAATCAGGTAGTACCGCGGAGCCTAAAAATTATAGACCGATTACGTGTTTACCAACGGTCTATAAAGTTCTTACGTCCATTTTGAGAGCAAAGATTAACGATCATATTGAAACTAATTCAATAATGTCTTTCTCTCAGAGTGGATGTAGGAACGGGTCCCGCGGTACTAAGGAGCTACTCCTCATTGAAATTGTCATTAGCCAACAGGTTCGCCGTTCCCGAAGGGATCTGTCGACATGTTGGATAGACTATAAGAAGGCCTATGACTCGGTGCCTCATACATGGCTCATGAGGGTGCTAGAATTGTATAAAATTGATGCAACGCTACGCACCTTCCTGACGTCATGTATGAGGACAGTCCTTCGCTATCCAGGATGTCAAAATATCCAGAGGAATAGCGAGCCGGTAAGGATCGAGCGGGGTATATTTCAGGGCGATAGTTTGAGTTCGCTTTGGTTTTGCCTAGCCTTGAATCCTCTTAGCACACTGCTGGAGAATTCAGGACTAGGCTATCGGTTGAAGAGAGGTTGTCAGGTTATATCTCACCTCCTTTACATGGATGATCTGAAACTCTTTGCCCCCAGTAATTTGCAACTGATGGAGCTACTGAAGGTAACTGAAACTTTCAGTAGTGCCATCAGAATGGAGTTTGGTGTGGACAAATGTGCGGTCATGCATGTAAAGCGTGGAGAGATTATGGAATCCGTGAGATGTCAACTCTCGGATTCTATAAACCTGAGATCCCTCTCTCCAACTGAAACTTACAAGTATTTAGGGTATGTCGGAAGCGTTAGGCATCAATGTTACTGGCATTCGTTGAGGGAGCGCTTCTTTGGCCGCCTGAAGAAGGTGTTTAACAGCCTTCTATCGGGCGGAAACAAGGTGCACGCTTTCAACGGATGGGTCATGCCGGTATTGATGTACTCTTTCGGCGTACTCAAATGAACTCAAACGGAACTTGACGCCCTGGATAGGCGGGTCCGTACACTGCTGACTGCACATCGAATGCATCACCCACGGTCGTCGGTAATGAGACTGTATATCCCGCGAAAGTGTGGAGTTCGAGGCTTTTTAAATGCTAAGACTCTCCACAATCGCGAGATATGCAGTCTCAGGGAATATTTCCTAGCTGTCGACGTGGGTATGCATCGAGATGTAGTGGCGGTGGACAAGGGACTCACCCCGCTCTCCTTGGCAAATGAGAACTGGCTCAAACCTGCGGTGCTGGACACTAACGATCGCAGGGCGATATGGCAGAGCAAGGAACTTCACGGACGCTTTTTCCGGGCCCTACACGGGCCCGACGTGGATCAGTTAGCGTCCGTAGCCTGGCTACGTTTTGGTGACCTCTTTGGGGAAACCGAAGGTTTTGTCTGTGCAATTATGGACGAAGTTGTCATGACGAAAAACTACCGGAGATTTATTGTGAAGGACGGCACGGTTGACATATGTCGGGCATGTCACCGTCCGGGAGGATCCATTCGCCACATTATCTCTGGTTGTTCTCGTCTTGCTAACGGAGAGTACTTGCATAGACACAACCTTGTAGCCAGGATTATCCATCAGCAACTTGCTCTGAAATACTCTCTTGTGGAATCGGAGGTGCCGTACCACAGGTATGTGCCCGACCCAGTTCTCGATAATGGCAGTGTCACATTGTACTGGGATCGGTCCATCATCACTGACAGGACTATTATTGCAAATAAGCCTGATATAGTGGTGGTGGTGTATATTATTAACAACAACGTAAATGAAAAATTCAGAAAACTCGATAGCAACTTGAATAATTTAAATTCACGAATAGAAGAACAAGAAAAGAGACTTGACGAGATTGAGAAAAATACTAAACAACGAAATGTGGTATTATTTGGTGTAGAAGAAGGGGAAACATCGTACTTTGAATTGTTAGGATCAATTTTAAACATAATTAGAAACAAACTTAAAATCAGTATTCAGGAGTTTGAAGTGGAATCCGTAAAGAGACTTGGAAAAAGGAGTGAAAACCCTAGACCAGTGGTAGTCGCGTTTACAACACTCGGAATGAAAATCAAAATATTGAAAAACAAGAAAGAACTGGCAGGGTGTAATATTTATATAAAACACGAATTTCCGACAAAGGTACTAAAAATCAGGGAACAATTAAAAAAACAACTAAAACTTGAAAAAGAAAACGGAAATGAAGCTTTCATACTCTACGATAAACTCATTGTCAAACAAAACAAAGAAAAACCTAACAATAAAAGGGCACCTTCAGATTCCCCGCCACAATCTACTTCTACTTATAGTAAAGATAACATATCCTTTAGCAGGACTAATAACAAAAAGAAACTGAAAGGAAATAACCAAATTACTAGTTACATGAAACAAAGTGACAAAACAAACACAGATCCAGCTAATAACCACACAAATGAAGCATGAAATTCACAGGCCCCCTCCAAGCTGAAAACAATCACCCAGAAAAAGAAGAAAAAACCACACATAAGATCTCCCAGTACGGCTGGTCCCCGCGGGAGTGATCGACTAAAACCCTCCTTGCATTACAATGAAAATAATACTTCATCATATCTTAATATATGCACACTTAATGTCAGATCTTTGGTGAGCGATACGAGACAGGCTGAGCTGATACATGCCTTGAAGGACATCCATTGGGATATTTTGGGTCTATCCGAGACAAGACAAAAAGACTTCGAAATCCTGGAAAAAGACAACCTCATACTTATGTACTCAGGAAATAAGAGCGGCTACAGTGGCGTTGGCTTTTTGCTGAAAGATTACATGAAAATTCACGTAACGAATTTAAAACCCATCTCAGACAGAATAGCCCGACTCGACTTAAACTTTAATAACACCCAAATTAATATTATTCAGGTTTACTGCCCAACAGAAAAATCGAAAGATGAAGACATACAGATATTCTACGAGGACTTAATTATGGCCTTGGAGAATACAGGCCAAAATATGATAATAATGGGAGACTTTAATGCCAAAATTGGTGCCGCTAAAAATGAAGACAGAGACATAATGGGCCCTTTTTGCTATGATAGTAAAAGAAGCAAAAGAGGAAAATTATTAACAGAGTTTTGCATAGAACATCGGCTCCATATTATGAATACTTACTTTAAAAAGAAACAAAAACAAAAATGGACTTGGTGTTCCCCCGACGGTAAAACCTACAATGAAATTGATTACTTTCTCACAAATAATAAAAACAGAGTGAGGGATGTCAATATTATAAACACATCGCACCCTACCGACCATAGATTGATACGAGCAAAATACTCAATAGGGTCGCAAATAAAATCAAGAAAATCATTCAAAGGTAGAGTCTGCGCCCTAACACCATTGGAAAAAGAAACACTCAAAAACAATTTTATTGAGGCTTCTGCATTCATGACTGATACTGAAAATGTACAAGAATCATACTCAGCAATGATAAAAACTATAAAAAACGTGACGTCATCTTCAAATAACTCTTCAAAAACACTGCCCACAGCCAATATTCCGCGAGACATTGCTGAACTTATAGACCGAAGAACATCCCTAAAAGAAAAGAAGAATAAGACCAAAACCGAAAAACAAGAACTCACCAAACTCTATAAAACAATCAAGAGAAAAATAAAGAGAAATAAATACTCAGATAGACTAAAAATTATTGAGGAAGAGCTAACCCTAAATAGTTCAGTGAAGAGAGGACAGCAGCGTCTAAATAATGTGCGAAATTGGATTCCATCCCTAATATCCAAAGACGGACGATCAACTTCTAATAGAAGCGAGCTAGTAGAAACTGCAACAAAGTTTTATGAAGATTTATATCAACGTAGAGACGAAATTAACAGTACAGTTAGAGCTGATGGGGTAAACATAGAAGTGCCAATGTTTATGGAAGAGGAAATAAGTAGCGCCATTTTGTCTCTTAAGTCCTTAAAGAGCCCGGGAGAAGATGGAATTACCAATGATATACTGAAGAATCTGATCGAACCACTGGCTCCTATTGTTACGAAACTGTTCAATAATATCTTGGCTCAGGAAAACATTCCTTCTGAATGGGAGACGTCTATCATAACATTGCTGTACAAGAAGGGAAATCCGGAAGATATTAGCAACTATAGACCTATAAGCTTATTACAGACTACGTACAAAGTTTTTACACAAGTTTTGCTTAAAAGAATGATGCCGACTCTGGAGTTTAACCAACCTAAAGAACAAGCAGGTTTCCGCCCAAGGTACTCTACAATTGATCATATATTTGTTGTGACACAAATTATCGAAAAATATGAAGAATACGGAAAGAGGCTCTACATTGCTTTCGTTGATTATTCGAAAGCATTCGACTCAATTGGACACTTAGCTCTGTGGAAAGCTCTAGATCATCAAGGAGTACCCCAAAAGTACGTAAAAATATTAAAGGAAATTTATAAAAGGGGTAAAGCCAAAGTAAAATTAGAAAGACAAGGGAGATCCTTCGAAGTGCAGCGCGGAGTCAGGCAGGGAGACCCGATTTCACCAAACCTGTTTACCGCTCTCCTTGAAACCATTTTCCGAAACTTACACTGGGACTCTATAGGGATCAACATTAATGGCGAATTATTGAACCACTTACGCTTCGCAGATGATATCGTACTTATATGTGAGAACCACAGACATTTAGAATATATGCTGCAAACGTTGGATAGAGAAAGCAGAAAATGTGGACTGACAATGAATTTGGAGAAGACTCGTGTAATGACTAACGCAGAAAATATACCAGTAAAAATATTATGTAAAGAAATAGAGTACGTGGAAGAGTATGTATATTTAGGTCAGAACATCACTTTTAAAGAGCAAACTGCGGGCGAAGTAGAGCGTAGAATCAAACTCGCTTGGAAAAGATATTGGTCTCTAAAGCATATCTTCAAATCAAAACTCCCAATCGCGCTAAAGAAAAAGGCATTTGAAACTGTCGTGTCGCCTACACTGCTCTACGGATGCCAGAGCTGGGCACTAACAAAAGAAATAATCAACAAACTTCAAGTTTTCCAGCGGGCCGTCGAACGAAGTATGTTAGGACTGAAACTACGAGACAGAATTCGAAACTCCGAAATTAGAATGAACACCAAACTGATAGACGTAGCAGATTTAGCCTGTAGGCTAAAATGGAGATGGGCAGGACACGCGGCGCGCGCAGACGATGGGCGCTGGAGCGAGCGGGTGCTCCACTGGTGGCCGCGCGGCGAGACGCGCCGCCGCGGCCGCCCGTGCCGCCGCTGGAGCGACGACGTTGTGCGAGTCGCTGGACATATTTGGACCAGGCTCGCCAAGGACAGGAAAGTATGGAAATGCATGGAGGAGGCCTATGCCCAATCTTGGGTACCCAAAAATTATTTATAATATATATATTCTAATCCTTATGACTAAACTAATTAATTACTCATCATATTTATAGTATAAATTTTTTTTTATCAATTTAATTTTATCAACTGAACTTCGATTGTCTGAAATCAGAATGAATTTTTATATTAATCTTTGAACAAATTATTAAATTACTATTGAACTATACTATTATTGTAATAATTAAATTATTTGTGTTTTCGTTGAATTACTATTGTTAATATTATTATCGAATTATTATTGTATTATTGAATATTATTGAATTACTATTGGTATGAATGGATAATTTAAGTATGACATTGAAATATGGAATTATAAAGATTTTTAATTTAGGTGTATGATTTTAAATGCATGAAATGGTTTAGATACTAGGGAATGTTCCAGATTTAATTTGTTAATTTATATACTTTGGGATTAAATGGCTTTATTATTATTATTATTATTATTATTATTATTATTATTAGTGGTGGTGGACCGAATCGAGAGGCGTGCAATGATTGTAGATATAACCGTTCCGCATGACGAGAACCTCGTGAAAGCCGAGAACGATAAACAAATAAAATATCTTGACTTGGCTCGCGAGGTTATCGAAATGTGGAATGTGAATTCGGCAATCATTGTACCGATAGTCGTCTCAGCCAACGGTTTAATAGCCAAGAGCCTCGACCAACACCTCAGGAGGCTTTCGTTAGGCAGCTGGATCAAGGGCTTGATTCAGGAAGCAGTACTTCTGGACACGGCTCGTATCGTTAGGAGGTTCCTCTCTTTGGAGCCCTGACTGCCGGTAGCTTGGACCCTGTTCCCGATACCAGTGGGCTACTATTTTTATATTTTTATATGTTTTTTATTTTTATTTGTAGGAATATTTAAAAATATAATTAATATGTATAGAAAATGAATAAAGAGAATAATAATAATAATAAAGCCTTTTTTATTTCCATGCTCCTTACATTGAATTTTAAAGTAACGTAATACTAAGTACAAGATAAATAAAAAAAAAGTGTGTTTAGTGCATGGCTCCTCTCCGGATATAGGCCTCCTCCAACTGTTTCCAAAATTTTCGGTTAACCGCCTTCGTCATCCAGTCTTCGCCGGCTGTGATTTTAATTTCATCGACCCATCGATCTTTAGGTCTTCCTCTGATCCTTTTTCCACTGGGTCCCTTCCATTTAGTGACTCGTTTAGTCCATCTCTTGTCTGTACTGCGGGCGATGTGACCAGCCCATCTCCATTTTAGCTGTTGTGCGTGACGTTCTGCGTCTATTAATTTTGTTTTCTTGCGAATATCTTCGCTCTTGATTTTATCGCTAAGCTTAATTCCTAGCATACTTCTTTCCACGCTGCACGCTGGCACGAACGAATTTTCTGCTTAGTTCTCTCTTGGAAAATCCAAGTTTGTGTTTGTGTTTGTGTGTGTGTTTGAGTAACAGACAGGAATCTACAACGTTCTTTTTAAGTTTTAATGGAAGTTTTGCTTTTAGGATTTCTTTGAAGCTCCAGTATTTCCTCCAAGTCATGTTGATTCGACGCTCTATTTCATCTTCATGTCGCGATTTCTTGAATGAGATTTGATTCCCAAGGTACACATAACTGTCCACATACTCTATCGGTGTTCCATTTACTATTATAGCCTATTGTGTGCTATTTGTAGAGACTTTTGTTTTGGATGTATTTAAATGTAATCCTATTTTTTTGCTGGCGTTGTTCAGTTCGCAAATCATTACTTCCAATTGTTTTGATGTTTTTGCAAAGAGAATGATGTCATCTGCGAAACGTAGGTTACTTATGAACTCTACATCTATTTTTATTCCTTTGTTTCTCCAATCTAAGTTTTGCATTATATCTTGCAGCACGGCTATGAATATTTTCGGTGATAAAGGATCTCCTTGTTTCACTCCTCGCCTTATATAGATTTTTGGCCCAATTTTATCTAACTTTACCCTGCTTGTGCTGCAGCCTATGTTACCTATCCACATCTGTTGCATTAGCAGTTAAGCTTTGAGTATGCATGGACTAATTAGGCCTAATGGGTCAAATATATGACCTACTAGCTGTGCCCCCGACTTCGTTCGCATGGATGTCGGAAAAAATGGTACGTACAGAGGAATGAGGAGACTGGTTGCTCATGACTTAATAATAACAGCCGCATGGGTTGATATTATATATGACCTACAGTGGAAAAAAGTTTTGCGTTTTGTAATTTGTTTTTGTGATACGAAATCTGAATTTACTGTGTATGTAACTGTATCTTTGTTAATGTTCCAATGAATGCCTAAGGTTTCAGATGAATCGTTTGAACTTAGATTGACTTTTGATTTATCTGAATCATGAAAACCAAGTTCTTTCAGTACGGGGGGACAATTAGATAACCATTTTCTAAGTGGACATTTATATTTTTTAAGCTCGGAATAAACTCCTCTGGCTAGTTTCAATAGACTGGACTCGTTATCTGTCCCCGTCAAGAGGTCATCGCAGTAAAAATCATATAAAATGACCTACGCGACTAATTTGTGATCATAGTTGTCTGTACGGGTTTCACGTTGTTTGTTTTGACAATCTTAGCCTATTTGTTTGATGCAACGTGTTGCTAAGATCGGCGCTGATGCTGTGCCGCATGTGACCGTGTTTAGCGTGTATGTTTGTAGGGGTTCCGTTGGATTATATTGCCATACGATTTGTTGTAGTGGTCGCTGTTTTGTGACTACTCCAATTTGACGAATAATTCAATTTAAATGTCAGCTGATATAATGTATTTATGCTGACGAAAGCGTATGAGTATGGAAATGAGATCGTCTTGGACAACTGGACCCACTAACTGTATATCGTTAAGCGCTATCTTATTAGATGTCTTTGCGGAGCCATCAAATACCGTTCTGAATTTAGTGGTGCTTGACTCACGTATAATACGGTGATGTGGTAGGTAGTATTCTGGTGTACGATTGATTGGTTGTATGATTGAGTTTTCGTTATTATTATCTGAATGAATGGATGAGGATGATGATTGTGGTTTTTTGTATGATAAATGTGAATGTTTGTTGATAGTCAAGTGACCGAGTTGTATGTATTCTGACATGAATTTTGAATATTGTTCTTTGTATGTGTCATTTGAATTCATGCGTTTTCCTATGGAAAGAAAACGTTTCTTGGCTTGATAATAGGAATCACCTTAACATTCCGGTGATTTTTTGAATGAAATAGTGACAACAAATCTGCCATCACTTTGTCTTGTGATTGTTTGTTTGAAAATCGCCTTGCACGCGTCGGAGTCACATGGATCATTAATTTGTGAATCAGATAAACTGTTTAACTCCCAGAATAGTGTTAACTCATCTGAGTTATTGTTATTGAAAAACAATTGTTTGTGTGTGTTTATGATAAATTAAACAAAGATTTCTTGATAGAAAAATAGGTTTACTGAGGCTTTTACAATTTTTATAATTACTTTAAATACGTAACGAACAGTGATTTTGCATGATGAGTTTTTATCGAGTGAAGGAATGAATATTAGATTGAATGGTAATTGAACGTTAATTAGAATGAAGATTATTGAGCGAATGTGTCGTAGACATCTTCGGGGGCCTTGAAAGCTATAGATAAAGCTTTCAAGATCATTTTTCGGTGTAGTCATCTGGTGAAGGCAGTAGACACAATCTGTTGATGGCTCTGCGTATGGTGCCTTGTGAGGTAGACACGTCGGCGACTCGAGGCACACCATCAGTGCCGGGAAACAGCTTCGAGACTCTTCCAAGGCGCCAGCATAGTGGAGGAGTCCTATCATCCTTGATAAGGACTAGGTCGTCGACCTTTAATTCTCGGCACCGCACCTGCCACTTCGTGCGCTGCTGGAGCTCCGTGACGTACTCTGTCGACCACCGCTTCCAAAAGTGCTGACGAGCTTGCTCCAATCGCTGAAAACGGTCAAGACGGTTTGTGCTATAGTCCAGCAGGTACGGCGATGGCAAAGACGTCAGCGGCCTACCAATTATAAAGTGGCCCGGGGTGAGTGGAGATAGGTCTTGTGGTGAAGGACTTAATGGGCATAAAGGACGGCTATTAAGTATCGCTTCGATCTGAGCAAACAACGAACTCAGCTCCTCGAACGTCAAGTGAATATGTTTAAGGACTCTGTATAAATGGAATTTCGCAGACTTGACTCCGGCCTCCCATAGACCACCAAAGTGAGGAGCGTATGCTGGTGAGAAACGGAATTCAATGCCTTCGCGAGATGCAGAGTCAATAATAGATTCACTATTGGACCTTAGAAATGAATTTATTTCTTTTGCTGCTGCAACAAAATTTCTACCATTGTCGCAGTAGATTACCTTTGGTTTACCCCTACGAGCTATAAATCGTTTTAGTGTCAGAACAAATGCATCCATTGTCAAGTCACTGACTAACTCTAAATGAACGCATTTGTACCGGAAACAAACAAAAATACACAGGTAACTTTTAGTTATTTTACATCCTCGTCCCTTGCGGTCCGTAATGAGAAATGGACCGGCAAAGTCGGTACCTATTGTGGAGAAAGGAAAATCGGCTTCCACGCGATCTGCAGGTAAGTTTCCCATAATATTATCCATGGTACGAGCATTGAAACGACGACAGGTTACGCACTCGCGCGCTGCACGTCTAGCTAGAGTCCTGCCTCCTACAGGCCAATAGCGTTCCCTTATAGATGCCAGGAGATGCTGAGGACCGGCGTGCAACAAGCGTAGATGCTCCCGTTTGAATATTAGCTTTGTTAAGTAATGACTGGAATGCAATAAAATAGGATGACGTTTGTCATACTGGTAAGTAGATGAATCGATGCGCCCGCCAACCCTAATAATCCCATTTTCGTCCAAAAATGGATTAAGAGAAACGAGCGCGGCTTTTGAATTTAAAGATTTACTCTTTTGTAGTAGTCCTAATTCTATAGGAAAGGAATCTTTCTGGGCTAACTTTACAGAAACGTTGTGAGCGTTTTCTAACTCGGAAACCTGAAGTGGACCTCGTAATCTGTCCGATTTTGTGTGTGACCTACAATTGTTGACGAACCTTAAAACTCTAGCTAGAACCCGAATAAGAGTAGTTAAATTAGAAAATTTTGCTAAATCTACAGACAAGTCTGGCATAGAAGATGCCTCCTCCCCCCCTAAAGTATGATTGACCTTAAGCTCTGGCAATTCTATAGAGTCCACAGTATAGGCGGGCCAGGAATCTTCGGATTCTAAAAGAAACGATGGACCGTTCCACCATATAGAGTGATCTACCTGATCTGGATCGATGCCACGCGAGACTAAATCGGCCGGGTTGATAGAAGTAGGAACATAACGCCAGTCTGTGGGGTTTGTTAGCTCATTTATAGCAGCTACTCTGTGGGCAACAAACGTTTTAGTTTTATTAGAGTTGAGCCAGCCTAACACAACTTTAGAATCTGACCAATACACTTGACGTTCAATAGGGCAACGTAATGCGGCTAAAACTGTAGCAGTTAGTTCGGCCCCCAATAGGGCAGCGCAGAGTTCGAGCCGTGGTATTGTCGTGGGTTTAATGGGTGCAACCCGTGATTTTGCACATACCAGGCTAACTTGTATAGTGCCACTAGTAGAAATAGACCTCAAATATACACAGCTGCCGTAGGCACGTTGCGAGGCGTCACAAAAACAATGTATTTGTACAGAAGAATTGTTGTCAATTAAAATGCATCTAGGAATCCTTAGAGCAGACAAACATGAACATTTAGAAGAAAACTTTAACCAGGAAGACCTTATTTCTGGAGGAACAGGTTCATCCCAATCAATTTTGTGGCTCCATAATTCTTGTAGTAGAATTTTAGGTTTAATTGTGAAAATAGACAGAAGACCAAGAGGATCAAATATTTTAAATGTTGAGGAAAGTATTGTTCTTTTCGTGACGTTTTCAGAAGCCGAAATATCATGCTGAAAGTGAAGTTCATCCGAAGACGCCGTCCAACCTATACCTAGCGTACTGGTTGCCTTACTAATCATAAGATTACCACTTTTCAGGTCAACAGATTCTTCGAGTAACCCAGGTAAGTTTGAACGGAATTTACGCAGATGAAAACCTCCCTTTGCTAACTCGGCAGAGACTGAAAAACGGATATCACGTAACTCCTCATCACTGCTTGCACCAGTAAGTAGATCATCGCAATATAGATCATTTTGAATTATAGTTTTGATCTTCTCGTCTGAACACTCTTCACCTATCTGCCAAAGAGAACGAGTAGTAAGAAAAGAGGCACTAGCGAACCCGTAAGTAACCGTATTTAAACGAAGCGTCCTTAAAGGCTTATCCTCACTATCACGCCACAGTATCAATTGAAGATTACGATCAGACTCTTTGAGCAGCACTGAGCGAAACATTTTCTCTATGTCACCTGTCAAAACATACTTATGTTGTCTAAAACGAACTAATATATTAAATAATGGTTCTTGCACTACTGGTCCCACCATTTGTAAGTTGTTTACAGAAACACCAGAAGAAGTACGAGCCGAGGCGTCAAAAACAACGCGTAACTTAGTCGACTCGCTTTGTTCCCGTATCACTGGGTGGTGGGGCAAGAAATAGGCATTTAACGGCCTAGACTCCGGAGATTCGGATAGGTGACCTAAAGCTTCGTATTCGTTTATGAATTGACAATATTGTTGTTTTAATTCCGGTTGTTTTCGAAAACGAGCCTCTAAACTAAAGAACCTCTTTTTGGCCAGATTATAGGAATTGCCTAAACAATCTGTGCTATCACGAAGTGGCAACCCTACACAGAACTGACCATTACTAGTGCGAGTAGTGTTGGCGAGATAATGTTGCTCACACAATTTTTCTTCACTACTCGGGGGCCTTTTTTGAGGTACATTCTCAAGTTCCCAGAACTTAGACAACTCGTCATGTATGTTACTAGAATTGTCATCATTTGAGACAAAGTTGCACATGACTGAGTTAGTTTTGTTTTTATTAAAACAAGGCAATGAACCCGTAACGAGCCATCCTAACTTTGACGCCTGAAGCTTAGGATAACCATGTCCTAACGAATGCTGCTGGGCACTAATGATGTCCCAAAATAAGTCAGCACCGATCAAAATATTGATTGGGGATGGTTCATTTAAAGTGGGATCTGCTAATTGAAATCCATTAATATTTAATTTTTTCAAATCAAAATACGATTTCGGTAAGTTGCCGGTAATTTGCGGCAAAACTAAACATGAAACTGTCACATTAAAAGAACTTGTTTCAGAATGAATGCGTAGAATACAGCGTTCTGTGTTAATATTTAATTTAGTGTTACCAATGCCTACTATGGTAGTGTCTGATGGCTGAGGAATCAGGTTTAGATGGCACTTTACGGCCTGTGAAATAATTGTCGACTGACTCCCGCTGTCGAGCAAAGCTCGCACTATCATAGTTTCGTTAGTGGCAGGGTTGGTAACCTTTACTCGAGCAGTACACAACAGCACTTCAGAAGAGCATGTAGAGGACATAGTGACGGAATTAACTGAATTGGAAATTTCAGTTTCTTCTGATTTATGAAGAAGAGTATTATGCCGTAATTTACAATGACGACATGTAGCTGATAGACGACAACGTTTAGCGATGTGACCAGATCTCAAACAATTCTCACATAATTTGTTAGAAGAAACAAAGGCTAGCCTATCCTCTAATGAGCTCGACTTAAAAGTCGGGCACTCATACATGCGATGACTATTCTTACAGAATAAACATTCCGGTTTTTTAGAAGTAGAACTGTTGCCTTCGTTTGGTACAGCCACTAAAGACTTGGAAGTATTATGTTTGTTTTGATTACTAGATGACTGTTTTTGTGTATTGTCTTGATTATCATGTTTATGGCGATAAACGGTCTCCAATACATCAGCGCGACATTTAAGGAAACTGAAGAAATCATTAAGTGAAGGTATGTCACTCAAACTATTCCTATGTTCTTCCCACTTGAAATATGTACTATTATTTAATTTACCTGCAATGATATATATAACTAAAATATCCCATTTCTCAGTAGGCAGTCCTAGTGAATTGAGTGCGCGTAAGTTTTTAGTGACGTGGTCAATAACATATCTTAAAGACTTGTCATTATCTTGAACCGAATTAATGTTGAACAAAGACTTAAGATGGTTATTTATCAATTGACGCTTATTGTCGTAACGTTCGCATAAAAGTTTCCATGCTTCGGAATAATTACTATGAGAAACTTCCAAATTAGCGATCACCCGAGCGGCTTCTCCGTCAAGATACGATTGTAAATAGTGATATTTATGAATACTTTCGATCTTATCATTATTGTGAACTAGCGAAACAAATGTTTCCTTAAATTCTAGCCACTTAAAATACGTACCGTCGAAGTTTGGAATTTTAATCACCGGCAATTTAAAACCTAACGCATTACAACTGTGATCGTTATGATGACACGTAGCCATAGAAGATTTATTTTCGGATTTATTCTCATCATCCTTAACTATAGAATTATTTTTAATTAAATTTTGAGCTAACGCAATACAATGGTAGAAATCGTTTTCAATTAAATCTCTAGTAACTAACTCGCTACTTTGACTATCTGCGTTGTTAATTTCTATCAGATTCTGCACCTCATCAAATTCAATGAACAATGCCTCAATTTTTGATAGCTTCAATGCGAGCTTACTTACTTCTAGTTCTGAAATGGATTCTAATAAAGCTAAACTATCGAGACTTAACTTAAATTTCGTTACGCGTCCTCTAATAGAACCGCGTTTGCTTATTAGTTCCTTTAACTTTAAATGTTCGGACATTGTAATAAACTCGTAATCAGCTAACACAAACAGATGTCAATAGATAACGAAATGTATATAGCATACGATACGCTCCTCGCTTTGTTGATCAGCTGATGCCCGCGGCCCACGTAGACTGCATGCAATGGTGAGCTGTGCAGGTGGGAGATGCCGGCAGTCAGGTAACAGCAATGCGCAAGCGATGCCGTGTCACAAGCCACAACGCACGGTCCCTGGAATAGATCAATTCCGTGCGCCTTAGTAAACTTATAACAACAACTAATCACTCGTATGACGAAATGACGACGGTTTGTAGGTTTACAGTTAAAACTCGGGAGATATTAACTATGTAAGTGATTTAAAGGTTGAATTGAGTAATAAAACGGATAAAGAATCGATTATAGTGGGATAATTTTATAAAATTGCTTGTTTTGAGTACCTAACGGTAAAACAATTATTAAGTTGTAGTTAAACGTGCATGAATTGAAGATGGCGGTAAGTCTATAAGTGAAATTAATTAGGCTAATTTGTGCCTTGCCTATCCTGTTTAGACCTCTTTTGAGAGTAATATTATGGTTAGGCACAATAGACACAAATAGAAAGGTAGGAACTTCACTTGACTTCGAGAAACTAAATCCGCTAAATGCACAGACTAAAGGATAACACAATTGGTAGGTATGTTAGTAAGATGGAACGAGCTCACTTTAGATAGGCAGGCAGCTTATCCCAACAGTCCTTTTGTAGGCAGGAGCACGTGGATAATGATTCCTCTGACTCGTTCTAAGGGCGGACTTTGCTCGATCGGAGTTCCGTAGTCCCAGCAGAGTTCCCAGAATGGCTTGGCGAAGGTAAGGTTGCTCGACCCAGGTAGAAGTAGGAAACCAGTCCACAGGCACGGCGATCTTGGATTCTCAGCACGGCCTTCCGTTGGTAATGGTCGATTTCGTCCGGTGTCGACGTGTCCTTCAAGTGCCCTTAATACGGGAACAATCTGAATAGCTATTTAGCTTCGATCCGACGATGTAGGTCCTGTCACGGTCGCCAATTTTGTTTATGATAAATTAAACAAAGATTTCTTGATAGAAAAATAGGTTTACTGAGGCTTTTACAATTTTTATAATTACTTTAAATACGTAACGAACAGTGATTTTGCATGATGAGTTTTTATCGAGTGAAGGAATGAATATTAGATTGAATGGTAATTGAACGTTAATTAGAATGAAGATTATTGAGCGAATGTGTCGTAGACAGTGTGCTTGTTGGTGTATGTCGTACACCCTGAAACTAGCCAGCCGAACACAGTGTCTTGTAATGTTGGCTGTTGTTTACCTAATTGTATTCGACTGTTGCCAATTATCTGCCAAATATGTCAGCACCTAGTAATAAATCAATTTCAGCCGGTTCATAGAATAGAGGGTCAGCTAGTTTTAAATGTTTAGGTAAGTTAATAGTTTCTGTGTTGATGCGTACGTTAGGTACTGAGTGTGCTATTGTGTCCAGTACCAAACATTGCATAGTGAATGAATTGAGTAATGATTTGACATGAACTTTTGTGCGATTAAATATATTTGTGTGTTGATGATTGACGCCAGAAACTGTGCCTTGTATGAATTCGAATGTAAGATTGAGCTTTGTACATAGATTATTTGTGATGTAACTAGAGCTACTTCCACTGTCCAGTAATGCTCTCACCAAGTGTGGTGTTCCATCACTGGTAGCAACATGCACCAGGGCAGTGGGAAGTAAAACTAACATGTGTGTACTAGTGTTACTAGCGAGTGCAGTGTGTTCTGCTCCCAGTTTAGGTTGTTCCTTATGTAGCATTGTATTGTGATTTAGTTGGCAATACTTACATGCACCACCGCGACAGGATTTGGTCTCGTGCCCTGTGTGTAAACAGTTTGAACAATAGTTATGTAGTTTAAATAAAAATCTATTGTTTTTCCACTGTCATTTCTTTAGAAACGAACAAATAATTTTGAGTTTTACATAAGGTACAGTTAGGATTTCGAAATCGATTCGTGCGAGTTTGTGTAGTTGATTTGGACGTATGTGACTTTGATACTGTTTTGATATTTTGTTTTGTGTCTACAAGATTTCGCAAGAGACTGGCACGATCGCTGAGACATTTTCTTAAATCTTGAAGTGTGGGATTTTACTCGAGTGTGTTCTTGTATTCCTCCCATTATCTGAGTGTTTTGAAGTCTAATTTGGAGGCAACAAGATAAATTATCAATGTACCCCAGTATTGTGTAGGTGTTCCTATGCTTTCAAGTGCTCTGAGGTTTTTATTTACTGTATCCAGTAGTTGTCTGAGTGAATGTGCGGATTCATTGTTTATGTTGTTTATGCTGAACAATGCGTGAACGTGGTTGTTTAGCAGCTGTCGCGTGTTATTATACCTATCAGAGTTGAGTTCCCAAGCTACCTGATAATTGCCTGATTTCTAATGATTGAATTACATGTGATGCTTCACCTTGCAAAGATGCACGCAAATAATGTTTGTATGTTGTCTATGGATTTATTTTTGTGTATTAGTGATTCGTAAGTGTCTCTCTATTCTAGCCAATTATGATATTCACCTGAGAAGTGTAGAAGATCAATGGTAGGTAATTTAATGAACGCTTTGGTTCCTGGTTAAGATGCATTTGGAGTTTGTATAGACCTGTTGATGCAAGCAGTTTCAGTGGCTCGCATTAGCTGGATGCCGAGTGCAAGTTGATTCTGATATTCCATTTCAAATTGCTCCCGCTTGTTAAGGTATGCGTCAATCAAACACCGAGGATCGAGTTGAACTACTTTATTCATAAGTGTTTTACATGTACCGACATCCTCCTCCGAAAAATAAATAAAAAGTATATTATCTTTTAACTTTAAGTACGACTTGTAAAACACCTGAATACATGCATACAATATTATAGTATTTAATGTTCCTAATACAAAGTTACAATGTCTATCTAGTTTTCTGAAATAACATTTCATTAAAACAGATAAGTTGGGTACCCACATGAGTAACAAACACTGCGTGAACAGACAATGCGTTCATCTATTTGATTAGAGTTAAGGCGAGCCTGACTTGAGCGCGTAGGCATCTAACGCTTACTCCAGGCCCCGCAAGGAGTAGCAATACGTAATAAGTTACGATGCGCGGGAGACGCGCGCACCAAGCGCACCGCTCGCTCATGAGTTCACGGACTCGGGTAGGTACTAAGTTCCGTCACAGGATAAAGTAATGCAGTAGATCAACTTGAATTGATTAGTATAAGTTTATTTTGTTTTATTTTTCTATTAAGTATTTTTTAAGGTTATAGATGGATTAAGTACGTATTGTACAAACTTGAATCCAATTACTAATCATTAAAAATCAGTAATAATACTTATTTATTTTAGAGTATATGGTGGATTTAAAATCTGACTGACACGAAAATTATGAATACGAGTACGATACAAAAATACGCGTCGCGCGCTATTTGGCTTTGGTGCGATACCTTCGTAAAATTCAAGTAGTAGGTAGGCACACTTACTTTAGGAAAATTATGTTACAATTCTTGAATATTATAATTCAAGAAAGCTTAGAAGTATAAATGGTTTGGAATTTGCCTAGATGCTATTTAAAAAAAAACAAAAACGTTTTTATATTTTTTAATCAAATAGTTAACATAATAAAAGTTACCAATGCAACTGGCTAAAATTCGTTGAACTGTAGCTGTCTCGGTTTGCATGGACCTAGCTGAGTAGATTGACACGGAATATGGTCCTTGGATTTGCTTGGACCTGGCTGCACAGGCTTATCATTAACATTTTCTTTGTTTTCTTTCAATATTATGTCTCGTATTGGCATACCGCGATTTTGGCGCGGATCCACAATCTCTGGCAATATACATTTCAAATAAAAATCTATAATTTTTTTCTCCATATGCACCCGCCAAAATTCGTCATCTCTTGAAATATTTTCTACTACTAGTTTTCACCGAACCATATTCCAAAAATGCATTGGTTTCTTTCTGTTACATGAAGTTGACCCTGCACTTGGTAATACCAATTACTTTTTTTGTTTATAACCCTGGTATGTTTTATTCTATCGAATTTAAATATATGTATTTTACTTTCTTCAATAGCAGCATTTCCCTTTTCTAAATGCCGTTATTGGACATTTAATTTCAACAATGGTGTCGTTCCCAACTATACCGTCGGGGGTAACCCCAATAAATGAGTATTATTTTGGAGACAAGTCACGCCCTTCCGCATGCTCTATTGCCCTGTAACGCAAATTTTGATTTTGATTTGTTGGTAATTAACAAGTAAAATTTTAAAAACTTACAAAATATCCCTGTTCAATAAAGATAACGGAGCTACAGTGCCAAAGACAGATACACAGGCACACAGACGCACGTACACAGAAACATAGATAGCAAACCGTTATAAATAAATAGGATAGAATTGTAATATGGTGTGTGTTTAATTTCTTTATGTATTTTATGGTGTTACAATAATGATAATGAGATACTACTTTATTCAAATCTATACTAAATAATATTATAAAGTGGAAGTGCGCTAAGTGCGCTGTGGTAATAGCTAATTATACGTAAGTACCATGTACAACAAAGATATTGTTTTTCATTCGATCTAAAAAAAAGTCCGCGACGTTACACCTATATCTATCTCTTATAAATATGCCACACTAAGGCATTTTATGTCAAATAATTTATTTAAAAATTAAAGGTGGTTTTTCAGCATTAATATTAGGCAGGCATATTAATCCTTACTAGCGAAAGTTACTTCATCATCAAGATAATTTTATGAAGATAAACTTTGTCTTTTACAGCATGTTATTTGAACTCACCGTTTAGGAGATAATGTAAAATTAAAATAATTCAACAATATTATTAAATCGAACGGGCGGTGCGCGAGACGCGGCCACCAAACGAGAACGCGTCGAGCCTGCGTGACTGCGTGCGACGCGGTGCAAGAAATTCTTTTTTGTATTATGATTATGAATTTATGATAGTTACATTCATGGGGAAGGCTGTACGGCTATACGGGAACGGGAATTCCTACGGGAATGAAGAGTTCCGTTACCTGTCTCCGAAGTTCTTCATCAGATCTTCACCAAATTGAAATGGGATCAGTCCGGGAAGATACACTTCCAAAAAAAATAGAATCATCAAAATCGATTGACAATTGGCGATATTATCGCTGAGCAAACATACAACAACAAAGAAACAGTCGAATTGAGAACCTCTTCTTTTTTGGAAGTCGGTTAATAATATACAATACAATAGTCAATTAAAAACAGTTTAGTGTATGTAATTTATAATTTCTATACATTTTTCCTCTTGCCAATAAACACCGATAAAGTAACGCATTGGATTGGAAAAACTATCCAAACTGACCACATAGTTTTTTGTATGTCTTGTCATAACTTGATACATTGTTAGTAATTAGTAAGAGGATGGACTCTAGTGTACAGCGCATAAATGAGCTGGTCCGGTAGCCTAAACGTTACCAAAAGTATGTTATTATAATATTTTCATAGGAAATGGTCATACTGTAACACTTTTACACTATGGCACGCGACTCACGAGTGCGCTGCGCGTATTGTTTGGCATAGACGAGACCTACACAAACGTTGCGGACACCATAAATATTATTATTTGTTGTGTTGTGGTGGCTGTGAGTAGGTACCCACCTAGCGTATAACTACACTTATATTTCTTCTCTACATGAACACCACAACATTATTGCACCGATATTCAACTCTCATGTAGGAAATACGAGCTATTATTTTTGCATTTGTTTAGGAGTAAGATAAGTGAAAACGGACATTTCTAATAAATAACAAATATTATAAGACTTATACAAACTCTCCGAAACCATCAAGACTAACGTAGCGGGGTGAACTACCTATTTGACATTTGAAAACAGTAAATCATTGTATCATGTGCGCGCGAGGTGGCTTTATGCACTCTGAAATAGGGTTCAAATTCAATTGTTTTACATACTCGATGCGGTTGGTAAATCTATTCCGCGCGAAAACTAAACCACTAAAGCGCACGTCTTTATGCGTACTGAAATAAGGTTTAAATTAAACTGTTTACACACATGTTTGCGGTGTGGAAATTTATCTGTTTCGTGTCGGTACTTACCTAGTTAGTAAAGTAAATTATGTATATACCTATATACCTTTTTGTTTATTCAGCCAAAGTTTATAAAAAAAAGTAGTCACCGCTGCAACGAAGAGCCGTGACAACTTTTTTTTCCCCCATTTTTTTTTACAAAATTATAGCTACATCTAATAAAAACTAACTATATTACAACTGTTTGAACACTAAATTGTATACAAGTATTATTATTTAACCACTCGACACGTGAAAATTCCAAAATATAAAATAAATCTTACGTAAATAAACATAAACATTAAATTCGCGGCACACTGGTGTGCCGGCAGTGCTAGAGCGGTAATCAATTTAGGCTTAGCCAGTAACAGAACTTAGCGGGGGTGGCGGGATCGCAAAAATTTGGCACACGTCCGACCTCCAACACGTTCCGCTCGGGACTAAATGACACGGGGCGCGCTCATGAAACGACAAAATCACTTGATTTTGGAATTAGTGGGATACGTATTTTCATATTTCACATTATGACGGCCGATTTATATCACATTTTTTACGACCTTTATTGTGGTATAAGTTTTATTACTCAAAACCTTATATAACTCAAATGAAATGATAATTACATCTTGATTTTGACTTGTCTTTGCGATTTAATTGGATGCAGTAAAGTGCAAGTAATCGTGTATCGCACGGCCGAAATCGCAAGATCGAAGTGTGAAATATGTAATATATTTTTTTCAAAATTTAAATCCGTGTTGTTTACGAATAAAACACAATTTTACACAATGCAAAACAACGTTTTTCCGGAAAACCTGGCCTTAATATTTTTCCTACTTTTAATTATGAGATTGTATAGATAGGTATCAGTTTAATTTAAAAAAAAAATACACCAATTTATTTAATGTTACAATAGAAATGTAAGTATATAAAAATAATTAATTGATTCTGTGACACCATTGTTTAGTTATCTAACAATGATTTAAGTTAATTACTTACAATTAAGTTGAGTTAACTTAACATGCAAAACATGGGTAAGTATAATACTTAAATACCACATTATTTATCTTGATTTCAATTCAATAAAACAATTTAATCATGATAGTCTATTTGCTTAGGCACTAGGTATATTAGTACTTATACATTTGTTTTTTTTTTTTACAAAATACTTTAAATATGATCAGACAACCTACATGAACTAAGGCTACCTGATTTCATTAATTTATTTTCTTATTTTTCAGTATCCCCACCTATCCGGAGGCCTCACTGTCCTGCCAAAACGAGTGACATAATTTATTATCGGTGCTATAAGTGTCACTAATATTTGAGCTATTGACATCGGGAGCCGAGTTCAACGATTCACCTGACTAACTAGGAGCAATGTCATCATAATCATCTAGTACGCCATAGCTGTCTGTATTAGGTTGCGTATGCTGTGAATCTATGATAATGTGACGTCTATTTCGCACTATTATGCTTCCCGTGTGTAACTTTACTTCATAGCTGCGGTCCCTTAACTGTTTTATTATTATACCTGCTATCCATCTGTTATTCCTTTCATCTTTTATTTTTACTGCTTGCCCTGTAAAAAGAGTAGATATTAAGTTCTTTGCATTTCTATCGTAATAGTATTTATATATCTGTTGTTTTCTCTGTAATTCGTGCTGAATGGAATCAATTGGTGGATATTCTTTTCGAATTAATGGAAAAATACTGCGTAATTTTCTACATTGTAGTATTTCTGCTGGAGAGGGTAACTTGTCACTGATAGGAGTGTTCAAATATTCTAAAAGTGCTAGTCTAAAATCTGTTTTGCTGTGAATACTTTTCTTCATAATAGTTTTAATGGTTTGCACGGCGCGCTCTGCTTGGCCGTTTGATTGTGGATATCGAGGTGATGACGTAACATGAGTAAAACTCCATTCACGAGCAAACTCACGAAACTCTTTTGAAATGAACTGGGGTCTACAGTCTGACACTACTGTCTGAGGAATTCCAAATCGGCTAAAAGTACATTTTAAGTGTTTTATAATTGACTCAGAAAGTGTGCTACTTAATTCCACGACTTCTATAAATTTACTGTAGTAGTCAACAATCAAAAGGCAGTTAATTCCAGCATAATAAAATAAATCCATCCCTATTTTTGACCATGATTCCCTAGGTAAATCATGCGGTATCAACTCTTCTTTACGATTATTTCTTCTATATGTTAAACAAGTTTGACATTTGTCTATTAGATTTTTCAGTTGATTGTTCAGTTCAGGCCAAAACAGTAGTTCCTTGGCTCGTAGTATACATTTATCTAAGCGTAAATGAGCAAAATGTAATTTATTTAACATTTCTTTTTGTAATTTTTTGGGTATAATTATTCTGTTTCCTCTCCATAATAACCCATACGCCTCTGTCAACTCGAATCTGTTTTTCCAATATGGTTCAGTACCTACATCTACCTTACTCGTGTCTACCGGTCACCCTTTTATTAAGTATTTTTTTATTTTTTGTAACACTTCGTCCCCTTCTGTTTCTTTTTGAAGAATTGTAAAATGCGAATCCGTTAACTCATTTGTTACAGATATGGAACGTATCGCCTCAATGATTTCATTTTGTAAAGTGTTATCACCACAATTGGATGACTCATAAGCACGTGAAAGGGTGTCCGCGATATATAATTGTTTACCTGGCTTGTATATTAGTTGAAAAGTGTATGGTTGAAGTCGCAGTAACATGCGTTGTAACCTTGGAGGACAATCTATGATTGCTTTCTTAATGATCGTTATCAGTGGTTTATGATCGGTTTCAACAGTGACATCTGACCGTCCGTATATGTATCCATAGAACCTTTCACATGCGAACACACACGCATATAGCGGCTTTCTCGTGTGTTTCCATCCAATGCCATTCTATGTCTTTCTGCAATAACTCCCTGAGCGGCTTAGTTTTGTCAGATAAGTTTGGTATGAAGTTGCCTACATATGTAACTAAACCCAAAAATCTTTCTAAATCTTTTACAGACTGTGGTTTCGACATGTTAATTATAGCTGATATGTGACTTTCATCCGGAAATAAACCATTTTGTGTGATTTTGTGGCCTAAATATTTGATTTCGGTTAGCCCAAATTTACATTTGGATTTGTTTAATTTTAAATTGATTTTACGGCAGCGATCCAATACACTTTTCAATCTGTCATCATGTTCTTGATGTGTCTTTCCACTGACCAGCAAATCATCAACAAAAAAAGTTACCCCTTCTATATCGTCAAAGTTCTCATGAACTCTTTTGTGGAAAACTTCACTAGCTGAGCATACACCGTAAGGCATTCTCAAAAATTTATAACGACCAAACGGAGTATTGAATGTACATAAATCTGTGCAATTGGGATGAAGTTTCGTCTGCCAAAATCCGTTAGAAGCATCGAGGGTACTAAAATATTTTGCCCCTGAAAGATTTGACAATATTTCTTCCAGAGTGGGTAAAAAGTACTCACGCTTTATTGCTAAATTGAGCTCTTTCGGATCGAGGCAAATTCTTAAGTCACCATTCGGTTTCTTTACTATTGTTACACTATTTACCCAATCTGTAGGACCCTCTACTTTGGCAATTACACCATGTTTCACCATTTCATCTAACTTTTTCTTTACTTTGTCTTTAATAGGTATCGGTATTTTTCTTGGAGTATGTACTACTGGTTTCACTTGATCATTTAATTCAATTTTGTATGTTCCTGGCAAGCAACCTAAACCTTCAAACACATCTCCAAATTCTATTAAAATATTATTGTGAAAGTCTTTGTTACTGTCTATCGAATATATTCGTTTCACTAATTTTAATTCATCACAGGCATATTTTCCTAAAATTGGTGCTGAATTCACATTTGCAACTTTATACTCTAATATATAATCATTATTTTTGTTCGTTATTTTAATAAAACACTTACCGATTACATCTATCTCCGTACCCGAATAGCCATGCAGTTTACTAGTCGTTGACAACAAGTCCTCCGCTTTAAGGCTTGTATTCATGCCAATGACCTTGCGCATTTGGGCGGAGCGAACTCCCACTCCGCTACCCGCATGCAACAGAACGATGAGCCGCGCGCGGCCCGCTCCGCCACCGAGCGTCGTCGCCTAGTCCCGTCACAGAGTATCGAAATCACAGAAGGTCAAATCATCGTGGAAGTTAAAATTATTTTTTATATGTTCCGCATATAAAGTAGGTAGTCAATTTTTGTTTTTATTTACTATCTATAGATATGGATGTACTTTACGGGCAATAGTTACGAATATATTTGTCAAATGCTTCGAGGCCGCGGGTAGAAACTATACCTTTACTACAAATCAGCCAGGCTTGAAACATGATCGAGGAAGACAGCTTGTGACCAAAATTATTTATATAAATAAATAAAAATTAATGGTTATTTCTGTTGCTAAGAGCAAGACTCGAGGACGGCTGGACCAATTTCGGCTAATATTTTTATCAAAACTTTTGTTAAAGTCAGAGGAAGGTTTCTAGGTAGGGTAGGTAGGTAAAGTAGATAGGTAGGTAGTATATTATAAGTTATAAGTACTAGTGTATGTCATAATATTTGTTATAAAAAAAGATAAGAACTAAAATTCACTGAAATGTAACTCCCTTTCAATGAGTATTTTTATTCTTTTGGCTGGTTGAACTTTTTGATCCTCACTTATTTCTCCGTGTTCACATATATTTACTTTTGAATATTTCGATAGCCAGACAAAATCTTGTTCTGTTTTCTTTTTTTCTTAGTTCTCGTTTTGTTCATTTTTGTCTTCAACCTCTTTTTCTTTCCTTAGTTCTATTTCCTTCTCTTTGACATTTTCTTCTTTCTCCTGTACATTGTCTTCTTGTAAATCATTTGTTTGTTGGTTTAAATCATTTTGTTTCCTTTTTTTGGGTAATTTATTTTGGGTGCTAATTAAACAGACATCTTTTTAATAGCATTATTTGCCTCTAAAAATCTACATTGCCTTCTAAATTACTAAGTCAGCCACAATTAACGAACGTCTGAATGATACTATCTTAGCCACTAGTTATCTTCTATGCAAGCTACTCTAAATACAACTCAGCATGGTGGTTATTTTTCAGCATCTAAATTTGTAACATGCATTCAAGCAGTAAACTTCTAAAATACTATTAAATGACATCAAAAAATATATTCTATTAGCTTCTATTTCACTAATATCATAAAAAAAAATAACCACGAAGGGGATGGCGGGGTCTATTTACTCGCTCACTTGACCCCGCCATCCCCTTCTAACCTAACCTGTCCGAGTCGGGGTGCCCCAAATCCCGCACTCGCTGTAAAATGGTGATGAGATATAAATTCCGTGGCTGAGTTAGTAATTAGGTGGCAATGTATAAATAAAAAGGACAAGTTAATATAATTGTTGATCTTTACTTGACGTTTTCCTTAGAATATTTAGTTGGCGTTGTAAAAATACGAATTAGTTTATTAGAGGCTATCACATTTTCCCGTTGCTTAGTTATAAAATGAGAAGTTTGATCACGTGGCTAATAAAATAAAAGTGTGGCTAGACTTATTATTTCTCATTTATTTTTACCACTGCTTTTTCTATGCATACAAATAGTCTCTAATTTTCATTTTTCTCGGGTATCTTGGATCAATAAGTTCCGGTAATATGCAATCCAAATAAAATCTAATTAATTTATTTTCCATTACGTCTTTCCAGAACTTGTCATCTTTTTCTATAATTTCGATTTTCATCAGCCATATTCCAAAAAGACATTTTGTTCTTTTGGTTATGTGAAGCTGACCCTAAATTTGGTAATACCAATTATGATTAGTATTAATAACAATCGTAACAGTTTTATCAGTTTTATAAAAAGGTATTTTTTTTTAGTAACTGCTTCGGTAAAACTCAGTTAGTGAGCTGCAATAGGGCATTTAATTTCTACCACCATGTTCTCCTCGACACATATACCGTCAGGTGTAGCGCCTATATATGGCAATAAATAAACCGTATGGTTGTATAACTAAACCAGTGTCTTTTTAAATTTGCTCAAGAGTATTTTTTTCATTTTCAGTCCCATGTTTTATTGATTTAACGTGACTTATGCTTTCTTTATATTATAGTAAATCTTTTACTACGTTACTGCAACTGATATTTGAACGCCTCTTTATAATGCGGCCAAAGTTAGAGGCTGTTGACAGTTTCCTTCTCAATTCCAGCCATTCACTGCATAAACTCTGTAAAATAAACAGAATAAATCAATCATAATATTAAAAACAAGTGACTTTGTCTAAAAATCCGATCGCTAAAAACTACTAAAAAGGTATTTTTTTATTTATTTCATTTTAGTGAGATACATTTTTGAAATCGTCTCCTCGTGCCCTTTATCTTGTTACCCCCTCGATACGTTTTGAGGAAAATTTGAAGACATAATATGGCGCCAAAAATCAGCCATTTTATTTTTTTATGTACTCAGTGTCACTCTCACTATCAAGACGAATCTAATGACATCTATCAAGATAAAATCCATCAAGGCGTTTAGGCTACAAAGCGTACCAAAGAAATATACACACACTCGAAAAACATAACCCTCCTTCTGGCGCGGTCGGGTAAAAATATACTTTACTGAGGTACCGAAAAGGAAAATTACAAGTAATATTGACTAAAAGTCATTGCAAGGACATGGTCCTTCTGTGATCATTCACTACTCTATGACACAGAAGCATTATACTTACAACTTTGTTTGAATATAGGTATTTTATAAACAGTATCTATCTACTGTTATGAAAGGTAAGTAAAGCTATAACGAAAATGTGGATAAAACTTACCTTGATAAATGTTATACCCTTTTGTTTGTAATATTTTTTTAAACCTCTCTTCATTCGTTTCTGCTTATTCCCCATGTTTTACAAACTAAACTTAAACACTAATAAAACTGTACAATTAAAATAACTATAAAACACTACTTATACAGAAATCAGAAAAAACTTACTCCACTTTTAACAAAATTAAATTTTTGCAGTTATATTTTACGATATTTTTGTAGTACTGAGCTCTCGCAAAGCGACACACGTCCACCTAGCAACACGACGCGCCCCGCACTGAATTTGTGGACGAGTGCGGGGGAGATATAGACACGGACTTTAAATGGTCGCATTTTTAATTTATTATAGTAAAAATAATACATGTTTTTAAAAAGTAACAAAACCAAATCATTTTCGTTGGTAATGCAAAGCAGTAGATATTTTTTTTATATTTTTTTGATAAAAAATGAAGGAGTAAAATGGTTTAATCTCAACGATTTAGAGGTGATTTGGTGATTTTTTTTCTTATTATCGGATACCGATAGAAAAGTTATGGCTAAACCAAATTACGTATTATATCATGTAGATTGCTATATATTTTTTTCAGATGTAATTTCTTTATAAATGCTGACGAAAAGCTGCTTCATCTGCACGCTGTTTTCAAGCTTTTTTCGAGAGAGTAGCCTTAATGTTCAAAATTGATAAATAATGCCCTGGTAATACATTGACGTCGGTCCCCGTATCAATTTTAAAACTAATTTCATTATTATTTATTGTAATTTTAACAGACCATTCATCGTTATTATAATTATGATTTACAGTGTAAATTACCTGTTCATCCGATTCTGCGATATGGTATACGTTACACATGCGAGCGAAATGATTCAAACGCGTACAGCGCCCGCATCTTTTTCCATATGCTGGACAGGAATTCATAGTGTTTCATACCGCACCGTGTACAGTTTATTTGACCATTTTCGGTACACGTTGACTGACCACTTCGTACATTCCTATTTCCTCTGTTGTTACCACCCGATGTCCTCGCTGTCGATGTATCTCTCGCATCACCATTATTGCCGCTGCGGTTCGCAAAGCCCGTGCGGCTGCCACAGCTGCGGCGCGCACGACCTCGCGCTGTCGATGACGTGTACAGGGCTCCGCGCGCGCCCCGATTACCTCGCGACTCGATCCTCCAAACATTATCTTCTTGAACAGTGTCTACTGATTTCGTACTCGTACGGTTTTCCGTACACATTTTTTCTGAGTTTTGTTTGGAAATAATTACTGACTGACAAATATTTATCGCTTTTTCCAACGTTAAATCTGCTTCCCGTAGTAATCTTTCTCTAATCCCTGCATTCAAAATTCCACAAACCAATCGATCTTTTATCAGCGACTCACGCAGAGTCTCAAATTCACAGCTGATGGCCAATTTCTTAAGCTCAAACACATATTGCTCAATCGATTCATTTTCACCTTGATTCCGTGTAAAAAAAAATATTTCGCTCCACCGTCAAATTCTTTTTCTTTTCGAAGTAATTTTTGAATGTATTTAAAATTTCATCCACTGTCGAACATTTCGTGTTGATTTGTTCATACAGTTCTCTGCATTGTTCACCAATTACATGTAGTAATATATTGAATCACTGAACTTTTCTTCGATAGTTCACACGCCTCAAAGTATATTTTAAATCCTTTACTCCACTTATGCCAACTCTCACTTATCGCACCACTTGTCACATTTGTCGTATTTTGATCAAAACAAAACGGAGACGGCGGAGTTAACATTGTTTCCATGTTTAATTTATTACTTTTATCTTTTTTCAACGCTGTATGCACAAAAGAAACTGTCTATTGTGTACTTCTATCGTTATACCGGCTGCGCCATGTTAAGGTATGCGTCAATCAAACACCGAGGATCGAGTTGAACTACTTTATTCATAAGTGTTTTACATGTACCGACACCGCTCCCGCAGCTGTTCATCTGAAACCCTAATAATTTCGTCGATGAAGGTCTGGTTTTCATCAAAATCTTTTGCAAGGGACTTAAAGGTATCTAAGCGACTATTAATTTGTAAAATATTTCGTTTTTAATAATTCGAGATGTTTTTGGAAATATTGACCATTGCTTTGTGACTAGTTCGTCTTTTTTATAAAATATGACGAGCTGTGTATCATCATCTGGCTAATTAATTGTGTGGGATTTTTGGATTCCATAGTTAAAGTTTATGCTATTAAAACCGACTTCCAAAAAACACAACAAAGTTCAAAATAACTTTAATTTCGGTAGTCGGTGTTTTTGGTTGTTTCTTCGTAATTTGACACCGACTACCGAAATTAAAGTTATTTTGAACTTTGTTGTGTTTTTTGGAAGTCGGTTTCTTTTTTTTGAGAATTTTTTTTTTTATTTTTCACTTTTTAGTGGTACCCCACACCTAACAACACCACTGGAAAGTCACAGGAAAGCAAAAATACGCAATTTCGTATACATGGATGATTATTCCACATATTTTTTTCAGGTATTTGGATTTAATAACCAAACTACTTCTACTACGATTTTAATAAAATTTCAATGGGACCATTTGGGAAGTAAACCATTTCCAACAAAAGAAGAATTTTTCAAATTGGTTGGCAAGCGACGGAGTTATGCCCGAACAAACATAAAAAAAAAAAAAAAAAAATACAAACATCTGAATTGAGAACCTCCTCCTTTTTTAGAAGTCGGTTAAAAAAAAAAATACAAACATCTGAATTGAGAACCTCCTCCTTTTTTAGAAGTCGGTTAAAAACAATACCTACTTAAATATAATCTGGATATGTGGCTGGCACTGTGTGATGATCACGCAACTTTACCAAATTACCCTCGGTGTGAGACTCACTCGGTGCGCTCAGAGCAAGGCGATGTTGGTATCCTGGATAGCAAAGAAGAACGTAAGTATTGGTTTTCTGAATTTGCTTAATGAAGTGGTTGGTATTTGGATAGATTCGAATTATTTGAATATTTACGAAGATTTTTTTTACTTTTATAAGATGTGTGCCAAAAAATGTATGCGATAACTCCTAATTTTTAACGTCTTATGTTTAACTTACCACCAGATATAGTAACATTTAGGAGACAAAAATAGTAAATGATCACCAAAATTAAACACGCATTTTAATTTAAAATTATAACCAAAATTTTAACGTCTCGCTATCCTATTTAAGCAAAATGACTCCAAATAAATCATTGTTAACCCAAAAGTAGTAAATGATCACCAAAATCATACCAGCATTTTAATGTAAAATTAAAATCAAAGTTTTTACATCTTGCTATCCTGTTTCAGCAAACTAATGTCAAACAAATCATTGTTAATCCAACACTTTTAAGTAAATATAAAGCTTTATTTTAATTTATAAGCTTTCTTTCATTTTTATTGGCAGCTATTGATTGGTGTTTGGAGGTAAAAAAGTGTGAAATAAATAACTTTTTCCAAAAAAATATTCGAGAAGTAGCGCTCGCCGGCCGCTGCCGCGGCACCGCTCGCTTCGCTCGCTCGGCTCGCGCGCGGTTGGTCACAATTCTAACCTAACCTAACCTATTTTATCCAGTTTGTGATGAATAAAACTCGTGTAGCGGTTAGGAACGTACTGACGCTTTATTTAAAAAGTAACTTACAACGCTAGGTGGCGTTTGCAGGCAAAGGTATTATTTTTATACAGCCATAGATAATAAATAACACCCCCACTTATAAAAATAATGACAACCCAAAAGTACATAGGTATTTCTAATTAAGTAAATTAAAAAGAAAAAAATATTTATTTTAATTGTGACAACCCTATCTTATTCATAAATTTATAATGTTTTACATGACACAGACTTTTTGTTAACATATCCGCTGGCATTTCAGCAGTAGGTAAATAAGATATTTTAACTAACTTATTAGCTAACTAACAAAATGATGCCTAACATCAATGTGTTTTGTCCTTCTGTGGAACAAGGGGTTAGATGCTAACTTCTGTGAACTTTGGTTATCACTTAATAAAGTAACTGGTATATTATTAACTTTAATATTATTAATCTCTGACACTATATTCTTAAGGTAAATTGCCTCCTTACAAGCTTCAGAGAGAGCCATATACTCAGCCTCGGTACTAGACAACGCAACTGTTTTTTGTTTTCTACACTCATAAGATATTGGACTTCCAGACATGGTAAAAATGTACCCAGTATATGACTTTCTGTCTATTTCACATGAGGCCCAATCTGCATCAACATATCCCATTATATCATTATGACCTTTGACATACTTTAATCCATAATGTTTAGTTTTATTTAAGTATTTTAAGACCCGTTTTAAATGTTTCCAATGTGTCTCATTAAAACAATTATTATATTGACTAAGGAAACTAATACCATAAGCTATATCTGGTCTAGTTAACACACGTAAATACATTAATGCACCTAACATTTGCTGATAAGGATATTCTGGACAAATCAATTCAGCCTTTTCTAATTTTAAATTCTTTTCCATTGGAGTATCTGAACCTTTACAAGTAGACATATTAAATCTTTTCAAAATTATATCTATAAACTCTGTCTGGTCTAAAGTAATACAATTCTTTTTTATAGTTACATTCATGCCAAGGCATTTCTTTATTTGGCCTAAATCCTTTATGTTGAATTTAGTTTTTAATTCAGTTTTTAATTTATCACAAGTATCTTTACAGTTGTAAAATACAAAAAAATCATCAACAAATAATGCAATATAAACCTTGATGTTTCCACTGCATTTCAAAAATAAGCATGGTTCATACTGAGACTTGGTGTAATCTAATTCCAGTAAAAATAACTCAACCCTCTGATACCAAGCTCTAGCCGATTGCTTCAATCCATAAATTGCTCTTTTGAGTTTAAGAACTTTATTTTGACTGTCTGGGAAATTGGAACAAACTGGTATTTCCATAAAAATACACTCATCTAAGAAGCCATTTAGAAATGCAGTTGGAACATCCAAGTGTGCAACATTTAAATTTTGATCTACACTAAGAGCAAATAGAAATGTCAAAGTAGAGTACCTGAGCACAGGGGAGAACGTTTCCTTAAAGTCTGTACCCTTTTTCTGACTGAATCCTTTTGCCACTAGTCTAGCTCTATATCTCACTTCACTCTCACTATTGACCTTTTTCTTAAAGACCCATTTGCACCTTACCACTGTTTTATTCACTGGTTTGTCTACCAATTTCCATGCATCCCTGTCACTGAATGACTGCAATTCTTCACTGATTGCATTCAGCCACTGCTCCCTTTCTGGTCCATTCACAGCATCACTCAGAGATATTTCTTCTCCAGAAAATGTATCCACAACACACAAACTAGCATGGCCATAGTAATCTGGTTTACGCCTTGTGCGTTTATCTGATACCTCAGTGCTTTGTTGCTGAGCACTGACCTCTTTGTCATCTGATGTCAAAGTCAATGATTCATGGAAGCTGTCGTCTGAGTTATTAGTATCTTCTTCTGGAACATATGTCAAATCATGTTCATCAGTCTGTTCTTCATGGCTCATTTCAGAATCACATTTTGACAGTTCTTCCCCCACTGAATCCTGTATGTCTTCACCTTTTTCTTGCACTATCACCTGTGATGTCATGCTTTCATTTTCTTGTTCCATTACTATGACATCTCTTGCTGTTGTCACTGTTGGCGCAACACATACGTGCGGGGGAAGCGGGGGCGCCGGGGGTATCGACACCACCGCGAGAGCGACTACGCGCCCGCCACTCACTCAGCTCATAGACGCCGCCACGGTCATTTCTTGTATCTTTTCGGCTGATGGTGTAAATTATAGCAATACAACCATATTTATACAGTCCACTCTTTTATTATAAATTCACCACTGAGCCCATCCAGTGGTCCTTCGATTGCCAAAAAATAATTACCAGTTTTGCCGTAATTACCGTCGTCCATATCGGTCGTCGTGTTCACCTGTGTGGACTTTGACCGCTCGCGCGCCACGCGGGGCGACCACACGATCAAAGAACAAAGAAATCGTTCCCGAGGCAGCCTGCATAGTCAACGTGGGAGCTGACGTCATTCTAAGGGAGTATAGTACTGTATTTGAGTGAGTCCGTTCCAATTAGATTTTTTTCCGCTTTCATCTACTTGCCGAAAATTGTTGTTCATCTTTCCATCTTTTAGTGTTCATACAGTGTCTTAATATTAGTGCTTTCAAGTGTTTTCTACGGCACTGCTTGTTAAATTACGCATGTTTTGCATCAAAACGCTCGGTCATTAGCTAATTCGCACCGCGTTAAAACATGTGTTGAGTCGTTGACCTTGACACTGATTCTCGATCCCTTTCACTAACACAGCTGTTTGCAGTTACATTTATTTTATCTATTGAGTGCATAAGCACCAGTGCGTCCAGCTCTTATTTAACTTTACAATGGCAGATAACTTAAAAACATTGATAAAAAAACGTAGTTCAATTAAATCAAAGCTTACTATTTACAGCAACTATTTAAATTTAGTAAAAAGTAGTTCCGCAATATCAGAGTTGCAACGCTTAGATTTAGATGAGCGTTTTAATAAATTTGAAACCTTGCACACCGAATTTGATGCTTTACAGACACACATCGAAGTGCTTTCCGACGACAACGAGTCGACGATGGCTGAGCGCGAGGACTTTGACCGCCAGTTTTTCGACTTGGTGGCACTCACGCGCAGCCTGCTCGGTGTCTCGGCCAATGGTGCTGCGTCGGAGGCGGGCTTCAAAGATGCCAACTCAGGTGCACATGTTTCATTTAGGAATTCCTTTGTTCGTTTGCCTAAAATAGAATTGCCACATTTTGATGGGAACTACCAATGCTGGCTTGAGTTTAGGGATACTTTTGGGTCATTGATTCACGACAATTCTAGCATAAGTGACATCAATAAGTTCCACTACCTGCGAGCTTCACTCCAGGGGAATGCAGCCTTAATTATTAAAAACATCGATTTTAAAGCTGACCATTATGATTTAGCGTGGGACCTGTTGTGCGAACGTTACAATAACAACCGACTTCTAGTAAATAATCATTTTCAAGCATTATTTAACGTCGAACCCATTACAAAAGAATCAAGTGTGTCCATTAGAAACCTTGTTGATGCTATTAATAAAAATATTAGGGCATTAACTTCATTAAAAAAGCCCACACAATATTGGGATGATATTGTTATTTATTTTATGGTTAAAAAATTAGATTTAACAACAAGTCGTGACTGGGAAGAACATAGAAACAATACTTATGAAGAGGATCCTACTTTAACACAATTTTGTTCTTTTTTAAGCAGAAAAGCGGACTGGTTAGAGTCAGTGGAGACAAATCTTAGTTCTTCTGAGACGAATGCTATAGTCGCCTTAAACAATAGTCATTCAAATAAAACTGATTCTAAGCATAATACAACAAATAAAAAATCAGTAAATATAAATAAAAACAGCAAATGTCCACTTTGCTCCCAAGCACATACATTATTTAAATGTGAATCTTTTAGAAACTTATCAATAGAAAATCGTATACAAAAGGCAACTGAATTTAATGTTTGTATCAATTGCTTACGTTTTGGTCATGATTCTAAAAAATGCAGATTTTCACATTGCAAATATTGCAAAACAAAGCACAATACGCTTTTGCATTTGGAAAGTAACGAGCCCAAACTTGTTTCAAATCCATTGCCTTCCGCCACGCCTTCTGCACTGCCTTCTGCTTCACCTTCTTCAAATGTTGTGCTTTCAGCCAATGCCATGCAGCTTGCTACTTCTGCGCATGTTTTACTGTCCACAGCTATGGTGAACGTGAGTGGCGTGACGGGTAAGAAGTACACTGCGCGCCTACTGCTGGACAACGGCAGTACAGCGAACTTTGTTACGCAGAGCTTCTCAGAGAAGCTGGGTTTGTTACGACGCGGTACGAGCACCAAGGTAACGGGTATTAATAATCACGTATCCACCAGTACACAGTCTTGTCACCTCTCAATAGAGTCTTTATGCTGTGCCTTTACTGTAGATATCGAGTGTCATATTTTACCTGAAATCACAAAGGTTCTACCGTCTTCATTCGTGCATATCAATCACGTCCCTATTCCTTCAGGTATTAAACTAGCAGACCCGAACTTTAACGTTCCGTCGGTCGTAGACATCCTGATAGGGGCTGAAGTTTTCTGGAATGTCATAGGCAGCAAAACGATAGACTTAGGGAAAAACCTACCTTAATTATGCGAGACCAAATTAGGATGGTTAGTTTCAGGTAGTATTTCGCTCCAATCATGTTTTTCCGCTAATCATTTTTGCCATCATTCCAATGTCACTCCCGACCTAACTCAATTTTTGGAGTTTGACAAAGTGGCTTCAAAACATTCACTCTCGCTTGAGGAGAGAATGTGTGAGCAGTCTTTTGCTCAAACCACCGCTCGTAATGATGGTGGGGGATTCGTCGTATCAATGCCTTTAAAAGGGGATCCTAGTACATTAGGTCATTCATTTACTAATGCTAGAAATCGTTTTCTTTCCCTTGAACGGCGATTTAAACGCGATCCATTATTTCATAAAAAATACAATGAGTTCATGAGAGAATATGAGCGTCTAGGTCATATGACGTTAGACTCAGACTGTACTTCTTCACCAGAAAACTCCATGAAAAAATATTACATTCCACATCATGGAGTCATTCGCAGTTCTAGCACCACTACGCGTAGTATTCGACGCATCAGCTTCTACCAGTTCGGGTGTGTCGCTTAACGACATTCAGTTGGTCGGTCCCGTAGTTCAAGACGATCTGTTTTCTATTTTAACACGTTTTCGTCAGCATAGGTACGTGGTCTCAGGTGACGTGGAAAAGATGTACAGGGCCATAGAGTTAAATCCAGTTCAAAGACCTCTTCAAAAAATAGTTTTCAGATTTGAACCTTCAGAACCTCTTAGAACCTACACTTTAAATACGGTTACCTATGGTACCGCTTCTGCACCCTATTCAGCCACTAAGTGTCTTGTAAGTTTGGCTGATAACATTGAGGACAGTCGTATTATATGTGCTATACGACGTGACTTCTACGTTGATGACTTTCTTAGTGGAGGGAATACCATAGCTGAAACTGTTGATATTTCTAAAAAGGTACATTCTGTTCTATCATCTGCAAAATTCAATTTACGTAAATGGCGATCAAACAATCCACAAATTCTTAAAGAAATTACATATAGCAACGAGTTACATAATACTCGTACCTTACATTTTTCTGAGCCAGGTTCAAACTCTCAATCTAAGTCTTTAGGTCTTAACTGGGTTTGTGACTCAGATTCTCTTACTTACACAATAAATATCACCTCCACTACTAAAGTCACAAAACGTCGTGTTCTTTCTGTCATCAGTCAAATCTTTGACCCATTAGGTCTCGTAGGCCCATGCGTCGTCCAAGCAAAGATAATTATGCAGCGTCTATGGCAAGATAAGTATGACTGGGATGACGAAGTATCGCACGAAATCAGAAATCTTTGGTCTACATTTGAAGGCACAATAACCGCTTTGAATAATTTAAAAATTCCTCGTTGGGTTTTGCATGAAGACTCTATTACGCATGAAGTACACGTCTTTACCGATGCGTCCGAGAGGGCGTACGGCGCTTGCGTGTATATTCGGTCTTGTAATGGCAGTGGATCTATAGGCGTACAACTTCTAGTCTCTAGAAATCGTGTAGCGCCCATCAAACCAACGACGATACCGAGGCTTGAACTTTGTGGAGCTTTGTTGGGTGCAAGGCTGTGTACTAAGGTTCAAGAATCGCTTACCATGCCCATTCATAAATGTAGATTCTGGTGCGACTCAACCATAGTCCTGGGTTGGCTCTCTACTCCATCTAATCAATTAAAACTCTTTGTCAGAAATAGAGCCAATGAGATACAGGAAATTACTTATGGTCATACCTGGAGCTACGTACCGTCGAAGGACAACCCGGCGGATCTTGTTTCCCGTGGTCTCAGTGCTGACGTAATCATGCACACTCCACTGTGGTGGTCTGGACCCTCATTTTTACAGCATAGTGAAAATGAGTGGCCTAACATGCCAAACAACGGGAAGGATAGTCTGCCGGAAGTGGTGACTCATTTTATTAGTAGTGATAGTGACAATAATTCATTAAATAGTAATCATTCAGACGTAACCATTCAATCATCAATCATTAACGATTTGTTAGCAAAGTATTCTAGTTTAACAAAAATACAAAATATATTTACATATGTACAACGCTTTATTTACAATGTAAAAAATAAAAATAATAAACTGCATGGTAATTTTTCAACAACAGAGCTAGAAAATTCGTTACATATAATTATACATTATTCACAGCTTGAAATGTTTCCAGAAGAGTATAATTTGTTAAAGTCAGGCCAAAAATTACCACGCAGAAGTAGATTGCTTCCTCTGACACCGTTCATTGACAATCATAACCTCATTCGCGTGGGTGGGAGGCTCGATAACTCCCCCTACGATTTTAATGTGAAACATCCTATTATTTTATGCAGTAACCACATACTTACAAAACTTATATTTCAAATGCAACATTTACAGCTTGTACATGCTGGTCCACAGTTGTTATTGTCACACATACGGCAAACTTATTGGCCTCTAGGTGGCAGAAACCTGTCTAGGTTTGTCGTGAATAAATGTCTTAAATGTTTTCGACATAAGGCTCAGAACGTTCAGCCTATAATGGGTCAACTACCCAGCTCAAGGACAAATCTTGAATTTCCGTTTTTAAATAGTTATGTTGACTACGCTGGGCCAGTATTGGTGGCCAACCGTAAAGGCCGAGGATGCAAACTTACAAAGTCCTATATGTGCATCTTTGTTTGCTCGGCAGTGAAAGCCGTACATTTGGAGCTCGTAACCGACCTCACCACTGAGGCCTACATGGCCGCTCTAAATCGTTTCGTGGCGCGTCGTGGCAAGCCTCGAAGCATCACGTCCGATAATGGGACTAACTTTGTAGGCGCATCAAACGAGATGAATAGGTTCTTGCAATCATCAAGTGTTGCATCTGAAATGGCACAGCAAGGTATTGAGTTTGTTTTCACGCCTGCATACAGCCCTCATTTTAATTCATTGGCTGAAGCTGCTGTAAAATCATGTAAGCATCATTTAAAACGATTACTGCATCTTACTCATTTCACCTTTGAAGAGATGGCTACCTGTCTCACTCATATTGAGGCGGTTCTTAATTCACGCCCTCTTACTCCTCTTTCTTCAGACCCTAACGATTTTTCGGCACTCACTCCCTTTCACTTCCTAATTGGACGGCCATTCTTATCAGTACCACATCCTCAGGTGACTGAAGCCAACATCACGCGACTGGATCGCTGGAAGAGAATACAGCACATCAGACAGCATTTCTGGCGACGGTTTCATAATGAGTACACTTCTCTGCTGCAGGCCAAATCCAAGTGGTTTCATTCCAGAGGTGAAGTGAAGCCGGGGTCCTTAGTCCTGATAAAGGACAAAACAACGCCACCTCTGCTCTGATCTCTGGGCCGGGTCACGAAGACCTATCCAGGCGTGGACGGGGTCACGAGAGTGGCCGAACTGAAGACGAAGCGGGGCACCATTCGTCGTGCTTTCAACTGCATCTGCCCCCTTCCAGTCGACGATTGAAGACCACCCTTCAATCCGGGGAATATGTTGGCGCAACACATACGTGCGGGGGAAGCGGGGGCGCCGGGGGTATCGACACCACCGCGAGAGCGACTGCGCGCCCGCCACTCACTCAGCTCACAGACGCCGCCACGGTCATTTCTTGTATCTTTTCGGCTGATGGTGTAAATAATAGCAATACAACCATATTTATACAGTCCACTTTTTTATTATAAATTCACCACTGAGCCCATCCAGTCACTGTGCATGTTAGGGGATTATATAACCTGTAGCCTTTAATGTTGTCAGCATAACCAACAAGAAAGAGCTTCTTTGCCTTTTTGTCCCATTTGAGACGCTTTTCCTTTGGTATATGTGTCATGACTAAGCTGCCGAAGACTCTGACGTGGCTCACATCTGGCTTTTTACCCATCCACAATTCAAATGGAGTTTTTTATGAAGACCTGCAGCAGGAGATCTGTTTTTCAGATACACTGCAGTATGGACTGCCTCTGCCCACAACCTTTTCTCAAATTGAGCATCAAATAGAAGACATCTGGCTTTCTCTACTATGGACCTATTATATCTTTCACAAAGTCCATTTTGCTGAAGACGAATGGATGTATATATATGGATGTATATATATGGATGGATGTATATATGAATATGGATTTGTCTTCTGATGTATAATACCACACTGCTTTAAATAATTCTCCATAACTGCCGAACAAAATTCACCACCATTGTCAGTTCTGAAAATCTTAATTTTTCTTGACTTCTGGTTTTCTACGAGGATTTTGAAATTTTTGAAGCAGGCGAATGTCTCATCTTTAGACTTGAGAAAATATACAAAATCCATCCGACTGTAGTCATCTACCAACAATAGAAAGTATCTGGCGTTACCAAGTGACTTGGTTTCCATAGGCCCACAAAGGTCTGCATGCACCAGATTCAAAACTTCCTTGCTTCTTGACAAACTGGTAGGAAAAGGTAACCTCGTTTGCTTACCATCACAACAGACCGTGCAATTACTATTGTCTAACTCTGCCTTACTTAGGAAAGTCAGGCCCTCCACTGCACCATCTCTCATAGTTTTAAGATCGTTGTGATTTATGTGACCAAAACGCCGGTGCCAGGTCCTTCTGGTAGCTACTGCCAAGCTTGCTAGCAGCTCCTCTGACTTTACAATGTTTAATTTGTATACACCATTCACTTGCTTGGCTTCTCCAATGCATTGTTTTGTTTGATTATAAATGTGACATACATTCTCCTTGAATACAACACTGTTGCCACTGGATATCATTTTACCTCCGGAGAGAAGGTTTGTAGTTAGGTTGTGTATAAGTATACATAAAACATTGTTAACTTTTATGTTATACTCTGAATCTCCAACACGTGTAGTTATCTGTAGATTTCCAGAACATAAAACCGGTACACTTTCCTTATTTGCCACTACAATATCTCGAGTTTCTGTATTGTACGAAATATCTGTCAATAGACTTTTGTTCGACTCTGAAATCAAATGAGTGCTTGCGCCCGAGTCTACATACCAGTCTTTATCACTAAATTCACCAGTCAAGAACATAGCACTAAATGCGTTCATTTGTTTTTCACTCTGTGTATTTGAATATCGACACTGATTTTTGTAGTGTCCAGTTTTTTTGCATTTATAACATTTGATGTTTTTTACCGGCTTGTTGGAATTGTCACTGACATGGCCGACGCCACCGACGCCATTTTTTCCTTTGTTCGTTTGGCGCGCATTTTGATGACTTGTATTTTTTGCAACAAATGCGGTTTCAGACTTAGTGATTTCGACATCTACACTCATATCCAATAATTTCGTCTTTATAGAGTCTGCACTAATGTTCATCCCGGAGTGTTCTATCGCCATAATCCTAGGTGAGAACTTATCTGGCAATCCCGCCAACAAAAGCGATCCAACCCATTCGTCGTTAATCTCAAAACCTGTACCTTTTAACTTTTATGATGTATCCACTAACTGTGTCACGTAAGCAGTCATCGAGTCACAGTTTTCGAGACGAATGGAGATTAAGTTTCTGAGTAGACTAATACGGCAGGTGAAACCAGAGTCGTCAAATAACGCCTTCAACTTGGTCCACAAGCCGCACTGTAGCTTCATTTTTAATATGTACATACAGTGATGGGTCAATTGTCATCACCATTTTTGCTTTTGCCTTGCTGTTGTCTTGCTCACTTAACGCACCGCTGTTTCGGATATCGATGCCCTCCAGGATCAGGAAATTTTCTACGGCGAACGCCCAATCGTCGTAATTATCCCTGCCCTTAAGTTTTGGGACATTCAAGGAATAATTTGCTGACATTATTACTGTGCAAAAACTACTTTTTACTTTTGCGGGACTGGGCCAATAACCTGATGAATAAAACTCGTGTAGCGGTTAGGAACGTACTGACGCTTTATTTAAAAAGTAACTTACATCGCTAGGTGGCGTTTGCAGGCAAAGGTATTATTTTTATACAGCCATAGATAATAAATAACAGTTTGTAACCCCAAGCCTACATTTTATGGCAATCACAGTAGTTTATTTAGGCAAAAATAGCGCATTAATTTGCTCGCTAAGATTTGGTGATCATTTACTACATTTGGTGTTCGAATACAATTTGAGGTGCAGTCGTGACTAAAATAGCTAGTACTATTGTAATTTTAGACTTCATTTTTCTGGTGTCAAATATATATTTTTGGTAAAAGAACTAAGGGTATCAAAGCATTTTATGGTGGTCATTATATTTAATCCCATATTTAACTGACTTCTAAAAAAGGAGGAGGTTCTCAATTCGGATGTTTGTATTTTTTTTTAATGTTTGTTCGCGCATAACACCGTCGCTTGCCAACCAATTTCAAAAAATTTTCTTTTGTTGGAAAGGGTATACTTCCCAAATGGTCCCATTGAAATTTTATCAAAATCAGTCCAGTAGTTTGGATTTTAAATACAAATAGCCTTTAAATCGAAATTGCGTAGTTTTGCTTTCCTGTGACTTTCCAGTGGGGTTGTTAGGTGTGGGGGTTACCCTCCACCGACCGTGTCTCCACGTTGCCGTCGTGGTGGGGCTTGCGTGTCTCAATAATCTTGGGGGCTTTGCCGGTAGAGCCACTCATGCCGGAAGGTCCCAAGTGAGAGACCAGACCAAGAGAGACACAAGAGGGGCACACCGTTCGGAGACTTGAGCAGTGTTCGGGTCCTCGGACGGTGTGCGTCTCATTGGCTTGCTCGCTGCTCTCTGGTACGCGTCTGATCATCAGACGTGACTGTGAGGGCAGCGAGCAAGCAGTGAGAGAGGGAGAGAGGAGGGGAGACAGGGACCGCTTCCTTTAAAAGGAAAAAATGGATAAAGGCACTAAAAAAGAAACACTATCCCAGGGCGGTCCGGACTGCACAGCAGTCCGGAAATCCGCCACGCCTCGTGCGTCAAGCCCCTTGTATTCTGGGGGGGGCAAAAGTGTCCTTTATTCTCCGCTTGCCAAGGGCAACAGTGGCCGAGGAGGCCCCCGATCCAAACAGTCCTTTCAGGAACTGATCGGGTATAATTTTAGCTCATCCGACAAAGCGTCGGTCGGGCGGAGCGCGGTTAGAGGCGCGCTATTCTGGAGGGAGGGCTCGCCTGAGCGTCACGCGGGTGCAGAGTCAGAGTCCGAGTTGGACTCCGACGACCTGGTGACCGTGAGCTCGGCGAGCTCTGGACCCGAGGGGGCGGGGACAGCTGCAGAGGACTCTAGGTCCTTCCGCAAGCGGCCTAGACCGGAGGACGACCGGGGGTCGTCTTGCAGCGAGGAGGTGGCATCGGCTCGCAAAATCCCCACCAGCAGGCGGGGTAAGGGCCGAGAGGGTGGCAAGAGCAGAGCTCTTGCCCCCACAGAGGCTGGCCAGCGAGCCGAGGAGCTCGCCGATGCTGGACGACCCCCCGGAGATGGCGGTCGCGGGGCTCCTGGTTTGGAGTCCTCCGGCGGTGAGCCGGATGACTCCGGAGAGGAGCGGGTTCGGAGGGCCGGGTTTGCGGAGGTGGTGGTGGCCGCGATCCGCGATGTGCTCCGCTAACCGAGGTGGGCCTCCAGCGGACGAGCTGTCCAAGCTGCGGGCGGAGGTCGCCCGCTTGACTGCCGCCACCGAGCGTCTCCAGAGGAAGAACGCGGGGCTCCAAACAGACCTGGCCAGGCTCCAGGGAGCGACCCTGGGAAGGAAGAGCTGGGCAGACGGCAAAGGCTCCTGCGCCGTCTGTGCAGCAGCTCCCCCCGGCTTCCTCGCCTTCAGAACCTCCCCCGGCTCAAGCCGAATGGCAAGTGGCCGGGGAGAAGAAGAAGGCGGGCAAGGCAGCCAGGGCGGCCAAGAGGCGGGAGAGGAAGCGGCGGCAGAAGGCGCGAAGCGTCGCGGCTGCGCTCCGCCCCCCGAAAACCGCGGCTGTAGTGCTCACACTGCAGCCGGACGCGGTAAAGAGGGGCGTGACGTACGCGGACGTGCTCGTGGCCTGGACGACTCCGTCACGGAGGCGGAGGTGGTGGCCGCCGTCGTTAGGACGGGGGGGTGCTCAGCAGAGGAGGTGAAGGCAGGCACCCCTGTACGTCCTGACAACACGGGCATGCGCACCATTGTGGTGAGCTGCCCCGTGTCGGCGGCCAAGACCATCTCGGAGGGCCGAAGGTTTTTGGTGGGTTGGGTTTCCGCGCAGGTCAAACTGCTGGCACCCCAACTTCTGAGGTGCTTCCAGTGCCACGTGGGCCACCATGTGGGAGCTCAATGCACCTCGGAGGTGAATAGCAGCGGTCTATGTTTCCGCTGCGGTCAGCCCGGTCACAGGGCCGGCTCCTGCGACGCCGCACCGCACTGCTTAGTCTGTGCGGCAGCTGGCAAGCCAGCCGATCACTGGGCTGGGGGTAGGGCCTGCGCCCCACCCGCCAAAGCCGGAAACAGGAGGAAGCCCTCCGCCACCGCCGTCTCTGCCGCCACCGCCGTCTCTGCCGCGACCGCCGCCTCTGCCGCCGCTTCTTCCGCCGCCATAGCCGGTTCCACTGCGGCTGCTGCTACTGCAACAGCCGCAGTTGAGCCCTTACAAAGGGCTCCGGAGGGGGCTGAAATGGAGTGCCAGTAATGGCCCTATTTCTCCCCCTCCTGTTGAACGTCAGCCACTGCGCCGCCCAGGAACTGATGCTCCTGAGCATGGCGCAGTGACTGATGCCTGTGGACGGCGCGCTGTGTTATACGCGCGCCAAACCAGCAGTCGTCAGCATGGGTCGGGGCCCGTTAGGGCCAGAGCCTGCCAGGGTTGCGGAATATGTTTATTTTATTTTATTTTACAGTTTTAGGAAAACTTACAGCTAAACATTTTCACACATGAGAGAGTAACAAAAATAAGGCCAGTTATAAGTTTTCACAGATAAAAGAGAGCTTATAAACAAAAATATGTGAGAGGGTAAACAGTTTAAGTAAAAACAGTAATATATGTAAAACAAAAATACAATTGAATTGAGAAACTCCTCCTCTTTTTTGAAGTCGGTTAAACATGTAACTCAAACAGCGCAGATTTTAAATAATAAGTTAGTTTACGCTATCAAAGAAGAAGTTACAAAGAGTCCTTTTTAATATTAAAATGCTAGTATTGAAAACATCGATGTCGACTTCCCGGTTGACCACATTATAATTATGTATGACTCGCTCTTATCAAGTATGAGTTTCGTCTATAAATCGTTCCTACCACCGGAGTATGCAATAGATAGTGATTACGCCGAAAAGTTGAAGGAATCCGCAGTCCAACTCTGCTCAGCAATTCGGGAAGCTCGGTTGAACCATTAGCGATTCTAAATAAAAACGCCAAGTCTGCAATTTTTCTGCGTTCAGAAAGAGGAAGTAATTGGAACCTTTTGCAGCGTAGGAGATAAGTGGGAGAATAAGTTTTAGACCGGAATTGAATATACCTCAAAAATTTTCTTTGTATGCCTTCCAATCGATTGCTATATACGTTGTAATTGGGATTCCAAACTTGAGGGGCATACTCAAAATGACTACGAACGAAAGTACAGTAGAGAAATTTTTAATGCTCCTGAATTCAGACGAGAGTCTTAAAATGAACCTGGTTAACCTTGGTAGTTCATTCAGCAGAGAAAATGCTAAACATGGTGGCTCATTAATTTTAATACTAATCACCTCAAGTATAAGGACCGCAAAGATATAATGAGCCTCTCTGTTGAGCGGATAATTGAAATAGCCTGTATTGAATTGGAGCAGTTTATTATATTAAGTGTGTACAGACCACCTTCTGGATTGTATGATTGTTTTGAAAGAGTAATGGATGAAGTTTTGCACAAAATTTGTAATTCAAGTAAGTCTATTATTATTTGTGGAGACTTTAACGTTAATTTGTTAGAAAATTGTGGTTTAACTACTAAAATAGTTAGTCTGTTTCAGTCATACAATCTTACATACCTATTTATGGAGCCGACTAGAATAACTCCTACTAGTGCCACATGCCTAGATAACATTTTTACAAATATTGTACCTTCCCACAAAACAATTATTAATTTAATGGACTCAGATCATTGTGGGCAATTAATTACTTAATTACAGTAGAATTAAATTTATATGTTAAAAACTATTCTAAATTATATAAAAAAGTTTGTTATATCGCCAAGTCTAGGACTTGAGTTCAAAAATTAAAAATAGTAGCAATGTGATAAAAATGACTTGGAACATTATTAATAGCGAAACGGGAAAATCTTGCAACCGAACTAATGATTATAGCCTTGCTATTAATGACAGCGTAATTAAATTAGATTCCCAAGTCGCCGCGGCTTTTTAAAATTTATTTGCAGAAATTCCCGTATCGACAACTAAGTCTCTAAATTCATCACCCACTGCTGCAGAAACGTTACTTAAAGAAAACGTCCCAATTTGTGATGCTGAATTTAAATTCCAACATGTTACTTGCAATGATGTAATAATAACTTTTAATTCCTTGAATTTCAAAAAGACGGCAGATTTATGGGGTAATTTTGTTGACCTTGCTAAGTCTATTATACACATTGTAGCACCTATCTTGGCTGTTATTTTTAATAAATGTATTGACCGTGGTGAGTTTCCTGATCTAATGAAATATAGTAAAATAATACCATTATTTAAATCGGGTAGCACATCAGACCCTACTAATTATAGACCTACATCAGTGCTACCTACTTTTAGTAAAATTTTTGAGAAAGTTATTCTTAATCAAATGCAAAGATATTTTAATAAACACAAACTATTACATAATAAACAGTTTGGTTTTACAAGGGGTCGTTCAACAACCGATGCTGGTGTTGAACTTTTAGGACATATTTATAACGCATGGGAGGAGAAATGCGATGCTTTGGGATTTTTTTGCGATTTATCCAAGGCGTTCGATTGTGTTCTCCATGAGACATTAATCAGGAAGCTCCACTATTACGGAATCCGGGACGCCTCGTTGAATCTTCTTACTTCTTACTTGAGTGATAGGATTCAGAGAGTCGATGTGAACGGTACAAGATCTCCCAGGTCTGTAGTCAAGATGGGGGTCCCCCAAGGCTCAATTTTAGGTCCTTTTTTATTTTTAATTTATATTAATGACTTGCCGTACCTCATAAAGGATAAGCACTATAAATTAAGTCCTAAACACTCCCTCAGAGATAAATTTAAAGAAATTAATATAATGACTGTGCCCTCTCAGTATATTTATGAGAATCTTTTGTAAGCACATAAAAATATTAATCTATTTAAAAGATACAGTTATATCCATAACGTAAATACTAGGAACAAACACAATTTTGTCATTTCTAAAACCAGGCTCAAAAAATAGGTGGTTCATTTAGATGCCAATGTATACGTTTTTATAATAAACTCCCTAGCCATATTCAAGACCTTAGTATGAATAAGTTCAAATTATTTATAAAACGTAAGCTATGCCAGAAAGCTTTTTACACAATTAAAGACTATCTTGAAGACAAAAAGGCTTGGGATTGAGCTGCTTCAATGATGTACATGGCCTAATGTTACATACCTTTTTAATTTTTAGAAATTGTCTTTTTTTTTTAAGCTCTGCTGTATACTTTTCTTTCATCTCGTTGGTAAATTTTGACATGAATGTTTACTTTATTAAGTATTCTAATTTTATTATTTTTGACATGGAATATTTACTTTGTAAAGTAATATATATTTTTTTTTCAATTTATTATGTATGACATGAATACTTACTTTGTAAAGTATTTTTTTTTTGTATTATTATTATTAAACTCATTTTGTGAATATGGGGACTATGTGGGTTATTTTCTTCTTATTTTTCTCTTCTTTGAAATACTTCTTCTTCTTTGAAGTATTTTTAACGAGGTCTGGCAGTTTGAGTACCTACTCAAATGCGGCCAACACAAATGTCCTTTCTTTGGCATGTTCGTCAGTTCGTTGAGCTCCTTTTGGTTATAAGTTGAGCTACTCGACTACTGACCAAAGCTTGCACTGACTGGACGGGTCCACTCAAATCTGTGTGGTTCTTTCCTCAAAAGACCATTTCAGGCACTGATCTGCATGATCCTCATATCGTATTGTGAATGTGGGGACCATGCAGATCGCTAAAATAGGGGTTAATTTCATGTTAGTCAACAATTTCTGGCCGTTTGAGATTTTTTTTATGCGGCCTACCCAAATGTCCTTACTTTGGTATTGTTCGTTAAATCGTTGAGCTCCTTAAAGTTCTAAGTTTGAGCTCCATAATAACTGACAAATGCTTGCACTGTCTGGACAGGTCCACTCAAATCTGTGTGGCACTTTCCTCAAAAAGCCACCTCAGACATTAACCTACATGGTTCTCGTATGATTTGACCAGTACAATTTGTATGGACTTCAAAAGAGACTGTGACCTCTGAGTTTGTTTTGGTGTTTCTTCTCAGGGTAGTCAGCTAGGAAACTCCGGCCTAATCTAGCTTAAAATGACCAAAAAATATTGACGTGTAAAAGTGTTATGTTTAACCTACTTACAAAATAAATATCATTTATCATTTATCATTTAACCCCAGTGATTTAGATGCTTTATTAATGATTTGATCGATGTGTTGATCAAATAATAACTTTGAATCAAATACAACTCCCAGGTCTTTGACTGTGTTAACTCTAGCCAGGGATTTGTCTGAAAGTTTATATTCAAATGTGATCGGTACGGGTTTCCTAGTGAAGGAGCACACGTAGCACTTAGAGACGTTTAAATGGAGCTTATTAGTGGTGCAGTAGTTCTGGAACCTATCCAGATCCTCCTGTAAAGATAAAGCATCTGATAAAAAGGATATCCTTGACATAATTTTCATGTCATCGGCATAGAGAAATATTTTAGAATGAAGGAAGCAAGAATCAATGTCAATGATGAATAAATTTAATAAAAGCGGCCCTAATAAAGATCCTTGGGGCACTCCCGATGGGATACGCATTGATCTTGATGAATACCATTCAGCACGACAGTCTGAAACCTGTCCTCTACATACGACTTAAACCAACGGAAAGGATTACCCCTAATGCCCATCGACAGAAGTTTACGCATGAGAACAACGTGATCAATTCTGTCGAAACATTTGGCATAGTCGGTATATATGACGTCGATTTGGGACCGATTCGACATAAGCTCTGACAAGAAGTCACCACAGAGAACGAGGTTTGTAGTTGTTGACCGACCACCCAAGAATCCATGCTGGTGTTCGCCAAAACTGAGCCTGAGAGCAGAGTAAACTTGCCTGTACACTATTTTTTCTAATATTTTAGCAAACACGCATAACTTGGATATCGGTCTATAGTTGTCAACGCAGTTTCTTGGTCCCTTTTTGTGAATAGGAGTTATATATGCCGACTTCCATACAGCAGGCATAACCCCAGTATTCAGAGATCGTCTTAATAAGATTGTAAGAGGAACCGAGAGGCTTGTAGCACAGTTCACTATGAAAACCGGTGGGAGTTTGTCTGGACCAGCGGATTTATTTACGTCCAAATGCTTTAGCAGTGTCATAACCTCGTTCTCGGAAACCTCGATAGTGGCAATATCGTATGAAGTGCAATCTGATCGCTCGCTGGAGCACTGGTATTGCGCACTATCCTCCGAACTGGTGGATTCACGGTAATTAGACATAAAGTACTCGCCAAAGAAATCGCAAATTTCCTCACTATTGCTGGAGGACCGGTCTCCAAACTGCAACACAGAACGATAGGAGTTGTTTTGCTTCTTTGACTTAACGTAGCTCCAGAAGGCTCGAGGGATGTTACGAATAGCCGTTTCTACGTTTACCATGTAATCATCGAACATGCATTTCTCCAAATCCTTTATACGTTGCCGTAATATTACAAAGGACTGGTGGTCCGATACGTTGCCATACTTTTTAAATTTAGCGTGTTTGGATTTTTCTTTAATCATTTTAATTAGCGGACTTTTATACCAGAGGGGGTATTTTGACCGGGAAACTACTGTTTTTGATGGAATATAAGTTTTGTGCACCTTATACAAAACATCATAAAAGAATGCCACGGCATCGTTCAGTGACCTTTGGCCCAACTCTTATTGCCAGTCAACATCTTTAATTGCTGCATAGTCAGCAGACCGATACAAGTATTTAACATAGGGACGAGTTGGCAGACTATGCAACTGAACAAAGTCCGCCGTGATACATAGTGCATTGTGATGCGAATCTTCAGGAACTAAGGGATCATTACTGCAAGAAACCGAAACTTCGGTGTTGGAAAATACCAAATCCAGAATCTTGTTGTTTTTGTTAGGCTGACAGTTGTACTGCAGCAGGTTACATGCGTTAATGTTGTCAAAAAAAATGAATTGGACATGACCGTTCAGGTTAGAGGGGTGCAGAGAATAACCATCATCTGCAGGGGTCCACGTTATGTTGGGTTGGTTAAAGTCACCCAACACAATAAACTTGTCGACCGGGTGCTCCATTATGATGTTAGTCAAATTATCTGAACAGTTAGCCAGCTGAGTTGCTAAAGAGTTACCTAGGTTTTGAGAGCAAATATAAACAACGCCTATATGCATTTTGTATGTTATCCTTGGTCTTTTTTGTTGCAGGGTTAAAGTGACCCACAGGTATTCTTCCGTTGAGTCCACTCCCCGCGAGCATGAGCCACAATCTCACGCCTAACGGCGATAAAAACCCCCCCTCCCATAGTCTGACCTATACTGGAGTAATCCCGGTCCCGTCTCCATACCATATATGTGTCATCAAATAATTCGGAGTCGAATATACCATCAGTTAGCCAAGTCTCAGTCAAGCAAACAACATCAAAACCATTAATACATATATTTCTATAGAAAACACCTGTTTTAGTTCGCAGTCCCCGCACGTTCTGATAAAATATGCTAATAGGCGCCATTATAATTCATACAAAACATTAAAGTCTGTATAGAAAAAGAATACATTCAATCCGTTAAAACAAATATTTAAAAAAAATTGAGATATGAAAACGGATAAGCAAAATAAAACTTTATCTCCATACGAATAAGGTCCGAAGAGCGTAGTACAGAGTTGAACGTTACGAAGTAAAATATAATTATTGTAAGGTAGGCTGTTAAATCTCAGCTAGCAATACACACATTTAAGGTAACGAGTTGAATATTTAAGGTCATAATAGTAAAAATATACGAACTGGTTCAAGACCAGCGATAAGCAAACAAAAGGACGGTGAGAAAAGAATGCATAGAAAAAACAAATAACTGCGGTTCTCAAACTTAATGAGGCGGAGTGATCGATGCACAACTTACCGGGACGTTGAACGGACATTATCAATAATAGAACTATTAGCATATGATTTTTTTTAAGTCGTGCTCCGTCTTGATGTGGTGTTTTGGGGATGTGAAGTTTTTTCGAAGAAATATCTTGCAACCCGTGACCCAGACGTGTTCAAAACCACTTTCTTTGGCACGAGCTTTGGTTTGGTTCAGGAGAATTTTATTATTCAGCGTAAGATGATCATTAATATAGATCCTGTTCGTGCCTTGCAGACCTAGATGAGCAACATTTAGGGTTTTGGGCTTTTTCGCCGCAGAAACAAAATCATTTTTGCTGTAACTATTATGCACCGAACAAATTATATTTTTATTCAGTGGATTACTACGCATTGGAATTCGAGCTATGTAATTAATCTGCTCCTTGGGGATATAATATCCGATGACATCCCCGATTTTAGTCATAATTGAGAATAAGTTTTCATCGCTAGTTATTGGCACTCCTTTGATTTCAATATTGTTCATCCTGGACCTCTGTTCACTCTCATTTTGATGGAGCTCTAATTTGGCTATACGGTCTTGCAGCTTTGAGATGTCGCCTTTAGTCCTCTTCATTGACTCAATGTCATGCTCCAGAGTTGATACTTTGCAGGTCAGCTCATCTATTTTGTCACTAACAAACTGCAGTGACGATTTCACTTCTGAGAATTCCGCCTTTAATGTTTTGAGCTCCACCAGTTCGTTTTGCACCGCTTTGACGCTCTCGACCAGCTCTGGCAAGGATTCCATTTCTGTAGATAGCCGCTTGAGCTCAGTTATGATGGTTTCCGTGTCTGCTGGTGAACCCTTGTCAGAATCAGCTCGGGGACTGGCTAGCATCAATGTCTTGCAACTGCTACATTTCCATGTAGTTTTACGCTCTCCAAGTTTTCTCCATCCTGCTTCCGTGATGCCTGAGCAGGGGAAGTCAAACTGCCCCGCGCACACAGAACATGTAACGCCGTCTCTGGCATCAACATCGCACCGTTTACAAGTGAACATCTTGGAAAGTTTGAGAAACGCAGTTGGGTGGTCGTACGTTGAGTGAGTCACCAATTCGTCGCCGAGGAGTAATAGTAACCAAGTAAATGCGCGCGCGTTCGGTTTGCTGTCTACCGCCGGACTGATGTTCGAAAGAGTTACCGCGGCCCTGGAAGGAAAGGCACTAGGAGGACAAAGGGTGGGTTTTAGTCAGTAAAAGTCTGACACTCCCTGCCGCTCCACCCAGAGCGGGAGGGGTCGTTTGATGATTTCCCATCCTCAAAAAAAAAAAAAGATCGACTTCCGAAATTAAAATTATTTTGATTTTTGTAGTGTTTTTTGGAAGTCGGTTTCTTTTTTTGTGAAAAAGTTTTTTTATGAAATCGTTGATATTATGGATTTGAAATGTTGAATTTGTGCTTGAAAATGGGAATGGAATGAATTGGTACCAAACCCTTTCTCGTCCGTTATTGCGAGTGATGTTGCCGACGCTGCTTGATTGTGCTGCTCCCAGGTGCTAGTAGGGCTGCGCTCGCTGTCGCGATGACCGCTGTTTGACCTCCAGCTGAATCCCGAACGCTGTGTGATGGCGTGGCTTTTTTCTTGCGATCGCGGCTCGACTTTTAAACTTATTTGACTGTTGCTATGACGGCTCTAAAGGATCATGTTTAGGCCCAGGTCTAATAAAAAGCAGTGGACTGTATTAAAAGGTTTATTAGATTTACAACTAGCTAAGTAAATATAGCAAACTAAAGTTAAGTATGTCCAAGCGCGGTCGTGTCAGACGATTCAATGTCATGTGCCCGGTCCCCGCGCCGCGCCGCGTCGCTCGTCGTTTTTTTGTTTGTGCATTTATGATTTTATTTTACTGGGTACTATTTGTTTCTATTTAACCTTAAGTTTATAAATCACTGTAGTAGTTGCAGTAGTCACTCTCTTTACTTTCTCATTCTGATCCATGTAACCGGATGAACCTCGACCCCTATCATACAGGTTGTCCTAGTTCAGAGGTCGAGACCACATTGATTTTATGTAATATTAAAGTTTTAGAAATAAATTGTATTATTAATATTACTTGTGTTTTAATAACTCCTTTTATTATGACCGTTTCATAAACTACTAATTAAGTTGCAAATCAGTTGACTCGGAATGAATATTATGATGATTGCTACACTACTCATGTGAATTGCTGGAGTGCAAGATAACACATTTTAATAAGCTTAAAGGTACCAATACAGCAGCACATATTTGAACATAATTGCAACAGCACTACCTTGTAGTATATGCCTAGATTAACTTGGGCGAAGAAACCATCTTCAGACTTTGCTGCGATTGTTTTGTCGTGCGTATGATCTGTATACACGCTTTCGGTGGATACGCTTAGTCCGTCGTGTAGGCGGTGTCCACGTTGACCAAATGCCCGTGCGTGTCGCGGTTGTTGTAGTTGGTTTTTGTGTCCTGGGCCATAAGGTGATGGTTGGTACGTCTAATGCTTGTGATATAACAAGCGCGCACTCCTTAATAGTTTTACATCTTCCTTTTTCTATTTCAAAGGAATCTGCCATAGTAAAATGATAAACTTTTTCAATTTTGCGTTGTTTACTTCGACTGGAGTATCTACCCTTGTGTATTGACACATGATTTAATTTCGCAGCGTAACCACGTACTTTAAGTAATATTCTGTCGCCCTTATAGTACTTATGGTGCGCAGAGGTTGGGGGGGGAGGTTCAGTTGTGGTTGTCGTTGTTGTTGTTGTAGTCGTTGTCGTGGTTGTCGTGGTTGTCGTGGTTGTTGTGGTTGTTGTGGTTGTTGTTGTTGTGGTTGTTGTTGTTGTGGTTGTGGTGGTTGTTGTTGTTGTTGTGGTTGTTGTTGTTGTGGTTGTTGTTGTTGTGGTTGTTGTAGTAGTAGTTGTTGTTGTTGTGGTTGTTGTTGTTGTGGTTGTTGTTGTTGTGGTTGTTGTTGTTGTAGTTGTTGTTGTTGTAGTAGTTGTTGTTGTTGTGGTTGTTGTAGTGGTTGTTGTTGTAGTGGTAGTGGTTGTGGTTGTTGTTGTTGTGGGTTTGGTTTTTTTGGTTGTTGTGGTTGTTGTTGTTGTTGTTGTTGTAGTTTTTTTTGTTGTGGGATAAAACCAATACATTGGATTATCATACCAAGGCCAACAATTATAATAGTACCCAACCCAAAATCTCCAAGGCTTATTGTAGCATACAATTTTGGAACAATCTAGATCTTTTTGGTACCAAGTACCACATGGGTTTCCGATATATGGATCTCTTCTAAAATTCGTTATTTTACTTTCCTCACAAATAAATTCATTTTGCCCACTCTTCAGCGTTTGATTTCCTGTATGAAGCGGCTCAGTGTAAGCAATACCGTCTTTCGTGTAACATACTTGCGTCCCGTTTGAATTTTGTAAACAACTGACAAAATAGAAAGATTTATCTTTAATTGTTCTAGATAAGAACAATACTTTGTCATTGTGGGTCAAATTATGAAATCTTATAATTTGACATAGTGTGTGATTTTTTGCAAAGCAAGATTTCAAGATGAGATTAGAAGCACTTAGTTCAGATAGAGAAGTAATTTTGACGGGCAAGCACTCGTAGATATTAGTGCAGTTAAAAAGCAAGATTTTGCTCTCGGGATCATTATTATCGTGTATCAAAAAGGAGATATTCCTTTTTGTTCCATCCATAATTTTGTAGTCGATTTCTTGACCCTGTAATAACGAAAAATTTCCGATTATTATTAAATGAGTATGTGACAAAAATGCTTCCTTCTCCGGGACTCATCGAGGTTCAATCATTCAACGTTACAACTTTGAATGATTGAAGCTAGATGAGTCAGATTCTGATGTCAGATGTCAGATTTACAGAAAAACAACGCAGCAACGAAGCAGCATTTTGACAGATAGAACTTCAAAAACGTAAGAATTAGTGTTATTAAAGTTCAAACATTTCAACGAGGCTCCGGCAGCTGAAATTTCATGGAGGCGCTTGGGATGAAATGATAAATGATATTTATTTTGTAAGTAGGTTAAACATAACACTTTTACACGTCAATATTTTTTTGGTCATTTTAAGCTAGATAAGGCCGGTGTTTCCTAGTTGACTACGCTGAGAAGAAACACCGAAACAAACTCAGAGGTCACAGTCTCTTTTGAAGTCCATACAAATTGTACAAATTGTGTGAAGTCCATACAAATTGTACTGGTCAAATCATACGAGAACCATGTAGGTTAATGTCTGAGGTGGCCTTTTGAGTAAAGTGCCACACAGATTTGAGTGGACCTGTCCAGACAGTGCAAGCATTTGTCAGTTATTGTGGAGCACAAACTTAGAACTTTCAGGAGCTCAACGATTTGACGAACAATACCAAAGTAAGGAAATTTGGGTAGGCCGCATAAATAAAAAAAAATATTCCAAAGAAGAGAAAAATAAGAAGGAAATAACCCACATAGTCCTCATATTCACAAAATGAGCAAAATAATAAAAAAAAAGAAAAATATAATACTTTACAAAGTAAGTGTTCATGTCAAACATAATAAATTGAAAAAAATAAAATATATTATTTTACAAAGTAAGTATTCCATATCAAAAATAATAAAAATAGAATACTTAATAAAGTAAACATTCATGTCAAAATTTACAAACGAGATGAACGAAAAGTATACAGCAGAGCTTAAAAAAATGACAAAGTCTAAAAATTAAAAAGGTATAATGGATAAATGTAACATTAGGTCATGTACATCATTGAAGCAGCTCAATCCCAAGCATTTCTGTCTTCAAGATAGTCTTTAATTGCGTAAAAAGCTTTCTGGCATAGCTTACGTTTTATAAATAATTTGAACTTATTAATACTAAGGTCTTGAATATGGCTAGGGAGTTTATTATAAAAACGTATACATTGGCATCTAAATGAACCACCTATTTTTTTGAGCCTGGTTTTAGGAATGACAAAATTGTGTTTGTTCTTAGTATTTACGTTATGGATATCACTGTATCTTTTAAATAGATTAGTATTTTTATGTGCATACAAAAGATTTTCATAAATGTACTGAGAGGGCACAGTCAATATACACTTCTGGACACATCTATTGGCCCACCTTGTATTTTCAGTTTCGTTTGGTCCTAGCTAAAATTTTATATTAGGTCGAGCAATAAGTTTTTATGCAGTTTTGAACCTGGCACATTCACAATTTCATTCAATAGTCTTTTTTTGAATTTCGAACACAGAATTTAAAGAAACAAAAGACAATTTCCAGCCTGTTTGTTGATATCAAACAATCGAATACTAAGAAAACTTGGTTTTATTGGTTTACTTGGATTAAATTCTTGAAGAAGTGATTGATATCTTTGGTTTTGCAACAAACATTACTTATTCTTAACATTAAGGTGAGGTTCTATCAATAATCTATGGATACTTCACCTGAAGTCGCCGCCCAAGCTGTGGCACTTATTGAGGCCGGACACAGCCAAAGAAACGTGAGTGCTCAACTTAATTTAAGTCGATCTGCGGTCCGAAATGTTTATCGGAGGTACCTAGAGACTGGCGGCTTTGTTCGTCGCCAAGGAAGGCCACGATCTCGGGTCACAACTGAAAGGCAGGATCGATTCATCGTGACGACCAGCTTGAGAAATCGTCACCTTACCTCCATTGAGATACAAAACCAACTTCGCGACTTCCACGGAGTATCTGTGAGCGCTCGAACTGTTCAGAGAAGGTTAAAAGAACGCGATATGGTACCACACAAGCCAGCTAATGGGCCCAAACTAACGCGAGCCCACCGAACAGCGCGCCTTCATTTCGCACGCAGTCATTTAAATTGGACACAGCAAGATTGGAGCCGTGTACTCTTTTCTGATGAGTCTAAAATTGTGTTACATGGCAATGATGGAAGGAAGAAGGTCTACCGACGTAAGGGAGAGCGTTTCGCACAATGCTGCTTTGAAGAGAGGGTTGCTTATGGCGGTGGCTCATGGACTGTCTGGGGCGGTATATCCGCGAGCGGCAAAACTCAACTTGAGGTTGTTACAGGACCACGGCTGCTAACATTAAATGCTGAAAGGTACATTCGTGAGTGCTTAGAACCTCACGTGATACCATACGCGGACTATGTGGGCCCAAATTTCCTTTTTATGCATGATAATGCAAGAGCCCATGCGGCCGGCATCGTCAGGGAATATCTTCGGGATGTGAACATCACAGTTATGGACTGGCCAGCCAGAAGCCCAGACATGAACCCCATTGAGCACATGTGGGACGAGCTAAAAAGACGTGTTAGGGCTCGTCAGCCAGTTGCCCAGACGATGCAGGAGTTGAAAACTGCCATAGAAGAGGAATGGGAGATGATCCCTCAAAATTTCATAGAGCGGTTGATAAACTCTATACCCAATCGTATGAGAGCTGTGGTAGATGCCCATGGAGGCAACACGCGTTATTAAATTAAACCTTTATTTGATAAAACATGTTTTTTATTCAAAAATCAATTGCCTTTAACAAGGCGCATATCCGACTTGTTAGGCGTAGCTCCATGTCGTATGGTATTCTGAATTCAAATTTAAAACAATACGATCGAAAAAGATGGTAAAATGTATCAGGTTTAAAACTGCATCAACAGTTTTTGTTCAATCTAGCAATCATATTTCGGTAGGGGCCATCGAAACCTAAACTCTAAGGTGGGCCAATAGATGTGTCCAGAAGTGTATTAATCTCTGTAAATTTGTCTCTGAGGGAGTATTTGGGACTTAATTTATAAATTGCACGAACAGCCCTTTTTAGCAAAACAAATACTGTCTGAATATCGGCGGCATTTCCCCACAACAGAATGCCGTATGACATCACACTATGAAAGTAACTAAAGTATACGAAACGGGCTGTCTCTAAATCAGTTAAGCCACGAATTTTTGTAACGGCGTATGCTGCAGAGCTAAGTTTTTTTGACAGTTTATCTATATGGGGGCCCCACTGTAGCTCTGCATCCAAAGTTATGTTAAGTATCCACACTAGTGTTCACTTGTCTAACATATGGTAACGTGAACTTTATGCATTTAGTTTTTTTCTTATTTAGCAGAAGATTATTAATATTAAACCAGTTAACTACAGTTGCGATGGCACTATTAACATCTTCAGTTACCAGCTGCTGACGCTTGAGTTTAAATAAAAGTGATGTGTCGTCTGCAAACAAAACTATATCATGCTTATCCTTTATGAGATACAGCAAGTCATTAATATAAATAAGAAACAAAAATGGACCTAAAATTGAGCCTTGGAGGACCCCCATCTTGACTACAGACCCGGGAGATCGTGTACCGTTCACATCGACTATCTGAATCCTATCACTTAAGTAAGAAGTAAGAAGATCCAGCGAGGCGTCCCGGATTCCGTAATAGTGGAGCTTCCTGATTAATGTCTCATGAAGAACACAATCGAACGCCTTGGACAAATTGCAAAAAATGCCCGAAACATCGCATTTGTCCTCCCATGCATAATAAATATGTCCTAAAAGTTCAACACCAGCACCGGTTGTTGAACGACCGCTTGTAAAACCAAACTGTTTATTAAGTAGTAGTATGTGCTTATTAAAATACCTTTGCATATGATTTAGCTTTCTCAAAAATTTTACTAAAAGTAGGTAGCACTGATATAGGTCTATAATTAGTAGGGTCTGATGTGCTACCCGATTTAAATGAACCCCCTCGACCTCCTCACAGTGACAGATTCCTCAAATTCAGAGGAATTTGCTGCGGTGGGTACCCACTACTAAACCTAAATAAACGACGTGTTCAAAATCGTCACGCCCTTTCTGCGAGTTAATAAAGAATTGTCGAAGCCAGTCCTTCTAACGGTGTCAAGTTTTTTAATGTTTCTTATCGGCGGGGGAATATTGTTCCAGCATTTGGATGCAGCGTACCCTAAACTGCATTTGAAGGCAGCCTATCTTGTGCGGCTGAGCAGAAAGTTGTTGTGCATTCCCTTCTCCTAGCGATCCAGTTTAGTTAATTGTAAAGGTAGCTCGGCTGCCTGTATTCTACAACCCCGAACAGCAGGCAAGCCAAGTGCAACTTACGACGCGACTTTATTTTAAGAATTTTATTGAGTGCTTATTTAAAAAGGGTATTACATGAGTTCTTGGTGGGATTGTAAAGCAAAATCCCCCACACCATGAATTCATATATTATTTTGTTTCAGTGTCCCCCGTACGCTATCCCACCGTGCTAACAAAATGTAAAGCTTTTTGGCTATGATTTGGTTCCTCGCAACAGTGACCTGTCACTTCACCAAAAATTAATTAAAAATATTTTGACTTGACAAGCAACAATTGGCAAATACAGTATTTATCATTTTTATCAATATACAACAACAAGTTTACCAAATAACTCACTTAGCAAAATAATCATCCGATAAACTTTTCTTTGATAACGTATTATTTGATTTTCAATTCATATTTTTTTTATTTTATCTCATAAAACAACGTTTTATGAGATATTTATTTTGACTTATTACAATATAGTGTAATATCTGTGTTCTTTGAATTACTCAGTGTCAATAGACATTACATTTCTATAATAAAGTATACATTTTTGGTGCTTTGTTTATCATAAAAGCTCTGGACTTTTATAAAAAAGAGAAAGTAAATGAATTTTGTATTCTATTTATCCTCTTTGGACCCACGCCTTTTTCGCGCGTAGGCGCTCATAGCCGCAGGTGGTCTGGATGACGTCACCTGACAACGGCGCGTGTGATTAAAACACCGATATCTCTAATACGCATTGGAGCCAAATAAAACTTAAGTTGTTGGAGTCGTCATAAAATAAGCTGTTACATTTAAAATGGATTTGTCCATTTTACTATATAATATACTGTTAATTCTACTTTAAAATAAATGTGAGCGAAATTTCCCCAGTGTATTGTACAAAAATAGATAAAAATATAAAAAAGGGTATGTTAATACTTGAGTTCCAGGAACTCTGTAAACGAAGTGGATTAGAATAGTATTTTGTTACGTAGTTTGGTATACAATCTTATAGCAGATAAATTTTTAGCTCTTAATTATAATTCTTTAGTTTACGAACAATGAGTTGAAAAAGAGCGCTATAAAAGAGCCTTTTATAATTTGGATCACAGAGCAAGTACTATGGCCTATTATTAAAATCCTATTTCACAATTCACATATTGATGATATTTACTAATAAAATAACACAACACAAGGGAACGTTGCCAAACAAAAACATCCCAGAAATCAACCAGCAAAATTAACAATTTGAGTGCAAAAACACACAAGTACATGCTGGCATAGTATGGCTACGGCTCACTTTTGTCACATCTGAACTTGAATTATAAACTTTAAATAAAAAACTAAATTAAACTGACACAATGAAATCTATAATAATAAAACAGTAACGAAAGAAAAACTGTACATCGAGAATTTTCAAGAGTAAATTAGTGGCTTTTGTTAGAAAAACGTAACTGATGAGAAAAAGTGACTTTTTAGAATTTTTGTCTGTTTGTCTGTTTGTCTGTATGTGTCTATGGTACGGCTTCACGCCAAAACTACTGGATAGATTGAATTGAAATGGAGCAAAAATGTTCTTTGTAAACCAAGGAAGACTTTAGGCTACATATTATCACGCCGTATGTTATGGGAGGTAAACAACATTTATTTTAAAAGGTTTTAGTTCGTAATTGAATGCACAAAATAATTCAATGCTCAAAATGACATGTTAGTTAGTTACTAAACCATTTAGATAATTTTTTACAAATAAACCTGATAGGAATTGTAGCAATCTAGAAGAAATCAACTTATTATCTACATAATTCAGATACCCGTAATGCCATCTGTTGCTCGGGGCATGGCTGGGTCGTCCCGACGCGGGGGTACATGTTGCTCACGTGGCGGGACGGCACGGACCGCCAGGCACTTCTTCTCATGCAACCGAGCGGGTGGGCGGGTTGCGGATAGCCCAGCTCCGGCTGGGGGACCGCCACCTGACTACTCGGGGCCGATCCCCCGGCCGGAGTGTCTAGAACGAGACTCCGGACAGGAGAAGTTTCCCGAAAGCCAAATCCCTGGCCTAGGGTCAACCTAGTACCTTATTTCCCTTGTTTCACCACACCAAACCTCACTCCCTCCTTTCTTCCCCACTCCCGTCGGTCCAGAGGAAGGGCAACCTCGTTTCCAAAAAAGCCCAAAAACCAAAAAACTAACCATGAAGCAGGAAGTCAAAATAACTACCCAGGTGGGTCCCGGCCAAGCCGGGGAATCCCATGCCGACTCGTCGGTCAGCCCCCATCGTAATCTGGGAGGGGACAACCTACTGCCAAATGAGAATGCGCCTTCAGTGCGATTGGCTGCGATTACAGCGCCAAACACTAACACAAACTCGGCTGCGATACCCGCGCCCCAAACCCTGATATCGGCTGCGACATACGCGCCTACAAGCACAGAATAGGCTGCTACTCAAGCGCCACAAATGACTGAGAAACATTCCACGAGCGCCTGGCAACAGTGCATCGTTCGGAATAGTTTCAGGAACAACCCAGACAATGACCAGAGAGACACGGGTAAGGCTGCCTGTTCAGGTGGTTCCATCCCGACCTCGGCGGGCGAAGTACGCAGCTATAAGCGCGGAAAAGCCTTAGCTGGGGAAAGGAAACACGGCGACCGGATGCGGACAGCCTGCGAAGGCAATAGCCAGCGCGGCGCGCAGACGGTTACTTTAGAGCAAGTACGCGACCAGCCGCGAGTCCGCGAAGGGGCAACCCAGCGCGAAAAACGGCCGGACGCGGAAACGCGTGACCGAGGACGAGTCCGCGACGGGGAAACTCAGCGCGAAAAATCCTCGGAAGCGTTGGAATCCACCGGAGCAGAAGGCCAGAACCTGGACCAACTAAGACAGAGACGTGACACAGACGCAACAATTAGAAAGACGAGGGGCAAACGGGGGTTTCGGGCCCCACATAGGGGAGACCCGGCGTCGGAAACTCTTCCGGGCACCTCTGAACCACAACCCGGGCCTAGTGGCCTGGGGGCGGCAAAGAGGGAACGCCCGGACGATACGGCCTCGCCGAGCACGCTCCAGGGAAACCCGAAACGTGTGAGGACCCAGGCTGCCCAAGGGGAGCAGAGAACCTACGCGCGGGCCACAAAGGACATTCCTGCGCGGCTCTCCGTAGCTATCTGCTTCCCCCCCCCTCCAGAGACCTGACACTCACTGAGACTACACAAATACGGAATGATCTTGAGAGACTAGTCATGGAGACCGACCCGACGAAACCACTCCCGGCCTTCCGTGGTTACCCTAGGGTAGCGGATGGCACCGTGCAGATGTGGTGTGAAGACGACAACTCCCTGACCTGGCTAACACAGAAATAAAATAAAAATAAAAAAGCCTTTTTATTTCATGCAATGATAGGTAGTAGGAACGCATTATTACATGTGTGTTTCCATTTGAATACTTATACATGTTTTTTTTTCCATTTTTGTTTGTTAAAATTGATTGCATTAAAAATTACAATTATTAAATATTTAAATTAAATCCAAATTTCAATTTGATTGCATTATAAATAATAATCCAAATACACGTATAAATTAAATGTCAATATTAATATTCATTAAATAAATTTAAATTAAATAAAAATAAAAATTTTACATGCATGAACCCCTCAAGTATAGAGGGTAAAGGCCTCCTCCAGAGAACCCCAGCGGTCGCGATCTTTGGCTTCTGTCAGCCAATTTTTTCCTGCAACTCGTGTGATGTCGTCTGTCCATCTAGTAACAGGTCTTCCTCTTTTCCGAGTGCCTCTTGGACCTGGCCATGATGTCAAGCGGATTGTCCATCGCTCGTCAATCATTCTCGCCACATGTCCTGCCCATCTCCATTTTAACTTTAGAGCGTAGGTGAGAGCATCTATCACTCCTGTTTTTTGCCTGATAGTAGTGTGGCGGATTTTCTGGCATTTCCTTATTTTTGCGACACTTCTTTCCATGCTTCGTTGGCAGGACGTGATTTTATGTTTGACCCTTCGTGTGAACTTCCACGTTTGACAGGCGTAGGTTAGTGAAGGCAAAAGACAAGAGTCCATGACTTTGCTCTTGATTTTCATTGGCATCTGACTTTTTAAAATTTCCTTCAGACTCCAAAACTTCTTCCATGTCGCTATTATTCTTCTATCTACTTCTGCGTCGTTATTAAGTTTTTGGAAAGAAATTTGTTTGCCTAGGTACATATAGCTTGAAACGTACTCTACTGGCGTGTTGTCCAGATACATAGGGTTTTGAACGGCATTTGTCATGAGTTTTGTTTTGCTCAGGTTAATTTCTAGTCCTACCTCTCTGCTTGCTTGTTGTAACGCTTGTAACATTGACTCCAGCTCTGTGCTATTTTCTGAAAGAAGGACAATGTCGTCGGCGAACCTTAGGTGACTAATATGTTTTCCTTCTATGCATATACCTGTTTTATCCCAATTCAGTTTTCCGATAATCGTTTCCAGTACTGCTATGAAGATTCGAGGCGATAGGGGGTCCCCTTGCCGTACTCCTCTTTTGATGGGGATAGGTGGTCCTGCGGTCTCCAGCCTCACTCTACTAGTGTTGTTCTCGTAAAGGTATTTTAAGACTTGCACGTATTTTTTTTCCACTTTTTGTGATTGTAAAGCTTTCCAAATTGAGGGATGTAGTATTGTATCAAAAGCTTTCTGGTAGTCTACGAACCCTATGTAGAGTGGACGTTGGTACTCTTGATATTTTTCGACCAGTAATTCCAAAGAATGAATGTGGTCTGTTGTGGAGTAACCCTTTCGAAAACCAGCTTGTTCGATCGGTTGACTTTTTTCGAGCGTAGTACTGATTCTCTTCTCTATAATTGATGAGAATAGTTTATAAAAAGATGGGAGAAGGCTAATGGGTCGATAATTGCTTATGTTCTTCGAGTCACCTTTTTTGAACAACAAGATGATATTGGACTCAGACCATTGTTTAGGTGTCACGGAGGAGCTTAATATCAAATTAAATAAATGTGTCAGAGGATTTACTAAGTAAGCGCCAGCTATTTTTATGGCCTCGTTAGTTATTCGGTCAGGTCCTGGGCTCTTCTCTTCTTTTAGCCTTTTAAGGCTAACACAGAATGTGCCCAAAATAAGACTCCCAGAAACTGACCTGATACTGACCGTCATGCGACAGACGGACATACCTACCCGTGTCCGAGCTGCGCTCTTTGTCCCCAGGTACAATGGGGACATAGCGCGGCTCCAAAGTATTCTGATCCGTCAGAATACTTGGTACGACATCGGGAGGTGGTCTCTGTATAGGGCAACTTCTGTCGGTGGGGATAACCACGGGACTTATTTGACCCTGGGGATCCCGGCCGATGAAGTTGAGAAGGTACTGGGGCGGGAGCGGCGTATATCATACCTACTTGGGTCTACATACGTCCGCTTCTACCCCAAGACCCAGCCCTCTGACGTCAGGACTGACACAGAGACTGCGACTGAGACCACAGAACAGACACAGACTGACGACCGTGACATGGCACGACTCGAAGAGGAAATGGCGAGAGCAGCGATGGCCGATGCGGAAACTGACTCCGCACCACCCACATCACCCGGGTGGACGTCGCAACTGCTCGCATCCTCACCGACCCGCGACAACTGGCCCGGAATGGAGGAGGGAGGAAGACTATCCGATGGATCCTCCTCCTCCTAACTCCACACCATCCCACACATCACCCACACCGAACACAACCCAGATCATCCAAGCAAATCTCCAGCATAGCCAAACTGCCACGGCTAGCCTACGCAGGGCACTGGAGGTGAACCCACGAACAATCGCACTAATACAAGAGCCGTGGATTAGAAGTGACAGGATATGCGTACTTGGAAATATCGGAGGTAAATTAACACTCAATACAAACAACACAGGAAAACCACGAACCTGCATATACACACCTAAAGACGTACCCATTACGCCACTAACTCAATTCTGTTCCAGAGACCTGACAGCGATCAGGCTCCAAACCGACACAGATGCTCCGGACCTTGTACTAGCCTCGGTGTACATGCCAGGCGACGACGAGAATTGCCCACCGAAGGAGATGACTGACCTGGTCCAACACTGCGAGACCGCCAACCTGGACCTGATCATCTGCACGGACTCAAACGCCCATCACCCACTCTGGGGCAGTGAAGTATCAAACTCCAGAGGTGAGGCACTATTCACATATTTATTCTCGACTAACCTTAACATCGTAAACCGAGGCTCTGAACCCACTTGGGTCACCGCCAGAGGACAAACGATCATAGACTTAACGCTAGCCACAGAAAATGCGATGAAAAATATCACAGATTGGCGAGTGTCTGACGAGCCCTCCTGCTCTGACCACAGGAGGATTCGCTTTGCACTGGTAACTAACACAAAAAAGCCTGCACCCCGACGTAATCCGCGCCGAACAGACATACCAAATTTTAAACGCCTTTTAGCCTCAATGATAGGTAGGCACAAAACGCTCCAAGCTCCAATCACAGATCCCACAGAACTAGAGAACACTGTAACTAAACTAACTGAGTACATAACCGAAGCATATCACACATGCTGCAAACTAAGGGCAGCGAACACCAGGGGTAAGGGTAACCCCTGGTGGGACGCTGAACTTAACAAACTTAGAGGCACTCTACGCAAACAATTCAACAGAGCAAAAAACACTAGACTCCCAGAAGACTGGCAGACGTACAAAAAAACCCAATACAACTTCAAAAAAATGATCAGAACCGCCAGGAAAACTGCCTGGCGGAGATTCTGCGAATCCATAGAAACAAACAACGAAGCCGCTCGAGTAAGGAAGATCTTATCAACCGAACAGGATCGCACTCTCGGCGCACTGAAAAAACACGACAACACATATACACAAACAGACCAAGAGACCTGTAGGGTTCTTCTGGAAACGCACTTCCCGGACTGTAGCCTTCTCGAGGACAGGACGTGGGCGGGCGAGTCGGAACGAACCCCTGCATACAGCACGTAAAATAGTAACAGAAGATCGAATAGCATGGGCTATAAAGACCTTCCAACCATACAAATCTGCAGGACTAGATGGTATCTTCCCAGCCCTATTACAATGGGGTGAGCAAACCCTAACACCGTGGTTGCTGGTAATGTACCAAGCCTGCATAGCACATAGATACGTACCCCTAGCATGGCGAGAAGTGAAAGTCATTTTCATCCCTAAGCCGGGAAAAACAGACTATACACAACCCAAAGCATACAGACCAATAAGCCTAACATCCTTTCTACTGAAAACCCTGGAGAGACTCTGTGATAGGTACATTCGGGATGGACCTCTGCGTCAATACCCACTCCACAGACAACAACACGCCTACTCCACGGGGAAATCAACAGATTCTGCCCTGCACAGCGTGGTCTCAAAGATCGAATGCGCTATACAACACAAATGCTCCTCACTAGCTGTCTTCATTGACATCGAGGGTGCCTTTGACAAAACCATGTTTCAGAGTATCGGTACAGCCCTCGAAAGGCATGGTGTGGACACTACCCTGAGTGGTTGGATCACAAACATGCTCGAGCAAAGAGCTGTACAAGTCACCATAAACAACACAACCAGGGCCATTGTGGCAAAAGGTTGCCCCCAAGGGGGCGTCCTCTCGCCACTGCTATGGAACCTGGTCGCAGATGACCTAATTAGAAGACTCAACGATAAAGGTTACTTTACCGTTGGCTACGCTGATGACATAACCATAATAATAAACGGTACACATGAAAACACGCTATGCAACCTCATGCGCCAGGCCTTGAAAATAGTAGAGGACTGGTGCAAAGAATATCAGCTAGCAGTGAACCCTACCAAAACTGAACTTGTCCTCTTTACCAAAAAGAGGAAACTACCAAAATTAGATTTACCACGGTTCTTCGGAGCCACCCTGAGCCTTTCAACTGAAACCAAATACCTGGGCATATATTTGGATAAGCAGCTGAATTGGGCGAAGCACACAGAATACTCCACCAAAAAAGCCAGTATATGCATGTGCCAATGCAAACGCATGCTAGGTAGGAACTGGGGCATTAGTCCCAATACAACCCACTGGCTATATACCACAGTTATTAGACCAATAGTCACATATGGCTCTTTAGTCTGGTGGCCCAGGACCGACTTGAGCACGACACAAAAAGACCTTGAAAAGCTGCAACGACTTGCCTGTGTGGCAATCACTAGCAGTATGAGAACAGCGCCCACGGCGGCCCTGCAGGCTATGCTGGGACTGCCACCACTACATCTTATAGTACGAGAGGAGGCAGCCCTAACGGCCTTCAGGCTCAGCTCATCTGGCACTTTACAAACAGACTCTAGAATCAGACACACACAAATCATGGTAGGTGCTATCAAGCGACAACCCATGATGATATCACCCAATGATAAAGCTCAAAAGACACACCACTTCCAGAAGCACTATAACATAGTGCTAACACCAGAATTGAATGACTACTCGGGCCCCAAAGAGTTGAGAATATACACTGACGGATCTAAGACAAGCACTGGAACTGGAGTTGGAGTTTACTCCAACGACCTCAACATTAAAATATCCAGGCCGCTTGGTAAGCTAAACACCGTCTATCAGGCGGAATGCGTGGCCATTACCCTAGCGGCCCATGCCATAGAAGCCAGGAGAGTCACGGATACTCACATTCGTATACTCTCCGACAGCGCCTCCGTCCTACAGTCCCTAGGAAAGAATTACTTTACCTCGAAACTCATACAAGAATGCCACAATGCACTAGAACGCGTCACAGTGACCAACCGCAACACTGTGACGCTGCAGTGGATAAGAGGACACAGCGGATCACTGGGAAATGACGCGGCCGATGAGCTGGCCAGAGGGGGATCTGGTGCGATGGTAGTTGGACCCGAACCCATAGTACCGCTCCCTTTCGCCCAGCTGCGCACGTGGCTACAAGAACATACCCACGCACAAGCAGAACGCTGGTGGGCCTTGGCACCAGGCTATAGGCAATCCAAGGAGGCTATGCCGTCCCTAAACAAAAATTTTTACCAGGAGCTTAACTAACTTACCAGGAGCCTTCTGCAACTGGATAGGAGAAGCCTACGAATGGTGGCGGGGACCATCACCGGACACTGCTCACTGAACAAACATTTCCACACGATAGGTATAACGGACAGTCCTTTATGCAGAGCATGCATGGAGGAGGAGGAAACGGTATCGCACGTGCTTCTTGAGTGCATAGGCGTTACCGAAATACGTAGACAAACATTAGGGACACCTAATTCACTCACAGACGTACTGAGCACACTGAGAGGACTGATCTGCTTCTGGAGGGAGGTTGGCTGGTTTGAATGACGGCCGCCATGGCTCACGCACAATGGTCCACAGCAGGACTAAGTGCGGAAACCACACCCAATAGATAGATAGATAGATGCCATCTGTTGACCGAAAAAAGTACTAACTATCAAAAGCATGAGAATTACACCAAAATATATTTTTTAGTTACTAATGGTACTTTCAAAACATCATAAACAGCGATTATTTTGATACAAAACTTACCGTTATGCATTTGATGCATAACATAAAAAAAGATTTGGTCTGATTGCTCCATTGACGTTATTTTAATTTTTTTGAACGGTTAATTCTCTCCATTCAACCTGTAAAGCACCCTGGTTGCTTCTGTACGCTTGGACGGAGCTAGGCCGGCAAACTTAGCCAGGACACCTACGCACAACGGACTTCATACTCTACTCTATCCGTTGCGGGGGTTTTTTTATGGATGGGAAATCATTAAAATGACTTCTTTCGCTCTGGGTAGACTGGAAGGGAGTGTCAGACTCTTACTGACTAGAACCCATCTGTGTTTCTCCTTATGTTCTTTGCGTTCCAGGGTCACAGTGAATCTTTCGAACAAATTCCGCAACCCTAGCAGGCTCTGGCCCTAACGGGCCCCGTCTACTTAGGTGATATCTCTTGGAGGCGCGCATGGAACACAACGCTTCGTCGACCCGGACCGGTGGCGCTATATAGGGTGTATAGCTCCATCCCTCCTTCTCGCTCGAACGACTCATGCTTAAACACGTCATGGTAGGGCCGCTGGTTGTTATCGGGCCGCGAGCCACCCAACGCTCGCCGTCCGCAGGCCCGTGCCTACGGTGGCCGAGAATCGCTCTGCGACTCCTAACGCCCGGGTCGTCTTCTTCTGTTTCGGTGGTTAAGGCGTGACGTTTGCCTCTCCTTCACGCGGCCCGCCCCTTCCTTTACTAGCATTACTGTTTCGCAAAAGGAGGTGACGGCTTCCCACGCCTCCGCGCTCTGGACCATGGAGTGAACCAGAGCCGGTAGCGAGAGGTCGCCGTCACTGATCGCCTCGACGAGGACACGGCGGTGCTCCGCCCAAGCAGGGCAGATCTTAACCGTATGCTCCGCCGTGTCCTCTGCGGGGGTTGACTTCTTCTGGTTGGTTTTCCCATGGACAACTTTATGTAGCTCTATCGCGTGTTAACAACCTTAGCAAGTTTCATCAACATCGTGTATCATCATCATTATCCACAGTCCAACTTCGCTCACTGCTGAGCATAGGCCTCTCTTTTCGTGTGCCAATCCCCACGTTCCTGTGCCAGCCTCATCCAGGTTCTACCCACGATGGCAACAAAATCGTCCGCCCATCTCGCCGCCGGTCGACCAATACTTTTTCTTCCAGTCCTCGGACGCCACTCAGTCACTGCCTTACTCCACCTACCATCACCGCGCCTATCAGTCTGTAAACAGCCTCCTGCGTGAGCGTCCATGTAAGTAAGTAAGTCATGGTGGGAAAAGCACACTGGTTATAAAGGCGGGAATTCAGACATTGCGGAATTTTGGCAGGCTTCAGAATGTACGTTAAGTTAGGGAATAAGTTCAATTAAACAAGTTCCATACTATACAATACAAAGTTTATTAATTTCAAACCATAAGTAGGTACTAACATCAAATACATAGGTTTATTTCCTTATTCCTAAAGCCTGTAGCACAATTCCAATTCTGGAACACCCCGTCTCCGTACCAAGGTGTACCAGAGTGGGAAAATGAGCACAAGAAATTAAATATAATAAATACTCTTAGGGTCGCTTGAATAGATTCGTGAGGTGAACCGCTAGCAACTTCTAGCTCAACCGAATAAGTAAATACAGATAATTATAATATCTAGCTGTGCTAGGTGCAGAAAATAAACATGTTATGATATGCTTTAAAGTATAGCAAGTAGCAACCATTCAATTACTAGATAATTCTATCCTAAGTGAACATAAGGTTCACTCTCTCTCTTAAAATGTAACTTGACATAAAGTTACTTCTATTAGCATTAGCGAATCAGTCATTTAGCATTAGCAGACTATCAGATCAAGCTTTTAGCTTTAGCTTTAGCGTCATATAGAGTTTTGTCAGATATTTAGTCAGGCGGAACAAAGACCCCTTGGCATCGGTTACACGTGACAAAACACGGGTAGACCGCACGATTACGCGTTCTGCGGGGTAGGATGTTGAACCGGAATGAATTAGAACGAGCGTCGTCTGTACCTGATGATTTCCTTGGACGATGGTCGGATCATGTGTCTGACCACATGGGTCGGCACGCCATCTACCCTCGTCTGGTCTAACCTCAGCACACAACGAGACGACACGTCTCTCAGTGTCCGTCCTCAGGAATATAGGCTACTCAGGATATTTAGGCTAGTTAAAAGAGCCAGATCTCGGGCAAATTCAGGATCGGAACCCACATACAGGGAATATTAGCAGCAACTCCATCGTCTGCGTCGGTTGCCGGCAACGGGTTCGCGTTACAGCAGAAACCTCGTGCTTTTATGTCACGAGCTTATTTCCCGCCCGCGGCGGAGGCGCGGCGCGCAGCCGTCCTCGCTCGCGGCTCCTAGATTCTCCCTTTTTCAAACAAGTCCACCTACCCACAATTGGTGTCAATAATACATAGATAAATTGTCTGTATCTTGTTCGAAACCAAATCACCATTTCAATCATTGTGACAAATTATAATTTATAAACATTAAAAAACCAATTCAATGTTTCATTGGGTACAATAATAAACTTTATAGCAACCCTCAAACCGTGCCGGCACTAACACTTGTGCTACATGACACTATTTGCTTTCACTTACACTAACTCGAACGGTTTTGTTATTTTTAGTCTTCTCACTATGTCCTTGTGGTCGAGCAGCTGGATCGCCTCGACGTGCACATGCTGATAAAGTCTCTGTTCGTGTGCTTCTGAACAGCAAATTTTTGTATCACTTTTTCGATGAACTCAACTTTTGAGTCCCGATAGAGGTCATCATTTCGTATGTACCAGGGTGCATTTACAATTTCGGTAGGTACTTTGTTCTGGAATCGTTGGATGATTAAGAAATTGGTCTGTTTGGTGCAGCCCCACACCTGAATACCATAAGTTTAAACTGGCATCAGGACTTGTCTGTATAACAACAATTTGTTTTACACGGACAGCACGGAGTTTCTTACAAGCAGATAATACATTCCTTTGAACCGTAGGCCGAGTTCATCTTTTTTCTTCTTGAAGTGGGCTATCCATCGTAGCTTTGCATCAAGGGTCATACCGAGATACTTGGCTGTGTTCTCGTAAGGGATTTGTTTGCCATTAATATAAACTAAAAATGCTGTTGCCTTTCGATTGTAAAGTCTATGTGTACAGATTTGGATTCATTTAATTTAAACCTCCATTTTCTGGTCGAGTCATAAACTTCATTAACAGCCATTTGAACTTTTCCTACTTCTTTTTCTTAGCTGTTTTCAACGGCCATTATGGCTGTATCATCAGCAAAGGTCCTAATGGTATTGTGTACTGATTCAGGAATATCGCAAGTGTATAGCTGTTACAGGACCGGACCTAACACACTTCCTTGCGGTACGCCAGCTTTAATTTATTTCAATTCTATATAAGCGTCTTCTTGTCTTATTCTAAATACTCTGTTTAGAATGTAGGATTCTAATATAATTATCTGCAAACTGTTTCGGTAGGAGTCTCTTCAGTTTGCCTTCATGCCATACTTTGTCCAACGCTTGTTCTTTATCAAACAGTTCTTAAAAAAACTTTCTTGTTCACTTGATCGATCGTTGAGTGTTGTTCTCGAATACCAAACTGGTGCTCTGGGATAATATTCCTCTTTTCTATTATCGGTTTAAGCCGTTTGAGTAGCAGCTTTTCAAACAGCTTTGTCATAATTGGTAGTAGAGAAATCCGTCCATATGATGTCGTTTCGTGAGCCAGTTTCCCAGGCTGTGCTATCATTATTACTTTAGCTACTTTCCATAAGTCTGGTACATATTTAAGTCACAGTACCGGCATTAAAAAATAATAATAAATAATATTTCACTGACCGCTCGCTAAGGGCATTCCCTGTGGAATACGACCTCGGCTTAGCGGCGTCAGTTAGGGACAATCAGGCTGGGTCGTATCATTAATTAGGGGTTATTAAAGCTAAAGGCTCAACGGCGCGGGCTGGCTCGTTAGGCAAAAGTCGAAGAGGGATAATTTTAAGAGAGGAAGAAGTTATCTATGGTAAGTTTTAGTTTTTTTATCGGTAAGTGATGTAACTGTATTTTTACTTATTTTATTATAAAGGTATGGACCCATGCAGCACGGTTGTCTCCTGAAGAAATCTGTGTTACACGGTTACAGGTCAAAACTAGGTCTTTCCTACGTTTGTTTTTCAGTCTTTTCGGGTCGCTTATAAGCAGAACCCTCCTGATATACAGTTGTCTAACCGTTAAAACCATACAATCCTTATATAGCTGCTCCGTTGGATACTGAAAGTCTTTTTTGTGTATAACTTTGAGAACAGCTAGCTGGGCTCTTTCTAGGATATAGGAATAAGGGTTGTTCACTTCTACATGATCTGGCATCACTATATTACCCATGGTGCGGTTTTCAATTATGTCCCCCTCGTTTGATTGAAATATATTTTCTAGCTGCAAAACTTACAGCTTTTTGCTCATTTGTTGGTGCCCATTGTCTGTTTTCACATTTCATGGGAAGAATTTCGGCTATCGGCCTCTTTAGATGCTTAGTAGCCTTCCATAGGGAGTAGTCTGTCCTTCGGTCGTTACTTAGTTTCAGAAGGTAGGTAGGTATTGGTTGAGTCGTCTTTATAGTCCGGGATTAATCTTCTTACTTTTTTTGTAAGTTTGTTTAGTTTTCGTTTGTCATCAGGACACCTAGATTGATGCCAAGTTTTTCTCTGTCTTCTTTTCTACATGATGAGCTGCAATATTTCCCTTCGTTCTTTTGTTGAAGACAGGTGTATTTTCCAACGCTGCTTGCTGGATGTGCGTTATGAACTTTTCAACTTCCGATGTTTAGATGTTCGGGGGTTTTTAAATGGAGTTTTAAGATCTATTTGATAATTCAATTTGGCCTTAAAGCTCTGCCAGTCCGTACACTTATTGACAAGGGTGAGACTGTTTTCTTTGTTTAAAGTACTCTCGCTACTTTTTAAGTAAATTGCAGAGTTATCTGAGTTCAAGTCATAGCTTTGTTCCGACTTTGTATAACTAGTTGATAGACCCTTGGTTACGAAAAAAATTTAGGCCAATATAGGTGGGTTGTCCAGTAGATATAAAGTTGTTCTTTGTCTTTAGTAGTAGTGAGTTTGGAACCCCAATACGTATTTTTAGCACTGAAGTCACCTCCTTTTTTTTTTGAGGATGGGAAATCATCAAATGAGGGGTCGCTCCGCCCGCTCTGGGTGGAGCGGCAGGGAGTGTCAGACTTCTACTGACTAAAACCCACCCATGCTCCTCCTTGTGCCTTTTACGTTCCAGGGCCGCGGTAACTCTTTCGAACAAAATCCGCAACCCTGGTGAAGTCACCTCCTACGATAAATCTATCACCAAGGTGGGCTAAAAAACACATAAAGTGGTCTTTTCTTATCATGTACCGTGGCAAACAGTTGATGGCACACACTGTTAAGGGGTATTTTTTTTGGTTTGTAGACAAATTGCCACTGCTTGAATATCGGTCTCTTCGTATTTAAACACTTCATAGTGCTGCAGGTTTTCTTTAACAATAACGGCACTTCCGCCTCTTGCAGTATTGTCTGGGTGTAGTGCATGGTATAATTTTCATCCTTTAAACTTTATATGACATTGCTTTGTGAAATGCGTTTCCGTTATCAGGCACACATCAAGTTTTTCTATTTCTAAAACTATTTGTAACTCATTCTGATGTTTTTGTAACCCATTTGAGTTCCACGCCATAAGTTTAAGTGTATTATTAATATGTTTTTGTTTTAGAAGTAGCAGTTTCGTTGCTATTTTCAATTTTTTTTAAAATTTCATCCAACTTTTTATTGCTGTTCATATCAGTCAAAGGCGCTTTCGCTATGCCTCTTGCAGTTACTTGAGCGTATGAGATGTTTTTACTTGTAGTTTGCATCGTGCTTTGATTTAGTTTGAACTAGCGTCTTCACCTCTTCCGGCAGGTGTACTTTGTTTGGGGTTCATATTATTATTTTATGATTTTTTCAATCGTATCGGGTGTATTTCCTTGCCTGCAATACATCCCTGTAGTTAGCCGGATGTAGGGCTCCGCAGTGGACGCATTTTGGCTTCTCTTATTTTGGTTTTCTGCAATCCTTTGTGAGATGTTCACCTGTACATTTTACGCACCTCGGCTCTTTGGAGCAGTACTTTTGCGCATGGCCATATGCCTGGCATCTATTGCACTAAGGTACTATTTTTGTGGATTTTAACGGTTGTATCTCCTCGGTTCATCCTAACATGTGTTTAATGTTGAATATTTTGTTAGGTTCCTCATCATTTGGGAATGTCAGCATGAACATATTGAGTGGCTCTTTGGTTTTCCAACTCAATTTGTTACCTGCTTCTAGAATCTTGTACCCTTTGCTGCGCATCTTTGACTACTCTTTTCGGGATGCATGTGGAATGCAGGTTTTTTGCCATACCTCTTATTGGCCTCTCTTGCTTGTTTTCATATGAGTGCCAAAGGCAATCGTAATCTGAAAGGGCTTTTGAAATTGCTCTGTACGATTATTCGTTTTGGGCATATACTTTTACGGTATCTCCATTCATCATTTTTATGCTGAACGCTGATTGATTCTCACATACTAGAAAATCAAAGAATTTTTGGTAATTCCGGATACCATCTACAACAATTTTTTCATTACCATTATTCACGTCTCTTCCGTGTTCACTTTGGGTATGTTGGGCAGGAGACGTGTTCAATTTTCTTTGCCGTATCTACCCTGTTTCTCGAGCGAGTTCTTCTTTGTCCGTTGTACAACAGGCGGTGAAGAAACCACCTGAATGCAGATCTCCTCAACAAACTTGACCGCCTTCTAAATTACTGCATTTGATTTATTTTCAATTTATGCAAATATGATCATGTCTCTGCGAACCGCTCACTTCTAAAGTGGTAGCCCATACGTCAGCGCAGAGAGCAAAGGGCGCTAACAACTTTGTTCTCATTTCTTGATTTTTCCAATTCCCCTAGTTAACTAGCATCTCATTTTCAATACATTTGCGCTAATCACAACAGAAATCTTCGCTCATCCCATAATCGTCTTCTTCACTGTCCCTCTCACCGTACTGATTTCATTCACTGTTCCTTTTTCATCCAATCTGTTTCTCTGTGGAATGCGCTACCCCAAGAAATCAGGATGGCAACCAACCGATTAATCTTCAAAGTTAAGGTTCGCGAGCACATTCGCAAGAGTATCGTCACACCAACTGGCAGTAGTATCGTCACAGCGCTAATTTTACTCATTATTTGGTTTTATCAACTGTTCTAGTATATTCGTGTATTAGTTTATTTTTATAGTATTGTATTGTGTGTATAGTTTATTATATATTTATCTTTGCATATTTAAATATTAATCGTGTTTCGGTTTCCTAAATTGCACCTACCACTATTATTCTCTGCATCACCCAAACGTTGACTGGTAGAAAATGCCTAAGGCATTAAGTCCGCCTCTGTGCATCTATGTGCGTAAAGTGTAAATAAATAAATAAGAAATCTCAATGGCGGTTGCTGCTGATTTTGGTGCGTTTTCTGTTTGAAGTTTCAGCTGTTGCTGGAGGCTTTCTTTTTAAGTCATTTAGGTTCTATTGGAGCTTTAGACGCTCACTTTTTTTCTTCAAAATATTGTAGAACCGTCTCCGTTTTTAAGGTCACTCTGGTATCACCCAGTGTATCCTTTTTCGAATCCATGGTAAGATTTAAACGAGTATTAACTTCGCCTTAACAATAATATTAGCCGTGAGCCGTCAGCATTACGCAATAACTAGGTAATTGCGATGCAGACGACTTGACGGCGTTATTTCATGCGTAAGCATTTAGTACTGCGCATACAACACAACTGCTCTCAGCGAAAATCGATCGCGAATGAAAGATGCACTCAAAAATGTAGTAAGAAATAGGCAAAACGCTAAAAAAACACGACCTACAATGTAAACATTGAAATCCACAAAAGTCTCGTTCTAATCGAACACCAGCAAATTCCACTTATGACGTCACAAAAACCTTGACGGCCGGGCAAACTTCTCCATGGCTGATACGGCTCGCGTACTCGGGGCTCGGCTGGGTCGTTCTGACGCGGGGTTACATGTACCCACGTGGCGGGATGGCACGGACCGCCAGGCACTTCTTCTCATGCAACCGAGTGGGTCGAGCGTGTTACGGATAGCCCAACTCCGGCTGGGGGACCGTCATCTGACTTCTCGGGGTCGATCCCCCGGCTGGAGTGTCTCGAACGAGAAGTTTCCCGAAAGCCAAATCCCAGGCCTAGAGACAACCGAGCACCCTATTTTCCATTGGCTGGCAACAGAGCATCGTTAGGAACAGTCCCTAATAATGATCAGAAAGACACGGAGGAGGCTGCCGGTTCAGGTGGTTCTATCCCGACCACGGCGAGCAAAGTACGCATGCATCAGCGCGATAAAACCTTAGTTGGGGAAAAGAAACACGGCGACCAGATGCGCGTTTGCGAAAGCAGTAGCCAGAGTGTGCGATTGCCATAGAGCAAGTACGTGACCAGCCGCGAGTCCACGTGGGTCTAACCCAGCACAAAAAACGGCTGGAATCGGAAACGTGCGACCGAAGACAAGTCCGCGAGAAGGAGTAACCCAGCGCGAAAAATCCTCGGGAGCGTTGGAACCCACCGGAGCAGAAGGCCTGAACCTAGACCGACTGAAATGTGACACAGAGCGACCGCTACCGAGAAGGATGAGGCGGCCTCGGCCCTAACACAAGAGAGACCCGGCGTCGAGTACTCGTCCGAGCGATTCGGGGACGGCAAAGAGGGCACCACCGCCGACGGCGCCCACACCAACACGACACTCAACACCATCCAGATTATCCAAACAAACCTCCAGCATAGTCATATTGCCACGACAAGCCTACGCAGGGCACTGGAGGTGAAATCACGAACAATTGCACTTATACAAGAGGCTTGGATCAGAAGCGATAGGATATGCGGCCTTGGAAACATCGGTGGTAAATTGACACTCAACACAAACGATTCGGATAAACCACGAACCTGCAGTACGATTCTGTAAACATGTCGTAGTGAACACTTCGACAAACAAAAGGTGCAGAGTGAGCTTGGACTGACGTGAGCTGTTAATAAAGCTAGTGATGGACAAATCTATTTGAGAATCCTTTCGATAAATCGAGTTTACTGAATTTTAATGCTAAAGCCAAATATTTATAAATTCCTAAAAGACTGATTATCCAAATTTCTACCTTAATATTACTAAGTAGGAACTACAAAAAGAACAATTCCAACCAGAGTTCCTGAGTTACTAATTTAACTGTTGCTAATAATAAATTTACCTACAAAGAGTATTCATCCTCACCTTATCACATTTTGCTGTTGGCACAAATCAATCAATGAACCCTAAATGGGTTGGGCAAAGCACACTGCGCATGCGAAAAGTGAAAATTAATTAAATGACAATTCAAACGAGCGAAGTGGTCACTCCACCGTATTCAGCGGACTCTAAGAAGAGGTGAACGCGCGAACGTTACGTTCACCCGTTCACACTGCGCGTTCGTAGAGTGCCAAACGAGCAAAGTGTTCCCTTCACCCTATTCCGTTGACTATAAGGCAAGGGGAAGTGAACGTTCCCTTCGCCCGCGCACCCGTTGACAGCGTGGGTTTTTTTTAAATATTTAAGTCTTCCATAAACATTCAGAGAGTATTTTATATTCAAATCTTTTAGATATTTTTTAAGATGTAAATTAGATTTTTTTTTTAACATTCTCTAGGCGTTTTTGTAGGTAGGTACCTACTTTTATCCATAAGTAGGCAATCAATTGTTTAAGCAGCCTAATATTCCTCTATATATTTATGGAGCTCGTGCGCAAAACATCAGCTTTAATAAATTAAAAAATCAGAATTTCTGCTTGGAAACGCGTGGCTGGCGTTGTCTGGACCACGTGTGAATGTGTGACCATTGTCGACCATGAAAACGCGTGAACGTTCAAAGCGCTGACTGCAAATAGGTACCTATGTACTTTTTGACAATGTTGTCACCTAATCTTCGCTCGCATCGAGTAAACTATCAAAACATAATTATGGCGGGAGAGAGGTAAAATAATAAAATAAACAATTTTTTTGGCCACTAAGTGCTAGTGAACTTTCGCCTTCGTCCTCATTACTGCGCAAATTAGACAAGAAACCTCATAGGTCGCGTAATACTACGAGCAAGCAGCGATGCTCGAAGACCCAATACTAACGACTCAAATGTTTCAAGACAGTGGTGTTAGTGTTGACGAAGCTTTTGTTGCTTCTGCTGCCAAAATGGCAAGAGTTAGAATCAAAACCGAATCAACACGATCCATGATGTACCGAGCACAACTTTCCAGATTTTACCACTAACATAAAATGTGCATTCCAATCTGGTTGACAAAAATAGTAGTCACGATGGAGAGGACACCTTTAATGACAGCACCGACAGTAACTTCATGATATAGAAATCATTGAATTTTGTGGTGGAGAAATAACATTGTCAAGCTCAGTGCTAAGTGAACTATTGTTTATTGCAGCTGGTTTAATTTCTTAACCCCTAAGAAATTGTTTGGAAGGAGACAAAGCCACAAAACTATTGCTTGTGAAACTTAATTTGCCTATCCTTAGTTTTGATTAGGTACTAGCAGGTAATGTTTGTATTTTTATGAAAGTGTACCTATTGAAATAAATATTTACGACTTTCTATTACTTCGATCAATCATGAGTTATTATTTTTCCACTTCCACGAACACCTCTGCCTGATTTTTTTTTTTTTTTTTTTTTCCTAGCCTACTTTTGTGTCCCACTGCTGAGCAAAGGCCTCCCCCTTCTCCTTCCAAACCTCTCTGTCTTGGGCTATCTCTGGCCAAGCTTTCCCCGCAAACATGATGAGATCGTCACACCACCTTCGCCGCGGTCGACCTCGACGACGACGTCCTTCCTCAGGCGTCCAGTGAGTGACGGTCCTCGCCCACCTCTCCGGTTGCATTCGTGCGACATGGCCAGCCCACTCCCTAATTAGATCAATATAATCTCTGCCTAATTAGATCAATGTAATTTTGGACACTTACTGAACCCAGCTAATTCTCAAGCACTCATTGTTGGTGGCAGATACATGCTCAGCCTATTGGATCACCAGTCTCTGCCGCCTGTAGTGAATGACTCAGTGCCCATTTTATACTCCAAAAGCGCTGAAGTTAGTAAGAGGGTATTCTACTCTTTCCAGTCTCATAAACGTCTCCAAAAATTCTAACCATTTCACACTAAGGTCAGTCTTGCTCAATCTCTTCTTCTACCACTTATAGACTATGCCAATATCTATTTTCTAGATGCTTCTGAGGTACCTACTCCTAAGCACTGACACTTCTCTTCTCTTTCGTACTCTGCATCACACTTCCTGTCGCTGTGGTGGCTCCTTCTCTGTTACTGCAGTGCATCTCTGGAACTTGCTCCCACACTCCCTATGCAACAGCCCTTCTCTTGATGTCATCAAGAGGAAAGTTAAAGAGCATTTCCTTTTGATTTTGACATAATATTCTTATAAATTATTATGTGTGTGTATACATTTAGAGTAATGTATGTAAGTACTTATATTTATTTATAATAAATATATAATGTGCCCTGGATCCTACCCTCTATTGTGATCTTTCTCTATCACTCAAAGGTTTGCTGGGAGAAAATTCAACTTGGAGTTAAGCTCGCCTTTGTATAGCTGTTATGGTGTACAATAAAGAATTAAGAACTAATCTTGTGATTCAAAATGCCACTGAATTGACCACAATTTGAGAAGAAGAATAAATGATACTATAATTAGGGCTCACTGACTTTAATCTTTTCTATTCTAACAACTTGCTTTTCTATACTAATCAGCCATAGTATTAATAATAACAATTATTGTGCTATGCATTGATGCTTACTTCTGCATAGCTGCATAAAATTAAAACCATGTTACCAACAAAATTAGGTGCAGCATCATCAACTTTATTCAGACCTAAGCAATATTTCCTATCTTTGTACTTGGAGAGGATATAAATAAATCAATGTTAGGCAAAATTACAATTTTACTCATTTTTATCCACATCAATAAATACTAATACATCTTTTGCACTGAGCCAGTGGCAGGCAGAAGCCTGCTCCACCGACCGTGTTTCCACGTTGCCGTCGTGGTGGGGCTTGCGTGTCTCAGTGATCTTGAGGGCTTTGCCGGTAGAGCCACTCATGCCGGAAGGTCCCAAGTGAGAGACCAGACCAAGAGAGACACAAGAGGGGTACACCGTTCGGAGACTGGAGCAGTGTTCGGGTCCTCGGACGGTGTGCGTCTCATAGGCTTGCTCGCTGCTCTCTGGTACGCGTCTGATCATCAGACGTGACTGTGAGGGCAGCGAGCAAGCATTGAGAGAGAAGGGGAGATAGGGACCGCACCCTCTAAAAGGAAAAGTATGGGTAGCACAAAAAAAGAGACATTACCCCAGGGCGGTCCGGACTGCACAGCAGTTCGGGAATCCGCCACGCCTCGTGCGTCAAGCCCCTCGTATTCTGGGGGGGAGGGGGGCAACTGTGCTATCCGTTCTCTGTTTGCCAATGGTAACAAGGGCCGAGGAGGCCCCCGATCCGAGACATCCTTCGAGGATTTGATCGGCTTTAATTTTAGCTTGAGCGCGGGCAGAGGCGCGCTATGCTGGAGGGAGGGCTTGCCTGAGCGTCACGTGGGTGCAGAGTCGGAGTCGAGTTGGACTCCGATGACCTGGTGACCGTTAGCTCGGCGAGCTCTGGACCCGAGGGGGCGGGGGCTGCTGCGCAGGACTCCAGGTCCTTCCGCAAGCGGCCCAGACCGGAGGAAGACCGGGGGTCGTCCTGCAGCAAGGAGGTGGCCTCGGCCCGTAAAATCCCCACCAGCAGGCGGGGTAAGGGCCGAGAGGGAGGCAAGGGCAGAGTTCTTGCCTCCAAGGAGGCTGGCCAGCGAGCCGATGCTGGACGACCCCCCGGAGAAGGTGGTCGTGGGGCTCCTGGCTCGGAGTCTTCCGGCGGTGAGCCGGATGACTCCGGACAGGAGCAATGTCGGAGGACCAGGTTTGCGGAGATAGTGGAATCCGCGATCCGCGATGTGGCCTTGAAAAGGAAGTTATCTTCCAAAAACAAGGCCATAAGCGCGGCGATGGCCTCCATTCTGGCGGCAGCGGAGGCTAACCGAGGTGGGCCTCCGCGGGACGAGATGTCCAAGTTGCGGGCGGAGGTAGCCCGCTTGGCTGCCGCCACGGAGCGTGTTTAAGGAGAACGAGGGGCTCCGCGCAGACCTGGCCAGGCTCTGGAGAGCCGGCCCACAGGGGGCGCCTAAAGGGGGGCGCGGGGAGGACAGCCGGCCCGTGCCGCAGGAGAGCCAGGTGTTGGACCTTGTGCGGCAGGAGATGGCTGCCTTCCAGGCGCGGTTCTCCGTCCTGGAGGGCATCGTTCTGCGCCCCCCGTTAGCGGCGAGTGGGAAGGCCCCAGGCCAAAAAAAGGTGGCCTCGTATGCGGCCACCGTGGCTGCCACACCGGGGTCGTCCGGCCAAGACAAAGGGTCCGGGCCGGCACCCGCGAAGCCAGTGTCGGGAAAACCAGACCCGACTCCGGGAAGGAAGAGGAAGGGTGGGGTTGCTGCGCGGACGGCGAAGGCTCCTGCGCCGTCTGTGCAGCAGCTCCCCCCGGCTTCCTCGCCTTCAGAACCTCCCCCGGCTCAAGCCGAATGGCAAGTGGCCGGGGAGAAGAAGAAGGCGGGCAGGGCGGCCAAGAGGCGGGAGAGGAAGTGGCGGCAGAAGGCGCGAAGCGTCGCGGCTGCGCTCCGCCCCTCGAATACCGCGGCTGTAGTGCTCACACTGCAACTGGACGCGGTAAAGAGGGGCGTGACGTACGCGGACGTGCTCACCAAGGCGAAGGAGGCGGTGAACCTTGGTGAGCTAGGCATCGTAGGGGGCCTCCGGCTCAGGGTCACCATGACTGGGGCCCAGATGTTGGATATCCCCGGGGCAGCCAGCGGCCCAACCGCGGACGCTCTAGCCGAAAAGCTCAGGGCGTCCCTAAGCGCAGACGATGCCCGAGTGTCCAGGCCCACCAAGTGCATTGACATGCGCATCTTGGGCCTGAACGACTCCGTCACGGAGGCGGAGGCGGTGGCCGCCGTCGTTAGGACGGGGGGGTGCTCAGCAGAGGAGGTGAAGGCGGGCACCCTACGTCCTGACAACACGGGCATGCGAACCATTGTGGTGAGCTGCCCCGTGTCGGCGGCTAAGACCATCTCCGAGGGCCGAAGGTTTTTGGTGGGTTGGGTTTCCGCGCAGGTCAAACTGCTGGAACCTTGACCTCTGAGGTGCTTCCGGTGCCAAGTGGGCCACCATGTGGGAGCTCAATGCACCTCGGAGGTGGACCGCAGCGGTCTAATTTTCCGCTGCGGTCAGCCCGGTCACAGGGCCGGCTCCTGCGACGCCGCGCCGCACTGCGCAGTCTGTGCGGCAGCTGGCAAGCCGGCCGACCACTGGGCTTGGGGTAGGGCCTGCGCCCCACCCGCCAAAGCCGGAAGCAGGAGGAAGCCCTCCGCCACCGCCGTCTCTGCCGCCACCACCGTCTCTGCCGCGACCGCCGCCTCTGCCGCCGCTTCTTCCGCCGCCATAGCCGGTTCCACTGCGGCTGCTGCTACTGCAACAGCCGCAGTTGAGCCCTTACAAAGGGCTCCGGAGGGGGCTGAAATGGAGTGCCAGTAATGGCCCTATTTCTCCCCCTCCTGTTGAACGTCAGCCACTGCGCCGCCCAGGAACTGATGCTCCTGAGCATGGCGCAGTGACTGATGCCTGTGGACGGCGAGCAATGGGTAGCTCGCCGTCCGATCAGAACAGGCCCGGGTTGACGGCGCGCTGTGTTCTATGCGAGCCAAACCAGCAGCAGTCAGCATGGGTCGAGTCCCGTTAGGCCAGAGCCTGCCAGGGTTGCGGAATATGTTCGAAAGAGTTACCGCGGCCCTGGAAAGAAAGGCACTAGGAGGACAAAGGGTGGGTTTTAGTCAGTAAAAGTCTGACACTCCCTGCCGCTCCACCCAGAGCGGGAAGGGTCATTTGATGATTTGCCATCCTCAAAAAAAAAAAAGGCAGAAGCCTGCTGAGTTCCAATATTCTGGATCTTCTGCTGTGGTGCTAATATCAAAGTTAGAAAACTTGTCTGGATGGAAGCTGACCGGCTGCCTATAGCTGAAAACAATGGGTAAACATAATTCATCATTATTCTAACTATTTTCCACATTATTTCCCATATTATGCTGATTGGTAAATCTATTTTTCAATAAAACATTCATCTATGTTTTAATTGATACAGCAAATCAGTTGCATATTGTGAGCCTCTGAAACAATTCCATCCATCACATGGAACAATGTTACTCCTAGCTATTTTTAGAATAATCAGAGTTACAACTTTTATTAAGTGTAACTCTGATTATTCTCATCGATCACTAATATAGAACGGTGCCCCATTCATGGCTTTCGTGGTCTACATTGTTATAATGTGTAAGTATTCCTATTAAAATTTAATTTCGTAGCAAAGCAATACTCAACTCATTGTGGTATATATTATTATCCCCTTTGATTTATGAGATCAAATCAAGGTTAGTTATAAAATTAAGATAACATTTCAGTGGCGCTTAACCATAGTCACAATAACTCCATTCGAGCATGCTATGGCAACTTAGAACAAAATTAAAACTCCATTTGTTTATTGAAAACAGCGCCATCTAGTTATTAGTTAAGGGAAACAAATTGCGGTGTTACTACGGTTTAATATATAATTTTTTTTCTGGGAGTTACTTAATAACATTAACAAGAAAAATAATATAATTTCATGATCTTCTTATTTTATAATTATAAAAATAATAGAATATATATGAATTAGTACATAATTAGGTTTTTATTATTAGCTTTAACCTGTCCGGCCCCGGCGACACACCGGTGTGTCGCGAATTAATCGCGAATTTGTTATATTTTGGTATTTAAACTTGCAAAAGTTTGTTTTTTAATGGCCACACTTGAATTGCAAATGGCTGCGTAAGAGTGTAACTCATGCTTTGGCAACTTAGAACAAAATTAAAATTCCTTTTTTTTATTGAAAACAGCGTCATCTAGTTTTTAATTAACCGCTGCGGCCCCGACATGTGAAAATTCCCAAAAAAAAAATCTTATGTAATAAGTAAATAAACATTAAATTCGCGATTAATTCGCGAGACACCGGTGTGTCGCCGGGGCCAGAGCGGTTAAGGGAAACAAATTGCGATGTTGCTACGGTTGATTTTTTTTTTTATGGGAGTTACTTTATAACATTTATCAAGAAAAATAATATAATTTCATGATCTTCCTATATAAAATAATGGAATATATGAATTAGTACATAATTAGGTTTTAATTATGAGCTTTAATAGTAAAGAAGTTATATTTTGGTTTTTAAACGTGCAAAGGTTTGTTTTTGAATGGCCACACTTGAATTGCAAATAGCTGCGTGTGAGTGTAACTACTCGTGCGCATTTAGTTTCCTTTTGCAATAGAGTTTTTGTTGTTTCGCTAGTGCATCCGCAGGTTGAGTTGAGCTTTCGTTTCTCCATGTTGTTGAGCCGCGTTACAATTCGTTCGTACGTTCGTGTTGTGTTGTTGTTGTAAACAACTGGTGCAAAGATATCAATAATGTTCTCACTGTGTTATGTCGCCACTTGCGACCACCCATATTCTGTTATATCGCCACTTGCGACCACCCAAAATGACTAACGCCGCATTCCGCTGTGCACCGTGAGATTCGCCTTCTCAGCAATCTGACGGCGTGGGATCGAAGACTGTGCAATGGCAGCGATTTGTGTTAATTTAGTGTTTAGTGATTCACTCTTGTTTCTGACATCGAACAATTGTTGCGCATCTTAGATTTACCGATCTAATTGTAATAATTGCATTAATTATATTCATTAAGTAAATTATATCGGTTTTATTTGTATCCTCGACCGCAGCCGAACGTAATTGGCGCAGTCGGTAGGATACTCGCGGTCGGTTTCGCGTAAAAAGGAAGATTTCCGTAATCGTAAAGCCGCCCGTGCGGCTATCCAGTCGCTCCAGAGTATCCTGAATCTACACGTCGTGCTGTATCGAGCAATCCAGACATCGATTACGCAAAGGGGCTGATATAATGTTCATGTAAGTACATTAGATTATTTCTAGTGACCGCTTTCTCCTAGCCTGTACTAATATAATTTTCCAAAATTTTCTTTCCACGAAAATCCAGGAATACTAGGGTAGTTAGAAGTAGAGACTTAGTAATAGATTCTAGAAGAGATATTAATTTAGATACGTTATACGAGGACACAGAATCGTTTTCTGGGAAAATGTCTTTGGATTTAGATACCGTTTTTAAAGCATTACGTTTGGTACCCGACTTTGACGGGAACCCAAACGTGTTGACTAGGTTTATTCAATTGTGTGATCATTTAGTTAGAGAATATTATAATGTTTAAGGTGGTTCTGAATTAGTTAACTCTGCACTCATTAATGGTATCTTAAATAAAATTGTAGGGTCTGCTGCTCGCTTAATCAATTCAAATGGTATAGCAACTGATTGGAATGGCATCCGTAAGGCATTAATAAATAATTTTGCTGACCAGAGGGATGAGACCGCTCTTTATAGCGATTTATCTCTTTTAACACAGGGCTCTAGCACTTCACAAGAGTTCTACGAACGTTGTCAGAACCTTTTTAGTACAATTATGACGTATGTTTCTTTACTCGACATCTTACAAACCACTGTAGATGCTAAAAGGGATTGATATAAGAAATTAACGCTCCAGGCGTTCGTGCGTGGATTAAAAGATCCTTTAGGATCACGCGTGCGTTGTATGCGCCCTCAAAATATAGAACAAGCACTAGAATTTGTTCATGAAGAAACTAATACCATGTATCTGCAAAATCGTAACGACCGTTTGCCTGATAAAAGAATTAATAGCAATAACCAACCCGGTAATCATTTTAGAATGCCCTCTCAGCCATTTAATATGCCTGATCCAAGGCTTAATAATTATAGCATGCCAGGACCTGCACGATTCCTATTTCCAGTTCAACAACCTCCTCAGGGGAAACCGATTTATTTTCAATCTCGCCAGTTTGGTCCGAACCGAACTCAGCAAGTGTTCAGGGCACCCCCACCAAATTATAACCGTCAGAATAACCCAGTTCAAGTAGTTCAGCAGAATTCTCCTAACCAGCCTAGCGGGTCAGCGCAACCAAGCCCAATGAATGGGTTAGTCATTTCGTGAACAGACAATTACCACCTACTAACGCTTTATCTAGGCATGATTGGTACAAATCAGGCAATCCTCCTCCCAATAATTATTTCAAAACTCGGGAGATGCATTTTAGTGATTGTTTTATGGATCCTTCGTTTAATGATTTCATTACCGAATATGACGGAACTTATTACCATTATTATGAGTATCCAGAAAATGTGTACTATGAATATCAACCATCCCCTCAGGAATATGTAGAACATCCCCAGCAGTCCGGAAGCATTAAAGAGGACGCCAAAGAATCCAAGGAGCCGGATTTTCAGAAAACTCAGAAATCCGACAAATTAAAATAGAAATAAATCTCCAAACTCAACGGTACCTTCCATACGTTCAAATTGCGTCACCTCCACTTAAACTTTTAATAGATACAGGTGCAAATCAGTCATTCCTGTGTCCTAATGCTGTTGAAAAATACTTCAGTGATTTTCCATTAAATTATTCTCCATTCGAAGTGCATAGTGTTCACGCTAAAACTAGAAACGACTATTCAATTACTTTACCAATTTTTAATGAATTTAATGATTCAAGCACAGTTTCATTTGATATCTATAAGTTCCACGATTTCTTTGATGGACTTATTGGTACCGATTTGCTAGAACAATGGGAAGCTACAATAGATTATAAAAATAAGTTATTTACAACTAAGTTCGCTTCAAACCCTATTAGAATCTATGATTCACGTAATACTAATTTATATGAGAATATTATTCCAGCAGGTACATCTAAGTTACTAAAGATTCCGATTAACGTTCGCGATGGAGAAGCTTATATTCCTGAACAATCTATTTCAAACTGTATCGTACGTGAATGCCTCACTACGGTTAAGCAAAATAGGGGTATATTAGAAGTACAGAATCCTAGTAGAAATGACATAATCTTTTCAATGGATCGTGCAATGCCTGCAGAAGTTCATAATGTCGAGTGCACGCGCACTAAACAACAAAAGGAACGCGCAAAAGACGTGATATCGCGCCTTCGTACTGACCATTTAAATGAAGAAGAACGCATTAATCTTGAATCGTTGTGCTCGCAATATGCAGACGTTTTTTATATTGAAGGTGAACAATTAACATTCACAAATAAAATTAAACATTCAGTTAAAACCACAGATGAGGCTCCAGTCTATACAAAGAGTTATAGATATCCATATATTCATAGACAGGAAGTACAAGATCAGATAGGTAAAATGTTAGACCAAGGTATAATTAGGCCTTCCAATTCTGCTTGGAGTTCTCCTATTTGGGTCGTAGCTAAAAAAGCTGATGCATCAGGAAAGGCGAAGTGGCGTATTGTAGTAGATTTCAGGAAACTTAATGAGAACACCAAAGATGACAAATACCCTATCCCCAATATAACTGATGTCCTAGACAAATTAGGTAACTGCCAGTATTTTACTACACTAGACCTAGCTAGTGGATTTTACCAGGTAGAGATGGACCCCAAGGATATCACAAAAACAGCATTTAATGTAGAACATGGGCATTTCGAGTTTCTGAGAATGCCCATGGGACTTAAAAATAGTCCATCCACCTTTCAAAGAGTAATGGACAACGTGTTGCGCGAACTCCAAAATACTATTTGTCTAGTATATCTAGATGACATAATAGTTTTTAGTACATCATTGCAAGAGCACATAGTTAACCTAGAAAAAGTTTTTAAAAGATTACGCGAGTCTAATTTTAAAATACAAATGGATAAATCTGAGTTCCTTAAATTGGATCTAGGGCATATTATAGGCAAAGATGGGATAAAACCTAACCCAGACAAAATCTCAGCAATACAAAATTACCCTTTACCAAAAACCCCTACCGAAATTAAAAGGTTTTTAGGACTTCTTGGTTATTATAGAAAATTTATCCCTGATTTTGCTAAAATAACCAAACCTTTGACTCAAAGCTTAAAGAAAGGCTCCAAAATTACACTTGATCAAAATTATGTCGAATGCTTTGAAAAATGTAAGACCCTTCTGGTCAATGATCCCATTCTTCAATACCCTGATTTTAAAAAAGAATTTATTCTCACCACGGACGCTTCAAATTTGGCAATTGGAGCAGTTCTTTCACAAGGCACTATTGGATCTGATAAACCAATAGCTTATGCCTCGCGCACGCTAAACTCTAGTGAAATAAACTATAGCACTATTGAAAAAGAATTATTGGCTATAGTCTGGGCAACCAAATATTTTAGGCCATATTTATTCGGACGTAAATTTAAAATAGTGACTGACCATCGCCCTTTGCAATGGGTGATGAATATTAAAGAACCGAATTCCCGTTTAACCCGTTGGAGATTACGGTTAAGCGAATTTGAGTTCACAGTTGTCTATAAGCAAGGAAAACATAATACTAATGCAGATGCTTTGTCACGAATAGAAATTCATAATGAAGAAGCTAGTTCGATAGTAGTTAACACTTCACAAGGTGCACCTTCAGACTCAGATTCTAGAACTGAAAGCGCGGACTCTAGGACTTTAAGCGCCCATAGTGATTTAGAAAGTCCTATATTAGAAATCCCTATTTCCGACGACCCCCTTAATAAGTTTAATAAGCAAATATATCTTAATGTTGTTGGAGACATAAAAAGTAGGCCTAGTGTTTCTAAACCATTCGAAACACATACTAAAACTGTAATACAAATTTCAAAATCTAATTTAGAACAAGACGTTATTAGCGCTATTAAAGAACACGTTAATCCAAAAGTAAAAACAGGTGTGTTTATTAATCCTACATTAGAAATGTATAATATAATACCTATCATTCAAAAATATTTTAAGAACTCTGCAATGAAATTAGTACTTACCAAAACTGAAGTAGAAAATGTTAAAGATTATCTTAAGCAACAAGAAATTATAAAGAAATATCATGAAGGTAAAACCAATCATAGAGGCATTAACGAGTGTTATCTAGCATTATCACGTAGATGCTATTGGCCAAATATGAAAGAGCATGTAACGAAGTATATCAATGAATGTCAAATATGCGGGCAAGCTAAATATGATCGCAATCCAGTTAGACCAAAGTTACAAATTGTACCTCCACCTACAAAGCCTTTTGAGGTTGTACATTTAGATCTGCTTAGTATTGAAACGAATAAGTATCTTATAATAGTAGATGCATTCTCTAAGTATGGTCAAGCATACTTCTTGAAAGATGCTACAGCTATTAGTGTCGTTCAAGCTTTACCAAAATTTTCCACTCATCACGGAGTGCCTTTAACTATTGTAACAGACAATGGTCCGGAATTCAACAATCAAATATTTTCTGAATTTACTAGATTGCACAAGGTACAACATCATAAAACCTGTCCTAATACACCCAATGAAAATGGAATGGTAGAACGGCTAAATTCTACTCTGTTAGAACATTTGCGTATATTAAAATTAGAACAGCGAGGAGAATCAATTACTAATCTTATAACTTATGCTATATTGGCATATAATAGCTCAATACATAGTTTTACAAAATGTAGGCCTATCGATATAATTACTGGTCATTTTGATCCCCGGGATACTTTAGATATGAACCTATCGGAACATCTCTTACAACAATATATCCAGGAACACCGTGGACGAATGTCAAAAGTATACGATATTCTCAACGACACTTCACTTCATCGTCGCACTGAAATTATCGAAAACGTTAATAAGAATCGTGAATCTGAAAAAGATTACGAACCGGAGGAACAAATTTTTATTAGGAATCCTTTATGCCACAGGCAAAAGTTAGCAGCTCGATATACTCATGATACGGTATTAGCGGATTTGCCTATTCATATCTATACCAAAAAGAAAAGAGGCACCGTACCTAAATCGCGCCTAAAACGGGTGCCTAATAGTGCTCGTTTGTTACAGGACACTGCAAATACTACTCGTCCTGACCCTGGCCCTGGCCCGAGCAGACGAGATAACGCTAGACAGTCTTAACGATGGACCAGGTATTTTGCCCTTCAACCTAGGATCCACAAGAGTCATTTCACATTTCCACTCCTTTCTCCAGATTATAAACCTTGATGATATGCGCAATAGTTTAGAAACAGTTAACGAGCAATTGCAAAATCTTACGCCACAATTGAGTAATATATCACGATCTCTCTATGAACCCCACGTTAGCTATCTAGGTACTAAATTAGAAGAAATATCGGGACAGTTAGAAACACTTGAGGTAAAGCGTGTCAAAAGAGGTCTCATAGATGGTCTTGGTTCAGTAATAAAGAGCATTTCGGGTAATTTAGATTATACTGATGCATTAAAATACGATAATGCCATTACAATCTTAAAACAAAATGAAAATAATTTAGTTGCTGAAATTAATCACCAAATTAGTTTAAGTAAGCAGTGGGTTTCGCGTAGCTCAAATGTTACAGATAAAATAGTAGAAAACCAAGGTAAAATCGAGAAAATCATCAACTCTATTTTAGCTAGCAATGTTAGACATGAAACAAATACCATTAAATATGCTCATTTGGCACAGTTACTTATGATATTAGGAGACAACATAGATAATCTGTCTAAAGAACTTGACAAATTACAAAATTTATTAGCATTTATTAGGGCTAGAAGTATTCATAATTCTATATTGAACTATGCTATGTTTAAGGATATGATGAATAGATTAGGCATGTTATATAGTAAGGATCAACTTCTAGATATTAGTTTTAGAGAATACTTTGATATAATTAGACTAGGATATTATTATAATGGGAATAAAATAGTGATAGTTGTAAAATTTCCGATACTTTATCCTACTACCTTTATCCTATATAAACTATCCCTGGCCCCTAATTATGACAATAAGGTCCTGATTCCAACTTATCCTTTCATAGCGGTTCACGAAAAAGATCTATTGTACATGGAGACAGAATGTCCGAAGTATAGCCACGGTCACCTTTGCGAGGACAACTTAAGTCACCACCATGGCAAACAATCAGACTGTATCCAGCAGCTTATATTACACCAGAAAATTAATGAGTCCTGTCAATTCACATCTGTCATCTTGTCTTCTGAAGCTATGGAGCAGCTAGACGACCAACACTACATTGTAAGCTTTCCTAGACCTACGAAAGTTCGGTTAACTTGTTCTGAAGAAAACTACAGAATGCTGAAAGGGAGCTACTTATCCATCATACCCAAAGGATGCGTGCTAAGAACTACATCATTTACTGCAAGCAATCGTCATGATCAAACCAAGGGAAAGATATTGAAAATCATGGACTTACCAATTATAAAAGAAAATTCGTATAATGTACCAATGAAAACTATAAAACTAGATACCACTGACCTTGGCAGTCTACATTCAAGTAACTCTGAAATCGCTCTACAAGAACCTGTAACGCTAAAGTCGCTGAACACTGAAGCCATATACCACACTACTATACCGGTATACATACTATTATCCGGTGCATGTGTACTCATTATCATCATTATACTTCGACGCCGTAGATTGAAGCAACCACAGAAAGCCACAGATGGAATCGATATCAAAGCTAAAGATAAGGAGGCCTGCAACCCTGAGATTGAACCAGCTTCGCCATCGACACTATTTTCGACTAGAGTTTTCAAATAGTTGCCGATCTCGTGGAGGGAGATGTTATGTCGCCACTTGCGACCACCCATATTCTGTTATGTCGCCACTTGCGACCACCCAAAATGACTAACGCCGCATTCCGCTGTGCACCGTGAGATTCGCCTTCTCAGCAATCTGACGGCGTGGGATCGAAGACTGTGCAATGGCAGCGATTTGTGTTAATTTAGTGTTTAGTGATTCACTCTTGTTTCTGACATCGAACAATTGTCGCGCATCTTAGATTTACCGATCTAATTGTAATAATTGCATTAATTATATTCATTAAGTAAATTATATCGGTTTTATTTGTATCCTCGACCGCAGCCGAATGTAATTACTGGCAAAATAACCTTTTGGGATATTAACGATTCAATGAAAGAAAAGGCTAATCGGCACTACCCTAATCATAAGGGACGAAAAAGGCGAACATAAAATTTCATTGTAAATGTGTGATGTTTTTCTAAATAAAATAGTTTAATATTCAATTATGTGTTTTTTTTCCCTCTATGTAGTACGTATGTTTGTAGTATATAGCGGATACACTCATCACTCTACCTAATATGATAAAGGATCAGACAGCAGCTATATTCCTACCAACCTATACATTTATTTATATAAATTAGTTCCCTTAACTAAAAACTAGATGGCGTTAAGTTCGACCACTTCCTAATATTAAAAAATAAGGTAGAGTTGCCTGTCTATAGCCACTATACTATTGTAGTCTTTGGTGTAACTACTCGTGCGTATTTATTTTCCTTTTGCAATAGAGTTTTTGTTGTTTCGCTAGTGCATCTGCAGGTTGAGTTGAGCTTTCGTTTCTCCACGTTGTTGAGCCGCGTTACAATTCGTTCGAACGTTCGTGTTGTGTTGTGTTGTGTGTGTTGTTGTTGTAAACAACTGGTGCAAAGATATCAATTATGTTCTCACTGGCAAAATAACCTTATGGGATATTAACGATTCAATGAAAGTAAAGGCTAATCGGCACTACCCTAATTATAAGGAACGAAAATGGCGAACATAAAATTATATTGTAAATGTGTGATATTTTTCCAAATAAAATGGTTTAATATTCAATGATGTGGTTTTTTTCCTTTATGTTGTACGTATGTTTGTAGTACATAGCGGATACACTCATCTCTCTACCAAATATCATAAAGGATCAGACAACAGCTATACACCTACCAACCTACACATTTATTTAAATAAATTAGTTCCCTTAACTAAAAACTAGATGGCGCTGAGTTCGACCACTTCCTAATATTAAAAATTGGTAGAGTTGCCTGTCTATAGCCAGTATACTATTGTAGTCTTTGCATTCGAGTGTTTCGCTTAGTAGTTATGCAATATTATCACATCTTGGTAGGTCGGGCGTACTGTCGGCCCGACTCGGTTTAAACACGATTACGATCATCACTTATATAATAATTATCACTACGTAGGTACCTATAAAATAAGACACTCGGAGAACTTCAAAACTTTCTTTTGTTTCTTTGGTTAAAAATAGGTAAGCATTCATTACCGATACCGACGATTGAAAATTTTTCGAACTTCATTGGCGAGTTTTGAGATTTTGCTGTGTTGGCTAATGAGGCTTTTAAGCCAATCATATTTTTTAGGATACGTCAATGGATGATGAACAGAATGTAAGAACATGGGATAATAGCACAATAGGAAGACGTTGTTTCGATAATACCGATCAAGTACACAAATTTCTTGCAGTTAATTTTATAAAACCATAGAAATATAGATAGAATGAAAGCTTGTAACTACATTTATTATCATTACACATTCAGTAATTGCAACATTCTAAACCCGGACTTCAAAACTTTATTTTATTTAGCATTGCCGACATTGTTCTTCTTTTTTCGTGCGATAAGTGATGGGCAAATAATAAACGTTCGTTTTTTTTAACTAGTGTTAATTATTATTTTTGTGAATGTATTTATAACACATCTTGGTTTAATAACCAAATCGAATAATCGAATCTACCGTGGCCATAGGCCATTCAGGAAGCCCGAAAAATTAATCTTAAAAGACTAGTACACATATTGAACAAAACACGCGGTGTAGACATGCGATTTCGCGCCCTTTTGATAAATAATTCAAAACGCCGCGCTGTTTCCTACGATACGTGTTCTTATATTTTTTATTACCAATTCGATAAGAATGACGTAAGTATGCTCTACGGACAGATTTTTAAATAATAGGTTCTTATAAAGTACCTATTAGAGAATATTGATAAACGAAATCTTAGAGGTACATTTTGATGATTTGACCTAATTTAAGGATATATTTCTAGCCCATTTGCTCTTGTGTTGCAAACGAGGCGCAGTTTGTTGCCCTGGTTCAAATGATGGAACTCCATCCGGAGATGGCCAGGGGGCACAGTAACACCGCAAATGCCCAATGTTGCCACTCGCCATGAAGTTCGAAAAATTTTCAATCGTCGGTATCGGTAATGAATGCTTACCAATTTTTAACCAAACAAAAGAAAGTTTTGAAGTTCTCCGAGTTTCGAATTTTATAGGTACAGTAAGGCCGCAAAAGTCCATAGGAACGCTAAAGATTATTTTGCTACGAACCGAGCGAGCGCGATACTTCCGTGCGTATGTGTGCGCGTGTATGAGTATCCACATTCAACAGATAACACACACTAAGGAACTGTCGTCACACTGAGCTTAAAAACATTATTATTATTTTTCTGTGCCATTGAATACGCATCACACAGTCACAGAGGCGACTTGTTCTTACCATTGTATTGATAAAATTCGCGCAAATATGTCATGTGCTGGTAGCCGTATGAACTAAGTGTTGGATTCGCAAATAACGTAGCCCGAGTTCAAATCATGGTCGGTCCGTTGCGGTTATTTCTTACTTTGAAAATTCCCAATCTATATTAATATTGTTGTTTTTTATATTTCTATGAAAAATACTATTGCATTTTTTGCACTAAATTGTTGCAAATTACGAATATGATCTATTAACTACAAGAAGAATCACATTCGTTGTTTACATTATTTAGTTGTTTACAGCTTACCGATGTTGTAAGGTGGAAATAAAAAGACGACGATTTTAATAAAAATGTTTATTCTTTTTCAATTACTTCCGGGTGATTGTGAAACCACTCACGCACAGTACTCGCTCGGTGAATAGGACAATTGTCCTGGACAAACGGAAATTCTGCTAACTCATCAGCTGGGTAAATGTTGCGCACAGTAGGTAGCATAATTGAGTCTAACACTTCCACATAAGTTGAACTGTTTGCGCGTGGAGGAATGAAAGCCAGTTCTCCTGGTCCTGCTGCACTCATCCATCCCCACATATTAATTGTGATTCGACCTGATTCGGTGTTAGGAATGACGTTGTTATCACACCAGCGAGTGTTATTCTTGCGCCATAAGTGAAGCCTGCCCTTTTGACTGGATTTAAATGTTTTTTCATCAGAAAATACCGCAGTATTCCAGTCAAAATCTAAATAATAACGTGCGAAACGTAATCGTTCTTGTTTGTGCCTCTCTGTCAAGTACGGCTTTTTAGCTGGTTTTCTGTGATGCACGCCTTCAGCGTGAAGTGCACGGCGAACAGTATCCATCGAGGTGTCAAATAATTCCGCAAAATGTCTCGTTGGTGCGAAACCATTCGTTTCGTATATGTCCACCATATGTCGTCGCTGCACCTCGCTAATAAACTTCGGTCTCCCACTTCTCTTTCGACTAGCAAGGCTACCTTCTTCCTCATATCTTTTTATCCAAAGACTTACAGTATTTTTCTAAAACAAAAATAAATATATATTAGGCAGCTATACCTACTTGACTTCATTTTCATTATATAAAATGTTAATAATTATAATTATTGAATATAATTTTAAAATAAAACTGCATTTATAAATCCAATAACCAACCCAATAAACCCAAGGATTTATGTATTTCTCTTCTAAACCTCATAAAGATACGATGGATGGATTCATAAATGGCATACATTTTAATTAGAAGATTAATTTATAATAAAGTTACAATTCATTAATAGCTATTATACTCACATTCAGTCCGGTTTCTTCAGATATTTGTGTTTTATTAAGACCACTTTTATGCAGCCCAATGATAGTCGCCCTCACTTCAATACTAATATTAGCCTGCATTTTGCGAATATTACAATATTGTTAACCACACGTCACTAACCAACAACTACAACCAAACGACAGTTCATTTCGGTCAAGTTAAAACTCATGTCTACCTCGCAGAAATCTAATTCTTTATTTAGTTTTTTTGTGATCTACCTTTCTAACTCTAAGAAATGTGTGAACAAGTTAAAGAATAATTTAATATAATAATATGTAATGCTAATCCATAACTTCCAATCGGGTAAGAACTTACAAAAAGTCAACAATTGCGTGGGATTTGAACTTGCGTCACACTGATTTGCGCTTCAATCTGTGTGCTCTATACCACTGGGCCATCTTGACTTATGCTAAGTTGATGAAATTGAGGATTACAATCAATTGTTGGCGATAACTTGAAAATAGAAGGTCGTAAGTCAAACTAAACGTCAAACTAATACGTTGTGAGAATTCTTATCGACTTTTGCTAGTGACCGTACCTACCTACGTAGTGATAATTATTAAATATGTAATGATTGGACCCAAATACAAACTAGTGGCAAAATTCTGAAAAAAAACTTTATTGGCGTAAGTATTGGAGGCTAGTAAGATATTATATAGATAAAAAAAAAACAAAAAACAACTTCTTTATATATTAAAAAACACCGTCCTCAAATGGGGCGAATGGACTTAAGTATGGTATTTTTCAAAGCATCCTTTCTCGATGCACAATGTTATGATGCATTTTTTACATTGCCAACGTGCTTTCATGTGGCATTCGTGGCATCGTAGCTGGCTAGGCAGTTTCTGGGGGAAGTGTCCAACACCATCTAAATTCATACTTGGCACCACTGTAGAAGGTTTACGACGCCTTCCATCGGGTCTTTCAGTGCCTACACTCCTCAAATAAAATCGGGCGATACTTCGGCGTAACTGGAGCTGGTCTAGTTTCTCTTCAGCGGTCAGGACATGCAGACGCCAAGCATTAGCCACAGTCAAATCCAGCATGTAGGTAAACAGAACCCACCACCATTTTTTGCCTCGTATAGCTGTTCTGTATACTGCGATTGATTGGTCAGTTTGATCAACTCCGCCCATGCCTTTGTTTTAGTTCTGGTAGACAAAAGGGATGTCTACATCTACCTTCCTTCCTTCTGCAGAGCTCCGTCTTTTTACTTTATCAAGAGGGTAAACAAGGTCGTAGTTTGTACCCATGGTACACACACTGTTGTCAAGCCATCGCACGAACAAAATTTGATTGACTGTGTCGAATCTGTAGTCAAATTCTGCTCGGTTCTTCTTTTTCATGTCCTTGACAGATATTAGTGAGCATTTCTTTGTCCTATTTTCCCTCACAGTGCCAATTGCACGATAACCAGCTTCACGCAGATCTCGTAGCAATGCGTGACTGGTAAAAAAGTTGTCGAAATACACGATATGCTCATGCGGAACGGCGTTTACTTTTTCCAACAAGCCCTTTACCACTTTTGATCCCAAAGGCTCATTACTGGGTCCTCCTGCTGATTTACCACAGTATACATCAAAGCCATAACAATAACCATCAGCACTTGCAATCATCCAGTTTTTGTACCCAAATCGTACGGGTTTGCCTCTTATAAACTGCTTGGCTGGGTGACGTCCAAAATATTTCACCATTGATTCATCTACTGATAGATGCTCGTGGACTACACCCCACTGAAGGAATTTTTTGATGAGCAAATCAGCAAGTGGTCGTACTTTGAACATCTTATCGGTGGATGTGGCAGCAGCTTCGTTGTCGCAGAAATGCAAGAATTTCGTTATTTCTAAGAATCGGTTTTTTGACATTGCTTTTGAAACAATGGTAACATTGCAGTCCTCGTCTAGAGACCAGTACAATCATTCTCGTGGAAGTGAGTGATTTCCAGTCAAAGTGCCAAAAATAATTTGAGGTCATCAACTGCTATTTGGAAGTCATGTTTGTTGTGTTGTACGGCATATAACTTCGTATTCAGAACGATCATTTCAAATACCTCCACATCAAATAACTTTTCAAAAATTGTGACTGGCGTTTGGTCTTTGAGCTGGTTTACAACGTTTTCCCTTCGTTTCTGAACATTATTTACTGTTGAAAGCATGTCAACATAGGAACCGTCACATTTACGCCAACGAGGTTCCTGGGTTTCAACTCTTTTGTGTTTTTGTAACGGTTCATCATCGCTGCTATCCCATTCATCGTCGTTCCTGCACTCAAATACTTCAACTCTACCTGGGATATCACGAGGAAGAATGTTTTGCTGGACATCATTTTCATCGCCTTCTTCTTCATCCGAGAGAACACTCGGGTCTGGAGGAATGGCCACTATGTCGTAACTAACATCAGGATTATCCTCATCACTAAAAATGTTTTTGAGAGCTTCTTCGAGTCCTCTGTAGTCATTTGAAACATCAAACGATCGCTTATGCATTGTTCACGCCGAAACTAAACCTGCGAATAAAAAACAAAAAATGTTAGCAATCAGTCCATTGGCCCCATTCGGGGACACAACACTAAAATATCTCCACATATAGTAAAATGTTTGAAAATATTTGACATAATAGCATTTTTTACTAGTAGAAACTATGGCTAAGTTAAAATTACAAAAAAAAAGATAAATAACATTGTAAATATAAAAAAACATGACTTACTTTTGGTCAAACACCTATTTGTTCAATAAAATGAATAAAATCACTTATTTTATCCACGCAATCTAAAAAATTCAAAACTATCAATTGTGTAACAAAGCCACACTCATTGCCACTACAAATTCGCCTGCTAACAAAGGATAGCTAAACTAAGTTTTAAAATGTGGGTACTTCAAGAAATGGCCCCAAATGGGGTCAGCGGGCGTGAATGGGTTAAACCGAGTCGGGCCGACCTACCAAGATGTGATAATATTGCATAACTACTAAGCGAAACACTCGAATGGAATTATTGTGACTATGGCTAAGCGCCACTGAAATGTTATCTTAATTTTATAACTAACCTTGATTTGATCTCATAAATCAAAGGGGATACCACAATGAGTTGAGTATTGCTTTACTACGAAATTAAATTTTAATAGGAATACTTACACATTATAACAATGTAGACCACGAAAGCCATGAATGGGGCACCGTTCTATATTAGTGATCGATGGGGGCACTTCATAAAAGTTGTAACTCTGATTATTCTAAAAATAGCTAGGAGTAACATTGTTCCATGTGATGGATGGAATTGTTTCAGAGGCTCACAATATGCAACTGATTTGCTGTATCAATTAAAACATAGATGAATGTTTTATTAAAAAAAAGATTTACCAATCAGCATAATATGGGAAATAATGTTGAAAATAGTTAAAATAATGATGAATTATGTATACCCATTGTTTTCAGCTATAGGCAGCCGGCCAGCTTCCATCCAGACAAGTTTTCTAACTTTGCTATTAGCACCTCAGCAGAAAATCCAGAATATTGGATTTCCGCAGGCTTCTGCCTGCCACTGGCTCAGTGCAAAAGATGTATTAGTATTTATTGATGTGGATAAAAATGAGTAAAATTGTAATTTTGCCTGACAATGATTTATTTATATCCTCTCCAAGTAGCTGCTGGCTAGCCTCCTTGGAGGCAAGAACTCTGCCCTTGCCTCCCTCTCGGCCCTTACCCCGCCTGCTGGTGGGGATTTTACGGGCCGAGGCCACCTCCTCGCTGCAGGACGACCCCCGGTCTTCCTCCGGTCTGGGCCGCTTGCGGAAGGACCTGGAGTCCTGCGCAGCAGCCCCCGCCCCCTCTGGTCCAAAGTTCGCCGAGCTAACGGTCACCAGGTCATCGGAGTCCAACTAGGACTCCGACTCTGCACCCGCGTGACGCTCAGGCAAGCCCTCCCTCCAGAATAGCGCGCCTCTGCCCGCGCTCGAGCTAAAATTAAAGCCGATCAATTCCTCGAATAAAATAATAATACCTATGTGCTTTCGAGTAACCACAACAACAAACCCTCCACATCTCCTCCTGTTGTTTACACAAGTAGGTAGGTATACTGTCAGTGTTCACCCGTTTTAATGGTCGATAATGGTCACAATGGCTCACACTTCGGAAGCTAGACACGCGTTTCAAGACAGAATTAGAATTTTTATTCCGACATAACAGGGTTTCATTAGGCGTCCGGATTTGTTCTATTAACAAATAAAGCTTTGAACAGTAGCCGTTTTTTTTTATTGAAATCAGACTTTTTTATTAATCTGGTAACACATTGATATCGCGTGAAGGTGAGGTGACCAAAACTGTCAAACTTTAGGTACTTATCGTCAAAGCGTAGGTATTTACTGTCAGTGTTCACCCGTTTTCTTTTTTTTTTTTTTTTTTTATTGTTATTCTCAAAGACAGTTACAGTTATCTTCACAATTTTACTCGCCAAACTTATTAGTTTGATGGCGAGAAGCGCCTGTTAATATAAACAAATAGGTACCTTTATGAACACCAACCTTAAAACTACCAACTATGCATTACCTCTCAAGGATCAGTCACACCGGCATGAGCAGATCGCAGACGAGCCGCGGACACGGGGCACCAACAGATTCTAAGTATACACGGCCACACACCAAGCAAAGCACACATCCCCAGCACAAACCAACCCCGCACTGCACAGGATTTCCGTACAATGGGAGGCCAGTCCATACCGGAAACGTACAGCTCAATGCGTAGCCGCGCACACGCACACACCTATAATATTACCTGGTGGTGTGCGCGCCCGGAGCCGCGTCCGCAACCCGCGCGCGCCGGTGCAACGAAACCGAGTTACAGTTTTATTAATTTACAGTGTGAGTTTGTTTCTCGCTAAAGGCCGAATCGTCGTTATCGAGAAACAAACTCCTTAATTTTGTTTTTAACACACCTTTACTTAATTTGGGGTTTTGTCTCAACATATCTATTTTATTGAATACTTTTGGCACTAAATACTTTGAAGTTCTTTCCCCATAATATTTTTTATTTTCGGTTGTACTAGTCTTTTCTCTCTTACACTTCTTGTATTAAATTTATTTTTAACAGGTACTTTGTACTCATCACTAAAATAGTGTTCTAGACTTATCAAATAATCGACCTTCTTATCTATTGGCAGAATTTTACAAATAGGAAATAATCTTTCATATTCTTTGTTACATTTTTTCTTAACCTTTTTGCTGACTAGGCACTTGATTAGTCTTATCTGTAGTTTTTGAATGTCTTGCAAGTAAGTTTTAAACGTTCGCCCGTACACAATAAGTCCGTAACTGATTAGTGAGTCAGCAAGTGCATAATATACAATCAATAGCGTCTGTTTATTCACAACATTGTTCAACTGATAGAACTTTCCCAATACAGATCTCAACTTATTACATATCTCAGTTACATGAATTTTCCAATTAAAGTTACAATCAATTTTAAGGCCCAAATATTTAAATGTGCTAACATACTCCAATTTCGTACATAAACAATTAAACTTATCATTATGCAGGCATTCGTATGTATGTCCGATTACATCAAGATCCTCACTGTGTACTGTTTTAGCTCGTAGATTGTGTGGCGAGTGTATATGCATGCATTTTGTCTTAGACAGGTTTAATATAATTCCGTTATCATGTGCCCATTTGGTGATACGTTCAAAGTCTTCTTGTACGTACTTTTGTACCTCCGATATATCCTTCGAAGCATAAGCTAAACACATATCGTCTGCATACATAAACACTCGACACTTGTTTACAACATTCGACACACTGTTCACGTGCATTATATAACCTACTGGCCCAAACACTGATCCGGTCGGCACACCGAGATTGACACCCGCCTCCTCACCTGTCACACCAGCTATGATTGTGCGTATTTTCCTGTTAGTTTATATCTATTTTTCGCTTCATTTACAATTTTATTTACCTTATTTCTAAATTTTGTATTCTAATCGCTTATTCATATTTTTTGGTGATGCTTTCCATGTTCTAAATAAATTATCCCTACGACACAACATTTTAAATAAATATTTATCTATCCATGGCTGAGTTACTCTTTTATCATAATTTGGAACTGTAACTGTACTTTCCTTGTAAACTTGGCAAAATACTGCACACAATTTTTGAAACAACATTAATGGGTATGACACTACGAGTAGTTGAGTCCAGTCATATGCATCTAGCTTTTGTTTAACAAGTTTGTCACTAATAACTTCTCGCGTTTTGTTACCACTACTCACTTTTAAACACGTATTATTGCTGACACTCGTAGCCAGCGCTAGTCCGACGGCATGATGATCGGAGATGTGCGTCTCGAGCACATACGACAAGGAAGCGCACTCGTTCCGTCTCGTTCGCACCCATACATGATCCAGGCACGACGCCTGAAGATGCCCGTCCACAATTGCCTCGCGTGTTATCTCTGCACTCGGTAGTACGCACTGTAGGCCGCATCCACACAATGTGTTTTTGTACTTTGTTGAAGTTGGATTTACTACATCATTCAGAATGTCTATATTTGTGTCGCCAATCACAATAACGTTTTCAGAAGCAGTGATAGATCTGATGATAATCTCTAATTGTTCTATGAATAGTAATTTATTTGTCTTAGGTGGTCTGTATAAATAAATTATATGGGTTATGTTTTTTTCTGTCCTGAGCTGGCCATGCAGCATTTCTACGGCTTCCGTCTCCACTATTTGAGCATCAAAGCTTAGGCTTTCTTTGGCGTATATCAATATTCCCCCTCCCTTGGTAGTTTCTCTTGTGTGTATGTATGTATAATATCCCGGTATTTGATATAATGATAGTTCCTCCTTCTTGATATTTATTTCACTTAGTATTATTAAATCCATTTTATATTTATTTTGTTCTAACAAGACGAGTAATTCAGTGTTTCCGAATTGACCTTATGTTCAAATGAAAAATATGATAGCATCCTTCCTTGATAGTTATGTCATTATTTAATGCTGATAGATCGTTGTATCTTTTAAACGCAACATCATTGGGAAAATCATATGTTCGATCGAATGTTAATATTGAGAAGAAATCACCTAGTGTGTACTCGCCGCGCTAATTGCGTGTATTTATTTACATTCTTCGAACTGTTTCAAATCTTCTTCCGATCTTATGTTGTAGATTTTTTTTTCTTCACTATTCTTTTTCGTTATTGTTATCTACCTCCTGTTATCTACCTCCTGTTGCTACCCCTCTGGACACCGAATGCTCGCTATTTATGACAAGTTCGCTACGCCTTTGGACACCGATTAGATTATAAGTAATTAACATATTGGTGTTTTATTTGGTGCAACAGCGAGCGAAGCGAGTTCGGGACTTGGGGCACCCCGAATCGGACAGGTTAGGTTAGGTTAGGTTAGGTTAGAAATGAAGAAATGTAAAAAAAGTATAATAAAATAATTCAAAAAAAAGCTGTGCACAAAGCGATATTTAGGTTAAACTTGGTTTCAAACGAAGACAGCGATGAACGACGAGCTACCTTAGTGACCACAAAAGTCTAGACCGAAAGTCATATACTGGATTCTGTTTTATTATGAATGGTTCTGTGATATCCTGGCAGAGTAAAAAGCAAAAGACTGTCTCCTTATCTAGCACTGAGGCAGAATATGTTGCTCTCTCAGAGGCATCTAGAGAAGCTGTTTACTTAAGAAATCTGATGTATGAACTTACTGGTAGACAATGTGTAATTCAATTGAAGTGTGATAATCAAAGTGCATTAAAACTAGCAACAAAAATCATCAGGCACACACTAGATCAAAACATATTGATGTTCGATTTCATTATGATTAAGATGCAGTCAAAGACAAATTAATTAATATTGAGTACATTTCAACTCAGGAGATGCCTGCTGACTTGTTGACCAAAGGTCTTTTGTCAACTAAACATTATAAGTTTATGCATATGCTGGGAATTAAAGCTAATTAAAAAACATTTTGTTTGAGGAAGTTTAGATTTATTTTGTTATGTGGGGATGTTAGTATGTGGGTAACAAAATTAATATTGTACAAGTGCTGACATCTGTGTCTAATTGATGTAACTACCAGTCAACCAATAAAGAGAAGTTCAGTTCGATACGAAGAGCCAACGTGTTTTATTATACAATTTAGTTTAAATACATTACTGACTAAAATATCATTTACTTTCACTTAAGAAAAAATTAAAGACGTGGGTATTTTACCGACAATTTTGTATTTATTTTTTAGTTTACGACGTCAAAACAGAGTTAACCGCTCGAGCAGAGGCGCGCAACAAACATTTTCGCCTATACCGGCAAAATTTTGAGCGAAGATTTTCGCGAAGAAAGTGCAATGAAGACGTGAATCGAATGCTCTTGACATCTGATGTCTACTTAAGTTGTAGTCGAATGAAAATTGGCAAGAATCGAAAACCTTTTTAACCGACTTCTAAAAAGGAGGTGATTCTCAATTCGGATGTTTGTATTTTTTTTATTTTTTCTACTGTAGCTTTAGAGTTTTCAAAACAGGACGAGGGAGTTTCCACGATTTCACGTGAACATGATGATGAAGATGATGTTGAAGTTGATGGAGATGACGAGGATAGCGAATCTGATTTTTAACAAAATTAGATTTTTTACAAATTGACTATTAACAACCTATAAAATTAGTTACTTAAGAATGTTTGGCTGAAGTAATTTACAAGTCCTAATATATTATATAAATACCTACATAAAAAACTTCTAAATTATTTGAATGTTCCAAAGAATTGGAATTACATTTAGACACTAGATAGTTATTAAAATACCAAAAAATAATTTTGCCCGGTTCTTTAACCCCTCATTGGCTAGCCTTCTTTTTAGAAAGTTAGTTTATGTTACACGGTCACGTTACTACATCACGAAATAATGATTTTGTGGATGCATTCGGTATAGGCGTATGTGCACCGGAGCCCCGCAGCGCCGGAGCTGTGTCATGCTTGCTGCATATTGCATGGTGCTTGCTTGCATACTGCATGCTTGCTGCTTGCCTCCTGCATGCACAACTAGCAAACAAGCATACTCCGTGCATGCAGCAAATGCACGAAGTATGCTTGTTTGCATCTTGTGCAAAAAACTAGAAACTTTTTCATAAAAAAAGTAATTAAAAAAAATACTTGTCAATAAATTATTTCATCCAAATGGACATTGCAACCATGTAAGAGAACGTTTTCAAAGTTTGCTTTATCCAAATGTTTCTTAATATGAAATAAAAAATGTTTAAATGATTGCCTATCATCCGTTGCATTTGTAAAAAGAAGCGTTTGCCAAATAAATGTTTGTTAAACGAGTGTTTTTAAAATAAAACAAAAAAAAGAAATAGATAGTATATGAAACTTTGGTTGTCAAATGAAATTTTGTCAATGGAGTTTTGGTGAAACTTTAGTGAACCGTGGAGCGGAAGGCAGTGTCGGACTCTCACTGACAACAAACCGCAACCCTGGCAGGGGTGTACCCCTGCCAGGGTTGCGGAATTTGTTCGAAAGAGTCACCACAGCCCTCGTACGCAAAGGGCATGAAGAGGAACCCGGATGGGTTTTAGTGAAACAAAATTCTATAAGCACAATATTTGTGGAAATTAAGTTATTGAAATCTTGTTCTTCTGTTTCTTTTTTATAAAATTGCAATATAAGAAGTCAATATGTATAATGCCTTTATTCCAAAAGTTGTTTTATGAGATAAAATGAAAAATAATGAATTGTTTGTCAAATAATACGTTATTAATTGAAAATTTATCGGATATTTTTTTTGCTAAGTAATTTATTTGGTAACCTTGTTGTTGCACAATGATGAAATTTAATGACAAATAATAATTTTGCTAATCGTTGCTTGTCAAGTAAAAAGTTTTTAATTAATTTTTAGTGAACTGACCAGTCACCTTTTTTATACGACTGGCCTAGAGGGTACAAAGCTACGAGTAGGTAGTTAAGTATTACCTGCATCGCTCCCTGAGGCGAAACCGACATACAGGTCACTATCTTAGTCTTCACCTGGAAAACAACAAACAACACAGGAATAAATACACCATCAAACTTAAGATGAGATAAATCGTAATAGAGATAGATAAAGATAAAAGCCATTTTTTCCGGTAAAATGTAAAAGATAAAAAATGTGTTATAATATTCAAATTTGCCGCCTTCTATTGTCAATTAATATTTAATCTATGTTAGATATATTATAAGAATTGGTAACACTGCTCTGTTGACATCCGCTGTGCCGAGAATTGTAATTTTCCAATAAGTAAAGTTTAATCCTTAAACCAGTTATTTCTTTTCATAATTCAACAGGTTAAGGGCCCAGTAAGCCCGAGAATCAAATCAGTGCAAAATCAGTTTACGAAAAGTAGTTAAAGTATCGAACAAAAAAAGTAACCTACCACCGGCACGTGCTCAGTTTTCAGGTCAATTTATATCGGACAATCTGTGAAAATACACTCATACAATGACATCAAACAATCCACTGGCATTAATCGAACGATTAACGGGCCGTGAGAATTACGCTACATGGCGTTTTGCAGTCAAAACCTATTTACAACACGAGGAGTTGTGGGACTGTGTAGACAATTCAGATTCAAGCAAAATTGACGACAAACGTGACATCAAAGCTCGATCCAAGATAATACTACTAGTTGATCCAATAAATTACATACATATACAAGAATCACGCACTGCGAAAGAAGTTTGGAATAACTTGGCATGTGCTTTTGATGACTCCGGGCTGACACGCAGAGTCGGTCTACTGCGAGACTTATGCAATACTACACTAGCTGGATGTCAAAGCGTCGAAGACTACGTGAGTAAAATAATCTCAACAGCACATAAATTAAGGAACATTGGCTTTCAAGTGGACGATGAATGGCTAGGCACCCTTCTGTTGTCCGGTCTACCAGAATGTTACAAGCCAATGATTATAGCAATAGAAAGTTCAGGCATGACAATTAGTTCTGACTCCGTGAAAACAAAGATATTACAGGATGTCAAACAAAGTGAAAATGATACAGCATTTGCAACAAGTCAGAAGTTTAATAATAAAAATAAGAAATTTTCAAAAGGCCCACGCTGTTACACATGCAATAAGTATGGCCATAAAAGTACTGAGTGTAAATCAACAACAAATAAGAATCAGAAAGCAAGTTCTAACAAACAAAATAGCTCATATGCTGCTGTGTTCATAGCTTCCTCTGATTACTCCGATGCTTGGTATGTTGATTCAGGCGCTTCTGTACACATGACTAAATACAAAAATTTGTTCATTGAAGAAACTATACCCCAAATAAAAAGCATCAAAGTTGCAAATAATAAAATGCTACCAGTTCAAAGTTCAGGACAAATAAGTTTGTGTGTTTACAATGACAAGGGCCAGCAAAATGAAATATTGTTTACAAATGTGTTATATGTGCCTGAACTAGCTACAAACCTGCTGTCAGTAAGCCAGATTATACAAAATGGTGGCCAAGTGAAGTTCAGTAAGGATGGCTGTGCTATACTGAACAGAAATAATGTTATAGTAGCAACAGCAAGCTTAATAAATAACATGTACCGGTTGAATATGCCTACTGGCCATGCATGCATGTCTGATATTATTGAGCAAGATATTTATCTTTGGCACCAAAGGATGGGTCACCTGAATTTTCAAAGTATGAAAAAGTTGACTGAAAATACTGCTGATCTAAAGCTAAGCCAAGTAAGAGAGAATGTTAAATGCATAACGTGTCAGGAAGGAAAACAAACACGTTTGCCTTTTAAAAGTCAAGGGTCACAAAGCAAAGGCCTACTTGAACTTATCCATTCAAATGTCTATGGACCAATGGAAACACAGTCTCTAGGCAAAGCCAGATATTTTGTGACATTCCTCGATGATTACTCTAAGAAAATATTTTGTTACACAATGCATAACAAGTCAGAAGTCCTAGAAAAATTTAAGGAATTTAAAAATCAAGTTGAGAATCAGTTGGATAATAATCTTTTCTTTTTCTTTTTTTCAGAACAAAACGGTACTGCTGAGCGCATGAACCGGACATTGATAGAACGAGCAAGATGTATGATGTTGAATGCGAACCTACCAAAAGTCTATTGGGCCGAAGCCATAAACACTGCAGCATACATAATCAACCGCTCTCCGACAGCATCTCTGTCCTATAAAACACCAGAAGAGATGTGGACAGGTCAAAAACCCAATGTCAACCATATGCGTACCTTTGGATGTGAGGCTATGGTACATTTACCAAGAGAAAAGAGAAAGAAGTTGGATCCAAAATCGCAAAAAGCCATTTTTATTGGATACTGTGAAAACACAAAAGGATATCGATTCATACTGCCTAATTCAAGAACTGCAATAAAAAGTAGGGATGCAATATTTTTGGAATCAACAGTCAAAAGGGATTATGTTGTGTATACAATAATAGGCTACAGTGACGCAGATAATGCCAACGATCCTAATACCAGACGTTCGGTCACTGGTTATATTTTTATAAAGAATGGAGCAGCGGTGACTTGGGCCTGCCAGAAACAGCAGACAGTGGCACTTTCAACCACAGAAGCCGAGTATATGGCTGCCTGTGCTGCAACTAAAGAGGCTTTATGGGTGAAACAATTCATGAGTGATATTGGTGAATACAATCAAAAAACTGTGTGTTTGAATTTAGACAATCAAAGTGCTATCAGTGTTATTAAAAATGTGAACTTTCACAAACGCTGCAAACACATAGACATTAAATTTCATTTTATTAAGGAAAAACATGATGCTAAAATTATTGAGCTGAATTATGTATGTACTGATGAGCAACTTGCAGATATTTTTACTAAACCTTTGTGTAAAATTAAATTTAACTATCTAAGAGATAAAATAGGAATGAAAACATCCTCTGTACTTAGAAATGTTTGATTACTAATTCATTTTTGTCTCTGTTTTTTTAAACTTGAATTGGTATATGTAGTTTAATTTCAGTAAACATATATTTCAGAAGGCTTTAATTTAGGAGGAGTGTTGTAATATTCAAATTTGCCGCCTTCTATTGTCAACTAATATTTAATCTATGTTAGATATATTATAAGAATTGGTAACACTGCTCTGTCGACATCCGCTGTGCCGAGAATAGTAATTTTCCAATAAGTAAAGTTTAATCCTTAAACCAGTTATTTCTTTAAATAATTCAACAAAATGGCTATTGTGGGTTATCGTTAAGAGATAGACATAATTATACCATCGTGGACTTTTTTGTTGACCTTTTTAAAGTGTACAATACTGTAGTACATTATTTTGATTTATCTCGTGGGGTTCAGCCAGCGTTTGCAATGTAAGCGCAAAAAAATGTGTTTATTCCTCTACAATATTATGCATGCATTATACGTACAAACCTTCCTCTTGAATAATTCTATCTATTAAAAAAAATTCGCTTCAAAATCCGTTGCGTAGTTTTAAAGATTTAAGCATACATAGGGACGGACAGACAGCGACAGTGACTTTGTTTTATACTATGTAGTGATGATAGTGATAGTGATTATGTGAGTTTGACAACCATTACTGGTGCTTGGACCAGGTACTCTCGAATACTAGTAAATCGCAAATCCAAACTCAAAGTTCATTTTTCAAGTAAACCATTTGCAGTTACTTTTGAACCGTCAAAAGGCTGATTGACTAACCGACTAGTCGGAAAAGTGAAATCATGGCATAGGGCTGTGTGTTTCAAAGTTTTTTGGGCACAATATACCATAGCGATTAACGATAGCAAACCGTGGCAAGATGCAATAGGTGAAGTACAGTTTGCTTTTAATTTGGGAATTTGCGAGACCGTTATTATTGATGTTTAGTGGTGTAGATGCTAAAGTCGGTTAAAGAGAGAGACCGTAAGATTTAGGGTTTTAAACGATTTGCGGAATATGATAAAGCTCAATTTGATTGTGCAGAAGCTTAAACAAAGTTTTCTGAACGATTTCGTGTTATTAGCCAAATAAGAGTGAAACCAGTAAAAGAATAAATTCAAAGGTCCATTCAAGGATTATCGAAGGGTTACCTTTTCTATCGAAGGGTTGATAGATACCGACTAAAGGCGCTTGATTCTCCATGATTATTTAAGAACCCCGATCTCTAGATTCCGCGAGAATTAGATTTCATAGGTTGATGAAGTGGTAGTGAAACCAAATCTGATTAAGAATGGCTTGTATACTCATACTCGAAACTTTTGACCGCACCTCAGGTAGTGTAACCTGTAGGCGATGGGTTCGACCGCACCTCAGGTAGTGTAACCTGTAGGCGATGGGTCTGACCGCACCTCAGATGGAGTAACCTGTAGACGATGGGTCTGGAAGTGTTGACCGCACCTCATGTAGAGTAACATGTAGGCGATGGGTCTGATCGCACCTCAGGTGGAGTAACCTGTAGGCGATGGGTCTGGAAGTGTTGAACGCACCTCATGTAGAGTAACATGTAGGCGGTAGGTCTGACAGCACCTCAGTTGGAGTAACCCGTAGGCGATGGGTCTACAAGAAATCGTTGGTGCGATTCTTGTCTGTGTTGGTGCACAGAGCCCCTCATGTGTTGTAGTATATATGGTGGCAGATATCTAAAGAATCGTTGGTGCGATTCTGGTCTGTGTTGGTGCACAGACTAAAAATAAAGTTTAATGAGTTGAGTATGCATTGCTTACGGATTATGGTAAAGTAACAAAATTGTTAGAATTACCGTGTTGTAGTTAACCGGACCTTTCCAATGAATGAATTTGGTGCCTAGAATATTGTTGAATTTTAGTAAAGCAAATCGTAACGTCTGGTTTTCAATGAACCAATTTTATTATTGCTGTACCAGTTCATTTTGCTGTGTTAATTTGCCCCTTCTCGTGAAGCGATAGGCTTAGTTGGAATCGTTGGTGCGATTTCTGTTTAAGCTGGTGCATGCAGTGCTTAATGTGTTGTAGCTTATATTGTAGCTACATATTTTGAGAATCGTTGTTGCGATTCTGGTCTGTGTTAGTGCACAGATTATAGTGGAAGTTTCATAAGTTGACCATGCATTTTCTTATGAAATTTATTTTATCAGATCGGACATTTTTTCATTGAGTATTTTTGTGCGGGAAGCGTTGTGCACGAAGCCCTCACACAGGATGAACGTTATGAGAGATGATTGTGGTACCTAGATTAGGAAGAAATATAGTAACAATGAGAATCAGCCCTTCAGTTTTAGGCAGGACATGGCCGAGCTATTATACTCTCTCAGCATATTTTTGTCTACAAGTACTACACCCGAGGACGGGTGCTTGTCAGGGATGGCCGTGTCGTAAATTGATGGCGCTACTATGGGACCACGGACAGCGCCATCTAACAAATTGTTTTGAAACCTAATAATCACGTGATCGGAAACGCAAGCGCACCGTACCGCTTGGATACGATCGTTGGTAGAGGGGACAGCGAGAACTGGCGGGGCTAGGGAGAGGTCGCTCCAGCACTCAGGCACTCTCGGCTGAATGCCCAACCTCGCACGTTGTCTGTTTCCTGTATAAACTGTTGGTCTGAATAAAGTCATTTTAATTTAAATGATCGTTCGTTCGAGTACCTGCAACAGTGTCCACATCCAAAACTATATTGGATTGTGAAGAAGACCCGGTGCTTCGCGTCTCGGCCACCCATGACGCGACATATATAAGATGGAATGACAGCTAAATTGTCTTTCACTCCGCCTAGGAACACCGTGAGATGTCGACAGAATCGACCGGCTGAGGTGTTAGGGGAGTGGAGAGGTAAATAAATCAGGAAAATCCCGGAAGTACGATCAATTTCCCTACCAGCATCTTACTGGATTACATCCTTCTCCCAAGCACGTGTGCTCAAGTGAATCTCCACGAAAGAGGTAGGAGCTCTGTTCCTCGCCAGTGTTCAAGTAACAATTATTTTGTTTTATTGTTGTTAAAGTTGCAATAAAAAATACAAACTCTGTGAAAATTTCAACTGTCTACCTATTCGGGTTATTAAGGTACAGCCTGCTGTCAGACAGACGGATGGACGGACGGACGGACAGCTGAGGCTTAGTAATAGGGTACCGTTGGTTACCCTTTGGGTACGGATTTCTAAAAAAGACTCGCTGCCCCCAATTCAAATGAATTCGGATATGGGTATGATGATCATGTATTTAACTTATAAAAGAAACGACCTATTTTGCAATTTCCCGAAAATCTTACAAACTTAACATTTACCTCTGTTGTCTCCTGGCCGTTTGATAATTGAATGAACAAGATAAAAATATACACAAAAGACATGATGACAGTCGTCAATACTTGTTGATAGTCAGCAGCTAGTGAAAACACTCAAAATGTCTAAGGTTATGCCATATGTTTATAAGTAATTAAGTCATCGGTTAACTGTGCTCCGGTCCATTGAACCTTAATCGAAAAACAAATCGAAAACGTCTTGATAACAAATTTAGCAATCGAATTTTTTAATCAACTCCGGAAAGGAGGAGTATTTGAATTCCAAGCCCTACCGAAGTTATCATGGTTCAAGAAGCCCGAAAAAAAAGGGTTAATAGCTTTCATTTGAGAAGGAAAAATGGTCACGGCCTTTACAAAAACCCGACTCCGGCAGAAATCACACATATCCTAGTTGCTTTGTCGTCTAAAATAAAAGGAAAATGTGTTTTTTTCTTCATTGTCGAACACATAAATACATGGTTTTGATTGTTCGTTCAAGCGAAGTACAGAAAAAACTATTTTTCATACACACTCGTTAGCATTACCATCGTGTTTTGGGTCATTTGAATCCTTCTGATGAGCACTATTTCTTTTTGTTAGTCACAAGGATGTGACGACCAAAACTACAACCGAGGAGGATTCCTCGGAACACAAACCAATTCAAGTTTATCAGGTCAAGGCAAAGTTTAGTAAACTCTCCCTTCCATCTGAAATCCCCAAGCAATATAGATGAACACGTAAACCACCTCACATCAATCTTTCTAACTGGCTATGAAAAGTTTTGCCCACTCACTGTACCTAGGCGGGGGCCTAGGTAAAATGAGCGCCTTGCTCCCTAGGCAGTCCTGATAGGGTCCATAACTAGAAAGACACCGACATAGACTGAGAAGACTGTTCAACAGAGCCATAAACACACGGTCGCCAGGAGACTGCGATAATTGTTAAACAATCTGTAGAACTTGATTTCCTTAAGGGTTTATTGATCTAGCAAAGCTTACATTTTTTAACGTTCCGTTCAATGTCAGAAAAGACAAAGTCAAAGTCAAAGTATTTATTTCAATTAGACCATTTACAGGTACTTTTGAATTATCAAGGTCGGTCGGTCAAAAAGATGAAGCTATTTGCACGTTCCAAAGCGTAGATCTCTATGGAAAAGAACGTACAAGAAACTCCACGGACACTCTTATAAAATAATATTTTGTTACAAAATTATGGTTACATCATTCATATTGAAATTATACGTATATGTGAGAACGATGTAAAAGACGTGCAGGAAAAAGAGTCCGGAGTAAAAAAGCAACAATTAAGATCAGAGATTCAGATCGGATCAGAGCGCATGCCTTTCCAATAGCAGGCAGCTTTGATATATAGGTAATAATTATATTCTACGAATTTCAATGTTAGTATCGTGAAAAATATACGAAATCATATTATAAACTTTGATATAAGCTAGTTTGGAAAATGGATCATTAAAAACTGCCAACGCGAGATCAGTTACATTTGGACAATCGATTTCTAGAATTATAGATATCTTTAAATTTTCTTTGTTCATAATGATGAATTTTTGTAAACAAAAAATAAGTAAACTTATACAAAAATATTGCCATTCAACGTGGCGTCCAGCCTTTTGGGCACGTTTCCGGATGACAGCGATGCGGAGGAATACTTCGACGCCTGAGTGTATTTTTTTTTTTAATCTTTATTTATTTAGGGGATTTTGTCTCCATGGACATGAGATCCCCAACGTAGCCTAAACTAGATTACATCCTTAATTTATAAAATAAAAGGAAAGGGCGAGAGTCACTGTTGCAAAATTATATTTTCAACAATTGATTTTGCTGCGTCAGATGTTGGTTCTGCTAATATGGTTAGGAATGCGCCTTGATCGTATTTGTTTATATTAAATTTTTGCACCAATATCTCCCTCCCATTCCGGTACTTATCACACTCTGCAAGAATGTGTTGTACATCGTCTAACTTATCACACAAATCACAATTTGGGGAATCAGTCTTTTTCATTAAAAAGCAAACTTCTTTGAAGGATAATGACCAGAGCGTAATCTATTTAATGTCACAATGGAGGGTCTATTTAACTTACTATTGTAAAACCAAGGTACTCGAGGAGGCTGGCATTGTATAGTTTTAAACCATATACCCTTTTCTTTACTCCTTTCATCAAAGTATTCTTTAAATTTTAAATAACATGTGTTTTTGAATCTAGTAAGAATTTCTGTATAATGTGGCAAAATTGGAAAGTGAGGACTATTTATCGCTGCTAGTTTAGCTAGCCTGTCAGCCTCCTCATTTCCTTTTAACCCTATATGTGACGGAACCCATTGCAATTTCAGATTTACGTTATATTTTTTTGTGATTAATTCATATATTGTTTTTAAAATGCTATAGACTATCGGTACACCTCTGCTATTTTATTTTTGTATATGGTTAAGTTTGAAAATAGATTAAATATCTCATCCTTGTAAATAAATTCCTTCCACTTTTGTAAATAGATAATAATAAGATTTATTTAATTATGTTCCGTATGGTGTCGGACGTAAAAAATAGCACCCATCCCATCATTTCCCGGAAAAGGTGACTAACGGCCTCACCAGAGAATGGGCAGCAGCATTCTCTGTACATTTCAACAGCTACACTGCGATCGCCAATCCGCCTGCCAAGCGTGGCGATTATGGCAAAATCCCCCTTATGACAAGCACAGACAAAAAATGGCCTCTAGTGCTCGGCATCCCGTCTACCCTTGAGTTCGTTAGCGGTCAAAGTCACGGCATGGCAAGGGGTGCGAAGAATCCCCGGAGTGGATCCGGCTACCTCAAAAAATACCGACGACTGGACCTGGCAACAATACTCCATCGCAACCTGCACAATTCATTCCTCTTCAAGTTCGTTGATCCTCTCGTCGGTCTGGAGTGTTCTTGTGTTTGAACACAAGAACACTCCAGACCAACGAGAAGAAAATTCTAAGAAAGGGGGAAGACATGACAATTCTCAAATCCGGCAATCTGCTGCACTGGTCCCTTGTGTCCAATGTGGTGAGGATCGAGAGTGGGTGGCGTACCTTATACTCAGAATATCGTCACGATATTTGTTGAAGGTAATATAGGTTTATGCCCCAACCTCGGCAACCCCGACGACGAAGTAGATACCATGTATGAGGGAATTACCAGAGCCATGCATGGTCATAAAACTCACTTCACTGTGGTCATGGGGGACTTCAACGCAAAGCTGGGCAAACAAGACGGTGACGAGCTGCGAGTGGGGCAATTTGGATTTGGACGTCGGAACCACTGGGAACACCTACTGGCCAGTTTTATGGAGAAGGAGGGCATCTATATGATAAACTCCCCCTCTCCTGTTGAACGTCAGCAACTGCGCCGCCCAGGAACTGATGCTCCTGAGCATGGCACAGTGACTGATGCCTGTGGACAATCAGAACAGGCCTGGGTCGACGGCGCACTGTGTTCCACGCGCGCCGAATCAGCAGCCGTCAGCAATAGATGGGGCCCGTTAGGACCAGAGCCTGTCAGGGTCGCGGATTTTGTTCGAAAGAGTTACCGCGGCCCTGGAACGCAAAGGCACTAGGAGGAGCATGGGTGAGTTTTAGTCGAAGTCTGACACTCCCTGCCGCTCCACCCAGAGCGGGAGGGGTCATTTGATGATTTCCCATCCTCAAAAAAAAAAAAGGTATGAGTCTTCTCACAAATTGCCTTACTATGGCAGAGGAAGTATCGGCCGCTACTGCCTTCAGGATACAGGCTGCCTCTTATTCTGTTCAGGAGCGAGGCCGTTTTCTTGTGGATAGCATGAAACCCGTCAGTGTGAGTTACCGCGAACATTTCAGAGGCACTACAAAAACGAAGCAATCGCAACAGCATCCTGAAAACATTATCGTATTGGACGCGCAGGACATCCAGCGATCTTTTCGAGTAGTTGACTCAAAGATTACCGGTGTAGAAACTCTGACAAAAAGTTTTAAAAAGCGACCCCAAAGACCATGTATTCACACTTTTTGGCAGTATAGACCAGTCCTTGTGTGCAAGGTCTCATATACATCGAGCAACTTTACGATAGCTCCCGGAGACGGGCCCAGCAGCACCATGTCATCTGCATAGCTGATGTTGTTGCAACTAACACCGTTTAACAAGGTTTGTCTGGCTACGATACCAGTACTGCAAAATACTGAGCAGTTCCTCCGGTACACCCCTACTCCTCAACTTACCCCAAAGCACGTCGTAAGAAACGAGATCGAACGCCTTGGAGAGGAAGTTGTCAAGGAAGCAGGCGTACACCGGTGCCCTACGATCAGTTTAGTATTTGACAGTATGCTTGAAAGCCAGGATAGCACTTTCTGTTGATAGTCCGGACAAAACCCAAACTGTGCATCGTGCAACTTAACATAATTCGCCAACGAAGAGTCTAGCATACTGTCAAACACCTTGGCAATAACCGTTGTGAGAGAAATTGAGCGGTAGTAGCTCATATCCAAGATGTCACCGGTCCTTTTCTTCAAGATGGGTACTACAATGCTCTTGATTAAGTCTGCCGGCAGATACGAATGGCTGCTGCACTTCGTATAGAACAAGGACAGGACCCTCGGCTGTATATTTTAGGTGTTCCATACTAACCCCATCATGTCCAGGGGATTTGCCCCTACTCATATTATTTATCACCGATTTTACTTTCTTCGTGGTGAAGTGTAGTAGCGGTTCCTGCCCCCAGACATCAGACACAAAGCCAATAACCGATACTAAGGGGCCAATCGGCGAACTTACTTTGAAATAGTCTCTAAACAAGTTAACAATACCCTAATAGTCAGTAACCCCATTTACCTCCGCCGCAAGATCAGGCCTAGCCTTCTAACTTACATGTGGACTTCCAAAATGCACAGAAATTATTTGAAGCTCGTTGTTATGCTAATACGTTCATTTTAACTTGATCTTGCCTATTTTGACAGTACTTTAGCCGGCTTTTGAAAATTTTACGCGTCTCGTACACAGTCCCAGAGGTTGGTCGATCAGCCAAAACCCAAAGCTGGAATCTTAGCCTAGCCTCCCTGTGAGCGTCTCGAACATGTTTGTTCCACCCACATAACGGACTACTCCGCTTAGGTCTCATGTGCGCTTCCTTAGACTCCCTCGCTGCCTCATAAAGGACATCAACAATATTCTCGTACAACTTATCAAGGACACGTTTGTGATCATCAAAGTTGCATGACCCATGACTGCACACCACAAACTCCTGTGGGAAGTCTATCTCCCGCAGTTTATCAGAACACATCTTATATGATAACTCTCGATCTCTGTTTTATTTCTGACGCCCCAAACAACAGCATTGCGGGGCGCAGCCCCGGTCAACAACTTTGCCTTAACTATATCTAAGTTACATAAAATAAATAAAGGTAAGTGATCAGACACATACACATCTTCATCAATACCTAAACTTTCAATTGTCTGTCAGGCTGACGAAGAGACCACACAATGGTCTAACTACCTTCTACATTCTTGAGCCTTGCTAGTGAAGGTATAACAGTCTGAATCATCACCTAACTTTTTTGTATCAGCATAGTTTTTGTAACGATCAATCCAGGGTGGATTGATCGTTACAAAAACTTAATAACTCAACATAAAATAATTCTTTCGGAAATAATCACAGCTTACTTATTAAGCTGTGATCATTTCCGAAAGAATTATTTTATAGGTACATTAATATACACAGATTTTGAAAAAGCGTTTGACGCGAACGTTATAATATTTATTTATTTGACATAACGCAATGTTTCCTTCACTCTGAACATCTTCTGTATGCCGACGACAAAAAAATATTTATGAAAATAAATAACCCCAATGACTGTCATCTGATCCAATCTGACTGAGATAGACTTAGTGACTACTATAAGCTAAACAATATAAGGTAAATACTAAGAAATGCCAAATAATAACCTTTTCTAAAAAACGCACTAACATTATTTACAATTACAGAATCAGTGACGATATTGTTCCGCGAGCATCACAGGTAAGGGATTTGGGTGTGATTCTGGACGAAAAATTCACGTTCGAGGCGCACATTGATCACATGACCAGTAAAGCATACAAGTCTCTAGGATTCGTCATACGTAACAGCCAGCACTTTACTAGCCCTGTATGTTTAAAAACTTTATACTACTGCTATGTAAGAGAGAGCAAACCCATCACTAATAAAAATAAAATAAAAAAAAAGATGCATTTTTATTTGGCGACCGTTTTATAAGAAATATATCGAGCTTATCGAATCTGTCCAACATAAGTTTATTAAGCACCTAAATTACAAAATTAAAGCTAACACCCCAGATTACGCGGTCTCCTGTCGATACCACAATTTAAATACTCTTGAAGAGAGACGGCAGATAAACGATATGGTGTTATTATACGACATACTTAATAATAAATTTGACTGTCCACAATTGCTCAACAAAATACACTTCAACGTCCCACTCAGACGTACTAGACATACCACTCTGTTCGCAGTTCCTTCGGCCTCCACTAATTATCTGAAGGTGTCACCTTTCTTGCGTTTACCCGCATTATATAATGACAAGTTCCCAACACTACACCCCTTTAACACCACACGGAACCGTCTAAAAAAAGATATAAAGTTAATCTTAAATCAAACGCGGGATATTCAAATAAGCCAGTAGTGCCAGATAGTCTTACATACGTAGTCATACACATCATCACACACATTTACAGACACCCACACTATACAGATACACGCACGCACACAATAAATACTAACAATTCGAGTCACTCTCTGCTATAAGAAGAATTTTTCTGTGTACTTCGTAATTGGCATCAAAAGCATCGATAGCCTACGACATTCTGAAATTAATGCATCACCAGAACGAAAATAATATCAATATTTTATTGCAATGGGTTCCAGCACACATAGGAATAAGGGACAACGAGGAGGCTGACAGTTTGTAGCAGTTGGAAGCTTGCAGTTGATACAGGGAATGAAATACCATACGTTCCAGATCATTGGGAATATATCACCAGATTTAAAGAGAAATGTTCATAAAATTAACGAATCATTTAGATGAGATTTCTAAAAGTAAAGGGATATGGTACAAAGTTATACAAAATGGGCCTCCTCGTATACATACACTCTTCACTATTATGAATGATCCTTGTGATCCTGATTAATTAAAACAATATTTCAAAGTGTTGGGCAGTTCTCAGTCTTAACCTTCGTGCATCCAGAAACTTACTCCCTCATATTCCTTCTCACCGCACCGGGTTTATGTCTAATTCCTACGCTATCACAACCATAAAACTGGAATATGCTACCCCTTGACATCAAGAAGGCTGAGTCCAAGTTTTTCTTTAAGCGTAAAATCCGAAAACACTACTTAAAAGCCTGTCGTTCTTAGTTTGGTCTTCGTCATAATTATTATGAATTCTCTTTATCAGAAAGATTAATAATATGTAATATCATATTTATTAGTTTATTATTTTAGCATATATAGGTATGTATTTTATTAGTATTTTACATATTATTTGTTCATTATTTCCAAAACAAAATTTTATTTTAAATGTTATTTATTGTTGTACACCTACCACGCTCACAATGGGCATCATCAGAAGGCTTAAAGTCACCCAAAGGACAATGGAGAGGGCAATGCTCGGAGTTTATTGGCGTGATCGAATCAGGAATGATGATATCCGCAAGAGAACCAAGGTTACCGACTTAGATCGAAGGATCTCCAAATTGAAGTGACAGTGGGCAGGGCACATTGCTCGCAGAACAGATGGTCGATGGGGCCGAAAAGTTTTGGAGTGGCGACCGCGTACCGGAAGACGCAGCGTTGGAAGGCCTCCCACAAGGTGGACCGATGACCTGGTGAGGTTAACCGATGGATGCGAGACGCACAGGACCGGTTGTTGTGGCGACACTTGGGGGAGGCCTATGTCCAGCAATGGACGTCTTTCGGCTGATATGATGATGATGATGATGACACCTACCACAGTGCGGTCTTTTTAACCCAAAGGTTGACTGGTAGAGAATGCCTTGTTGCATTAAGTCGGCCCATGTACCACTATTGTACATAAAGTTTAAATAAATATACTTCATTTGCTGATGGATTGTGTAAGGAACAAAGATGAGACAGAGTCACTAATTAAAGAGTTTAAACTAAATTTTCTAGATGTTGGGTGAATTCAAATAATTTTGGCAAGTCCTAAATCCCAGTTAGCTAAGAAGTTAAGTAGTCTAGCAAGGCTATCTAATTGATGACTCAATCACACTCAAATTAGTAATATATAAATGTTAGTGTAATTAAAACTAATAGGATACGATGGGGTTGGCGTATTTATGTGGATAAAAACCCCGTTTTAAATAAATAAAATTAAAAAAAAACAAAATAAACATAATTATTGACTTTTTATGACACTACTTTAAGAGGCCGTGCATAAAATTATATTATACTATGTTCGTGTGCATCGTTCATGCAGCTACACGCACACGCGTGCAAAAATCGAGCTCAGTGAGCGCTCAAATAATGTTGATCCTTTAGAAGATATTATTTTAAGTATTAAAATTATATAGTAGTAAGGTTTATAAATAAAAATCGGTAACGTCTGTATATTTTATATTTATCACAATTCCCATTAAAGGACAATGCCCATTTTGTTAGGAGTTTTGGGCCCCTAAAAAACTTCGCTTGTCACGGTGGTTTTAACTTGGTTTTGTAGACCTGGATAATTCCAGGTCTACAAAACCAAGTTAAAACCACCTTTTCGTAACCTGAAATCGATTTTCAATTTTTCACTCTAGTTTAAGAGAAATCTTATTTTTTCAGATGCTGAAATTGAGGTTCTAAAACAAGTTGTTTCTTTTTGTTTTAAACATATTTGCAATTAAAATAATATTGTTTATATATTAATATTGACTCCGGAATTTAGAAAACACTACATAACTTCTTCTGTTGCTAGATATTATGTAGGTAGGTAGGTACTTGCCTTTACAAATATCTCTTGCCGTGCTGTGCCGGCAATCAGCGTTAAGTAGGCTGTGCCCTCACCACTAGTAGGTGGTGTTGTTAAAAATACTTACCTACGACTAAAACCTTAGGTCAGAGGAGCTCATGGCTAACAACAACCGCACGAATCCATCTCAAGCTGCTCTACGGCTGCTTACTTAAAAAAAAACAACAGTAAATAGTAGGTAAAACATTTATTCTTCGAGGAATATATGGCCCCACACACTCTAAAATATAGCCATTGCAGCAAACAAATAAAAACGGTTTGACAAGATTGGCATATTTATGCAGACTATACGTTTGTTTTTGATATAAATAATTGCTGCTGCCTTGCACATAAACATATGTGCCATCACATATTACAATAGCAGGTTTAACATTTGAAGCCATGTTGGCATCCCCAAAAAAACCCTCCGATATGATTCTATTCCGTGATGCTACATTTTGGATAGATGTGTGATTTATTCCTAAATGTCGAGAAACAAACTGTTCATTTAAACAATTTCTCACAATGTTCATTTTTCTTTCCAAAGTGGATCTTGGCATTTTAAAAAGAGTTGACAGTCTTTGATTACTGTCACCTGTTCTGAGTTTTACTAAAAATATGCTGAGAGAAACAGAAGGATTTGGAAAGTGATCATATAATAAAGGGTTACAATTTAGAAGCTCAGTAAATTGCTCTGCAGTAAGTCCCAACCAATAATGGCATAAACAAGAATCCATCGAGCTTATGTCATTGAAATCTGTCTCTCAGTAGCTTTTTCAAGTTTTGTGAAAATATCATCTACTTGAAATCCAGTAAAATCTGAATATGGGGCTTCTAGTTCATCCCAACTATTGCTATGTAAATGATATCTACAGATTCTTGCAGTGAAGGGAATATATACTTTATGATCTAACAACAAAACTTCTTTTATAGTGCTTGGTACTAACAGACGTTCAGTGTTTGCACAACCAAGGAACAGGCAATGTCGTGAACTTGCCGAAACCCGTTTGTACTTTAGTGAATTAATTTTTGAATATGTCCGAGGTAATTGTTGTTCCTGAAGTGGTGGAACCGGCAGTGGTAGTGGAGGTGGTACAGGAATCACTGCGTCTGCGATGTTATCATCCATGTCATCAGTCACTGGCGCAGACTCCACTGTGGGACTGTTAACGCCACCAACACAGCCTGGCTCTGTATTCCTCTCGATGCAGCCTCCCAACAAGCACGACAAACTCGTTCTAAATTCAAGACCTAAAAATAAGAAAATACTGTATATTATATACTATTTATTTTTGGTCAATTAGTTCAATCATAGTTACAATGCCACGATTAAAATACTTACGTGATGAGCTGGTGTCCATCTTAGTATAACGTTCCTTTGAGGACAGTCTTGACTAACCCTATGAGTTCTGCGACTTGCAATTGACATGCCACATGCAAAACATATGTTGAGGTGTCCAAGAGCAGGGGATACAAGGGATAGAGTTGTGGTTGATGATGTCTGGTTTTGTAATAATACAAAACATTCAACACACAGGATGTCATCGGAGGATGTCTGAAAAGATATCAAAAATAAATCAGCGAATTTCTAAATGGATATTCGTACATTTATTCATGTGCTCATTGCAATGGTCTAGGTTTTCTCACAGATCACCTTACACTGCCTAAAATGTTAATTTCTGTTATAGTGGAAATACTTAATAGAGATTTACAGTTGATGACCCCTTGATTGACCAAACCCAGGCATCCTAAATGTTCGTATAAGCGCCTAAGATGACCCACTGACCAAATGACACATTATAAACTTACCGGTGTCGGTGTTACCCAGGATCGCAGAAGGATAAGCATTGGTTCATCTAATTCTTTGATTTGACGTCTACGAAGATTAGGCGCCAAACGTAGGGAGCAATTGACACATCGGCGAGAGAGAGGTCGGTTTACCCGACCTCTACTAGGTGTAGACATTTTTCAGGAGTGAAACAAGAGTCCAAGGCTCACTTAAAAACTAAAATAGAGACAATTTGTTCACTTTCACTAAAACAAGAGTCCAAAGCTCACATAAACTCAATAGAGTCGATGTGCTCACTTGTCACTAATGGAGTCCAATAACTCAAAACAAATCCACTGGAGGAACGTAAACGCTAAACTCGACAGCTTCAAATTGTAACGAACAGAAGTAAATACGGAAGAATAAATTCAACTCGACGCAAAAAGAACGACACGAAACAATTTGATTGATGCATTGATTTGACAGTTAAATCTGTCTAAGTGTGACCATATTAAATATTTTGGTAATCGATTTACCAAATCGATCTGTTATAAATAATATTATTTACCTAATTAAAAAGATAATTATTAACTCTATTTATGAAAGGATGTATGAAAGGTACTAACCTAAGTACACCACAATAATGTCTGTGGTAGGTACAGCTTGGCAAAAAAGAGTATGATGTGGTGACAAGTGGTACTAAATATTTTACTGAATGGAAACCTATGATGTCGACACTACTTGGCCGACAAGTGTTAGATTTTGAATAACGTGTGTTGTTCCACATTTATTTTTGATGATTTGATTAATTTCTCTTACTGATTTCCCATATTATGGTGCGTTAAGAGAGATAGTGGCGCCCTCATTTTTTCCAAACCCTTTTTTGCCAAGCTGTACTAAGTTTTATTTTTTAATGAAACTAATCAGGTATGAATGTAGCGGAATATTTCTAACAGTAGGAAATACCATGAAATTATACGATATTTTTATTTTTGTTGGTTTATTTACTACTTTTATTTTCTTTATTTGAGCCCACCCGTCGTTTACTTCGCGCCTAATCAGTTACATGAGAGTGTTAGCTAGATTAGACGTTAGAAAAGCTATTGTAGCCTATCTCCGGTCATTTTAGTCGGCGGATTAGTAAAATATCGATGTTTTCAATCGATTACAATTATTTAATTGACATAGTCTGTCGTCTGGCAACATTCAGGTTAAGTTTTAATGGCGGAACTGATCTAAATTCAATAAAATAAATATTAATTTTGTTTTCCAATGCTGATAAAATGAATAAAAGAAATGTTGATAAAATGAAGTTAAACATGTAAAAATATGACTTAACTTTTGAGAAATAAATAGTCTTGACACGGTACCAAAACTAGGAGCCCATTGGTTGTCATTCTCCTTTATTCAATTTTGTGTTAGATGGATGTTGATACATTGAGACATTTAACAAAATGATAAATAAAAAAACGATACAATACAATGATATTTGTTTTTTGTAAAATGGTTATACAAAAAAACACTTTCCATACGGACATATTTACGAGAATTCTCTTTTATTCTGATAGATTGTAATCTTGGTATAAACTAGTGTCTAAGATGTTTTTTTGAGGATGGACATTAGAGTAGACCTGTTCAGTCAGTGCAACCATTTCTGAAAAATTACTTTGGCAAAACAATACAAAGTTGAGGTTGTCGTTAAAAAAGGAAATTAAAAGACTTAAATAGAGGGTTATTTGTGAAACACTGGCAACCTCACCTACAATACTAGCTGTTTGGCATTGCCAAGTGTCGCAAACATTATTGAAAACAAAACTGGTCAACTGTTATACATGACTATTAAAAATAAGAATTGTGTCGTGTATGACCAAGCAAACTTCATATCGGATTTTCAACAAGTACGGTGCAAGGCGTCATAGTCGAAGGTTCAACTGGGAGGCAAAACGTGAAATTCGGCGAGTTGATAGCAGATGAAAATGATGGCAAAGTCACGTATATAACGTTTAAAAAGATATTGAAAGCAGAACATTAAAGTGAACAGGCCCTTTACCTGCTACGACGCAAAAATTCGAAATGGCAATTACCGATCATAAAAGGCTTTACTCGATCGGCAAATGAGTAATAAGGTTTCTAAAAGCGCAGTATTTGTCTCCTACCGAGCAGATTATAAAAAATAAGTATCTTAAACAGTCCGGTGCATATCTTTGGTTACCACCACGCTTGTAAGAACTATCACTATGCTAAAAAATAGGAAAGTAGAAGTTAATGTCCTTATAAAAACTGCACGGCTCAATTATTATTCATTAAATAACAACAGAACTAAGCAATTTAATCAATTGCGGCAAAATTAGTACGCGGAAATCGCATAATTAAAAAGAAAAAAAAATCATATCCAGCACGCTGTTATATCACAGTTATTTCATTTAATTCTACACGACCTCAGTACGCCATATTTTAAAAAACGAAATTGAACAAGAGTCCAGGTATTCACCATCACTATATCAGGTTTATTGGCTACAAAATACCTGTCAGTAATGATGAGTTGACTGTAGTACAATGTAATATTACCATTTTGGAGAACTAGATCGGGTAAATACCTATAATATGGCACTTCCAATCCCACACGGCTGTATCTGGAGCAAATTACTGGTATATAATCCTGGCTACAAAGTTGTGTCTATGCAAGTAATCTCCGGTAGTTAGTTATCATCATAAGGTCATCCATAATCCATAGAGTACATCAAAACCAGTATGATCCAACGGACAAAGGCACGTGGAGAACTAGATCTGGCACATACCTACTATATGGCACTTCCAATCCCACAAGGCTCTAATTTAGAGCAAATTGAGGGAAAATAGTCCTGGCTACAAGGTTGTGTCTATGCAAGTAATCTCCAGAAGTTAATCATCATCATTACTTCATCCACAATCCAAAGAGTACCTAAACCAAAATCTAAAAAAATATTAAAATGTTGTGTCCCTCAGTGGCATGGAGCGAGTTTTTCTCGGATCTACTATTTCTGGTAGAAGACAAGTATTGTGACGGACGGGCGGACTCACACTACCTTTTTCCATAGCCATAGAAGCTTCTTCTTTACCGGCAGCAATCATACATGATTCAGCCGTAGTCTTCCACCAGTCATACAAGTTGTCGTGACATTTCTGGTAGGTCGATTTGCTAATAAGTGGCAAATTAATGGATGCTGCTAGCTCGTTCAAGTTGGCCCGACCACAACCGATACTAACAATACCCGAAACTACGCTATGGTTAACGTCCAATTCGATTTTTTACTCTCACATGTGTTTATTTCGAATCGACTTCCATGAAAACGACACCCATGACGAAAATATTGATATAGAATACCTATTGCAGTCGCCATCTTGGATGGACTTATTTTTACCACTATCACTATTTCACTATCAGCTTAAAATACCCTCAAAACCGCCGCATTAATGATTTACAAGTAAGTTCATGAATTCATTATGATCGATCACACGGACTTATACGTAATTCGATAACAATTAAATAACAATAACTAGAAATCATTCTTACCTTTCAATATCAGCAGGAAGTTTAAAATACGATAGCTCCGGTTTTGATGAAGCCGAGTTCAAACAGCCGTATAGGTACTACGCAATACTTTCCTGACATTTTCAAAACGATCGCGGAGATAAAGTTAAACGTGACCATTCGTCTTGACGCGGCACTTGCTACTGCTAGTCCCGCGAAGTCACCTTAGGAGTCTCGTCGGTGTGCATGTTTGTGTGAGTGTGCCGTTTCGAGCGTTTGTAGGCAGTTTCCCTACTGTCCATATTTATATTGTGGTATAAGTAACCATAAAAAATGTCAACATTCTGTGGATGATAATATAGCTGCACTTAACCATTGTAATAGTGGTAGTAGAGTTATTCCGCAGATTTACTTTTTACATACAAACATACAACCGTTACCACTAATTATTATAAAGGTGAAAAAATATAATCAGTCCTAATAAACAAACTGAGACGTCAATAAAAGGCGGTGGTTAGCGACAAACTGTTTATTCGGGCCACAGTACCCGACACTGTTTATATTAACCTAATAACAATCTACGTCGGTCGTCACACCTCTCCTCACTAAGCTTACAAGACAGTTATTTAAACTAATAGTACACAGTATAAGCATAGCTATCTAAAATGTAAACTAAACTAACGTACGCTAAATTAAACTTATGTAAACTTAACTAATATAATCAAATCTAATCATTAAAACGATTAGCTCGATTGTAGGCACGCAGTGCTCGAGCCGATACACGAGGCGGTGTCGGTTCTGGTACAGGCGACCGCTCATCCGACTCAGGTTTTAGTGTTTCTGATGGCGCATTCGCAACCTCACAGTCACCGCCCGATGTATCCTCCAACATATCATCGTCAGCTCCCTTGTCGACCGAATGTTCTAAATTAGGACTTTGACTTCCTTTGTCTACGTCTACCCCGCTCATTAGAGATAGAGAGTATCTGTTTTTATTGTTATTTATTGGGATAATTTGGTCGGCATGACGGCGCCATTCTACCCCGTCCCCCACATTAACTTTGTATGATACGGGGCCAGTTTTTTTGACAACCGTAGCTTCAGTCCATTTGTCCCCTTTTGCTGTATAGTCGCGAGCTAACACCGAGTCCCCCACGTCGAAATTCCTGTCGGTACCGGAGACGCGCGCGACTTGGCGCTCCTGCTTAGCGCGCACCATGGCCGCTACGTCCGGCCGCAGCGCGTCTAGTCGGCTCCGGAGACGCCGCCCTTGCAGCGCCACTGCCGGTGATACCCCGGTCGTCGCGTGCTCACAGTTTCGATATTGGAACAAGAATTTACAGAGAGCCGCGTTTACGTCCTCATTTTCGTACAACGCTCTTTTAATCGCTTTTTTTACTGTTTTAACAGCGTTTTCCGCTGCGCCATTTCCCTGTGGTCTATAAGGAGCCGACGTAGTATGTTTCATACAGTTATTTTCACAGTAAAATTTAAATTCTTGAGATGCAAATGGTGGTCCATTATCGGTCACGAGCTGCGACGTCAAACCAAAACGCGCGAAAATAGCTCTCAATACTTTGATTGTTGAAACTGCATTAGTGCTTTTCATTGGTATCGCCTCAATCCACTTTGAGTGTGCGTCTACAATAACTAAATATCGAACGCCTCCACAATCTGCGAAGTCGGCATGTACGCGCTGCCACGGGTACAGCGGAAACTCCCAAGGGTGTAACTGCGCATGCGGCGGCGCGTCGCGAACTAGACGACACGCGGCGCATGATTTACATAATTCCTCTATATCTTTATCTAAATTCGCCCAATAAATATAGTTTCGTGATAAGCTTTTCATTTTATTTATACCTAAATGACCCTCGTGCACTTCTTCCAAGATTTTTCTTTTGTAGGGCATAAGGCACTACAATTCTGTATTTAAAAATGACACACCCTTGGTCTACCACGAAATCTTGTTTTCTAGAAAAATAAGCCTTTTCCGCGTCACAGCTCGGGGCCGACGGCCAGCCAAAAAGTACATAACCTTTAATCTTACTTAGTAACGTATCGCGTTCTGTCTCTTTTGCAATATCCTTATAACAAATAGGCAGTGCTGCCTCAACTAGATTTAAATAATCCACTGTTCCTGTGGCCGCTGAGCGACCCTCCTGAGGTAACGGTAATCGTGACAAAGCATCAGCCGGACCATTGTCCGCCGATCGCACGTATTCTATACGGAAATCATATGCAGCTAGTCGTGCCGCCCACCTTTGCAAACGACTGGCAGCCGTTTGCGGAATTCCTCCCTTTTCCCCAAAAATATACGTTAGCGGCTGGTGATCTGTGCGCAATGTAAATCGCCTACCAAACAAGTATTGATGGTGTTTTGTGACACCGAAAAAAATAGCCAGTGCCTCCTTGTCTAATTGACTGTAGTTGCGCTCGGGCGCACTAAGTGTTCGCGAGACGCAGCTGACGGGCCGCTCGCTTCCGTTCTCGTACCGGTGAGCCAGCACTGCGCCGAGTCCGTACGCGCTACTGTCCACCGATAACACAAGTTCGCGACCCTCCTCATAGTGTGCCAGTACACGTTCACTCAGGAGGCTTCGCTTTGCTTCCAAAAATACCTTTTCACATTTCGAGTCCCAATTCCAGCGGACCTCCTTTTTTAATAAATTATGCATCGATTGCAGTAAACTACTCAGATTCTGAATGAATCGCCCATAATAATTGACCATTCCAAGAAAACTTTTAAGTTGAGTTACGTTTTCCGGTCTCGGTGCGCTGGAAATGGCCTCTAGTTTCTCCGGATCAGGCCTCAAACCATCTTTATCAATAATGAAGCCCAAATATTTTACACTGTCCTGTAAAAATCGGCATTTACTTAACTTGACCGTAAGTCCCATATTACGTAATCGTTTGAGTACAGCTCGCAGATTCTTAATATGTTCTACCTTATTTGAGCCTGACACACAAATATCATCTAAAAACACTACGCATCCGGGCACCCCGCGCAGGGTTTCCTCCATGATCTTTTGGAATTTCTCAGGGATACAGGATAAACCGTACGGTGTGCGTTTATAAACATATGTACCCATGTGCGTCGTAATTGCCGTATATGGTTGGGAATCTTCGGTTAAAAAACATTGTTCATATGCATGTCTTAGATCGATTTTTGTAAATTGTTCCCCACCGCTAAGATTTGCAAATAATTCTTCAATTCGCGGTAAAGGATAATAATCCCGTTTTAATTTTGGATTGATAGTGACCTTGTAGTCACCACAAATGCGTATACTCCCATTTGCTTTGACGACAGGTACGATTGGAGTCCCGTAGTCAGAATAATCTACTCGGTAGATGGTACCATCTGTTTCTAAACGTTCCAATTCCCTTTCAACTCGTGCGCGGAGTGCCAGTGGCATTGGTCTCGCTCGCACGTACACCGGTTCGTTATCTGACAACTGAAGTCGAATGGGTTGCTTACAAGTCCCTAACTTCTCGCAAAATACTTCAGGGAATTCATTACGTAATTGCTTTACCAAGTCGTCATCTATTATTTCATTGAGCGTAATTTGAGTTATTTTTAAAACACGCATCCACTCTCGTCCCAAAAGGGGTCGTGCGCCTCCTTGTATAACGTAAAGACGCAATGATTTTCCTTTTATTTGCCCTAAACAGACATCTACTTCAATGTAACCTAATGACTCAATTCGGGAGCCCGAGTAACAACGTAACAATAAATTATCCGCGACAATTTTTTTATGTAAAAACATCTGTTTGTACATTTCTTCACTTATAGCCGAAATGCGGCTACCTGTGTCCACTTCACATTCAATGTTAATGTCATCAATGGTTACTTTAATAAAATATGGTTTGTTACCTCGAGCTGCGACTTCAATGTTAAACATACCGTCATCCGACTCCTCTTCGCTTACGTAATTTTGCCGAGCACCTTTGTCACGTACTTGCTTACACATCACCTTTATATGACCTTTTTGTCCGCACTCATCACAATTATAGTTTCTGAATCGGCATCTATCAGCCATGTGCGCCTTGCCGCAGCGCCAGCAAAATGGCGCGCGCGAGCTCACGGGCTCCGCGCCTCCGCTGCCTGGTCCTACGCCTTCGCTGCTTGCCCCTGCGCCTGCGCCCGAAGCGCGCGTCTGGCGCCCGCGCTGGCCGGCTCGTCCGCCGCCGCCGCGTGCATAGTGCAGGCCCTCGCCCGCCGCCACTGTTGAGTCTGCCACTGTCACCGCCGCCGTGGTGCTGCCGCTCACCTCTGCATGCTTCTCTGCAGCTTCTAGAGCCAGGGCTAGCTCCACCGCCTTTAAATTAAATGGTTCAATTTTTCCGATCGGCATTTTTTTTCTTTTTGCACTTTACGTTGCTGTTAACAAAAAAAAAAATCACAGATCCCATCCTCGTCGCCAATGAGACGTCAATAAAAGGCGGTGGTTAGCGACAAACTGTTTATTCGGGCCACAGTACCCGACACTGTTTATATTAACCTAATAACAATCTACGTCGGTCGTCACACAAACAAAATATAAAAAATAATACTTACTCAAAATGTGGTAGTCGGCGTACAATTTTGTAAATGTATTTACGTAAAACAATCGAGCGGCTGCGAAACAAAGTAGTACGCGCTGACGCTGGGAGAGCCCGATTGGTACTGACGCGATCAAGTTTGCGCGCTCACTAATATAGCTCAATTTGCTTGTAATTTACGAAATGAAGTTATTGTTTATTTATAAAATAAATTTTAGATTCTATTAAAAGGTTAACTTAAGACTTGACTTTTAAATTTTCTTAAAAGTGTTTCTAAGGTATAGAAAAAAATATTTATTTGTATAGATGTTTTCCAAGAATTCAGTTTTTTCAACACTTTTTTTCTGCCATATTTTCTATTGAAGTCAATAATGTTTTCAACGCAACTGATTGTTGACAATACAATGATGGTAGTGATATTTTTTTAAATCTTATAAATCTGTCGTAGTTTTGTGTAAAACGTAACCAAACATCACTCGCTCGTTACTTTTGCGATAAAAGGGTTTTGAATATGGGTAATTACCATTAATACATACATTATTTTTGAAAAATTCTCAAGCCATCTGAGAGAATAAGAACTTGACTTTTATTATCTAAAACAAGTAGGTTCAAATTCTTCTCACCTTTGTCACAAACGATGTTTAAAATGATTTAATTTCATGCTCGGCCTCTTAATATAATATTGAAAACGCTACCAAGTTACCGGCTTTATATTAGTGACCAAATAATATTCCATAAAATGTTGTTTCGGTGTTATGAAAATATGGCAAATGAAAAAAGTTCAAAAGAGGCTTCGGCCAATAGCAAAAAGTTAATTTATAAATCAGCGAAAAAATCACTTAATCACGCTGTAGTGTTTGTAGATTTTATTATATAGTTCTGTCGTCTCATGCGTACACGCCGCGCGCTATAGTATGGTGGGGAGCGGGGCATACTCCCTCAGTCACTTTGCTTGGAACCACGAAGCTGGACGGACGCGCGTGCGGCGAGTTAGGCAGTGAGCCGATAACAAGTTAAGTGCACGAACAGTACATTTTGGCGACGAGGATTAACAGGAATTCTGTGAGTTAACTTATTATTATTAAATTACATTAAAAAAAAAAAAAAAAAAAAAAATGTACGGTGTTTAGAGATTTGAGACTAAGATGGCTCAAAATAATTAAACTCACAGTACAATTTACGGTGAGGCCCCGTGAAGTGAACATTATTTTCGTGTAGTTATCATATTTATCTAGTTACCTACCTATGATGCGAAACGACAGCGTTGTTTTGCTAGCGCTGTAGGTTATTATTATAAAGCGGGCGGTTGTTTACATTTCTTATTGCTAACTAAAATTAAAATAAGTACCCACTTATGGTGTCGCTTATGTATGATTTATTTATAGAAAGAAAATGTCATACCATTAACAAATACATTTAAAAGTCATATTTAAAATTCCTACATGTGAACTACGGGGACCGGGTTTGATTTTTCAGATTACAAATATATACAAAATGCGTACATACTGTTGAGTTACATGATTGACTTCGTTATTTAAGTACTAGACTAGATCAATATTAGATTATTGTATCAAGTAATGATGCTCGTAAAAGAGAGAACATATGAGTCTCCTCCTGTATGGACTAAATCACAGGTGACGCCTGTTACATAAATTTTAATAATGGTACAATATCAGCGTGATGAGTTGGACACGAACGAGTGACGTCTGTGTTAAGGTGTGATGTTACCAGATGATGCCTGGTAGTCCGGGAACAGGTGACGCCTGTAAGGACTTCGTAACGTAATTTAGTACAGGTGATGCCTGTAAGTACATGATGCGATGCGACATAGGTATGTCAAAGTGTGATACATGAAGTTTTATACGGGTGATGCCCGTAATATGAAGTTTTGTGTACGGACTTCCGTTTACTGAAGTTTGAAGATAATTCAAACAACATTGTTAGTTTAATTTGAACTATGGTGTAAATGAATACTGTACGAAATAAATAATGAAAAACAAAAGAAAGGTTAGAAAGAAAACCTAATATTAGTGTACAAGTTCATAATAATTTAACGTGGGTTATTTACTGCAACAAAACTTTGCTTTGTCGTTATGGATAATCAACTTTTGCGGGAAGAAGGACATGAGTTAAATATTTATAATATACGTTGATGATAATGCATAGCTTGGTCATTTTTATTTATATAAACGTGGGTAGTATCATAATTATAGTTTTAAAATTTTTTATTTTATCATGTGACAAGATCATGTTAAAACGTAAAAGGAAGTTGTTACGTAACTATGTAAACAATACCATCTAACGTCTACATTTTGTAGCATATATAAACATTATTCGAATTACATTTTAACAAATATAGTGCTAAATGGAAACAAACAACAACAAAAATGGTAGTTGTGTATAATGCAGGTATACCAATAATAAACATACAGTTAATTAGGATATTATAAATCTGTAGTTATTCTACCTACCCACTATTCTATTGGGTTTGAGCCCCGATTAAATCTGCTGATTTCTGGTTATAATAACAATTAGTATTTATTATATGAAATATGTTTTTATCGTAATTAGTTAAATACAGAGTATCTGATGTCTGTTGCTTAAAACTTGAAAAGATGATTGTTTTATTGTAGAACAGAACGGATGATGCCCGTTCATTTTTATTTTATTTTATTTGGGAAAACAAACAATCGTACATTGTATTTATACATCAATATGGTTTAAACTATAGATAAATGTACAATCCATGACGTTTCCACATCTTACTTATGTAGGATACAATGCAGACACATGCAATTAATAGATGTATGTATGCATAACTAAAAAATAAAAAACTAATCCACAAATACATGATTAACTGATTAATATTTATTACTTAAACTTCATGACTAGAAGTGTTATGATCAGTAATGATTGAAGCTTTCGGAAAGGTTAGTCAGAACGGATGATGCCCGTTCATGACTAGAAGTGTTATAATCAGTAATGATTGAAGCTTTCAGAAAGGTTAGTCAGAACGGATGATGCCCGTTCATGACTAGAAGTGTTATGATCAGTAATGATTGAAGCTTTCGGAAAGGTTAGTCAGAACGGATGATGCCCGTTCATGACTAGGTAGAAGTATTATGATGAATTATGTTGGTTAGAACGGATGATGCCGGTTCATGACCAGAAGTATTATGATAAGTGATGATGGAAGCTTGCATAAATGTGTTTTCCGAAGTCATAGAACGGATGGTGCCCGTTTTGTGACCTATTTCGTGTAACAATGGCAAACCTAACGTTAGGAGCTTTTAAATCTTCAATAGAACTTGCAGGAAAAACTCAGCATTCAATTTTCTACGTAGTCAAAAATGGCACTAGAAATTTATTTGGAAAAGCGACAGCCTTGGCATTAGGAGTATTAAGGATTGGTGTAGCAGTAAATGAAATACGAAGTTAAGTATTTCCAAAATGAAAAAATGTTCTAATACACATTCCAATAGATGATAAAGTAAAACCGATTGCACAGCCTTATAGACGTATACCAATTCCTCTAGAAGGCAAAGTTAATGCTAAAATAAATGAACTTCTTGAAAAAGACATAATTGAAAAAGTTGATGGCCCTTCAGAATGAATATCGCCTATAGTTCCCATATTGAAAGAGAATGGAGATATCCGCCTATGTATAGATATGCGACGAGCAAATTCAGCAATAAAACGCGAAAACCACCCGTTATCGACGATGGATCAGTTGCTACTGAAGATAAGGGATGCGGTTATTTTCAGTAAATTGGATATTTGTGATGCTTTCCACTAATTGGAACTTCATCCAGATTCCAGATCCATCACAACTTTCATCTCAGCCAAAGGTCTTTACCGGTACAAAAGGATGATGTTCGGTATTTCTTGTGCTCCGGAAATATTTCAGAAAACTCTTGAGCGTATTCTCTTACCTTGTATAGGGGTTATTAACTTCATTGATGACATCTTAGTGTATGGAAAAAATCGAACAGAACATGATGCCAGACTTGAAAAAGTCACTGAAGTGTTAGAAGCCAATAATGTTATATAAAGGCATGAAAAATGTATTCTCAGTATAAACGAAGTAGAAATACAAAGCTTTATGGGCTTGATATATTACGTGGGTAAATGGATTCCTACCTTAGCTACAAAAACAGAACCTCTTAAACAATTGCTTCGTAATAAATTTGGTAGAAACGCTGATATACGTGAGTTGTGGGGAGAGAGTCAGCAAGCTTCTTTTAACTCTTTAAAAGTTGACCTTGCTGTCATATCTGACTTGGGCTATTATAATGTACAAGATAGAACACTTGTATTTGCCGATGCAAGTCCGGTTGCTATAGGTACTGTTCTAGTACAAGAAAATGATTCTGGACCACGTGTTACTTACTGCATCTGGAAATAAAACTCTTACCGATTGCGAACGCCGCTATTGTCAGACTGAAAAAGAGGCATTAGCACTGGTATAGGCGGTAGAACACTTCCACATGTTCCGTTACGGAAAAGAATTCGACTTGGTGACTGATCACAAGCCTCTGGAAGTGATATTTAGTCCAAAGTCAAAACCGTGTGCGAGAATCGAAAGATGGATGCTCCGGTTACAATCATACCAGCATAAGGTTATTTATCGCCCGGGGTAAAACAACATTTCTGATCCTCTTTCTAGACTATGTAAACTCACCCTGGAAAATAGTGCCCCAAATGTCGATTATGTACAAAACATAATCGAGCATGTTAGACCCATAGCGGTATCATTGAGCGATATTGAGCGTTGTTCTAATGAAGATCTAGAAATTCAAAAAGTTTAGCGCCAGAACAGAAGTATACTGAAACGACTACGAATATGCCAGGCTGAAAATAAAATTTACTGGAGAGATTCGTTGGTCGATTATCTGACTATGTACAATAATAGCCCCCATACAGTCACAGGAAAAACACCAGCAGAGTTGTTCTTCCAGAGGAAAATCAGGGATAAAATACCTATGATCGATGACGTTGAGCATAGGAATGATGACATGGACTTACGAGACAAGGACAGAGAACAGAAGGAAAGCACAAGACAATGACCTAGAACCAGGAGAGAAAGTATATATCAAAGATATGAATAAAGCAAATAAACTTAGTACAAATTTTGAACCAACACAATATACAGTTAAATCACGAATGGGAGGCGATGTTGAGGTAGAAAACGAGGAAACAGGACAACGTTTGAGACGAAATATAGTACACCTAAAAAAAGGTAGAAGGAGAATGGAAAGTAATAAGAGAGGACGAAACAGAAGTTCCAGAAAGAGAAGATGACGAATAGAAGAATTATAACTTAAGAAGTAATAAATTAGAAGCAAAGAACTTGCTAACGAAGAATAAATTACTAAAATAGATGAAAATCTGATGTATGATTTAGGTTATGCTTAAAATTAAGAACTAGGAAGCATAATGTTAGTTATAGTTGATAAATTGTCATTAGAAAAGCGAAGGAAGTTAGGAACAGGAACAAGCGAAGTGTTATGAGGTTAAATGTTAATAATAAAAGATTAATTGGGAAGTGAAGGAAGTATTAAATTAGTTAGTTATAACAAAGTGTTTGTTAAAACCAGAATATTGGAAAGATTATTGATGCTATTAATGTTATGCTGAATCGTAAACTTTAGTTGATTATGATATTTGAAAAGTTATTGGAAAAGGTAATATCTGACCCGCTTGGCGAAAAGTGGCGGACATTGATCAAAATAGTTTTAAACTAAAGAGTACATTACCTTTGTGATGTCAATGTAGAAGGTTGTTATGATGCACTATTAAAGATGTTACTATATAATACAAATTATTATTTTATCTAAAACTTTCATTAAAATAAGGAAGAGATGTAGTGTTTGTAGATTTTATTATATAGTTCTGTCGTCTCATGCGTACACGCCGCGCGCTATAGTATGGTGGGGAGCGGGGCATACTCCCTCAGTCACTTTGCTTGGAACCACGAAGCTGGACGGACGCGCGTGCGGCGAGTTAGGCAGTGAGCCGATAACAAGTTAAGTGCACGAACAGTACACACGCTCAGTAAAATAATAAATATGGCACATGTTACTTCTATATCAAAAATAATGTTTTTGGCAAAAAAGACGTCTGTCAATAGTTTTCGGTAAAATGAAATTCGAACAAAAACAATTCGGAAAAGTGACCAGTTCCCGCGCAAAGCCTAGTGAACCCGTTCCATATTCTAATGACAATGACTGTTGTTATATCTGACAATTAATCTGAAGGCCACTTAACGTTCACCGTTAAGTCGAAATATCAGGGACATTGTTACTAATTGTCAAAAGGTAGGGAAATTAGACGTGTTTTAATTGAATACGGCGAAACAAAAGGAGTAGCCTAGTCAACTTACATATTTAAGGTTACAATTTTCTTTTTATTACAAATAAATTCATTTCAATTTAAAATATTGACAGCAAAAGTAACGTATATATTCGAGCGAAAAACAACAATTCGATTGGTTGTCTACCGATAATCTTCTTTTATACCTTTTAACATTAAAAAAATAAAACAACAGAAAAGTAGTATTTTTAATTTTATATTTATACTAGCTTCTTTCAACCAGCGGCTTCGCCCGCCTGAATATCGGAAATAGGAAGGTTTCTTGATTTGTATCGTACACTTTTTACTCAGGAAACACCTACCCTACCCTACACTACCCTACCCTACCCTACACTACCCTACCCTACCCTACCATACCCTACCCTACACCTACCCTAACACTTACCCTACACCTACCCTACACCTACCCTACACCTAACCTGCACCTACCCTACACCTACCCTACACCTACCCTACACTTTCCCTACACCTACCTACCGTACACCTACCCTATACCTACCTATACCTACCCTACACCTACACTAACCAGCCCAAAAGATACTATGACATGTTTCTGGTCTCCTGGTACTTGATGTTTCTGGTCTCCTGGTACTTGTGAATCTGAAGTACTAAGGCAGCAGCGGCTCTGAGTTTCCACTTCCTCCTCAGTCTCCATTAATCCATTCCACTTACCGGGATAAAAAGTAGCCTATTTTTTATTCCAGGATATGAACTACATGTGTGCCAAATTTCATCCAAATCCCTTTAGCCGTTTTTGCCTGATTGTTACACAAACATACAAACATACAAACTTTCACCTTTATAATATTATACATATTTATATCTGAACTTATTTATAATCATTGTAATCATCAATTAAGACAAAGGACCTTTATAATATTAGTAGGATTGACAATAAGATAATGATTATGTATTATAATTACTTTTTAGAAATCATTATAGAAATTAGACTTTTATTTTAATCGTTTTCATCTCTTATTATGTTTGACATTATGACGTCAAATTACCATCTCTCGGAAATCTAAGAAAATTTTCCACAGCAAAGGATTACCTACAATTAAGTAGAAACATGTAGGTACAATTACATTTTTAGTGTCGAAAATAATTAGTTATCAGGATTTACATTAAAAATTGAATGCGAAGGTAAAAACTAGTTAGCTACATCGAATTGGCGTGAAATCGATGCAATCGTTATGTTTATAGCTCCTTACAATTCCGTACATGTTATAAATCACATTTTTGTTAATGACTGATAAAAATAACACGGCAATAAACTATTAACTTTGATTTTTAAACGGTTTCTATCAAACATTTTTGTTTTACGGCGTTTTCTATAATTGGGCTCTATACTTTGATTACTTTCATAAAATGTGACTCTTATCTCGACTATCACAAAAATCCATTTTCCGATCAAATATGCTTTTTTTATTTATATAAACATCCAAGTACTCTATTTAATATTGAGAAAAAAACAAATCTATAAGTTTAAAAGGAACAAAAAACAATAAAATTCTCAAAATCAATGATGAATCAACTAATTCCCAGACCATATCAGGATGATCCGAATTTTTATTAGGAGAAAACACAGAATCCATTGTTTTATCTTTTACAACAATTGGTCCCTCAACGAAAAATTTAAAATTGTTATAATAATATCGAAGCTGAGGAAAAAAACATTAGCTAATACATATCGTCGTATCCTACGAATACTGCCCTAACGAACATAAGGGCTTTTATCTTTTATTGCATAATTAAATTCTGCTCATCATACCACATAGTAACAGTGCAACAAAACAATTAAAAACGGTACAGGCTATCAAATAATTAGGTTCTCTAAAAAGCCACAATTTTATGCACTACATTTTCAACGAAGAATAAAGTCACAATCGCCGTCACGCCCTCTTTCTTTGCGAGTAGTGGGGGTGCGCGGGCGCGGTAGGAGCGCGCTAGCGCCGTTCGGTCACTATTCGACGGAACGCGGAGATTGTAAGCTGAGGCGAGCGTAATTTGATTACTAACTAAATAACAGTTTTGCATATACTACTAAAGTTTAGTTATCTTATTATTTATCAAATTTACCGTTACATTTTATAATACATAATAAAACGCCGAGGACGAAAGTTGATCTAATTGATTGGAATGGGTAAATCCTACTAATATCCTACTAATATTATAAATGTGAATGTTTGTATGTTTGTGTTTCAATCAGGCAAAAACGGCTGAAGGGATTTGGATGAAATTTGGCACACATGTAGTTCATATCCTGGATGAGACATATGCTACTTTTTATCCCGGTAAGTGGCATGGATTAATGAAGACTGAGGAGGAAGTGGAAATTCAGAGCCGCTGCTGCCTTAGTACTACAGATTCACAAGTACCAGGAGACCAAAAACATCAAGTACCAGGAGACCAGAAACATGTCATAGTATTTTTTAGGCTGGTTAGGGTAGGTGTAGGTAGGGTAGGTGTAGGTAGGGTAGGTGTAGGGTAGGTGTAGGGTAGGTGTAGGGTAGGTGCAGGGTAGGTGTAGGGTAGGTGTAGCGTAGGTGTAGCGTAGGTGTAGGGTAGGTGTAGGGTAGGTGTAGGGTAGGTGTAGGGTAGGTGTAGGGTAGGTGTAGGGTAGGTGCAGGGTAGGTGTAGGGTAGGCGTAGAGTAGGTGTAGGTAGGTGTAGAGTAGGTGTAGTTACAATACAAATCAAGAAACCTCCTTATTTCCGATTTTCACGCGGGCGAAGCCGCTGGTAGAAGCTAGTAATATTATAAAGGTGAATGTTTGTATGTTTGTATTTTTGTATGTTTGTATGTTTGTATGTTTGTATGTTTGTATGTTTGTATGTTTGTATGTTTGTATGTTTGTATGTTTGTATGTTTGTATGTTTGTATGTTTGTATAATTGTATGTTTGTATGTTTGTATGTTTGTGTAACAATCAGGCAAAAACGGCTGAAGGGATTTGGATGAAATTTGGCACACATGTAGTTCATATTCTGGAATAAAAAATAGGATCCTTTTTATCCCGGTAAGTGGCATGGATTAATGGAGACTGAGGAGGAAGTGGAAACTCTGAGTCGCTGCTGCCTTAGTACTTCAGATTTTCAAGTACCAGGAGACCAGAAGCATCAAGTACCAGGAGACCAGAAACATGTCATAGTATTTTCGGGCTGGTATAAATATGTAGGTAGGGTAGGTGTAGGGTAGGTGTTGGGAAGGTGTAGGGTAGGTGTAGGGTAGGACGGTGTAGGGTAGGTGTAAAGTAGGTGTAGGGTAGGTGTAAGGTAGGTGTAGGGTAGGTGTAGGGTAGGTGTAAGGTAGGTGTAAGGTAGGTGTAGAGTAGGTGTAGGGTAGGTGTAAGGTAGGTGTAGGGTAGGTGTAAGGTAGGTGTAGGGTAGGTGTAAGGTAGGTGCAGGGTGGGTGTTTCCTGAGTAAAAAATTTACAATACAAATCAAGACACCTTGCTATTTCCGATGTTCACGCGGGCGAAGCCGCAGCTGGTAGAAGCTAGTATATTATAAAGGTGAAAGTTTGTATGTTTGTATGTTTGTACGTGTATGTTTGAATGTTTGTATGTTTGTATGTTTGTATGTTTGTATGTTTGTATGTTTGTATGTTTGTATGTTTGTATGTTTGTATGTTTGTGTAACAATCAGGCAAAAACGGCTGAAGGGATTTGGATGAAATTTGGCACACATGTAGCTCATATCCTGGAATAAAAAATAGGCTACTTTTATCCCGGTAAGTGGCATGGATTATTGGAGGTTGAGGAGGAAGTGGAAACTCAGAGCCACTGCTGCCTTAGTACTTCAGATTCACAAGTACCAGGAGACCAGAAACATCAAGTACTACTAGGAGACCAGAAACATGTCATAGTATTTTTGGGCTGGTATAATTATGTAGGTAGGGTAGGTGTAGGATATGTGTAAGGTAGGTGTAGGGTAGGTGTACGGTAGGTGTAGGGTAGGTGTAGGGTAGGTGTAGGGTAGGTGTAGGGTAGGTGTAGGGTAGGTGTAGGGTAGGTGTAGGGTAGGTGTAGGGTAGGTGTAGGGTAGGTGTAGGGTAGGTGTAGGGTAGGTGTAGGGTAGGTGTAGGGTAGGTGTAGGGTAGGTGTAGGGTAGGTGTAGGGTAGGTGTAGGGTAGGTGTAGGGTAGGTGTAGGGTAGGTGTAGGGTAGGTGTAGGGTAGATGTAGGGTAGGTGTAGGTTAGGTGTAGGGTAGGTGTAGGGTAGGTGTAGGGTAGGTGTAGGGTAGGTGTAGGGTAGGTGTAGGGTAGGTGTAGGGTAGGTGTATGGTAGGTGTATGGTAGGTGTAAGGTAGGTGTAGGGTGGGTGTTTTCTGAGTAAAAAATTTACAATACAAATCAGGAAACCTTGCTATTTCCGATATTCACGCGGGCGAAGCCGCAGCTGGTAGAAGCTATGGGTAAATAAAAGAAAATAGACGAAGATTATATCAAGTAAGTAAATCCAAATATTTTATAGCTCAAGGGATTTTAAGGAAATTAAATAATGTTTTGTTAAATTGTACTGTATTTCATAAGTTCAAAACTCCTAATATCAACGAGTTTGTACTTAATTAAGTCATTTTAATTACTTATTCAATTTTCAATATTGGGTACGTAGAAAAAAACCCTCATGGTGATTGTGGCCGTGTTTTATGGAATGGCTAAATTGTGTGTGTATGGAAGAGACGAAGCCCTAATTACGTTTGTGTCTTTTTTCTACGTTCAAAATATGTTTTTGTCTTTTATTCTTTCTTTGATGCATGTAAAATATCCACATTGTTATTTAAAATAGGGATATTTTTAAATGCACATCTGTATAATTTTAATGCATACCAGAAAAAATAATGCTGTGCAAAAAATCCCAATTGATTAGAAAACATGTCTTACAAAAAAACCTAAAAAAATCATCCAAAACGAGATGACCTTTTTATCGAATTCACACCAAAAATGTGGTTCATACATCGGATTTATGATTTATAAAACAAAAATACGAATTGTTTATCAAAAATACTAACTTGCACTCTAAATTGCACTTCCCTGAAATAGCAGGTGGTTATCATGGTTACAATAGTAGCCGGTCATTGGGCACCCCGACTCGGACAGGTTAGGTTAGAAGGGGATGGCGGGGTCAAGTGAGCGAGCGAAGCGAGCGAACAGACCCCGCCATCGCCTTCGTGGTTATTTTTTTTTAAACCACCCAGAAATATCATTAGCCAAATATTCGTTCAGTAAAACAGTTCTGCAAATACCATTAAACAGTATATCTAATATGATTTATTTAGTGTGCATAATTTGTGTGCAAGTCAGTATTTTTGATTTAACTTTGAAATATTTTGTTCGAAAAAAGGGAAAATACAGATATCGATTTAATTACATGCCTTTAAAATATAATGTTTTTACGCTTACACAATTTTAACCCTTCCGTACAAATTTAAACACTGAAGTCACAATTTCATGCTTTTTTGAGATGGGGCTTAATTGCACTTACGTTTTTTTTCTATTGCTTGATAATGTAGATATATAAAAGCATTTGTGGCCGCATTCTTAGCCAATATATTTATTTGTTTATTTAACCTTTTTCCGAAAGTTTTAGAAAACATATATTTTATATGTTATGGCTATTTAATGTTAGTAAGAATACATGCCAATTTGTTCGATCTATTTCATATTACAGGTTCTTTCAACGATTTTTTTTTCAGCCAGTACTTTTGAAAGTTGTTTACAATTGAAGTATGGAAGTCATTACAGGTGCTGGAAGAAGCCATACCTAATGAGTGCTGCAACAGTTCGTTGGTGCCCATCTTCAAGAACAAAGATGATGTGATGGAGTGCAACAACTATAGAGGAATAAAACTAATGTCACATAGTATGAAAGCTTGGGAAAAAGTTATTGAAAGGCGGTTGAGGGAGAGATTGAAATCTCACAGAACCAGTTCGGTTTTATGCCTGGTTGGGGTACAATGGATGCCATTTTCGCTATCCGTCAGCTGTGCAAGAAATACAGAGCTGTGCATCAAAACTTACACATCGTATACGTGGACCTCGAAAAGGCATATGACCTAGGCATAGGCTTCGTGAGGTTTTGTGGTGGCCCCATAAGAAAAAAGGTGTGCCTGTGAAGTATGTACAGTCGATGCAGTACCCAAGTCCGGTCTGCAGTGGGCACCACTGAGCTTCAGTGTGGCAGTCAGTTTGCACCAAGGGTCGGCCCTTAGCCCTTACCTCTTCCTGATAATAATGGACGCTCTAACGTTGGACATCCAGGAAGAGGCTCCCTGGTGTATGCTGTTTGCTGATGACATTGTGCTAGTTTCCGAAAACGGCCTCGAGGTCCAGAGCAGATTGGAGACGTGGTGGCAGAGACTAGAGAGTGTTGGCCAGAAATTGAGCAGAACCAAAACAGAATACCTGTTCTGCAATTGCCTATAGCTCTCACCGGAACGTCTATACCAATCTGCTCCGACTTTCGGTACCTCGGGTCACTTGTCCAGGGGGATGGCGATATAGACCGAGACGTAACGTATCATCTCAAGATGGATGAAATGGCGACAGGTCACTGAAACAACTAGCGACCCACGGATGCCCCTCAAGTTGAAGGGAAAAATCCATAAATCTGTGATAAGACCTGTCGTTCTGTATGGATCAGAATGTTGGACTGTGAAAAAGACGAATGAAAATAAATTGCATGTAGCGGAAATGATGAATGAATAATCCCGACGAATTGACACCGTTTACTTGAACTAACTGCTGTCTACCATTTAAATAAGATTTAATATGGCTTCAAGCTGTTTTGACCAGCCCGTAATGCCCAAGTTTCAGAAGTAATGTTTCGTGATTTACACAGTCAAACGCCTTAGATAGGTCACAGAAGATGCATATGGCATCTTGTGCCTCTTCTCACGCATTAAAGATGTACTTCAATAAGGTAACACCAGCGTCAGTCGTACAACGTCCTCTGGTGAAACTATACTGTTTATCATGCAAGATGTTATTGGTGTTAAAATGATAAAGCATCTGACTAAGCATCACTTTTTCAAATACCTTGCTGAACACTGGCAACACGGATACTGGTCTGTAATTGTTTGTGTATTTACTATCCCCGGATTTGAAAAGTGGTATCACCTTACTGAATTTCATTAGGTCCGGAAAAACACCTTGATCGACACACAAATTAAATATTAAAGCTAAGTAAGGCGCTATAGTTTCAATAATTGAGGTACAAACTTTGATAGACAATCCTCATAAATCCTCAGTCAATTTAACCTTGATTTGTTTGAAAGCTTTCATTACTGTTATGGGGTTTATATGCTTGAAATTATTCAGTCGGGCAGGCTGAAACGTTTGCCTGTAACAAATCAAAAGCAAGCGAAGGTGACGAATTCAAGGCTTCAGTAGTTTTATTTGGAATACTGGTAAATAAATTACAAATTCTTGAGCAACTAGTTGGTTATCGCTAATAAGACCCTGAGTAGTCTCCAATGTGTAATCAGTGTTATGTCTTTTGTTCCTGTTTGTTTCATTATTTATAATTTTCCAAACAGTCTTTATTTTATTGTCTGCTGTTTTCACCTTATTGCTTATGTAAAAAGCCTTAGCTACCTTACAAGTATTTTTATAAATTTTTGAGTAGGTTGCTACATACTTATTAAAAGTTTCAGTGTTAATATAAGGCTTAAGGCCACATAGTTCATGAAGTCTATCTCAACTTTTTCTGAGTCCTTTAGTCGCCCAGTCACTAAATAAAAACTTAGGGCAAACAGTTTTAGTCATCTTTTTAAAAGTTTTATTGAACTCAGTTTGGACAACAGAAAAAAATTCTTTATAATTATAAAATATTACCATTGTTCATTGTGAAGCCCTGACTACTTAAAGTGCTGTTAAATTTATTTAATTTACCGGCTGTTATTGATTGTATCTGCACTTTTTGTAATGGTATGGTAGACTCAAAAGTTACCGTTAGTCCACTGTGATCATAAGGGACACAATTTACAATGGCTTTTTTTATTAACAAAAAACATTATCAATGCATGTAGCAGTCGTTGCCGTCGATCGGGTTGGTTCCATGAACACATTTGATAAATTGAATGACTTAAAGAGATTTAAAAAGCGACTACTATCTGAATTACTTTCTAAAATATTTATATTGAAATCTCCACAGATAATTAAAAGTTTATGTTGAGTGTCAAGCTCCAGGTGTACTACTTGTGGTCTTGGCTGTTCAATAAAACTACTTCGATGCTTTAAAAAGACTGTATTATAATAGGCACTGATTGGAAGATATGACCGGTATGTGTGCGAACGTTGAAAACGTCGGCGAGTGAGTGGCCACCGCGGCTGTCCGCCGGCGGCGGGCGCGGTGGGGCGTGCACGGCATGTATCGCCGTGTGTGGCCCGATGTGACGTCAGGAACATGTTCCCCCGGGTTGAAGAGAAGGCTTCAAGATGATGTTGAAGAGACCGGAAGAGGGCATATGTTGTTGTATGCGCGCGTAATGGTGCCCTTCTTCGTCAGGATATCGGCGACTCGACAGTGACCGTCAGACCCAGTCTTCACTGCAATAACTCTTCCCGGCAGCCATAGAAGGGGAGGAAGATTAGCGTTTCGCACTAAGACCATAGCGCCAGTTTTCAAGTCTTGCCCAGCTATCTGCCATTTGGTTTTCTGCTGCAGGAGAGACACATACTCATTAGAGAAGCGCTGCCAAAAATTTTGTCGTAGCTTCTCGACTCGATCGAAGCGCTGTAGCCGCTGGATGTTGATGTCGGTGATCTCAGGACGAGGGAATGACGTGAGTGGTCGTCCGATGAGGAAATGTGAAGGAGAAAGATAAGAAAGATCAGATGGATCAGTGGAAAGAGGCGTTAAAGGTCTGGAATTTAAAATAGCCTCTCTCTGAATCAGACGACATGTTGAGAGCTCTTCATAAGTTAAATGAGTTAGGCTCATGACTCTACGCAATAAATGTTTGGTGGATTTTACTGCACTTTCCCAAATCCCACCAAAATGCGGGCTGTTAGCGGGTATGAATTTAAACTCTATGCCTTTGTTTGCAAGATCTGATTCTATATCGCTGGATGTAACCTTAAAGAAGCGTGAAAGCTCATTGAAAGCTCCCACAAATCTAGTGCCGTTGTCGGAGTACACGCGTTGAGGCTTGCCCTGACGACCAATAAATCGGCTGAAAGCCGCTAGAAAAGCTTCCTTGGTGAGGTCGGAAACCAACTCCAGATGAACGGCTTTGACTGCAAAACACACAAAAACACAAATGTAAGACTTCAGCAACTTACATCCTCTACCCCTACGGTTGGCTATCAGCACTGGCCCGGCATAATCAACCCCTGTATTCAAAAAAGGGTACTCGAGATGAGTCCTGTCGGTTGGTAGGTTGCCCATGATGACCTGAATTGGCTGAGCTTTGAAACGGTTGCAGCGAACGCAGTTACGCACTATGTGCTTAGCTAAGTTCCTGCCCGCTAAAGGCCAATAGGTGAGTCTAATGTGTGCCAAAAGTAATTGAGGCCCTGCATGAAAGAGTGCTTTGTGCTCTTTTTCGAAGATAATTTTCGTCAAGTCATGTTTGCTACATAATAGAATGGGATGCATGACGTCATAACTGTAGTTGGAGTTATTAAGACGTCCACCCACGCGTATTAAGTTGTCTGAATCAATAAAAGGAGAAAGACTTATTAGTCGATTCTTTTTATGTAAGGCCTGATTAATTTTAAGACGTGCATATTCCTCAGGAAACATTTCCTGCTGAGAAATTTGTAATATACGATTCTTTGATGATTGTAATTCTGATAATGTTAAGTAGGATGTTTTTTTGTTATTCTGTTTTTTGCAATTAAAGATAAATCTTTGTATATATGCTATAATTCTGATTAGTGAAGTAAATGATGATTTTTTATGAATTAAATTTAAAATTATATTACTATTATTTTGTTTAAGTGTGTCAGCAATTATGTGTAAAGATAATTCAGGTAACGAGTGAATTTGAGTATTTGGTAAAATGGGAAATGGTATTTTACTTTGATTAAGAAAATCAGGACCCGACCACCAAAGACTGGACGAGCTGATGCAATCAGCCTTCACCCCCCAAGAAGCGAGATCAGCGGGGTTGCTTTTGGAAGGCACATAGCTCCACGTCTGTCCGGTGGTGGTTTCTTGGATTTCACTCACTCTATTACGAACGAATTGTTCAAGTCGACTTGGCAATGTAGACAGCCATCCTAGCACGATCGTCGAGTCACACCAGAAGTAACAGTGATTGAACTCTAGAGTGAGTGATTTACGTACCTTTAGAAAAAGTCTTGTACCCAGTAAAGCACCACATAACTCCAATCTTGGTATGGTTGTGGACTTTATAGGGGCAACCCTGTTTTTCGAAGCTAAAAGGCGAACGCAAACTGTTCCGTCAACTGCCACCGGAAGTAAATACACGCGCCATAGGCGCGTTCAGAAGCGTCTGTGAAAGTGTGCAGCTCTATTGAAGAAGCGTTGTTACAGGATACCCAACGAGGAATATGAACTGAGTTAAGCGCTGGAAGTGACTGTATGAACTCAAGGAATTGTGATTTTATTTCTGTTGGTACTTCATCGTCCCAGTTACATTTAAGTATCCACAGCTGCTGTAACATAAGTTTGGCCTGAACTACGCATGGCCCGACGAGGCCAAGAGGATCAAACACCTGACTTATTAAGTACAAAATATTACGCTTTGTAATTTTTGAAATTTGTTTTAAATCTATTGAAAAAAATAGACTATCTGTTTTACAGTCCCAGAATAGCCCAAGTGTTTTGCTAGGAGTGTCATTTAGGTTTAATTTTTTATCGAGATTTTCTGTGTTAATATTAGTAACTGATTCTAATATCTTTGGACTATTTGATTGCCACTTTCTAAGGTGAAACTTGGCGGATTCGAGAGTATTAACAACTGCTCGACATAATTTTATGACAGACTCAATAGAATCGCCACCACTTAAATAGTCATCAACATAAAAATCGCGTCTGAAAGACTGACCAACCTCTGGATCTGAACATTGATCTGCAAGTGACACTAAGCATTTTGTAGCCAGATACGGGGCTGAAGCTGTACCGTAAGTCACTGTATTCAGTGCATACGTCTTTAAAGGGTCAGAAGAATTGAATCTGAAAACAATCTGTTGTAAGGGGCGCTGAGATGGCTCAACTAAAATGGCTCTATACATTTTTTCAATGTCACCCGTTACAACAAACTTGTGTTGTCTGTATCGCAGAAGTATGGATAGCAAGTCCTCCTGTACAGTTGGACCTACCATCTGAATATCGTTGAAGGACTTGCCCGAGGTGCTGGAGGCCGAAGCATCGTAAACTACGCGGAGTTTTGTGGTAGAACTTGACTCGCGTACAACACCGTGATGAGGCAAAAAGTAATTAATGTCTGATTGATTTGTTTTTGAGTATTCTGTCATGTGATGAAGGTCAATATATTCTTGCATAAATTGTAAATACCTGTTTTTAAATGTGGAGTCCCGCTCAAATCTACGCTCTAGAGAGAGGAAACGACGCTTCGCCATTGCATAAGAGTCACCTAAGCACTCAGGCGAGCCCTTCAACGGTATGGTGACAACGAATTGTCCATACGTTTCCCGACGTGTGGTGTCTTGAAAGAGCTTTTCATAAGCCTGCTCTTCTGAAGAGAAACAGCTGGCAGACGACACAGTATCAAGTTCCCAGAAACGAGTCAGCTGATCAGACTCCTCTTGTGAAAGAAAGTGACAAACAGGATTTTGTTTACGAGGCTGACTGACGCGGCCTGAAATAAGCCAACCTAGTTTGGATGACTGTAATTTAGGTTGATTATTGCCTAAATTAATGGTATTGGAACCTAAGACGTCCCAAAATACCTCTGCACCTACAAGAATATCAATAGCAGTAGGTATATTAAATGAAGGATCTGCTAGTTGAATACCTGGTGGGATGGTAATGTACCTTTTGTCCACGTATGAACCAGGCAATGATTGTGTGATCTTCGGTATAACAAAACAGTTTACTTTCGCCTGATAACCACCATTACAAGACTGCAAATGAAGACTGCAGGTTTCTGAGGTACTAGAAACTTGACCGTTAATACCTGAGACGGTGGAGCTAGTGCTGTGTTTTACCAGACCAAGCTTCCCACAGAGCTCTTGGGTGATGAAGTTGGAGGTGCTGCCGTTGTCCAACAGGATCCTGGCTGCATGAAGCTCTCCATTGACATCTGTCACCTTCGCCAAAGCTGTGGATAGCAAAATGTGAACCTGATTATTGTCTGAACAGGGTAATACGACGTTCGTTGACAATGCAATGTTTTCCCCTGTGGGTTTTTCAGTCGTTGATTCCCTATGTAAGAGGGTATTATGTTTGACCTTGCAATATTTGCAATGCGATAGACTGCAACGCTTTACTGTATGACCAGGTCGAAGGCAATTTAAACAAACATTGCTTTCTGAAGCTTTTTTAATGCGTGCTTCTACCTCAAGTTTTCTGAAAGGCTGACAACTGAATAAAAAGTGATTCTGTGAACACATCAGACATTTCACATTTTCTGAATTTATTGGTTTCGTTTTAATAGTTTTTTTTTTTTTTTTAAATCGTTGCCCCACACTAGGAATTTCTCCTGTATAGTGGGTGCGTTTACAAACATACAAATTCACATACACAAACAGCCAGACCCGGAACAACTATCTGTAGGCCATACAAATATTTGCTCCGTGTGGAATTTAAGGATTCAAGTAAATCTGCTCTGTTAGATAAAAATTTAATATAATCTTTTAAGGCTACTCTCTCGAAAAAAGCTTAAAAACAGCGTGCAGATGAAGCAGCTTTTCGTCGACATTAATAGAGAAATTACAACTGAAAAAAAAATATAGTAATCTACATGATATAATACGTAATTTGGTTTAGCCATAATTTTTCTATCGGTATCCGATAATAAGAAAAAAAATCACCAAATCACCTCCAAATCGTTGAGATAAAACCATTTTACTCCTTCATTTTTTTATCAAAAGAATAAAAAAAAATATCTGCTGCTTTGCAATACCAACGAAAATAATTTGGTTTTGTTACTTTTTAAAAACATGTATTATTTTTACTATAATAAATTAAAAATGCGACCGATTAAAGTCCGTGTCTATATCTCCCCCGCACTCGTCCACAAATTCAGTGCGGGGCGCGTCGTGTTGCTAGGTGGACGTGCGTCGCGTTGCGAGAGCTCAGCACTATAAAAATATCGTAAAATATAACTGCAAAAATTTAATTTTCTTAATAGTGGAGTAGGTTTTTTCTGATTCCTGTATAAGTAGTGTTTTATAGTTATTTTAATTGTACAGTTTTATTAGTGTTTAAGTTTAGTTTGTAAAACATGGGATATAAGCAGAAACGAATGAAGAGAGGTTTAAAAAAATATTACAAACAAAAGGGTATAACATTTATCAAGGTATGTTTTATCTACATTTTCATTATAGCTTTACTTACCTTTCATAAAAGTAGATAGATACTGTTTATAAAATACCTATATTCAAACAAAGTTGTAAGTATAATGCTTCTGTGTCATAGAGTAGTGAATGATCACAGAAGGACCATGTCCTTTGACTTTTAGTCAATATTACTTGTAATTTTCCTTTTCGGTACCTCAGTAAAGTATATTTTTACCCGACCGCGCCAGAAGGAGGGTTATGTTTTTCGAGTGTATGTATGTATGTGTGTATATTTTTTGGTACGCTTTGTAACCTAAACGCTTTGATGGATTTTATCTTGAGAGATGTCATTAGATTCGTCTTGATAGTGAGAGTTTTTTTTTTTGTGTTTTATTAGTAAGAACAAAATTCTTAATAATTAATTACGATCTAGCCTAAAAGACTAATAAGCAATTTAACTCTAACTTAATATGTTACGTGATAGATTATTTTAAAACTAAGAATAGTGTCCATTTGCACTTTTACACAAGTCCGTAGCACTTTCTTAGAGTCTGATAAATTTATAAAAACACTAAGTTCATGTGTTATATGTATAGCACACCATTGTTACTATTATTAATTCACTTTTTACACTACACTAATTCAAAAGGTTTAGTTCTTTTTAGCCTACGCACTAAGTCTGTGTTGTCTCGAAGCTGAATTGCCTCAACATTCACGTGTCGATGAAGTCGGTGTTCGTGGGTTTCAGCAAATTTTTGAATAATGTTGGTGACGAATTCTATTTTAAGATCACGGTGAAGGTCGTCATTTCTTATGTACCAGGGTGCATTGACAGCATCCCTGAGTACTTTATTTTGGAATTGTTGGATTATTTTGATGTTGCTTTGTTTAGTACAGCCCCAAAGTTGGATACCATACGTCCAAATTGGCATGAGAATATGCTTGTATAAGGTAATTTTATTATGTATTGATAGACAGGATTTCCTTCCGAGTAACCAATACATACTTTTATATCGTATTTCGAGTTCCTGCCTTTTCTTTTTGACATGAGCTTTCCAACGCAACTTGGCGTCGAGAGTTATGCCTAGGTATTTGGCTGTATTAGCATAAGGCACTTGCATGCCATTTATGTAGATTGGGTGATAGTCCAAATGTTTGTTTGTGAAGTCAATGTGAATTGATTTTGACTCATTCAGTTTGATCTTCCATTTTTGTGTCCAGTCATAAACTTTGTTCACAGCTAGTTGAACTTTTTCTACTGCTTCTCTGTGGCTTGATCCAGTGGCCATTATAGCAGTATCATCGGCAAAGGTCGCAATGGTGTTGTTTTCCAGTTCTGGGATGTCACATGTGTACAACAAGTAGAGAGAGTGACACTGAGTATATAAAAATTAAAATGGCTTATTTTTGGCGCCATATTATGTCTTCTTGTTTTCCTCAACACGTATCGAGTGGGGTATCAAGATAAAGGACACGAGGAGACAGGACACGATGTGAAAAATGTATCTCACTAAAATGAAAGAAATAAGAAAACACCTTAGACAAAGTCAATTGTTTTTAATATTATGATTAATTTATTTTGATTATTTTACAGAGTTTATGCAGTGAATGGCTGGAATTGAGAAGGAAACTGTTAACAGCCTCTAACTTTGGCCGCATTATAAAGAGGCGTTCAAATATCAGTTGCAGTAACGTAGTAAAAGATTTACCACATCTGTATATATAAAAATGAATCCCTGTTTTCCTTGGTCACGGCATCACGCAAGAACGGCTGAACCGATTTGGCTGAAAATAGGTGGGGAGGTAGCTTAGGACCAGGAGACGGACATGGGACACTTTTTTATTTTTGTAGATTAGGTGTAGGGTAGGTGTAGGGTAGGTGTAGGGTAGGTGTAGGGTAGGTGTAGGGTAGGTGTAGGGTAGGTGTAGGGTAGGTGTAGGGTAGGTGTAGGGTAGGTGTAGGGTAGGTGTAGGGTAGGTGTAGGGTAGGTGTAGGGTAGGTGTAGGGTAGGTGTAGGGTAGGTGTAGGGTAGGTGTACCTACCCTACCTAGAAACCTTCCTCTGACTTTAACAAACATTTTGATAAAAATATTAGCCGAAATTGGTCCAGCCGTCCTCGAGTCGTGCGCTTAGCAACAGATTTAACCATTAATTTTTATTTATTTATGTATTAATTTTGTTCACAAGTTGTCTTCCTCGATCGTGTTTCAAGCCAGGCTGATTTGTAGTAAAGGTATAGTTTCTACCCGCGGCCTCGAAGCATTCGACAAATTTATTCGTAACTGTTGCCCGAAAAGTACATCCATATCAATAGATAGTAAACTAGCACTTCGCCCGCGACTTCGTCCGCGTGGGGATAGTAGGTACTCCACAAACTGCGACGCCCCTATACATATCCCCTTATAAAGGTTAGTTTTGGAAAATTAAGCACAACGATTCTCATTATTGGTTCAGCGCAACTGTTCAGCCCCCCGTTCAGCCCGTCAGGGATTGATTATGCAAAAATTGTTAGGTACATGATCTGTTTCAGTTATCCCACTTTTAGTTTGTTCATAGAATTCCGACGTAAATTAAGCAAGCTATAATTTCCTCCCCTAAAAACTAATTCACCCCTGCTTCACCCCTTATTATGTATGTACCTAGTTGATTTTCGAAAAATCCAAACATTTGTTATTCTTATTGTTTTATCGAAAACATTTAAATGCCGTGGTGTTTCAACTTCATCGGACCAAGCATTGATACGATTCTCCCCAGTTCGCTCAAGCCGCGACATTTTTCTTACTCCGAGCATGTTTATTACCGTCGTAACTTTTGAACGAAAGGTCCGATTTGAATGATTTAAAGTGTAATTTACACGGACATAATCAACCTTAATTATCAAACCATTTAAATGGATAAGGATTAATATCATGGTACTATAATCACCATTTTTTATTTCACCATGGGATTTGCTTGACTAATATTAACAAAAAGCGGTCATGGTGACTTATCCATAATAGTTAGACATATGGTATCGCGGACTTTTTTGTAGATATTGATGACTTCTATAAAACTGTAGTACATCACTTTGCTCTATTGTCAATAGATTCCGCAGCGTACGCGATATAAGGATTTTTTCTCACACCTTGGGTCACATTATCGAAGTTTTCATACGGATCCCTAACTTTTTTGAAAATATTCTATAGCCTATGACCATCGCCGATAATGTAGGATTCTACTGGTGAAAGAATTTTTCAAATCGGTCCAGTAGTTTCGGAGCCTATTCATTTCAAACAAACAAACAAACAAACAAACAAATAAACAAACAAACAAATCTTTCCTCTTTATAATATTAGTGTAGATAAAAACAAAAATTGACTACTTAATATGCGGAACAGATAAAAAATAAATTTAACTTCCACGATGATTTGACCTTCTGTGATTTCAATACTCTGTGACGGGACTAGGCGACGACGACGCGCTGTGGCGGAGCGGGCCGCACGCGGCTCATCGTTCTGTTGCATGCGGGTAGCGGAGTGGGAGTTAGCTCCGCCCAAATACGCAAGGTCATTGGCATGAATACAAGCCTTAAATGTGGAAAAGCATCTAAATTGTTTTTATACTCTTCCCACTCTCTGCGAGTGACCCTGTCAAGTTTTTCTGACATCATGTGTATTATAAGAGTTTCCCCTAGACCCCCATGCTCAGCAGGTTGTCCTAACGTTGACAAGGCACAAAGATTTTTATTTGTGACGTCGATCATGTTCCGTAATGAACTACAAGATTCATGTTGAATATGTTCAAGGGTAAATAATGCCTGCACGTGATTATTAACAAGTAATCTTTCATTGTCGTACCTTTCGGACAACAACTGCCAAGCTGTGCCATAGTTATCGGCTTTGAAATCTATGCTTTGTATCACTAAAGACGCGCTGCCGGTTAAGGCCGCACGTAGATAGTGAAATTTGTTGATTTCTTGTATGGTGTTATTGTGATGAATAAGAGAAAGATACGTATCTCGGAATTCAAGCCAGCGCTGATAGTCCCCGTCGAAGTGAGGTAAGTCGATTTTAGGCAGCCGAACAAAGTCGTGTCTGCAGCCAGAGCCGTGATGTGGGAGATCGTCGATGGAGGTGGCAGACACAAGCGCAGGCGAGGGGGCGCGCATCCTCCGACAACAGCTCCAATTCTGTCTGTAACACGTCGAATTCCTTGTATAATGACTCCATTAAACTGAGACGGCTTTTTAATTCTGCTACTTGAAAACTGTCTAAATCGGTGTTAGTTAATAATCTTAAAAAGTTGCTAAAATGCGTAAGCTTAGCTTTGAAGCCACCACGCCTTCTTATAAGTTCCTTTAATTTTGCATCAGACATAATGTGTAGGTAGTAAGGTCGTTAATTAAGACAAAGCAAAATGGCCGAAGTGCAAACAAAGACAAACAACCAAATAAAATGTAGGCAAGTTATAAAATAATGCGGTAATAACTGGCTGAACCAACGGTAAATCAGCTGATATTGCAGATAAGCTCGGCGTGCAAACCGGTTCAATAAGTAAAAATATCTAAAAAACACTAATGAGGTTGTTTACGCGCTTAGCATCCATGCGTGCGATAAGCAAACAAAGGGAATGTGCTAAGGTAACAAAAATAAGTTATTGTGTGAAATGACGATGAATTGACTATGTAATCTGATATTACAAGTAATATGAAGCTATTATGAAGAGATCAATTTAATATGCTGATCCGTATAGCACTATTTTAAATTCCTGGAAGAAGAAAGTAGAAAGACAGGAAATTAAGGATAATGAATCGGACTCACTCTGAATAATGACCCTCTAGGTAGACTGTCCTTGATGTATCCTGTACGCGGCGCGGCGCGGCAAGCTCGCAGTACGGACGGCCAGTCCAAAGTCCACAGAAGGCACGTTACGCGTGCACAGCAAAAATACGGCGATCTTCTTTTTTCGAAGGACCATATGTTGAGTGTCAAGCTCCAGGTGTACTACTGGTGGTCTTGGCTGTTCAATAAAACTACTTCGATGCTTTAAAAAGACTGTATTATAATAGGCACTGATTGGAAGATATGACCGGTATGTGTGCGAACGTTGAAAACGTCGGCGAGTGAGTGGCCGCCGCGGCTGTCCGCCGGCGGCGGGCGCGGTGGGGCGTGCACGGCATGTATCGCCGTGTGTGGCCCGATGTGACGTCAGGAACAGTTTATTACCTGTTCAGTTTTGCCAAAACATCTTTCATCACTAACTCAAAAACAGAATAGTTTTGATAATTAGGGGGTCTGTAAACGCACACTATGACATGCTTATCTAGCTCAACACAGGACAATTCAATGTTATGTTCAACCGACAAATTCAAATTCAAATTCAAATCATTTATTTCAAATAAACCATTCACAAGCACTTTTGAATTGTCAAGGTCGGTCAGTCAAAAAGATGAAGCTATTTGCACGTTCCAAAGCGTAGATCTCTATGGAGAAGAATGTGCAAGAAACTCCACGGACACTCTTTTAAATTATTTTTCTTTACAATTTTATGGTTACATCATTCCTGTTGAAATTATACAAACATAATTATATGTAGGATTAATATTATTTAAACATTTCTGAACGCTAAAGAATTTAGTTTTAGAACGAATGAATGTGAGTGAAAGAGAATGTATGAATGACTGAAGAAAAAAAGATGGCAACCAACGATGATTAGGCGATGTACGTTTTTGTGTCGAAGGTGAAAATAAAATAGTAATTAAAGTGCTTTATTGTTATTTTTCTGGATATCCCACTCTACAACTTGTGGGCTCGTCCGGGATCCCAGAAAAAACAATAAGTAAGAAGATTGCCTTGTGTGTGCATCGCGGTAAGGTGAGCCGCGACCACGTGCACCAGCCGGCAAATTAACGACGACGAAGTTTCAAAATTTCAAAATACGACGATGTCTGACGAGAAGAATCCCGCTCCGACATTCAACTACGCCGATATAATCCCGAAATTTAACGGCGTCGACAAGACGTACTCGTCGGCAAAATGGGCGCAGGACATCGAAGACAACGCTGAGATATTTGGATGGACGGCGGCGCAAAAGCTGATTCTGGCGAGAAGGTCACTAACGGGTACAGCAGAATTATGGCTCAAATCGGAAAAAGCCTTCAAAAGTTACGAAGAATTATGGAATGCATTACATAAAGAATTCCCAGAAACCGTCAACAGCAAAGAAATGCACGAGCTCATGGCGTCCCGCAAAAAGAAAAGCACTGAAACATACTACGAGTACATGTTGACGATGAAGGAGTTGGGTAAGCGTGCTAAGTTCCCGGATTATGTGGCGATACAGTATATTATAGACGGAATACAAGACTATGAATCGAATAAAACGATCCTATACGGCGCGACTACATACCCGGTGTTAAAAGAAAGAATCGTAATCTACGAAACCATGAAGAGTAAAAATAAGAAAAGGCATGATGATACGACGAAGCAGCATAAGCAGGACCTGGAAAAGAAGGGTCATTTGGAAAAGTTGAATCGCCGATGTTATAAGTGTGGTGAGACAGATCACGTCGCCAACGCGTGCAAGAAAGGTGTAAAATGCTTCCGGTGCAACTCGATCGGTCATATCGGGCGAGAGTGCAAGGAGCCAATCTCGAATACAGATTCTCAGAGTAAGCATAAAGATGGCGGCGGCGGTCATAGTTCTCGTACTTCCATGTTGTGTACGAAGATTTTGCCGGAACTTGGCGATGACGTTGCGAATCCGGAAAGAAAACATGGCGGCCACGGTGAAGATGAACGAGGCAGAAACGAACGAATGACAGGTGTGAACGACTCAGCGTTAACGTCATACTTCTGTCAATCATGTCAGTGTCATAAGTGTCAAAGTGAAATGGTGTTAAGTGTAAACAAAGACTATGCGAGTAACAAATCAGTTAAAAACATTAAGATTAGTGGAATAAATATTGATAGCCTTGTAGATTCTGGTAGTGATTTGAATTTAGTAGCTTCTAACTTGTTTTTTGAGTTGAATGTAACATCATACGAGAAGGTAAGAGTCACATTGTCAGGACTCGGTTCTGCAAGCGTGTTTTCGCTAGGAAAGTTCAATGTAAACATAGAAATTGATGGTTATTGCTTTGATGTGTGTTTTTACATTGTTCCACAAGAAGTTATGCCATATAATAGTAGTTTATGTAACGACCATATAAAAAGGGTTATTAAAATACGAGTGTGGTTTTATCACACGAGTGTTTTAATACCTAATTATATGCCGTTGCATACACTATTTTATCTTCACTCATACAGTTGAAATAAAATAAGTGGAAAAATAGTTAATTCCAATATGGCGGATATTCTCATTGCGTATTCGAATGACTGCGCAGCGCGCTCAAACATAGACAAAGATAAAAGCTGGCTCATTGACTTAAGTCAATGAGCCCGCGCCAAAAATTAAAAAGAAAAAGTGTGCTATAAAAATTAAAAAGTTATTTTATGATGCAGTTGTTTAAAAATCGAAGGAAACTGTTGAACTGTAATGGTATTTTTTTTTAATTTTACCTGTCCACGAAAAAAAAGTATGTGTTTATGCATTCGTTTTTGAACTCATATTTGGAACATTACGTTGTGAGTGTAGATAAAGTTATTTTAGGCCAACCATTCTTAGTAAATGTTACTGCTGTCATTGATAAAGGTTCAGTCACTGTTATGCCTCACCATAATAATGTTTTGCTGCAGTGTATGCTTGCCGAGGTTTCAGAACCAGTATGTTATGTTTCTGATCCACATTTAGTGTCCGTGTAGGTAGTGTGTGCGGAGAAAAATAAAGTTTGTACACTGAGTCAGGATAGATTAGAGTTTATTAACAAGCGACAGTAGGTATAGTTCACAGCACAAGAAGAACACTAACGAAATAGAAAGAAGGAGTAAACAGAAAGTACAGTCTTGAGAACAATAACTTATCACGATAGCGAGTATGTAATGTAAGCGGTTAGCACGACTAGCAAGCGTTAGCACAAGCGCGTTAGCGGACCGAGCGCGGGCGACACAGTGATCGTTTACAAGGCAGTGGGCTAACTGGCGGGCGGCCGGCGCACGCTCATGCGCGGGAGTCGCTTTGGAATGCGAGTCCCCACCTCGCGCGGTAAACAATGGAGCGCTCCGGCGGCCGACCGGTTAATTATCTAATATGAAGCCTGGTTTGTTTGTCTGTCCGTTCAGACTATTAAATTAAGTTATGCATTAGATACAATACTACGGCAACGTTTTGCAATGAAAATTATTACATTTACAATACAGATTATCACACTTACAATAAATATTATTAAATCATAAAATGTAAAATGGCATGGTTTAAACATACAAATATAAAAATCTTTGTTTGGGCAGTACTGCCCTTTGATTATTTACATGTCTAGATAGAGAGTTTTAGCGTCTAAACGCCAAAAAAAATATCAGCCAACTGTTGGCTCATAAGCTCGTCCCGCCCGCTCAGTGGCGACACTGTCATTGTACGGTAAACACGTGTTCAGTGCCATACAAAGATGACGATTTGCGCTATAAAAGTGTGCAGAAATTACAAAGGACGATAGAAAACAATTAAAAGAGTTACCTATCATCGGTAAGTAAACTTTTAATAACTATATTATAAAGAAATAATTAAATTAATAAAGTGTATCAAAAGACGTAACGCCATTTTGACGGCATGTTTACAGGGTTGCCTGTTAATTGAATCTAAAATTTCCCATGTGAGCGTTACATAATTAAAAAAAAAATGTTTAATCGTGATCATAATATGATCATAATATGATGATAATATTTTGACCACCATAAAAATAATAATGTTTTTAAATAATTCGGATCTAGAATTTTAAGAATAAATAACCTTTATTAGCAATATCTGTTTCATTTAAATATATTTTACCTAATAATTCATGTACAAACTCGTAATATATGAAATAATCATAATTAAATAAATTTAAAACAAATTACTTATAGGTAAAAAATAAATACATAATATTTTTTCCCACCTTTTATAACAAAATATGGATGTCTTTATTCCGAAATAAATGATCATTATTATTATTATTATTATTATTATTTATGGGAAATTATCAAGGGCTGGTATCACTCAGTGCGCTCCCAAGTGATGCGCGCGCAGCCACGCGCTTGTAAAGCTACGCTTACTTGTGTGCGTAACACGAACACAAGCGCTGCAAATCTGGCCTGTTGTTTTTGTTGCGCTTGCAACGCAACACTCTATCTAGACATGTAAATAATCAAAGGTGCTGCCATATCACCTCCCACTTGAGACCTTCCCTAAGGGCGATAATCGTCAGGAAAATGTACTTTCCGGCCTGACCGCGTCGTCCTGATGTTACCTCCCCTAGTTTCAAGTGATTTGTTGGTGGGTGTGTTTGTGTGTTTTGGTGCCTGAATGTTAGTGTTGATGTCCATGTTAGTGTGAGTGTTAGTGAGTATGTATGCTGGTTTCAGTCTGTCAATGGAGACAGTGACAGTGTTACCCTTGAAGAGTATCTTATATGTTTTGTCTCCTCGTTGTAGGACCTTGTGTGGTCCAGTGTAGGCTGGTTTGAGCGAACCTGATGTCTCGTCTCTGAGAAATACGTGGCCAGTTGATCCTAGGTCTTTGAAAATAAAGGTTTTGCTGGTACCATGACGAGAAGCCGGTGACGGTTGCAGCCTTTTGGCGAAGGTCCTCAACCGTGCAACGTAATCTGACCGGTCTACTGTGTCGTCGATTTCAGGCTGGAATAGCTCTCCTGGTAATCTGAGCGTTTCTCCGTATACTAACTCGGCTGGTGTAGCCTTTAGGTCTTCTTTGTTAGCGTTCCTAATACCTAGCAGAACTAACGGCAGTGACTCAACCCAATTATCCTTGGCATGGCAGACTATAGCGGCCTTCAGTTGCCTGTGGAACCTTTCCACCATGCCATTGCACGCGGGGTGGTAAGCTGTGGTACGCCTGAGGCGGAAGCCGATGGTCTCCGACAGATGTTTGAAAAGCGCTGACTCGAATTGTCGACCGCGGTAAGTGACAATGGCCGTAGGGCACCCGAACCTGGAAAACCATACGGTAACTAACGCTTGTGCCACGGTCTCGGCTGTGATGTCTTGTATGGGTATTACCTCAGGCCAACGCGTGAACCTATCGATGGCGGTGAGGCAATAACGATAACCTTGAACCAGTGGCAAAGGACCGATCAGGTCGATGTGAATGTTCACGAACCTGGCCCTGGGTAACTTGAATGATCCTAGCGGCGCTGAGACATGACGCGTGATCTTGGATCGTTGACAGCTCAAGCAGGAGCGGCTCCATTCCCTACAATCTTTTTTTTATGCCTGGCCAAACATACCTTTCGGTAACCATTTTGACCATTGCGTTCGCGCCTGGGTGACTCAGGGAATGTAAACTCTGGAAGACCTGTTGTCGATACTCTTTTGTGACATATGGCCGAGGTATCTTGCTTCTCTCATCGCAGTACAGTTCAGATTGCAGTCCCGGCAGCTTGATCTTGGTAAGGCGTAATGAAGTGTCGCTGTCGAGGAGTTTCGTAAGTTCGGCGTCTGCTTTTTGGGACTTCGCTAACTTGTCTAAATCCACAGGCTGGACGATTTCTTCGATCCGAGAGAGACTGTCAGCAACGACATTGTCCCTACCAGAGATATGCCTTATGTCCGTGGTGAACTGCGAGACGTAATCCAGATACCTGAACTGTCTAGGTGAGCAATTTTCCTTTCGCGAATGGAATGCGAAACAAATAGGTTTGTGGACCGTGTATATGACGAAATCCCGTGCTTCGACCATATGCCTGAAATATTTAATCGCTTCGTAGATCGCAAGTAGTTCCCTGTCATAAGGTGAGTACTTTTTTTGCGATTCACTCAACGCGTGGGAGTAAAATGCCAGTGGTTGCCACGTTTCGCCATCCTTGCATTGCTGCAAGACCGCACCTAACGCAAAATCCGAGGCGTCCGTTACGAGTGCAAGTTTCGCTTCGATGTCAGGATAAGCGAGCATTGCAACACTGCTAAGGCCTTCTTTGCACGCGTTGAAGGCTTCCATCTCCCTGGCAGTGAAGTTTACCGGGTGCGAGCCCTTTACAGAACCTGTTAAGAGAGCGTTCAACGGGGATTGATGTTTCGCTGCGTCGGGTATGAAACGCCTATAGAAATTCACCATACCTAAGAATCTCCGTAGCTCGCGAACGGTTTTTGGCGCGGGATATCTCGTGATGGCATTTACCTTCTCTGGTAATGGTTTGGTACCGCTGGCAGAGATATTGTAACCGAGGAAAGTGACTTCACTTGCTCCAAAGACACACTTACCGGTGTTGATGACCATGCCGTATTTTTGTAGTCGGGCAAACACTTGTCGAAGGTGGTCTTCGTGGGTCTTCTTGTCTTTTGAGTAGATTAAAAAATCATCGAGATACGGATAGCAGAAATCCAGTCCGCGGACGAGTTCGTCGACAAACCGTTGAAAGGTCTGTCCAGCGTTACGAAGTCCGAACGTCATGAACGGAAATTCGTACAGACCGAAAGGTGTTGTAATGGCGGTCTTCGGAATGTCCTCTGGGCTGACTGGAATCTGATTATATGCTTTTACTAGATCCAGGGTAGAAAATATAGTACAACCTGCGAGATTATGGGCAAAGTCATGAATATGCCGAATGGGATACTTATCCGGCACAGTTCTGGCATTTAGCATGCGGTAGTCCCCGCAAGGACGCCATCCGTTTTTCTTAGGAGCCAGATGCAATGGCGATGCCCATGGTGACTTAGAGGGCCTGGCTGTGCCATTTTTCAGCATAGCTTCAAACTCCTCTTTGGCTATCTTTAACTTGTCAGGGGCCAGCCGCCGTGGTGTGCCTGAAACTGGTGGGCCAGGTGTCGTGTGTATATGATGGACCGTGTTATGAGTGGGTGTGTGGTGAATGCCGTGTGGGCGAGTGATGTCTGGATATTCGCGTAGTATGTGATGATATTTTGACTCACCGAGAATTACCTTGACTGAGGAAATAACATCAGACGGCCGTGCGGGTGAAGCCGGGGCAGCGAGCGTTGTATTGCTGTCCAATAGGCGTTTATTTCTGAAATCGACCACTAAATTGTAATATATTAAAAAATCTACGCCTATTATCGCCTTAGTGACATCGGCTACAATAAATTGCCAAGTGAAGTCGCGGCGCAACCCTAGATTTAATGTTACGTTTAAATTACCTTAAGTTTTTATAGGAGTACCGTTTGCCGCGCATAACTCGAAACCAGTCTTTTCACGTCGCCCTGGTGCCGCTGTTCGAGGAAAGACACAGAGGTCGCTACCGGTGTCAACCAAAAACTGCATCTTCGATTTGTGGTCGGTAACAAACAAGCGACCAGCACTCGGGCAATCGGCGGTCGCCATTACTGATTGCCCTTTACGTTTCCCGAACTATTGAAATCGCACGGCTTGACACACCTGTTCGCCTTGTCACCGAACTTGTGGTGGTACCAACACTGCGGGAATCGACGGTAGCTTGACTGCGATCTGTTGGAACTGGAACGATGGTGAGTGCGACCTCTGGACCGGTCTCGGGGTCGAGACATCCTCTCGACTTTTTTTGCCAGTCGTTCTACTTGCCGGGTGAGCGCTGCTACCTCCGAGTTCGGGCTATGACCTGTTAATGTTCTCGGCGTCGCGGTAGTGATAGCCGACGTTGATGCCTGTGTTCCAACGACGTCGTGTATCCTGTCCGCCAGATCAGTTAACTCGTCCATGCCGGTCCTAGTCTGCGACGCGATGATGGCCTGCGTGCCGCTGGGCAGACGACTTGTCCAAATTGTACGCAGGAACTCATCTGGAACCCCCGGGCCGGCTAGGTTTAATAGGTGACGGTAAAATTATGAGGGTTTTCTGTCACCCAGTTCTTCGTGCATGAGCAGCTGTTTTACTTTTTTCTCTCGTGAAGCTGAAAGTCTCTTGACAAGCTCGAACTTGAGCTTTTCGTACTTGTTTGCGTTTGGAGGGTTAGTTATTATATCTTCAACCTCGTTCGAGTATTGTGGGTCCAGATTTCCAGTGACGTAATAGAATTTTGTTTCGTCCGATTTGATGTTGGAGAGGATGAACTGTGCTTCCATTTGAGAGAACCTTAGCGCTGGCTTCTCCGGATAAAATGGTGGAATTCGCACGCCAACGCGAAAAGTTTCGGCCGGTTTGCCACCGCCATCTTGCTCGAGCGTGACAACGCATTCTGCTTTGTTCTGTTCCATTCTCGTGTCCTTGTAGACACGTCACCAATTTAGTGTCCTTGTAGGTAGTGTGTGCGGAGAAAAATAAAGTTCGTACACTGAGTCAGGATAGATTAGAGTTTATTAACAAGCGACAGTAGGTATAGTTCACAGCACAAGAAGAACACTAATGAAATAGAAAGAAGGAGTAAACAGAAAGTACAGTCTTGAGAACAATAACTTATCACGATAGCGAGTATGTAATGTAAGCGGTTAGCACGACTAGCAAGCGTTAGCACAAGCGCGTTAGCGGACCGAGCGCGGGCGACACAGTGATCGCTTACAAGGCAGTGGGCTAACTGGCGGGCGGGCGGCGCACGCTCATGCGCGGGAGTCGCTTTGGAATGCGAGTCCCCACCTCGCGCGGTAAACAATGGAGCGCTCCGGCGGCCGACCGGTTAATTATCTAATATGAAGCCTGGTTTGTTTGTCTGTCCGTTCAGACTATTAAATTAAGTTATGTATTAGATACAATACTACGGCAACGTTTTGCAATAAAGATTATCACACTTACAATAAATATTATTAATATCATAAAATGTAAAATGGCATGGTTTAAACATACAAATATAAAAATCTTTGTTTGGGCAGTACTGCCATACACAGATACGAGAGGTGGCTCAGAATTTGGTTGACAACTACCAACCTAAGAGGATTAAGGAGGCTCCGATAGAAATGAAGATTATATTGAAAGATGACATTCCTGTTGCACAGCGTCCACGAAGGTTGTCACTCGCTGAACAGAGGGAAGTAGAGAAACAGGTTAGTGAGTGGTTACGAGATGGTATTGCTAGGCCAAGTTTTTCTGCGAGTCCATTAGTGCTTGTAAAGAAGAAAGATGGATCTACACGGGTATGTGTTGACTATCGAATGATCAATAAAAAGATGGTCAAGGACGAATTTCCACTTCCAGTCATAGAAGATCATATTGACAAGTTATCAGGGGCTAAGGTGTTCAGTAAATTGGATTTAAAGGATGCATTCTTTCATTTGAGGATAGAAGAAAGTTCAGTTCCATATACTTCTTTTGTAACACACCATGGTCAATTTTAATTCCTCAGAGCACCATTTGGATTGTCAATTTGTCCTAAGTATTTCACAAGATTTATAACAATAATTTTCCGTGATCTTATAGCCAAAGGTCACATTCTTATATTCATTGATGATGCCATAATTCCAGCTAATGACTATAAAGAAGCAGTTGAGAGGCTACGAGAGGCACTACAAGTAGCATCAAATCATGGTCTTGAAATAAACTGGAAGAAGAGTGAAGTATTGACAACAAAAGTTGAGTATTTGGGTCACATTGTGCAAGATGGTGAAATCAAACCCTCCACTGAGAAAACTGAAGCGGTTGTCAAGTTCCCTGAACCCAAGACGGTGAAACAACTACAAAGCTTTATGGGGCTAGCATCATATTTCAGGAAGTACATACCTCATTTTGCTAAAGTAGCTAGTCCATTGACTGACCTACTAAAGAAGGATCAAAGTTTTACAGTTGAAGATGAACACAGGTATGCATTTAATATTTTAAAAGAAAAATTAGGAAGCGGTCCAGTACTGAAGATTTTCAACTCAAAAAGACGTACAGAACTACACACAGATGCTTCTAGTTTGGCTTATGCAGCAGTACTAATGCAGTGGTGTGAATACAGTGGCCTACATCCTGTATATTATATGAGCCGGAAGACCAGTGATGCAGAAAATAAATATTCTAGTTATGAGTTGGAAGCTCTTGCTATAATAGAAGGTGTAAAGAAGTTTCGACACTATCTATACGGCATTCCATTTAAAATTGTAACAGATTGCCAAGCCTTTCAGATGACATTACAAAAGAAAGATCTCTCAACTAGAGTTGCGAGGTGGGCGTTGTTATTACAAGAATTTGATTTTCAGGTTGAACACCGGTCTGGTACAAGGATGAAACATGTAGATGCATTGAGCCGCAACCCATACATAGGAGTGACTACTAATAACCTACATGAACAAATAAAGAAGGCACAAGAGCAAGATGAAGGGTTAAAAGCTATCATGCAGGTTCTCTCTGAGAAACCCTATCTCGTCTACTACTTGGATGGCGGTCTGCTGTACAAAGGCCTGGAAAGAAAACTGATGGTACCTAAGAACATGGAGATGGAGGTCATAAAGAGGGTGCACTCAAATGGACATTTTGGTAAAAAGAAGATGACGGAACTTATAAATAAAGATTATTATATTAAAGATTTATCAAAGAAATTAGAAGATTTTATCATCACTTGTATCCCATGTATACTTGGCAGCAGAAAAGAGGGCAAGCAAGAGGGATTCTTACACCTTTTAGAGAAGGAAGATACACCCCTACATACTGTCCACATTGACCACCTTGGGCCAATGACGGAGACAAAGAAGATGTACAATCATCTACTCACAATGGTGGATGCATTTACAAAGTTTGTGTGGATATTTCCCACAAGAAGTACTACGGAGTAAGGAAACCATTGAGAAATTGATAATCCACCAGTAGCACTTTGGAAATCCCACTAGGATAATTAGTGACAGGGGAACGGCATTCACTAGTCAAGAATTTCAACAATATTGTGAAGAAGAAGGAATCAAACATGCCAAGATTACTACAGGATTGCCTAGGGGAAACGGGCAGGTAGAAAGAATACACAGAACCATAATATCAATCCTTACAAAGTTGTGCATTGAAGACCCTACCCAATGGTACAAGCATGTTAGCCATGTGCAAAGAGCATTGAATAGTACTTGGCAGAGAAGCATCAATTGTACCCCATTTGAACTGCTTGTAGGAACGACTATGAAAACCAAAGAAGACATTGAAATCTATGACCTACTAATGCAAGAGGCAAGAGATATTTTTGTTCAAGATAGAGAAGAAAACCGACGAAAGGCGAAAGAGCATATCTTGCAGGTGCAGGAACATAATATTCAAGCTTTTAACAGGAAACATAAAGAAAGTACTAAGTATAAAGAAGGTGACTTAGTAGCAATCAAACGAACTCAGTTTGGGTCTGGGATGAAGCTTAAGCCTAAATATCTTGGACCTTACAGCATCACTAAGGTCAAAGGGAACGACCGGTATGACGTACAGAAGGTGGACCCCATGGCAGAAGGACCAGGTAAGACATCCACTGTAGTTGACTTCATGAAGAAATGGCCCAATGACTGAACCAATATGATTTCAGCTTAACTACATATTATCATTCTATTCTGTGTATCCAACATAATTTTAGTTGTTAAAACTGTAACAATGTGTAAGCCTGTATTCTTGTTAGTATTGTATCATTTCTGAGGCCTGAAATAGCGGCAGGATGGCCGAGTTGTAGGATTAATATTATTTAAACATTTCTGAACGCTAAAGAATTTAGTTTTAGAACGAATGAATGTGAGTGAAAGAGAATGTATGAATGACTGAAGAAAAAAAGATGGCAACCAACGATGATTAGGCGATGCACGTTTTTGTGTCGAAGGTGAAAATAAAATAGTAATTAAAGTGCTTTATTGTTTTTTTTCTGGATATCCCACTCTACATATGTGAGAACGATGTAAAAAGAAATACACGTTAAAGTATTCGGAGTAAAAAAATAAAAATCAACAACAATTTAAATAACAAAGCCGAGACGAGCGCACGCATTATAAACAACTTTCAATTTCGTTTGTTAATTTTTTGTACTTATCAAATCTATTCAAATGTTTACTGATAATGGTTGATGTGCCGGATATTAGTAATTGTGGTTTGAGTGTGAGTGATTGTATGGAGGAAGAAATACTGAATGAGAGTGAGCAACCAGGTTTTGAAAATACAATGGAAAGGAGTACCAATTTGTCGACTGAGAATCGGAAAGTTCCGGAAAAGAAAAAAAGAGTAGATAGTGAGGAAATAATAGAAGAAGATGTTGGTTTTATAACGGTCAGAAGTAAGAAAGTAGCAAGAAGACTATCTAAAACATCTGATAGTGCGAGCGGTGAGAAAAACTTACAATCTTTGAGTAATACTGTTAGCATTACGGGGAAAGAAACAATATTACCTAAACAATTTGGTCTGGCAAAGTTATTGAGAGCAGAAAATATACTAAATATTAGAAAAATTCAGTATAAAAATGCGTACAAAGCTTTATTGGAATTTGAAGACAGAGAGAATGCTGAGAACCTAGTTAAGTCTCAAAAGTTTCATAGTCTAGGTTATAGGTGTCAATTTGTAGATGAAATAAATCTATCCTATGGAGTTGTGAAACAAATAGACTTGGATATAGATGTAGAAGAAATTCTCCAGAGTGTAGAATGCCAGTATGAGATTGTCATGGTAAGGAGATTGAAGCGACTCAACTTTTCAAGAGAGTGGGTAGACAGTGAAACTGTACGTCTGTGTTTCAAAAGCTCCACGTTACCCTCTCACGTGAATATGTACGGGTGTAAATTTAAAGTGGAACCCTACATGTTTCCGGTTACGCAATGTTCCGGGTGCTGGCGTTTCGGACATTTATTATAGGCATGCCCAACAAAGATAATACGCTGCCCAAAATATGGAGATAATCACAGCAATTGCGATACGACCACCTTCAAGTGTACTAATTGTGAAGGTGCACACTTGGCACTTGTAAAATCATGTCCCGTTTTTATAAAAGAGAAACGTAGAAGGGTAATAATGTGTGAGAATAACTATACCTATAGAAAAGCCTTGTCCACATACATAGAACAACAAGCTGCTCGATCTGGGCATCAGCATGTTAAGGAAAATGCAAACACTGAAAAATATATGAGGAATAATAATAGGAAATCGTATAGAGATGTGTTGATAACAGAGACACAAACAAATATTCATGAGTTAGAAAGAGATACAGCACAGATATACACAGAGGAAACAGAAGATCAAAGCATGGATGAATCAGTAGAATCTGTCATTTTGGGGAAGTCATCAAGGAAACGTATTAAAAAGAAAAGAAAATCCAATCAGAGTCGTAATCTTGCACATGATTACGAAGTTTTGTCAATACAACAGGAAACAAATGAAAATAAAGATGAGCCAGCAAAGCGAAAAATAGATTTTAAAAGGCTATTAAATAAATTGAAAGAAGTTTCTTTATCTAACAGTAATTTTGAAGTTAAAGTTAAATTAGTATTTAGCATAATATTCCAAGAATGTTTTCATTACATTTTGAACTTAGTCAAGGAGACAGATGTTATTACCACAATTATTTCCACATTATATGGCTTGTGTACATAAAGACATTAACTTAAACATTATGCAGTGGAATGCGCAGAGCTTGAAACCGAAAATAGAGGAGGTCAAATGTTTATTGTTGCAAGAAAAGGTACACATAGCTTTAATAAGCGAAACATGGTTAGATGAACAGGTATGTCTCAAGTTTAATCAGTATAATGTTTTTAGGCGAGACAGAGAGGATGCGTATGGTGGGATAGCTATAATAACTCATTACTCATTAAATGTTCAGGAAGTACACATTGGGTTGAATCATTCAGGCATCGAGTTATTATGCATAAAAATAAACAATTCTAGATGCATCCAATATATGGTTCTTATATATTGTCCTAGTTCGGTACACACAACCCAATCAGATTGGGATGCTATTTTTTCTATGTTCCCTAAAAATTGTTTGATTGCGGGAGACTTTAATGCCCATCATACAAACTGGTCATACAAAAACGATACTAGAGGTAAACAAATTTTTGAATCGGCGTTGGAATTTGGTTTTACTTCCCTCAATAATGGGCAATCCACTAGAATTAAATAAGTGAATGGTGTGTTACAAAGCTCATCTCCTGATGTCACATTTGTATCGGTGGACATCGCTATTTACTTTGATTGGTACGTTATGAATGAAAATCTTGGAAGTGACCACTTGTTTGTCAAAATTAAAGTCAAATACAATGAGGAGGTACACATAAATAATAAGCGAAACTACAAATTAGCAGACTGGAAAGGTTACAAAGAATCCTTGCTTGATGGTTTTTCTTTACATAGTGACGAGAACGATGTCCAGGTTTTGTATGATCACTTCATTTGTCGAATAAATCATGCGGCAAATGCTAATATACCTTTAATTAAAGTCTGTAATAATCCGAACAGCAATTTTAAAGCGAAAGGATATTGGAGTCCGGATATTTCTAAGTTAGTCGGGGAACGTAGATTAGCCCTGGGTCATTTTAGGAGAAACCCAACACCCGCCAATCTCTCATTACTTGAAGAAAAAACACAAAAAGCAAGGCATGCCATCCAAACAGCCAAATCAGCTGATTATCAGAAATTTTGTGATAGTATTGATCATAAGGTATCAGCGTTTGACATGTGGCTCCGGTTGAGATGGGTGAAAGGCTACAAGGGAGCCAGGGCTCATTGTTCACAGGAGTTAAGGAAAGAAATGCTATGTGATATTGCACCTGATTATGTTATACCACCTAAACCGGTGTTTATGTCTGAAAATGTACCATTAGAATCAAAATTTACACTACAGGAAATGATTCACTGTTTAAAAAGAAAAGATTCTGCCCCAGGAGTAGATAAAATTACTTATTCCATGATTTCACATCTACCAACGGTTGGAAAGTTATTTCTGCTCGAAATTTACAATGTTATTTTGAAATCCGGGGTTGTTCCATGCCAATGGCGGGACATCAGAGTTATTGCCATTCCGAAATTGGGAGTGGGCCCAAATACTAATAACAAACCAAGACCAATATCATTAATGTCTTGTACTTGTAAAATCTTCCATTCTATGTTAGCAAAAAGGCTAGAGTGGTACATTGAAAGGAAACAGATTCTGTCACCATTTGCAACGGGTTTTAGGAGGGGTCAATCTAGTCTTGACTGTTTATCGCGTGTGGTGACCCAGGTTCAGATAGGCTTCTCAAGGAACTGTTCAACCCTGGCTTGTTTTTTGGACATTAGAAATGCATACAATAATGTAATAATAGAAAAGTTATTGGACATTCTAGATAGTTTTGATATTGGCAAAAGTATATGCAATTACTTATGGAACTTTTTAAGCGAGCGTCATCTCAAAGTTACTGATGAATCTGCAAGGGGAAGGTATTCGAAAAGGTAATGCTTAATCATTTTAAACACAAATAACATCTTACACGATAAACAGTATGGTTTTACCAAAGGACGTTGTACAACTGACGCCGGTGTCACCTTACTAAAACATATCTTTAATGCGTGGGAAGAGGCGCAAGACGCCATAGGCATCTTCTGCGACCTATCTAAGGCGTTTGATTGTGTAAATCACGAAACATTACTCATGAAGCTCGAGCATTACGGACTAGGCAAAACAGCGTTAAACTTAGTAAAATCTTATTTGAATGATAGACAGCAATTAGTCCAAATAAACGGTGTTAATTCGTCGGGATTAAACGTGAAAATGGGCGTCCCGCAGGGATCGATTTTAGGTCCTTTCTTATTTCTAGTTTATATCAATGATTTACCCCATTTATTGCAAAACCAACTAAACATGGTCTTGTTTGCCGACGATACTTCTTTGATTTTTAAGATAAACAGACGTATTAATAATCTTGAGGACGTAAATAACGCCCTTCTGCAGGTCCAAAATTGGTTCACTGCTAATAATTTAGTTTTAAATGGGAAAAAAACTAAGTGCATAAGATTTTCTTTACCAAATGTCAAAAGTAGTGATTGTGACATAGTGTTGAACAAGGAGAAACTGGAATTCGTCGATAGAACAGTTTTCCTGGGGATTACGGCTGACTCTAGGCTACAATGGGGTCCTCATTTAACATCTCTTGCAGGACGGCTAAGTTCAGCGGCATATGCTGTTAGAAAAATCCGCCAATTTACGGATGTTGATACCGCGAGATTAGTATATTTTAGTTACTTTCATAGTATCATGTCTTATGGTATTTTACTATGGGGACGGGCTGCAGACATCGAGTCTATTTTTATTCTGCAGAAAAGAGCTATACGAGCGATATACAATCTCCGCCGACGTGATTCTCTAAGGGAACTGTTTAAGGATATTAACATCATGAAGGTACCCTGTCAATATATATATGAAAACATTATGTACGTTAGAAAGAATCTCCATCTTTTTAGTAGACGAGGCGACAGACATAATTATATTACTAGAAATAGGGATCAACTAGTTCAACCAAGTTTCAGACTAGCTAAAGTATCCTCATCTTTCATGGGGTACTGTTTAAAATGTTATAATAAAATACCTCCTAATATGTTAGAACTGAATGAAACAAAATTTAAATCTTTTATCAAACGCACACTATGCAAGAAAGCATATTATAAGTTGGGGGATTATATTGAAGATAATAATGCTTGGCTCAATGCCGGTCCAGCTCCACAGTTACTAGGCCGCACAAACTAATCTTTTGGCATTTATAAATATTGTTGGACCCGTTGAAGACTGTAATTGGCGCATGTGTTGGGTCATTTGGCTCCCTTAAATATGGTTGAGCCGAATGGTGCTAGCACGTGCGTCATGTTCGTGAACGGACGCCGTCAGTTTGGACTGGTCATCTCTCGGCTGCCACGGTTTATTTTAATGATTTGTTATTTTAATTTGTTGTTGATTTTTATTTTTTTACTCCGGATACTTTAACGTGCATTTCTTTTTACATCGTTCTCACATATATGTCTGTATAACTTCAACAGGAATGATGTAACCATAAAATTGTAAAGAAAAATAATTTAAAAGAGTGTCCGTGGAGTTTCTTGCACGTTCTTCTCCATAGAGATCTACGCTTTGGAACGTGCGAATAGCTTCATATTTTTGACTGACCGATCTTGACAATTCAAAAGTGCCTGTGAATGGTTTATTTAAAATAAATAAATTTGAATTTTGAATAATATATTAATAACCAATAATTTGATTTCACTAGGCAATAAGACAACAGATGGTACCATATGCAATTTAGCTCAACTTATCAACAACTAGGTATCTTTTAACACTAATATCAATGGAGCTAATCAGAAATCCTTTACTTTGTACCAAAAAAACATACAAGGCTTTTCTTCGAAGCAATTGGAATTTGAATTATTTTTAGAAAAATCAATGTTTGACATTGTTTGTATTACTGAGCATTAGTTAAAGGATTCCGAAATGTTAATTAATTATGATAATTACAGTTTGGGCAGTTGTTTTAACCGAAAATCAATACTGCGTGGGGGTTCACTTATTTTAATAAAACGGTCTATAAAATTTAAAACTCGAAAAGATACAGTTGAACTGTCGCAAGAAAGCACATTATAAAAACAACATGCAAGAAACACTATGCAAGAAAGAATATTTATTTATTTATTTATTTATTTATTCACCTTACATCTATCCTTACAGGGTTTTTCCCCAATGCGATAAATGCGCTTATCCTAACTTATACTAACATCTACATATAAATAATTATATATAATGCATTCCTTGTGAATTCACCCAGAGTACAACAAAATAGGTCCGTCAAAGTCAAAGTCAAAGTCAAAGCATTTATTTCAAATAAACCAATCACAGGTACTTTTGAATTGTCAAAGTCAGTCAGTCAAAAACATGAAGCTATTTGCACGTTCCAAAGCGTAGATCTCTATGGAGAAGAACGTACAAGAAACTCCATGGACACTCTTTTAAACCATTTTATGTTTTACAAAAATCCTGGTTACATCATTACTTGTTGCATCTATATGTGAGAACAATGCAAAGAAAGGAAAAAAATAAAAGTATTCCAAGTATCCAATAAGTATTAAATATAGAAATAAGCCAGTGACAGCTAAGATATGACCAGTCTCCACTGACGGCGCCCGTTCACGAACATGACGCGTGCATCAGCACCATTCAGCTCAACCATTTTGAAGGGAACCGAATGATCAAATACACGCGCCACCATCAGCGAGACATTCTAGCGAGCATGACACACCCTCAACTGCCCCTGCTCACTCATGTCACACAAGGAAACCATCTATATTATTAACAGTATAGGCTCCATGGTCCTCACATTTACAGGATTTTAAAATAAAAAATGCTTCTACTTTATATAAAACTATGTATATCAATTTTCAAAAACGGAAAAAGAAAAGTAGTATTTAAAACATAACATAAGAAAAGTGGAAATTTTTATTAGTCTACCACAAAGAAGGGTGAGCATCTCTTCCAAATATCTTAACTAGAGGAACCAAGCGGCTGAGACTGTGGAGCAGGACCGGCATTTAGCCAAGCATTTTTATCAAGTATATAATCTTCAAGTTTATAATATGCTTGTTTACATAGTGTGCGTTTTATGCATGTTTTAAATTTTCTCTCATTCAGTTCTAGAATTTCAAGAGGTATTTTGTTATAAAATTTAACACAGTACCCCATAAAAGAAGTGTGTACTTTTGCCAATCTGAATCGGGGTTGATCTAATTTGTTCCTATTTCTAGTATTAAAATTATGCCTATCACTAATCTTACTAAAAAGATGAAGATTTTTCCGAACATACATTATGTTTTCGTATATGTATTGACAAGGTACCGTCATGATGTTAATATCTTTAAACAGTTCTCTTAGGGAATCGCACCGACCCAGATTATATATGGCTCTGATGGCTCTTTTCTGCAGAATAAATATAGACTCAATATCTGCAGCTCGTCCCCATAATAAGATACCGTAAGACATGATACTATGAAAGTAACTAAAATAGACCAGCCTCGCGGTATCTATATCAGTAAATTGACGGATTTTTCTGACAGCATATGCTGCTGAACTTAGCCGTCCCGCAAGAGATGTTAAATGAGGACCCCATTGTAACCTTGAGTCCAGTGTGATGCCCAGAAAAACTGTGTTTTCGACGAATTCAAGTTTCTCTTTGTTCAATACTATGTCGCAATGATTACTTTTGACATTCGGTAAAGCAAATCTGATACACTTAGTTTTCTTTTCATTTAATACTAAATTATTAGCAGTGAACCAATTATGGACCTGCTGTAGGGCGTTATTTACGTCGTCCAGATTTGTAGAACGTCTATCTATCTTAAAAATTAAGGATGTATCGTCAGCAAATAACACCATTTGTGGTTGATTTTTTAATAGATGGAGAAGATCATTTATGTATACTAAAAAGAGGAAAGGACCCAATATTGAGCCTTGTGGAACCCCCATTTTGACTTTTAAACCCCTTGATTTAACACCGTTTATTTGAACTTGCTGCTGTCTGTCATTTAAATAAGACTTCAGTAAGCTGAGTGCAAGTTTACCTAGTCCGTAATGTTCTAGCTTTAGGAGCAAGGTTTCGTGATTTACGCAGTCAAATGCCTTGGAGAGGTCACAAAAGATTCCTATGGCATCTTGCGCCTCTTCCCACGTTGTATAAATGTGTTTCAACAACGTGACACCAGCGTCAGTCGTACAGCGACCTTTGGTGAAACCATACTGTTGATCGTGTAAGATCCTATTGACGTTAAAATGAATGAGCATTTGATTGAGCATTACTTTTTCAAAAACCTTGCTGAAAACCGGTAACACGGAAACAGGTCTATAATTATTGGTGTCTTTACTGTCACCGGATTTAAAAAGTGGTATAACCTTACTGTATTTCATTACATCTGGAAAGACACCTTGGTCCACACATAAATTGAATATTAAAGCCAAGTATGGTGCTATGGTCTCAATTATGGACGTGCACACTTTCATAGACATTCCCCATAAGTCTTCGGTCAATTTGATTTTGATTTGCCGGAAAGCTTTGATAACTGCCATAGGGTTGATATGTTTGAATTGGAATTCAACCGTACAACCTGAAACGTTTGCTTTTAATAAATTAAGTGAGACCTCGGGTGAAGAATTTAAAGCTTCAGTAGTTTTTGATGGTATTTCGGAGAAAAAATTTACAAATTCTTGAGCTACTTCTAAATTAGAGCTTAGTGCACCATGTGCAGTCTCCAGTAAAAAATCAGCATTTCGTACTTTATTCCTACTCGTTTCATTATTGATAACTTTCCAAACTGTCTTTATTTTATTATCTGCCGATTTGATCTTGTTGCTAATGTAGAGGGCTTTTGCTACCTTGCAAGTATTTCTGAAAACTTTAGAATATCTGTTTACATACTTATTAAAGGATTCGGTGTTAATGAAAGGCTTAAGGCCATATAACTCATATAGCCTTTCCCTACTTATCCTAATACCTTTAGTCGCCCAGTCACTAAATATAAACTTAGGGAAAGTTTCTTTAGACTTCTTTTCAAAAGTTGTGTTAAATTCCTGTAGTACTACTGAAAAGAAATTATTATAAAATTTATTTGCATCCTCAATATTATGGTCTAGAACATTTAACTTATTTTGTAAGGTACCATTGAATCTAGCTAGTTTGCCTGTTGTAATTGGCCTATATTGTATTTGAATTTTTTGCAATGCAGCTTTAAACTCAAATGTTACCAATTGTCCACTATGATCCGACGGGAGGTAATTAACTATGGCTTTATCTAAATAATCACAATCGCAGAATACATTATCGATACAGGTTGAAGAAGTTGGTGTTACCCTAGTAGGTTCAGTAAAAACATTAGACAAATTAAATGATTTAAAAAGGCTTAAAAATCTGCTGCTGTTCGAATTGCTTTCTAAAATATTAATATTAAAATCTCCACAAATAATCGCGGATTTGTTACCTGCTGCAAGTTTCGCAAGGATATCCTCCATTGTTGATTCAAATAAAGCAAAGTTTTGAGGGTTTGGGGGTCTGTACACGCACACTATTACATGCTTATCCAGCTCAACACAGGACAGTTCAATGCAATGCTCCACTGACAAGCTGACAATGTCATTACGTTGCTTAAATTTTAAGCATTTTTTAACAAGGATGAGGGAACCACCGCGCAACATAGATTTGCGGTTAAAACAACTGCCCACACTATAATTTTCATAATTAATTAGCATCTGGTAATCTTTCAACCAATGTTCACTAAAACAAACAATGTCAAACATTGTTTTTTCTAAAAACATTTCAATTTCTAATATTTTGGAAGAGATACCTTGAATATTTTGATGAAATAATTTCAAGGTTTGCTGCTGACCCCCTTTTTGACATCTAGTTACTAGAGAGCAAGAAGATACTTTGTTATTGGTAGACATAACTATTCTGTTACCGGTATCCTCTGTTGTCTTACGAACTAGTTTAAATTATTATTCAGAGTTTGGCCCAAGACTTCAATATCATCACTTGGCAGTGAGTTACAACTACTTGTAGACCCCACATAAGTAAATGAATCTTCCATAGTGATACATGGAACCTCCTTCGTACAATTTGTATAGGAATTTATAGCAATAGTGCTACAGTTATTTAGGCTCGCCACCTGATTCTTAGTATTATTACTAAACAATGTGGATTTAATTACACAAGACTTCGACATACTACTTATGTCTGAGTTAATATAATAAGCTAATAGCCTTGCTATTGTATGTCTAAAACTAATTGGTAAATACACAGTATTCCTAGTCGATTTTAAGTGTTCCACAAAACTATTTGTGTCAAAAAACATAAACTTGTCACTATAATGACCTGCTAAGAAATGCATGTGTTTATTTAGCATATGAATATAATTATTTTGTCTAATTGACAATTTATCAAAATATGGGAATGCACACAATATTATTTTATTACATTTTAACTGTAACATCTCAGTTACATTGTCTGTGATATCTGATTGTTTTACTTTTAAACTATTACCTATACAAACAGTAATGTTGGTATTAGAATTATAATTATTGTTTGTTAATAATGCTGCCATAATATGTTTGTAATTTGAGCCTGGCATACAATAATTCTGTGTAGAATAACTCAGGTTGTTACTAACTAATTTACCTAAACCTCTTCCAAAACTGTCTGAGAACATAACTGAATGATAACCACTATTCACAGACGAAGAACCACCAATTTCAGGCTGTTCAACTTGAACTGAATCCTGTCCAAAATCAATTTTATCTTGTTCAATGATACAGCCTTGAGACAAATTCTCTGCCTGGGACGGGACCACCGTTACCTCAGGCTGTACAGCATCAGGGTTTGATACTGTCTGGCAAGTACACTGACACATGACTAACTCATTAGCAGCGAGAATGTGTTCTTTTATTTGGTTCTGAGATTGTACATATTTATTGTAAAGAGAACTCAATTTTGCTTCAAGTATTTTTATATCAGACTGTAAGTGCTGTGTATCAATTTCATATATATTTTTGCTGTCTTCTAGTTTAACCCAGATACTGCGACGGGACTTTTAAAAGGCCCAAAAAAATAACTAAATCTACCTGCATTTTTCATTATTTTTCAATTACTTGACATACATATTCATATTATTAGCTTACTTAGTACCTGTTCACCTTTTATTTGATGCAGTTACGTTCCCAACTGGACACACATTTTCATGTATATTGAGTGTTTTTGAAGATCTTGGAGTTTTTTTTTTACAATGGCTGCACAAAGGTAAGCGTTTATGTTATTTATATGCAGAATCTGATGGAATTCGCTTTTATATTTATATGTCAGTTACTTCATCAAAATATAACTTCATTTGTTTGGGTCGAAACGCAAAATAAATGTTCTTTTTTTACGTTTGAAATTGATGGCCTTTTTAAAGCCCCGTCGTAATATAGGGGTTTATTATATGATAATTTCTGTTTTAGCGTGAGATTAGTAAAAGCGCTCAATCTCATCGAAATTGTTGATGAGTTAGAGCGAGATGACAAAGACACTTTGTTGCCGAACCAAATAACCATTTTCCCACCTGAGAATGCCAACGCGGATGTTACTGACGTAGACTCAGGAGATGAAGAGTTCGTAACATTACAAAATCTTCCGGGTAGGTAAAGTAATTATGAATTTATTTCGTTTACATGTCAGTCATGTGAACCGACGAGTAGGTGTGTTACGTGCTTTGTATTATAACAATATGTATATAATTTTCTTGCAGGCTCTCAGCTAAGAGCTCCAGCTGAGGTAACGTTCTCTCAGAGTTCTGACGAGGAAGACGACGTGCCTTTGTCGAGCTTGCGTAAGAGAAGACGCACAATTGACACGATCGGTGAAGATAGCGAAGTTTCAAAGAAAATAGAACGTCTAAGTGTCCTCTTACAACCAACAAAGACTTCAAAAAGACAGATAGAGGTTCATATGAGTACAAATCTAGTTTACCGGAGCACATTCTAGTTTGCAAGTGGAATAACAACAGTGTTGTTACTGTTGGATCAAATGCTGAGACTGTAGAGCCATTGAATAAAGTTAAAAGATTTTCACAAGGTCACAAGAAATATGTGCGTATTGATCAACCCTTTGTTATAAAAAATATAATGAAAATATGGGAGGGGTAGATCGGTCGGATCAGAACATAGGTTTGTATCGAACTTTTATTCGTGGCAAGAAATGGTAGTTTTCTCTTTTCTGTCATAGCCTAGATATGGCTGTACATAATGCATGGCAACTATATAAGCGGGACGGCGGAGAATATGATCACCTTACTTTTCGCAGATCGCTGGCAAAGGGTTTGCTCGAAACCTACAAAAAGAGCGATAAGAGAGGAGCCTGTCCTACAGCTAGGTCTCATCGAGAATCATCTCGATATGATGGGGTTGATCACTTAGTTCAATATAGTGCGCCTCAACTAACATGCAAAGTTTGCAAATCAAAAAGCTTTTTTATTTGTCAAAAGTGTAAAATTCATTTACACCCCAAGAACTGTTTTATGGTATATCACAGTCAAACTCAGTAACGAGGGCATTTGCATGTGTGTGTGTGTATTTCTATTGTAATAATACAACTGTAATTTTGTGTTCTTTTTCTATCTAAATTGATTAAATACTGATTCTACAATATTTTGTTTCATAACTAGACCGCCGTACATGTATACGACCCCCATATTACGACGGGCCTTTTAAAAGGCCACCTTTTTCTGGGTTTTCCCGAAAAGTTGAATTTTTTTCATTATTTTTCCTAGTTATAATGAGTCATATAAAGAAACATATCCAAAAATCACGGTTATCGGAGGCTAAAAATAGTTTCAGTAACATCTGGGTTAATGTAATAATTCTTTAATTTATTAATCAGGTCAACACGTTCTTTCCTGAGTGGAATACTTTTAGAAAAGTTTTTGTGTTGCTTTTTAAACTGATTACATTTTTTTATGATTCTATTCAGTTTTGCATATTTTTTCAATTTGTTATGACTAGATTTATAACTACAGTTCTGTTTCAATAAGGAATCTTCAGTTAGGTCAATTGTGACTATTGAATGAGGGTTACAATTAGAATTTAGCAATTCATTAAATAAGTGGTTTGTTGCCTTAACCTGAGTACTTTGTTTTTCATTTTGCAATTTGACAATACAACTGTTTGCCTGAATTAGTTCATCCTCTAAGTCCCTAACTTTACGTAAAGCCTCCTCATACAAGTTGCTACAGTTGTTGAAGCCATCCGTGATCACCCGCAGTTGGTCGCGTTCATTAACAACATCTTGATATTGCTGACTGAGGTCAACGAGCTCCCGTTTTAAGCATGTATTTTTATGTACCATTTTTCCTACCTCCACCTCACTTTCCTCTCTCTCCTGTAACATTTGTTGACATTGGAGGTTTGAAGCTTTTAATTCTTGGAGAGCCGTTCTCAGTTTAAGCTCCATATCCTGAGCTGTTGCCTTACGGGTCATCACAGGCATGGTTTCAGGTTTATGTAGGTACTGAAATTAGAATAAAAGAAACTATGAGAATCTAAAGGTAAGAAAACAAAGACAGTGGGAAATGAAAGGAATAATAAAAAAAATAAAAAAATTGGGAGAAATCAGTGCAATTTAAATGGAGAACTGAGGTAGGTTGCTGAATTGGCTTTAAAAGCTATTTTTTAATTAGTTTTGTTGCTCGCTTTTTATTGCCTTTAAATTTTGATTTTCTCAATGTGGGTAGGATGTCTTGATTAAAATATACTTGTAAGATTTAATAGTTTATAGATGACAATGCAAAATAACGATCATAGGCGTTATTGTTGTTATATATTATTGAAAAATATTGGACTAAAATAACAAAAATAAGGAATCTTGATGTTTACTAAGATGTAAACAAAGCGTTATAGTCTCAATGCAGTCCTTATTCGGAGAAAAAAGTTATCAAAACTTTGCGTGGATGTACTACTGAGATAAAGTGATGAATGTGTGCTATTAAAAAAAGTTAAAGTAAACAATACTTCCCCGTTTAATTCCTTAATTCAATCGTCAGCTTGCGGTTTTTTTTAGGTTACCGGTGACAGCCGGTAGGTAATAAAAACTGATTTCCTTGCTATATTTACAGGAATACAATAATCCTGGGTATTTATGGTTATATTACATTAACACAAACAATATTACACCCTTATTTTACTTATAAACTAATTAAATTTAATTTTAATTTCGTCTCATTCGCAATCAGGTTGAGCGTGCGAAGTGCCCGCGTCAGCGGCGCCTCACTTAGAAGGTTAGTCCGACAGCGCGGCTCCACCAGCAGGCGCGGTCGCCGTCGTCGCCACACGTACTTGTCGGGGACACACTGGCTCAACTGCCCTAAAATAATCGTATTATGCAACTTCCCTCTCAATATTTTGAAAATATGTGAGGCCAGTGCCAAATCCCTCCTAACCCTCAACTCGTTGTATCCCACCATACCTAAAATAAATAAGGTGGGATACATTAACGGATAAAATGGATAGACACCATAATACCTCATACATAAATATCTAATAAATTTATTTTGCATTCTCTCCAACATGAGACTATATTTAACCTCATGCGGAGACCAGATGACTGCGTTACATTCTAGCTGGCTCCTAACCAATGCGTTATATAGCGCAATGACAGCTTTTACGTTTGTGAACCCTCGGACTGATACTATAAGACTGATATTATAAGTTGGGGGATTATATTGAAGATAATAATGCTTGGCTCAATGCCGGTCCAGCTCCACAGTTACTAGGCCGCACAAACTAATCTTTTGGCATGTATAAATATTGTTGGACCCGTTGAAGACTGTAAAACATTATATTTTCATTTTATAGACTCAATGTAATTAGCATTGTATAAATTCATTAATTAACGGCACATGTGTGAGTACTGTGAACCTTCTACTACTTTTATATATTTTGTAATTGACTTGACTGCCCTGGCGGTTGGGAGTGTCATGCTCACTCAAAAGTCTACCTGATGGTGGCGCATGTGTTGGGTCATTCGGCTCCCTTAAATATGGTTGAGCCGAATGGTGCTAGTGCGTGCGTCATGTTCGTGAACGGACACCGTCAGTTTGGACTGGTCATCTCTCGGCTGCCACGGTTTATTTTAATGATTTGTTATTTTTTTTTTTTTCTCTTTATTTTTATTTAGGGACTTTTACACGATTGTGTATGCCAGTCCCATCGTACCTTACACAATATCATACTTAACTAAATCGTAACTTTGCAAACTTAAAAACTTTAAAGGCAGCCTCCGAACTAGGTGAAGACAAAATCTGCTGGAATATTCCTACATCATACCTATTTAACCTTAATTGATTAATTAAATCTGCTCTTTCAGACTGAAATCTGACACATTCCGTCAACAAATGCAAGACATCCTCTGGCGTTGCACATACCTCACAGTTTGGTGAATTCGTCTTCTTCATCAAAAATCCAAATTTATTGAGTGGCATGTGCCCAGACCGCAGTCTGTGAGCAATCACAACAAGCTGTCTACTTAATCTAGTATTACAAAACCATGTTATATGAGGAGGTTCCGATACCATAGATCTATACCATATCCCTTTATTCTTCGATCTTTCATCAAAATATTCTTTCCAGAGTTCATAGCACTTGTTTTTAAAAGGTACAATTTCCACATAATAGTTTTCAATATGCATTTCTATTCCCTCATCTGTCCCCAATTTTGCCAATCCCTTGTAAGCCTATGTGCGATGGAACCCATTGCAACCTCAGATCGAACCCGCTATTGGTTAACTTTTGTATCTTAGACAAAATACCATAAGCTATCGGTGCACCTCTGCAACCAGAGGCGCATCGAGCTATATGTTGTAAAGCGCTTTTGCTGTCTACACAAATTACTGCTTTCCTTTTGTCGATATTTTGTATATAAACAAGTGCTTCTGAGATTGCAAAGAGTTCCAGAGACATTACCGACACAGAATTAATTATTTTATAACAGCTATTACTATTATTTTCAGGTTTCAAAGGATCATAGTAGGCAGCGCCATTTCCATTAACGCTCTTAGACCCATCAGTATAAATAATATAGTAATCGTAATATTTTTCCCTCAGTTCTTTCAACACTTCTCTTTTAATTAAGTTATGCTCATAAGCTTTTTTAGGTTTTATAATTGAATCTAAATTAATTACAATTGTATTTTGAGTATTAATGTTAGTGACCCATGTATCCAAAGTAAACATTTCCAGCATGGGAGATGAGTTCACATTCTCTTCCTTAACTTCTTTAAAAACACTAACAAGTAACGGGACCTTCTTCTTTGACCAATATCTGGTGTGTCTAACAGCGCTAAGTTCTGACAACAGCTTGGTTGTTACATTATCTGACAATGCGCGCGCCTTTAAACAATACTTGACGGCTAACCACCTTCTTCTTAAATGCAGTGGAGGAACACAGAGCTCGGATTCCATAACATGAATCGGAGTGCTTCTAATGAAGCCCCCTACTACTCTTAAAGCCTGATTTTGTACCTTGACTAACTTGTAGATATTTGAATCTGCACTACTGTCATACAAGAAACAGCCATAGTCCAGTCTACTTCTAATTAAAGCAATATATAGCCTACGTAAGTGAATCTGATGTACACCCCAGGACGAACCCGTAAGAATTTTAGTACATTAATAAGTTTCTGAACCTTTTCGACAGTCTCATTAATGTGCTTGCCCCATCGCAACGTCTTATCTAGCCAAACCCCCAAATATTTGTAGGTAAGTACGGGATCAAGTTCACAATTGTTTACTACAAGCTGAATTTGTTGTTGTCTAAATCCCCTGCTAAAAATACAATATTTAGATTTACTATTTGATAATTCCAATCCTAATTCATCCAATAAAACGATAAAGACATTTAATGCATTTTGGATTTTATTCCTACACTCTAAGATATTATTGTAAGTTGAATATAGTACTAAGTCGCCTGCGTACTGACATGTAAAAACATCAATGATTTCCCGACAAAACTTATAAATAGCTATGTTGAACAGTAATGGTGACATAGGGTCACCTTGGGCTAATCCTTTTCCTGCATATCTGATCATATCAGTTCCCAAAAATTCAAAAAATTCAAAATTCAAATTATTTATTTCAAACAAACCATTCACAGGCACTTTTGAATTGTCAAGGTCGGTCAGTCAAAAAGATGAAGCTATTTGCACGTTCCAAAGCGTAGATCTCTATGGAGAAGAACGTGCAAGAAACTCCACGGACACTCTTTTAAATTATTTTTCTTTACAATTTTATGGTTACATCATTCCTGTTGAAATTATACAAACATATATGTGAGAACGATGTAAAAAGAAATGCACGTTAAAGTATCCGGAGTAAAAAAATAAAAATCAACAACAAATTAAAATAAAAAATCATTAAAATAAACCGTGGCAGCCGAGAGATGACCAGTCCAAACTGACGGCGTCCGTTCACGAACGTGACGCACGCGCTAGCACCATTCGGCTCAACCATATTTAAGGGAGCCGAATGACCCAACACATGCGCCACCATCAGGTAGACTTTTGAGTGAGCATGACACTCCCAACCGCCAGGGCAGTCAAGTCAATTAAAAAATAAATAAAAGTAGTATAAGGTTCACAGTACTCACACATGTGCCGTTAATTAATGAATTTATACAATGCTAATTACATTGAGTCTATACAACGAAAATATAATGTTTTACAGTCTTCAACGGGTCCAACAATATTTATAAATGCCAAAAGATTAGTTTGTGCGGCCTAGTAACTGTGGAGCTGGACCGGCATTGAGCCAAGCATTATTATCTTCAATATAATCCCCCAACTTATAATATGCTTTCTTGCATAGTGTGCGTTTGATAAAAGATTTAAATTTTGTTTCATTCAGTTCTAATATATTAGGAGGAATTTTATTATAACATTTTAAACAGTACCCCATGAAAGATGAGGATACTTTAGCTAGTCTGAAACTTGGTTGAACTAGTTGATCCCTATTTCTAGTAATATAATTATGTCTGTCGCCTCGTCTACTAAAAAGATGGAGATTCTTTCTAACGTACATAATGTTTTCATATATATATTGACAGGGTACCTTCATGATGTTAATATCCTTAAACAGTTCCCTTAGAGAATCACGTCGGCGGAGATTGTATATCGCTCTTATAGCTCTTTTCTGCAGAATAAAAATAGACTCGATGTCTGCAGCCCGTCCCCATAGTAAAATACCATAAGACATGATACTATGAAAGTAACTAAAATATACTAATCTCGCGGTATCAACATCCGTAAATTGGCGGATTTTTCTAACAGCATATGCCGCTGAACTTAGCCGTCCTGCAAGAGATGTTTAATGAGGACCCCATTGTAGCCTAGAGTCAACCGTAATCCCCAGGAAAACTGTTCTATCGACGAATTCCAGTTTCTCCTTGTTCAACATTATGTCACAATCACTACTTTTGACATTTGGTAAAGAAAATCTTATGCACTTAGTTTTTTTCCCATTTAAAACTAAATTATTAGCAGTGAACCAATTTTGGACCTGCAGAAGGGCGTTATTTACGTCCTCAAGATTATTACTACGTCTGTTTATCTTAAAAATCAAAGAAGTATCGTCGGCAAACAAGACCATGTTTAGTTGGTTTTGCAATAAATGGGGTAAATCATTGATATAAACTAGAAATAAGAAAGGACCTAAAATCGATCCCTGCGGGACGCCCATTTTCACGTTTAATCCCGACGAATTAACACCGTTTATTTGGACTAATTGCTGTCTATCATTCAAATAAGATTTTACTAAGTTTAATGCTGTTTTGCCTAGTCCGTGATGCTTCATGAGTAATGTTTCGTGATTTACACAATCAAACGCCTTAGATAGGTCGCAGAAGATGCCTATGGCGTCTTGCGCCTCTTCCCACGCATTAAAGATATGTTTTAGTAAGGTGACACCGGCGTCAGTTGTACAACGTCCTTTGGTAAAACCATACTGTTTATCGTGTAAGATGTTATTTGTGTTAAAATGATTAAGCATTTGATTAAGCATTACCTTTTCAAATACCTTGCTAAATACTGGCAATACGGACACCGGTCTATAGTTATTTGTGTCTTTACTGTCCCCGGATTTAAAAAGTGGTATAACTTTACTGTATTTCATCAGATCCGGAAATACTCCTTGATCCACACATAAATTAAATATTAAAGCTAAATACGGCGCTATGGTCTCAAAAATTGAGGTACATACTTTGATAGACAATCCCCACAGGTCTTCTGTCAATTTAATCTTGATTTGTTTAAAAACCTTTAGTACTGTTATGGGGTTTATATGTTTAAACTCAAATTTAGTTGGGCAGGCTGACACGTTGGCCTGTAATAAATCAAAAGCCAGCGAAGGCGAGGAGTTTAAGGCTTCAGTTGTTTCAATAGGGATACTGGTAAAGAAATTTACAAATTCTTGAGCAACTTTCTTGTTATCGCAAATAAGACCATGAGGAGTCTCCAATGTGTAATCAGTATTATGTCTTTTGTTCCGCTTTTTTTCATTATTAATTATATTCCAAACCGTCTTTATTTTATTTTCTGATGCTTTAACCTTATTGCTAATATATAAGGCCTTAGCTGCCTTACAAGAAATTTTATAAATTTTTGAGTAGGTAGCAACATATTTATTAAAAGTTTCAGTCATAATAAATGGCTTAAAGCCATACAGCTCATAAAGTCTATCCCTACTTATTCTCAGTGCCTTAGTCGCCCAGTCACTAAATAAAAACTTAGGGCAAATAGTTTTAGTTCTCTTTTTAAAAGTATTATTAAACTCAGTTTGGACTACTGAAAACAATTCTGTATACAAAATACTACCATTATTCATTGTGAAGTCCCGATCACTTAACTTGGTAATTAAAGTGTTGTTAAATTTATTTAAATTACCGGATGTTATTGGTCTGGATTGTATTTGCACTTGTTGAATAGGTATATTGCACTCAAAAGATACCATTAGCCCGCTGTGATCTGAAGGGAGCTCATTTACAATGGCTTTTTCTAAATAGTTGCAGCAACAAAAAACATTATGTATACATGTAGCAGTAGCTGTAGTTATTCTAGTTGGTTCTATGAAAACATTTGACAAATTGAATGATTTAAAGAGATTTAATAATCTACTGCTATCTGAATTATTTTCTAAAATATTAATATTAAAGTCACCACAGATAATTACTAATTTATTACGAGTTGCAAGTTTTGCCAAGACATCTTCCATCACTGACTCAAATATAGAGTAGTTCAGATAATTAGGGGGTCTGTAAACGCACACTATGACATGCTTATCCAGCTCAACACAGGAGAGTTCAATGCTATGTTCAACTGACAGCTCAACTATGTCTCTACGAGTTTTAAATTTAATACAACTTTTGATTAAGATTAATGAACCCCCACGTAGCATTGGTTTGCGGTTAAAACAACTTCCCACATTATAATTCTCATAATTAATGAGCATTTCAAAATCCTTTAGCCAATGCTCAGTAAAACAAATAATGTCAAACATTGTTTTTTCTAAAAATAATTCAATTTCGAGTTGTTTCGAAGCAAAACCTTGAATATTCTGATAAAATAATTTCAAGCATTTCAGCTTAGCTCCTTTATTATAATTAGCTGTGTGAGAGCTAGAAGATACCTGGTTGATCGTAGATGTGGCTATACTGTTATTGATATCCTCTGTTGTCTTACAAATTAGTTTAAAGTTACATCCGGAGTGAGCCCTAAGAGTCCCATGCCATCACCAGGCAATGAGACACATGGAACCTCCTTCGTACAATTATTGTAAATATGTATAGCATCAGCGCTACAGTTATTTAGTGTGTCCACCTGAACATTGGTATTATTACTAATAATTGTGGTGTTAATTATAGAACGTGACTTCGACATACTACTTATGTCTGAGTTTATATTATATGCTAATAGCTTAGCTATATGGTGTCTAAATTTAATAGGTAGATACACTGTATTCCTAGTCGACTTTAATTTCTCAACAAAATTGTTGATATCCGCAAAAACAAGTTTGTCACTATAATGACTCACTAAGAAATGTACATGCTTATTAAGCATATGAATATAATTGTTTTGTTTATTTGACAATTTTTCAAAATATGGGATAGCACACAATTTAATTTCTTTACAATCTATCTTTAGCAACTCAGCGACACAGTCTGTTATATCATCTTTTTTAACATTTAAACTATTTCCTTTAAACACAGTAATATTGGTATCTGGTTTATATACATTTCTAGTAACTAATTCCATTATATGCTTGTAGTTTGACCCAGGCATGCAATAATTCTGAGTAGAATAACTCAGGTTGTTATTTAATAATTTTGCTAAACCTCTTCCTATACTATCAGAGAACATAACTGAATGAAAACAATCATGACTATTATTAAATGGACTGTTATTAAATGGACTGCTAGCAATCTCAGGCTGGTCCATTTCAAACAAATTATGTGCAATACCAGTTGTCACACAGTCATGTGACAATCTCTCAGCCTGTGACGGGTCCTCCGTTGACTCAGGCTGGACAGTATCAAGGTTTGATACTGTCTGACATCTACACTGACACATCACCAACTCATTTGCAGCCAGTATGTGTTCTATATATCCTATAATATTAGTCTCAACCTACATTATATTGGTTGGTCACCCTAATGAAAGGGACAGAGGGCTCTGGCGAAGCTATCTCGCTCGGATCGCGTATCGACAGCCTCTGTGCATTCCAGGTTGTAATATAAGTTCCTTGATGCAACGTGATTGAAAAAATGTCATGTGTCAAAACTGTCAAACGTGAAAATAACAAACGAAATAAACGGAGTTGAATGTTGTGTGTTCTGGTCGATTGTGTGTGTGTGTTTGTTTTAAGTACCATGCGAGGACATGCATCTGAATACACAAGGCACATCCGAGGACCTTTTCGGATGTCCTCGGATTGACCAGACCAATTCATCGTATTCTCCATTCGATTTTGAGCCTTTCTATGTACTTAATAAGGGAAACTTGATGTCGACCTCGGTGGACCTCGGATTGATCGCGGAAATTCATGTTCACATTCCGAACGTGTGTGAGCTCTCATAAATTTTTAACACACTACATTTACACTTCAGTCATATTTTAAGTACCTTGCGGGGACTTATGTGTTATTCTTCACACATATGTCCTCGGATGGAAGTTTTTCCACGCAGTGTGTTTAAAAGTCCTCATATTGATAGCTTTTCCGAACATGTGTATTCAGGTCCCCATTTGGATAGATTTCCATGTGTATTGGGCTTTTAATTGTTCCAAAAATGTCTGATTTTTAAAAATCACTTATTTCTCGAGTGATCAAAATAAAATTAATCTACAGAGGCCTTAAACTACGTAACAATGAAATTTTCGTCCTATGATGGTGAAATTGGGGATGACCATTTGCATGGAAGTACGTTATATTTACAGTACGAGACAAAAAGCTTTTGAAACTCTAGAACCATACCCATTTTTCTTTGGATGTGAAATCATCATATGACTTCTCCCGCTCTGGGCGGAGATTGAGGGCGACTGCTGACGCACAGGGCGTCTCCTTGGCGGCTGGGACGTGAGGATTGCCTCTTCCTCACCCATCTCGCCTCCTCCTTCGCTTGCATTTCTGTTTTGTAAAAGGAGGTGACTGTTTCCTACGGCCCTCTCCCTCCGGACCATGGATTGGACCAGGGCCGAACGCGAGAGGTCACCACCGCCGATCGCCGCTACAAGAACAGACCTCCATCGCATGCATTACCGTGTCCTCGAATACGACACGATTGTGGTGGGCTCAGCTTTGGGTTGCGATTGTGACAGTCGCTTATTCCATACGACTATCAGATCGCGTCGTAGCTTGCTCCACCGTTCTGTTATTTTAATTAAGTGTGTACGTTAATTTTTTTTTATGGTTAAATCTATAGAACTCCCTTTAGCATTTTAGGTTGTAAATTGAAGCAAAGATAACACTGAAAACAAGCAAATTTTTTTTAAACTGCCCCCAACCTGGCTGTATAGCTGTAATCAATGACAATCACTGTTGCAACACTACTACATTTATTCAACCATCATCCTTATTTCTGACCAGAAACAACAGGGCTCGGTTCTAGAGCTACCACTGTGGAATATTAAACTGGATATGACTGGGCACTGCACTTCTTGACGGTGTCGATGACATATGTTACGCTGATGATACCCTGGTGACGGCCCGGGGGCAATGACATTGGCAAACGGAAATACTGGCCACGGCAGGGGTTATGCAGGTCGTCGGAAGAATCCGGCGTTTGGGTCTCGAAGAGTGGCTTTGCATAAGTCCGAAACCCTCTGTTTCCCCATTGAAACCTAGGAACAAGCCACCTCGGGATTCACATATTGTGGTCGGTGGCGTTCGCATCAGTATCGAGCTAATGACGAAGTACCTTGGACACGTCTTCGATAGCCAATGTGACTTTGAGCCGCACATTCAGCGGCTGGTTCCCAGGTTGATGTGCATTGTAGGTGCTCTTTCGTGGCCTGTACACAATTAGCAGGGCCGAACGCTTCCTGCAGGAGACTATGTGGGGATCGTGCGGTCCATTGCCCGCCCGCCTGCCATTTATGGGGTGCCTGTGTGGCGGTAAACCTGATAGCCCGAAACGCCGTGGCACTGCGAAGACCGCAGACAGCGATGGTTATTAGGTTCATGAGTGACTGGATAAGCGACATGGCGCCCTCAGTTTCCAGCTGACTCGGGTGCTTACTGGATACGGATGCTTTGGGAAGTACCTGCGTCGCATGAGTCGGAAGCGGATGCTCGTTTGTCACCAATGCGTGGAATGTCCCGAGGACAACGTGCAGCATACGCTGGAGGAATGTACAGCGAGGGCGCTGGGGGTGGTCTGGTGGTCTATCGCTTCCGTCTTCGTGGAATGCCGTCAAAGATACATTCAAAGGAGACGTCGGAGAGGGAAAGAGAGCATACCTCTCACTCCACCTGCACCAGAAAGGCAGCCGTGCGTCGACGGGAGCTCAACGATCTCCGGGCACCATGAGGAAAGGGGCGTCGAACTTTGGGCGGAGACGTTGCCTGACCAGTGAGGCCTAAAGAACCATTGAGCAATATGTTACGTGAATGCCTTTTATGGAAGTATATACCATATTAATATACCGAGACTCCTCCGTGCCTTGGAAAGCACGTTAAGCTGTTGGTCCCGGCTGTCATTTGTAGATCTTTGGCAGTCGTTACGGATTGAAGCCAGAAAATCTGACACCAGTGTTACCAAGAAGTACCGTGTTAGTCAGTTAATGGGTTGTAGAGGTCTGGTAGGCAGCCGCTCCTCGTAAAATACTTGTATTCAGCTGAATCCGGTTTGACTGGGAGCCGACCCCAATATAGTTGGGAAAAGGCAAAGCAGATGATGATGCCTTTTATAGGAGTATGTGCTGCTGCGGTCGTTGAATCAGCCACATTAGGTGATGGTGTGCGACGATGATAGTCGGGGGTGCGCTTGAACAATATTGTCTTTCGAGCTCCAGAATTATGGTAGCAGTAGTTCTCCTCTCCGTTTGAGCAGCAGCTACATAACATCACCACGACTATGTATTGCTATGAAATATCAACAAAAAGCACACAGAGTTTCAAGACGCTACAAGTAACCGTTGAAGAGTTGTCTCACATGGAGACAATTCCAGCAGTAGCTACATAACATCACCATAACAGATGTATCACTATGAAATGTAATATCAACAAATAGCACATAAAGTTCCAAGACGTTATTAGTAACCGTTGAGGAGACAATTCCAGCGAAAGCTTCATAAAATCACCATGATCATAATATTGTTATATCACACTTACATTTTTAACGTTTGTCAGTTAAAATCAAATAAGATCCTCTGATGGTACTTAAATCAAGAAATTGACGTGTGTGAATAGAATTGCCGACATGAAGATGATTCAAATATTATTACGGTAAAATTATAAGTGTGTTAAAAAAAATTATTGGAAATTTTCAAAAGGTCCTCGCTTTGTACACCGTCTACTCGGAAAAACGTCCTCGTAGTGATCATGAAAAGTCTAGTACTGCGTCCTCACATTGTACAAGAAATGAGAAAAGGTGTGTTAAATTAGGTCCTCGCATTGGTGTCCCTGGTCAGACGGTTAAGGTCCTCGTTTGGCTCACACACAGGTCCTCGGATGGTACTTCCCAGGCGGGTTTTCGAATGTATTTAGGTCCTCGCACTGTTCATAGGAAGTCATATCAAAAAAAGATTGAGATAGAGCTATACGAATAGGCTCATCAACCTAAATATTGTTTTCTCTTTCTTTCTGTCTTGTTAAGAAAGTCGTAAGTCGTCGTTAACATGGTTTTCTAGAAGGTCCTCGGATGGTGACTTACAGCTATAGTCCTCGTATGGATGTCTGTACAAGTAATGGTGTGTGTAGAGTGGAGACCGCATATGGGCTAACGTAGCGTGGGAGGCCCTGTGGCACGATGGATCGATGATTTAAAGAAAGTGGCTGGCAGCGGATGGATGCGGACTGCTTAAGACCGAGATGGTTGGAGCTCTTTTGGGAAAGGCTTACGTTCAGCAGTAGACGGCAATTGGCTGATATGATGACCCCATTGGTTGAAACCGACTATTGGAATTGGAATAAACCTGTAGCGGCATTGATGCCGCCACAAAAAATCAGCACAGTAGAATCAACATCACAACAAATGAGACTCGCAGCGCCATCTATCTCAACAGCTGCGAACTAACTTGACAAAATCCTATATCAGAGTTTACCGTGCGATTAGAACATATGCAAAGCCCAAATATCAACTGCCGGGCAGTTGCCCACCAGACATCAACATCCGTCTGGTCGGAGGATCTTCCCCACAGACCAAATAGGTTAACTTCCCTTTTCAATGGAGGTATGCGGGACTTTATTGTCTGTTCCGCTACCCCCCAAACCCGCCACACAGTTACATTATATTATCTTTCTGAAAATTTCTTACTTATAATTTAATAGGCTAGATATATATAAAGCCCGGTAATATATGTAATGATAGACCTAAGCGTGGGCTTGTATAAAAATTTCGCTTTCATCTAATTGGTACGAAACCAATCAAAACAATCAAGTTGCTTAAAAATGCAAACAATTATATTTTGTCGGTAGTAGTGTGTTAACAAATTATACTTAAAATAATAAATTACTGTAGACTGATACTTATGGAGCAGCTTCCCTATCTGCAGTTCGCTTAGGGCAACTGGATCCAAGGTAGCCCCTCTCCCCACAGCCATAGCACCTAGGGCTGTATCCTTTCACACGGTCGCGAACTGTAGCCGCTGCAACCTCTTAAACGCGATGGGAATGGTGATCCTGCCGCACAGCTTCCACCTCCAGTGCATGAGCCAAGGCGTTCTTAAGCGTCCCATGGTGCCCAAGACTCACTGCAGCTCTAACCTCAAGGTCGCGGATGCCGTCGATAAATGCCTGGACCAGGTTCCCTTCAATGAGCGCAGGTACAGACTCATACTTTTCGAACCAGCTTTTCCACTTCAAGGGCCCACTGCTGCAGGTTTTCATTGCTGCGTTGCACGCGGTCCTTGAGCTGCGCACAAAACACGTGTTCCAGATGAGCGTTACCATATCTGGCTTCCAGCGCCTTAAGGAGCTGCTCGTAAGTTACTTCCTTACCGAGAGCTTCCAGGACAATTAAGGCCTGGTCGCGCAGACCTAGGGTGAGGGCAGTCATGGCCTGATTTTAATTCCAGCCGTTAGCTTTCATAACAACCTCAAACTGTATTTTGTACGCCGACCAGGAAGATGTCCCATCGAACGGCGGCACTTTGAACCCGCGTAGCGAAGGTGTAGTAGCTACGGGAGTTGCAATTCCATTTCCTGCCTTATGGTTGTATATTTCTTTTTTTTATTTCAACAATCTAGGATTCAACTTCTACCAGGCGGATCTCGTGCTGAACCACCTTATCTTTTACAATCTTTATTTATTTGTCAAAAGTGGCATGCAGATCTTTCATGATGAACATCTGTTCTTCCTGGCGGCGCACCTGCTCTTCCTTATCACGCTGGAGCTGTTCTTCCAACCGACGGGCCTGTTCCTCCTGCCGGCGGGCCTGTTCCTCCTGCCGGTGGGCCTGTTCCTCCTTCCGGCGGGCCTGTTCCTCCTTGTCACGCTGGAGCTGTTCTTCCAACTGACGCGCCTGTTCCTCCTGCCGGCGAGTCTGTTCCTCCTGCCGGCAAACCTGTTCCTCCTGACGGCGGGCCTGCTCCTGCAGCATCATCATCAGAACTCCAAAGTCTGGTGCTGCAGATGCTGGAGCTGCTGTGAAGAGGCCGGGCTCCATGGTCGGCAACTGGCCCTACAACGTCTGCGGCGTTGCACCTCCAAAACGCCTCTGGTCCGTCTCTTGCTGTCGTTGACTTCGGGTACGGATACCCTCCGTGTCGTCCTTCGGTAGAATCGGCATAGATTAAATATTCACTCTTCTGACATCAATTGTTACGAGCTTAGGGTTCGTGACAATAAAAACAGCCGATAAAATAACCAAAATGACACTTTAATTAATCAACACTAATTACAACTTTAAACCTCACTAATTATAAAACACAATTTCACCACTGATCACTTTAATTCGCAGTCGAAGTTCGCTCTCGAAGTTGTCGCTTGTATTGCAAATTCAATACTGACTCGGTCGCAGGCTATGCGGGCCTTATATAGGTCGGCAGATAATTCCAGAACCTTCTAGTATAGAATCGTCTAGAAAGTTCGAGTACATACCGGTCCCGACTAACCAGATATCGAAAACTCTAGAATGTTCTAGCATCGAAATGTCTAGAAGGATCTTGACTCTACTAGTTCTGTTACTCGATACTGGATGGCGCTAGTAATAACTTTTATCGTTATGTACCCGGCATTCATTCTGGCGCGTAACAATATACATATTTGAAATGTGCTAATTAAGTCCTTTAGATTGATACCCAACACGACCATATTAATAAAAAAATAAATTTAGTTCATGTCTTAATGCGCCCTAGAAGGCGCCACATACAAGTGATTGCAACGTATAGCCTATAATCAGTGGACAATTTTGACGCTTCCATTGACACCTCATTTGTCAAATTATGATAAATGGTATAGAAGTTATGAGGGAACAGATGAAACATACATAATTATGTACATACATACCGGTCAAATTCAAAACCCTCCTTTTTGCTTCGCCGTAGTCGGGTAAAAATTGAGCTAACAATTCTATCATATGGTAGGTAGGTATTTCCATTCACGTTACTTCTTTGTTGACTACTATGCTTTACATTGACATATTTTGTCGGCTTTATTAAACGCACTTTATAGTGAAAATGGGAAAAAAAATTCGTTTTTTGACGTATTTGCCGCATTAACAGCTAGATTAAATAGGGCCATAAAATTCCAACAGACTTTACTTCCAGTTCTTCGACTTTGCAATCATTCGCAATGTTGGATTCCGATGAGGCTGAGTTTGAGGAATTAATAAAAGTTGTTGGCGTTTATTTTAGTTCAATCACAGATTTAATGTCACCAACTGCATCGGAATGCTTGAAAGTCATTTCTCTGTTCAGAAACTTTAAGTCGTTTTTTGTGTTTGACACTTTTTTTTGTCGTGCTATTTTTCCTTAATGTCTATCAGCGGTCCAACATCACCCTCAAATATGAATTCACTCTTCTGAAACACCCTATACATAGTCATATTTTCAGGCTTCTGACAACACGTCAACACTCTGAAAGATTTTCAAATAACAGCAGGGACTAATGGCTTTCCGTAACACGGAGGAGTCTCAGTATGTTACATATTATTATGACCACCATCAAAGAACTACTAAAAAGCGTAGCTTAACCGGCAGTTATTATTTAGACACGAGCGCTTCCTCCTCATCTTTTTACTACACTATGTATAGAATTTTATCGAATTCATCCATGCTGCTAAGAAATTCCGAAATATTGGTGTTCATTTCTCAGTGTCTCCTATCGCAATAACTCTGTAAAAGGATAGTGGGTCAGAAAGTGTGGCTTTCGGAATGAATTGGTAAAACGATAGCTTTAATAAAGTTCGGTCGGTTTTAGGTTGTGACTAGTAACGAATCTAGATTGAATTAGTTTAAAGCTTCGTATGAAGTTTCAGTTTTGAATAACTATGGCAGGCGCCGGATAAGCTTTCCCTAATATCCTTTCGTGGATGAATACCCGAACAATAATATTTATGAACCATTTTTCATTACTAGAGAACGTAAAGGATCACGATAGAAACCGATTCAGGATAGCTTTATGTTTTTATTTCTGTTTTTGATTTAAGAAAGTTAATAAATGTAGGTGGGTCAATGACCGTTATTGCACATTTATCTAGTGTCTACAATAGTTTTAGTTGAATAACAATTTTGCTAATTTGGAGATTCTCTAACTAGACTACTAGTTAACTCAGCACCATTTTCTATCTAACCCTTAATTATCAGCAACTGGCCATGTCCCGGGTTTGTGGTAAATCTTTAACGTTTCTTATCCAGTATCTTTAATTTGTACTGCTGTGAGTAGATGATCACAATATGTAATACAACAGCTTAACAAAACTTTATATTAATATTTCAGAACAGAGTCTATAGAAATAGTTGTTGGTAACAGGATCCTATTAACACCTTACAGATACCAAAACAGTAGCTATATGTAGAGTTGTAGACAATAAATATACATTTCTTCCAGCATATTGACCCAAGAATTTTCATAAACAGCACAAAGGGAAGAAGAAATTCGTCTTCAGCAACCCTTACTATATTTAGAAACAAAATGCCCAATATATCCAAGATAGTTGCATAGAATAGATAGTTACAGAAGGTCAGTTTCACACAACGAGCATAAACAGGCCTACGCACACATTGTCGCCAATTACCTTTTAGTGACGAATATCTGAATCTAAAATACCTATGTCTCTAGAATAAGCCTGAGTACGATATGATTAAGATCTGACGACCGCTGTAATCATGTAGGTAGGTACATTGATTTTCTCTGAATAACTGTTACTGAATTATCATCGCAATGATATCGGGGTCTGTTCCCCTAATGTGGCTTTCTCACTGAACAGTCGTTTCTGACTTATCATCGCAATGATATCGGGGTCTGTTCCCCTAATGTGGCTTTCTCACTGAACAGTCGTTTCTGACTTATCATCGCAATGATATCGGGGTCTGTTCCCCTAATGTGGCTTTCTCACTGAACAGCCGTTTCTGACTCATCATCGCAATGATATCGGGGGCTGTTCCCCGAAAGTGGCCTCCAACCTCCCCTTATAGCCACCCCGAGCCTCGCATCTTAATGCTGGTCTGATATGGTCTCATTTCTGAATCTGATCGCTGTTAAAACAATACACACACATCGACAACATTGGAAATCAATATTAAATGAATCTAGTCCATCTGAAGACACGTGCACTGAGATTAAACAGGTTCGCTCACCAATATACTGCTAGCTCCCACCAGCTCCGACCCGCAGGCCCAAGTGAGTCCGGGAGCGCGCGCGCGCTGTCCATCTGCGCTCGCACTGCCCCCCCTCTCTCTGTCTCTCCCGCCATCACGCCACCTCTCAACTAGTTATCTGTACCGACCTATAGGCCTATACTATAATTACTTCGCATTCGCGACACTCCCGCCCAAGGGAAAGATAATTGAAAAATTTGATCTATTGACACATAGCTGTTTAATCAAGATCATAATATGATTACAATAGATATACATTTCAGATTGATGACGGGTTATAACTGAGTTCTGTTTACCACGATTGATGATACAATTGATTCCAACTGATTATTTATCCCTAAGTTTCAAATCAACACTGATTATTGAAACAATCTGCTCAACAACTGGGATGTCCACTATTAAACTCTCTCTTTTGCCTTGGCTGCTGATGCCCTGATTGTCTTCTACTGGTGTCTGATATTGACTGAACTATGGGTGCGTCATTGTTAACTGGTTCATCGTCTTGAGTACTTCGAGACTCTTGGTTTAAACTGACAGGATGGTCGCCTTGTACTGATTGTTCCCTCTGAAAATCTTCAGCTGGGCTGATTCCGACTGGCGAACCATTCTCCTCAGGGGACGATTCTGTACTTTGATCGTCAATCTCCAATGGGAATAGATGGCTTACTGAACGGGTCAGTGTTTCTCCTGATGATAATTAAACATTGGCTACTCTAATCTGCCCACCCGATCCATAAATCAACTCTGCTATTTTGCCAACTTTCCAATGTGCCTTATTACTATAGCCGACTAAATTTGAACTGTCTCTGCTAACTTTGGGGCCGATTAACAACGACTCCAGGTTGTTTGTGTTTGTCGCTTCATTCACGGAGGCTAGTCAAGTATTGATTTGTGAACATTTTGGCGAATTCTGATATGATGACTTGACCACGTTTCCATCCGTCAATCAGATTCGTCTTGGTTACTGTGGCTGACTCTAAGAAGTCTCGATTTGTAGTTGTCAAAGTTCCGCCTACGCGTAGGAAATCTGAAGGAGTCAATGTTATGCTCTTACTCCGCGCCTGCAGTTGTCAGTGGCCTTGTATAAATTACAGTTTCGAGTTCCTTGAATATTGTGCATATAGTTATGGTTTATGAGATGTTTGTCTAAAGTTCTTTTCATACTATGTTTGACTAAATCTACAAGTCGTTCATAAATTCTTCCGAACCATGAAGCCAACTCTGGAATTAATTTCCACCGCTGGTGATTCTGAATGCAATACTCTGCACCTCTGCTGTACCTAAGCTTAAATTGCATAGCATTGCCTGACACGAATAATTGAGATAAACCTCTTAGAGCGACGAATCTCATAATGGCTAGTAAACATTCTTCTGCTGGACCTCTAAATGTATAGATCTAATTGTTAGGCATGTAAATAGGCATACCCAACGTTTTTTATTAACACCCTCATCCACAAGCAGTGGACCGAAATAATAAAGGCCCGTAAAGGCGTACGGAAGACTAAGGCTGACTTTTTCTATTGGTAGATAAGGCATGGGTGGCAATTTAAATGGACTACCTCCGCATTTTATACACTATGGACACTTTCTGATGCAGTTCGTTTATAATTTTGTGCGTAGAAGTAGTATCTAGGCTCGTATTGATTAAATATGTGACAAAGTAATAAATCTAATTAAGTATCTGAATCTATCTTTACACCTCATAAGTCCTTTTCGTCTTTATATAATTTCAGTGATTTCGATAGGCTGGTTGTAATACCCTCAACTTCTTTAGGAAAATGTTTAGCCTGAATTTCTCATATTTTACTCTCTTTTTTGTTTGAATCTTCTACTATCATCGATTCTGGAATGTCTAGATTTGGTCTATTATTATCTAAAGGTATTGAATTCGAAAGACCCTCCCCGGCAATTGCAATTTCAGTATCTATATTGTGATGAACTTTTTGCCACTAATTTGAGCCAGCTTATAACTGTTTGACTATCAGTCCACAAAAAAATGTGCTATGGTTTGTTTATTTTTTAGTATTAAATTCGTAAAAAAATTGTTACAAAAATTATAAGTCCACATAAGTCTACCGATAAGTACTCCCAGCAATTCTAATCTTAATATCTAATCTGTAAGTCATTTTGGTCCTTTAACGGCACTAATCTAAACTTGCCAATGACAAAGCTGACAATATTATTAGTGCGCAAAGTACCGCTTAAATAAATTACTGTTGCATAAGCATGCATAGACAAATTCGTAAAAAATGTAGTAGGTACATATTCAATTTGCTTCGCGATTTAGTTTTTGTTTAAATCTTGCGCAAAATAACGATCAATGTGGAAATTCTTTAGACGTGCAAAATTTGATGCTATTTTTTGCCATCCCATAAAGTAGACCACTCAATTTGACATCCCATTTTACCTTTTCTTTCCATAATTTTTGAAAGAATAGTTTTGTTGGAAGAACTACCGGAACTTCGAGACCACACGGATTATAAATTGAAGCAATGACCTTTGGCTTTAACACGTCTCTTTTTGACACAACTGAGCTTGATTCTGTATTGAAGTTAAATTTCAAATATAACTGATCTTTATTTACGTTCCATATTAAACCGAGAACTTTTATGTGTTCACAGCCTTCTGCTCTAACTTATCTGGTATGGAAGAAACAAGTTCCTTTGAATTTGAATTCCATTCACGCAATGTAATGGACAAGCAATTAAATGATTCTTAAGGAGCACGGTACAGTTCATTTGCTTCTGAAATTGTCTGTGCGCCAGTTAAAATATTGTCTACATCTACAATTTGTTTCAGAAATATGTTGTTCGATTTACTTAAGTGATAATTATCTGATCGTAGCAAATACTGGTATTCAGCTGAAACCGGTTTGACTGGGAGCCGACCCCAATAAAGTTGGGAAAAAGGCTAGGCAGATTATGATCGTAGCATTCAGTAGGAATGAACTTAATATGACACCCAATGGGACACGACAAAAAACGTAAGTGCAACCACATTATCTGGATGAACTGTACGGTTTATGTCTTTGAACCAGAGAGATCGTGTTACATCCCTGTTTAAATCTTGTAGACCTAACTGTAAGAAAGCTTTCTTAACCTCTGCAACTATTCCTATAAAGTGTTCCCAAGACTTAATTAGCAATATGTAAGACTCTCCAACATAAGTGGACCACTATAATAGACATTCGTTTAAATTTTGATTGTCTGCAGTTTTGACTTACGAGTACTTATTACGTTTGCATGAATAAGACGAGTAAATCCTGTTCGAGTAAACTAAACTGTACTTTTAATATACTGGACTTATAGTAAGATTTGTTTCCAAATGTAAATATTGACAAAAATATTAATCTTCCGATATAATATGTGCGCTGGCCTACAATTACTAGGGTTGTCTGCAATAGCGAAGAATCATTATACATTATTAGTATGTATGGTATCAGTTGGTACGGATTTCACAGGCTATGTTATCTTAGTCGGACATAATGCTCGATTATGATTGCCGATCTTATTACAGTGTCGACATTTCCGCTTAACTCGGCAATTGTCCGCCCTATGGCTTTCACCGAAACAATTATAACAACGGTTTCCTAATTGAGCCTTCCTTTCTTGTAAGGTTTTGTGCACATTACATTCATCATTGAAATGGTCCTGCTTACAGAATATGCATTTAAGTGATTTATTTTTAGATGGCTCATCGGACCTATCACCATCATTTGTTCTCTTCTGAGAGGGCATTTTATGTTTATTATACTGTCTACTCTCATAGCTAGATTTTTCCTTTCTAAAGTCTGATTTAAATCTACGCCTTTTATTATCACTAGTTTCTCCCGATCTAACATGTAATGATCCTATTGTAATATTATCAGAAGCCTGTTTGTCATCGATAATTGTTGTATTCTTAGGTTTAGTATCTTCTGCAGTTTTCTTTAATCTACTTGATGTTTCCCTAGCTGAAATTATATATTCCAAGAACTTTCTAATATTATCAATAGATTCATCTTCGTTAGTTATCTTCATCCTTAATTCATAAATGAGGTCCTCGGGGAACTTTTCTAAAATCATTACTCTAAGATGATTGTGATTTAAATCTTCGCCTAAGGAACTTAATACTCTTAGATGTCTCTCAATTTCATTTAGAACGTGCCTGCAATCTTTGACCTGACTAGATTCCGCTGATTGAATTCTATAAAGTGCTACATAATGAGCATCAATAATTACGCTAGGTTTGCCATACCGTTCCTTTAATGTGTCGATAGCAATACGATAGTTTTTGTCTGTTGTGTCCAACCCATCAATTGCCTGTTTTGCGTCACCTTCGAGAACCGATTGAAGGTACAACAATTTATCGACATCATTAATATTTCTCTTATCAACGTTAGATGAAAACTGATCCCAAAATTGGTACCACTTTAGAACATCACCATCAAACTTGCTTAATTCCATTTTTGGTAACTTACTAACTGTGTTAACATTGTTGTAATCCTTTGTAAAAAGTGAGCAGTTTCGATTATTCTGCTTAATATTTACATCTATTTCTGCTATTAACTCTTCAGCCTGAATCTGTGTGGACGTATACTGACTAATTTCCTCAATGTTGATTTCTTTTATTAATTTACAATAATTGTGAATTTCCGAAACAAACATCTCATTTATACCTTTTAGTTTAGCACCAATTAATTCTAATTCTTTATATTTCGGATCTTCATCTGATAATAATTCCGTTAGGGCACACTGAGCAGAGCTTATGTTTGATTGTAGGGATTCATAAATAATTTTTAAACGAGATCGGGTAGCGTCTTCCATTATAAAAAGAGTACCAGCTAAATAATATCAAAGTGGACCTTTCTCTTCGTAAATGAATATCCCGAGTATCTAAAACAATATAACGTGATGTGAGATTAAGAATCTGAAATGCAATATATCTACAAACCGTAGGTACACATCAAACTAAAGAAGTGAATTAAATCCATCAAACATAATTATTAGTTTAGGTGAAAGACTGTTAAACTAAATCTAACAACATTTTAACTGGTTCACTTAATACATTCTATTTACTTAGTAGGAATACTTCTTTGATTACTAAGATTTCATATCAAATGAATAACATAATAATTTATTAGCTAATAAACTTTTACTAATTTCGTTGGTCACTGCGTAACGTAAAACTGCGTGCGTAAAAAATAATTAGATAATAAACTCCATTCGTACGTGCGCTCGGGTTTACAAAATAAATGTTTATTATAGTGACTGAATACTGTCCCGCGCATGATAATTATTTCTTGGAATCGACTAGACGCCGGGTAGGCTGGTACCAAAGACTATTATGGCTGGTACCCAAGCGCAGGCCGTGTAACCTGACAAACTACGTTAAAATCAAACTTCGCTTAAGTTTATAGTTTTAAACCCAAAAAAACAGGCATAAACTTAGTAATTACAACATGGAACTAAATAACTTAACACACACAACAGTTGAGAACGTTAAGAGTTTGGCTTAAATTTTGTTGATAATGTTTAAACTATTTCGCATATAACTTAAAACACTGTTCCATTTTTGAATATAATTGGTGAGTATAGCGGCTATTTGGACACCATGTGAAACTGACCTAGTAATAATTCTTTTAAATGCAGAATAATTTCAATCTACCCGCATTACTTTTCTTTGAACTGAACTGAACGAACTTTGAACGAAACATTATTTTTAAACTATAGTAATGAGATCCCAGCATCTCCACCATGTCGCCAATTACCTTTTAGTGACGAATATCTGAATCTAAAATACCTATGTCTCTAGAATAAGCCTGAGTACGATATGATTAAGATCTGACGACCGCTGTAATCATGTAGGTAGGTACATTGATTTTCTCTGAATAACTGTTACTGAATTATCATCGCAATGATATCGGGGTCTGTTCCCCTAATGTGGCTTTCTCACTGAACAGTCGTTTCTGACTTATCATCGCAATGATATCGGGGTCTGTTCCCCTAATGTGGCTTTCTCACTGAACAGTCGTTTCTGACTTATCATCGCAATGATATCGGGGTCTGTTCCCCTAATGTGGCTTTCTCACTGAACAGCCGTTTCTGACTCATCATCGCAATGATATCGGGGGCTGTTCCCCGAAAGTGGCCTCCAACCTCCCCTTATAGCCACCCCGAGCCTCGCATCTTAATGCTGGTCTGATATGGTCTCATTTCTGAATCTGATCGCTGTTAAAACAATACACACACATCGACAACATTGGAAATCAATATTAAATGAATCTAGTCCATCTGAAGACACGTGCACTGAGATTAAACAGGTTCGCTCACCAATATACTGCTAGCTCCCACCAGCTCCGACCCGCAGGCCCAAGTGAGTCCGGGAGCGCGCGCGCGCTGTCCATCTGCGCTCGCACTGCCCCCCCTCTCTCTGTCTCTCCCGCCATCACGCCACCTCTCAACTAGTTATCTGTACCGACCTATAGGCCTATACTATAATTACTTCGCATTCGCGACACACATAGACACGTACGTGCGGCGATCTCAAACAAATGCCAGTCGCGAGTGCGCTTGCACTCGCTGTACGTGAAGCGTGTCATATGTGTGCGTGCGTTTTCGTCCGCCTGTATAAAGCGGCCCTTCGGTACTATCTTGTGAGAGTAGAATGCCGAAACGCTTAAATCCGTCGAGTTCCCTCAAAGGCCTTTCAGCCTACGGCTGCAATTATAAAGAGACCTTTTACCGCCTATTTGTCGACGGTGACTCCGTGGATTTGCCTTTTTTGATTTTGTATTTAGCTGAGAAGTTGGATGTAGTTCTTTAATAGGGTGGGTTGTCTTATTGTGCATGGAGCCATGTCTTGGATATTATGGTTATTCGGACTTTGTAAATGGTAGGCGTATGAGTTGGTCGTATTTTGTTATTGTATCTTGAGGTAAGAGACAATAACAAAATATGACAGCAGAAGAAATAAATTGAAAGTACATAGTATTCCTAATGATGTGTAGGTCACAGTCTGGTTTTAAACATTCTCTACGATAATTAATTTTGCAAAAAGAAACTTTGCTAATCAGTGTCTAGTCTTTTCAGCTTCAATTAAAAAAGAGCCCTGAACTAGACAAGAAAGACAAAAAAACATTTTATCATAATTAACAATAATCAAACAGTCCAAAATCTTTAAGATCGATATTCGCTTACGAAATGTCACGTGGTAAAGTCATAGAACATATATTTTGACTTTTAAGAAACGTTATCGCTAATATTATTATGTTAGTAAATTATGTCTAGAGCTACTCGCCCTTGTAACCATATGACCTAATTGACGACCTATAAGTACCTACACAACCCATGCCTATTAGATATTACATCACTCTCATAATGCTGAACATCATAGCAAAATTTTGCTTTTCTGTTGCCCGACAAGACATGAATTATTTATCGCAAAAAATGTTTCCAAAACATATGAGTTTTAGCCTAACAAGTAGATGAAATTTTGAATTTATAATAATCGACCCTTGTCAAAATCATGCCTGTAGCGATAGCAAACAAAATGAACAATGTATAATATGATATTCTTTTACTGTTATAATTTATTTAACAGCTTTTTTGTTGACCATTTCTACTTTGTGTCAGAGGGCGTTTTTTACAAAATTCGATTTAATTTAAGTTTGATTGCCGTGCTAGTTTATTGGCATATCCCCCACTTATTGATAGACAACTACTAAATGCGAAAGTGAATTTGTTTGTTTGTTAACTTTTCACGCCTAAATCACTGAACGATTTCCATGAATGATGGTTTAGAGACAGATGGGACCTTGGTGGTCGAAAATCTATTTGAACGCAAGCGAAGCGGCAGGCAATAACAAATACAAAATAAAATTAAGGAAATCCTCATGCTACATAAAGAAGAAACCAACTATAGTAAAGACACAAAACAACAAACAAAATTACAACAAATTCTACACCCAACGTCTCTGCAATAAATTGCCACTTTGCTGTCCTAAGATTTACTCGAAGCCAAAGTGCCGAAAATCCGGTGAGGCATTTCTTAAAAACCATTTTATCATCTGTATAAAATAAGAACGCAATAGCGAAGCGGAACAGTAGCGTGCAACGGCCACATTCCCCCGTTTACACGTTGAAATTCTCTAGAAAACAATTCTGCGCATTCACCTAACGGCCCGCAGCGGTTGCTCTTATAAAGAAAACTGTGGTTCAGACGTCCCGGCAGATTGATATTCAGAATGAAGTTGGAGAAGAAATTTGCAAGGTAAGGTAAGTTGTAGGATAAGAGAAAGATAATATAATTGATTTCGTGAACTAGGTACATAATGTCAAAAATGAACTTCAAAACAAAAGACAATAATGAAGGAAATTCAAAATTTCAAAAAAGTAGGCACAAAATCTTTAGCAATTAGAATAGAATCAAGTTATTTGTTATTAGCAAAATGATAAATAAAAAACATGCAAAAAAAGACTCAATGCTCTGAAATACAAAAACCAATATTTAATTACAATTATTCAAATAAGATAAAATCCTACATTAAACATAATCTGAACACATTATTTAACACATTATTCCCTAATATACAACATCTGCTCCTCATCAAGTATTCATTACGATAGAAATGCAAGAATTTTCACACAACGCACGTGTGGCTAAGGTTTTATATTTTAAAAGTAAACGCTTCTTCGTGGCCCATATTGCGAAACAAAATGTTATGCGGAATCCACTGAGAGTAGGGGCCATAGAGCATAGAGCTGCTAGAAGCAACAATGTCGACACTCTCCGGGGTTTTTAATGAAACTACGAAATAAATTAGGAATTATTAAAAGTAATTCGTACACTCGCTTAAATAATTTCCATAATATTTTTTACCCAACTACGGTGAAGCAAAAGGAGGATTAAGATTTGAAAAAAGATTCCTTGGTCTATGATAGAAGCAAATGCTCAGCGTGTGGGTTACAAGTTACAATTCGCCTTACTGCTTTTTGTATTTCTCCTAATGTTCTAGTTGAATTTCTTTAATTTTTCGGTTCCTTTGTCTTTGTAATCTGAGTTGTTGTGCTGCTCAGAATGTTTATTTTTATCTTGAATGTGATCACGTCTGTTCCGCAAAGGGTTATACATTTATGGTATATAGAGGTACAATTTTTCACCCACAATAACTGAATGCATGTGAAGATGAGGTTTATTAAAATACTAGCTGTTCCCGCGACTTCGTTCGTGTGTATGTCGAAAAGTAAAATGATGTCGCTTGGTATGATCACTAAGATAAGATATACGAACAGTCAATACCTAGCATTGCTTGACTCCTTTTAGAATTAGGAATTTAGAAGAGTATTATGCAAGGCACTGGCTGTATCACATCTTCTGTTTAAGTAATTTTTCGTAATGAGAAACGTTTTAATGGTAACGCATCTCTCATTTCATCGAAACTATTCTCAGCAGTCCTAGAAGATATCGTGAAAATTATAAATTGGGACTATAGCAGTACCTATTAACTTCAATGGTGCCTACATACCTCACTTAAGATTTGCAGATGACCTTGTGGTTTTCGCTGAGAACTTAGATTATCTCCAGAAAATACTTCAAAAACTTGGGTCTTAGGATGAGGCCAAGACGAAGGTTATTGCAAACCCCTTCAACTATCCAAATCCCACTGTTAAAGTTAGAAATGAATCGTTGGAAATGATTAAACGATATCTTTATCTTGGACATATTATTTCAATTGTAAATGAAAATCAACTAACGAAAATATCGAGAGAAATACAGCTTGGGTGGGCCGGGCCGCTTGTAGCAAATTGAACGACATTATAAGTCTGCCAAAATTCTGCAATGTCTGAATTCCCGCCTCTATAACCAGTGTGTTTTTCCCACCATGACTTACGGTGCTGAGACATGGACGCCCACGCAGGAGGCTGTAAACAGACTGAGAGTTGCACAGAGAGCCATGGAGCGTTCCATGCTTGGTACGTCTAATAGATCGAGTTTCAAATGTCGAGAGACGAAGACGTACGAAGGTTTTTAACATCGGAAAACGAATTGTGGAACTTGATGATGATACACGATGTTGAAGAAAGTGACAAAGGTTACACGAAACCCTACTCGAGACCCTATCAGAAACTTGTAAGTTTTTATGAGACCGAACGTTAAATCCTTAGCGAACAACAATGATGCTAGAAATCGTGTGAGAGTCATAATCTGATAGAAAATCTTAACACCGCGATTCAGAAAAACGACGATGTAGTAAACTGACAAAATATTTGACAGAGGAAGATGTTAAATAAGTATGTAACAATAAGTAACGATAAGGTATTAAAATTTTCAATTTAATTTCACTTTTATTAAAAGTTTCACAAATAACTCAACAATTTGTTTCGATGTTATTTTCATGCTTACATTCATTTTATTTTTCTCAATAGATGGTGCCTAAGAGTCAGTCACCGCAACGGCAACGCTTAGTGCTGCATGAAGTTTCTTAATAAAATTAAAAATTCAATATCTTTTGATTTTATGGGTCGATTTTGATGAAATAAACGCTAAATGTTGCTCGGGTTAACACTTAATATTTTTAAGAATTTAGCTTTCGAATCCAATCAGTGGTTTTTGCGTGGTGCTGTCTTAAACATATGGACAAACAGACAAACAGATAAACCGACCAACAGACAAACAAATAAAAATTTCAAAAATGTAATTTTTGCGTTTTTCACCTTTTTCCTAACATTTCTCAGATATTTTTATGCAAAAATATTCAACGTACAGACACGGCAAGTCTACTATTTTATAATTTATGTAAAGAATAGATATAGATGTAGAAGAGGCAAGCCAACGCCGGTTCTGGGGCCTCACAGTGACACACGACGACACGGTTGGCGCAGTGGTTGAGCGATTGACTGCTGCGCTGCGTGTCGTGGGTTCGATTCCCGCATGGAACAAATATTTTTATGGCCAACATATAGTTGTTCCGGATCTGGCTGTTTGTGTATGTGAGATCGTATGTTTGTAAACGCACCCGCGATACAGGATAATTTCCTAGTGTGGCGCAACATTTTTTAAAAAAAGAAAGAAGAATGACGTACCAATAGAATCGTGAAAAATCATTCCATAGAAAAAAAAGGGACAGTGCTATGGATCTTGTATAGTTCCATCTCCCTCCTGAACTATAATTGTGATGCTTCTATTCCCACTGACGTGCGTCTTACTGAAAAATTCCACACAGCGTAGCAATAGACTCAAGAGCCCTTGGGCTCTAGACAAGTGACATTCTGTCAACGGTAGCGTGGCGAAGGCGATTGTCAATACGTCAAAAATGTATGGGATTGACAGTTGCTAGGTATTGTAATGTCACGTGGTCAAAGCCCAACATTTTGGCATTTTGACAGTCGCATTCGCTAATTTAATGTCACATTGTCTAGGGCCTATTGAACCTCTTTACTTAATACAAAACCAAACCAAATCAAGTTAACAAAAGATACAAACTCTAATTCTCTCACAAAATATAAATACGTTAAATATCGACGGTGGGATCTGTATGTTTTATAAAGCAAATAAAAACGTTTGAAAAGGCAACCTTAGCCCTATTTCCGTGGTAATGAAGTATTCATCACCCGCCTCTGGCGTGTAAGAATGTGGTTTAACTGATGAGAGAAGAGCGAAATATTATTTTAATAGCTAATCAATTAGGAATCAAGGAAATTGAATCTCATTTGAAAGGAATGTCATCAAACATTCTGCAAAAGTAAACGTCTATTTGCAGTATTGAGCAAGCTTACAATGAATACATCTTTTCTTAGGATTACAAAATACGTCAACTACATATTATTTTCAAATAAGGCAAGATATTGGTCAAACGATAGCATTTTTTTTTTATGTATGGGAAATCATCAAATGACTCCTGTCGCTCTGGGTGGAGCAGGAGGGAGTGTCAGACTCTTACTGACTAAATCCCATTTGTGCTCCTCGCAGTGCTCTTTGCTTTCCAGGGCCACGGTAACTCTTTCGAACAACATCCGCAGCCCAACGATAGCCTGTCACCAAAATATGTACAAAAGATCAGTTCAAACACAAGAATTATTAAAACTAACTTGCAAGTACGGCAACGAAAAATCTTGCAGCGAACAATTTCAATATTTATAGGACATCCATTGGCGCTTTCAACATGAACCACATCCACCAAAAGCATTTTGAGCCGTTAATGAAACGCCATTCGTTGCTTTTGATAGAGCTAATTATACCGACGTCAGACGTTGATGAGACACTTTGCGATTGGTGCATTTGTACCTGGGAACGAGGCGTAATTGGATCTGGATGTTAGATTGTAAATCTTTGATGTTAATTTGCGAAGTCGTTTGAGGTGTTGCTTTCTGTTAGTGTTTCGCTTGAATGAGGGGTCTTGTTGACCTATAAGTTTGATGGAAATCAAGAATTAAAAAAAAAAATGGTTGTTATCAGGTGAGGTTTTGGGTTATGCCCGAAATTTTTCACACAATAGGCAATAATCTGAATTAGTATTATAAGACAAGAAAGAAAAGAAAATGAACTGGATGAAAACGTCAAGGTTGCCAGAGAAGTATAGAAGAAAAAAACTCGCTGCATTGATCACAAAACAAGGAAAGGAAGATGATATGCTTAGTTTATGATTGTAAAAGAGAATAAAGCTACTAGGCAAATAGTGTCTGAAATAATATTATTGATAATAGTGATTTGTTGACTGTCTCAAATAAGTTGATCGAGCAGTTATAAGCATAATCAGAAAATTCATTTTCAAATGTTTTCCATATTATTTCCCAAATACTATAAAAATTCTAGTATTGTAAAAATCTCCACAACAATCCTCATTGACACGTCTCTGAAGAAAAATAATGGTTTCGTAAAGGACAATTCAGCTCAACCTGGTCACAGAATAGATAGACACAGAAGACCGGCCCAACAAAACGAGTGAAAACAAGCGCACGCACACATTGACGCATATGGACGGCGATTTCAAACAAATGCCGGTCGCGAGTGCACCTGCACTCGCTATTCGTAAAACCTGTCTATGACTGCGTGTGTTTCGATAGTTCTATGGAGCTAGCCTTCTGTACGTATCTAGGTGTATTGTAGACTGGTCGCCTCGATTAATAAATCAAATAGATTTACTGTCGATGGGCTGACAGTCCCGGACTCCTGCCATTATCAGTCCCTTCCCGTCGAAGAAACAATTTTGCAATTTTCGTCTAATAGATTGTGTGAACCAATTTAGGTTTAATTGAACACGTGCCTTGTTTTTTCATGAGGTACATTGTGTTGAATGTTTTGGGACAATTTATAATATATTCAGACAGAAATTAATAGATTTTGTCAATCTAATGATAACAATTAAAGATAAAGATAAGATAAGATAAATATATTTTATTTGCTTAAAACATGGTATAAAATGTGTTATTGAAACTAGATTGATCAAACATGTTTTGCTTAAAACCTATAACAATTAATAAAAATTCATTTTAAAAAGTCATTAATACTATAATAATTATTCTTATTGAGTCATTTATACAGTTGCATTTTGAATAGCTTACAATTTAATGTTTTAAAAATACTTGGTAATTTATTATACAGTCGTATATACATAGCCAAACAATTTTTATTATATTTGGCTGATCTAGGTAGGTCTTCCAGCACAAGCCTATATTGGTCACGACGACTTCGAGAGCTTTTAAATAGTTCTTCTGCTGTTCTAAATAATTCTAAGTGCTTTCGAACAAACATACATGCTTCATATATATATAATGAAGGTAACGGTAGCAAACCAAGTTCCTTAAATATTGGTTGACATGATTCGTCCGATGGAATCTCGTATACAGCTCTTAGACATTTCTTTTGGGCAACAAATGCTCTATTGCGGTCAGTACTATTTCCCCACATAATTAGTCCATATCGTAGTGAGGACTCCACATATGCGCGGTATGTCATCACAGCCGTTTTTATATTAGTCACTTTTTTTATTTGTCTCAAAGCATACACAAACTTATTTATTTTATTGCATACAGTATCTACTTGTGCTTTCCAGTCTAAATGTTCGTCAATTACTACTCCTAGAAATTTAGTTTTTGACACTTGTGTAAGTTTCGGAATATCCATTTTAAAATTAAATGTATTATTATAAGATTGATTAAATTGTATATATACTGATTTATTTACATTAATTGATAAATTATTATTATTTAGCCAGTTAATTAGATTATCTATTGTATTATTTATGTCCGCTTCATGATCTGTAAGTGAGTTATATTTTTTATCGGTAGTAACGATTATGGAAATGTCATCGGCAAAAAGGAAGCATTGATGATTAGTTACATTAACTATGTCATTTATATAGAGTAGAAATAAGATAGGGCCCAATATGCTACCCTGGAGGACGCCCCTTTTTATACTTCTATATTCAGACGAATATTCTGTCATGTTCCTACTTTCATTTAGTATAGTAACAGTAACTTTCTGTTGTCTGCTAGTTAAATACGACGATATCCATTGTAGTGGCAGTCCTCTAATACCAATAGCCTCAAGTTTTTTAATAGTCTTTCATGTGAAACGAGGTCAAATGCCTCAGACAAATCAAAGAATAGCCCTGTTGTTAGATGTTTGTTGTTGATATTAGTCAATACCGCTTTCAGAAGTGAAAAGATGGCAAGAGATGTGGACTTGTGTTTCTGAAACCCAAATTGTTCTTTTTTTATAATATTGTACTTTCCGCAGTAGTCGACTATTCTTTGATACATGCACTTTTCATAGATTTTTGACATGATGGGTATCAATGTTATAGGGCGATAATTATTCATGTCACATTTTTCTCCCTTTTTAAATATCGGTTTGACAACAGATATCTTCAAAGCGTCAGGAAAGACTCCTTGTGAAAAGGAGAGGTTAATGAGATGGGTCAATACTCCGCTTATTTCACTAACACATGCCTTAATAATTCGGGTACTGAGTCCATCATAACCTACAGAATTGGTATTTTTCAATGATAAAATGTGTTTTCGTACCTCATTTTCGCTTATAGGTGTAAGGAACATAGAGTTAGCAGTTAAGGTATCTCTGCGATAACTATTTGTACAATTTTGAGTAGGAATAGAATTTGTAAAATAATCATTGAAGGCAGAAGCTATTTCTACTGGTTTGGTAAGTACAGAATTATCAATTTTAAAGTAATAGTCATTGTTTTATGTTGCATTTTTTTCCTTTATAGAGGTTTAAATTCAATGATACGCGTAATAGGGACAAAACCAAGAAAATCTAAAAAACTTTCGATCGATCCTAGTAATAATCGAGGATTTATTATACCTGACCTTTTCATTAGGTTAAGGTAACGATTAATGTTTTAAGAACTCTTTCTTCCATTGGTGTATTCGCCATCAACTGTATGACCCGAACTTTTTTCTTACCGTTCATTTTTCTGGCTACCTCGTTGTCTTCTTCTCTCAAGTTACTCTATATTTTTTTTTAAATCTTCAACTTCTGTTCAAATCCCACCATTAACTTTAAATCATTGCTTGCTCCTTTCCAACCTCTAGAACGGTACCGAGAACTTACTAACATACAAAGTGCTATTAATTTAGATCCCTACCTGTGGGTACTACAATATAATTAAACAATTTAACCCGGGGCGTCTCAGTCTAACACACAAAATAGAAAAATCCAGAAGGTCGATCGGCTCCATGCAACAAGCGAAAACGCACGCACACATAGACACGCTTCATGTAATTTAGGACCTATTATTTTGTATAATTCGTGGTGCTTGGCAACTGGGCTTAACCCAGTTATATAATTATGTCCCTTGGTGCCTATTTGGCCTAGCTTTGTTCTGTCTACTGCTTAATAAGGAGGGAAGTGGATATAATATTTTTACTTACCTACTCCTCCGCTGTTATTTTCTGATTAATTTCGTTGCGGGATCCAAGACAGTTGAATCATTTCTCTGGGACTCGTCGAGCTTCATTGACTCGGCGTTTTTTCTGGTGGTCGCCAATGTTGATTCTGGCTTTCAGAAGTTGCAGTGTCTTGGGAATGTGGTCTGGTGGACTTGTCCCAATAAAAAAAAAAAACGCTTTATGTTCATCAAGTGCAAGCGCTGTCGCGACCGGCATTTGTTTGAGCTGGCCGTGCGTACGCGTTTATGTGTTCGTGCGCCTGTTTTCGCCCGTTGTATGGAGCTTGCTTTCTGTACCTTTTCCTTCTGTGGTCTAAGTAAAGGTGTTAAATGCGGATTGGGAAACTTTTGGGTACTGATTGCTGTATCTCTGTTTCAACAATTTGGAGTCTGAAGGGTAAAGGCATCTTTGTTACGTTATAGTTTAGGGATATCCTGAACTTTGTTTAATGATGTTTGGAGTAATTTAATGGACAGGTGTATGTGTAATTTGTATTGACAGGTTTAGTGGCGCTTATAACTTTGGTATTATGGAGGGAAGTTCGTGATAGTGGGATGATATTTAAAGTACCTGTGCACCTAGGATGTTACGAATATTATGAATTTTAACTTACATTGTTTGTCTCATCACTCGTGATTCATTTTAGTTCTACAAGCACTATTACTAACTTCAATGGATTATGTTAGCCTATTGGAGGTTTTAGTAGTAAAAAGATCCTTGTTTTTGCAAAAAGGGTGGTTAACCTAGACCAATATTTATCCAAGGTTTTTGGGTCTTAATTGAGCTAGTAATTAGTGAAAGGGGTACAAGTATGCGCCCATGAATACTGAACTTTATATTAGCTTCATTCTGTTTTTCTTTATTGCCATTAGTATGGCTAATAGCTTAGTCTATTTTGCCTAAAGAGCCGATTCAATGTGCAGCAATTAATTGGGTTTAAACTTTATTAACATAAAACATAAAAGAGTTTAAATTAATAAATTTCAGTTTCGATTTAATAAGTTTGCTGTTTACGTTTACTACGCAAATTTGTTCCAATTTTCTCTTAAATTGCATCTAAAAAAAAATAAAAATGTATGCATTGCACGAGTATTATGTTACGGTCAATCTGAAACCCTACTTAGTTCTAGTATATTTTCATGTTGAAAATCAACTGCGTTTCTTCATACGCTTCGTCTAGCACAACTAACGGTTACGCGAATGAAAACTTCAATTAAGATCTTGCACATGCAATTAACAACTTTATACTAAGACATATAAGGTTGATTTTGTGATAGGTCAGTTTACCGGCTGTTTGGTGTAAAGTAGGTCTTATTCCACCTACGCTTAAAGTTGGCAAAACATTAATCTTATCACGGGTAGTGCCTGGAACTAGCTGAAACAGTATTGGTTGCGAGTTACCGAATTGAGTTGTATTTAGCTAATAACACTGAATGTAGGTGAGCCAGTTTAAGAGTAGGATTGTGATCTAGTGAAAGAACAACTTATCATAAAGTACGAAGGATCGTTTGGCGATGAGTTTTTGTCTTTTAATTGATACGTCATCTTTACTTTAGTAATTTTCTGATTTAGAATTTGTTATTCGTGAAAATTCATCTACTATCAGAAACTAAAAATTATTAAGAGATGTTAATAATATTGTGATTTAATAATAATGAATTCAGTTTTAGTAACCAAAAAAATACTCGTTCACTTATTACTATATGTAACATCAGTTACGGTTATGGATGTTGGAATGGGACTTAAATAACCGTTACCGGTTAATTTAGTTACAGTTACGAAAATACCTCTGTTTGTCACTGATAGCATGTCATTTTGTCTAGGTCCTCTGAACGTTCACAGACCTTGGGCTCGAGACAAATGACATTCTGTGAACGGTAGCGTGGCGAAGGCAATAATGTCAACACGTCAAAAATGTATGGGATTGACAGATGCTATCAAAATGTCACGTGATAAAATTCCTACATTTTTGCATTTCGACAGTCGCATTCGCTAATTGAATGCAACATTATCAAGGGCCTCTTCTCTAAGTTCCGATCGACAGAATATAAAACGTATCGAAATTATAAAAAAAATATTATCACACCACGACCCCTTAAGACCACATCTATCAAACGAAAGTGGAACTTCTTAAAGGTAGACAAACAGCTGAACGAAGTTTACTTGACTCTTTAGAGCTTGATTCATTGCATTTCCTTTGTTTTTCCACTCTGATCGCTACTCCTGAATTACTCCCGTTTATTACCTATTGTTCAGTGTTATTTTGTGGAGGGAACAATAGTATCGTGCTGGGGTGTTTTCAACAAGAAATGATGAAAGAAACCTGTGGCAAGGTTTTCGACCTACTTAATACAGGTCTTTTTTATGGATTGGAAATCATCAAGCGACTTCTTTCGCTCTGGGTAGAGCGGAAGGGAGTTTCAGACTCGTACTGACAAAAACACATCCGTGTTAGCATAATCTTTGCGTTCCAGGGCCGCGGTGATTCTTTCGAACAAATTCCACAACTAATATACAAGTTACCATAATACAAGTTGAACGACGCGAGTGTGGTGAGGTTAAAATGATGTTGAGCTATTATTTTATTTGTCTAGCTTTTGCCCTCGACTTAGTACGCGCATATCCCGTTTTCCGTTCCCATAGGAATTTCCTGTTCCCGTACAGCCTATAGCCTTCTTCATGAATGTGGCTATCCTATATATGAAGGGGAGGCCGCATTATTAGCATCATCATCCGACATAGTGGGCGTATAAAATGGGTAATCGAGCATGAGACAACGAATTACACAACACGAATACACAAATCACAAATTAAATCACACTGTACAACGAAACGTGAGGAACAGTTCCTAGCTTTGTGGAGAACTTGTCTCCAAGACGACCCAATGGAATCTCCGTCTTGGTCTGACACCCCTCCACTAAGTAGGCTCTGTTGTAGCACGAAGTTAGTTGTAAGATGGCGACGGTGCTGCCATCTTCCGGAACTCGTGCTTCGTTTCGTTATCGGTCGGTATTAATATCCGTCTCCGACACGGCCATCCTGCGCCGGCACACGACCCCGTGTGTTTATTCTGTAACAAGGATAACGTAGCACAGTATATCGTTTGGTCACTCCTGACAGAAATTTTTAAGACGGTTAAAATTTTAAGCTCCCTTAGTTCTCTAAGGCTTAAAAAGAAACTAAAAACAAACTTTCTATCATAATCATTTAAAATTTACCTTAATCCTTTATCAAATTAATCATTTAAATCTAAAATTAAATAAATGCATGAGAGACCAAGTACCAATGTCATATGAACATGCCATTAGCAGTTATCGTTAAAGTTATAACGAAACAATAACACAAAGTGTGAATCAAATTCGTGGCCTGTGGCTTTTCATTAAGCCCTCACACACTATTGCATTCCCTTGAATGCCGAGTCCCACGGACTCTTTGATCTTCGCAAGACCCGACCTCCGCCAGAGCCACCCGCGCACCGCGCATCCACGGATTACATAAAGCAAATACCGACTTCTAACGGACTACGGCTACGAAATGGCTACTGGTACGGTCCGACCAGCCGAACTAAGATTCACCACTATCACTCAACTCAAACTCTTCTACTTCAAGCGGTACTTGGCCCTCAGGCACTCTCCTTAACCTATCATGCGCGTACCTACTTGTAAGTGCGTCTAGAATTTAAAGCTTTCAATATGTAACGATCGCCATCTAACACTTCTACAACTTTAAATGGTCCTTTAAATTTAGGGTCAAGCTTAGTTTGGTTACGTTCTTCATTTTGAAGTAACACAAAGTCACCCATAGCCATGTACCATCGTTATCCACAACAATAATCACCTTAATCACAACAAAGCCTCGGGGAACCATTCACACAAGTAAACAACTCTTACACCACGGCTCTCATAGCCGATCCACAGTCACTACAGACCACGAGCAGCAATCACACCATTGCTCTCGAAATACGTGCCTTCACACACATGTGGACTACAACCACAACGGTCACAACAGAGAACCCTACTCGCGTGTTCCCCGCCTCGGCTTGTTTGTCACCACTGTGACATCTCTCACTTCTACCATCTACTTTGACTGGTACATGACTTTGGCATCTTTTTTTTCACCCTTCCATGAGCTCACCCAAAATAGTTCAGAACTTACAACGAGAGATTACCATCCAAAACTTCAGCTACTTTAAACGGACCTTTTAACTTCCATCTTATTAGGTCTGATTACGATCTTCGTTTTCTAATTATACAAAATCACCGGTAGAAAACTTTGTTTAGGCTATCATTCTATTATTAAATCGAGCTTTAACATATTCCCCAGATCGTTTAATTTTCAGTGTCACTATCTGACCTAATTTACTCCTACTCTATAAAAGTCTCATGTCTCTGAACATTTTTATTCTAAATACAAAATTCTGTAACACCATTGAAATTACACAGTGACTGACCATTGCTGAAAGATCTTTATGTACAACTCGATGTAAAAGTAGCAAAGTCATCCCTGTGACTACAAATTATCAGTCAGTCAACCCTGTGACCTCAATGATTCAGTCATCCCTGTGACTAATCAATCAATCTTATTTTAATCTCATCCTCATTAACTTACGTAGGTACCTATTTTGACATTGTAATAGCTCAAAATTCTCTGTACTCGTAAAGTTTTAATCAAAACTAACTGTTGTTATAAAAGGAAAACTGTCCCCGACACGTTAACACAAAAGCCTAGTTTCAATTTTTCACTAAAAACGTCTAAAGTCGGAACATGACGTTGTGGCAACCTTACCATGCAATAATTATGTGTCAATGGTAAAACTCTTTAGATACCTACTCACTTTGTACTAAATGTGTAAAATTACCTAGCACTATCAATCCAACCACTGAATTGATTTGAACGACTTTAAAGCTTTGAAAGTCGCAATCAAAATGAAATGGTAGCGACTCACTCGATATTCCAGTCAGCCTTGAACGCTCTTGTCCCCACAGATGTTGACATGATGCTCGGCTATTGCAGCCTGAAAACGGCTTGCTCACCTTCGGTCTGTCACGCTCAGAACCGCTCAGGAATTGCAGCTGCACAGCAATTATAGCAGCATGCGGACCGCTAGCCTCCTGCTGGCTTCATCCACCGATATACGATATCTGAAACTGAGAAACACTGCGAGAGTACACGTCCAATCAAAGCTGTGGTGGAAATAATGGTTTCAGGTTAGCGTAGTAACCACATTATCAAAGTCAATCTAAAACTAATCAGAACATTGACACAAGAAAGAGGCCTATGCCCAGCAGTGGACAAAGTCTGACTATGGTTGGTGATAATAAATCAAAATATTGCTTTTGCAATTATCTTAATTTTCAATAAAGTGGGTACGGTGTAATGTTGTGACTATTCAATAATATCGCTCTTATGTCCAAACAACAATAGCTCTGAACTGGCACTGCACTTCATTACTCAACCTGCGATAGCAGGATATTACCGCTTCATTAGCATTATTTAAAATGCCATTGCTTAACCAGCAACACCAAAGCTATCGCGCTTAAACTACTACTACTCTGTTTACAGTAAAGCGATAGTCAACATGAAAATAACAACCTCACTTTAGCATAGAGCATTAAAGCTACAAGTCAATTATCAAACTTCGATAATCGCCGTTCATGAGATCGTAGCCCTTTGTAAATCAGTCTCCTTCTCCACAGCATTAAAATGTTCACTCGTAAACAAAATAGAAAAATAACCAACGAGCACCTCTGCTTCACAGCAATAACAAAACGGAAATGGCTCACCAGATTGACGAAAAGAACCTCACGGACATTCACGCACTTCTCCTTGAACTGGCCAGCTGTTATGAAGCTGTTCGCCTCCGTTCTGGACTGGTTTTTTCATTTTTCATTGATGAGGGTCGAATAAAACTCGACAAGAAGAAATCTTGACCTCGGAATTTTCCTTGAATTGGTCCCACGTTGAATACAGATAGGTTATCTAGGTACGACCGGCATGTAGGCTCATAGCTCTTCGTCGCCTTACTTATGGTCAAAAATATGCTGCACTGCACAACACTGCATCCTCGACCAAACATACCACCGCGGTGACACATTAACCTCGCGCGTCGAACTTGGGTTTATCTAGTCAAATTTCACGGCACTTTTAAAGTACGTATAAGCGCATACATTTCAAAAACGACCCGCAATGATTGTTACTTTCAATGTCACTAACTGTTTTGGATTTTAAAACGCAACCGTCGCGTGTTTCACTAGCATTGTCACGAATTTCCATGTGGGCCGTATGAGTTACATGCCACTTCTGATGAAGGGGAGGCCGCATTATTAGCATCATCATCCGACATCGTGGGCGTATAAAATGGGTAATCGAGCATGAGACAACGAATTACACAACACGAATACACAAATCACAAATTAAATCACACTGTACAACGAAACGTGAGGAACAGTTTCTAGCTTTGTGGATAACTTGTCTCCAAGATGACCCAATGGAATCTCCGTCTTGGTCTGACACCCCTCCACTAGGTAGGCTCTGTTGTAGCACGAAGTTAGTTGTAAGATGGCGATGGTGCTGCCATCTACCGGAACTCGTGCTTCGTTTCATTATCGGTCGGTATTAATATCCGTCTCCGACATACACAAAAATAATTATCCAAATCCAACTAGTGGTATAGATAAGATAGGCAGGAAAGGGTTCAGAGTGGGAGGTAAAATATGGAAGGAATTTGGTGAAACCAACTTGCAAAATTGCCTGCCGAAAGACTCAGAAAAAAACTAGACAATGACATAAGACACTTTGCAACCTACACATTTATCAATGAGCATCGTAGTTATAAAAGTTAGGAAACCTAGATTTTAATAAACAGTCATTCTAAGTTCTCAGTCGTAAACACATTATCACTGACGGTGGACAAGTCAAAAGTCTCGTTTTATCGCTAACAAACAGAAACGCTTCGTAATTATTATATTACAAGTATATACTTATTTCACATGCAACATCTAAAAACACCATAAACAAAAAACCCCAACTAATTCTCTCTCCTCTCGATTAAGGATGCCATAAAACTGTAGAGCGCTAAAACGTCCAATAAACTTTATTTTCACGGCATTCGCCATTGTTTAGAGCGGAACTACGAGTCGGCAACAAAAGCTTCAGTATCCGCTGTCCAGAATCACTACGACGACAGATACAGAAGGTCGGCTTCATACAACGAGCGGAAATGCACTCACACATAGATTCACTTACAGCCCGACCGGCATTTGTTTGAGATCGTATGTTCCGAACCCACAATAAAGGAATTTCTCCTGTATTGTGGGTTCCTTTACAAACATAAATAAAACTCACATACACAAACAGCCAGACCTGGAACAACTATCTGTAGGGAATACAAATATTTGTTCCGTGCGGGAATTGAACCTGTGGCACGCAGCGCAGCAGTTAATCGCTCAACCAATGTGCCAACCGTGCCATCAAATCTATGTATGCGTGCGCCTGTTTTCGTTTCGTTTATGGAGCTGACCTTCTGTATCGATTTCTTCTGTGCCACGGTGCTAACAGCAAGAATCGCGTAATTAAATTTTATTCAAGTGAGGGTCTTCTGTTTGTTAGACAATGGTTCAATGGTCTCATCGGTTTGTGATCGATTGGTATTGGTATTGGCATAGATATATTAGATTCGCTTTCAAAAGTGACTTAAAAAGTCCAGTCACAAGACTAATTGAAATTTGACTTTTACTGACAAATATTTAATTAATTTTTGGGAATTCTATGGTAAAATAAAAAACTAAAGCAAAACATATTATAATCACATTTTTTTCTACAATAATAATAACCAATCTTTTGTTAATTTAAATAGAATAGCCATTTTGAATACTTTACTTTTTAATAACGAATCTTCTTTAATATTAAGAAAATATTTCATTTAAGTACTTAAAATTTTTTAGCGCAGCATTTTTTAACCATTAAATTGTAAAATGTTTTCGCAAATTCACCTTACGCTGAATGAAAAATTGGCAAGTATTTGCTTTATTTTCATTTCATCTGTTTCATTTCAAATAAGTTATTGGTGCGCTCAATGAAACTTTTGACTTTTTTATTCACGAACCATTTTGTTTCGTTTAATTCCGATAAATTGATTGAAAGCTGATCAAAATGATAATTGTTTTCTTTAAATTTTCGTAGGCTGAAACTATGTACGTACATGAATAATAATTGCAACATTCATTTTAATTTGAAGGCACTATACTTTATAGGTACTGGGGCCCCCTACTACGTCGGTACGTCGTCTCTGGCATCATACCGTAACAAAAAAGGCGTAATGCAATACGTCTTGAGTAGCTTAGTTTCCCATACCAGAATTATGATGGATTTAAGACATCATAGTTAGCAGACGTTTAGAGCAGTTCAACCCGCCTATTTGGTCAATGATAATGATGATTTTATGGATGGGAAATCATCAAATGACTTCTTCCGCTCTAGTTGAAGTGGAAGGTAATGTCAGACTCTTACTGACTAAAACTCATCTGTGCTCCTCCTTACTTTGCGTTCCAGGCCCGCGGTGGCTCTTTCAAAGAAATTCCGTAATACACATGCCTGGAATTTGCTTAAATTTCAGGTAAAATATTTCCAATTATGTAATTAGCGAAACTGTTCACGGCCGCAATGGAGGACGTCTTCAAGGTTTTGGACTGGAAAAGGCTAGGCATTAATGTCAATGGCGAGTACATCACTCATCTTCGATTTGCCGACGATATAGTCGTCATGGCTGAGACCACGGAGGACCTCAGTACAATGCTCGATGACCTCAGTAGAGCTTCCGAATGAGTGGGTCTTAAAATGAACATGGAGAAAACCAAGGTCATGGTAAATACCCATGTAGCACCCACTCCTATCAAGATTGGAGGCTCTGCACTCGAAGTTGTTGATGAGTACGTCTACCTGGGACAAACGATCCAGCTAGGTAGGGCTAACTTCGAGAAGGAAGTCAACCGTCAAATCCGACTCGGATGGGCGGCGTTCGGGAAGTTGCGCGGTATCTTCTCGTCTCACATACCACAGTGTCTCAAGACGAAAGTCTATGGTTACCGACATAGCCCGAAGAAATATTTGTATGGCCTACAGATAGTTGTTCCGGGTCTGGCTGTTTGTGTATGTGAGTTTATATGTTTGTGAACGCACCCACGATACAGGAGAAATTCCTAGTGTGGGGCAACGCGTTTTTAAAAAAAGAAAGAAAGAAAGAAGAAGAATCGCCAAATTGAAGTGGCAGTGGGCAGGGCACATTGCTCGCAGAACAGATGGTCGATGGGGCCGAAAAGTTTTGGAGTGGCGACCGCGTATCGGAAGACGCAGCGTTGGAAGGCCTCCCACAAGGTGGACCGATGACCTGGTGAGGATCGCGGGGAACCGATGGATGCGAGACGCACAGGACCGGTGGCTGTGGCGACACTTGGGGGAGGCCTATGTCCAGCAGTGGACGTCTTTCGGCTGATATGATGATGATGATGATGAATTAGCTTTAAGTGCCTTGTTCTGATTGATGTAATTCACTATGACTGGCAAGCAATTCCAGTCCCTGGGATTATCGCACGTTGCAGAATTAGTTCGAAAGAGTCACCGCGGCCCTGGAACGCAAAGGGCATTTGGAGGAACACGAATGGGTTTTAGTCAGTAAGAGTCTGACATTCCACCCAGATGTGAAGGAGTTATTTGCTGATTTCCCATCCTTAAAAAAAGAAAGGGTTTTCGCCCGAGCGTTAGGTACCATGATGTCCACAGGTTGTAGTGATCACTTACCATCAAGTAGGCCGCCTGCTGGTTTGCCACTCCATGGCATACAAAATTACAAGCTTATGTAACTATGTACGTGTATATACATAAACTTGTCCTACACACTGACCAACTAAAAGCTTAAATAAATCATCAACTCCAAAGAAACAATGGCACAATTTAATTGAAATTCACTACCGTCAATTAAGTTCTGTGTTTAAGTTACAGTTAGTTCCAAGTTATTTTAAATTAACTGTCGGATAGATGGCTCCCGGCGAGTTGTTTTACTGTTCGGTTGTAACTGCTCTTATTACAGTCTAAAAAATTTTTTTCCTTCGTCCTGTTCTTATAATGAGGTATACAATAAAGTATATAGGTAAAAAATAAATAAAATATGAATGTTTGATAATATGTTATTGTAAGAATAACATCTAGCAAGATAGGATAGTATTGCCAATCAAAATGTTGAGTGATAATGTGAATGTGAGTATATAGAAATTATAGACGACGATAATATCGCCGCGATGTTGTCGTGACAAAATATTGGGCCAGAAAAATGTGGTGCGCTTTCGTGCCAGCAACACAATGTCGATAGAGTTCATAGCTATGTTTCGGAAACTGAATTACACGTAACTTATCAAAGTACCAGCCAAGTGCGAGTCGGTCGCATGGAGTTCCGAACCAGAACCCGAAAAATCATAAACTCTTTCATGAACACTCGTTTTATGTATACACTTTGGAATATTCCAGAGTAAATCGATCTACGTCTTACGATTCATGAGATACAGCAGCTGACAGGCAGATGAATAGACATGCAGAGGCTTAATAACAAGGTTCAGTTGGTTAGTTACCCATCGCGAATGGACTTACTTAACCCTTAAGAAGCGTACTATAATGTCGAATTTGATTCAACTGAATTGTCACAGATGTTTGTCTCAAATACGGAATTACCTTTAAAGAACATTTTGTTATTTTTGGTGATTGCGCATCCTGAATGCGCGTTCACGAAACATAACAAGATATACTTTCGGATGGTGTAATTGTGTTTTTTTTTTAAATCATGCGGTTCGATTCCCGGCTTGGAATACCGATGTTTAAGAAATCTAATGATGCAGTTTTAGTTTTTATCAAAATCGAGCTCGAGACTTGTATTTTTTCAGTGTTTTTCGATATTTCACATGGTTTCGGATTTAGCCATCCATGCACACTTAAAACATTGTAAATTAAAATGTCCTTAAAATCAGCCACATCTTTTTGATCACAGCTCAACTGTTATTCGTCAGACGTCACAAACCTGATTCTTTCACTAAATCCTTCAACATTACACTTCGAGCCAAACGCAACGGCCCCACAATTTCTATTTCATATTATTCTCTTTAGCCCTGAGTACAATACGAACCATGTACACATAAGTTAGATTAAATATTACACCCTGTTGAAGTTCGGAACTTAAACAATGTTGCGTATATTAGCTAGTACTTATTTGCTCGGCGCTGTACGTTATTAAAACTTTATGCACTTGCCAAGTGTTCATTTTAGAAAGCAATTTGTTTGAGTCCCTGCTTTATTGGGAATATTTCGCACGTATTGTGTGATTTCGGTAGACTAGAATAGAGTTTATTGGTTGGATTTGCGGTATATTAAAAGGACTCTTATTAATTAAATGCTTATTTGTATTGCAAGTGATTTGATTGTTTGGTTATAGGGTAAACTTTAATAGAACATTGACGGCGTATTTACACTTTTAATCCTAGATGTGCCCGTTCAGACGCTATCATCATCCTGCTGCTCTTGACTCTGGACAAAGTGCTATTTTATCAGCGAATGCGATTGTCCAAATGCCAAAATATATGGCATAAATCACGTGACATTTCTACAGAGTTTGTCAATCTCATACATTTATGACGTTTTGACAATCGCCGTCGTCACCACGGCAGCGCTGACAGAATAGCACTTGTTTGGTGCCCTTGGTTGACGCAACACGTTTTCTTCTTACATCGTCTGCCTAGCCTTTTTCCAACTTTATGGTGTCGGCTTCCAGTTAAACCGGATTCAGCTGAATACCAGTATTTTATATGGAGCGGCAGCCTACCAGACCTCCACAACCCAATAACTGCGTAACACGGTACTTCTTAGCGAGACGAGTCAGACTTTCTGGCTTCTGACAATCCGTAACAACTGCCTAAGATCCACATAATTATGACAGCCGGACGTGCTTTACGATGCACGAAGTTAAGATGGTCACCCATCCACTGACCGACCCCGGCAAGCGTTGCTTAACCTCGAAGATCGACCCGTGCGGCTGTTATTATTTAGCCACGAACACGTTTTCTTCTTCTATTTGGTCATAAATTGCTTCACCCCACGGAGTTTTTATTCCATCATCTACCGTGAATTCTTCATTAACCTTCAATACTCAATACTCAATACTTTATTTGCATTCCACAATGTGTACTTAGGTGGTAAGTTAAAAAAAAAATGTGATCATTATGGACCCTGTCGGGCACAGCAAAAGAATTAAAAATATAGTAGGAGAGAGGAAGCTTTAATCAGCCAAATTTATATCTTAACTAGATCCACTACTGTCATTTTCAGTATTTAATTACCCACATATGATTCTTTATGTTTTATCATTGAAAAATTCGTTTAAACTATAATAGCATCTTTTTATTAAAAATTGTTTTAACTTTCTTATAAATATGTTTATTTTATCTTCTTTTTTTATTAATTCAAGTAGGTTGTTATATATTTTTATTGACATTGCATAGGGACTTGGACTGGTTTTTTTTATTTCACGGAGGGCATATGAAAATCTTGAAATTTTTGATCTTAGTTTTTGTATGTAGGATTTCCAATTTATATGTGTATTCAAATCCAGTCCATGCAAGGTAAATTCTTTAACAACTTCTATTTTTGAGTTGTTAAAAGTAAAATCTATATTTAAAGGTGTTTTTTGATGGGGATGAAAGGTAATTAGTATTAGTGTAGTCGAATTAGCAAAAAGATTGGACTTAATTCGTGTAGTTGTAATTTTTTATGGAATCATTAGAAAAAATGAATATAAGTCTCCTCTGAGTTTGCACCATTCCTGTTATGTACGGAACATCGTTTAATGTTAGGAATTAACAATAAAGTCTCATTATTTTGAATTTTAATTAATAACTAACTGTTGTATGTTTATTTATATGTATGACGGAGAGGGAACAGGAACGTTATCTTCAGGCAAGCCTTCCTCCTCGTACATCTTCAGGAAACAGGAAATAACACGACGAGCAGATAGTGCTGATATTCTTTAATTATTTCACAAACTTTGATAATCAAAATAATCACAAACTTCCGCGATGGAAATGGATGGAGGTTGTGAGGTTATCCGCTCACGCGCACGTTCTCCGGCCGAATGCCCGGCACCACGTCAACCCTACTCTCACTTGTCAAACAATGACACCTCGTCATCAAATGACATTACCTGACACCGACAGTGACAGCTCACGGACAGAGACAGATGGAATGACAACACTACCGCCATCTGACACTGACAGTGACAACTGACAGACAGTGACAGATCGAATAACCTCACTACCGCCATCTTGTAATAATTGCTAGAAGTAGGCCTCTCAATATCTCTTCCTGCGACATGTAGATACCCCTTTGTTGTATAATTACTTTTCACCAAAAAAGGTGTGAGGTGTATGAAACACTAATAAATTTTAAAAAATCATTTGCAGCTCAAGGGAAATTCAGTCTGTTGGTGCAAACTCAAAATAAGCTTTTTAGAGCAACATAAACACCCAGTTATTTTAGCACCCTTTTGCACCCCTTGGAAACCAGCATTTTACAATATTTACAAATTGTACTTGGGGGCTTATTAGTGTAATCATGATTTTTTAATATATAATGTATTCTACATATACTACATTCGCACCTAATAAAAATAAAAAATAAACCTCAGGAAGTTTATACAGAGAGCGTGGTTATATTGTAGCGTTCGCAGGGCGAACGCGGGGTTGAAGCAGGACGCGGGGCGGGCGCGGGAGCAAAGCGTGGAGTGCAAACTATCATAGTTGTGGCAAGAAGCGATCCGTGCGTTACGCAAATTTATTATTTGTCATTTCCTTTTATATTATTTCACTAACTGTGTTTGTTCAATAAATGTGAAAAATGGGCTATGAAGTGTATTGCATTGTTTGTCGTGAAGGTTTACTGAGTGGAGATGATACTGTTGACCACGTCCGTGAGAAAGGTAAGACCGTTTGTTACTAAGCTACCTTTTTTCTACATTTACTGATCTCTTGAAGGATAACTCTAGGTCATGCAAACTGGGAGCAATCCTTGAATCGTCGAGTCTATCTTTTCTCACACTGAGTCCGACTCATCATAATCTAGACACGAGCGATTCCTGGCTTGATCTCATGCTCGCTTCCTCAGTAAATCTGGTTGCTAACCATGGTCAGGTTGCGGTTCCTGGGTTGTCTAGGCACGACTTAATCTATCTCACATACAAAATTAAGCCTCCCAAATAGCGACCTGCCATTGTGTTTTTCAGGAATTTCACGAGGATGAACAAAGACCAGCTCAATGAAAATGCAAGAGCTGTTGATTGAGTGGATGAGAAAGTGGACATTTTTAATAGTTGTGTTCTTCACCTTATTGAAACACATGCACCTCTGAGGGCCGTCCGTGTTAAGCGCCCACCCGCTCCATGGATTACGGCGTGACAAGGCCTTTCGAAGATATAGAAGAGATCGCAGTGGGAGAACTGGAACTTGTACAAGGTGGCTAGAAACCGCTGTAACCAGATGGTAAGAGCTTATAAACGCCGATACATTTATGAAGATGTCCTTAACTCTTCACCGGCTGATATATGGAAGTTTCTCAAATCTCTCGGCATAACAAAGTCTTTTCCTAATGTCATTTCTTCTAACGTGTCCTTGAGTGATTTGAATAAGCATTTTTCATCGTCGGATATGCTTGTAGATGCCGTTAAAAACAAAACTCTTCTTGAGATTACTTCCATGCTAATCTTACTTCCCGATTCTTTCTTTTTTTCCCCATTGACCGACCCTGAAGTCCTCAAAACTTTTAATGCAATTAAGTCCAAGGCTGTTGGCTGTGATGGTGTCAGCAGAACTATGATAGATATCCCTCATAATTAAAAGTATTCTCCCTATTATTACACACATATTCAATGCCTCCCTACAAACTGGAGTATTTCCCACAATCTGGCGTAGGGCCTTCATAATCCCTCTTCCTAAAATATCCAACCCCAGTTTATTTAATCACTACAGACCAATCTCCATTCTCCCTTTCTTATCTAAGATCCTGGAAACAGTTGCTCTTAAAAACAAATATCTACTTTTGTGTTTAGGAATAATCTGTTATCCCCCTTTCCAATCAGGTTTTCGGCCTGGCCACAGCACAGCCACAGCTTTGCTTAAGGTTACAGAAGACGTTAGGAATGACCTGGAGAACTCAAGATGAACGGTGTTAGTTTTAATAGATTTCTCCAACGCTTTTAACATCGTTGATCACGACATCCTCCTGGCTATTCTGTCTCAAATTGGGGTTTCTTCGTCGGCACGGGATTGGTTTTCATCATAGGTATCTTCGTGGTCGCACGCAAGCGGTCCATGCTGATCAGAAATTTTCTGTGGTGCGCCTTGAAAACTGGCGTTCCACAAGGCGGTATACTCTCTCTACTCTTATTTTCTCTTTTCATAAACTCTATTACCACTATTCTCAAATGCTCCTACCATCGATGATCTACAGCTCTACGCGCAAACTGACACTGACAACCTGGACAACTGCATCTCATTGCTGAATGCTGACCTTCTAGCTATCAGTGATTGGTAAAGCAGATTTGGGGTTACAGTCAATGTTAGTAAACGCCAGGCTATCCTGATTGGTGTACTTATTTTTTACGTAACTTGGACACCAGTCAATTAATGCCGCTTACTTTCAACAATGCCGTCATCCCTCTCTCGCCACACGTTAAAGACTTAGGCCTAAACATTGATGACAGGTTAAGTTGGAATAAGCAGATTGCTCAGGTTAGCCAGAATGTAACTTACTCACTGCGATCTCTCTATAGATTTAAGCATTTTCTTCCTTCTTGCACTAAATCACTTTGGTTCAATCACTTGTGCTTCCTTCAATTGATTATGCTGATGTTTGCTACTAAGATCTATCCAAAGAACTTCTTAAAAAACTGGATCGACTACTTAACAACTGTATTCGTTTCATTTTTGGCCTTCGTAAATATGATCACATTTCTTCATTTCGTTCTCAGCTTAAATGGCTGCCTATCCGTCAAAGGAGATCCCTCAGATCCCTCTGCATGCTCTTCACTATTATGAATGTTCCTTGTGCTCGTGATTATTTAAAACAATATTTTAAAGTGTTGGGCAGTTCTCACAGTCTTAACCTTCGAGCATCCAAAAACTTAATCCTTCATATTCCTTCTCACTGCAGCGGGTTTATGTCTAATTCCTACGCTATCTCAATCATTAGACTCTGGAATATGCTACCCCTTGACATCAAGAAGGCTGAGTCCAAGTTTTCCTTAAAGCGTAAAATCCGAAGACACTACTTAAAAGCCTGTCATTCTTAGTTTGTCTTCGTCATAATTATTATGAGTTCTCTCAATCAGAAATTTTAGTATATTAAATCATATTTATTAGTTTATTATTTTAGCTTATATATGTATTTTATTAGTATTATGTACTAGCTTTTACCAGCTGCGGCTTCGCCCGCGTGAATATCGGAAATAGCAAGGTTTCCTGATTTTTATTGTAAATTTTTTACTCAGGAAACACCCACCCTACACATACCTTACACCTACCCTACACCTACCCTACACCTACCCTACACCTACCCTACACCTACCCTACACCTACCCTACACCTACCCTACACCTACCCTACACCTACCCTACACCTACCCTACACCTACCCTACACCTACCCTACACCTACCCTACACCTACCCTACACCTACCCTACACCTACCCTACACCTACCCTACACCTACCCTACACCTACCCTACACCTACCCTACACCTACCCTACACCTACCCTACACCTACCCTACACCTACCCTACACCTACCCTACACCTACCCTACACCTACCCTACACCTACCCTACACCTACCCTACACCTACCCTACACCTACCCTACACCTACCCTACACCTACCCTACACCTACCCTACACCTACCCTACACCTACCCTACACCTACCCTACACCTACCCTACACCTACCCTACACCTACCCTACACCTACCCTACACCTACCCTACACCTACCCTACACCTACCCTACACCTACCCTACACCTACCCTACACCTACCCTACACCTACCCTACACCTACCCTACACCTACCCTACACCTACCCTACACCTACCCTACACCTACCCTACACCTACCCTACACCTACCCTACACCTACCCTACACCTACCCTACACCTACCCTACACCTACCTTACACCTACCCTACACCTACCCTACACCTACCCTACACCTACCCTACACCTACCCTACACCTACCCTACACCTACCCTACACCTACCCTACACCTACCCTACACCTACCCTACACCTACCCTACACCTACCCTACACCTACCCTACACCTACCCTACACCTACCCTACACCTACCCTACACCTACCCTACACCTACCCTACACCTACCCTACACCTACCCTACACCTACCCTACACCTACCCTACACCTACCCTACACCTACCCTACACCTACCCTACACCTACCCTACACCTACCCTACACCTACCCTACACCTACCCTACACCTACCCTACACCTACCCTACACCTACCCTACACCTACCCTACACCTACCCTACACCTACCCTACACCTACCCTACACCTACCCTACACCTACCCTACACCTACCCTACACCTACCCTACACCTACCCTACACCTACCCTACACCTACCCTACACCTACCCTACACCTACCCTACACCTACCCTACACCTACCCTACACCTATCCAACACCTACCCTACACCTACCCTACACCTACCCAACACCTACCCTACACCTACCCTACACCTACCCTACACCTACCCTACACCTACCCTACACCTACCCTACACCTACCCTACACCTACCCTACACCTACCCTACACCTACCCTACACCTTCCCTACACCTACCCTACCTATGAATCTGAAGTACTAAGGCAGCAGCGACTCTGAGTTTCCACTTCCTCTTCAGTCTCCATTAATCCATGCCACTTACCGGGATAAAAAGTAGCCTATTTTTTATATTCCAGGATATGAACTACATGTGTGCCAAATTTCATCCAAATCCCTTCAGCCTGTTTTGCCTGATTGTTACACAAACATACAAATATACAAACTTTCACCTTTATAACATTAGTAGGATATTATCGTTTTTTTTTTTACAAAACAAAACTATTTTTAATCTTATTTAATTTTGTTGTACACCTACCATAGTGTAGTCTTTTTAACCCAAATGTTGACTGGTAGAGAATGCCTTGTTGCATTAAGTCCGCCCATGTACCACTATTGTACATAAAGTTTAAATAAATAACCGGTACCCCAGGAACTGTTAAACCTTATATCGTGCAACTGTAAAACTGGGTGCGAAAGAATAAATTGCTCTTGCCGTAAAGCTGGTCTAAAATGCTTAATAATTTGCGGTGTTTGTAATGGACAATCTTGCACAAACACTGACAATATTCTGCTAGAGGATGATTTAGAATTAGGGATGGTTTAAGTTAGCAGCTATGTAATCAAACAAATAAATAAATTATTTGATAATAAGTATAAAACCTTTTATTTATCTTCAGAATGGTCAGGGGGCCTACCACAACCTCTTAAAACAATATTATTTTAATATTACTTTGTAATTTCTGTTGTTGCATTTTCAACTCTCGGCGCTGATCCGAGCGTTGAAAATGCAACAACAGAAATTACAAAGTAATATTAAAATAATACATATTGTTTTAAGAGGTTGTGGTAGGCCTCCTGGTATTCCTTTTGTCATTAATATAAGTTAGTAAAATATTCAATTTTTAACCAGTAATACATATAAAGAAAAAAATGGCACAGTGCATGTCTAGCCGGTCATGAACTCATGATAGACAATAGGGTTGCAGTAGTCTCACAATGAAGAGCATTTTAAGACTAGCAATCCAAATTGCAATTCCTCCCATCCTACCCCTGTATTACCTACGTATCTTAGTTAACAACGAAAGTGATGACCTTATCGATTCTCCATCGTTCTGACTCTAAAAGCAATAGAGATGTAGCTGACATTAATTATCATACTTTTATTGAGCCGCATACATAAAACTCCTAATTTTTTATACCAAAATGTTGAAGGCTAAGAACTCACGACGCGGTTTTCATTTCGCGGGCGTGATAGTTTGCGGTTCCCGCACCGGCGGGCAGCAGCGGGAACCGCGACTTAGCATAACGGTCTCTTTCCTGAATCAGTGGATGCACCCATAACCTTTTAGGCCTTTTTTTATATTCTTCTGTGAAGCAAAAATAACGTAACAGCTCGTTTTTTATGAGTGTTCATGGCGGTCTGGAAATCAACTAAACAATCTGATCGTAAGTAACCGCCCGTCTTGCGATACGCGCCCGCCAAGTTTGCGGGCGAAAAATCCAACGGCAGCGGCTGCGGAACCGCACAAAACTGCGGTCTCGTGAGTTCTTAGCCTTATTCCTACGTTACTTGATGACGTAGGATAATCAGCGCTGTCACAGGGTCTATAACTCGAAAGACAAATAATTAAATTAAAAGAAATAAAGGACATGCTTGCCCGCCGTTTTATTTTTCGATTAAAAACAAGCTGCTTTTGCATTAAAAAAATCTTTAGATTTGTATACCTACTATTACTTACAAAAAGAGCATTCACAATCAGAAGATACTCCTTCCTCGTAAAACACATCCCGTAACACAACTACGCGCTTATGTACATGGCGACGACCGACGCTTCTTGTCAGTTTATTATTCCGTGTCGCGCGCTTGTCTCTTCCATAACGTAGTTGCTCAATGGCAATGACTACAATACACGAAAAATGTATGTTCCATATAAAAATGCAAATTTTTTATTTGGTGCAAATATAAAGGAAACCAAATTATATGATTGTGATGATTCTCAAAACAACCAAAATTTCCCCCGAAGTACAGCGCCAGAAAAACGTGAAAAACTAATTTCCGTATGTCACACCAGGGTGCAAAATCAATAATGTATTTAGGCCAAAATGGCTAACCCTTTCCTAAATTTACAAAACTACACGATTTTCACCTAAGCCACAATGACCAAAAATCATGTTTATAGATATTTTATTTTTTTTCTAACGCTGCGTTGGTCTGATTAAAATAAATAAAATGTAATAATGTAGATTGAGGTGTAATAAAGCGTATAAAAAAATACCATGAGTACAACTGTATGCAGACGAGAGGGCCCGATGGACATTCCCGGGGGGGCTCGGGCGTCCCCGCAGTCTCCAGACTAGTCCCCCAATGATGCCGTCCTGTCAGAGCGTGCCTGAAGGTTAGCAGCATGGAACCTCATTTCACTTCCTTCTCCTCTACCTCCTTCACTCTCAAGTTTTATGAAAAAAAGGAACAGAATTAAAAAGGCTGTACAGCGGCAGCACTCCCTCTCCCACAAAGTGCACCTGTGTAATATACGAGGTCTGCACTCAAATCTCGCCGCAGTCCATCACCACCTGGAGACTGAGAAACCAGCGCTCCTGTTCCTTTCGGAGACGCAGATCGGATGTCCGTCAGACGTGTCGTACCTCACTTACCCAGGGTTTACCCTGGAGCACTATTTTAAACCACGCGCGGGTGTATGTATGTACGCCCGGGACGACATCTGCTATCGGCGTCTCCGCAACCTTGAGGACTCCAGGTTCTCAACGCTTTGGGTTCTGGTGGACACTGGCCTAGATAAAATAATCTATGCCTGTGTCTATCGGTCGCACAGCGGGGATCTGGAGACAACTGGGCTCACACAACACCTCAGTGAGGCGGCGGATGCGGCTCAGCAGCGATACCCTTCTGCCCAATTGGTGTTACTGGGGGACTTCAACGCCCACCATCAGGAGTGGCTCTTCCCATACCAGTGCACAGACCATGCTGGACGAGAGACGCGAAAGCTAGCGCTAGCGTTAAATCTCACCCAGCTGATCCAGGGGGCAACGAGGGTGCCGGATGTTGATTCGCACACAGCCAATTACTTGGACCTTCTGCTGACAACAGATCCAGACCGCTACTCGGTGTCGATTTCTTCACCACTAGGAAGTTCCGACCACTGTCTGGTGAAATCTGTGTCCGTCTACTCCCCGCCCGATCCTAGCCCTAGAGGCACCCGGCGGGTTTGGCGATACAGGTCAGCAGATTGGGATGGCATGCGATCTTTCTTCGCATGTTATCCTTGGCAGCCTACTTGCTTTTCTTCGACTGACGCTTCGTCGTGCGCGAACGCCGTGACGGATGTGTTGCGGCAGGGAATGGAGTATTTCATTCCGTTCTCTGACGTAACAATATCTGGCGTGGCTCGTCCATGGTTTGGTGCCGAGTGCAATCGCGCTGATACGCTCAAACATGAGGCCTACCTTGCATGGGTCGACGCTCGTGCGCGCAAAGCGGGTGACGTGAGTCAGAGGAAGAGGGCCTTCAACAGGGCTGCCAAATCCTGCAAGAAGGTGTTGCGGAGGGCTCGGTTTGACCACATTAGCCGAATTGGGAACAAACTTGCTTCATACCCAGCAGGCAGTAAGGCGTTTTGGTCCCTGGCTAAGTCGGTTGAATCGAACTTCTGCCGCCCCTCACTACCACCACTGCTGAGACCTGATGGGTCACTGGCCCATTCCGCTGAGGAAAAAGCGAACCTGTTTGTTTCTCTGTTTGCGGAAAATTCGCGTCTTGATCCTGGTGGCGCGCGGCCCCCTTCTTCTCCTGTTGGATGCGAGTCGAGTATGTCGAACATTCGCATTCATCAGAAGGACGTTCGTAGGGTATTGCGTAACCTAGACGTGAATAAGGCTAGTGGCCCCGACGGGTTACCGGCAATTGTACTGAGGACCTGCGCGCCTGAGTTGTCTCCGATCTTGACACGCCTATATCGCCTTTCGTTTGAGACTGGTAAGGTGCCGATGGCTTGGAAGCAAGCTAACGTGCAGCCCGTGCCCAAGAAGGGTAGTCGAGCTGACCCAGCAAATTATAGACCCATCTCAGTAACTTCCATACTCTGTAAGAGTATGGAACGCGTGCTGAATGGTAAGCTCCTGGCATACCTAGAAGCTAACGATATACTTAGTGACCGACAATACGGCTTCCGCCGAAATCGGTCCACTGGGGACCTTCTAGCGTATGCCATTCACATCTGGAGTGAGGCCATCGAGAAACACGGGGAAGCACTTGCGGTCTCTCTTGACATCTCGAAAGCCTTCGATAGGGTCTGGCACGAAAGCCTTATTGGTAAGCTTCCTTCCTTCGGTCTACCCGCCGGTTTGTGTGATTGGATTGCAGATTTTCTGAGGGATCGGTCTATCCGAGTGGTCATAGATGGCTGCTCGTCTGGACTGCTGGATATCAATGCCGGGGTTCCTCAGGGGTCGGTGCTCTCGGCAACATTGTTTTTGCTGCATATTAATGATCTGCTAAAACCCGGTACCTTTGGGTATGCAGACGACAGTACTGTTGCTGAGAGATACGTGTCCAACGCACAAGCTGGTGGGTCGCAGATCCGGTCTCTCCGAGAGGCTATGGTTGAGCGCTTGAACTTGTCCTTACAGGATGTCTCAGAGTGGGGCGATGCCAATCTGGTCAAGTTCAATGCTGCTAAGACCCAGGCGTGTCTTTTTTCCGCTAAAAGGAGCCAATTCCACCCAGCCCCATCTTTCCGAGGTGTAACCGTGCCGATAACCGACCAACTTGACCTTCTTGGTGTTACGTTGACATCTACCCTCAATTTTGGCACATTTATAGAGGCAAAGGCTCAAGTGGCTGCCAAAAAGTTGGGAATCCTAGCAAAGGTGCGACGGTACTTCACGCCGGAACAGCTGCTCAAACTTTATCAAGCGCAAGTTCGATCGTGTATGGAGTACTGCTCGCATCTTTGGGACGGATCTGCCAGATACCAGCTTGATGCCCTTGAGTCAATAGAGAAACGAGCCAAGAGGATCATCGGCAATGATAGTCTCGTCGAGTCGAAGCTCCAAAGCCTCGAGCATCGACGCCGAGTTGCTAGCCTGTCGGTTTTCTATCGGTTGCATTTTGGAGAGTGTGCAACGGAATTACATAGTTTGATTCCGCCTAGCCCGTTCCATCATCGGACCACAAGACGTACGGCGATGCGCCACCGGTACATAGTGGACATCCCACCCACACGCACAAAGCGTTTTGGGAATACATTCATTGTGCGTACAGCTAAGGAGTGGAATTCCCTGCCGGGGTCTGTGTTTCCTGATAGCTACAACCTGGGAGTCTTTAAGTCAAGAGTGAATAGGTTACTTCTAGGCAAACGTGCTCCATCTTCGACCACATCGTCGCTTACCATCAGGTGAGATAGTGGTCAAGCGCTTGCCTATCAATAATAAAAAAAAAAAATGCTCTGCTTAGTTATGAACAATAAACAGTTTTCACAGTTTTTCACCCCCTTCCGTAGGGGTGCTAAATGCAATTTGTTTTTTATACTCAATCTTTCACTCATACAAAACCATCAGAAACGTTTTTGCCTCTCCGGAGAATTTATTCCAATCTTTATTAAAAAATGACCTAATTTGACTATACTATTTAGTTTTGGAGTAGTTTATTTCAAGGTTGTGTGCGTTCATCCAAGTAATGATTTTGGTGAGAATTGAATTTAGTTCTTCAATTAGATTTAAGTTGTCTTGACATGAAACTAGTAGAGATATGTCATCCGCGAATAATACACATGGTCTCTTTATGATTTTAGGTAAGTCATTGTTATAAATTAGAAATAGGAGACATCCTATTACACTTCCTTGGGGTATCGAGGCGCTAATTGGTTTGCTATTAGATCGGACTTTTTTTATTTCTTTTGTCTGGTGATTAAAAAATTCAATTTCTACTGTTTGCTCCCTATTCTTTAGGTAAGATACAAGCCAATCATGAGCTTTTCCACGAATGCCTATTCCGTATAATTTAGCAAGCAATATATTAAATTGGACTTTGTCGAAGGCTTTACGATTATGATCTGAATGGATTGAAATAAATGATTATTATTATTATTATTATCATTATTTACTCATGTCAAGTAGTACCTATACCTACTGCATATTTTTTTTTATCAATTATGTTAAGTGCTTCTGAACAAATTTGTAAACTGTCAAAGTTGTTGAGCGATTTTTGCGAAAACCATTTTGGCATTCGTCAAATATTTTATATTTTTCGCAATATTTATATATCCGGTCACACATGGCTTTTTCAAAGATCTTTGAGGCGGCAGGTAAGAGAGCTATTGGGCGGTAATTGTTTGGATCTGATTTTGATTTCTTTTTGTGGATCAGTTTAATTAGTGACTTTTTTAATAGATCAGGGAAGGCACCTTCTTCAAATGATTGGTTCAGAAGGAGATAGAACGGTAGCGTCAGCTCGTCTGCACATTGCCTTAATAACATAGGTGGGATTTCATCTATCCCGTGGCTACTTTTATTCTTTAATTGTTTTATTAACCGGTTTACTTCCCAAGGGTCTATAGGGCTAAGAAACATGCTACTTTCTGCGGGGTTTAGCACGGACGTGCCGTCGGACTCCCGGCTGCCAGGTAGTCTGACGCCGCTCTCCCCTATTGATGAAAAGAAGTTATTAAAAATTTCGGCTACTTGTTTAGGTTCGGATGTTATACTATCATTTATTTGCAATTGTATGTTCTTTTTTTCGTTTTTTGGTTTCTTATTCGCTCTCTCATTTATGATGCTCCACATTGTTTTGACCTTATTATTTGATTTTAGTATTTTATTTATGTATTCAGTCTTTTTTGCTGTCGTAACCAATTTTTTTAATAGTTTTTCATACTTTTTTATAATATTGTCTTATTATTGGGCTTTTGGTTTTTAATGTTAGGATTTTTAACAGTCTTTTGTTATTGCTAGAGATTTTTATACCTGTAGTCAGCCAGTATTTTTTAAATTTTGTTTTAAGTTTAATTTTACGCAAAGGAATTGATTGATTTAATATGGAAATTATTTTATCGTTAAATATTTTGTAGTTTTCATTTATATTTTTGTCTGGTAGCAGCAGATCATTCCAGTTTTGTTTACTTAGAATAGATTTGAATTTTTTTATATTTATAGGGTTGAACATTCTTTTTTCAGTGTACCAGATTTTTGTCTTCAATTGTTGTGGTATATGTAAGTGTACAATGGTTGCGCTATGGTCCGAAAAACCTAATTCCTCCACGGTGGTAAGCATATTTTTATTGGTAAAGTTAGTAAATATTAGGTCTAAGCAGGTTGAAGTAGTTTGTTTGATTCTTGTTGGTGATTTTATATGTTGTGAGAAATTAAATTCCGACATAAGGTCAAGAAATACATTAGTTTTTAAGTTTTTATCGAAAATATTGACATTAAAATCCCCTCCTATAATTATATTGAACTTATTATATTTATTATTTAGATAGTTTAAAATTTGTTTCATTTGGCTATTAAAAACGTCTTCCTCTCTTCTATTCCAATACATAATAACTAATACTAGGTTTTCTTTAGATAATTCAATTGCACATACTTCCAGTACATATTCGATCGACATATCTGTGATGTCCCTTAACTCTATGCAATTTATATGTTCTTGTAAGAGAATGCAGACACTTTCGCCTCCTCTAATGTTACGGCAGTATGATGCAGCAATTTTGAGTCCATTAAATTGCATAAGGGCTATTTTTTCTTGGGATAACCAAGTCTCGCATATGCATATAGCCTTATATATTGGGTTTTCCGTTATGAATGTTTCTATAATATGTTGCTTATTGTACATGCTTTGGATGTTTTGAAAAAGTATTTTAAATTGTGGGTCGGTGCTTCCGAAAGGAATAATTTCCAGTATCTTCATTCGTGTTTATTTGGTTGTTATTCTGGGATACATATATATATACCTTAGGGATTCGATGTTATCTCCGTTTTCATCATTTCTCTGCGACAGATATACCTCTGTTTTTATCATTTCGGGGAATACAAGCACGACGTTTGATATTTTGTGGCAATCAAAAACATCTTTCTAATTGAATAGTGAAGTTACCTCAACGCACAACCATTTGATTATTGTGTTATTATTAAATGTGTGATTTTAATCAACAAAGCAAAAACATCAAACTATTTGAAACGTGTTTTGACGCTCAGGTGATTAATTACATGTTATAGTAGTGATTACATAATTGTATTACATAATATTAAATTGTCGTTTTAGTGTTGTGATTTGTACTTGTTTTGTATCACAACAAAACAAGTACAAATCGCAACACTAAAACGACATTTTGATTGAAATTATGTTATCACTACTATAACATGTAAATAGCGAAAACATTAATTAATTAATCGCCAGAGCGATAACACACGATTCAAATAATTTGATGTTTTTGCTTTGTTGATTAAAATCACACATTTTATTCAAATGTTTTGTTCAATAATTGTTTAGTTAGTTTAATTTTAATACATGCCCAAAAAAAAAACAACTAATTTCCAGACACTAACAGGTATCGTGTCTCTTCTGTTATACGTTGTATTTATGCACTCGGAAAATATTATCCTCCTTCTTGGACTCGGTTAAAAAGTAAAAAACACTACAATAAAGGTATTTCTTATATGAATACCTTAAACTCACTCGTATCCCATAAGGATCCAGGTACTGTGTTCAAAAACTCAAAAGTTCCCGAATGCAGGAAGTCAAACTGATGCCGCTGCATACCAGTTCTCTCCATGAAACTATCTGACCTCCGAATCTCAGTAACTGGATGACACGGTACTCCTTGGCAGTGATGCAGATTTTCTGATTTTCGAACCAATAATGCGTTATTGTTGAGAGTTGTTTATAATAGGGGTTGTTTAACCTAGAAAACCGACCCATGTAGCTGTTCTTAGCTATCCAGCGACTCCTTGTTTCTAATCGTCTCCTCAAAATAAACATTAAACGATTTGATCGAGACCTTACGAATGTTCTTCAATACAACATACATACACACGTCCCGAAGATAATAATATCGCACCAATAGAAAAATCGCGATGCGAGAAAATCTTCGCACGTCTCCGTCTATTCGAGTCATTCAATTGGCATTCGATGCATAATAATAATCGGTATGCGTTTATACGAATTCCACGCTTGCTAGCGATTCGATTCGATTCGATTCCGTGGCTTCTCTTAGAACCTTTTTTCGTACGCGACTTGAATCGAGGTGAGGTCGTATTAGTGATTATTTTTACGGTAGAAATGTTTAATGCGTATTTGAATATCTGGAGTGGGTAGATTATGGAAGTGGGCGAGAAGATGATGGGAATGATGCAGCTAAAATATAAGCAGGGATGGTGGAATATTTGGATGAAAAATGGCGATGGGTAGATAGCAGAATAAGTAGGTATTGGTAATTTGTTTGGATTATCCATACAATTCCTTCTAAAAATTTTGTTAAATACATGGCTTACACGAGAAGATTGCATAACAGTAGGTATATTCATAAAATTTATAACACGTTGTATTCGTCATTATAATAATGTTCAGATTTTTTTTTATTTTTATTTTGGTCCCAGGTATACCTACGTTTATTAAAACATTTTTAACTAATGAAAAACCACTCTATGATGATAAATGATATTTATTTTGAAGTAGGTTAAACATAACACTTTTACAAGTCAATGTTTTTTGGTCATTTTAAGCTAGATGAGGCCGGTGTTTCCTAGCTGACTACCCTGAGAAGAAACACCGAAACAAACTCAGAGGTCACAGTTTCTTTTGAAGTCCATACAAATTGTACTGGTCAAATCATACGAGAACCATGTAGGTTAATGTCTGAGGTGGCCTTTTGAGGAAAGTGTCACACAGATTTGAGTGGAACTGTCCAGACAGTGCAAGCATTTGTCAGTTATTGTGAAGCTCAAACTTAGAACTTTAAGGTACAGCGATTTGACGAACAATACCAAAGTAAGGACATTTGGGTAGGCCGCATAAAAAAAAATCTCAAACTGCCAGACATTGTTGACTAACATGAAATACTTTACAAAGTAAGTAAGTAGTATAATAAATTGAAAAAATACTAATATATTAAAAATATAATACTGAATTAAGTAAACATGCACATCAAAAGTTACAAACGAGACGAACGAAAAGTATACAGCAGATCTTAAAAAAAAAGTCAATGTCTAGAAATGAAAAAGGTCTATTGGATAAATGTAACATAAGTTCATGTACATCATTGAAGCAGCTCAATCCTAATTAAAAGCTTTTATTTTTGTCTTCAAGATAGTCTTTAATTGTGTAAAAAGCTTTCTGGCATAGCTTACGTTTTAACCTTATAGGTCTTGAATATGGCTAAGGAAGTTTATTTATTATAAAAACGTATACCTACATTGGCATCTAAATGAACCATCTATTTTCTTGACTCTGGTTTTAGGAATGACAAAATTATGTTTTTTTCTAGTATTTACGTTATGGATATCACTATATCACACTGTATGACAATGATTATCCTAAAATATGTTTCATATTATGGTAGTCTCCAGGATTGGAAATATGAAAATCTAAATATTTAGATATTGAAAATCGCCATCGGCTGACCTTCGCAGACAATAAGGGAATTGATATTATTATACAGAGGAATAAATAAATCAAACTAACAATCCTTCTTCAAAGAAGTCATCAAAGAAATATCAAAGAGATGTTACAAAGGCCAAGACAACAAAAAATATTAATAAGAAGGGTAGAAAAATAAGAGCAAACTCGAACAGCAAATATAAAGCTCAGTATAACAGCCAATTTGGTCCAGATTAATAGACCAGGAGTGGAACAAAACGTTTGGAAACAAATAAAATGCTAGAGCAACTCAACCAGGATGTCTGAGATTTTTGAAAGCGGCAATTTTTCTTGGTGACTAAAGTGAGAATCGCGTTTTAAAGTTAGATAGTGATGTGATCACAACAAAAAATGTGTCCCTGTCATTTTTGGTTGTAAAACTGTTTTTTTATGTGCACATGTTTCTTTTCAAATCCTGGTGATGTAACGAAAATCTGAACTTATCTATTATATACTAATATAAAAAAGTTATAGATTTTGTTTGAACGCGCTAATCTCTGGAACTACCAGTCGGATTTGGAAAATATTTTTTGTTTATATGATAGCCACATTCATGAGACTATATGGGAACGAGGAAATCCTACGAACGGGGAAAAAACGGGATATGTGCGTACAAAGTCGCGGGCAAAAGCCATTTTAATGAAGTTTTAATGAATGTTTCGCTTGCAATGATAAAAGACATAATATTTTCCAAATTGATTAAAAATTAAAAATAAACATTATTACGTCAAGTAAGTAAGTATCAAGAATTTTATACAAAGCGCGAGGACATACAATCACGTTACACACTCCGACACAAATCAAGACTAAACATACCACATTCTCGACTAAAATTACATTCAACAAGTCCCTATGCAATGTCAATAAAAATATACAACAACCTACCTGAATTAATAAAAAAAGAAGATAAAATAAACATATTTATAAAAAAGTTAAAAACAATTTTTAATAAAAAGATGCTATTATAGTTTAAACTAATTTTTCAACGATAAAATATAAAGAATCATAGTCAGTATGGATTAATTACCTACATAATTGTAGGTAATTAATCCATACTGAAAATGACAGTAGTGGATCTAGTTCAGATATAAATTTGGCTGATTAAAGCTTCCTCTCTCCTACTATATTTTTAATTCTTTTGCTGTGCCCGACAGGGTCCACAGTGATCACATTTTTTTTTAACTTACCACCTAAGTACACATTGTGGAATGCAAATAAAGTATTGAGTATTGAGTAGGTATTGAGTATTAAGTTTCGTTTGATTTTAAGCAGTTTTTTGTTTTGAGGATTGGATATCTACTTGTAAAGTAAACAAAGCGTCTGTGTATGAACGATTCTACGTTAAGAGTTCTTTTTAATCATTTTGGGTCTAATCATCATCATCATCTTCGAACCTTGGGGCAATGGATAAAGGTAAATTCTATAAACAATAACAATTGTAACAAGTCCACAATATTTATGATTAACCAGGTGAGATTTCGATCCACTACATTATTTTTGAAGGCCCTTTTATAACAGGTAACTTGGGATTCAACAAAACACGTTTTCTGCTCCATTCTTCCCTATCAACCATCGCAACAACCATGCCTACTTCTACAATATGGTTATTTCCAACAATATTCTTATTTCCCACTCAAACTAACGTTCCACTCAAATCTGTAGCTCTCGCTCACAATAGCACTCCAGTTCACTTCACCGTCCATCAGGCCATTCATCTATAAGAGCTCTATACAAGTGGCTAGTACTATGTAAGTAATTCATCTATAGTACTTCAAGTATTTTTTGGTTCACTAGAAAATAACTAGAACTAATAAATTCATTGTTACCCTGATGTATGTATATATTTTTAGATTTGATTTTGTTTTATATACGATGGATGAGATATTAATAATGGAACGTGTGTGCTGTGAAGATGCCTGCTTATTCTTGCTTTTAATGGAGATGAGTTTGTAATAGGTGGTAGGGAACACAGACGCTCACAGAGATTTTCGAACGAGTAGGTACGACTAGCCAGTGTTGCGGAATTTACTCGAAAGAGTCACCACGGCCCTGGAACGCAAAGGGCATTCGAATAAACACGGATGGGTTAGAGTCTGACACTCCCTCCTGCTCCACCTCCGAGCGGAAGTAGTAATTAGATGATATCCCATCCATAAAAAAGGTACGACTAGAAGCGATACAAATTTCACTAATATACAAACGATTAACCAATATATGTTACAGAGTTATACTTAGTGCAGTACAGGAAACTGGTATATCAACCATGGGATCAAGTGAGACTGTCAATGAAACTTAAATAAAAAATAACTATTACCTGATCAGCCTTCTAATAATGATGTGTTCTGCACTGCAAACTACAAACCTCTCACCGCTCATGAAGCGAACATGAAGAGAGTTGTCAATCTATACAAACAAGATGGAATGGCAGTTCACTACACGCTCACTTCACCTAAGTTTACACGGTGCGACGTTGTCGGAATATACAGACTGATTAGCTTTCAATCGAACTGGCTACTGTTGAACATCAGACTCCACTACCTAACAACTGGGTGCGATACCCTTGAAGAGCCTACTTGGCCTTTTCCCAACTATGTTGGGGTCGGCTCCTAGTCAAACCAGATTCAGCTGAATGCCAGTATTTTACGTGGAGCGGCTGGCTATCAGACTTCCACAACCCATTAACTGGGTAACACGATACCTTCTGGCAAGACTGGAGTCAGATTTACTGGCTTTTGACGATCGGTAACGACTGCCAAAGTTCTACAAATGATAGCCGGGACCAACGGCTTAACGAGGTACGGAGGAACCTCGGTACCTATGTTAAGATGGTCACTTATCCACAGACCGACCCTGGCAAGCGGAAGATCAGAAAATTAGGTTTGAAGAACAAATTCAGTTTTAAAAGTGTCACATGTAAAAAGCCAATTTTATTTTCGTTAGCCAAACTCGTAGTTGTGTCCAACGTTTGATCGATGTACCAAACTCCAATGTTGGTTCAACAAACATTGAAGATTCTATTTGCTACTTCAGATACTTCTTGCGAGTAGGGATATATTCTCATATTATTTATTTTGGATACGGTCCAGGACTTTGTAATGTCGAGAAAGTTTTTTTCTGGTATTAGAGTTTTCTGGAGGGTCTGCATCGATTTGAAGTACCTTCTTAATAAGTTTTCCTATATTTTATTTTCTAACATAACGTTCCCACTATTGAAATTCTCAGGCTTTCTGTATAACAGTTGTTTTTTACCAGTAGGAGTTTTACGTAGATTTATCTCTGAGTAAACATAAAATGGTAAGGAATTTATTTAGTCAGATAAGAACAGTCACAATAGTCTGTAGATGTAATAAGAATTACACTCGAACAATCAATCGCTTTCTCACGGCAACTTTGTATTTATTTGTGATGGGTTTGTTCTTGACTCTACGTCTAGGTCAGAGGAGCAGTTGAATACCAATATTTTCAATTCAGTGAGTGACTGCCTATCATACCCTCATAACCCAGTAACTGTTGGTCTATTCTGTCAACATCTCACCGGGTAAACTTAGATGGATGAGCATGAAGTTTACTGTCATTCCCTCTTGTTTGCTTGGATTTACAGCTCATTTTCACCTAACCTTACACGGTGAGCAGCAGTGCGATTCTGTAAACATGTCGAGGTGAAGCGATAATGAAGTGAGCTGTCATTCCATGTAATCAAGATGGAATTACAGCTCACCTTGTCATCACTTCACCCAAGCCATACCTAATGATTAATAAAAAATCGATTCCCCTAATTGCCAAGTGTGCAATAAAGCCGAAGATGTCCAACATTTGCTGGTGCAATGTGAAAAGAACAGGAGAGAGACGGAGATAGTGATACGCGCGTTGAAAGTTAATATTATGTATGATGTTGGAGCTTTCATTACAATATTATCTACACCTAATTCTGGAGAAGCGAAGCTGTCTTATGAAATAGTTGCCACATCACTTCCTCCCTCGCTTACGCAATAATATATTTGTAAAACTAAAAATGTAAAATTAGTTGTAAAATGTGTAAAATATTTATATTGTATCGAGGAAATAAACTATTTACTTACTTACTTAGTTAGATTAGGGTATGATGAGGCTGTGGTCTCCTTCTGCGAAACAGTCATCGCGCAGAAGGAGGCTACGGAAAGGGAGAGGAAGATGTCGATTGCTCTCCCGGCCCGCAGCAGGCGCAACGGGCGGCGGAAGAGGGCGCTGCCCTCTTTCTGCCCCCCTAACTGGGTCCAGGGGTGGTGGACTTGGGGACGTCCGTCGCCCCCCATTCATCCGGACCCAAGGTGGCGGCGCGTGGTGTTCCCGTGCGCCCCTCTGACGTCGCGGGGGGAGTTAAACACCTTACTCCCCCCGCTTACGAGATGTCCAGCTGTGGATTATGGAAGTCGCTTATGTTCCCGCGATCCCCGGCGTAGGTAGATGGAACACCGGGGTGGTTTACCGGCCGCTTTCTATAACATATCTCAAAGGTGAGGAATGTGTGGTGAAGGACACAAACTCAGGATATGTTATAGAAAGCGGCCGTTAGTCAGTAAGAGTCTGACAGACCCCTCACGCCCGCCCCAGGGCGGAGGACATCCATGAGGATTTACCCCCGTAAAAAAAAGAAAAGGGTATGATGAGGCTGACGTACCTTTGTAAGGTGAGCCTCTAAATAAATAAAGATTAAAAAAAAAACCCAAGCCATCACTTCGACATGTTTACAGAATCGCACTGCGGATTAACATGACACTCTATGGCGGGACAAGCCGTCAGATTTTAAGGCCCCCAAGCATTACAGTCGTGAAGTTACTCTTTTTTCGGCTTATGCCAACAATTCTCTCCATTAGGCACAATATGAAAAGTTCTAACAGCGTGTAGTGGTCCAAAAACTGTATTAACAGCTTCAATGTTGACATTATTAAACCTCAAGCCCGGCTGATGTTGTTAATTTTCAGTTTAAACTTTATTCACTGCTTTCCTTAGATTCCTTGGTGCAGGATAGGACTATAGTTTTGTAGTTACCGCGCAAACTATGTTGCATTTTTTTTTGTATTGTCTATAGGCTCGCCTCGGACCACCATCTCACCTGATGGAAAGCGATGTTGTGGTCGAAGATACAGCTTGCTTGCTTTATCACAGTTTGCGTTAGGCGGATACTTATATACTAGGTACTTACGTAAAAGTAAATAAAAGTTATTATACCAAGTCGCAAAAGTTCCTGCTGGAGGTCAGTCAAAAAGAACTGTTGCGGTGAGTTTTCGGCGTGAAAAGAGCTGACCGAATAAAAAAATCAACCAATTGCGCACGAAGGGTTCCGTACCATTATATATAAAAAATGGGAAAAAATCACGTTTGTTGTATGGTAATTATATATTTTTAAAGTGATTAGTAACTAAATGTTCTGTGAATATTTGTAGCGTCTACCTGTTGCCGTTATCAATATCGAGCAAAAACGAGCAAAAAAAACAGGTTTGTTGTATGGGAGCCCCCTTAAATATTTGTGTTGTTACAGCGTCAACAGAAATACATGGCACAATAGGTGGGACCGATTAACCCAGTTGGTCTATGGACTATTGCAAAAACAGACTAGGCTGTCTTTTCCCAATTTTATTGGGGTCGGCTGAATAGGTACCAATATTTTACATGGAGCGGCTGCCTATCCAACCTCCACAACCACAAGATTGGTTAGCAACTTAGTTATTGGACTTATTCTTATTCTAGGACTTATTCTTGGATTGTTATTACTTATTATTTTATTATATTTACTTTGTCTGCAGTCAAAAACTTCACCACATCAATATATTAAAGTATTGCCAAAAATTAACAGGTTCTCGCATTTGGAAGAGATCCCAAATGGGTATAATGTATTCTACATTATAATATTTATAATAATATATTTTTAAACACATTCATTCGTCGAATCCGACTCGGCTGGGCGGCGTTCGGGAAGTTGCGCGGTATCTACTCGTCTCACATACCACAGTGTCTCAAGACGAAAGTCTATGACCAGTGCATGTTACCAGTGATGACCTATGGACTCGAAACGTGGTCGCTCACAATGGGCCTCATCAGAAGGCTTAAAGTCACCCAAAGGGCAATGGAGAGGGCAATGCTCGGAGTTTCCTTGCGTGATCGAATCAGGAATGATGAAATCCGCAAGAGAACCAAGGTTACCGACATAGCCCGAAGGATCGCCAAATTGAAGTGGCAGTGGGCAGGGCACATTGCTCGCAGAACAGATGGTTGATGGGGCCGAAAAGTTTTGGAGTGGCGACCGTGTACCGGAAGACGCAGCCTTGGTAGGCCGAGACAAGGTGGACCGATGACCTGGTGAGGGTCGCGGGTAACCGATGGATGCGAGACGCACAGGAACAGTTGTTGTGGCGACACTTGGGGGAGGCCTATGTCCAGCAGTGGACGTCTTTCGGCTGATATGATGATGATGATGAAACACATTCTAAAACGACATCTTTGTATTCAAAGCTACTTCGGTGAAACAGATTACATTGTTCATGTTTAGAGAGTAAATATTCAATAGGGACACATAAATATGTTTTTAAATGTAATTTTCATAACTAGCTGTGTGCGGCCTAGGTTGGCCTGTAAAATTATCTGGCCAAATGGGGCATTTTTCACCCATCCCAAACACAGTGCCAGTGCTTCACAGGACATGCATCATCTGCTTAGCCTTTTCCCAACTATATTGGGGTCGGCTCCCAGTCAAACCGGATTCAGCTGAATACCAGTATTTATTTTATTTTTACCTTCACAGGACATGCATTAGGTACTTCCTTAATTGCTCGTTGTGCACAACCTCTTGCACCATCCAAGATTTGAACGAAAAAAGAGAAGTAGTGAGCGTATTAAATAATGTTTGGTTTTATTGTTAAATAGGTACCTACCTTAATATTTTACTTACGATTGGCTACTACCTACGGCAGAACATAGACATAACACAAATAAATGTATCTGATTTGATACGCACATTTACCAGGAATTCTATAGTTATCTATGGCCATATTTTTCCGCGCAAAGTCTAAGTCCACATTAAACTATGTAGCTTCTTCCCGAGGCTTCTCCCGTGGCCAAACCCGCAGGACTATTGATTTTTTCGAGGTAAAATGTTAATTGACCTGGACGCGTACTATGAGGGCTGGTACGAGCCTTTGCCCATCAGTGGGACAGTATAAGCTAAATGAAAAAAAAAATGGTTCTTCACTGATAAGTATACCATTTCGCTAGGTGTCCAGCAAGTTGCGGAATTTGTTCGAAAGACTCACCGTGGCCCTGGAACAAGAAAGGGATAAGGAGGAACACGGATGGGTTTTAATCAATAAGAGTCTGATCTGATACTCCCTTCCGCTCCACACAGAACGTAAGAAATCATTTCATGATTTCTCATCCAAAAAAAAAAGTATTTAGCGATGTGGTAGCCTTCTAACAGTGAAAAACTATCGTTTTTGGATCAGCACTTTTAGAGCTTACCTTATAAAAGCAAACCAATAAATGGACATCTTTATAATATTAGTTTAGATTTAGGCTTCACTACAAACAAACTATCGCTGAGAAGAAAAAGACAACAGCATCTATTTTGATAACCTATATATCTTGACATAGCGTATCCTAAGCGCACAACAGCCCATCAATTTGCAAACTAAGCGTTTCCCATGAACCCAACATATGGGATTGTTCCCAAACTTTTTGGACGAGATTCAAAACGACCATCAAACTTTATGTCCATGATTCGGCAAATTTTCTGAAGGCTGGAAGAATATATTTTGTTTCTCATGTTTATAATATAGAATATATTACGGTTTTCATATGGTCTTTAAGAATAATACCTACTGTTTTTAAAATGTACATAAATAATTATATCTTTTATTTCAGACTAGCACTTCGCCCGCGACTTCGTCCGCGTGGATTTAGTAGGTACTCCACAAACCTATAACGGTTAGTTTTGGAAAATTAAGCACAACGATTTTCATTAATTACTTAGCCATTTCTACTTATTTTAGGGTCTCAGGAGGCCCTAACCAATGTACCATTTAATTAGCGAATGCGACTTTCGAAATGCCAAAATGTAGGAATTTCGTCACGTGACATTTCGATAGCATCTGTCAAACCTATACATTTTTGACGTATTGACAATCGCGTACGCCACGCCACTGTTGACAGAATCTCACTTGTCTCGAGCCCAGGTTCAGCGTAACTGTTCACCCCGGCCCCGTTTAACCCGTCAGGGTTTGATTATGCAAAAATTGTTAGGCACATCTGTTTCAATTTATCCTGCTTTTAGTTTGTTCATAGCATTCCGACATAAATTGAAGCAAGCAATTATGCCTTCACCTAAAATCTTAGTCACCCCTTGTGCTTCACTCTTTAATATGTATGTAGTTTATTTTCGAAAAATCCAAACATTTGTTATTCTTATTGTTTTATCGAAAACATTTAAATGCCGTGGTGTTTCAACTTCATCGGACCAAGCATTAATACGATTCTCCCCAGTTCGCTCAAGCCGCGACATTTTTCTTACTCCAAACATGTTTATTACCGTCGTCGTAACTTTTTAATGAAAGGTCCGATTTGAATAATTTGAAGTGTAATTTACACGGACATAATCAACCTTAATTATTAAACTATTTAAATGGATAAGGATTAATATCATGATACTAAAATCACCATTTGTTATTTCACCATGGGATTTGCTTGAATAATATGAACAAAAAGCGGTCATGGTGACTTATCCATAATAGTTAGACATATGGTATCGGAGATTTTTATGTAGATATTGATGACTTCTATAAAACTGTAGTACATCACTTTGCTCTATTGTCAATAGATTCCGCAGCGTACGCGATATAAGGATTTTTCTCACACCTTGGGTTACATTATCGAAGTTTTCATACGGATCCCTAACTTTTTTGAAAATATTCTATAGCCTATGTCCATCATCGATAATGTAGGATTCTACTGGTGAAAGAATTTTTTAAATCGGTCCAGTAGTTTCGGAGCCTATTCATTTCAAACAAACAAACAAACAAACAAATCTTTCCTCTTTATAATATTAGTGTAGACTAGAAATGGACCTTCATTTCAACAACTTAAAAAATATCTGCACATCTATAGTTCTTTATTTATCTCATATAAATAAAACAGTGAAATCAAAAGGAATGTTTTCAATTGGAGAAAAAACTCCTGAACAGATTCTGCTCAAACTTTGAATAAATAATCCTTATCGGTACGGTCAATCACGGTGTGGAGGATGAGCAATTTTTTTCGTTATTTTATCTTTTTTATTATTTTGAAACGATAATATTAGCAAAATAATAATAAATTGACTTTTTACGCACTTCTAGTGCCAATGTTCAAGTAACATCGAACTTTTAATTCGACATTTTTCCAAACAGTTTGGCGAGGAATACCTATGCTGAAAATAAGAAGCCACAAAATATTTCAATTTCACAAATACATAGGTCTAAACTTAGAAATGATTATCATCACGCTAAACTTTTGAGCAGATAAGCAGCGAATAACCATGACCTAAGTAGGATCGGCTATTTTAGTGTAATTGGAACCAATAGAATACTTGGACCGACGCTCGCGACGTCGTCGGTTCAATGGTTCCGACAGACACGGTTTAGATTCGAATCTCACACGTCGCAATCTATTCTAAATGATTAAAAACTTATTTTAGTTTTTTTTATTGATTCCTACTATACCTACTTTATATTTTCAAATAGTATTAATAATATTTATCTGTAATCATCATTTACATCGTTATCTAAACAAATAGATACGAGTACCTATGCATAATAAATTATAAATCGTTTCTAGCAACAGCTTCTTCTTTCAACAGTTTGTTATGTAGAATTAAAATTATAAATTGTTTCTGCTGGTCATAGGCCTCCCCCAAATGGGGGGTTTGCCATAATCGCCACGCTTGACAGGCGGGTTGGCGATCGCAGTGTAGCTGTAGCAATGTACCTACAGAGAACGCTGTTGCCCATTCTCTGATGAGTCCCTTAGTCACCTCTTACGACACCCACGGGAAGTGATGAGATGGTGCTCTTATTTAACGTCCGACACCATACGGAACCGAGACAGTTTACTCAAAATAAATGCGATATTTGACGTACAAATTACATCGGACTTCCTTGTTTAATAAGCTGTCTAAAATGATATATGAGTACCCACTTTTGGCACGTGCTGGAAAAATAAAACTCAATGGTTTCCGACACGGACGTCCTTTGATAGTAGGTACTTGGTAGTATACTTTTCGATGTGCGCCTTGCTAATTGCGGATTTTCCTTTTTTTCAGTACGTATATACATATTTCGGTACGCTCGTTCAGGCGACCTCAATCGTTGTCCATTTTTAAAATTATGGTCAAAAATCACTGCCTCTCTCTTGAATCACTTTTCCTTGGGTTCTCTGTTTTGTTTCGTACCTAACTATTTAGTAAAAAGCTTTTGTTTTACAATAGAAACAGTTGCTTCAATTTTATTTTATTTCATTCTTTGTATTCATAACATTTCTTCTTCTTGTTTTCTTTTTCTTCCTGGAGCGAGCACAAGAAGGTTGCTAAGGTTGCTAAGAAGCGATAGAGCTACATAATTCGCTCTCTAATCTTTAAAAGACAAAAGTGCTGCTTGAGATCTATGTTAAATCTCAAAACTACCGATAGTTGTAAAAATTATTTCATTAAATATCATATATTAACGTTACTATCACTTTATATATTGGAAATAGCAATGTTCGTAAAAACAAATCCACATTTGTTTCCTCGGATGGCAGACAAATTTTCAAGAAATAGACGTGATGATAGCAAACTATGTGTACATACATCAAAAACTGCACTTATGCGCAAGAGTGTTTTTTGCATGGCACCAACTATCTACAACAAATTGCCCAAAAGTTGGAAAGAGCAAACTATACCTAAACTAAAGCAAACAATGAAATTGTTTTTAGCTCAGAAAGCACATTATAGTATTGCAGAATTTTTAAATGACTCATGGTGATTATTATGAATAAATAAATATAACTAAAATTGTAGTAGTTAATTATAATCATGTAGTAGAGCAGAACTTAAATATGCCCATAACATAAAATGTTATTATGATTAAACGCTTAAAGTGATGTTAATCTTCATTGTGATAATATAAATGTAATCTGTTATAATGTACCTACAAGGAAAATAAAAATAATTGGATAATGTAAATGATTGAATGCAAGAAATTTGTTTAACTATGATTGATATTTAATGTATAGTGTAAAATTTAAAAATCATTTTTTCAATAATAATAATTGCTACCGATTTTTGCACGCCATGAGAAATGGCAGACATGTCTTGAGCCACTCTTATATAAGATCTTACATGCATTTATTATTTTAATTCTGTATGTATACACATGTTTGAGCAAATAATTCTTATAAACCTTTTCTGTAACTTATATGGTGTACATAATAAAGAGTACTACCTATATAATACTGAGAGTAAGTATTCTAATCTTTCTACCTGGAACTAACGAATTCGTCCCATTAACTGCACGGCATCCTGAAAATGATCGCGGGCAGTCTGGACTCGGCGCGGCGGTCAGGCGTCGATTCACTGACTTGCATGTGAAAGGTGCAGGTTAGTGAAGAATCATTTCATTTACAGTTCTCGTCAAATAACTTTGCCCCTCTGAAGTTGTGTCGAGTGGCTGCGTAGTAGTAGTCAAAATTACGAACACACTGCCACTGCGCATGCGTAAGAGACATGAGGGCGGGGCGCGATTTTATGTCTCAGTCGCTCGTTTACGTTCCATGCATGCTTGTGTCCCGCTTGCTCCCGTGTACGTGACTGCACCTGCGCGATTTTTGCAAATGGCTAACTTCAGAGCGGCAAAGTTATTTGACGAGAACTGTAGTTTGGTACTTTATACACATTGTTATTTTAAATGTACTAATATAAGTAGTTAATAATATCTCTGTTACTAACTTGTTCTATGGACTAACTTGACAGAAAATAAACAAAACAAAAGTTTTTTTATTTTTTTTTCTATTACCAGACGAAATCGTGGCAGCCGAAGCAAGATGGCGGATAGAGCTTTACTTGCCAAAAATACTGGTCAGTATTATCAAAGAACACAGTGGTATAGATAAGGGGACGAAGGCCTTTGGCTAGATATTAGTTACCTGGATCGATATTTATACAAATAAATATTTATTATTTATTTATTATTATTATTCCTAGAACTGATTTTAAGAATAATACATTTGAAAGGCTTCAGATAATATTGTCCATCTTACACAACGCTACACGGCTCTAGTCTAATTTATTATTTCTATCTGTCATGTTAAGGCGCTGTGATCAGCAAAAACTCGGTCACTCTCGGACTGTATGGAAAATAAAGAGAAGCGCGACGACACAATGCTTGCAATTAATTGCCAAAAATGAAACATTTTATTGATTTAATACTCAAAACTAAGTTGAGCTATTAAAAATCTAAAACAACAATATCTATATTGCATTAAGATTCGATTCATTATTTGGCATAAATTTTACAAGTAGGCTAGTAACACCAATGAGGTTTTACCAGTAGAGACATCATACTCATTGTAAAGAAATAAAAACATGGCGATATTTTAGTAACTACCTACAAGAACTAAGCAACTTCATTTCTATCATTGAGTACGTTAGAAGATGACAGAGATATAGATAAAGATATTGTTCACTTCCGCTTAAACGTACGTTCGCATCGCGGCCAGACGCAGGACGGATTGAGTTCACTCAAGCTGATCAGCTTGTGTTTGTATCGCCGCGCAGACGTAAAACGTATCTACCTCAGATAATATATAATATCATTGAATAACACGGGATTTTTGTTTCTAAGGTCAAAGTTAGAGGTAACTTTGACGATCATTTCTATCGAGGATTTTATTTTTAAACATGTTTCGGAAACAACAGTGTTCTTTGAAATATAGTTAAAATTAACACATATTTTTCTGCAGCTTGAAACTAAACAGATTTGGCTAAAATTACGTTAGAAAACTAGCAATTTTTCAGTTTTTGCTGAATACAGCGCCTTAACTATTAATTTTAATCGTTCTTTCTGGGGTGAGGATTATTGTCAAAAATCTAAACAAGAGCGACTCAAAATATAGCTTTATTATCTACACGAAAAGATACACATTTTATTGTGAGAATTCTGAATACGTTGCACCATGCAGCGCTGCGCCTGGTGATGCCTCGTAGCGTAGAGCGATGCATCGCGACGCAGGGGTGCATTGCCGGTACGCACGGCGTGCAAAAGCGGCGCTGCGCCTCGCGAAGCCGAAGCCGCCGTGGCGACTTGTCGTGCAGTTCGGTCAAGAGCTCGAGTGAAATTATAACGATAGACTAGCTCTTGTTATAATCTTACGAAGCGGGTGGACGCGGGGCGGGGCGGGATGTAGACACGTTCCGCAGCACCGCACGGCGTCTCACTGCGCACTGAGGCGTCGTGTTGCCAACAATTTTACGATGCACCTCGCAATGTTGCGATGTGTCTCGCGGCGGCGCGCGGCGCAGCGCTGACCTCTTCCAGTATCGTCGTGTCATCGGTTGGTGTGAACTAACCCTTATTCGCACATAAATGTATGGGGCAGACGATTTTGTTTTCGCGATTTCAGTGTTGGTCGCATTGTGAAATTTTTCATACTGAAGAGAACAATGACCCCTTAAGAGATATTGCGTTGATTTTGTTACACGTGTATAACCTCGCAATATAAGTCAAGATACTTGACTTGCCTATCTTTCTCGGCATTCACGAGGTTTCCGGCATCCGCGATCGTTACGTGAGCAATATTTGCACAGTTCTCAATCGTTCACCACTATATTAGGCCTATTGGCGATAAATAGTCCTAGAAGAACAAAGGTAACCTTGAAAGCTCAAAGATTGAATGGGTGCAAAAAGTTCTGTAGTGGCAGCTGTATTTGAGAAAGATCAGCGTTGGAAGACCTCACACTAAATGAGAAGTAAAAACATGTTCAATTTCTAAACCTCTGATATTCCCTGATTAATGCAAATCCAAGAAGAGAAGGATTATCTTGGTAATAGCCAATTTATGTCTTCTCAAAATTATGACGTCACAAAAAAATCTAAATGGTATTCAGAACATGCGAGATCATGTATTTTTTTAGTTATTTATTTTGGTATCTGGTTTAGCGTATCTCTTGTATGCTTCAATTGCATAATCAATCAAATGAAAACCTTTGATACAGTTTTATGAAAAAAAATAAAACTTGCTATATTTGCAACGAAAACAAACGTGATCTAGCATCAATTTATTGGCTCCAAAAGCCGATAAAAACATCTATTATAGGAATGACATTTTTTTTCAGTTCTTTCAAAATCTCTTTGAAAATTTTCTAAAACGAAATTGAAAGTTTTATTACCAACTAAATTGCATTTTATTGTTTTATTATCAACATGTCTTCTGACCATTGATGAACGTCGAATGAAAACCACATTAGATATACTTACGTGCAGCATATATTCATCGGCTGCTTAATACAAAACGACACGCCTCGGAGAACACTGCTATAATAAGGCATTTTCAAAATTTTCCACACATACGAAGTATGTCTGTGAGTGTCACCGTTTACTCAGAAATAGTCAGCCCATAGACCATCCTCTGGAGTTGAGACGCACAGGACCGGTTGATAGTGCGACACTTGTGATAGCCCTGTATATCCAGCAGTGGTCGTCATTCGACTGAAATGATAATAATGAGACGGCTCATAAAAACTCTGACTTTGGCTTTGGCAGATGATACTTATGCTCATTGAAACGAGTACAAATAATGACGTAATGACGTCTCTTATTGGTGGTAACTGCGTGCTCTGTGGCTGTGGGTCTATTACAATCGACTAAAGTCTAAAGACGGCTTCCCACGGTGCGTGATGTGGAAGACGAACGCGGACTTACCTGCATCGCCGATAACTAAGGACACCGCACAGGCTCTTCCAATGGTATGGTGGTGGCGTGTCGGTCTGTGTGGGTCTTTAGGCACGAAACCATTTTGTCATACTATAATGCAAAGTGAAAGAAAACTCAGTTCGCCCCTTTGAAGTTACCGAGTCGCCGCGGATCGGACACACCGCGATGAACGTGTCTGCGCTACCACGGAGGATACTCTTCCTATGGTGTATTGGTACGGCCTGGTCGAGCTGGCCACGCAGCATGGGAAGCCAGCTGAATAGCACCATTGCATTAAACATTCAACATTCAAAAATACTACAGTTAATTCCGATTTATAATTTCACTATTCACACTAACCAACTGTAATTCCAATAGCCGATGAATTCGTCGGCTACTGGAATTCAAACAATAAAGTTTGTACGGCAGTAATTCACAAAAGATAGTTAATCAATCCTACCGGGAACCCTAAATTAAACCGATTAACACCTGTTCAACTAATATCAAATTGTAAATCATTGTGACTATATACAATACAATTTGACATTTAGTTAAACAAGTGGATATAAACCGGTCTATTTGATCCTTCTCACTATTTTATTTATACATCAAACGGTAGTGCTGTTTGGCCAAATTATATGTGCTGTCTTACTCAACTCTATGTTTTTATCATAAGTTTCGTTTTCCTCTGGCGCAGCTCTAACCTTTCATTTCAGTCTAACTTTCCAAAATTGTAAATGCAGTTTTCGTCATCCTTATGTTCTTAATCACTAGGATGAAATTCTATTGATGTAGCGTCAGGTGTATTTGCTTCAGGTGTGGTATATCGCAACTGTAGTACGCTTTCCGTGTATCGTATACGATTTATGAGTTACGTATGTATTTGGAAATCTGTTCCGCTAATTAAAGGGGTCTGTGTATAAACATTACGCTATTGTTGGTACAGACCTGTATTATGACATTTAAATTATGGGAATTTCTGTGGAAGTAGTTTATATTTGGGCGTTTTGATTGTAGTGATTGACTGCTAGTATTAGTCTGTAACTTGTAACCAAGAACAGAAAAGACACTTGTCAAAAGTGAAAAAGTAAAAACCGGATTCTCAAATTTGAATTTAGAAAAAAAACAAGGAACATTTTATTGCTGCCTTCAGCTTCGTCCAGTTATTATAGAGAATCATCCCATGGGAACATACTACCTAGATAAAAAAAAATCCTATGTTCTAATTCAGATCATGGTCTACCAGTTTCACCTGAATCTGATTATTATTAGCTCGAGATATGATAGGATTGCTCAGAAATTATTTGAAAAATCATTGTTTTACTTAAAGAATATAATAGAAATACTATTTATTGCTATTTTTAGACCATATCAAAAATTGTCATAAACTGATTCCTTGAAAAACAAATTGAATAAATTATCTTCAATAAACCCCTACAAAATTGGTAAAAGAAAATACAAGGTAGGGAAAACCAGAAAAAGTTCCAGTCGAGCAATCAACCAAAACCATGTAATTATGGAAGATAGACCTAATAAAAGACCAAATTCTACTAATCAATAAGCTCTTATTTCTCTAATCAAACGTCTCCTTGGCAATAAAACTCAGACATAATGAAAAACTATTCAATCACTGAAAGTCATGGAAATAACTATGCTTAAAAGATTAAGCATAGTTAATATCAAAGACTTAAAAGTGATAAGAGCATTTATTTTCTTTAAAGAAAAATAAACGAAAAGCTCTTGTAAATTGTTCTTATATTACAAACGCTCTATAACCGCCACTCTGTAATCAACATTTTTTTTTTAATTTATCCTTATTATAAGGGCCTTTTTCCTGTCATGCATATTTTCGGCCGCGCGTATCTAGTCCGCGTGCAGGCTGCCCGCATCCTATCATTTTATACATGTTTATCATGCGGGCAGCATGCGCGCGTAATGCAGATTAGCTGCGGGCGCAGCCCGCGTTCGTGCTAACCAAATGCAGGCAGCGTTCTTCTGCCTTCAGTGTTGTTTTTACTGTGACTATCTGTGACGCGCATCTCCAACAAGCATGGAAACTATAACCTGCTCGAAAATATCCTCACAAAGCAAAGCGAAAAAATTGATTTACTACTTCAACAAATAAGCCAACTTGTAGGGCTTATAGCCACCTTAGTGTCCAGCAAATTAAAATGATGACCTTGCATATCGCCACTTGGAACATCAATGGTCTCGCCCCCAACAAATATGAACTTGAAACTTTCTTGAAATGTAACAACGTGGATGTTGTCCTAATCTCAGAGTCTCACGCTACATCTAAGAGTTACGTTGATATACCTAACTTCTGCACCTACCTCACTCCTCATCCTGACGGCCGTGCTCATGCTGGAACTGCCATAATCCTTAAGAAAAACATAAAACACCAAGCACTAGAACCCTATGTAACAGACTATCTCCAGGCAACCACTGTTAGAGTGGAAGACAAGTCAGGTGCGATCAACCTATCAGCAGTATACTGTCCGCCCAAACATAAGATTACTGAACTTATGTTCTCAAACTTTTTTAGAACACTTGGGAACCGCTATATAGCTGGTGGAGATTGGAACGCAAAACACGAATATTGGGGTTCTAGAGTGACAGTTACTCGTGGGCGTGAGCTTAAACTGTGCGTAGACAAAAATCATCTCCTACCTATCTCCTCCGGAGAACCTTCATACTGGCCAGCTGACCCAAACAAACTACCAGACCTGCTTGACTTCTTCATTTGTAAGAACTTAGGACAGCCATATGTCTCAATCGAGTCAAGCCTTGATGGTTCATCTGACCATTCACCGGTCTTACTCACAGTCAGCTGCTCTGTTATTGTATCTGAAAATGATCACGAATCGCTCTATAACCACAAGACTGACTGGATGGCATTTCGTGAGTATTTGAACCAGCATATTAATCTCTCCATCCCACTCAAAAGCACCGACGATATTGACTCGGCTGTCATTTATATAACCAATGCCATACAGAATGCTGCGTGGATCAATACCCCAGAGCTAAACCGTTCTGTCCAAAGAGATGTTCTTCCTAAGGAGATGAAACTTAAACTGTCTGAGAAGCGTCGGCTTAGAAGAATTTGGCAGCAGTCTCATTGTCCTAGAGATAAAACCAGGCTGAATCTTGCCATAAAGGAGTTGAAAAACCTTCTTTGCCAAACTGCCAATGAGAACCTAAAAAAGAAGCTGGAACAAATTTCGCCAACAGGGCGTGGAGAACATAATCTGTGGAAGGTAACCAAAGATAATAAACAACCTCAACAATATTCACATCCTATCAGAAGTGGTTTAAACTGGGCACGCACAAATGGCGAAAAAGCCGAAGCTTTTGCCAGACACTTAGCCCTTGTATTCCGACCCAATGACCTTGTCGGTGATGAAGACAGCGAAATAGGAGAAATTCTAAATCAAGACTTCCAGCTGCGCCTTCCAATCTCCCCGACGTCACCTCGCGAACTATCCAGAGAGATATCGAAAATGGATGTGAAGAAAGCACCGGCATTCGACCTTATTACTCCAAAGATCTTGAAGGAATTGCCAAAAAAGTGTCTCGTTTTTCTGACAAATTTATTCAATAGTACCTACAGACTAAATTACTTTCCCACACCATGGAAAATATCGCAAATCATAATGATTTTAAAGCCAGGAAAACCAGGCTGTGAGACATCCTCCTACCGGCCAATTAGCTTAACACCTGTTCTGTCCAAACTCTGGGAGAGAATATTCTTATCTCGACTCAACACGTGCTTGGAAGTCGCTAATGTAATTCCCTGTCATCAGTTTGGTTTCCGAAAAAGCCATTCCACAATTGAACAAATGCACAGAGTATATAACACAATACGTCAATGTATGGAAAAGAAGGAATACTGCTCTGCCGCCTTTCTGGATGTCCAACAGGCTTTTGACAGAGTCTGGCATAGAGGCCTACTGTGCAAGCTTAAAAAATACTTACCTCATTCAATATTCCCCATAATATCATCTTATCTGGCAGACAGATACTTTCAAGTGAAGCAGGGTGACGCTAGATCATCATTCTACGAATGCCTGGCTGGAGTGCCACAGGGATCCGTCCTCGGCCCTGTGCTGTATAATATTTTCACCTGTGATCTTCCGCAAATGACTACAATGATATCCGTTGCCACATTTGCTGACAATACAGCTTTTCTCTCTTGTAGTAGCAATGCACAGGAGGCGAGCAGTCGTCTTCAGAGACAACTAAACGATACAAACGCTTGGCTGCAAAAATGGAGAATAAAGGCCAGTGCTGCTAAATCCCAACACATCACATTCACTCTCAGAAGAGGAAATTGTCCACGTGTCAGACTTGGCAATGAGATACTCCCTCAGACCAACTGTGTTAAATACCTGGGATTCCACTTGGACCAACGTCTTACCTGGAAGGACCACATAAGCAAGAAAAGAGATGAACTAAACTTCCGATTCAGAAACTTATTATGGTTACTGGGCAAACAATCGGCCCTGTCTCTGAACAATAAGCTGCTTGTTTACAACTCCATCATCAAGCCTATCTGGACCTATGGCATCCAAATGTGGGCGACAGCAAGCAAATCAAACATTGACCGAATTCAACGAGTTCAGAATAATATCCTTAGAGTCATCGCTGGAGCCCCCTGGTTCTCACGCAACTCAGAAATCCACTCATATCTACAAATGCCAACAGTCCTTGAGGAAATAGAATGCCACAGAAGGAAATACAAAGACCGTCTTCTTTCCCACCAAAATCCGCTCGTGAAAATGCTCTTACAGTCAAGCCAAACTAGAAGGCTCAAGAGGCCAGTGGTTCTTCCCTAACAGAAATTGAGACTGGAGCAATGGCTCCATTCTCAATAAACGCCAGCTTCATCACAGAAAAAATTTGATTATAGTCTCCCGACTGATTGCAAATAATAAAAAGGAAAAAAAAAAAAAAAAAAATCTGTGACGCGGGTCGCACGCACGAGTTTGGTCACTGGCGACACGCACGACACTGCAGCGGAAAACGAAATCTTTTCCTGCATATGGCGAGCAGCGTGCTATCACCCGCAAGTGGACCAGATCCGCGCGTGGGCTAAAATTTCCATTAGGGGCCGTGGCTGTAGTGTATGCATACATGAATAACCAATAAATAAATAGTAAAATATAACTTAATTAATTATTGTTATAATAAATTAGCATTGGCTGTAAATATATATATTACTGTCGTCTCCGGTTATGTACTACGCGGGCTTAACTGACGTGGGGGCTGGTCGCATGACAGCTGTCAGGGAGTGAAGACGTGGTGCATGAACTAGTGAGCCGATATTTATATAATAATTTATATTAAATTATCTAGTGTACATCAGAACACTACATTGGCCACGAGGATTAACTGTATGTAATTGTGTTTTTTCATATTACATGTTCTTTTCTTTGAAATATACACAATAATTTTCATTTTTCCAAGGAAAATATTGAAGTACAATGTTCATTGCTTGGCGAAATTGACAAAAAAAAAGTAGTAAATTCTAGAGATAGGAGGGGTAATAAAGCAGGGTGTGCTTTCCAATCAAATGCTTCTTTATATTTTCACACCAGAAAGAATCAATTCAATTAACAAAATAATATTGAACGGCGCTTGCCGGGGTCGGTCTGTGAATGGGTGGCCGTCTTGGCTTACCGAGGCACCTCGGTTGGTTTCGGTTATCATTTGTGGATTGTTGGCAGTCGTTGCGGATTGTCGGAAGTCGGGAAATCTGTCACCGGTCTTGCCGGCAAGTGACGTGTTGCCCGGTTGCTGGGTTGCGGAGGTCAGATAGCAGTTCTACCACGTAAAATGTTTATTTATATATGAAGGGCCCTGGACCGGGCAGCATTAAATTGCGAATATAATTGTATGGAGGGCCCTGGTCCGGGCAGCATTAAATTGCGAATATTATTGTATGGAGGGCTCTGGTCCGGGCAGCATTAAATTGCGAATATTATTGTATGGAGGGCCCTGGTCCGGGCAGCATTAAATTGTGAATATTATTGTACGGAGGGCCCTGGTCCGGGCAGAATTAAATTGCGAATATTATTTTATGGAGGGCCCTGGTCCGGGCAGCATAAGCGACTTTTGTTGATCTCTGAAAGCCCTAGTACCGGGCGGTAAAACATAATCTTCATTATTTTAGATTGCTCTAATAACGGCCAGTAATTAATATACTTTCATATGATTAGTAACTCAGAGGTAATTATTTTAAAAAGATAACATAAATTATTTTGAACCTAATACAGATACTCAAGTGTCAACAAAGTTTATATTGAAAAGACAAGGCTTTGGCAGTAGGTGCTAAGTTTAGTCGGCTAGGTATGAAATGTCCTGCTAGAAATAAATATTGTTTGATATGTGTGACAGTGCAGGACAAAACAACCAAAAAAAAAACTGTGTTGTGGTGAGACATTCAACAAACGTGGCAATGACGACAGTACTAAAAGATTTAAAAGGAACAAAAATGTAAGAGATGTTAAAGAGGCTCAAACTAAATCTATGCATTACATATATATATTGTAAATAGTGACGAGACAGTTACCTACTTGCAAATACGTTGAATTATAAAGGTATTAGTAGACTGGTAACAACCAAAACATACTCACGGATAAAAATGGGAAATACGAAATCGAAAAGACGTAGATAGCGCTGACAAAACAGAACAAAAATACAAATAAACATTTCACGGCCTACGGACGTAATTAATATTATGACTTTTTGAAACAAAAAAATTAAGTTGCTGTGAAAAATGGGAAACCCATTTCTTATAAAAACGTTAGTGGTACTTACGATCTTTTGGGTAGCAAAGTATATGTCGGCAATGAAAAATTCTGGGAGCCAACTACTCGTACTACTGCAGGGTAACAGAGGATTTAGAACTTATAAATTTTGTTGGCAAATCGGATTATCGATATAATCAGATATTTGACTATTATTTCCGAACTAAGTAGCTAGGTACTTAAATGGTTACATACTTCGAAAAAGAAAAAAACCGTTTGGAAATTTTCGTGCAGCAGTTCACGTGCAAATTTAGAACGAGACACCAACGATTTTGTCCTGGAAATAGAACTTTGAGTGAGGGCGTCGATATTGTCAGATTAATAAAGAAGCGCTTTCGTTAGGTGTGGGCTAGTGAACATTTTAATAAGTTTCTTTATGTTAAGAAGTTTGATAATTACGGTTACCGACAATAAACTGTTAGAATTAATAAATGAAGAAAACTAAATTGAGCATTGGGTTTAAGGCTGCAGGCCTAATATAGGATAGGCCTGGCAAAGTAAAACGTAGCAAAGTGCAAATTGGCGTCAAATCCATTGACTATATTCGGAGACCATATTCACAGGTGGTAGAGCATTCTAAACGCATTAATATACCGCCTGGAAGAAATTGTTGAATAGTCTCAACTGGACCATGAGATAAAAAAAAGTTAAAGAAGATTTGTATAAGTAACGGGAAATTGAATTATTTTGTAAAACTTAGAAGATACCTGATTTCGAAATGAATTATGTTTCTACGATGACATAATGTTGAGGGGGGCTTGTTTTACCATCCAAGCTGCGATCAGATGTTCTTAGTTCTTAAAGCTGCGCATTGAGGCCACCCTAACAAAGTGCAAATGAGAGGTTAGGCGCGTAAAGGCTGTACCTACACTGGTGTCTGCAGCTAATCCACCGAATCCGTTAAAAACACGTGAGATGGCCACGGTGCCTTGGATTGATATAGCAATCGATTTGATAGGGCCGTCGCCATCGCCCTGTAATAATTACTATATTTTCGTGGTGATAAACTACTGTAGTCGCTATATGTATATTCCCCTTCTTATGCTGCACTTTGATAAGTGCTGAAATAATTGGACATTTGAAGGAAATATTTAGTAGACTGTAAAATGTAGGTAGTCACTATCACAGCAGACAGTGGAAAACTATTGATCCATAATAAGTTCAAACAATTTTATGTGGTACATAACATAAAACTAAATAGAACGTTAAAACAGGGACACACTAAAAGCTTAAAATATCAGACAAGCCGAAAAGAAAAATTGGAAAAAGGCTCTAAGAGAACATTGCCATTGTACACAAGAGATGAAGATTTAGAAAATAAATAAAAAGAAGAATAGAATGGAAGAGAAAATTATGTATGTAGATCGGAAACTATTAAGTTTTCTGTGATCGGATACTATTATGATTTCTGTGACCGCAAACTACTATGTTTTCTGTGATCGGAAAAGACGGGTTCAGAAGCGTGACTTGGGAGGTGACACGTTTGTCAAGTATACAGAATATTCATAAGTCTATTAACTTGTGTCTAACTTCTCATACGGTTCTCTCTCAGTCTGAAATGATGAGCCAGGATATAAGGCAATCGAGGGCAAGTACAAAGTTTTAGATATTAGTATTGCTGATTGCATTAGGGCTGAAGGGGATATAAATGAAGCAGAAGAAAATGAGCAATAATTGAAAATGACATAACATGTTTGGAAATAGTATGAAAGGTAGGTTTATGAAAATAATAATATTATTAAAGGTTGTTCCCAAAACAAATGTTTGAAAATCTTTATCACAATTATTTTGTTATTGTTTTTAATTTATCATGTTTGCACACAGTAAAAATACAGTTGCAAACAGAGCTTGGCTTAGTGGGTACATTACCCTGTTGGGGCGCAGCAGTAAACTTTAGTTACTATAACTTTAATAAACTTATATCACAACACTATAATAAAATTAATAACAATATTTTCAAACTAGTAGAAATTTAAAATATCATAGGTCTTCTAATCTTCTATGCTAATCTTTTATTTTTTTAAAAATGACAAGGGAGGGATGTAGTGTATGCATACATGAATAACCAATAAATAAATAGTAAAATATAACTTAATTAATTATTGTTATAATATATTGGCATTGGCTGTATATATATATATATTTACTGTCGTCTCCGGTTATGTACTACGCGGGCTTAACTGACGTGGGGGCTGGTCGCATGACAGCTGTCAGGGAGTGAAGACGTGGTGCATGAACTAGTGAGCCGATATTTATATAATTATGTATATTTAATTATCTAGTGTACATCAGAACACTACAGTGGCTTTGGAAGTTCATTTTTTATGTGGATAGTACTCATAACTAGAAAGCTTTTTAAAAATTTTCAACATCCGAAGAGTCACGGTTATTGAGATATAAATCTTTAAAGTTTCCATACAAATTGGAAAATAATACGCCATTTGTACATTTTAAGGTTAGATAAATAAAATTGTCATAGTAGACATCGAAAGTTGACATTTCACGTTCCGTTTAGGAAGGTAGAGGTATATTTTCCGTAGAGGTGTATTTTATTCAATTTTATGTCATGGTTTTTACATAATTTACATTTTTACATTTTATTTTATTTTATTTTCACGTATTCACATATTAAATTTGGTGGGTAATTAATGTGCTGAATAACCGGGCTGTATCATGCAATCACATTGACTTTTTCAAACAAAAAATAACAATTTTTCTTTTACACTGTGGAATGGAACGTGAAGCGACGCCATTTTGCTATAGCTGTGTTTCGATCTGTTTAAATTCCTTGTTTTATTTTCATTATATGCGAAAAATGGTTATCGCCGACTAGCTACTAGTAGGACTTAGGATGCAAGAGCGAGCAAAGCGAGCTCGGGACTTGGGGCACCCCGACTCGGACTCCCCCTCGTGTTTATTTTAAACCCCCCGACTTGCTAGTAAGAGGACTAAGGATGCAAGAGGGTTAGGCTTCAAAAAATGTTTTTTTTTTTGGAAACGGTTAGTTACCTTTTCATGATAGTGGTGCCAGGGAGGAGGGGGGCATCCTCACCCCCTCCCACCTTCCTCTTTCTGCTACTGGATACGAAATTTTTAGCAAAATTTTTATTCTTACCTGTAAACTTAAACCATAGATATCTCCATAACCATGGGGCTCCGGATGGTGGGGGTGGTAGAGGGGATTAGCCTCCCTCCCCCCATACCTCTCCCTTCTTAACCCTACCCCCCTAAATTACCGGCCCATAATGGATATTTTAACCGCTTACTATGTTTGAAAGTCGTGCTTAGCTATAAATCAGCTTTTTCTCTTGGCTTTGCTCTGGTGATCTATCCTACATCTACTCCTGGCTTTTTTTCGTCAAAATTTTACGGCAGACGACACCATTACGATGAAATAGAGGAAAACTACAGATCTGTCATGTTTTTGTTTTGTTTTGCTTTTATTAGTCTTTTGTGTCCTAGTGCTGGGTAAAGGCCTCCACCATATCTTTCCCGACACTCTTTTCTTGCGCCACCTCGAACCAGCCATCATGATCATCAGATCTAATTAAGTTTATTTTCAAAGCTTTGTATGAAACTAACTGGAAATGCGATTTCAATTCCCTTGTGTAAGTATAAGTTTTCTGTGACCCGATCGAAGTTGGGACTCTCAGCGATGGTTGTGAAGTTGCTTAGTAATTTACATTTAACATTGAGTGCAATTAGCTGTTAGTGTTCCAGGGACTTCTTTTAGTTTTGTGCAGTGTTGCTCGTTTATTGGGTTGGTTGAGATGTTCTCGCTTTGAGGCATGGTGAAACTGTATGTTGATAATTGACAGCCCTAATAGCTGTTTAATAAGGTACAAAAATAAATAAAAAACCTTTGGACAAAGAATGACAATGAAAAAATCTAGCCTTAACTCTGGCAAAATTTGCGTGAAAAGCTACTAAGATTGGTTCTTATGTGCCTTGATAACAAATTGTTTTTTAGGCTTGTTCAACTGTCCGTGAAAGAGTAAACTAGAACCAAGTGCTGTTATGTAAGGGACAAGTTTACTTTAATTATAAATAATTAATCAATGATTCGGTAATAGAAACTTTAGGTTCAGCATCTGTACCTATCGAATGTATGAGGTTAAAAACAGCTCATAACCTCAACCATGTTATGTTTTTATTAAACAAGAAAACAATAAAATTATAAAAGATATTTCTGGAAATGAAGCTAACAGAAACAAACGTTTAGGGGACTATCACCCCAAATTATCACCAAGGGTTCTAAGTGTCCCTACTTCACCTAATTTTCACCCCTAAAGAAACAGCTTCAACTGCAATGCAAAACTTTGCGTCCCTGTTCCCTACTTTCCCCTCACATTCATATTTTAATATTCCATCAGCGAATTCCTTCCGACCCGGCCTTGCGTTTATTAAAAAAGTCCTATATTTAATTTAAATCTTTCTTTAAGATTCTTTTGTTATGCGGGCTATGTTGTGGCTGAAAAAAAAAATAAACAAAATTAGGGGGAAAATGAAATGCACTGTGACAATAATTTCCTTGTTAGAAACTTAATGGGTTGTGTTTTTATTTTTTATCTTTCTCAGTCTTTCAGACAGAGTCCACTTTAATGTTTGTTTATTTTAGTCTCAAGAAACCACTAATGCACTATGCGCCACTGCAAATTACAGCACTACTTACAAAAAAAAACCTAACTGTTAAAACGGGATGGCAGAAAATACTCAAGCGCATTATTCAGCGTCCAAACAATTTTGTTACATAATTATAAAAGTGCCACACAAAAAAAAATGTGATGTTCCGCAACAACACGTTTTTCTATCCATTTTCATAATTATTAAGCCCAAAATGAATCATCATTCATGTCCTTTTCTATAGATATGTATCATTAGAGTAGTAGCGACTTGGAGAGGCAAAGCAAATGTACCTATATATTTAATCAGCTGCACGTGGGTACGCATCAAAATCCCGAAAGTTCATAATACCTATGATTGAAATACCGACATCCAAAACACGGAAATTTAAAATACGTACCGAAAGTTTTAGTCTATCGTCGAAAGTTATAGTCGTTATATCGAAACACAAAATACCGATGTGCAAATGCCCGAAAGGACGAAATCCCGAATGGACGAAATCCCGAATGGACGAAATCCCGATGGATGAAATCCCTAAGAGCGGCGACGTAGTTCCCGCGATTACTCATAGATGACACTACAACACAGTTATAGCGGTGGGTATTCTGCTTTAATGCCAAAATTTAGTGAGTTCGAGATTTGGGGCACCCTGACTCGGGGTTTTTTTTTAAATCACCCAGAAATAGGAGATAGACAAATAGGAGCTCCGTAAGTCGACTACACTCTGACAACACATTGAGAAGTAGCGCTCGCCGGCCGCTGCCGCGGCACCGCTCGCTTTGCCCGCTCGGCTTGCGCGCATTTGTTCACAGTTCTAACCTAACCTAACCTAACTACAATCTCCCGCAGAAATGTTTTCACCATTGTCTAATTATCTAGTCGCAGGCAGCAGATTTTAGGCTTTGGAATGTAATTTCGGGATTTTAAACTTCCGGATATGGATCTTCGAGATTTTAAAATTCGGGATTTTAAACTTTCGGGCAAATGAACTTTCGGGATTTTAAACTTTCGACCAAACAACCATTCGGTGTTTCAAGTATCGGGATTTCGTACATCGATATTTTAAAATTCGGTCTTTTAAAATTCAGTATTTTGATACGTACCCGCTGCACGTAGTCTCGGCCACAAAATGTTTACCACCATAAGGTTCATAATTGCCTGCATACAGCTATGTAACAAGGTCGATATGTGGTTTGACTAGGTATAGAGCATTTAAACTTTTATTAAACTGAAGATTGGTCGCTCAAGAAGGTGACTTACGGCCGCTTTCTATAACATATCTCAATCCCAATCTTGATCCCGATCCTTGTCTGTAACCAATCAACGGCCGAGTTTGTGTCCTTCACCACACAATCCTCACCTTTGATTGGTTACAGACAAGGATCGCGATCAAGATTGGGATTGAGATATGTTATAGAAAGCGGCCGTAACTGGATAGTTAAAGAAAACCTATTTAAAAAGAAAACGAAAATATATACTATTTGGCAATATATTAATAAGCATAGAGACGAGAACATGGAGAACATGGTTAAACATGGAGAACTCTATTACTTTTATAAAAAAAAACATCATTGTATATTAATTTTACCCATGTTTGCAAATAAATAAATGATTTATGATGATTTATGAGATAAAAAAGGATACGGACATTCGGACAAAGCAAGACATAACGTTGAAATTGTTACCTACGAGAAATAATAACACGGAAAATAAAAAAATCTTCATTTTTTAAATTATCAAGAATTTATTGTTTTAATAACTAGTGTAACCTCCATCAGCAGGTATGATGGCACGAAGTTTATCTCGCACAGATGCGACAAGGCGCGCGCATAAGTCAGTCCCCAATTAATGCAATAGTAATAATAATAAAGTTTATTAACCATACGTTTAGGTTACCGTACACCGGTAATACATATTTAAATAGTACATAGTAAAGGGCACACTCACTTAGGTTCAACTACACTAAGTTAGAACTTATCTATAACAAGTAGCAAGGGGAGTAGAAGAACAATTAAATTATAATAATGCTATCTAATTATAATAAAGCAATGGTTCGCATACTTGATATAATAATAAATGCTCAATGACGGTATACAAAGAAAACTTCTTTACCTCCCGTGCTAGTCAAGGACTGTGTTACGGCAAGGTAAGATTCTCGCACATGGAATAGTAGTCATAATGTAAACACGTTAAGACACTTTTTACCAAATATATTTGTTTTCCTGTGGATCATAGATGACGACAACGAGTTACAAGCTTAGCATAAACAAGTTGTACATGCATAGAAATCATACAATGCAACTACTAACGTTATTTCAATGTAAACAAAGTGTTTTCCCAAAAACAATATTTGTTTAGAATTTGTAATAGGACAAGCGTATTAAAAAATAAGATAAAATAATAAAGAAAAAGGTGTTTCAAAAACTGAAATAATAAAATGAAAGTAAGAGCATAACGTTATAATTTTTTTATGACCTGAAAAGTACCTCAAAAAAAATAATGTATTTGTTTTTTTTTTTGAATGGTGCTAATTAATATGCCTTAATTTCCATACATTTTTGACAGATTGCAACTGACATGCGAATGCGAAGGTTGCCTAAAAATTAGTATAATTGGCTCTCAGGTGCTTAGAAAGGACAACGCCCGGTCCTAATGTTTTTTTTAAATAATCCTGAATCCTTTAACAAATCTGACGCATAAAACTATAACTTGTTTATCTACACTCACAACGTAATGTTCCAAATATGAGTTGAAAACTTACTTTTTTCATGGATAGGTAAAATTTAAAAAAAAATCCATTACAGTTCAACATTTTCCTTCGATTTTTAAACATCTGCATCATACAATAACGTTTTAATTTTTATAGCACACTTTTACTTTTTAATTTATTGGCGCGGGCTCATTGAATTAAAGTGAACGCTTCAAGGCTTCAAATTTTCTTACGATTTTTGCAATTTGCAGTATGTAAGTAAGTATATCTTAATAGAATTACAATCATTAAAATCATCAATACAACTCTTTTAGTTGCAATTGATGTCAAATGTAGTATTTCAATGAAATCATAACATTTCTCAATCAATTTGAGTTTCGCGGGCTACCTCAAAGCGCGCACTTTAAGTCGATGATACAGCTTTAATCATTGCCTATGGATGCGCGCGCTGCGCAGTCATTCAAATACGCAATGAAAATATCCGCCATGTTGGAATAAACTATTTTTCCACTTATTTTATTTTAACTGTATGAGTAAAAATAAAATAGTGTATGCAATGGCATACCCCCTTTTATTTGATCGTTGCATAAACTACTATTATATCTCATTTTAAAATCGATTTAAAGCACGTATGACGAGACACTTCAAAAGTGACTCTTGAGTATTTTTTTACTAGCCTGTAGGATAATTCTCGTATTTTAAGGGAGCGATCGCTATTCGTCGCAAATTAGTCCGGTTAAGCAGTTGATATCCCAAGTGTGTTAACTTGCTAGTGGTCATACCTAAAAAAAAAAAAAATTCGTCGCAAACGGGTGTGTAATGTTAGGTAAGTATAACTATTTTTAATATAAAAACAAATCGCTTAATGCAATTTTTATAATCATCATTCCATTGAAAAAACAACTTATGATATTATACACCCAAGAGATATAATTTAATTTCATTCAAGCTCAGTTTATAATATTTATATGTGAAACACTTTTAGTAATCATTAAAGTTACAATTTTCATATTGTATAACCGTCAACATGACATGCTAAAAAGCAAGGAAGTAAAAACTCATGCACGGAATTAGTAAATGCGTCTCCGTACCTACTAATAATTAATGTATAATGAGCTGAAATTGCCGAAATTTAATTTATTACGGTCGTGGCCAAGGGAAGTTGACGAAGCCCGCTGCGCGGGGCTTCTATTTCTACCTGCAGAGTTTAAAGGAATCTGACATGAATGGAAAAGGAACCTAAATGGAATCACGGAAGCTAAGTTCGCTCGCTTCGCTCGCTCACTCAAGTATTTGCCTTCTGAGTGTTGTTTTCAAAGTCAAAGTCAATTCAAAGTCAAAGAATTTATTTCAATTAGACCATTTACAGGCACTTTTGAATTGTCAAGGTCGGTCGGTCAAAAAGATGAAGCTATTTGCCCGTTCCAAAGCGTAGATCAGTATGGAGAAGAACGTGCAAGAAACTCCACGGACACTCTTTTAAAAAATAATATTTTGTTACAAAATTATGGTTACATCATTCATATTGAAATAATACATATGTGAGAACAATGTTAAAGACGTGCAGGATAAAAGAGTCCGAAGTAAAAAGAAACAATTCAAAGAAATAATTAAAATAAACCATGGCAGCCAAGCGATGACCAGTCTCAGCTGACGGCGCCCGTTCACGAACATGACGCATACGCTAGCATCATTCGGCTCAACCATATTTAAGGGAGCCAAATGGTCCAACGCACGCACCACCATCAGACAGACTTTTGAGTGAGCATGACATTCCCAATCGCCAGGGTACATTAAAGTCTAAGACATACCCAAAATGATCATTAAAGTTTAAATTTAAGGTACATAGTACTCACAAATGTGCCGTTAATGCATGAAATTATACAATGCTAAATAAATTGAGTCTATACAATGAAAAATATTGCATTCTTACTATGTTCATCCGGTCCAACAATATTTCCAAATGCTAACAGATTACTTTGTGTGCCCTAGTAGCTGTGGAGCAGGACCAGCATTGAGCCAAGCATTTTTATCTTCAATATACTCGCCTAACTTATAATTATGCTTGCCTGCATAGTGTGCGTTTAATTTAAGATTTAATTTTTTTCTCATTTAGTTCTAATATATGGGGAAGTATTTTATTATAACATTTTAAACAGTAGGTACCCCATAAAAGATGAGGCTGCTTTAGCCATACAACCTTCACCTTTTTGTAGCATACAACCTTCACCTTATAGAAAAGTTAGTCGTAGAAAATGTAATTAATGGTCAAGCTTTTTGATTAACAGGTCGTTAGTATGCATCAGTTCTGAAAATAAATAAAAACTTCGTAATAATTTTCTGTACTAACTTAATAAAAATAATATTTTAATAAAGCAATGACTTAATATCATACGAGTAAAAATACCGAAATAAAACCATACAAATAACAATTTAAGAAAAGTACTTTACAATATTTTCTTACTGTTTCCCTTAAGAGGTTAAGAAATACTCGCGTTGAGTTAGAGGTACAGCTACATTTCCGCAAGACAGGTAAATATAAAAGAGTTCCTTACAAGCTATAAATTTTTGAAAGAAAACAATGTGAATAATGTACATGAAAAATAATCCTAAACTGAACATGTTCGTTTCAAATGTCTGACAGTTAAGCGGAAAACACATGTGACAGTTGGGGTAAGAAAACAAGTAAAGATTTTGGCAAAATCCTTTGTTTCAACATGCGTTTCATCCTTTGTTTCCTGCTTTTTTGGGCCCTTGAAATGAATAAACGAAAATATATCACACGTCACTTTGCTTTTGCTTATGCTGTTCGTCAAGGGCCCTTGTTGTGTGGAAGTGGAAAACAATAATAAATTATATTCTTACGTCCTTTTACGGTTCCGATCCTCATTATACCTTTCCTTTGCTTTTTTCATACGTTTATTATTATAATTGATATGCTCACCACTTACTCACGTGGTAAGCGATGATGTGGTCGATGATGGAGAACGCTTGTCCAGAAGTAACCTATTCAGTCTTTACTTAAAGATCCCTAAGTCAAGAATGAGTATCAGGAAGCTCAAACTTCGACAGGAAATTCTATTCCTTAGCTGTATCCACAATGAAAATACTCCCAAAATATTTTGCGCGTTTGGTTGGAATGTCCATCATGTACTGGTGGCGAATGCGCCACCAGTACATTGGTCTAACGTCTCCATGTGAAATGTCTAGACTAATCCAGTGAAACACATGCATTTGTTGCAAGGATACATTTGCCTTTTTAGGAGGTCAAGCTTTGATCATTTTGGTTCGACTAATTCAATTCAATTCAATTCAATTCAATTTATTTATTGCAGATAATTAAAATCCACAAAATTACATAAAAAACATAAAGATGAATATAAATTTAAAGATACAAAAATTAAAAAAAATATAAAAATTAATCGTGAATGTCAAATAATAATAATCAAATATAATTTAAACAGTAACAGATACTCCAAAAAACAAAATATTATAGTACCTATTATAAGTATGAGGGGCCGCTAGCGTGCAGTCGCATCCATTTCATCAACATTGGTGAGTCCCACCTCTGGGACAATGCGCTAAGAATACCATTCGGACTGCCACGCACACGCCTTATCAGCGAGGCGCACCGTTTTCTGATTATGGCGAAAAAATCATCAATCTGCGCCTCAGCAAACATAGCGGAAGCACTACAAAAACGTGGCAGCCCCAACAATATCCTAACGTCATCTGTTTCTGTTTTCTGTTTGTTGTCATCTGACTCCATGAACAGGTTACAAGTTGAAAAACAGAAGGCTTAAACTAGTTTTGTTAATTTTTGCTTTCGTATACAGAATTATATGTATACTACCAATACCCAATACCTAATTATGTACCGTCTCAAACTTGTACCTACATTGCTGGCAAATGAATAGTTCTGATTCTGATTCACTATGATGATCGCTTTTTACCAAGAAGTAAGTTTATCTAGTAACGTAAGTATCTAGCACAATGGTGGTCTGTGGCTGCAGTATGCACTAGCTTCTGCCAGACTACTGGACTTCGCCTGCGTATTATGTGTTTTATTTTCCCAAGGGAATTTACTATCGGGATGAAAAATCTCCCATTCCAAAATACAGTGTACCTACCAAGTGCCAGAAATTGAATCACAACGATTATTATGAATAACCAGCCATTTTTGCTACTGCCACTTTACAGTAAGCTCAACTGTTGGGGCCTTCACCCCGCTGTTATAAAAAAACTTTAGTCCCTTGTCTTTCGTTTCAATTATACCAGTTTAAGATAGTTTATAAATAAAAAACTTACATCACACATCACCCTAAGGATTTTTCGAAAATCAACTCTTGAGGGGGTGTTTAACACTTTTTTTATCACTTGATCACTAATGCTAGTTTCAACTTCATTGGACCAATGGCTTCTTCTCTTTTTTTTTCTTCTTTTCTCATGCAAATTTTAACACCCCTTAAATGGCCTTTTGGGGGTAATTAAAAAAACAAATAATGACAACCTTTCTTATTCACTTGGGACAGTATTTGGACCAACTTTAAAGTAAATTGGCCCAAGGAATAACATTTGTCATACAAACATCCACCCCTTATAAAACCACTTTACTGGGGGAGTTTCCTAAAATCCTTTCTTAGTAGAATCCTTTCTACCTTCGACCCAATTTTTATCTTAATAGGTCAAGTACTTAGTTATGGATTTTATAGGAAAACAATATAAAATTGGGAATTCACAACGTATTTAATGTTTTATTTTTCCAAATATGAATTAAAAAGCGATTGTAGTATATACACGTACTTTTTTTCGTAGATACGTAAAATAAAAAATAAAAACATTACAGTGCAACATTTTCCATCGATTTTCAAACAACTGCATCATAAAATAACTTTTTAATTTTTATAGCACACTTTTACTTTTTAATTTATTGGCGCGTATGGGCAAATTGCCTTCGTAGATAAATAGTATAGTCTATGGATGCGCGCGCTGCGCCGCCATTCCACATATTTTTTCCGTGGCTGTGAGTTTGGAATAAACTATTTTTCCGCTTTTGTTTTATTTCAACTGTATGAGTGAAGATCAAATTGTGTATGCAACGACATATAATTAGGTATTAAAACACTCGTGTGATAAACCTACACTCGTGTTTTAATAACCCCTTTTAAATGACCGTTGTATAAACTACTATTAGATGTCTGTGGCATGTTCATGTCAGAGCAGGAAAAGTTGTAAGGGACCTCGAGGTAAGGGGATCCATTTCTGGGAATTCACATGAATGGAATGATTTATTTAGTATTTAGTTACTTTCGATGAATAAAGGCTAGTCCCTTATTATTTGTGGTTAAAACCAAAACAGGTACGAGAGTGTATTAATATGTCACAGGAAAATTATTTATTTAGGTTAGCCAACAATTGTTTACACAATGCTTTTATGATCAAATAAATTGTTATACCTACAATTATAAGTGTAACAATTACTTATAAGCTAACACCGCATACGCTATTTTTGGTTAAAAAATAAATTATTAAAATTAAATTATTAACATATTATAACGTAGATATGTTTTGTTGAGACCTAGAACCGACTAAATAAGAAGTTCGTCTTGAATACGTAATGTAGGCAAATCTTGTGGGAATAGGTAAAACAAATATTGTAAGTGTCTAAACACACTATGCCAAAGATTCGCGACCGAAGTTCGGCATGATTACACTTGCAATGCTATTTGAATGACTGACGACATATTATGCCGAAGTTACGTTGCAATAAAGCGTTCGGCCGAACTTCGGTCGGGCGTAAGTTCAGCGGCAATTCGGCGGCAACGTATTCTGTAGAGCACATTTTATACACGACCGAAGTTCGGTTCGATTGCCGACGAAGATCTGGGGCTGGGAGCAGCGGGAGGCAGGCATGCCCGCGCCCCGCAGAAAAAATACACAAAGTTCCGCAACTGAATTTCTGCCGCGTAAGTTCGGCACTTAGGGATACGTCGGAACGTAAAATCAACCGCGGGATTTCGGTCGCGTATCTTCGGCATAGTGTGTTTAGACACTTAAAGTATCCATAATATTGTAAATATTGTGAAGTAAGTAACTATAATTCGACTATGGCAAAAAGTAGTAAAAATTCGGTATTTTTTTAAATTAACGACTTACTCAAAACTCAAGTAATATTAAAATAACATTAAAGGTGCAAACTTTCATCATGTATCATGAAAAATTACATCAGCTCATTACATGTAGCACCCACTCCTATCAAGATTGGAAACTCTACACTCGAAGCTGTAGACGGAGTATGTCTACCTGGGACAAACGGTCCAGTTAGATAGAGCTAACTTCGAGAAAGAGGTCAACCGTCGAATCCGACTCGGCTGGGCGGCGGCGTTCGGGAAGTTGCGTGATTTCTTCTCGTGTCACATGCCACAGTGTCTCATGGCGAAAGTCTAACCAGTGTTGCCAGTGATGATTTATGGAACCGAAACATGGTCGCTCACAATGGGCCTCATCACAAGGCTTTCAAAGTCACCCAAAGGGCAATGGACAGGGTAATTCTCGGAGTTTCCTTGCGTGATCGAATCAGGCATGATGATATTGGCAAGAGAACCAAGGTTGCAGACATAGCCCGAAGGATCTCCAAACTGAAGTGGCATTGGTCGCATTGCTCGCAGAACAGATGGTCGATGGGGCCGAAAAGTTCTGGAGTGACGACTGCGTGCCGGAAGACGCAGCGTTGGAAGGCGTCCCACGGTGATCGTCGCGGGTAGCCGATTGATGAGAGGCGTACAGGACCGGTTGTTGTGGCGACACTTGGGGTGGTTTATGTACAGCAGTGGTATAATGATGATGATGATGATGAAATGTGCAAACTTTCAATTTAATACCAAACTCTAAACAATCGCTTTGATTTCTTTTTTTTTGATCGGCAATGTGTGTTTTTGCCGCATATTTACAACTCAGGTAGTACCAGTAACTCGTAAAGTATCAGCATATTACGAGTACGTGGAGAATCATACAAATCTAACGCTACCTCATTTTTCCAATTCGAATAAATAGTTTAGGAGAAACTCATATCCCTCCCAGTTATACCTAGTCGGGTTAATAAACAGGTACTGATATAAATGACCCCAATTTAATATTCTTATTGATTAACTAAACTTAAATATTATAAAACCTAAATCGACTGCAATTAATTTAATGATAAAAGTGACATCTTTATCTAAAAGCAAGTCTAAGCTTCAATTAATCCTTAAAAACTAAAAGGGCGACCACTGTTACTTTAAATAAGTGGTTTTGAAAAGTAATTGTTTCACCGAAGTTGGATTTATTGTTGCATAGATTTCATTATGCACTTTAAAGTGGTTAACCGAACAGACATCATTTAGGTAAGTCACTGAAGTTGAAGGGCAGTTTCTTAAGGCTGAAGGAAAGTGTTAAGCACTTGCAAGCAGTAATAAGTACTTAGTCAAAGTGAAAAGTCGTCTATGAAGGTATCTGTGTGTGCCAAAAAAACTAATTGTCTTTTTTTCTTTTTCTTTCTTTCAGACAATTTTTCAATAGGTATGTTATTTTTTTTTTATTGAAAAGCTCGACCTGATGGAAATCAATGATGTGATCGAAGATCGAGCTTGCTTCCCTAGAAGCAATCTGTGCAATCTTAGTGCTCAAAAATCCGTGAGTTTTAATGCTATTATGGTTTTGGTGCCAGAATTGTCAAACTTGAGTGGCAGTGGGCACTGGGCAGGCCATTTTACAAGAATTGAAACTACAGCAGAACCTTAGTAATAAGGTACCGTAAGTTACCCTTCAGGAACAGAACTCTTTAAAGATTTTATAGTCGACAATGTTATCATTATCAGACCAGAGAACTTATAAGGTTCTTTACTGATACTAAACATGAGTACAAAATCACTCAGCATAATCACTGGGTATAAAAACTATATTCATAAACAATTTAATACATATCAAGACGTCATTAACCTAGCTAATGGCAAACCATTACAAAAATCTAGACTGAAAATTTCTAGCAATAATTATATCGGCTAAAAAGCAGAAGGTGAACTTCGTACAAAGCAAGTTAACACGGTGATGATAACAAACAACGTTTTGCGTGACAAGGATCGAAGAATAACTTCAAAAGCGTATAGTTCCCTATTATTCCACGTGTTTTATATAACTTGTAACAGAATAGAGAGTGTCGACCATTGAATGGACACTAAAGTTGATGGCGTTGAATCCAAATTATCTTCTTGGAATTATTATATAAATTCGAGAATATTCTGTTACAAAAGGCCAATCCTCGTGTTTCAAAACCTTCAAATTCAAGTCGCAATATCATACCAAAAGCTTTTCTAAATGTAGGGGAATTTGTCTTTGAATAGTCGCAAAGGAATAGACGACGACGTCGTCAGTGACGACGTAGTCCGACTGCGATGTGAATGTGAACGCACTTTAAGTACTAGATTAAACTAAATTAAATAGAAAATACTAGATTTGCCCCTTCTGATTTGAATCTGAAATAAAAAAAAACAAAAGGGAATCTTTTCACGTAAATATAAAAATAGCATAGTTTCTCCCAAAACCTATCCACAATATATTTTGACACCCTCTTTTGTTATCAAACCTTTTGTATTTAACTATTAAGTGGAACTAATGAGTACCGGCAAGATTTATAGTCAGGAAAGCTCATTAGCCTATGTGATTTATAGTCCTAGTAACGATGCTTACATTTCGTATGTAAATCCTCTTTTGGTATTCAAAGAAGCCTAATGTGAGTATTGAAAGAATTTGAAGCACTTGATTTGTATACAATTTGTATTGGTAAATGAACGTGAACGAAACAATTTGTTTTAATAAAGTGTTTGAGATCTTGGGCTCTAGAAAAAGTAACATTCTGACAGCCATCAAGATTGTACAATACAACTATTTTCTTAATGTCTTCGGCAATCATTGCGATTCCGAATACAAATGAGTGCTAATTTCCATGTCCATCAATTATTAGGTTTATCGTGTTTAATCATTTGAATTCAGAACTGAGTACTTTAATGTTGTTTTGTTTTAATTTCCGTGTGAATTAAATAACGATAAAGTACTGAGTCCGCGACAGACTTCGAAGAAGATGGCGGGACCTGCCAGGGTTGCGGATTTTGTTCAAAAGAGTTACCGCGCCTGGAAAGCAAAGTGCACTAGGATGAGCACGGATGGGTTTTAGTCAATAAGAGTCTGACACTCCCTTCCGCTCCACCTAGAGCGGGAAATCATCAAATGACTCCTTCATTTGATGATAAAAAAAAGAAGATGGCGGGACGACCTGGATATCTTCCTTACGAATTGAAAGGAAGTAGCACAACAACGTGAGCATTGAAAGGAATGGAGGGAGACCTTTGCCCAGCAGTGGGGCAGTATGGGCTAGTAATAAAAAAAAATACAAAAGAAATTAGCGTTTGTTTGCGATATATATGCGATGTATGCGATGATTTCCGAAGGACTTTAAGAAAATGGTTGTACTGGTATTTATAATTGATAGTGTGTATTTATTGTTATTTTTTCTCTGTTTGTATTTTAAGTTGCACCTGCCATGTATCTACATCACCCAGTCACCTGGTAAAAAATGCCTTAGGCATAAAGTCCACTTTTGTACATTTTACTAGTGCTTAAAGTTTACAAAAATAATTAATTTAGGTAGTGCGTGTCAATCCCATACATTTTGGAGATTTTGACGATTGTTATCGCGTATCGTGGTATTACGTACTTGGTCAATGAGCTTAATAATCAATCCCAAACGCTCCATTGTCGTTTGACAAACCTTGAGTTTGGACTTTTGAGACTCAGTCAGGGACCAAGTTTGCGGATCGTAGGATAAGATAGGCAAAATGCACATGTCGATGAGTTTGCGCTTCACAGTAATAAAGGTAGGTCGCCCTTCATCAGCGACTTAACCACTCGGGCCCAACATGTGAAAATTCCCTAATATAAAGTAAATCTTATGTATATGTAAATAAACATTAAATTCGCGATTAATTCGCGACACACCGGTGTGTCGCCGGGGCCGGACAGGTGTACGAGAAGCTCTTCTATTATTTTCTTTAATAAAACAAAATAATTGTTGGTTACGCTAACAAAACACAACGTTTCAGCACTAATGAGCAAATTATATTTGAGCCATGAAATTATTAGAATCTATGAAATTAAGGCGAAATTACATACGGTTCAATATCAATATTAGTTGGTAGGTACTGTATTATCAGGCAAACACTACATTATTAAACAAATAATAATACGAAGCTTGCCTTTATGCGTGTCATATAATTAGGCTTCACATAACAATTATTGGTTTGTTAGCCGTCGTTATTAGATTTGACATTCATAATTCATTGGAATTCAAAATTGAGTATAAATGTTTTAATTCATATGCGTAGGCAGTATGCATACCAGCGGCCCTATCATGACGTGTTAAAGCGTGAGTCGTTCGAGCAAGAAGGAGGGATGGAGCTATACACCCTATATTGCTCCATCCCTCCTTGTCACTCGAACGACTCACGCTTTAACACGTCATGGTAGGGCCGCAGGGCGGGAAGCCTCGACATAGTTACCGATCGCCTACCAACTGAATACGGTGGATAACTCCTAAAGCCGCCCGTACAATTTCAATTTTGAACGCGATCCACAGCTATGATCATTGATTTTAATCGTGGATCGCGTTCAAAATTGACTGTGTACGGACGGACTCAGGGCTTAACGACTGAATTCGGTCGTTATGCGATCGTTAGTTTTGTTTCGTTAAGGTATTTAAGAATATTTAATAATTTTATCTACACTCACAACGTAATGTTCCAAGTATGAGTTCAAAAACGAATGCATAAACACATACTTTTTTTTCGTGGATAGGTAAAATTTAAAAAAAAATCCATTACAGTTCAACATTTTCCTTCGATTTTTAAACAACTGCATCATAAGATAACTTTTTTAATTTTGTAGCACACTTTTTCTTTTTAATTTTTGGCGCGGGATAATTGACTTAAGACAATGAGCCAGCTTTTATCTTTGTCTATGGATGAGCACGCTGCGCAGTCATTCGAATACGCAATGAGAATATCCGCTATATTGGAATAAACTATTTTTCCACTTATTTTATTTCAACTGTATGAGTGAAGATAAAAAATAGTGTATGCAACGGCATATAATTAGGTATTAAAACACTCGTGTGATGCTATTATCACACCCGGCTACGCCTCGTGTGATAAACCCACACTCGCGTTTTAATAACCCTTTTTATATGGTCGTTGCATAAACAACTATTATGAAAAAAAAAAAAAAATGAACCCCGATCGAGTCTCTGTTTAACTATTATATTATTGATTCTGCTCTCGTGTAGGTAACAACTGCTATTTCTGATTCCACATATTTTTTGCAGAATAAAGTGCACTGCTGGACATAGGCGTACTGCGCACGTCTGCACATAGATCGTTTCTGTATTTCGTAAAAATGACGCCTTAAAACCATTATAATTCCTTTGTGGGAGGGAGAGTCACACAACATGCATAGCACTGCCTTTTTTACACATTAAGTAGCTAAAAGTTATTTATGATGTTTCTGATCTTGGCATTATCACGTCATTAATAAGGCCGGTCATAGGTCCGACTTTTGGAAAACCCACCAACGACGCGTCTTCCAGCATGATTTTAGGTGGTCGAGGGTAATAATATGCCAATCAAATGCAGTGACGGAGTATGCTTTAATAGGGTATGTCTGTTTTTTTTTACGTCTTAAATCCCACAGAAAAGGACGTTAAAATATCTCACAAAATGCCGACGCATTTTAAAATCAATGATAAGGCCGGGACTCCACCAAAGCGGAGACGAGAGGAGATGTTTTTTAAACAATCAATAGAATTGTGTTATTGACACATCTCCTCTCTGCTCAGCTTCTGTGGAGATCGCTGTACAAAAAAAAACAAAAATTGTTGTGGTTTTTTAATCTATGGGTAAATATTTAGTTGAGACCTTGGAACCCCAAACTAGGCAAGGAATGCCTGTATTTTGGGAGTCCATTGATTCCTCCTAAATAGCAATGTTTACTCACACTAATTTACAACAATATGGTATGCTATTACAAGTTGGATCTTAAAATTCGTACTAAACTTCTCTTAAATTTACAGCAATACAGCGATAAAGCTACTTGATAATGGTAAGAAGATCTTCAGTCTCTTCATATGTTAACTGCTGTAACCACTTACTAATTTTAGTTTTTAAATGGAACTTGGTAAAGGTGTAAATATCTAACTTTGTGTTTATTTTGTTATAGAGACGTGAGCTTAGTGCCTTAAACTGGCGACTTGCAAATGTTGTGCGACACCTGATAGGGTTGCAGACCGGAAAACCTCTGCGTCTTTTAAGAAGTTTGTCGTCAAAGGGGAGCATAGAATGGTAGCGTAAGATAGCTCGGAGAATGAAGAGTTGACGGACAGTAAGGACTTTGGATTCGGAGTAGAGCTGAGCAGTAGGGTAATCTCTGCGTTTAAAGAGCATAACTTTTAGAATTGCCCTTTGAGCTCGTTCTGCTTGGAGTAATAGGGTTTTAAAGGAACCACCCCAAGCAGTTATGCAGTAGGAGATAATTGATACACAGAGACTTCGATAGACGAGAGTTAGGGTTGCTGGGTCAGCTGAGTATCGAAGCTCTCTGAATATATATATTAATTTCCTGATCCGAGCTGATAATGCCTCGATATGAGGTCGCCAAGTCAGTCTTTCGTCAATAACTACACCAAGGTACCCAATGTTAGAGACTGTGGACAGAGTGAGACAGTTGCAGGCCCTACTAGGGTTGTGTTCTAAACATGTGTGAGCGTTAATCAGGTGAGAATCTGTTTGAGGTGTGTTTGTTTTACGAAGCGAAAAGCAGACAACCTTTGTTTTCTCCACATTTAGCGTTAAGAGGTTTGAGGAAAGCCAACCCATTACTAGACGAAGAGAATGCTCTGTACTTAGTCTAGCTCTGTCCCAGTCATCATCATGAACGATCAATGCCGTGTCATCTGCATAAGTAAAAATGTCGCACTTGGGTATGTTTAAACGGCACAGATCGTTGATGTAGACCAAGAAGAGGGTAGGTCCCAGAATACTACCCTGTGGGACTCCATAGGTAATGTCCATCTCATCACTGCACAGTTTACCGATTTTAACATACTGGGTGCGATTAGTGAGATAGTCAGTGAAGATTTTAAGCGCGATTCCTCGGACTCCTATGCTTTCCAGCTTTTTAATAAGAATCGGGACAGAAACTGAGTCGAAAGCTTTGGACAAGTCGAGAAAAACTCCGTAGCACTTGCGCTTTTTGTCCAGATTGCTTGTAACGGTATGCGTGAGATCTAATACAGCGTTTTCCGTTGAAACTCCCTGTCTAAAACCGTGCTGATTTTTAGAAATGATGTTAAACTTTTCAAGATAATCAGTAATCAGCTGTGCGGAGATGTGTAATATTTGTATGGCGCGATGGAAGCGGAGATGTGAGCTGTGCGCGGCCGACGCGCAGTGGAGACGAGAATTGTGAGCGGCGTGCAGTGAGTGATGTCACCCTCTCCCCTCTCGCCAGCAACCCGCAGAGCCCCGCGCGCGCGCCGGCCGGCCATCTTGCTACTCTTGCTAGTACTGTGCCTCGCACCCGAGCTGAAAAACATCTCTTCTCGCACAGCACACAGCACACCGCACACATCTCCGCTTTGGTGGAGTCCCGGCCTAAGCTGTGACGTCACTCGCAACTAACGGCGTGAATTTATTTGCGCTATCCTGTTCAAATGACGACAAGGACAAAATAATCATTTCAAAAGCGTATAACTCTTTCTTCCATTAATTTTAACACAAATATCGTACCTGTTTAATTAAAAACCTTAAGTTATTGGTGAAGTTGTAGCAAGTGTTCTGCAGGCCTGTGTCCTGCAGTGGACGTCTTTTGGTTGATATGATGATTCAAGTGATGTTCTGGAGCTGCTTTAAAATAAAGATACAATGTCAAAATAAAAAAATATATATCACTGTTTTTAAAAATTTCGACCATATAAAACGATTGAAATGTTCCAGTAAAACACTTTTCATGCTGTCTGATGCTGTTGGTGGCATCTATTTCTGTTTAATCACAGATTTAATGCCAGCAACTACATCAGACTGCTCGATTTTCGAGGTCGAGTTTTTTCAAAACAATTATTATATATTTTTTTTATTTTGACAATGTGTCTTTATTTTGTAGCAGCTCCAGAACATCATCAGCATCATCATCATCAAATTTGGCAGATACATATACAGGATGTTAGGGACATCGTAACGCAAACTTCACGAAAAGGCTATAATTAATGCCATTAACCAAATTGTAGAAGTCATTTATCTCGCTAATGATCGGTTTACAGACCACACATGAAAAATGTCTTTTCTAGACGGTATGTTAGACGCTACACACACATGGGTTAGTTAGTGTTTTGCTATTAGGCAGGATGCGTTGACCTTTTGCAACAAAACAGCTGAGTAGATGCCTAATTCTAGTTTTATTTACATTGCTTTTTTTAGTGAAAGTAGTGATTTAACAATTTTTTTATGAAAATCACATTGGGTTGGGTAGGAATAACGATTATGAAAAGTCTAAAGTAAAAAACGCCTGAAAAAAATGAAAAAATGAGGAAAAAGCCGACGAAAAATTTCAACGCGGGGGGGTCCAGAATCATGTCCTGGATCCATGGTATTCGTTTGTGCGTCGATGTCCCTTACACGCTGTATAGCTTGGGATATGGAGAAGGACATAAACTACTTTTTGAGGCGATGACCGACATCCCCGCGGGTCGAGCCGCGGGAAAAAGTTAGTATTACAAATAATGCAAAAGTGAGTTACTCACTTTCGCATCATTTGTATCATTTGCCAGAATTTTCCAAGGAAAGATACTTAAGTACTTAAATACTTACATACAGTATACCTATTTTCTTAATGTCCCTCGGAAATCATCGCATTTCCGAAAACAAACGAATGCTAATTTCCATGTCCATCAATTATTAGATTTATCGTGTATATTTATTTGAATATAAAACAAAGTACCTACTTTATTGATATATGGTTCATACAGAAATCAAAACAAAACAGTAGTCCTTTCTTTCATACAGGCCTTTAAGTGTTTTTCGATCTTCTCCTACATTCTTAAACATTCTTAATCAAAACTTTCAAATATCAGAATTCAATCAAACGGTGTCAAAAACGCTTGCGCACTTTTCATTTAAATATCAGTAGTGTGTTAGCTATTCAAAATGTACACAGTTTAAAAAAGAAACCGTTATTATTTGTATGAACCCAAGGTTCCCACTTAAAATGGCTTCCAGTCAGTAAAAATGATTGTCAAAAGTACAAAACGTATGGTTTTGAAAACGTTACATTTCGACTATTCTAAAATTGTTATCACAGATAAAATGTTTATTTTCCTAACATTTAGGGTCCTTCTTACCACACGTCAAAATTGAATATTAACATTATTGATTACAATTTAGTTAATCAAAACTATGGTAATTGACGGCTAGCCAAGTTAATAGGAAGCGTGTTGGTAATATTCTGTTAAAGATGGACGGAAGACCATAACTAAACTATTTCATTTTTACTACCGAACCCTAATACCGACTATAAAATAAACCCTGTCCTTAAGATCAGAGGAAAACCATAAAACAGTTGTTTCACTCAATCTAAACGTAACCTATATTATAAGAAGTCATAATAATATAGTAGTGTCTGACCAAAGGTCGATTTCTGGCCAAAGCCGAAGCCGAAACCAATAAAAGTATAGATGATAAGCGTTGATGATATGCGTTGGTGCTAAGTGTTTATGAGTATTAGATGCTTTTGTATGTTAATTATTTTTATTACCTACGTGCTTATTGTTAAGTATTTTTTAACTTTTTTTTTTGTCTTTTGCGAGTCCCAAATAAATATTTTTCTTTTTTTTTGCCCCAATTTTCGGCCCTAACAAATTCAGTTGATTTGTTATAGTATTGCTGTTCTATAAAAATGTCATCATTGAAACTTACATAAAGTAGTGAGCTGTCAACCCATAAACAGAATACACAACAAGGTGAAATGATAACTGTACACAAGCTCACTTAAGCTTTTTTTATGGCTGGGATATCATCAAATGACCCCTACCGCTCTGGGTGGAGCGGGAAAGAAGTGTCAGACTCTTACTGACTAAAACCTATCCGTGCTCCTCCTAGTCCCCTTTGCGTTCCAGGGCCGTGGTAACTTTCGAACAAAATTCACAAACCTGGCAGGCTCGGGCCCTAATGGACCTCGTGTGACATCTCTTTTAGGCGCGCCTGGAACACAACGCGCCGTCGACTCGCCTGGCTTTGATCGGACGGCGAGCCACCCAACGCTCGTCGTCCGCCCACTCAAGTTTCTACAGTTTTAACTGTGACGCTTCCTAGATACATTCAGCTTCTGTCAACAATTTGGCCCGTCTCTTGTATTGGTTGAATTCGAAGTTCGGTCGAAGGATGTTTTTTCTGGCCAAAGCCGAAAAAAAAATTTCGGTTAGTCACTACCGTATAAAATAAGTTCGGTATTTTACCGGTGTTACATATATGAACGGGCAGCAAACCAACCGTTGGAATTTCCCGTTTTATATCGGTTTTTATGTGCACCCTAATACGGTCTGGGATGTGTGGCCAGCCTTTATTATTTCCAGTTTGTGGAGGTCAGTAATAAATCATCTTTGCCGATAGAACGGTAAGCGATACATGCCAAGTAATATACTGGTGTTGTAATATATGTATTTTCTTTTATATATTCCGTGTTTATGAAATTTCTATTAGCGTATTGTAGGTAGTTATTCTGTGTGTTGCGTTACTGAAGTCACCGTGGAATGATTGTTAGAATAAGTATTTTGTTACTTTTTACCCGACTAGGACTGCCAAAGAAGGAAGGTAATGTTTTTTTAGAATGCGTTTGATTGAAGCTGGGTCGATCGTAAAGGTTAAGCAACGCTTGCTGGGTTTAGTGTGTGGATGGGTGACCATCTAAACATACCGAGATTCCACCGTGCCTCAAAAAACTCGCTAAACCGTTGGTCCCGGCTGTCATTTGTAGATCTTTGGCAGTCGTTACGGATTGTCAGAAGCCAGAAAATCTGAATCATCTTGCCAAGAAGTACCGTGTTACCCAGTTAATGGGCTGTGGAGGTCTGGTAGGCAGCCGCTTCACGTAAACTACTGGTATCCAGCTAGACTGGAAGCCGACCACAATGAAGTTGGGAAAAGGCTAGGCAATTGTTTGATTGGAGCTACGGCAACCAAAATGACTGAAAATGAGAAGAAACTTTCAGTAACAAAATTCATTGTTTAAATGAATTTACTGGTTTACATAAACCACATTTTCTCTCTCTAAAGACAGTCCCTCCAAAAATACCCACTCCCCGGCAACACTTCCTAGTGTAAAGAATAAAATGAGTCACGTGATTTAATCTAATCTAGCCCGTTATGTCCCACTTCTGGGCAAAGGCCTCCCACTTCCTTTTCCACACAAATCTGTACTCTGCCATTACGGGCCAGTCCTTCAGGTAAGAGTCGAGTTCGTCTCTCCACATTCGCCTTAGTCTATCGCGATGTCGCCTAGCCTTGTAAGGGACCCACTTATTCGTTCTTTTAGCCCACAGCTCATCTGACATATAACTATGTCCGGTCCTATAAGAATAAGCAAGAATAAGCTTGCTTAAGACAAGCAGCTTTCGGGGTAACATCCGCGATTTAAGTTTTGGCGCGCAGCACCGTGTTTTTTACATGGTCCGAAATGCGAAGTTCAAGGATACTGCGCTCCATGGCTCTCAAATATTTCGAACTTTTTACAATAACATTTGCTAATAGAATGTCTCTTTTTAAGAGCCTCACCTGTCAAAGTCTTTCGTTTTAATTAGAAATGTAAGAGGTCTCAAGAAAATGCTAGAAACTTAAATAGTGAACACTCCTGCATGTACAGGAATATCAACATTTTGATGAGTCCATAACTCAGTCAAATCTCTCATCACAACACCGCACACGACTGCATATAAAACACTTGAATTAAACATAAAACTTTGATCGTACTATCAAGCAAGTAGATCTTACTATAAATTAAATTATGTAGTAAAATATATTTTTATACATGTGGTTAATATACACAAATTGATAAAAATAATAAACTACATATTATAAACTATGTATGTATGCTTATAAAGAGTAAAAGAATTCAAAAATTCGTCAACTTCGCTATCAATGGCAAAAGTTTATACGTATAGTAACATTGCCACGTTGAATGGCAATGCTGGATCTTTAACCAAGGAAAAGACTAGCCTTTGTGTCGGTTAGTCACGTGAATAGTCGACTAACCTTTGACTGAAGTCACGAAAAACTCGATGAGCACTCGGACCCCAATATATTAAGTCTGCCCGTCAATCAATCACTCATCAATGGCTGAACGGATATTATCTGAAAAAAATCTGAAACTTTATACAAGGAACTATGACCATGACTATGAGACCATGTCCTGGGTAGACCATGTCCAGGACACAGGTTACTTTTTGTCCCGGGTTTCGTTCTCGTAACTTAGTTTTCCACTTTCAGGCAGACGAAGACACTGGCAGAAACTAAAACCTCATAAAACTGTACTCAAGCAATAAAACCGAACTATTGGTCCTTTAAATACACAACAACCCTCCCTACCGTTGCCTAAAACGCAGATCTTGCAAGAATCTCCAGCAATATCCCTGCCATGTGTTGTCAAACATGCAATATAAGATGTATTGCAGCATCTTACGGCGTCTCGTAAACCTCTAAGGGTCACCGAAAGATGCCCGTACACGGGCAACTGGTTGTTGCAGGAAGTGGTGGAGTAATTTAGAATAAAAAAAATACTTTTTTTTTTTTTTTATTAGTGATGGGTTTGCTCTTGACTCTAGTCAATGTCAGATATGACAGAGACAAAGTCTACGATGGAGCGAGCTAATGCTAATGCTAATGTTTTGCATAATTAATTAAAGTACTTTATCATGGTGTGGTGCTTTCTATGACAAATTTTGTTACATGTTGGTTTTTCAGTAATTTTTTATCCAAAATCTGATTGTTACGTCAAATGTATAGTTGCTTAGGACACTTTTTAAAGACTACACTATTAAAAATTATCAATATGGAAAGTTAAACATAGCGGCAACAGAAATACATCATCTATGAAAATTTCAACTGTCTAGCTATCACGGTTCATGAGATACAGCCAGGTAACATACAGACGGACAGACAGACGGACAGTGGAGTCTTAATAATAGGGTCCCGTATTTACCCTTTGGGTAGGAACCCCTTAAAACATAGTAAAAGTATTTCTTATTTCTAAAATAAAATAAACTACGTAACTTGCTCCACTACCTTCGGCAACTGTTGCCAGCAATAATTGCTTGCCCGTGTGTCCGCACCTTAAGGATCACCTAAGGGATGTATTTCACTCGGAATGTGTCGCTGTTGTGACGTCCGACTCGTAAAGTCGTCTCGATTAGAATGTTAGACAAGATTCCCTTCATTTGTTCAGTATAAATTATTTGAAGGTCGTGTGGATGGGTTGTTGAACTTTCAATTAAAGGGATCGCTTCTTACAAAGGCTCATCCTTGTTATTCTTGAAACTCAAAGTGATTTTACTGTCTTGCACTTTCTAAGTACGCTTAAAAAAAATGAATCGCCGCTGTAACAAATGTTTATTTACCGAAGTAAAATGTGTTGAAATCAAAATCAAAAATCTGAAACATCAATTTAAATTTCAGGCGCTATCGCGCGTTGGTCACCAACCTCCAATAATATGGGCCGAAACTCAAGGAGACGACTGCGGATATAGCCCAGCAATAAAATAAACAGTGCTATCACCGCAGTTGCTTCTTGACTCCTTCACAAGTTATCTCCTCGTCCTGTCCCTCTTTGCATTTCCCACTATTCAGCGGCGGCAGACTAGCTTACGGGCCCACTCATGGGCCCCAACACCACAGCACAGCTTTGCTGCCCGTCTCTCCCCTTACTGGTCAGTCAAAAAGTTGAAGCTAAATTTGACACGCTTGCGACAAGAGCAGCGAGTATCATCATCATCATCATCATCTCAGCCGAAAGACGTCCACTGCTGGACATAGGCCTCCCCCAAGTATTAGCCACAACAACCGGTCCTGTGCGTCGAGTATGTTCTACAGCAAAACACACTCACCGCTCCCATAGTCACCGCTGCAGAGTTGCTCATTCCAAAGCGTAGGTACTGTGGATAAGAACGAGCAAGAAACTTCATGGTCCAAAGTGTCAATGAAACATTTAAAAAAACGTTGAACCTGATTATGAGCTGCAAATTGAGTTCTTCTGAAAGCCCATATGCATATTATTTACATCTGGCGTACGACCATGCGCGAAGCAAAAGGACTGTGTAGCAATCATAGCATGTTGGATTCTGTAGTTTATACCTACCCCCATGGGACAAAAAAATATTTCGTAGGCCTGCTTTCGCCTTAACTTTAATTAAAGATTGTGTAACGTCACGCTTTGTTAGTCACAATTCTTAAACGTATGATTCAGGTCTGATTAAGCAAATAGAGATGCTGTCGAGCGCGAAGGGACGGGATAGATGAACGTTGCTCGTAGTAATTTGCGTAGGTAGTTTAAAATGAATCAAGTATCTAATTTATGTTCAACAAACAGCAATTTGTAAAAGTAATGATCTAAGTGTTTACAAATAGTTAAATAATCCTTTTTAATGGCATTGGGTATTTTTGAAAAAGCTTTTGTTTAATCTGCCTTTATGGTCATGCGTTGTAAAACCTATCCCCAAACGGTTGAGCTTAAATCATTTCGTATGGATGACACTGTATGGTTAGTGACAGTATTCTAAATCCAATACTAATAATATCAATGTGATCTCCTATAATGAGGGAGCACATAGATTTTTGTTCTTGTCCTTAATAATATATCATGGACGGGGAAGGGAAGGAGGTTGTTGGAGAATGGTTGGAGATCCTAATAAAATAAAATACGGATAGACTGGTAAAGATGGTGGTGCAATTATTTTAAATGCACCCCTATGATATGGGATGAGCATACGGTGGAGGTCTGCCCTGCTTGGGCGGAGCACCGCCGTGTCCTCGTCGAGGCAATCGGTGGCAGCGACCTCTCGTTTCCGCCCTGGTTCAATCCATGGTCCGGAGCGAGGAGGCATGGGAAGCCGTCACCTCCTTCTGCGAAGCAGTAATCCTAGTGAAAGTGGAGGCGGGCCGTGTGAGGGAGAGACAACCCTCCGCCCCAGCCGCAGCAACATAGGGAGACGCCCCGGGCGTCGAGAGTCGCAGTGCGATTCCCTGCCACCGTAGGCGCGGGTCTGCCGACAGCGAGCGTTGGGTGGCTCGCCGTCCGATCAAAGCCAGGCCCGGGTCGACGGTGCGTTGTATTCCACGCGCGCCTCAAAGAGATGTCAGCATAGGAGAAGGGGCCCGTTAGGGCCAGAGCCTGACAGGGTTGTGGATTTTGTTCGAAAGAGTTACCGCAGCCCTGGAAAGTAAAGAGCACTACGAGGAGCACGGACGGGTTTTAGTCAGTAAGAGTCTGACACTCCCTTCCGCTCCGCCCATTGCGGGAGGAGTCATTTGATGATTTCCCATCAAAAAAAAAAATTATATGGGTATCAAATGATAGAGGTAGACACGCACATTTTGCAAATGGAAACATTAAAAAAGAAAGAAATGAAATGGCCTCTGAAATTACCCTCTAATGTAACGCAATGCCAAAAATCGACGCAATTCAATAAATAGAACAACACTTTATAAAATTAAGATAATAATAAAATTTTGATCTGAGAACGGCCTCAGTTAAACAATAATTCTTAATAATCATGACAGATGGTTAAATATGCAACATACAACAAATATCTTTTCTGCAATTCATGTTTTAATAACTAAGCATTAGTTAAATGCAATTCCCAAATTGACATGCATTCCAATTCTTTTCAAATAATTCTCCTACTACAGCAATATTATTATTATTATTTGTTCATGAACAAGTCAACTTTTGCTCCACAGAAAGTGTTAGTAGCACTTTATACTATGTTAGTTATGTTTATAAATATGATAGTCTCTCTACGAAATAAATTAAATATGGATTCAAAATTGAAAAGATTTAAATAAAATAAAATTATTAAAAATAATTAATTAATTTTAACAAATTTCAATTATTTTTAAAATGTCAAGGAATAAAATTAAAATGGATAAAATTAAAAATGTCAATTACTAAGATAAAAATATTTAAAAACAAATTTCATGAAATAAAAAGGTAGATATTATACTCCCAAAACGTTACTTGCCCCATGATTTATTCATAGGATGGCAATATGTGTGTGTTAATAGATAAAATGTTTATTTGCTCATTAGCAGTCGAAAATCTAACAAAATTTTTAAAAATAGTCTCAGTTCATTAAGCTGAACGCAACTCAAACTTATACTATCAACTAGCTATTGCTCGTGACTTTGTACGCGCAAATCCAAGCTAATAGTGTAATGACCCCTTTAGAGGTATTGCGTATATTCTGTTTCATGTTGTTTATGGATGAACTCAAACAAATAATAAAAAGGCTACATAGATTATTACATTTTAGCGGTCGGGTTTTTTGACAAAGTCAATTTTTTTTTTATAAAACACTAGCTGCTGCCCGCGTGAAAGTTGAAAAATATCCCAAAGGAAAACACTCCCGGTATAAAAATCCTACGTAAAATTCCAGACTATAATCTACCGCTGTGCCAAATTTCATCAAGATCCGTTCAGCCTTTCTGACGTGATTAAGTAACAAACATCTATCCAAATTTTCGCATTTATAAAAAACCAGCTTTTGCCCGCGGCCTCGCCCGCGAGGAGGTCGGAAGTTATGCCTCGGGAACGTACAACCATTACAGAATAAAAAGTATTCTATGTTCTATACCAGGTCATGGTATACCTATGTGCTAATTTCATCCAAATCCGTTTTAGCGTGAAAGTGTAACAATAGTAGTTTATGCAACGACCATATAAAAAGGGTTATTAAAACACGAGTGTGGGTTTATCACACGAGGCGTAGCCGAGTGTGATAATAGCATCACACGAGTGTTTTAATACCTAATTATATGCCGTTGCATACACTATTTTATCTTCACTCATACAGTTGAAATAAAATAAGTGGAAAAATAGTTAATTCCAATATGGCGGATATTCTCATTGCGTACCTATTCGAATGACTGCGCAGCGCGCTCAAACATAGACAAAGATAAAAGCTGGCTCATTGACTTAAGTCAATCAGCCCGCGCCAAAAATTAAAAAGAAAAAGTGTGCTTTAAAATTAAAAAGTTATTTTATGATGCAGTTGTTTAAAAATCGAAGGAAAATGTTGAACTGTAATGGTTTTTTTTTTAAAGTTTACCTATCCACGAAAAAAAAGTATGTATTTATGCATTCGTTTTTGAACTCATATTTGGAACATTACGTTGTGAGTGTAGATAAACAAATAAACACACTCACTTTCGCATTTACAATATAAGTTACGATTGTATGGAATAGCATCAAAACAAGAACATTTTTACTTTTTTCTGGCTTTATGCGGTTGCCAGACTGCATTTAAAACCTCAAAATTCTCAAGGGAAATGTATCTGCTTTTGGTGATTAAAAAGAAAACTACTAACCAAAAACAAAAAGTTGCAACGAAAGAAGCCTTCGTCTCAGAATATTATGGTTTTTTGAACAAAGAAGAGACGTGTAATGAGAAGAAATTTAAACAAAGCTTGGTTTTGTCTATTTGGCGGGGCTTATCATTTTGTGGGAATATTAGAAGTTTTTATCCATAGCAATTATTTTCTAAGAATTCTATTGGAAAATATAATGTAATCAGTGTTTGAGTAGATGAATAAAAAGAAAGAGTCAAACAAAAATTGCAAATCATTTTCAAAATTATGTTTTAGAACATATTTTTTAAATGACTTGCATTTTCTCAAAGAAATCTGTCAGTTTCGAAAGTCTAAACTCTAAATAAATTACAGACCATCTTTTAAAACGATTTTTATTTGATTTCACTGACTGGTTTATTTTCAGTGACACTTATATTCTTTGTCACCTAAGAAAGAAAGGAAGAAAATAATGTTTATTTGCCAGACACGAGACATTGCGTTATTCATTTTAAAAGTAAAGAGAGGTCATATTTTGTAAAATTCTGTCATCGGCCAAACTCGTAAAGATAAAAATGCCTGTGTACGGTCTCGTGATTATTAAAAAAAAGCGGCCAAGTGCGAGTCGGACTCGCCCATGAAGGGTTCCGTAGCAGAAAGTAAAAGGTAAATTGAGGTTTACGATTTATGACGTATTAAAAACTTACTAGATCTCGTTCAAACCAATTTTCGGTGCAAGTTTACATGGTTATGTACATTATATATTTTTTTTAGTTTTATCATTCTCTTATTTTAGAAGTTACGGAGGGGGGCACACATTTTACCACTTTGGAAGTGTCTCTCGCGCAAACTATTCAGTTTAGAAAAAAATGATTTTAGAAACTCCCATATCAGTTTTGAAGACCTATCTATAGATACCCCACTCGTTTGGGTTAGATGAAAAAAAAAATTTTGAGTTTCAGTTCCAAGTATAGGGAACCCCCAAAATTTATTGTTTTTTTCTATTTTTGTATAAAAATCTTAATGCGGTTCACAGAATACATCTACTTACCAAGTTTCAACAGTATAGTTAGTTTCGGAAAAAAGTGGCTGTGATATACCTACGGACGGACAGACAGACAGACAGACAGACAGACATGACGAATCTGTAAGGGTACCGTTTCTTGCCATTTGGCTACGGAACCCTAAAAAGTTCGTCTCAAATATCACTAAGGTCAAAATTAAACCCAGACGCGATCTTCATATTATTTCTATCTTCAGGATCTCCCTTTACTCAAGCCACCGTGAACGCCTTCCCCCGACTAATCCGCATATCACGGCTTCGGTCCGGTTCGGACGTACTTGTACATCTATCCGATGCATATGGTCACACCGCATACCAGCACACGCTCCGTCGACTGTGTCTATTTATTCAGATATTGGACTAGACTCGGGGTTATTGTGTTCTGTTAGTTATGGGTCTTGAGAGGACTAGATTCAGGGCGAATTTCTCAAATTGAATTGAATCAGCACATGTTTTGCGGTGTTCAAGAACTGTCAGTAGGATCTTGAAAAAATAATAATCTATTTGTTTTCGTTTTCTTCGTTTCGGCGTTTGATGCTGTGGGTAACTCCTCGCTTTCGGTCGTGGTTAGTAGACTATGATTGAAGGTGAGAGCGCATGAAACGCCATCACATCCTTTTGCGAGGAAGTGATGTTAGCAAAGGAAGCGGCGGAAAGGGAGCGGTGAGACCCAAACTATCTCTCTATCCGTAGCAGACGCACCAAGCGCCCAAGACAGCGGCGCGTCGTATTCCGCGCATCTTTATAGGAATAGCGGCCGTATGAAGCCGCAGAAGGTGACGGGATCCGCATGAATTCATGCGGTGCAATACCTGAACGTGACTCGTGGCGTCAATACTGTGTGGTTTTAGTCAGTACAACTGCAAAAGACGTTTATAAGAAACGGAACCCTAATAAATTATTGACATGCGTCTAGTTTTCCAGAGTATACTGACTATGACTAACAGACAAACACCGTAGATAGATGGATGAAATATACTTAATTGTACACCAAATGAGTAATACTATGCTCTTTTAAAATATCCTTAATTTCCTAGTGTTTATTTAACCCATTTTTTGCCACTTACCTATAAAAAAAATGTGTGATCAAATAATTTACGAGACGTAATTATATTATACTCAACGTTATTACAACGAAAATACATAAGATTATGACATATTAGATGTTTTACATGAAATTTTACGCACCAGGAGCCATCATTACATAATCGTTACACGAAATAAATATATGGGATTTGCGTTTTCCTTTGATAGTTTGCTCTCATGTGACGAAATTTTACCAAAAATTACGCATCATGGTTTCGTTCTCAATTCTCGTCTAATTAAAAAATCGAATCGTCACCTAATGGTCCAAGAGACGGTGAAGATCGGCCTTCACTCACCCGATAGCCAGATGGGACATATTTCTATCAATTTTAGTAATTACACCGATATGTTAATACAAATTGGTATCGAAAGAAAGATAATTTAATTACGAATATAAATATAAAAAATTATGTACAGGCTTGCGTCCAAAAAACCATTATGAAAAAAAGCTTTTAAAAATAGCCATGAACAATATTCTCGACGGACAAGCTATCGTATGCATGTTTGTAAATCAATAAAATTAGACAAAAATATGTTCCACATGGTTATCAGATGGGTGATGGTCGATCTTTCACGTCTCTTCTACTATAAAAAGTTTCACTTAAAAAAAATTGCTTTTCCCAACTATGTTGGGGCTTCCAATCTAACCCAGTGCAGCTAAATGGGCATTTTTGAGAAAAAGTGTACCTACGCGAAATTGGAATGTCCCAGACCATTTTTATTTTTTTTAACTCCGTCTGTACCCATAAGATTACATCTAAGGATACGAACGTAAACTTTTATTATGTCCCACGTATTTGTAACCACAATTATAGAGAAATAATAAATATTTATAGTTTAAAATCAAATTTCAAATCTGAGATATTTTCGTTTTCATACTGTCCCAAAAACTTTCAACTCGTTTAAGAGACTATTGATCGATTTTCCCTCATAAGATCTAGAGTTCTTTAGATTTTTGTGAGATAAAATGACCTATTATCTTTCCAAATAATACAAAATATGTCAATACTAATCTTAATTACTAAGTTTTAAATTAATTTGAAATTTTCACTATATATGAATACCGCCTGACAGGTCAGGGTATGTTACGATAATTACGAAAAACTTTAACATTTTACTCCATAGATTTTTACAATTTATAAAATTGGCAACATTTTGACCATAAACAAGCAAATGCGAAGTCATTTTGCTGTCAGATATCAGTGTCAACAACTAAAACTTTTGAGCCGGACGTTGTTAACGGTTTTTAGCCAAATTTTATGTCAGGGTTTTTTACGCTCTATTATAAATGTTCTAAGTGCTTCGGTGTTACATTTCTTCAACCATTTAGTCGAGTTTTAGCAGAATACAGGTATGTATAAAATTGAGTTGTAAATGTAAAGCTAAAATTCTAAAATTATTTTTTGTGTTGAGAAGTGTTGTCTTGTTACGTCAGTTACGTTACAATTTGCGGTGTAACGTATAAGGCTGACAAAGAATGTAACGTAACTGACATCTAAAAGTTAGTGACACACTAAGCTTTTTATAATTTTGGAAAAAGATACCTACCTACATTTTTATAGATAGTACTTAAGTAATTAATATTTTTTTTAAGAATGCCGCAAACTGCTGCGGAACGAATGAAAAAGTACAGGGAACGCTTGAAAAACAATCCAGAAAAGTATGCAGAACACCGGAAAAAGAACTTGGAGAGAGTAAAAACTAAAAAAAAAAAAATTAATGAAATGAGTGAAGAGGAAAAATTAAAGCAGAGGAAAATGTGGCTTAAACATAAAAAAACACAAAGAAAAAGGGATGCTGAGAAAAAACAAGTTCCTCAAAAAGAAGATTCTCCAGTTAAAAGACGCAAGGCTGAAGGAGACAAAAAACAAAAACAAAACAATTACCTGGCAACGAAATGTAAAAGACTTACGAACACTTGCAAGAAATATATAGAGCAAAATAAGAAGTTACAGGCAGTAAATGATTCATTAAGAAAAAAACTATACAGGTCAAATATACAATTTAGTAAAAAAACTATGGAATTAGAATGCAAAATAAATAAAATGAAAATACGTGAAGAAATATTGGAAAATACTCTGAAGAAGACTTACCAAACTTGCAAAAAACAAGCAGAAAAACAACTTTTAAAATCTCTTGCTATTAATTCCACTAATAAAACTTACATTTCAAAAATAATAGGTTTGAAAGGCAAAGTAAGAACGAAGAAAAAGCCTAAAGAACGTAATGTTATCATTGAAGAAATAAAAAACTTTTATCTACGAGATGATATAAGTCGTAGCACTGCTGGTAAAAAGGAATGCAAAACCAAAAACAAAGAGAAGCATCAGATTAGATATTTAATGGACACAATTCAAAATCAGTACCAAACGTATAAAAATGAAGGTGGTAAATATAAGTTTACAACTTTTTACAAACAAAAGCCGTTTTATGTAATTTCTCCACAACTCAGCTCTAGAAATACATGTTTGTGTGTAAAACATGATAATATAGAATTACAGTTTAAGACGCTAAAACAAAATGGCGTGCTTAACCAAAATACGATCAAAGAAGTTTTGTCAGCATTAGGTTGCGATATAAAATCTTACTCTTGCATGTATGATCAATGCGATGCATGCAAGACGCAAAAATTGGCATATAATATAGAAAAACTACACGAAGAGGTTAATTGGTGTCAATGGGAAAGAGTAGACCATTCATATATGGATAAAAAGCAGCACAAAATTGTTACAACAAAAAAAACTACCAAAACAACAAAAACTGGAACTTTAAACGACCTACTACACAAGTTTGAAGTCGATGTAAAAGTATTTAAAAAACATTATTTTAATGAAAAGCATCAACAGCAGGAATATCAAAAAGGAGTTCGAGAGTTACAAGAAAATGAAGTACTGATCATATGTGATTTCTCGGAAAATTACGAGACTAAAATGGCTGAAGAAATACAAAGCATGCACTTTGGCGCAGCCAAAGGCCAAATAACATTGCACACAGGAATGGTTTATTGGCAGAACAGGTCACAATCCTTCTGTTCAGTATCGCCTAATAATTCACATCAGCCGCCTGCCATTTGGGCTCATTTAAGACCGATTCTTCATCTAATCCGCGAAGAAACTCCAGAAGTATCAATCATACATTTTTATTCTGATGGACCTTCGTCACAATATCGCCAGAAGAATAATTTCTTCCTCCAAAGTTTTTTCACTCATAAACTTGGGTTACAATATTCAACTTGGTCGTATTTTGAAGCCGGGCATGGCAAGGGTGTGGCGGACGGAATTGGAGGGTCTATCAAAAGAACGCTCGACCGCCGAGTATGTTTTGGTAACGATTGCACGAATGCTATAGATGCGTATGAGATTTTAAAAAGTGCTATGAAAGTAGTCAAAATTTTTTATATACAAGACTCGGAAATAGAAGAAATATCATCTGTACTGCCACAAAAGCTGTCCACTTTGAAAGGTACTATGCAGTTACATCAAATAATTGCAAAAGAGAAACATGTATTGAGTTACAGAGATGTAAGTTGTTTCTGCGGGCCAATTAGAGGACTATGCACATGTTTTTCTCTTCAGAAACACTATTTTCACCCCACAGAAAGCACATCAACTCAAGAATCAGGTACCAAGAGAATAAACAGTAAGCAAGAAATAAATGAACCCCAAGAAGATGACTCCATATTTTACTCGCATGAGAACGGCGAAGCCATATTCTGCGAAATACCAGGAACAGAAATCGAACAACAGCATGAAGTGGCTATAGGACTCGTGGATATTTTGCATGACTCAGGAAATGACAGGAGAATGAACAGTAGACAAAAAAGTAATGAACCCCAAGATGATAACTCCATATTAGTTAACCGAGATAGAAATAACGATGACAAATGTTGCGAAATATTAGAAGGAACAAATGAACTAGTGGATATAGGACCCTTAGATATTTTCCATAAAACAGGAAATGAAGAAGAAGAAATTGAAAAAATTGATTTAACTGTATTTGAGGATAATTTCGGTGACATAGATGATTGTAACCCCAACAAGAAACTCAAGTATTCTGATGACCGTAGTGATATAGAGAACAATGCTTATTTTTGTAATAACTCGCTTAGCAGTACTTTAATCTGCGAACCATCAACTTCCAAGTTTTCTCCGCTGAAGCGTGATCGTATTATTAGTAAAGCGTACAACAAGCCTAAAAAGTCTTTGAAAACTATAATTAAGCGTACTTTTAAATGCGACAAGTGCTATGAACCGCTTTTATTAAATCGTGTAGCCAAGTGCATGGTGTGCAAACGATGGTTTTGTTGGGACTGTAGCGCTGGACAATTGATCATTGATTATATTTGTGATGTCTGCCTGGGGCCTTAACATATTTTAAGATGAATACCAGTTCTTATTTTGCAACTGTCAGAATTTCTGTTTTGTTATATTCTATTGATTTTTATGTTGTTAGTAAAACGTTTTAGATAATATTGAATAAGACTGTACTCTAAAACCAAAGTAATAATATTACTTAAAAGCTCGAGCTGTGTTAAACGGGTTAAAGTTTGAATTGTCATTACCCACAAAAACTAAGTTTAGGGATTTAAGAGTAATTTTAGACTAAGTGTGATCTCAACCTTACTGTGTCAGTTATGTTACAAATCTGTCATACGTTCAATTTGTCCCAGATTTTCTTTATGAATATTGCTGTTTTTTAAGAATTATTGAATGTTAATGTTGTTTTATAGTATATAATTTGGCTATAAATATTGATTACTTTTTTTTTAATACTAAATATAAATAAGTTAGACTAAACTACAAAAGTTACTCGAAAAATGAACAGTCTGATTAGCTCATATCGTAACAAAATGCGATAAAATACGCACTATTTTGAATAGTTAGTTACAAAGTATTATATTTCTTTTGTGTATTTTTTATATTTACGCAGATTATACTGAATAAATGCGATTTTGAGATATAAATTGTTTTATTTACTTTGTAAACATAATAGAACTCTGTAACGTTTGTGTAATGTAACTGACAGAAAATTGAGTTTATTTCTCACAAAACTTGATTGAAATACTATTAAAATAAATTAACAACGTAGTCTGTTGTATTTTCCTTAAAATTTAATATATTTAGAAGCAAAAACAGCTTAAATCTCCAATAAATTAAACACTTTGAAATTGAAAGCTTATTTTCATTATTGGTACACTTTTTTTCAAAAATGCCCAAATACCAGTTTTTACATAGAACAACAGTGCCTTGCTGATCTCCATACCCCAGTAAGTACTTAACACGACACCTCATAGCAAGGCTGAGATTTAAGGAACAGGGCCCCCTACCATGACGTGTTAAAGCGTGAGTCGTTCGAGCGAGAAGGAGGGATGGAGCTATACACCCTATATAGCTTCATCCCTCCTTCTCCCTCGAACGACTCACGCTTTAACACGTCATGGTAGGGCCGCAGCTCTGTTTTTGTGTGTTGTGTTTTCTTTTCATGCTGTACCCAAACAATCGTCTTATCTTTTTATCGGTTTCAGATTGTTATAGTAGTTATATAGTTCATCATATGCCTAGCCTTGTCCAATTATATTGGGTGGGTCATCTTCCAGTCAAACCGGATTCAGCTGAATGCCAGTATTTTTCTTGAGCTACTATCTATCTGACCTCAACAACCCATTAACTGGGTAACACGGAACTTCTTGGCAAAACTGGTATCAGATTTTCTGGCTTTTAATAATACTTACGTATTATGCCAAAAAATCACAAATGACAGCCAAGACCAAAGGCTTAACATAATTTCTAAGGCACGGAAGAGTCTCATCATCTTATGGTCACCCATCCACAGACCGACCTCGACAACAGTTGCTTAACCTTCAAGATCGACTTGTACGGCTGTTATTATTTAGCCACGAGCTCGTCAAATATCTACGGGTGTCAGATTTTTATATAGATACCTAATAAAGTCTTAATCATACAATTTCATTAGCGTAACTTTTCTTCTCTGTGTCAGATATTCCATTGTGAATAGGGATTGTTATGACACAATGATAAGGTTCTGGACCATTGTTACGAGAAAGAATCTCTTGAGTAAGAATTCACTTGTAATAGAAAATGATTTTGCTTGAATGCCGTTTTGTAAGCTGGAAACATAAAAGGATTGCCTTCAGAAAGAACAAAGGAAACAGTAATTATGAGTAACACTCCCAGTTATTGTAGGGTTTGATAGTTCGTTTTCTCGTTGTCTAAATATCAATTAAAATGTTGGAATTACTTTATTTTGTACAAACTTCTGCTAGCGGCTTTGCTCACGCTAATATTAATTTTGGCAAAAAAAGTAGCCCAGAACCGTCTCCAGATACAGGCACATTGTATAGGGCCCTTGACAATGTGCCATTCAATTAGCGAATGCGACTGTCGAAATATCAAAATGTAGGGATCACGTGACATTTCGATAGCATCTGTCAATCCCATATATGACGTACTGACAATCGCCTTCGCCACGCTACCGTTGACAGAATCTCACTTGTCTCGAGCCCCAGGTAGCCTCCCTCGTCGTCCCATCTATCTTTGAATTCATCACAAGCGGTTTTAAGGCATGTAAGCTTACAAACAAATTCATTTTCGCATTCATAATATGTTAGGAATACAGTTTCAATGGAAAACTGCGTTTGTTAAAGAATTGAGTATGTTATTTTGCTCAGCAGCAAACTACAAATATGTAACATTTAAACAGAATCCGACAGAGAGCTTGAAAAGTTATCTAAGTGATCTATCCCATCTCAGTGGGCTATCTGTCAAAAAAGCCAAAATATCCATGAGGTAGAAACAAGATACCTAAAGTATCTGATGCGGGAATATTTTTTGTCCCTTACATTCATGGGCTTGCTTGATCTTTTGTTATGAGTGGCCAGTTACTATAGCGTGGCCAATTACTATAGCAGTAACGATATCTTGTTTGTACTGTAGTATATTTTTTTGTAATATTTCTACATTTTTTTTTACATTGTTAGACAAAGAAAAGTGCCAATATGGGTAGGAGGATGATGATTTAGTTAGAACCTTCTTTTTTCGAGTCGATACTAATCCTTAAATAGATTGTGCTAGTACGCAGCCACGTTTGTAGAGGAATCGGTGGCATTCAATAGGATACAAGAAAGCATTGAATACGCGAAAAAGCATGCGATTTAAAAATGGCGGCCCTAACCAAAACGCGCGCGTTCACGTTTTCAACGCAACGCTCACGTCAGCACCAGCGCACTGTTAGCAGTTGTAAATCATTAATGATTTATGTCTACATAAATAACCTCGTAGGTAACAAAATCGTGTTAACTGAAATATGCCGTGAGAAGAGGCAGTAGTACTTGAGTTATTATTAGAAGGGTACTGACCTACAATTTTAATTAACTGCCTACGTATACTTTGTTGTTTTTAAATATACCTAATTTAACGCATGGGGGTCACGCCTTGAGTGGTTGGTACAAACATGCTTTTCATTATTCAGATATAGATGGCTATCTAGAACATTCCCACATGGTGGAGTGCCTATGCTCATACACCTGCACTTTTGAGGATCTTACGCCTTAGTAAGTGCTCACTTCGCAAAGTTTACACGGTGAATTGTTTCCACAAAAGTGCGTGTATGACTCACAGGTCATACACACACATTAGCAGTGAAATATATGTTAATGTTAAACATTTTAGCCCGTAAAAACAACAGTTATTAATAACCACCCTTATCCCAAAAATATAACAGCCTCAAAAGCATTATAAGCAGACGCCGAAAAAATATGGACTAACGAGCTATACCCGTTGAAAGGAGAGAAAAAACAAGGTAATTTGTACTCCATAAACATAGACATACAAAAAACAGCCAGTGATTTCAGCCCGGGGACATCAATCCAACTTTTTAAATTAAAACGAGCAAAGAAATTCAGGATAAACGCGAAATGAAAGAAACACATTCAAGTTTTACTGAACAATTTATGGAATCGCGATTTTTTTTTCTTTCGACACTCACCATTTATTTTTTAAGGTTCCGTACGCTGAAATAAAATGAGAATTCTTATAAAAAATCTGTTTGTCTGTGTACTGAGGTTTTTGTAGGTATTGCTGTGTTCTATTAAAATTAAAACGGAAGAAGGTCTACCAAGGGTCTGTAGAAAAGTCTAAAATAAAAATTGTCAGTAACATAACAATACTCCTATATTCCCAAACGGCTAAGCAGAGGTGTACATAAATTGCAACTCGAAATGAGTTGCAATTTATGTACACCTCTGCTTAGCCGTCAAATATCATCCTGTTAATATCATCCTGTTAGTCATCCTGTTAAATACCCTTAGATAATATAATCACGCAATTCTGGAACACCCTGTGGATAAAGTCAATTCCTGTCAGTAATCTGTATTTTTTTTAAATGTATTTACTGTCCCGCGTTATTGTTTGGGTTATGTATATTTTATGTGTACCATATTTCAACTGAATCGGTCCAATAGATTCGGAGAAAATCTGCTGTGACAGATGGACAGACAGACAAACAACTGAGTGATCTTATAAGGGTTCCGTTTTCCATACAGAGGTTAGACACCATAAAAAAGTATAGCGCTATACGTCTTGTATAGCTCCGTCTTCCTTCCACACCGTAATCAAGATGGTTTTAAGACATAAGGCGCCAGATCTTCACGAGTTTATTAAAAGGACTGAATTGCAGGACTACGGAACCTGCGATCGAATGAGACATTTTTTTTCTCGCATTGGAACGGGGTAGCAAAATGAGGTTAAGATGATACAGTAACTCAATTCCTTTCCTGTTCATATAATGGGAAAAACAATACAAGCCACGGTATTCTTAAAATAGCCTTTAATTGATGTTTCAAAAATGTATCCTCGGCTCCACTCACACTCATTATAAGGAACGTGATATACTACACGTATCACTGTTTTCTAAAGACAATTCAAGATAAAAAACGCATTAACGGACTGACAGATATGTTCGGGATATCCACACTTTAAACCAGTGGATTTTTCTTCCGGAATCTGTGTTTCCTGATACCTGAGAGACTTCAAGTCATGACTGAATATGTCATTTATAGACAAGCATTTTAGCGTTTTAATTTGATCTAGTAGAATGGCATTCAAACCAGGAGTATGGTCCAATCATTGATAACTGTTCAGAAAGATTTTCATCATCATCATATCAGCCGAAAGACGTCCACTGCTGGACATAGGCCTCCCCCAAGTGTCGCCACAACCACCGGTCCTGTGCGTCTCGCATCCATCGGTTACCCGCGACCCTCACCAGGTCATCGGTCCACCTTGTGGGAGGCCTTCCAACGCTGCGTCTTCCGGTACGCGGTCGCCACTCCAAAACTTTTCGGTCCCATCGATCATCTGTTCTGCGAGCAATGTGCCCTGCCCACTGCCACTTCAATTTGGCGATCCTTCGGGCTATGTCGGTAACCTTGGTTCTCTTGCGGATATCATCATTCTTGATTCGATCACGCAAGGAAAGTCCGAGCATTGCCCTCTCCATTGCCCTTTGGGTGACTTTAAGCCTTCTGATGAGGCCCATTGTGAGCCCAGAAAGATTTTAGTTACTCATAAACACCCAAATTCTGCAAATGTTTGTCTGCCAAAATGTATACAAAATAATTATGTTTCTTAAACAAAATCCATTTTAACCGATCCGCCAACAAAATTGCAAACAGCTACTAGCTTTTATCGTTTTCTTAGAGCGTCTCCACATTGTGGGGATGTAGTGTTATTGAAACAACTGTTCTCAAGCGATTACCTTTAATAACTGACTGCAAGAGTATAAATGTGTTAATATATTAATAGAAGATACATTCATATGGATAGGGTCATAGACCTTATACTATAGGTAGTACTACTACACCTCACCTCAGGGGTGATAGAAAAAAAAAAAAAAAATATATAGTTTTTTTTTTTTTTTTTTTTTTTAAATATAACTTAATATCATTTCTTATGTTACCAAAGGTTTGGTTCTATTTTTATGGATTAAATAGGGTTTATTAAATTTTAATATTTCTACATTAACACCTAAATCATTTAAAACAACAAATGGTCCCTCCCATTGAGGATCTAACTTATTAGCTATTTCATTTCTAATTAAAATTTGTTGTCCTTTACTGTATGTCACATTATTTAAAGACTTATCATAACAACTCTTACGGTTTTGTTTACTTATAAGTAGATTATTACGAGCATCTTGATGTGCTACTTGTAACCTATACTTAAGATCTAAAGGATAACTTTCTGGATTATACAATGGTTCTATGTACTGACTAACTCTAGATGGTACTATACTAGCTCTACCAAATACCAGTTCGAATGGTGTGTACTTTGTCTCTGTATGAATTGTATTGTTGAAACTGTAACACCAAAATGGTAGCCAGTGACTCCATGTGTCTTTTTGACCATTACACTGTATTCGTAAAAACGATCCTAAATTTTTATGTGAATTTTCGAGCGCACCGATGGATTGATGGTGATACGCTGTAGACATTAATTTATTTATACATAAAAGTTTACATACCTGTTCCATTACTGACGATACAAATTCTGTTCCACGATCAGTTGCGATGGTATTAGGTATTCCAAATCTTAAAATAAAATTATTAACTAATGCTTTAGCAATACTTACGGTTTCCTTCGTTTTCAAAGGATAGGCCTCTACGAACTTAGTAAGCTCGCACTGCAGTGTCAAAATATAACAATTTCCTTCAATGTCTTTTTCTAATGGACCTACGACGTCCAGATAAATTTTTTCAAAAGCATATGAAGCCGTTGTAGTTATCTCCATGGGCGCCTTGATATACCTACAATGCTTCATTTTCTGACATTTAATGCATTTACTCACAAATTGTCTAATATCGTTGTCTAAGCCTGGCCAGTAAAAATGTCTCTTAATATTATTGGTCATCCTACGTACTCCTGCATGTCCTGCGGTAGGTAGTAGGTGAAAGTCATGTAAAATATACTTTCTTTCTTCTTCATTATAAATTCTCCTAACTCCTCTCAATACATAAATACGTGGACCGGTCCAATCCTTATTGTCTTTTATCTCTTTTAATACATCTTTAATAAAACTCTCATATTCCTTATTTTTTACTATGCATAGCTCATTTATACCTATTCGTTTACAAAAATGACCTAACTTAGTCACAAATTCGGCTCGCGTAAGTTGTGCTCTAAAGTTAAGATTAATATACAACATCTTCTTTCGATTGTTATAAATAAAACATTCCTTTTCTTCATCTATATTATTTTGTCTTTTTAATTTATTTAATTTTTCACTTCCTATAAAACTCATTTCTACAGAATTATTCGGAATTTTTAGTACCTCAACTACTCGTGGTTGATCAGGCCACGTTTCGTCTCGTTTACTAAAACTAGGTGTATCCAATTGTTTTCCTACATCTAAACGTTTTTTCTGAGCTCTAGTCATAACTAAAGAAATTTCATTATTCATCTGTTTTAAAGTATCCGATGTTATATTAATTCTAGATAATGCATCTGCTATGCTATTATCTTTTCCTTTTAAATATAAAATTTTAAAATCGTATTCTTCTAGTGCTAGTCTAAATTTAAGTAGTCTGCTAGATGGGTCCTTCATTGAAAATAAATATATTAAAGGCTTATGGTCTGTCATAATTGTAAATGATTTACCGTATACATAGGGTCTAAAATACTTTACAGCCCAAACAATTGCAACTAACTCTTTCTGAATGGTTGGATAATTGAGTTCAGCTTTATTGTTGAAAAAAAGTGGCAACACTGCTCAAGTGACATGTAAAATTTTTGTTCCGTATTTTAAAATTAGATTTAATTAGTATTTAAGTGTAATTAGGGTGTAATTGTTTTTGTAAACTTAATACAACTGCATAAATACACAGGATTATTGTTTTCTCGTAAATATATCAAGGAAAACGCAGTTTTTGTAACCGGCTGTCACCGGTAACCTAAAACCAACAGCTGACGTTTGAACTACGGAATTAAACGGGGAAGTATTGTTTACTTTTATTTTATTATAGCACACAATCGTCACTTTAACTCAGTAGCACGACTTTGCAAAGTTTTAATAACTTTGTCACAGATTTAGGACTCTGCGTTTAGACTATATCGCTTTGTTTACATCTTAGAAAACGTCAAGACTCCTTATTTCTGTTATTGGTATCTAATATTTTTCGGTTATATACAACAACAATAACGCATATGACCGTTATTTTACATACTACTTATAGTCATCTTAAAAGCATTAAATCTTAAAAGTAATTTTTATATTATTTTAATCTAAGCATCCTACCCACATTTAAGAAAACCATAATTTAAAGGCAATTAAAAGCGAACAATTTAATATAACAAGCTTTTATAGCCAATTCAGCAGCCTTCTTCAGTTCTCCACTTAACTGCGCTTATTTCTCCTAGTTTTTTAGAACCTACTTACTTCTTTCATTTCCCACTTTTTTTTTATTTGTCCTTTGGATTCTCAGTTTCTTTTATTCTAATTTCAGTACCTAAACCTGAAACCATGCCTGTGATGACCCGCAAGGCTTCAGCTCAAGATATGGAGCTTAAACTGAGAACTGCTCTCCAGGAACTAAAAGCTGCGAACCAGCAATGTCAAGAAATGCTGCAGGAGAGAGAGGAAAGTGAGGTGGAAGTAAGGCAAATGGTCCATAAAAACACATGCCTTAAACGGGAGCTAGTAGACCTCAGTCAACAATACCAAGATGTTGTTGAAGAACGCGACCAACTGCGGGTGATCACAAATGGTTTCAGCAACTGTAGCAACCTGTATGAGGAGGCTTTACGTAAAGTTAGGGACCTAGAGGATGAATTGATTCATGCAAACAGTTGTATTACCAAATTGCAGAAGGAAAGACAAAGTACCCAGGTTAAGGAAACTAACCACTTATTTAATGAATTACTAAATTCTAATAATTGTAACCCTCATTCCTTAGTCACGATTGACCTTACTGAAGATTCCATAATGAAACAGAACTGTAGTTACAAAGCTAGTCATAATAAATTAAAAAAATATGCTAAACTAAATAGAATTATCAAAAAATGTTATCAGTACAAAAAGCAACATAAACACTTTTCTAAAAATACTCAACTCAGGAAAGAACGTGTTGACCTGATTAGTAAATTAAACAATTATGAAATTAAATTAGAAGACAGCAAAAAAATATATGAAATTGATACTGAACACTTGCAGTCTGAAATAAAGGTTCTTGAAGCTTCACTGAGCTCACTTTACAATAAATATGTAAAATCACAGAACCAAATAAAAGAACACATTCTTGCTGCCAATGAGTTAGTCATGTGTCAGTGTACTTGCCAGGCAGTATCAAACCTTGGTATGGTCCAGCCTGTAGCAACGGAGGTCCCGTCCCGGGCAGAGATCTTGTCTCAAGAATGTGTCATTGAACAAAATAAAATTGTTTTTGATCAGGAATTATCTCAAATTGAACAGCCTGAGATTGATGATTTTTCATCTGTGAATAGTGGTAATCATTCGGTTATGTTCTCGGACAGTATGGGAAGAGGTTTGGGTACATTAATCAGTAATAATCTGAGTTATTCTACACAAAATTATTGTATGCCTGGTTCATCTTACAAGCATATTATGGCATCAATAATAAATAATAATTATAGTTCTAAAACCAACATAACTGTATTTATAGGTAATAGTTTAAATGTAAAAAAAACAGATATCACAGACAATCTAACTGAGATGTTAAAGGTTAATTGTAAAAAAATAATATTGTGTGCTTTTCCATATTTTAATAAATTGTCAATTAAACAAAATAATTATATTCATATGTTAAATAAACATATGCATTTCTTAGTTTCTCATTATAGTGACAAGTTTATGTTTTTTGACACAAATATTTTTGTGGAACATTTAAAATCGACTAGGAATACTGTGTATTTGCCAATTAGTTTTAGACATAAAATAGCAAGGCTATTAGCTTATTATATTAACTCAGACATAAGTAGTATGTCGAAGTCTTCTGTAATTAAATCCACAATGTTTAGTAATAATACTAAGAATCAGGTGGTGAGCCTAAATAACTGTAGCACTATTGCTATAAATTCTTTTACAAATTGTACGAAGGAGGTTCCATGTATTACTATGGAAGACTCATTTGTTAACATGGGGACTACAAGTAGTTGCAACTTACTGCCAAGTGATGATATTGAAGTCTTGGGGCAAACTCCGGATAATCATTTAAACTAGTTCATAAGACAACAGAAGATACCAGTAACAGAATAGTTATGCCTTCCAACAACAAAGTATCTTCTTGCTCTCCAGTAACTATATTTCAAAAAGGGGGTCAGCAGCATGCCTTGAAATTATTTCATCAAAATATTCAAGGTGTCTCTTCCAAAATATTAGAAATTGAAATGTTTTTAGAAAAAACAATGATTGACATTGTATGTTTTAGTGAACATTGGTTGAAGGATTACCAGATGCTAATTAGTTATGAAAATTATAGTGTGGGCAGTTGTTTTAACCGCAAATCTATGTTGCGTGGTGGTTCCCTCATCTTAGTAAAAAAGTGCTTAAAATTTAAGCAACGTAATGACATTGTCAGCTTGTCAGTGGAACATTGCATTGAACTGTCCTGTGTTGAGCTGGATAAGCATGTTATAGTGTGCGTGTACAGACCCCCAAACCCTCAAAACTTTACTTTATTTGAATCAACAATGGAAGATATCCTTGCGAAACTTGCAGCAGGTAATAAATCCGCGATTATTTGTGGAGATTTTAATATTAATATTTTAGAAATTAATTCAAATAGCAGTAGATTTTTAAGCCTTTTTAAATCGTTCAATTTGTCTAATGTTTTTACGGAACCTACTAGGATAACAACTACTTCTTCAACCTGTATTGATAATGTATTCTGCGATTGTGATTATTTAGATAAAGCCGTAGTTAATTACCTTCCATCGGATCATAGCGGTCAATTGGTAACATTTAAGTTTAAAGCAGCCTTGCAAAAAATTCAAATACAATATAGGCCAATAACAACAGGCAAACTAGTTAGATTCAATGGTTCCTTACAAAATAAGTTAAATCTTTTGGGCCATAATATTGAGGATGCGAATAAATTTTATGATAATTTCTTTTCTGTAGTTCTAAAAGAATTCAACTCAACTTTTGAAAAGAAGTCTAAAAATACTTTCCCTAAGTATATATTTAGTGACTGGGCGACTAAAGGTATTAGGATAAGTAGGGAAAGACTATATGAGTTATATGGCCTTAAGCCTTTCATTAATACGGAATCCTTCAATAAATATGTAAACAAATATTCTAAAGTTTTCAGAAATACCTGCAAGGTAGCAAAAGCTCTGTATATTAGCAAAAAGATCAAATCGGCAGATAACAAAATAAAGACAGTTTGGAAAGTTATTAATAATGAAACATGTAAGAATAAAGTACGAAACACTGATTTTTTACTGGAGACTGCACATGGTGCCATAAGCTCTAATCTAGAAGTAGCTCAAGAATTTGTAAATTTTTTCTCCGAAATACCATCAAAAACTACTGAACCTTTAAATTCTTCACCAGAGGTCTCATTTAGTTTATTAAGAGCAAACGTTCCAGGTTGTACGGTTGAATTCCAATTCCAACATATCAACCCTATGACAGTTATAAAAGCTTTCCGGCAAATTAAAATCAAATTGACCGAAGACATATGGGGAATGTCTATCAAAGTGTGCACGTCCATAATTGAGACCATAGCACCATACTTGGCTTTAATATTTAATTTATGTGTGGACCAAGGAGTCTTTCCGGATATAATGAAATACAGTAAAGTTATACCACTTTTTAAGTCCGGCGACAGCACAGACACCAATAATTATAGACCTGTATCCGTATTGCCGGTTTTCAGCAAAGTGTTTGAAAAAGTAATGCTCAATCAAATGCTCATTCATTTTAACATCAATAAAATCTTACACGATCAACAGTATGGTTTTACCAAAGGTCGTTGTACGACTGATGCTGGTGTCACGTTATTAAAACACATATATACAGCGTGGGAAGAGGCGCAAGATGCCATAGGAATCTTTTGTGACCTCTCCAAGGCATTTGACTGTGTAAATCACGAAACCTTGCTCCTAAAACTAGAACATTACGGTTTAGGTAAACTTGCACTCAGCTTAGTGAAGTCTTATTTAAATGACAGACAGCAGCAAGTTCAAATAAACGGTGTTAATTCAAGGGGTTTAAAAGTCAAAATGGGGGTACCACAAGGCTCAATATTGGGTCCTTTCCTCTTTTTAGTGTATATTAATGATCTACTCCATCTTTTAAAAAATCAACCACAAATGGTATTATTTGCTGATGATACGTCCTTAATTTTTAAGATAGATAGACGTTCTACAAATCTTGACGATGTAAATAAAGCCCTACAGCAGGTCCAAAATTGGTTCACTGCTAATAATTTAGTATTAAATGGGAAAAAAACTAAGTGTATTAGATTTGCTTTACCGAATATCAAAAGTAATAATTGCGATATTGTATTGAACAAAGAGAAACTTGAATTCGTCGAAAACGCGGTTTTCCTGGGGATCACGCTTGACTCAAGGCTGCAATGGGGTCCTCATTTAACATCTCTTGCGGGACGGCTAAGTTCAGCAGCATATGCTGTCAGAAAAATCCGTCAATTTACTGATATAGATACCGCGAGGCTGGTCTATTTTAGTTACTTTCATAGTATCATGTCTTACGGTATCTTGTTGTGGGGACGTGCTGCAGACATCGAATCTATATTTATTCTGCAGAAAAGAGCCATCAGAGCCATATATAATCTGGGTCGGCGCGATTCCCTAAGGGAACTGTTTAAAGATATTAACATCATGACGGTACCTTGTCAATACATATACGAAAATATAATGTATGTTCGGAAAAATCTCCATCTTTTTAGTAAGATTAGTGACAGGCATAATTTTAATACTAGAAATAAGAACAAATTAGATCAACCCCGATTCAGATTGGCTAAAGTACACACTTCTTTTATGGGGTACTGTGTTAAATTTTATAATAAAATACCATATGATATTCTCGGACTGAATGAGAGAAAATTTAAAACATGCATTAAACGCACACTATGTAGACAGGCATATTATAAACTGGAAGATTATATCCTTGATAAAAATGCTTGGCTAAATGCCGGTCCTGCTCCACAGCCTCAGCCGCTTGGTTCCACTAGTTAGGATTTTATATATGGAGGAGATGCTCACCCTTTTTTATTTTACTTTTTACGTTTAATAATAATAATATTCCACATTTCTATAATGTTTGGAATACACTTTTACTTTTCTGTTCTTACCAATTGATATTTATAGTTTTATATAAAGTAGAAGCATTTTTTATTTTGGAATCCTGTAAATGTGAGGACCATGGAGCCTTTTTATGTTAATAGATGGTTTTCTTGTTTGACATGAATGAGCAGGGGCAGTTGAGGGTTTGTCATGCTCACTCGAATGTCTCGCTGATGGTGGCGCGTGTATCGGATCATTCGGTTCCCTTCAAAATGGTTGAGCTGAATGATGCTGATGCACGCGTCATGTTCGTGAACGGGCGCCATCAGTGGAGACTGGTCATCTCTTAGCTGTCGCTGGCTTATTTCAATAGTTTATTTGATACTTAGAATTCTTTTTTTTTTTTTCTCTTCCTTTACATTGTTCTCACATATAGAAGCAACAAAGATAATGTAACCAGGATTATTGTAAATCATAAAATGGTTTAAAAGAGTGTCCGTGGAGTTTCTTGCACGTTCTTCTCCATAGAGATCTACGCTTTGGAACGTGTAAATAGCTTCATGTTTTTGACTGACTGACTCTGACAATTCAAAAGTACCTGTAAATGGTTTATTTGAAATAAATGCTTTGACTTTGACTTTGACTTTGACTTTGATTCAGAGGTCTGCTAGCATAAGCTACAGGTTTCATATTTTGATTGCACAAGACTGCTCCAATAGCCGTCCCTGACGCATCTGTTTGAATGACAAACTCATTATTTTCTGAAAAATCTGGAAAATCTAATACTGGTGGTGTACTTAAAGCATGTTTCATTGCTTCAAACGCACTTTGACACTCTTCAGTCCAAACAAATGGTACATGTTTTCTAGTTAATTTATTTAATGGACAAGTTATTCTTGCAAAGTTTTTAATGAATTTCCTATAATAGTTACAAAATGCTACAAATCTTTTTACTTCATCGGTATTACTTGGTACAGGGTAATTTTTCAATACTTCTACTTTAATTGGGTCGGGTAAGACTCCATTTTCTGATACTAAATGCCCTAAATAAAGAATTTCTTTCTTTAAAAAAATTACATTTTTCTGGATTTAATTTTAAATTAATTTTCCTAAGTCTTTCCAAGACGTCTGTTAAGTTTTTATTATGGATATCTAAATTTCTCCCAAAGACTACTTAATCGTCTAAATATATAAAACATTTATCGTATGTTAACCCAGACATAGCAACTGACATTACTCTACTAAAAGCACTCGGACTTGTTTTTAATCCCATAGGTAGCCTCTTCATCTGGTATTGCCCAGTACTAGTTGTAAACGCTGTATACTCTCTACTGTTTTTATCTAAAGCTACTTGGTAATATCCTTGATTAAGATCTAAATGCGAAAAATAGACTGAGCCAGAGAGCGAATCCAAAATTTCCGTAATACTTGGCAAAGGAAATTTATCGTCTACAATACGGTCATTAAGCTTCCGATAATCGACCACTAGTCGCCATTTTTTATCGTTGCTACTTTTTTTTGGTACCAGTAAAACAGGACTCGACCATTCACTCTTCGCCTCTTCTATAATGTCATTGTCAATCATTTTTTGAATTTGCCTATTTACTTCATTTTTCAAAGAATGCGGCAATCGGTACTGCTTCGTATAAACCGGACTTGTATTTGGTTTTATAGTTATGGATTGTTCATAAACACTTGTAGTCGTTAACTTATCACCTGGTAAAAAGAAAACATCCGAATATTTAGAACATAATTCTTCAATTGATTTCCGTTCGTCCATTTTTAAATGATTTAAATTTAAAATGTTTAATAGGTTCTTTGCTCGTTCTAAACTGTTAGCGTTTGATTTAAAATTGCATAAGTGAAACTCTTCAATTGCATATATCTGTGGTTGAAAAGTTGGTAGGTAAATATCATGCTCGTTAGTGTTCAAAATTTTAACCGGTAATCTATTATTTTTTATTCGTCCAATACATCCCGCTAGAAAAACATTTTCCGCTAACTGTTCGCTATGGATAATACAGTCATTCATATTCTCAATATTTAATAGCAAATAATGTATCGACTCACTTCGTGCTGGGATATGTAACACCTCAGCTGAGTAATCTATGACATCACTTAGTTCTAATGAATAATACTTTCCATAATTAGATAGGTTAATTACATTAGTTTCTAAGTTTATATTTGAAGCGTACTGACAAAGAAAATCTAAACCTAATATTCCATCTGCCTTTAATGGTATGTTATCAAAAACATGAAGCTTGATATTAAAGTCAACAAAGTGTTGGTCATCACGATGAGTCAAGCTAAGTTGAACAAACCCTGATGAACTAATTTTACCTCCAATACCATTTATGATGGTTTCATCTCTAATTACTGCACTATCGTATGGTAACGCATCTTTTTTAATTACGGACAAAGATGCTCCGGTATCTATTAGCCAATAATATTTCCTATTACCTATGTATAATGCTAAAAATTTTGCCTTTCCTTGCAAAGCTAAAATGTTATGTTTAAGATCGAAAAAACTGCATTTCGTTTGTTGTAGGCATACTATCGTTCTTATCTTGTTCATTGCTGGAATAAAATATTCTATTGGTACGACCTTTACTACGAGTTTCATTACTCGATCGATTCTCGTTCGAAGTTTGATAATCTCGTCCACGTCCGTTACCACGATAGTTATGGGATGATCGCCCACGTGAGTTATTGAAATCACGTCTGCCGAAGTTATTTGAATTATGGCTAAAATTACCTCTCAAATTATTTGAATTATGCTGATAATGATGTCCTCGACTGCGTTGGTTTAACTGCTGACTATGAGAACCACGGCCATTCCTAAAGTTGTTGTTATTGTTATGAAACTTACCTCTTCCGCGGTGTGAAAACTGCATGACATTTCCGTTGGTCGAAGTCGATGCCGATGTCAACTCTTCATCTTTCGCTGCCTGGATCGCGTCCTTTAAACTGTCATAATTACGTGCAGCAATAATCGTACTTAGTCTCGAATCCTTCAATCCATCTGCGAATCGCTTAATTGCCAATTTTTCGTTTATGGGCTTGAGTACGGAATAACTATCAGAATTACCATTTGCTTGCGATATGGTCAGATTAGTAAATAACTTTTCTAATTCTGTTCCAAACTGATCAATTGTACGCCAGCCTTGCGTTGCGTTTTGTAATCGTGATTGTATTGCAGTAAACGATTTTTTTGGTAAAAGTGCAACACGTAAATCTCTGACAAAATCGTTCACAGATGTGTAATTATTGGTTATACGTAATTTTGCATTTTCTGATAATCTACTTTTCAAAACGAATGTCATTAGTAACTTTTTCCCCGTTTCCGACAACATGTCTGCGTACATTTCTATAGAGTCAATGATACTTCTGATATTATTTTCGTTATTGGTCATTACAGGAATCAAACTACATGCCGTTTTTAAATCGAACTCCATGATTGATTCTAAATTTGGACTTGCTTCAGAAATATCACTGTCACTATCACAGTCTGATTTAATTACAGCGCACAAAACATTAATTTGCGAATAACACGATTCTATTTCGCTTTTCGTAACTGATAATGATTCTAACAATTCTGATTTTACTCCTGGTTTTGTAGATAATAGCTTTATTAATCCTTTACTTTTCTCATAAATTGTTTCAACCTCACATAATTTATTCTTAACAATATTACCCTTAAATCGTGTTTTCACTTTTTAATTAAATATTTCCTTATTGATATAAGATCATTTAAACAAAGTAACAATTCATCTTCCATTCCCTCATGCAAAAGTAATATATATTAATTAAACCATTTAATACATACCCGATTCTCACAGTGAATTACTGTAGTAGGGGACACAGCGTGTAAGATGATACATGATGATATACGATCACTCAAAACAAACTTAAACTGCTAATTTATCTTAGAGTTCATTATTTTAATTCTTAATGTCTATTATCATTTTATTGTCTCTTTATTATATGATGATTCGCGAATTCATCTTACGCACTTTAATACGCACAACGCACTTGAGACGCACTTAGTATGCACTTCACTAAATAAATGATACCGCACAGCTGCCAGATGAGTATGATGAATACTCCGACTTCTACGTCATTGGAAGATTTGCTTGCTCTTCTCCGCGAATTGCTCTGGAACGGTTGAACGATCGTCGCAGGCTGTTCTGCAAAATCTGGTCCCTGATCCAGGAATGGTGACAATTCCTGTACTGCTTCCACGCAAAATATATAATGCCAAGACCCAGTAAAACGCAAATTACTATGAGGATAATACTGATCGTCGAAATATGTGCCTTCAATTCTTCAACGTGTGCATTATTGGAACCAGCAGAATTCTGGTTCACGAAGACCGTCTCCTTTTCTACGTTGGAACGACACATTCTCACTGATTTCCGGACGTTAAATTAACTTTTTAAATGTACTTGATTCATTTTAATTACGAAAGTTCCATTATCCACAAATATTTTCACGCCAATTTATTACAAAGAGTTTAATTTATTTACTTTGCTTTGGAGCCGTAACACTACGCCGAGATAGAAGTCGCGTCACGCGCCCCAAAAATGCCCCATAGACCTTATACTATAGGTAGTACTACTACACCTCAACATTATCCGATAGAATATCATTTTCTGACGCCACCGCGAGACACATTGAAGTATGTATATAAAATGTAAAACATTATACGCTGTCCTACGTAACAATCGGATATGGGTATTAGCACCCTATCACAATAATAATACTATTATTTATAAGGTATTAATCCTGCAGTAGGACAGTGTTTTGGAAGGACCGGTCCGCAACTTTACACAACAGATGATTAAATATTAGAAAGATTGCTCGGTCTATTCTGTAGATATATAGGTAACCAGAAAATAGCAAACGCCGTAAGATTGTAAAATATCGCGTGGAAATGTAAATATTTTTTCTAAAAAAAATTAATAATAATTATATCGAGAAATTAAAATCTAATACAGATTTATTTCAATCTAACGGATTCTACAATCACCCTGAAACTTAGGTGGAATGAGCTTGAAATGAACTGTCATTCCACTTTGATTGGATGGGTCAACAAGACAGATGTTCACTTCACCAAGCTTCACTGTGAGATCTTACAATCAATAGCACTACAAAAAAATGTGGCCTATACTGCCACAGCATGAGAAATCTGAAACGAAAACTGATAATGAAGAGTCAGAAAAGCAAGTGATATCGTATCAAATTATACCCAACAAAAAAATTGAACCAAACAGTGTAAAACCACCCTTAAGCTTCTTAAGGAAGTTACCAATAGAGTTGCAAGCCAGCCATTTCCAAAGCCATTAAATTATTTCCATCCTGAATGGAAGAAAAACTTAAAATGCTGTTTATCAATCGGGGAAGCTGGAGGAAGCTTATACAAGGTTGTTCAATAAACTGCGAACCTGTTGCAATATTGAGCTTGGTTTTAAAAGATGGCTTTGTGATTTTGTTGGCGATTGAGATTTGGAAGTATGAGTGCTTATTTCAGCAAATATTATACTTGAAAACTTATTATTTGGACCAGAATAATGATGAGATGGATGTTTGGAGTTTATAAAGTGTGGATAAAGTAAAGAAGAGGTAAAGTGAGAAATGAGTATAGGTAAAAGTGGAAGTTTAAAAGTAGTACAAGTGATAGAAAGTTCAAAGAGTATTAGTACTTTGTCTTGGTATGGCATATGGCTAAAAAAGGTTATTATCAGGATACAATATGAAAAGGTACCTAAAGGAAAGCTTAAAGAGGATAGAACAAACGTAGCAGACAAGCAACAAGGGCACAAGATCTAGATGATGATGATGATGATAGCACAGAAAAAGAGCGCGCTTTCATTGCTTAAAAGCGTTGCATCATTGCTATATTTAACTTATGCGAAACTGACTCCTGTAGGCCATTTTTTAAAAAGATGCACGTGTTAACACTACCATTGTGTCTATATATTTGAAGCCGCAGCATTTGTCAAAAATAATATTGATATGTTTACTTACTACACGCGTATGCGTCGTAGGGACAAATTGCGCACAGTAGCTAGCAAGACTCATCTAATGCATGAAAGTATCTTTTGTACAGCTTCACGCATCTATAATAATATTCCAGGGCCTATTAGAACAATTACGGAAATGAAAAAAATTAAAAATAATCTCCATGTTCTATTAGTAAACAAGTGCTACTATTCCATAAAAGACTTCCTATCGGACAAATCACTGCTGCAATAGAGTCTCCCTCAGTCATGATGCGTTCGGTGGCCCACTGATGTGTACCGTTATTGGTTTTGTTTTGTTTTAATCTTTTTTATTTTATGTGACTTTTTTATGTAACTATTGTTTAGGGGCGGGACGTAGCTGTTCTCAATTTTATTATTTAAGACCTGTATTATTTGTGATACCTACCTATGATCCACAATAAAGATATTGATTGATTGATTGATTGATGATATTTGAATTAGATCTGCAGTTAAAAAAGCCTATACATTAATTATTAGACTCCTTTAAAATCCTATCGTGTCACTCACAAAAGCAATTTCAACCAACTTAAACACAATGACTGTGTCTTTAAAGCCTGCAGTCTCTTTAAATGTTACTAGTATTGCGAGCAAGCAGTTACCGTCGCATCGTATAATCATTAGAACTTAGTTTTATTAGTAGAAATACTATAAAAGACATTTGCGAAAGCTAAAATGTTTTCTAAAAAGAGTTTTAGTTTTCTGTTGGATACAAAAAAAAAACGCAACTGTTCAGTTTAGGTTTGACTTTCTCAACTCCACAATACTGCTGCAGATAACATCGCTTAAAAGAGTACTGAGAAAACTACTAATAGAGAAGTATGGAGAAGAGGACATAATTGCTGTCGTGACAAATAAATCAGGATCAGATATACAATATACTTTCTAACTAAAGTCTGAAGTCGCCACAGTGGTGACTGCTAGAGACGGCATTGTCAAACTATCTACACAAGCCAAGAGTGTCAGTCAGTGTAACCGTTTACTGAAAGAGATTGAGGATCCATGACAATTTTGATTATGGCTGTGAAAGACGAAAGTTGTGCTCAGACCACATTGCTACTGGCTATTACAGACTCTGCGAGTTCGGTTATTCGGTTTTCTGTGGTTCGAACTCACTAACATGCAAGAATGTGGTCTATGTTCATTTATTCTACGTTAAAAGGTCCTTGCCTTTCATCATCATCTGCCTAGCCTTTTCCCAACTATATTGGGGTCGGCTCCCAGTCAAACCGGATTCAGCTGATTCCTAGTATTTATACGTGAAACGGCTGCCTACCAAACCTCCACAATCCATGAACTGGTTAACACGGTACTTTTTGGTAAGACTGGTGTCAGATTTTCTGGCTTTTAACAATCCGTAACGACTGCCAAATATCTCCAAATGACAGCTGGGACGAACGGCTTAACGTGCTTTCCGAGACACGGAGGAGCATCGGTATGTTAAGATGGTCACCCATTTACAGACCAACCTCGGCAAGTGTTGCTTAACCTTAAAGATCGACCCATGCAGCTGTTATAATTTAGTCACGAGCTCTCAAGTTGATTTGAAACAGTTACAAGCTGACGTAATCCTTACTACATTCCCCTACTAATACTGTGCATATGAAAGTCTGAACGTATGTTAGTCCACGCCAGCCTGAACTAATTTCGATAGAATTTACAACACTCGTAAACTATATGACCTGATTCAGAGACCATTATCATTTGCCTATTTGATCATTTATTTGGGATCGGTGCATGATTTTTATATTTCACATTTTTCATTAATCATCATCGAAGCAGTAACCCACTTTCCATACATGTCATCTGTTATAAATACAGCTCATACAGACGACAGGATACAAAATTTCCATGGAATTATTTTCGGTTGAAGCTAGCTGAAGCTGGTTTCGACATAACCTGTGAATGGTTTATTTGAAATAAATAATTTGAATTTGAATTTGAATTTGAATTTGATATAGTATCGAAGAATACGCTTTCTTTGCTAAACTTGTCAGCACTGTTTGGCTTGGTTCCAAATTGATCTGTAATTTATATTGAATTGATATAGCTTCTTCAAGCTCATCGGTTTATGTACCGCTTTGATAGTTGCTTACACTAAATCGTTTTGTATGGAATTCGCCGATAAAAATATGTTACTTAGATACAATATTATTTACATATTTTAAATCCCGGTAAGTTGTCCGGTCCACCAAGCAAACGCCAACCAAAGCCCTAGGAAAATGTTTGTTTACCATAAGTATTAAAACGCTAACAACAGCTTGTTTTTTCAGATTAAAAGAAAATTAACAGCGTCTAGTCTTTTCTCTAGGTTTTGAAAAATGTAATAGAAAAACCAGTTAAAAACCCTGTTTATAAAGGTAGTAGCTTACAACTATAGATCATTTTATATCGGTAAAGAAAGGCTAAAAAATATCTTTCATTTACGTTCTTTCAGGCCTTATCATATCTAAAATCTGTAATTCACGAAATAAAAGTTCATGTTCTGCGGTTCAGATCATGCCAAAACATTTTTAGACAGAATATTTTACTAGAACTCCTTTGATTCAACCTCACGTTTGAGGTATTTGAACTTAGAATTTCATTTCAATATGGCTTCTATCAGGCGTGCAAACTATTGTACTTTTTATGAAATGTATCCAGACATTTTTAAATTCATTGCTATACTCGCAGTTCGAAAGGTAAAGAACTCGCATCGAAAGTTGTATTAAATAAATATCAATGGCATACAGAATATTGCGTCGAGTTCATAGATACGGTTGACACGAAAAATAAATAAAAAATCCAACTTTCAGGGGAAACCAACTGAAAATGAATTGAACTTTTGCATGTTGACGTCAAGCGACCGCCATATTGATTGTCCATAGACTTCATTTAAAGTTTGGATTGGACTCCTGACTAAGCGGGACTAAGCGACATCTCATTTGTTGGATTTAGTGAAATATGTTGATGGCTAACGGTTGATGGACACATTAGCTCACGCAGCTATTTGAGTCACTCATTTTCGAAAACCGTTAAATGATAAATGATAAATGATATTTATTTTGTAAGTAGGTCAAACATAACACTTTTACACGTCAATATTTTTTGGTCATTTTAAGCTAGATGAGGCCGGTGTTTCCTAGCTGACTACCCTGAGAAGAAACATCGTTCAAAGTAAAATTGTCAATTAAATTAATTACTAGATCTAGCTCCCTCCCTCAACTTCGTTCGCTTGTTTTTTTTAAAACATAACCGATACACACAGCAATAGCATCCAAGATTCGAACGAGGCCAATGATAGAGCTGTACAAGTTGCTCAATACTTGTCAGACAAAATTTGATATGAGTCGATCGACTCGGAAAGAAGAGGAAGAAAAACAGCTGCAGTAGCGTAGCGTTCTACCAGATATTTACGGGGTATAACAAAGTATAGAAACAAAAAAAAAATATTTCTTTATTATTTTCCAAGCAACATCCACATGAACACTTAACACCAAAGTAGCACTACCACAGGCCGTTAACCCTTTAAATATAAAACGGACAAACTCCGACAGCCATTGAGACATCACTATAATACTACAATGGAAGAGGGAAATCCTAATTAGTACAACACTTCTGGGTTTTCGGAGCAAGGAAATTTCAATGGGAACGTCGGAGCATCTCGTCTAAATTTTTTGCAAGAGCGCTACCCCTTGAAATGACAAAGCCAACTGTAATTGTCTGGCTGTCGTTTTCTTCAAATCTTAGGAGTTGAAATGCTCGGACTGAATAAGCTACTCGCGGTGGGATAACGAAAAAAATGGTCTCTTCTCCATTTTTATGATTTTTAAAGTGGGTCGTTTGGTTGGTTCTACATAATTGAGCCTGTTTTTGGATTGTCTTCTTTTGCTGATTCAACGTTTTGAGGAGTGGTTGGTGGTGGTGGTGGCTTTTATGTGTAGAAGTTTTTGAACTACTTATAGGGAATTGAAGTGGTTACTTTTTCCAGTATTACTTAACTAGAACTCCTACCTACTACCGAGATCGTAAATAAAATTGTATTTGCTTTATTTTAATTCACAAAAGTTATGTAAAATCACACATTAAAAATAAGTCACAAAATACGATACATCTGATAGACACCTACGAGATGTGAATGTAACATGAAAATTTAAAGTAAACCACTTACTAAGTTACTATTTAAATCTGCTCATTGATGGCAAAACAGTTTTAAAAGAAAAAAAAGGTATAGGTAGTAGTGTCAACAAGACCTTATCAAATACAAATAATAGGCGGCTTGAATACAACGAGTAAATAACAAAGACCCCTGTCGGGTCTTGCTTCTAATACGCATAGTTAGAGACTTTGTTTTAAATACATACTGGCTGCGTTATAAGCGTTATAACGCAGCCAGTATGTATTTAAAACAAAGTCTCTAGGTATAGTTCTTATAAGGTTAATCAGAACCAGCAAAGCCATCTGTTTCGCCACGAATGGAGTTGGCAATAGAAAGAATGCTGCAGATGGGTGAAAAATTACCAATATAAAAGAAACCTAGGATTTGTGCTTAGAATGATTAAAGGCTTTACAAATATTAAAGCGATAACGGCATTATATAAAGCCTTAGTCAGAAGCCAACTAGAATGTAAAGCAGTTACATGAAACTAAGTAGGTATAGTCTCATGTTGGGAATACGGGGTATATCCATTTTATCCATTGATGTATCTGACTCTATTTGTCTTTGGTGTGGTCGGATATAATGAACTGAGCGTCAGGAGGCAACTCACACTAGTGACTTATATCTTTAAGATAATTAGAGGCAGGATACACAATGCGGATATATGCGAAGGGTGGAACTAGTCGTGCCAGACGGGTACGTGGGTCGTCGTCGTCAGCCGCGGTTGCTGGCAGAACCGCGCGCGCGAACTAACTTACTACGAGAGGCGCCGCTCACGAGCGCGCTCCACACTCTCAGCCATATTGCAGATGAAGTGACAGATGTATTCTGTTGCGCTTTGGGTGAATTTACAAAAGCAGCTACCTATAGAATTTGTTATGGAAAAACAGTGGAACTATGTGAATTTTAAGTGTCGCATTGGGTTTAGCCTGTAAGGATATTTGTATGTTTAGAGTAAATAAATAAATAAATATTAATTCGACTGTGAAGCAGAATGAAAGTTCTCCGATTAATTAAACGGCAACTACAACGAGATATACTGATTTTCACTTTTTATAAAAGCTGAAAATTATGAAAAGATACTATTGTTTCTTTGTTCTTCATTATCAGAAAGTACTCATCTGATTACAAAAGGGTTGTATTTAAACGCAAATCAAAAAATATACTTTTTCTATGCAATAAGATTCCGAATTCCCATAAAAATTACTGATTGCACAGCAAAATATTCAACTCAAAATACCACTAAACACACTACAATTTATTTTCGCAGCGGACAGCGATTTTTCCTAAAGCAAAAGCTTTTTCATCAATGCACAGCTAATAATCTTATATCTAATAGACCTATCCAAATCGAATAGACCTAGCCAAACCTTAAAATATTCTTCTATGCATGGTTGATGGTGGGCTTGGTCGACGGAGCCCCGCTTCGCGGAGCTCCTTTTTGTGTGGTTTTAAAAAAAAAGTCCCGATTGCATCCAGTTTCTCCTGATATAACAACCGTTACATACCCAATGTCGAGTCAAAGTTAGTTATTTTGCTATGAAATATGGAAAATTTGCTGTGCAGTCAGTATTTATGCTATGTATGTAGTATTTTTGTACAAAAATAAATTTAACTGTATTTCATTATGAGGAAAAAAGTAATGTCATATTGATGTATGATTTCGAATTATCTGCAGTTTGAGTTTTGTTAAACATTTAGTTTATTTGTAGTGAAGTAAGTTATTTGATGTAAAAAGGAATATAAGTGATGAGTATTTATTGATAGGCGATTATTCATTTGATATGCAATTTATAATATCCCATTACAAAATACCCCAAGCTTCGTTTTATACAGGAAAATGCATGATCCCTGTGGAAACGAAGCCACAGAAAAAAAGCTAGAATCACTGCTCACTGCCTCAGTTATAATATTCTTGACATATTTTTAGGGCCCTCACACGACGAGCTCATGGCTTAATAACAACAGCCGCATGGATCGATCTTCAAGGTTAAGCAACGCTTGCCAAGGTCGGTCTGTATAATGGTCGAAATTCCGAGATTCCTCAGTCCCTCGGAAAAAATGTTAAGTCTTTGGTCCCAGCTGTCTTTTGTAGATCTGTGGCAGTCGTTACGGATTGCCAGAAGCCAGAAAGTTCTGGCTTCCAGTTTTGCTATGAAGTACCCTGTTACCCAGTTAATGGGTTGTGGAGGTCTGGTAGATAGCCGCTCCACGTAAAATACTGGTAATCAGTTGAATCCGGTTTGACTGGAAGCCGACCCTAATATGGTTGGGAAAAGGCTAGGCTATTGCCTTTACACGACATACCAAAAGCCCAGACCCCCAGACCTTTAAATAAAAAAAATAAAGGATAAAAAAATGAATAAATAAAACCATGCACATTATTTCTACAAACTTCATTACTACCTGCTAAAAATTTCATATGAAACCGACACTTTCCCATTTCCTTTTTAATTTCCCTACGAAAACAAAAAGGCCTAACTGATTCCGTTTCAAAGGTAAATTACTAGCCGTTCTCGTTATTCGAGTATAAAATTAAACGAGGTCAGTCTGTTATGGCGTCAAAGTGAGTGTGTAATATTAGGCACACTGACTTCTATATTAATTAAAAAGAAATTGCGCTCAGCACGCGCTTTGCTGAGGCGTGTGGCTTTTTTGGGGTTCCGTAGACCACAAGCTAAAATGGACCGCTTGTTATTATGTCATGTCATTGTGCCAGGATGTTGGTTGGGGACTAGACACTGTATCTATGAAATTTGGAAGGGTGGAGTATTCTGTGTAACAGTTTTGCAGTGTAGATAAATCACTACAAAAGTAATAAATATAACCGAGAGATTGAAAACAACTCAATACATAAAAGCATAGTACATTCTGTGTATCATAAGATCCCACTATCAATGAAATCATGGTTCGCAATCAATATTTGATGCGCAACCGCTTTAATACCTTTACATAATATTTTTACCAAATTTATTTTACATCTTCATAACTTTGCAGAAAAAAAAACAATTTCATGCATGAAAATACGTATCCCAACTACAGAACCTTTTACTGAGTATGGTCCAACTCACACTTGGATACTTTTTGGCCACAGAAATTAATATTTTTCCCAACAAAAGCTGTGTACAGAATTTTTGGGGTCCCGCAGGTAAGTAGTATTAAGCTTGATTACGATTTTAGGGTCTCGTTGTTGTATAAAAAGCTGGGATCAAAAGTGTAGTGTTGTGTCATGTTGGTATTTGTTTGTTTGCAACAAAGTACAGAGTGTTTCAGGTGTTAAAAGTAGGATTAATTAGGGGATATAATGTGGTTGTTCGTATAATTCTCGTTGTAACCATACCTATTGTGTCTCATGATAGGAATGTATTATTACTTAGTTATTGTTGTTAGTTAATAATTTATTTTATTCTATTGTTTGCCCTGTGCGAGTCGCTTGTATTTTTTTGTTTCTGTCTTTCTTTTCGACTGTCCTAAGTTCAAAATATTTATTTTTCGGTAGCGATTCATTAAAAAATGTTTTACATTGACGTCATCGCCGACAAAACGTCATTTTATATAAACCCTACATGTATGTATCTTTACTTTTGTAACACAATTTTGCTTTCCCAATTCTAAATGTTTTAAAGCTCACGAAACATTTCTCTTCCCAATTAAACACTACTGTACGTCATGACACAAACATAATACAATAGTGGAATATATTGAAAATAAAGTTGTCTAAGCATATAGCGGTATCCGTTTCACCAATTTACGAAAAAAACCTTAAAAATGCGTGGTAGATATTTTCCACAATTTTTCACTCACCCTTTCAAGTAGGATGTAGGTTGGTCCCTGAAAATCAAGTAGACATTTCCCTTATGGGCCTCCTGAGTGGCGGTTGGTATAATTTTCTGTTATAGGGTGATATCAAAGGTTCGTGATATCAAAACCTCGTGGCTAAATTATAACAGCCGCACGGACCAATCTTCAAAGTTAAGCAACGCTTGCCGAGGTTGGTCTGTAGGTGGGTGGCCATATTGACATACCGAGACTCATCCGTGTCTCGGAAAGCACGTTAAGCCGTTGGTCCCAGCTGTCATTTGTAGATCTCTGGCAGTCGTTACGGATTGTCAGAAATCAGAAAATCTTACACTAGTCTTGCAAAGAAGTACCGTGTTACCCAGTTAATGGGTTGTGGAGGTCTGGTACGCAGTCGCTCCACGTAAAATACTGGTATTCAGCTGAATCCGGTTTGACTGGGAGCCGACCCCAATATAGTTGGGAAAAGGCTAGGCAGATGATGATAGGGTGATATCAAAGGGGTTGGAATTTATAAAAAATATATATCGCGGACATAGATATACGGAATAACGTGGGGTGAAGTCGGTTGAATTTCCACAGCAATAGGCTGATTAAAAAATAATCTAGGCTACATGATTGAGTGTTTGTTTCTTTATTTACACACTAGCTTCTGCGACTTCTCTTGCATTCATATAGATTTTCGCAAAAAAGACTCCGTCTCTAGAGATCTATCTGTGTAGCAAAATTCATAAAAATTGGTTCACCGGTTTAGGCGTGTAAGCGAAAAAAAAAGGAACTTTAGCATTTATAATATTAGTAACGACTAAGATAGGTTAGTCATAAATTATTACGTAATCATGAAAAAACAAATTGTCAGAAACGAAACACTCCCGAAAGTAACACATACTTTAACAAAGAATACTAATTCATACCATACTCCTATGAACATTCACGTATAAAATACCCCACAGGGCCTAAACCACCAACTCTTAAAGCAGTATTACTTTAATATTACTACCAGTCAGAAAGAGATGGAGCTATACGTCCTGTATCTACTCTGTGATGATACATCTATTCTGTGTACCAGAAGACGCAGGAGGGTCCAGGATGTCTCACGCGTCTTCCAATATTTCTTGTAGGTGGACTCGGTGAAAGTTTCGGGCACAAAACCAGCTGATGTGCCGTTGATATTTTTCGGCTGAAATCATGATGAACGTTTACATCATGTAAATAAAGATAATCGTGTTCAGCTTCTAATTTTTAACAGAAATTGGGTACGCTACAATCCAACACAGTTTGGACTCAGGCCTTGTTAGCTAGCTGGAGTTGATACATATCACAATACATCTTAGAATTTGAAACTAGGATAATTTCTGTAAGCATAATTAGCTTTATTATCATTGCTGGAACACCGGCCTTCTATCATTGAACTCTCACGTACTCACGTATTATGAGTACTCTAAAGGTTACACTAGTCGATATTTTCTCCATACAAATTTCGGGGGGGTATTACTCCACTGTTTGACATTATACATTCAAAGTTAAACATGATATCGTTTTATGTTATTATTAATTTTGTCTGTACGGAAACAGAATAGTAAAATAAAAAGCCATTAAAAAGTTATAAGCCAACAAAGATTCGTTTCTCTTGCTACTTTTAACGCAACTTTGGGCGTAAATAAGTAATAAACAAAGTTTAAAATCTCAAAAGCAAAGTCGGTGCCGACAAACTTAAATTATAGTAAAGTTCAATTAACTTTATTTATATTTGATTAATGTAGTGGTTTTTCATAAAACTCAACTTTCTAATAGACTTTTCGTGCATCGTCTAATGTTGTTTCCGCTCGGAACGGTGTTTAGTGCATGGGAACTAGACATTGTGCATGTAGACTAGCGTCTAACTGCTCATCACTGATACTGTCTGTGTCGGGCACGATGCCCGGTGAGACAGCGTGCTTTTTGGCCACGGTTACCAGTGAGTTCGAGCCCGCGACTAGTTCAACCTTAATAGTGGGCACAAAATACCACGCGGTCACAGTGTCTTTGAGTTGGTCAGATTCGTAGATGCCACATATCCTCAATTTTTTAGTACGAGGCATGTAACCTCGTACTAAAAAAAACGAAGTAGTTCGCAGTTGTTTTTTGGAAACGAATTCCCAATTGACAAGTTTCATTCGAAGTAAAATACAGCCATTAAATTACCTCAACTGATAAATTCAATAATCATAAAGTCATCAATGATCGATTAGGCTAACAAATCCATGATTTAGTAAACTGGACAAAGCATAGATATATTTGCCTTTCAGCATAAATTAACTCACTGCACAACAAATGAGATTCCCAGAATCCTCCATTGGACCATGAAGTAATTCGTAATAATGAAATGTCAACTCAAATGAGTTACCCTTTCAATTTCACAAAAGCCGTGACCCCCGGTTGTGACTTTAACTATATCATCGGTATTGGCTTAAGACGCTGACAACAGCAAAAGCTCGGTCACTCTCGGACTGTATAGAAAAGAAAGAGAAGCGCGACGACTAAATGCTTGCAATTTATTGCCAAATATATATATTTTATCGATTTCCTCAAAACTAAGTTGATCTATTAAAAATCTAAAACAACAAAGTTTTGCATTAAGATTCGATTCATTATTTGGTATAATTTTTATTGGCATAAGTAGGCTAGTAATATGGGATTTTTTTTTCTAAGGTCAAAGTTAGAGGTAACTTTGACAATCATTACTATCGAGGATTTTATTTATAAACATGTTTCGGAAACAACAGTGTTCTTTGAAATATAGGTAGTTAAAATTAACATAAATTTTTTTCTGCAGCTTGGAACTAAACAGATTTGGCTAAAATTTCGTTAGGAAACCAGCAATTTTTCAGTTTTTGCTGTTGTCAGCGCCTTAACGTAAATGAGAAATGGACTAATTCAATGCGACTGCGTGTTGTTCAACGATTCGTATGTTTGGAACTAATATTTGTTTCCCACTCTATAAAATTCATATCATTTTAGGAATCTCAATTCTTAAAAATATCGACTGCTCCATACATTAATATGTGAAAAAAGAAAAAATAACATTTAACTCGCCAAAATGTACTGAACAGATATTTTTTCTCGCGATCGCGTGATTGGACCCAAAGTAAAAGTTGTTCATAATGATAAATACAATGACCTCTTATGAGGTATTGCGTTTATTCTGTTACACGTTGTATATAGATAGATACACGATCTATTCATATCTTGTTTTGTCATTACAACAAAACGCATCCAACGATAAAATTGCATTTACAATTATTGTCAACTGCCAACGCATCGGACACAGTAGTAAAACAATGGCGTCATAGCTAAATTAGATGTCAGATGACAGTCCAGAGGATACCAGACACCAGACCAATTTTATCATCAGCCTCACAAATGGCGAGCGCCCACACGTCCATACGAAGACACGATAATCCGCTGTCACTTCAAATGATGCTGCTAGTCAATTGTTCGACAATTACGACACGGCTTGCTGTCAACACGGGAAGCAATCAGCTGGGCTCGGCGACCCTTTCAGAGTTGAGGGTCAATGCACTGAGGATGCGGTCTGTCTGACAGTTCGACTTATGTGAGAATATTGGTTTGGTTCCATTTTTGAAATTTGGATGGTAGTTGGTTGCTTTGATAAAGGTTTATTGAAGCTGGCTAACTTGTACCAGCTTTCTAAATAAAAGGTATTTTACATAAAATACTAGCTTTTGCCCGCGGCTCCGCCCGCGTGGATGTCAGTCATCGCATAAAAAAGTAACCTATGTCCTTCTTCATATAGTGTAGTCGAATTAGCAAAAAGATTGGACTTAATTCGTGTAGTTGTAATTTTTTATGGAATCATTAGAAAACATGAATATAAGTCTCCTCTGAGTTTGCACCATTTCTGTTATGTACGGAACATCGTTTAATATTAGGTATTAACATTAAAGTCTCATTATTTTGAATTTTTATTAATAACTAACTGTTTTATGTTTATATATATGTAGATACCCCTTTGTTGTATAATTACTTTTCACCAAAAAAGGTGTGAGGTGTATGAAACACTAATAAATTAAAAAAAATCATTTGCGGCTCAAGGGAAATTCAGTCTGTTGGTGCAAACCTAAAATAAGCTTTTTAGAGCATCATTAACACCCAGTTATTTTAGCACCCTTTTGCACCCCTTGGAAACCAGCATTTTACAATATTTACAAATTGTACTTCGGGGGAAATTAGTGTAGTCATGATTTTTTTAATATATAATGTATTCTACATATACTACATTTGCACCTAATAAAAATAAGAAATATACCTCGGGAAGTTTATACAGAGAGCGTGGTTACATCGTAGCGTTCGCAAGGCGAACGAGGGGTTGAAGCAGGACGCGGGGCGGGCGCGGGAGCAAAGCGTAGAGTTTGAACTATCATAGTTGTGGCAAGAAGCGATCCGTGCGTTACGCAAATTTATTATTTGTCATTTCCTTTTATATTATTTCACTAACTGTGTTTCTTCAATAAATGTGAAAAATGAATTATGCAAGAGCTGTTGATTGAGTGGATGAGAAAGTGGACATTTTTAATAGGTGTGTTCTTCACCTTATTGAAACACATGCACCTATGAGGGCCGTCCGTGTTAAGCGCCCACCCGCTCCTTGGATTAACCCTGGAGTTCGTATGGCGATGAGACGGCGTGACAAGGCCTTTCGAAGATATAGAAGAGATCGCAGTGAGGAGAACTGGAACCTGTACAAGGTGGCTAGAAACCGCTGTAACCAGATGGTAAAAGCTTATAAACGCCGATACATTTGTGAAAATGTCTTTACCTCTTCACCGGCTGATATATGGAAGTTTCTCAAATCTCTCGGCATAACAAAGTCCTTCCCCAAATGTCATTTCTTCTAACGTGTCCTTGAGTGATTAGAATAAGCATTTTTCATCGTCGGATATTCTTGTAGATGCCGTTAAAAACAAAACTCTTCTTGAGATTACTTCCACGCCAATCTTACTTCCCGATTCTTTCTCTTTTTCCCCAGTGACTGACCCTGAAGTCCTCAAAACCTTCAATGCAATTAAGTCCAAGGCTGTTGGCTGTGATGGTGTCAGCAGAACTATGATATCCCTCATAATTAAAAGTATTCTCCCTATTATTACACACATTATCAATGCCTTCCTACAAACTGGAGTATTTCCCACAATCTGGCGTAAGGCCATCATAATCCCTCTTCCTAAAATATCCAACCCCAGTTTATTTAATCACTACAGACCAATCTCCCTTCTCCCTTTCCTATCTAAGATCCTGGAAGCAGTTGCTCTTAAACAAATATCTACTTTTGTGTTTAGGTATAATCTGTTATCCCCTTTCCAATCAGGTTTTCGGCCTGGCCACAGCACAGCCACAGCTTTGCTTAAGGTTACAGAAGACGTTAGGAATGGCCTGGAGAACTCAAGATTAACGGTGTTAGTTTTAATAGATTTTTCCAATGCTTTTAACACCGTTGATCACGACATCCTCCTGGCTATTCTGTCTCAAATTGGGGTTTCTTCGTCGGCACGGGATTGGTTTTCATCATATCTTCGTGGTCGCCAGCAAGCGGTCCGTGCTGATCAGAAATTTTCTGAGTGGTGCGCCCTGAAAACTGGCGTTCCACAAGGCGGTATACTCTCTCTACTTTTATTTTCTCTTTTCATAAACTCTATTACCACTATTCTCAAATGCTCCTACAATCTGTACGCTGATGATCTACATGTCTACGCGCAAACTGACACTGACAACCTGGACAACTGCATCTCATTGCTGAATGCTGACCTTCTAGCTATCAGTGATTGGTCAAGCAGATTTGGGGTTACAGTCAATGTCAGTTAAAGCCAGGCTATCCTGATTGGCAGAACTTATTTTTTACGTAACTTGGACACCAGTCAACTACTGCCGCTTACTTTCAACAATGCCGTCATCCCTCTCTCGCCACACGTTAAAGACTTAGGCCTAAACATTGATGACAGGTTAAGTTGGAATAAGCTTTCTCAGGTTAGCCAGAATGTAACTTACTCACTGCGATCTCTCTATAGATTCAAGCATTTTCTTCATTCTAGCACTAAAACCACTTTGGATCAATCACTTGTGCTTCCTATAATTGATTATGCTGATGTTTGCTACTCTGATCTATCCCAAGAACTTCTTAACAAACTGGATCGACTACTTAACAACTGTATTCGTTTCATTTTTGCCCTTCGTAAATATGATCACATTTCTTCATTTCGTTCTCAGCTTAAAGGGCTGCCTATCCGTCAAAGGAGATCCCTCAGATCCCTCTGCATGCTCTTCACTATTATGAATGATCCTTGTGCTCCTGATTATTTAAAACAATATTTTAAAGTGTTGGGCAGTTCTCACAGTCTTAACCTTCGAGCATCCAAAAACTTACTCCTTCATATTCCTTCTCACCGCACCGGGTTTATGTCTAATTCCTACGCTATTTCAACCATTAAATTCTGGAATCCCCTTGACATCAAGAAGGCTGAGTCCAAATTTTCCTTTAAGCGTAAAATCCGAAGACACTACTTAAAAGCCTGTCATTCTTAGTTTGTCTTCGTCATAATAATTATGAGTTCAGCAGTGCGATTCTGCCGGTCGATTCTGTCGACATCTCACGGTGTTCACCTAGGCGGAGTGAACGACAACTGAGCTGTCATTCTATCTTATTTGTATGGTTTGACAACTCACCCGTCGTGCGCCCCGCCCAAGTGTTCACTTCGACATGTTTACAGCAGTGCAATTCTGTAAACATGTCGAAGTGAACACCCGGGCAGGGCGCACGACGGGTAAGTTGTCAAACCATACAAATAAGATCAGAAATTTTAGTATATTAAATCATATTTATTACTTTATTATTTTAGCTTGTATATGTATTTTATTAATACCTATTATGTTACCAGCTGCGGTTTCGCCCGCGTGAATATCGGAAATAGCAAGGTTTCCTGACTTTTATTGTATTTTTTTTAATCAGGAAACACCCACCCTACACCTACCTTACACCTACCCTACACCTTCCCTAAACCTACCCTACCTACATAATTATACCAGCCCAAAAATACAATGTCATTTTCCTGGTTTCCTGGTACTTGATGTTTCTGGTCTCCTGGTACTTGTGAATCTGAAGTACTAAGGCAGCAGCGCGTAACAGCTCGTTTTTTAAGTGTGTTCATGGCGGTCTGGAAATCAACTAAACAATCTGATCGTAAGTAACCGCCCGTCTTGTGATACTCGCCCGCCAACTTTGCGGGCGAAAATCCAACGGCAGCTGCTGTGGAACCGCACAAAACTGCGGTCTCGTGAGTTCTTAGCCTTATTCCTACGTTACTTGATGACGTAGGATAATCAGCGCTGTCACAGGGTCTATAACTCGAAAGACAAATAATTAATTTGAAAGAAATAAAGGACATGCTTGCCTGCTGTTTTATTTTTCGATTTAAAACAAGCTGCTTTTGCATTAAAAAAATCTTTAGATTTGTATACTATTACTTACAAACAGAGCATTCACAATCAGAAAGTACTCCTTCCTCTTAAAACACATCCCGCAACACAACTACGCGCTTATGCACGTGGCGACGGCGCTTCTTGTCAGTTTATTATTCCGTGTCGCGCGCTTGTCTCTTCCATAGCGTAGTTGCTCAATGGCAATGACTACAATACACGAAAAATGTATGTTCCATATAAAAATGCTAATTTTTTATTTGGTGCAAATATAAAGGAAACCAAATTATATGATTGTGATGATTTTCAAAACAACCAAAATTTCCCCCGAAGTACAGCGGCAGAAAAACGTGAAAAACTAATTTCCGTATGTCGCACCAGGGTGCAAAATCAATCATGTATTTAGGCCAAAATGACTAACCCTTTTCTGAGTTTACAGAACTACACGATTTTCCCCTAAGCCGCAATGACCAAAAATCATGTTTACAGATATTTTATTTTTTTTCTAATGCTGCGTTGGTCTGATTAAAATAAATAAAATGTAATAATGTAGATTGAGGTGTAATAAAGCGTATAAAAAATTACGATGAGTACAACTGTATGCTCTGCTTAGTTATGAACAATAAACAGTTTTCACAGTTTTTCACCCCCTTCCGTAGGGGTGCTAAATGCAATTTGTTTTTTATACTCAATTTTTCACTCATACAAAACCATCAGAAACGTTTTTGCCTCTCCGGAGAATTTATTCCAATCTTTATTAAAAAATGGCCTAATTTGACTATACTAATATCCCAGGCTATATATCTGTAAAATTTCACGACGGTCTGTTTAGCCGATTTAGCGTGAAAGCGTAACAGACAGACTGAGTTACTTTCGCATTTATAATATGAGTTTATAATATTAATTATTTGTAGCTCAAATGATTTCATGTTCCGTGTTCCAGTACTTGTCCGATAATTATGTGATAAACATATTCAAAAGCTACCCGTTTTGAAGAAAAATAACTATAGTATTCACGCTGCTAGTTTAAATTTTCTGTAAAACTGACATAGCTTTTTTATTTGTCTGGTACCTAAAACACATAAAAAACCTGTAGCGATACTTGAAGACTTCAAGTGTATATTGAAGTGCTCTCAGGCATTTTCACAATAAAGTACGGTAGTTTAGCGTATTTTTTTATTTTTACTATTTATTTATCGTTTATACGAAAGAATACAATATTATTCATTTTAAATAGCAACCAAAAAACCACTAAGGTTTAGACTTGTGCTATCATGAGTCTATCACAATATCGAACTATTTTTTTTTTTCTTTTAAAAACTCTTGCTACCGCTGGTCTCAAAACTGACGTGAAGAAAGTGATTCCTTACTGACCTATATTAAAACTTTAAAAGTTTATAGAAACTACTTAAATGCTAGCAGAAGTTCAAGAGGGAACTTCGCAATGTGATTTTATCTGTGGTCACGGAATTGGTCTCTAGATGGCGAAAATGTCACACAAACCTGTTTACAAAGTATAAAATAAGGTTAGCATCAAGATGCAGGTTCAAAACTACGTGCAGCATTGTCACTTCATATTATATCAGGATATTTTTTTCGAAATACATCGTCCGGAAACCCAAACGGTACGTATGTTAAACAAAATACAGTATTCTCAAATTAATAATGTGCATGCAGATCTTTGCTAATTGTCGTATTCTCGGAAACTAAAATAATAACTAAAATAATTCCACTAAATTATGCATGAAGAAAATGCACTTAACCACTCTATATACATATCGTCTTCCGACGCTCGGGGAATACGATCGTTGCCGAACAGTGACGAAGATTTCTATGCGCATTATCACTTTGGGAGACCTGTTCATGGTGTTCCAAAGAATTTGAATAAGTACACTATTTTAAGATGTGACTGACCAACGACCGACGCGACGTGAACGTGACTGACATTGATAACGATATTCTAGGAAAATAAATGTTTGGTTCTAGTGTAGTCGCGTGCGTTGCAGTTCAGAGGCTGTCCTTCCTGTACAAGGATAACACGCTTTTGTGAGCGCATATTAAAAGTGGTGCATTTGTGACCATTGTGGTTTGTTTTCGTCTAAGATGCGTCTTTTTGCGCAAGTGACACTTTCATGATGATCATGATAAATATGTTTTACATATCTACGTCTGAATTAGACATATTATAAAGAAAGTCTTATGTTAAGCTTCTTTGACGAAACATTATCTCTTCAAATAATCTCATCTGCAAAGATCAATGATCTCTCAAGAAAGTAACTTCAATATTCCTTCAAATTTGCTCCCACTACATCTTAGATTAAATTCCGCCAACGTAAGAACCTTTCCTTGATGACAGAGCAGTTTGTGAAGCTACGGGATAAAAGGTATATCACGGTAAGTATGGGTTTTTAGGCAAATACCTACTAGGGTAGCGTTATTGGAAATTGTAAAGGAAGCGTATTTGTTTATATAAACTTATATTAGAAATTTATAAACTAGTCTTTTTGTAGAAAATAATCTTTGGAAGTTATGGCCAAATGGCAAAATCTCTTAAAGCAAACTTTAAAGAAAGCTACACTACATCTGAGTACATTATCTAAGCTATTTTTAATCCTTAGAGATTACGAATATATTTAATTTTAATGACTTATTTTTAAATGCACATTAAAAAACTTATGAGCCCCCAATTTATTTACAACAATTAAATATTTTTTACAACTAAATATTATTCTATTAACAAATCTGATTTCACATGAAATTAACCAAAGCTAATACGAATAATAACTTAGGTACCCTGACACGGATAGTTCAGGTTCGAATGGGATGGCGGGAGCTAGAGTGAGCGAGCGTAGCGAACAAACTTAGCTCTCGTCATGAATGGTAATTCATGTCAGATTCATTTAAACCCTGCAAACAGAAATAAGAGCCCCGCGTAGTGGAACTCCGTCACTCAAGTTAGTTTTGGAGTTGTCATTTCATGATGTGGCCAGGCATTTCATGATATGACGAAACGTGGATTGATATTTCATCAAACGTTGGCGTTTAAACGATGCGCCACGAACTCAAATGGTTGCTAAAATAATAATATTTCGAGGTAACAGTTTTGCTGTGCAATCAGTATTTTTTATTAGGGTTGGGATATTTTTTTATAAAAAGGAAGATTTATTGGTTTTCAGTAAAATACTAGCTATTTATAATATGGTTCTACATGTTTTAGTCTTAAACTAATGTGTATACACATTGAGTACTAGCTGTTGCCCGCGACTTCGTTCGCGTGTATGTATTGTAAAATGATGTGGCTAGGTAAGATCAATGTGTTCGTATATCTAATACGAACAGTCAATGTCTATCATTGCTTGCCTCTTTTTTATGTATGGAAAAACATCAAATGACTCCTTTCGCTCTGGGCGGAATGGAAGGGAGTGTCATACTCTTACTGACTAAAACCCATCTGTGTTCCTCCTAATGCCCTTTGCGTTCCAGGGCCACGGTGACTCTTTCGAACAAATACCGCAACCCTGGCAGGCACTGGCCCTAGCGGGCCTCGTCTTTATGCTGACATCTTTTTGTGACGCGCGTGGAACACAACGCGCCGTCGAGTATCACCTCTTCTGTTCAAATAATTTTTCGTGAGAAACGTTGTAATGATAATGCTTCTTTCATTTCATCGAAACTATTCACAGCAGTCCTAGAAGATGTCGTTAAAAATGTGGGTTTAGATTGGGTCTATAGCGTTATTAACCGCTCCAGCCCCGACATGTGAAAATTCACAAAAAAAAATTAAACCTTATTTAATTGGTAATAAACATTAAATTCGCGATTAATTCGGCGCACACCGGTGTGCTGCCGGTTCGTCAATTTTCTGCCCAACTGTCTCATTTAAGATTTGCAGATGACGTTCCATGCTTGGTAGAGGTACGTCGCGCGTCGTCGAGATCCGAAGACGTACGAAGGTTTTCAACATCGGAAAACGAATTGTAGAACTAAAGTGGAGCTGGGCAGGACACTTGGCAAGGCGCGGTGATTTATTTAATTACAACGGTTAAAAACCAATAACAGTAACTACAAAAATATTATTAATAAGAAAAAGGACAAAAACTAAGAAAAACACAAATATACATATACAAACAAACTCAGACAAAATCAAAACAGAGAAGAATAAAAATAAAAAGTTAACAACTCTTTCATGCATCCCTCTCACAGAACTTCTGACATGCCAATAAAATCTTCGTCCAGTCATCCGCAAACAGATCGCTTGTTGGATTAGAACCCAAGTGATGATAGGTTCAGTGAGGCAGTGACTGAGTGGCGTCCGAGGACTCGAAGAAAAAGTATTGGTCAATCGGCGGCGAGATGGGCGGACGATATTGTTGCCATCGTGGGTAGAACCTGGATGAGGCTGGCACAGGAACTTGGGGATTGGCACACGAAAAGAGAAGCCTATGCTCAGCAGTGAGCGAAGTTGGACTGTGGATAATGATTTGCTAAGTTTGTTAACACGCGATAGAGCTACATAAAGTTGTCCATGAGAAAACCAACCAGAAGAGAAGTCAACCCCCCCAGAGGCTTGGGCGGAGCACTGCCGTGTCCTCGTCGAGGCGATCAGCGACGGCGACCTCTCGCTACCGGCTCTGGTTCACTCCATGGTCCAGAGCGCAGAGGCGTGGGAAACCGTCACCTCCTTTTGTGAAACAGTAATGCTAGTAAAGGAAGGGGCGGGCCGCGTGAAGGAGAGGCAAACGTCACGCCTTAGCCGCCGAAACAGAAGAAGACTCCCCGGGCGTTAGGAGCGGCAGTGCGATTCTCAGCCACCGTAAGCGCGGGCCTGTGGACGGCGAGCGTTGGGTGGCTCGCGGCCCGATAACAACCAGCGGCCCTACCATGACGTGTTAAAGCGTGAGTCGTTCGAGCAAGAAGGAGGGATGGAGCTATACACCCCATATAGCGCCACTGTCCGGGTCGACGAAGCGTTGTGTTCTATGCGCGCCTCCAAGAGATGACAGCTAAGTAGACGGGGTCCGTTAGGGCCAGAGCCTGCTAGGGTTGCGGAATTTGTTCGAATGAGTCACCGTGACCCTGGAACGCAAAGATCATAAGGAGAAACACAGATGGGTTTTAGTCAGTAAGAGTCTGACACTCCCTTCCAGTCTACCCAGAGCGGAAGAAGTCATTTTGATGATTTCCCATCCATAAAAAAACCCGCAACGAATAGAGTAGAGTATGGACTCCGTTGTGCGTAGGTGTCCTGGCTAAGTTTGCCGGCCTAGCTTCGTCCAAGTGTACAAAAGCAACCAGGGTGCTTTACAGGTTGAGTGGAGATAATTAACCGTTCAAAAAATTATTAAAATAACGTCAGTGGAGCAATAAGACCAAATCTTTTTTTTATGTTATACATCAAATGCATAACGGTAAGTTTTGTATCAAAAGAATCACTGTTTCACGTTTTACGTTTTTTTTACGTTTTAAAAGTACCATTAGTAACTAAAAAATATATTTTGGTGTAATTCTCATGCTTTTGATAGTTAGTACTTTTTTCAGTCAACAGATGGCATTACGGGTATCTGAATTATGCAGATAATAAGTTGATTTCTTCTAGATTGCTACAATTCCTATCAGGTTTATGTGTAAAAATTATCTAAATGGTTTTGTAACTAACTAACATGTCATTTTGTGCATTCAATTATTTTGTGCATTCAATTACGAACAAAAACCTTTTAAAATCAATATTGTTTACCTCCCATAACATACGGCGTGATAATATGTAGCCTAAAGTATTCCTTGGTTTACAAAGAACATTTTTGCTGAATTTCAATTCAATCTATCTAGTAGTTTTGGCGTGAAGCCCTACCATACACACATACAGACAAACAGACAAATAGACAAAAATTCTAAAAAGTCACTTTTTGTCATCAGTTACGTTTTTCTAACAAAAGCCACTTATTTTTTCTCGAAAATTCTCAATGTACAGTTTTTCTTTCGTTACTGTTTTATTATAATGTATAGATTTTTGATTGTTTTGGGATAAGTTTTATTAAGATCATTCTAACCGTTTTGGCTCGATCCCGAGCGATTGATCATATTGTACCTTGGTTGCCCACCAAAATATAATGCAACTTACACGCGAGCTTGTTGCGATCGGCGGCGGCAGCCTCTCGCTTCCGATCCTGGTTCAATTGAATGTCTGGAGCAAGGAGGCATGGGAAGCAGTTACCTCCTTCTGCAAAGCAGTAATGCTAGTGAAGGAGGAGGCAGGCCGCGTGAGGGAAAAGCAAACCTTAAGCCCCTGGCGCCACAACAGAAGAAGACACCCCGGTGACAGAAGTCGCAGGGTGATTCTCGGCCACCGTAAGCAGTGGGCCTGGGTGACGGGGTGACAACGCGCCGTCCGATCAGAACCAGGCCCAGGTCGACGGCACGTTGTGTTTCACGCGCGTCTCAAAGAGATGTTAACGTAGTAGTTAGAGAACGCTAGGGCCAAAGCCTGCCAGGGTTGCGAAATTTGTTTAAAAGACAACCTGGAACGCAAAGGGCATTTTGAGGAACATGGTTGGGTTTTAGTCAGTAAGAGTCTGACACTCTCTTCTGCTCCGCCCAGAGCGGAAATAGTTATTTTATGATGGAAACGTGGTTGTAGAGAAGTCTATTACCAAGCGGGAAGAACATTTTGGAGCTAATTAGTGAACACATTTCTGCTAACAGGTTTATATAGTAACTTGTTTTTGCCTGTAGCTTTGTTTGCGTTAAAGTAACCTGTAACCTTATCCAGGGTCCCATCTATTTCTGTATTAAAATTCATCATAACCGGTTTGGCGATTTAGGTATGTAAATGTTCTAATAAACTCACTCTCGCGTTTATAATAACAGTTGGGATAGGACACTGTACATTAATTTATCACGTCCATAACCTGGTTGTCCATAATATCTTTTTCTCCATGTCCTGTCAATTATAAATTAACTATCAAACATCACCCTTAAAAAATAAACTCACAATCGACATCCAATTCCTAATTACTATAAGCACCAACACCAATTTGTACTTCATCCAGTCTTCAAACATCAATTACAAACCTTCCAGTTTCAACATATCACGAAATCCACATCGCCTATTCGCACCTTACCATTATTTAAACCACCGTTAATAATAGGGTTGTTGTTATGAAGCTTCCACTTTGACTCCGACAAGTCGGTAGTTCCTATTTATATTACACCTCCGGTTTCGACTTTGGTACCGGTTTGTGACCCGTTTTCTGACGTCAATTACTCTTTTACCGCCTTTAGTAGATCTCTCTTCTTGGTAGAAGAGAGATCTTCGACTCCAACCAACCAATGGAGACGATTAATGGCTTCTTAATTTTTTGACAGAAGTTTATACGTAGGTTGGCTGTCTTTGCCATGCCCTGCAGCCTACGACTTGATAGATTTGGACTAAAAACTTCATCGGGAAAAAAATATGTTAACCACCAGATTAAGAGATAGCGGTAGCATATTCTATGATTACTATTCCTGCTCTATAATTTGAGATTTGGAGGTAGCGGAACAAAGAGTTAAGTCCCACATACCTCCGTTGAAAAGGGAGGGTCGTCCGACCAGACGGTTGTTGGTGTCCGGTGGGCAACTGCCCGAGAGTTGATATTCGGGCTTTGCATATGTTCTAATCGCACGGTAAACTCTGATATCGCGATTTAGGATTTTGCTCAGTTAGTTTGCAGCTGTCGAGATAGATGGCGCTGTGAGTCTCATTTGTTGATTCTGCTACGTTGACTTTTTGTGGCGGTATTAATGTCGCCTGCAGAGATATAAACTGGTGCTGGGTTTATTTTGAATCATGTTCTTTAAAAACTCCAACTACGACTTCGGTTCCGATAACACTACCTCCCTGACGTCCCCGACGTTAGAAACGAAATTTGGTTAATAAACCAAATTTCGTTTCTAAATCAAATATCAAAAGCTTTATGCCTGCAAATTGGTGGCAATAAAAGATTGGTAAATGGATCTCGGCTGCCTTCGGGCTATGTAAGTGTGGCGCGAGCATTGGACGATTCTAGTCGAACTTTTTCATTGATAATGTGGTGTTGGGAATTTTTAGTGTTATTTAGACCGTTGTTTCGTTTGAACATTTGTTCCTTTGCATTTGTTTGTTATAGTTTTGTATATTGTAGTCTGAGATATATGTTTTTGGTTCAAATGAATACTTAATGCGCTATATAAGAATTATCATCTGCCTAGCCTTTTCCCGACTTTATTGGGGTCAGCTTCCAGTCAAACTGCATTGAGCTGAATACCAGTATTTCACGTGGAGTGGCTGCCTACCAGAAACCATTAACTGGGTAACACGGTACTTCTTGGCAAGACTGGAGTCAGATTTTCTGGCTTTTGACAATCCTAACGATTGCCGTGTTTTCCAAAGCACGGAGGTATCTCGGTATGTTAAGATGGTCACCCATCCACAGACCGACCCTGGTAAGCTTTGCTTGACCTTGAAGATCGACCCGTGTGGTTGTTATTATTTAGCCACGAGCTCCTCAAATTTTTAAAATACCTCCTAGACAAGAAACTTTTCTGAAGCATTATAAGGAAACTTTATCACTTAGGGCGAATTTCACCAAACCGAACGCGATCAGCGTATAAACCACGTTTATGAGCTGTCAGTCATTATTTTTCATTGGAATATTTACAATGACACCTCTTGAACGCAGTTTAGATGTACTGATCGCGTTCAGTTTCATTGGTAAAATCCGCACCTCATGTCATTCCTATACATTTTGTCGTCACCGTCAGCGTTTAACGCTACAGATAATTTTTTTGTCTAGGCTGTCAATGTTTACGCTATTCCACATGAAATCTACGCTATTGATTTAATTTTTGACAAACATTTCCCGTATCTTTGCTTTAATAGCTCAACAGAGACCGTGTATATTTGCGGGATAAAAATAAACCTAAGATACTAAAAGATACTGTAGCTACCAGCGATAAAAATGTTGTAATTAGATCAGTTTTCTAAGTATTATTATCAACTGAACAATGTTAACTGGTTACTGGTTGTTACGTACTTTGTCTCCTTTTTGATATTTTTCCCAGGTCTGGCTTCTGAATAAGAATTTTCAGTTACTATAACAGTCATAATGATTTTTATTAAAGAGTACCTACCTTCTATTCTCTATTATATAACTTAACTAAATACATATACAGTGGGGTCCGAGTGCTCGTCTCCTTTTCAAGGATATATCTCGCCGACTGATCGACACTTTGCGTGACCAGAGTGCTGGCTCGTTCTTTGCCCAAAGAATTAACATTGCCATTCAACGTGGCAATGCTGCCAGCCTTCTGGGCACGTTTCCGGATGACAGCGATGCGGAGGAATACTTCGATGCCTGAGAGTATTTTGTTTTTGTACATTACTAACTTTCAGTTTAATTAAATATTAATATTTACTAGAGATATAATTTCTTTTCCAAGTAGTCAAGCCATGTAGTACAATATTTTTTTGTTTAAGTATTAAATGAGTTTTTGATACCTTTACTTAATATCGACAGTTTCCTCGGAATTTCCTAAAAAAGCAATCTTGATTTCTTGTTACCATCAAAAATGAAATTAAGTAAATCTCAAAATCTCTTTGTTCACAGCAAAATGTTAAATACCCTTGAAAATATAGTCAGCGTAAGTATTTTTATGACAGCAAGCTTTCAGACTAAAGTTTTATTATAGTATCTACCATAGTATAGGTCAATAGATAAAATTACTAACGCCGTAATCATCATCTGCCTAGCCTTTTCCCGACTATATTGGGGTCAGCTCCAAGTCAAACCGGATTTAGCTGAATACCAGTATTTTACGTGGAGCGGCTGCCTACCAGACCTCCACAACCGATTACTGGGTAACACGGTACTTCTTGGCAAGACTGGTGTCAGATTTTTCTGACTTCTGACATCCGTAACGTCTGCCAAAGATCTACAAATGACAGCCGTAACGCCGTAATATAGATGCGATAAATAATAACAATAAATTCAAGCTGTGTTGTCCCAGTGCTGGACTAAGACCTTTCGTTTTCTTTTACAAGCTTTTATTTAACTTGCCTAGTTAGTAAGCTAGATCATAACTTGCTAGTGATTGACCTAAAATTTTGCTGTTTATATTGATACTATAATAATGTAACTTTACTATCCGTGCACACTCAGTGTACGGATAGCTAGGTGACTTCATTCTCAATCCAGCTTGGATGAACCCCCATGATAATCAGTACCTAATAATAGAGTTTACTGAGGGGAATACAAAAATCAAAAGAAATCTAATTTAAAAGAAACGTAGTAGGTAACTTTTCTCAAAACGGCATTAAGATGTAACTATTTATAATATGAAAATTCAAAGAAAACGTAATCATGTGCGTGTGTAATGTAAAATTTGTGGTTTTTCTGAATATCAATGACAACAACAATTTAAATTCGTACATTTCTTAGAAAATAAAAACGTTGTCGGTAGCGAAACCTGATTTTCCAAAGCATAGCAAAATACTCGGAACCATTAAAGGCGTTCTAGTAACATTTAAGTCTCCACCACCACCTCTTCCACCACCTCTTTCACCACCTCTTCCACCACCTCTTCCACCACCTCTTCCACCACCTCTTCCACCACCTCTTCCATACACCAATTTTTCTAAGCGTTTTCATGGCAAACATTGTAATCAAATGAAAATAATTAAATTAAATGTTTGGCCCATATCATTAAACCGACGAAAGAGAGGTTATGATGCAATCTGAACATTTTGTAAAATTCATTTCTTTTTTTTTCTGCACCTGTTACAAAACATTGTGTATTTTTTTTGGACGAACTTTCGCATTTTGAAATTTGTATTAAGCATCCAAAACTAATTCTATACGTTTTTGATTTTGAACTCATGCATTGAAAAAAACCCTAATAAAATAGAACTTGGTCCTGGATAAACGTATTATTTCACTTACAAACATCACAACGCACACCTACATTCTACATAAGCCCCAATTTCATACGAAACGCCAAACCAGTTCCAAACAATAAGTAATCCAGTACAAACCGCACCAAATTGAGCAAAACCGTTAGACTGAACTCACAAAATATAGTGCATGAACAAAAACATGCAGAATTCCTCGGAACTACTGCAAGCGATTCAGGTTCCGGTAGCGTATCGCGAGAACGAAATTTGAAATTCGATAGCAATCACCACCGGACGGACGTCAGAGACGTGTCCGGGATGTTTCCGGGCCGGACGAGTCGAACTAATCATCCGGCAAGTTTGACGGTACTGATAATTGACTATTGAGTTGTTATTTTTGGAAGTAGTTCGGTAATTGGGTGACTTCCCTATTTAAATTGAGGCGCAGTAATTTGTAAATGTTCTTAATTCTTTATTGTACAAAATAACAACTTATAAATTTTACATTGAAGAAAATTTCATGTACCTACAAAGGCGAGCTTAACTCAAAGTTGAATTTTCTCCCAGCAAACGTTTGAGTGATTGAGAGAGATCACAATAGAGGGTAGGATCCAGTGCATATTAAATTAAAACATACATACAAACATAAAAATACATGTAAACACATACATATAGGAATATTTTGTCAAAACCAAGAGGAAATGCTCTTTGAATCTTCTCTTGAAGACATCAAGAGAAGGGCTGTCGCGTAGAGAGTGTGGAAGAGAGTGTTCATGAATCGATCTACCTAGTCTTTTCCCAGCTGCGTCGACCGGGTTTCCACTCTAACCAGGTGCAGTTTTTTTACCCGTATTTTACATGGAACGAATGTAAATAAAGCCCTTCAGCAGGTCCAAAATTGGCTCACTGCTAATAATTTAGTATTAAATGGGAAAAAACAGAAAACTGCAACCCAGCACCGAAAACGATATAAGCTGATTACAAAATAGACTTTGAATTTCATGCCCAGTGTTTGCACACATCTGCACTACATTTCGCTAGTAATTATTCATTTAAGTGCGCAAAGGTGTGATTCGCAACAAATGAGGAACTCGAAATAGGATTTAACGCATTAAGCACGGGTCAACAATACCCTGATTAAAGTGGCGAATGATCCCGAAACTGTACTTTGCTTGCAAAATTTTGAAACAGAAGGCTCAATCTAAACGAATATGAACCACTGCGCATAATACGGGCGCTATGGTTGGAGTCTTTCTGGAGGATTGGACCTGGAACCTGATGATTCTGCTTCTTTAAGTGTTACTTTTGATTCAGACGTGCAACAGCCTCAGAAAGCACTCAAACCGTTGATTCCGGCTGTAATTTGTAGATCTTTGGCGGACGTTACGAATTGTCCGAAGCCTGTAAATCTGACTCCAGCCTTGCCAAGAACGACCATGTTACCCAGTTAATGGGTTGTGGAGGTCTGGCAGGCTGCCGCTCCACGTAAAATACTGGTATTAAGATACATTCAGTTAGACTGGAAGCCAACCTCAACATGTTTGGGATAAGGTTAGAGCGACCAAATAAAGATGTGGTAGAGTATAAATACTATAAAACTTCTGCTAACATCTCTATAGGGACACCAGAACGCCCGCTCTTTGCAAAGGGCTGACTACGCACGAAGCTTGTTAAGGGATTACGTCGACCTTTCATTCTGCCAATACTGCATGTCGTCGAGATATGGAGATTCGGAGAAATTAGGTAGGGCGTTTGATTTGTATAGGGTATAGGGGGAAATGTGAAATTGGCAAATTGTAATAAGTAATTGCTAGAATATTTCACACTTCTTGATAAAAATCATTCATGTATGCATTCTACGTAATCTGCGTAGCCTAAACCTATTTAATATTGAGGTGCATCATCATATCACCCGAAAGACGTCCACTGTTGGACATAGGCCTCCCCTAAGTGTCGCCACAACAACCGGTCCTGTGCGCCTCGCATTCATCGGCTACCAGTAACCCTCACCAGGTCATCGGTCCATCTTGTGAGAGTCCTTCTAACGCTGCATCTTCCGGTACGCGGTTGCCGCCAGAACTTTTCGGCCCCATCGACCATCTGTTCTGCAAGCAATGTACCCCTGTCCACTGCCATTTCAGATTGGCGATCCTTCGGGCTATATCGGATACCTTGGTTCTCTTACGGATATCATTATTTCTGATTCAGTCACACAAGGAAACTCCGAGCATTGTCCTCTACATTGCCCTTTGGGTGACTTTAAGTCTTCTGATGAGGCCCATTGTGAGGTTGACATGGACTTGGATTGACTACCTACCTGAACTCCACAACCAAGATACTAGGCAACAGAATTAAATAGCTAGGTAAGGCTGTTTGTCAAACTTTCGGGTTTCTTATTTGCCTGTAACAATTGTCAAGAATCTGCTGCATTCAATGCATTGCACAGCCATGTTCTTTATTAGTTACGAAATAGATTGCCTATGCTGTTTAAAATTGACACGAGTGTTTTTTTGTTGTTCTTTTAGTCAAGGGTGCCTAGTTTACGTTTAAAAAATTCTTGCATCGTTAATAAGTTCGAATTAACGTTCCTCATCCAATTAAAACGGATACCATCGAAAACAAATCCAAATCAATACAAACTCACTAACAGCTAAACTTTCATCTATTTTGCGATTCGCCGTTTCATCAAAATGCGAAAGAAGAAAAATAATAAGAAAGAAATCGAATCGAAATTAAACACATTCGGAATTCGCTCAGATAGTGCTGTGTGAGCGGATTCTTTCAACCGATTCTGTACCATTGTCGATATGAGCTCGAACTTTGATTACTGCCACGGCTATACTGTCTGCAATTGAAAGCACGTTTGAATTTTTCGATTTGAACGAACTGTTGAAGAGAGTTTTTATGTTTGATTCTTTGGATTCATACTCTGTTAATGGACTGTGAGTGTTTTAATTAGTTAAACTATCAAAGATTTCAATGTGTTTGGACATAATGTCTCAAATTCTTTTCGATTGTATTTTATTGGAGTGTTTTCAAACAGCTACGAGTAGATTTTGTTTGTCTAGTGCAAGTGAAAATTTATCAGTGAAAACGATTGTGATGTTGTTAGATACTTGGCTTACAGAGATCGCGTAAGACAGAGAGGTTGTGTTGGGAAGTGGCGATCACTTATAGTTTAGTTCAATGAACGGCCGGAATATTCAGTGAGCATTTTGAAGGAATTTCATAATGTTGATGAAATTACTTGAGTTTAATGGCCGGGTCCTTTGATTGCGAATGTGATTGTGTTAACCATTCCTATAATCTAATATTTTATTTTAAACCTACCTTTGTATTTGCTTTTTCAATGCATCGAACAGCTCAATAAGACACTAACTTTAGTTTCCTTTGGCTTACCCTGGAGGAACATGAGATTTTTTCCGAAATGAAAAAAGCGTATTTATGACACGACACGTAGCTGCAGCAATTTTTTTTAAATTATTATTTATTTATGATAGGTTCGCGTTTGAAAACTACATTACCTGATCGTAAGTAAACGACGATGTGTTCGACGATGGAGCCAAGCGGCTCCATCGCCTAGTAGTAACATATTCAATTTTGACTTAAAGACCCCCAGGTTGTAGCTATTAGTAGACACAGATTCTGAGAGGATGGAACGGGCATTGCAGAATTACATTTGGACGTACAGGTATCGAAATATAACCGACAGGATGGCAAATCAGAGTCGTTCTTCAAAGCTCTGAAGCTTTGACTCGACCAGCTTTGCATCATTGTCGATGAGCTTCATGGTTATTTTTTATAATTTGAATAGTCATCAAATTAAGAAATCAAAATGAACTGATCAGTTCAGCTAATTTGGTTACGAGTAGGAACACCTAACTTTGAAGCAGAAGTAAAAGTATAATGTATTGTGCTTCAATGGGTTGCTGTAAAGGTAAATATTATAGCTTTCATTGATAGTGCGTCTCATGAAATATTTCAACAGTTTTCCAACAGGTTGCATTTGCATTTATTTAGTATTCGAAATCTAATTTTAAAATGTAAGGTTCAATAAAGAACAGCGGTGGCATTTTTATTACAACAGATAAACGTACAATTCATTGAATTTAAACAATAGAGGTACCTACTTCAAGTTTGCCGATAAAATAATATTAAGGATTCTTGCTGTTTATTTGATCCACGTGATTTCTCCGGTACAATCATTTGGGAATAGAAAACGTAGAATATTATAGCGTTGACATCAAGCTTCTTCTAAAATGCATGACAAACAAATCAGCTCTATTTTGTAACTGCATGAGGTATGAGGTCATCATCATCATCGTCGTTATATAAGCCGAAATACGTCCACTGTTGGACATAGGCCTTCCCCAAATGTTTGTAATAATCGCCACGCTTGGCAGGCGAGTTGGCGATCGCAGTGTAGCTGTAGCAATGTAGGTACATTAACAACAGAGAATGCTGCTGCTCATTCTCTGTTGAGTCCCTTAGTCGCCTCTTACGACACCCACGGGAAGTGATTGGATGATGCTATTCTTTTACGTCCGAGACCATATTATGGAATCGGTATGGTGTCGGGAGGTACGAGGTAGTAACATGAATATCGATTCGACAACAATAAAACTTCAACAAGTTGACAGTCGGTATGACTAAAATAAAAATTGTGAGCTGTGAATTATTTCCATAGTTGCTTTTGCCTGCTCCTCAACTTCAAATTTATGTATGTATCTTCCAAACTATATACGTACTATTTTCAATGGTTTGTGATATAAATCTAGTAAGCCTTTATCGCTCAGCTGAACATCAAAACTAGACTTCAGGAATATTGTTACCAACGACTCTTCGCTAACTATGGTCATAGCACCTGACAACAACCAAAAAACTTAGCTGGCCAGACCAGCATAAGACGATAGCGCGACTCAGTGTGACCACTGTGTGAAAAAAGCTGAAAACAGAGTGGCCTACAACCAACTCTTCGATGACTCCATCAAAGCTTTTCAGGTCCGTCACATCTTTTAGAAAAAAAAAACATTATAATAATGAACCATTTATTATCAGGTTACAAAGACCCATAGATACCTTAACCTAAGTCTACATTTAATGACAATTGTGTTTGTAAATAAAACTTAAAACTATGATAGTATCACTAAGTTGCACTAAGTCTTTGTGTGTTCCGGAACTTGTCCGCGAAAGCGGCGGAATACAACATCCTGTGGACAAAAGCTTTCTTCCATTACCTGATGCAGGTGTAGCATGCTAGTATGCGCATCAAAAACGCCTTAAAGTTGACGTTGCGATGCGAATCAAGCAGCTGCACTCTTGGCGCATATTTCAGCCTTTTGGCGGACGAATTTCACGATGTCTTCCGCGTCAGTGAGGTGTAGTGGAGACGGAAAATATACAAGGGGTATTTGGCTTCGCAGCAAGCAGTTTTTCGTTTGGCTCAATGGGAGCCTTGCTAGAGCGGTTTTTACAGCTACTCTGACAGCGGTTCCTACTTTGCACCGTCACAAAACCTGGTCCGTTTCCTTTATAGGTACAGGCTTTGCAGAGCAAGCAGTATTGTTTTAAACTGCCTATGTAATATTAGCTAACTACTAGCGGCTTCACTCGAGTGGAAGTTGAAAATAATATGCCCTAGGTAACATACTCCCGGAATAAAAAAGTAAATTTGTTTAGCTGTAGTGAAGAGGTACAAACATACAATATAGTTGCTAGAGTGAATGTCAGGACCTTAACAACCAATGATATATATAGAAATCCTAGTATCTCGATCACTTCTTCAGGCATCATCTTGGAATCCATACACTTCGGCAGATTAAGTATGTATATTATTATGCAAAGGATAGCAATGCTATTAGCATGGCGACGTAGTTAATACATTATGCAGTTGGTAATCTCTCTAGTAACAGGTGCTATGTCGGTATTATTATAATTCTGTTGGCGTCTATCATCCTTGGTTAACGTCTGGAGTGGTGTGAATACAATATTGTACAGAGCGATTTTTTTAAAGTAAGTGGTAGTCTCATAGGAATTCAGTTGGGAAACGAAAACCAAAGAGTCGAAAGAGTTCGCAGTTATAGAAATGAAAAGAAGGAATTCGTTCCGAAGATTTGTGAAGACCAGTGAGGAAGGTGACAACCACTTTTATTCTTGAATTATAAGATTGAATGGTCTTGGTAGGAGTTATGTTGGTACAAGCAAAGCCCTGAAGATCTATAAAAAGTGACATTGTATCAGTAAAAATCATTTTTTCTAAAGTGAAATGTTTGAGTTTGATCACGTGGTATTTTGCTAGCAATAGTCAGTCTCATACAATTTATACTTTCTGACAAACGCTATCACTGACAGAATGTCACTTGAGTTTTCTAGTTGTCACATAGCAACCTATATTAGCTATTTATTTACGCCCTGTATTAAATTGATTTTGTTTAAACGTTTCACCACACTAGGAATTTCTCCTGTATCGTGGGTGCGTTTACAAGCATATAAATTCACATACACAAACAGCCAGACCTGCGAGCCTTGTAACCTGCAAGTAACGCGTAAATAGCCCTAAATTAAAAAAGTAATTGGAAAAATAAGCGTCTCAATTATTTCCAATTCTTCGTAAGGCCGCCGTGACGTGCACTGCATTCACAAACAACGCCATTTCGACGAACATTTTCGTAAAACAAATGTCACAAACAGCGAGATATTTCACAAAATATGAAACAAATTGAGGAAGTTGCGTCAGAACTTGTTCAATAAATCGAATCAGTTAATTGAGGTGTTAAATAGAATGGATTTCGTAACCCCCAGACGGTTTTCATTAATCCTAACTGTATTTACTTACGCAGTGACTTTTTGGACGGCAAGCTGTATTTTTAAGCCTGGACGCCAATAAAGCGAAATATTCAGGCGTTTTAAATTATTTATGTGCACATTTTATTATGTGATTACTGCCGCTGAACAATTGAGACAAGGAAAAATGGACCAAAAATCACATAAAATCCAACATTTTTATTTAATAAAATATCTACACAACAAGACTGAAAGAATGGGCTAGATGTGAGACGTACAGGACAGTCGATGTGGTGGCACTTAGGTCTATGTTCAGCAGTGGATGAAAAACTGATTATTTTTGTACTATTCTCGTTACGGCTAATAGCTTCGGCTATTAACCGTAACCGGCTTGCCTCGGCTCGGCTGCACCTAGTTTTAACCGGCTACAACTAGGTGCGACCCGGCTACAACTAGTTGTAACCGCCGGACTCCCGCCCCCGGGATCTCAAGGGTTTAAAACAATAACCACGGAGAGAATGGAATCCCCTTCTAACCTAACCTATTCAAATCGGGGTTCCTAATGACCGACTAGTTGTAGCCGGCTAAAACTAGGTGCTATTAGCCGCAACATATAGTTATATAAAAGCGAAAGGTTGATCACTTCATTCATTCATTCATTCAACCCACTGATTAACCATGAAATCTCGAAAAAATGCTTTACCTATGAAGATGAGATTTGGCATGGAGGTAGATTATGAGTAGGAGACGTCAGCTAGGAAAGAATTTGGGAAGCTTCCACCGTAAATGGGTGAAATAGGGGGTGGAATTAGTTTGTTCTAAATATGCGCCGACGAAGTCGCGGGCGAAGTGCTAGTGTTGAATAAATGTATACTCATGCTATTTTCATGTAGTCCTGAACAAAGAAGTCTGAAAGGCAAGGCTGACCGTTCCGCAATGCAGTGTGTAGAATGGAAACGGTGCGGACTTTTCGGATAATGACCAGTTTTCGCTTTCGAACCGAACAATAATCGAACTCGTATTAAATAATGCTATTAAAAGTTTCCCCAGTGGATCCGGTCGGTACCCGTCGGATATTTTTGGGATCTAAATAATGTAAATGTCGCAGCCAATTAGCTTAATCAGCCACATTATTGGTTGACTAGCCTTTTCATTTAAATGTGCCGATTTTTCAGCGACCTAAGTGACATATTTTGTTCAATATCGTTTAATGCCTAACCCATGTCACTTATGTTGCTGATAAAAGTCAAAGTTCAATGAAAATGCTAGACTTTTAAAGAAACGGCGGATTCAGCTAGTTGGCTGCGACATAAACTCTGTATGTTTCGAGGTACTTTTAGAGATATTAAGGATGAATGGGTTGGATAGGGGTCAATCATCTATGACCTTATAAGCGCTTGTGTTTTTCCACTATTAGATTCAATCAAAATAAAACTTTTGAACATGGGTGACTGGGAAAAGTGGAGGGTTATCAAGTATTAAAACTAAATTATTAACTGTAGTTATTAGAAGGAAAAACTTCAAGAGCTTCAGTGGAACTCAAGTGCTTCTCCTGTGCTAAACATCCCTTTCAAACGTAACTAGATAGTCACCAATAGGGTATATTCTACTAGATAGAAAAAATATAATTCTATTTTGTCCGTCCGTTAGATTTTCAAAAAGTATTGGACAACGTATTTTTCGCCATTTCCAATCGCTAAAAAATTATAAAGATAAAGCGCATCAAAGTTCAAGAGAGGGGGCTGGTGACGTCAAGCTAGTTTTCAACGCACTGTATCTTCGTAATTTTTGATTTACGTGAAAAAAGAAAAAAAACGTGTTCAATATTTTTTGAAAATCTATCTAATGGACTAATTAGATTTTTTTTTTCAGAAGAGGAGATAGGTACCCTTTACTTTTGCCAGTTTACGCCAAAAACTCAAATTACACGTTCAGAAAGATGATAATCATTCACGGCCTAAATCATTACTCACTTGCACTTATAGCAGTTTATTTGGGGTCGTCGTGGCATGTTTTTTGTCGACCAGGCTTTTGTATGGGTCACCTTTTTACATTGATAGCAATTGTTCACACAGTTCATCCATCGTTTCTTTCTCCCCCTGCTCCTATATAATATCCATAATCAGAACTGTCCTAACAACATTCTCCTTATTTCTTTGCACCATGGTTTCAATGGTCTCTGAATCAGTTTGTGCGATGCGTACGTAGAATAAGTCTGCTTTCACCTTTATGGTTGTTGTGATATAGACGCCTCGATTCGACTCAACTAAAATGTAAATTGAAAACACATTTCTCGAACCAAAAATACTGACTTTAAACGACGCCATTTTATGGTCGTTAGATGAAATATTTTTTCTGGTTCTCCCGCCATTCCGGGCGACCTCGTTTAAAAACCTATCAGGCTTTTGAAAAATATAAGCGAAACAGTGCGATGTCAGTTTTTTAACCCTGTGAAAATTTTGAGGTATTGTTTTGTATATTGGCAGATTGTCGGTATTTTTTTGTACAATAGAGCAACACAAAGAAGCTTGATTTTATATATATAGAATTTGTAATTTTGAAAGATAAAAGGCAGTTAGAATTTTTCGCATTTAGGATTATGTAAAAAGATCTGTAACTCCCATCCTTATTTTTTTTAAGGATGGGAAATCATCAAATGACACCTTTCGCTTTGGGAATAGCAGAGTGTTCTGACACGCCTTGCACTCTAATTGACTGAAACACATCGGTGTTCCTCCTAATGTCTTTTGCGTTCCAGGGCCACGGTGACTCTTTCTAACAAATTTCCGCAACCCTGGCAGTTTCCAGCCCAACCTGCTGTCAGCTCTTTGAAGATTTTCTGGATACTCCACCTGGTTGCCAAACTATTGAGCTTAACAGCCCTTTAATGACTCTAAAAGATCTTTATTACAGCCACAGGTGACAGTTGCTCAATGGTTTATCATGCCTCGAGATATTATGGATGAGCACTTATCCACGGATTGAAGATCGTTCCGTGTGTCGTTGTGGCTGTTATCACTTTAGCATGAGCTCCACTTCATAGCAAGCTAAACAAACTTGCGAGTAAACTACACTTTTAAATAACTTGTGTTTTAAATGAAAACGGAATTCAAACTTCAATATAACTTTAAATCTAAAATTTAATATATTAATTTCCTAAACATTTCAACAACTTCTAATATTTGATTTTGTCGGGTTCCGTCATCGCAACGTTTCACTCGAGCTACCGTTTTCTGCTACTGCTTAGAAACGACAAAGTGGAAAGTGAAGCTTGGGTTGCATATGAAGCGGAGGCGATAAGGAAAGGTATATCATAAGTGCGAGATATTTATAATGTGCACACCCAGTTTGGAACTCTGATAAATTAATTTACTACCGCCTATGATCCGTTAGTCTTCAAAGCAAGGGCAAACAACCATCTTTTAAGCTCGCTCGTTCTATAGCTTTCCAATGGTATAGTTTATCGAGATCAAGGGCTGGCTTATCAAGTCATCACGAAAAAACAACTCAATACTAACTAAGGTCTAATGAATAGACTCTGCAGACTTTGTGATCATTTTTATAGATCAGCCTGGAAGGTGCTTGCTACGTAATCTTTATGGCTTACACGTAACACATAATTATGCCCATTTTCACTAACACTAGGATACTTATCGAAATAAAATCGTATGTAAATTTTTAGTGCTACGCAGATCGTTGAATATCATCATTGAGAGATGCTATGATTATCTTTTAGAAAGTTGCAAGGTTACTTAAATCTTTGTGGCCCTTTTTGCATAACAAGGGGGTGAAGTTTCTATAGCAGGCTCTTGAGTCATTACCCTACATTTTCTTTTGTTTGGAATATAAAAGAGATGGGATTCAATCTATGGATTTTTTATTAAAAGTTTGTTTATTACGCTCCGCTCTCAGTATAGCCTTGTCACAAATTGCGAAATAATTACGCAAACATTCGAAGTTGAATATTTCTTGAAATTTAAAATGCTTTGATGTTTTCCTTTGCAAATTGACCGGTATTTGAACTTGCTTAAATGCATATTAATTACAAACGTTTCATTTAACTGAACAGACAAACTCGACCAGTATCTACTCAAAATTAATTAATTGAGTTATTCTGGAAAATAATTAATGGTTTTTAACTACATGGGTTCAAAAAATGTATCATATTATAGTAGGGAAGAGTTTGTAAAAGGTAATTTCTGGAAGCACTAATCCGATTATGAGAATTCTTTCACTGTTAAAAACCAACTCTATCACTGAGGCCATAGTCTACTTTTTACTTGACAAAGCTGCGGTAGAAGCTTTTTTTGTAAATTAAGGATAGGGAATCATCATCCGCTCTGGCCGGAGCAGAAGGGAGTGTCAGACTCTTACTGACTAAAACCCATCAGTGTTCCTCCTAATGCCCTTTGCGTTCATAGGCCGCCGTGACTCTTTCGAAAAAATAACGCAACAGAAAGCTAGTTTATTTGTACTAACGTCTGCCAGCGGCTTCATCTGCGTAGGATAAAAAGGTCCTTTGTCCTATTTCTGGGCCTGGTCTACCCGCGTGCGAAGTTCCATCCAAGTCAGAGGGGCAATTTTACCAATGTGGGATAAGCAATGTTCTGATCCGCTTCTCAGTCGCAGTCTTTCAAAACTGTACACATCTATAATTTCCCATTATAGATGTTTTTGACAGGTTGCGACTGATAATATATGCGAATGCTAACGTTGCTTAATAATAGTTTATGCAACGACCATATAAAAGGGGTTATTAAAACACGAGTGTGGGTTTATCACACGAGGCGTAGCCGAGTGTGATAATAGCATCACACGAGTGTTTTAATACCTAATTATATGCCGTTGCATACACTATTTTATCTTCACTCATACAGTTGAAATAAAATAAGTGGAAAAATAGTTTATTCCAATATGGCGGATATTCTCATTTCGTATTCGAGTGACTGCGCAGCGCGCGCATCCATAGATAAAGATAAAAGATGGCTCATTGATTTCAGTCAATGAGCCCGCGCCAATAAATTAAAAAGTAAAAGTGTGCTATAAAAATTAAAAAGATATTTTATGATGCAGTTGTTTAAAAATCGAAGGGAAATGTTGAACACTGTAATGGTTTTTTTTTTAAATTTGACCTATCCACGAAAAAAAAAGTACGTGTTTATGCATTCGTTTTTGAACTCATATTTGGAATATTACGTTGTGAGTGTTGATAAAAAATAGTAGAATTGGCCCTCCGTTCAGCCGTCAATGCCATGAAATCGTATGGTTCGAGCGTATAGCGGGCCTGATTACCCAGTACACACACAGGTCTTTTATTGGCAGTCATATTAGTCATAGAAACTTCTTTGTTTATTTTGATAATGGACTTGTACGTGACAAGTTTGATTCCAAATATTTTAAATGTAGTGTTTCTGTTCCCATTATTATTTTTTTTATCTGTGAAAACGTTTGTAGGTTATATGATATATCCCAAACATTATGCATGCATTATGCATGCATGAAAACAATCTCCGATAAAATTTTTTTTTAGCATTTTTTACCTTAAACATAACCAACGCAAATCTATAAAGCCTCCAATGTCTGTCCGTCAATCTGTGTGTCAATATTATGAGTATCATGAACTGTTATGGGTAGAAAGTTGAAAATTTCACCGACTGCGTACCTATTTGTCTATTGCCACTACAAAAAATGAAAAGTAAAGGGGTAAACAAGCTTCACTGCGATCGCCAACCCGGGCAAACCCGTCCCCCATTTTGGGGAGGCCTAGATGTCCAGCAGTGGACGTCTTTCGAATAATATGATGAAACAAGAAACGTGATTTTTTCGTGTATGATTTTGACTCACACTTGGCCGGTTTTTCCACTATAGTGTTCTATTCAGATCTATAATAAGAGTCAAATTTCCATTAATTGATTCACATACTAGAGACCCAGCAAGAAACTCCATTACAATATTAACGAACAGAACTCGCTGTATAAGCCTATTACGTTAGTTGGAGGGTTAACAAGAATAATATAAGTGTGCATTCACCCTCGTTAGGAAACTACGCTTGCTAATGAGTAGACGACCCGGTTCTAAGAACAAAGAAGGATGAAATTATCATAAAGAGACGTGTTTCAGGATATATAACTATTTTTGTTGAGGTAAGTCTAGCTAAAGGAAATTGTATTATTAAATATGAATATGGTCAGGAAAACTACTCTTATTAGACGGTATCTAAAGAAACGTCATGCCCGTTCTTCCCGAAGGTGTAAGCACAAATTTCAAATGAATCTGCCTAGCCTTTTCCCAGCTATGTCGGGGTCGGCTTCCAGTCTAAGCAGATGCAGCAGGGTACCAGAATTTCACATGGAGTGACTATCTGACCTTCCTGTCATGGTTGCAGATTCGATTCGAAAGAGTTACCGCGGCCCTGGAACGCAAAAGGCATATTATAAGGAGGAACATGAATGGATTTTAGTCAGTAAAGAGTCTGACACTCCCTCAACGGAAGGAGTCATTTGATGATTTCCTAACCTTGAAAAAAAGGAAGGTACTTACTTTTTTCGGATATTTCTGTACGCAAAAGCCATACAGAGGAACACGGATGGGTTTTAGTCAGTAAGAATCTGTCACTCCCTTCCACTCCGCCCAGAGCGGGAGGAGTCATTTGATGATTTCCCATCCATAAAAAAAAGTTGTACGCGGCGGCAAGCGTTGCTTAACGTACTGAGGTATATCTACGGATTTTAAACCATCGATTAAATGCCAAGACTCTTCCGACGCCACGACATTATCCCCATTATCGTCATTATCATTATTAACTAGCTGTAGCCCGCAACTTCGTACGCGCATTTCCCGTTCCCGTAAGAATTTACCGTTTCTGCATAACCTCTCCTCTCTCATGAATGTGGCTTTCACACGTATACAAAAAAAAAATCAAAATCCGACCAGTAGTTACAGAGCTTAGCGCGTTTAAGCAAACTCTAGCTTTATGAAATACCTTTACGAGAGAAAACACTGAAGTAACTCCAACTGGTCAAGCTCCGCCGACACACCTGTGTGTCGTATTGAAAATTCCATGGAGTACCGGTGACACACCGGTGTATCGTATTGAAAATACCATTGAACGCCGCCGACACACCGGTGTGTCGTATTGACAATACCATTGGGCACCGGCGACACACCGGTGTGTCGTATTGAAAATACCATTGAGCGCCGGCGACACACCGGTGTGTCGCTTGATTTTTGCGTTTTAAAACTCTATTATTACTATGAAAAGGCATTTTATATTAGGGTTATTTGTAATACACCAGCAACCTTTCAGTGGGTGAAAGTACTCATGATTATAAACAACTTTTTCTATGGGACCAACTCTGAAATATCAAAAAATAAATCGGCTGTTTCATACAAAATGCAATATTCACCCGATGAAAATATTTTTTTTTTTTTCGATTTTTCAGGGTTGGTCTCGTAACAAAAGTTGTTTATAATCATGAGTACTTTCACCCACTGAAAGGTTGTCAGTGTTTTACAAGTAACCCTGTTTAGTATATTATAAAAATGCGGGCGAGGCTTAAATTGACTGTTGTTCTACAGTTTCGCGCGCGCGATGCCTGAAAGGTTAAGGCGCTGTGATCAGCAAAAGCTGAAACATTTGCTGGTTTTCTAACGAAATTTTAGCCAAATCTGTGTAGTTTAAAGCTGCGGAAAAAATGTATGTTAATTTTAACTATATTTCAAAGAACATTGTTGTTTCCGAAACATGTTTAAAAATAAATTCCTCGATAGAAATGATCGTCAAAGTTACCTCTAACTTTTACCTTAGAAAAAAAAATCCAAAATTACTAGCCTACTTATGCCGGTAAAATTTATACCAAATAATGAACCGAATCTTAGTGCAAAACATTGTTGTTTTAGATTTTTAATAGATCAACTTAGTTTGAGTAAATCGATAAAATGCTTCATATTTGGTAATAAATTGCAAGCATTGTATTGTCGCGCTTCTTTTTCGTTTCTATACAGTCCGAGAGTGACCGAGTTTTTGCTGATCACAGCGCCAAAGCTCGCAAATTGCTCTACATTTGAAACTAGAAGTGACGTAATCAACCCTTAACTACTTAAGTAAACCCTTAATCATTCTATCATCCCACCCATAATCAAATCTACCCTCACTAATCTAAGACACATGCTAAGTCGACCAATCAAAGGAAACTCGTCTTGTACAAAATCGAACGTTGACCCAGAAAGAATATAATATACGGCATTCGGAGCTGTCCTAGCTTCACGGGGTCATGGAATGAATAGAATAAGGCACCCATATATCAACGGAGAATGTAGGGTCAGCTATTATCTATATTATTTAATTCTTATTAATAAAATAAGGCCAAATTGACATTTATTTATTAGTAGGTATTTCTGATTTTAGATGGTACCATAATACGGTTGTGCATTACAGTAATAAAATTATAGTAATGAATGTCAGTGTCAGTACAGTATAAGTTTTTTGAAGTACTAAGTAGAGATTACGTAATAATCACTGGAATAGTAACCTTCACATTTGATTTATTTACGATATTATTCGATATTTTTTTTAAATTTTGTAATAATAAACTCTATATCATACATTACAAATATGAAGTTCCCTTGTCACCGATCTTTTTTAGGTTTTATTTTTTTTTATTCAAATGATCACAACGCCAAAATTTAATTCTTGAATAAGTTTGAAATTATTTCCAATGATATATTTAAATATAAATGCAGAAGGGTTATAAAATATTTTTTGGCAACATTATTTTTCACAGGACCTGAATCTGAGTGAAAAACAAGTCATGTAGCTTGCTCAAGAGAAAATTTTAAAAACGTGTCAAACACCAGTTCTTTCAGAATTAAAATTAAACTAAAATCAGCTATCATTAAAACAGTTTTACAAAGGCTTCAGAAACATTATTGTTTACGAATAGGTCAATACCAAAAACCTCAAATTCTTCACAGGAAACTTGGAAATATTATCGTAAGCAAAAACTATGGCCAAAAGTTGGCTAAGAGCCACTTGTTAAGACTTGAGAACAATGTGTTTGCGTATCAAGCAAACTGGCGGAGTTAAGATGGCGGCCGGAAGTTTGGCGGGAGCAAACATGGCCGCTATCGTTTCCGGTTTAAGAGTTTAATTATTGACATATTGATTGATAGGGTGGAAGTTGGGAGTGTGTTACTTCTCTTTGGTCTGTCTTTGTGTTTTGATGGAAAGTTTTGCCTTATATGGTGGGCGTCAGATATTCTTGCAATAAAGTACATTGACCTTTCCCTAATGTATCTATAATTATAAATGGTTTTCATTACTCGAGAACGTTGCGGATCACGATATAAGTCGATTCAGCACAGCTTTAAGTCTTTGCTTCTGCTATTAGGGTTCCGTACCCCATGGGTAAAAGCGGGAACCTATTACTAAGACTCCGCCATGCGTCTGTCTGTCTGTCCGTCTTTCTGTCTGTCTGTCATCAGGCTGTATCTCATGAACCGTGATAGATAGACAGATGAAATTTTCACAGATGTATTTATGTTGCCGCTATAACAACAAGTAAGTACTAAAAACAGAATAAAATAATTATTTAAATGGGGCTTCCATCCAACAAACGTGATTTTTATAAATAATGGTACGGAACCCTTCGTGCGCGAGTCTGACTCGCACATGGCTGGTTTTTTGATATCAAGAAAGTCTATAAATGTATGTTGGTCAATGACCGTTATTGCACATTTATCTGGTAATATGGTGGTCTGCCATAGGATATTTTTTTGCGAATGAGATATAGGCTGATGATTGTCTAAAAACTGATGTTTCAAAATGCGATTGTATCCGTACCTATATCCGTAAAATTATTATTATTTTTTCCAACAACTGCAGAGTATTTCAAATAAGCAAAAACCTACCAAAAGCGAGTCGAGCGAAAAGTTCGACGTTCAAACGTTCTTTAATTTTTAATTTAAATTTTTATTTTCTTGTAATGTATGTAATAACAGCTGCACGGATCGGTCTTCAAGGTCAAGCAACGCTTGCCGAGGTTGGTCTGTGGATGGGTGACATCTTAACATGAGTTTCCTCCGTGCCTCGGTAAACATGGTATGTTAGGCCGTTGGTCCCGGCTGTCATTTGTAGAACTTTGGCAGTCGTTACGGATTGTCAGAAGCCAGAAAATCTAACAACATGGGCAACATGGTACTTCTTGGCATGACTGGTCATGCCAAGAAGTACCGGTAATACGGGGCTACTTTGACTTTAAGGATAACTTTGACAGTGTTTGGGGCTCATTATAATAAAGCCGCAAAATTCGGTTTACACTTGTTAGAGGCAAGTCCGCATGGCTGAAAGATGCAGAAACTAAAAGTAGTCAAGAAAGTAGAGTAGGTAGTTAAAAAAAGGAACGTGTCAAAGTTACTTCTAAAGTCAAAGTTACCCCGTCTTATGGTACCATGTTGCCCAGTTAATGGGTTGTGGAGTTCTGGTAGGCAGCTGCTTCACGTAAAATACTGGTATTCAGCTGAATCCGGTTTGACTGGGAGGCGAGCCCAGTATACATAGCTTAGATCCACTCCGTGAAAATTACAACTATTCACCTATCACAGTTCATGAGCCACCATAACACGCAGGCAGATATACACGCACAGCAGAGGCTTTGTCATAACCGTTGATTTGTCTACGCAAATCTAAAAAAGTTAAAAATTAGAACTCATGACACTTGACATATAATTAATTTAAGCACGTAAATAATAGTCCGTTATATTCTCTTTGAAATCTTCTTCGAAATAAGAAACAGACAACCTTAAAAATCTTTCAAGACGTTGATATAATTAATAAACACATATTTTTTTACGGAAAAAAACTCCACTACAGTTTTTCAACGACGAAACCGAATGAATATTCTAATCAGAAATTCAACTTTTTTACCTCGTAATAATGATGTAGATAGACCTTTTAAATTAATTATTAAGCCTTCAGAAAGTGCGTTATAAGCGTTATGTTCGAAGTTTTAATGGAGGAAATTTTTCTTTCAGTCCATAAGAAGTCGAGAACTTTTAAGAAGAGCTGTTCTTTCTTATTATTTGAGGTTATGGGGTCATTGACCTGATTAGTGGAGATAAAATTCATTTAGTTAGGCAAGTCAACAATCACCATACAAAAACGTTGAAGGAACTTTGACACATTAAACTCTTTAAGTACTTGTCATTTACTGTAAAAACACATCTCTACAGGAATCACGACCGATAAAGTACCTCAAAAACCGTGCATCAGTTATTAACTAGCTGTACCATCAAAATCAGTGCCACTTACAATCCTTCAACCCTTAAACCCTCACCAAAGCTTTAGGTACATTTAATTACCGAACAAACACTATTTCTAACCATACACCAAGACCTGCCCTATCGTCCTAATAAATAGGTATAATCAGTTGGTCCCAATTTCGGCACCAAAAGGTCGGAACTTCGCGATTCAGGGAAGCAAACTTGAGGTGTTAAACGGATTAGAGTTTCGACGAAATTCTGGGTCGTTCATTAATCGGGCCGAAGAATCGAGGAACCCGATTCGTGAGTAGATAAGGCTTTTTATAGTTGGTAAGTTAAGTGATTTTGTATCGGTTTTTGTGGGAGTCTTCCCAGATGGGATTGGACTGTAACGTTTATTAGGTCATTGTGTAGTTGTGTAAGGTCGACAAAAGAGTTTGGCGTGTAGGCAGGAAATTAAGTTCATTGATATACTTATTTTTTTACAGATTAAAGATATGTATTACATGCGGGTTATTCCACATTGTCGTCAACGAGAAATGTGCCAAAAACACTGCTACTGTCTGTTGAATGGCAATGCTGATTCTTTGGTCGAAAAAAACGCCCTTTGGTCACGTGAAGAGCCGATTAACTGCTTACGAAAAACTGGACGAGCACTTGGACCTCATGGCCCTAGTATTTTAACCTCAAGTTCCTCCCTTCCCTTAACTATCCAGCTAGCTTATACATTGATAGACAAATAGGCACTCTTTATATCTTCACGAATTACAGTAGTTGCTTAAGAAATGCAGCTCCTTATAGGACAATGTCACATGTAATTCCAAATGGGTCATGAAGTTGAAACATTTCCTTTCAGCCCATTTTTTAACCACTTTTCATAAACTAATTTACTCAATCAATCAGAAAGATAAGAATTTCTAAATGATATACCTACAAAGTTACCAGAAGTGCGTGGTCATATTTCAGGGTTACGTACAGAAAAAAAAATGTCTGTTCAAAAATACCGATCGTAAGAATAAAAAAGTAAAAAAAAAAACATTTTTTATGCAGTCTGATGCAATTGGTGGTGTCAAATCTGTGATTGAACAAAAATAAATGCGACCAACTAGACTGCACAAAATAGCTTGGAAAGTACTTCGTTTGGAACTTTCACTTTTTGCTGTCGGATTTAAAAAAAAAACCATGTTTTATTTTTTCTATTGTTTCCTTACTGTATAGCAGCTGCAGAACATCAGCCTTACAGTTCTCGTCAAATAACTTTAACCCTCTGAAGTTGTGTCGAGTGGCTGCGTAGTAGTCAAAATTACGAACACACTGCAACTGCGCATGCGTAATAGACATGGGGGCGGGGCGCAATTTTATGTGTCAGTCGCTCGTTTACGTTCGATGCATGCTTGCGTCCCGCTTGCTCCCGTGTACGTGACTGCACCTGCGCGATCTTTGCAAATGGCTAACTTCAGAGGGGCAAAGTTATTTGACGAGAACTGTAAATATGATCACGCACTTTTGAAACAGCCTGTATAACTGGTTAGCAAAATTTTCTATGGAGAACTTGAATTATGAATCTGTTTATCAAGTACTACATAGTTCACACTGGTACGTACCACCTTCCATTTTTAAACTCATGTAGGTTATCAAAAAAGGATACTTGTGTACAAGGACAATTCTAAAAATCATTTCAGATTTCATAAAAACCAAAATCACTACCACTTATTGACCATAAACAAACTGTTTAATAGTTCAACTCGTTAATCCGCATTAGCAAACAAATCGATAGGGTCCATTAAGTTGGTAACAGTTAGGTTAGAAGTGCCACGAAAGATCTCAAGGGTCGGACTGTAACCAAAGTTCATAGTTTAAGCCCCTGTTGCCCGAAAGTTGGTAATATTTTTGGCTCTATAAGACCTTTCGAGTCGTTGTATTGGTTTTGCGATTGTCACTTGTTTTGATGATTAAGATACCTACTAAGGCATTTTTGAAATCAGTTTTTGGCAACACTTGTGTGTGAAATATAATATAAAAAAAAACTGAACTGTGGTTTCTATTCGACTGGTTTGAGAACAAACACGTTCATATGCGAACCAAGTTGAAAATAGGTTTGTTATTAAAACAGCTGGAAACACCGCTATGACGTGGCTGAAGACCCTGGGTTTTGCAAATGAGCTTATATTCCTGCCATCTTCTTCTACTTTTCGAGGTTTTGGTGAACTCCTTAGATATTTTGGCACAGTAGGTGGCTACGTTTATTGCAGCATCGATAGCATACATTAAGTTCCCTAAAGTGTAGGTGTCTGGGTATTTGGGGCACTCCAAAGTGTGGCTCATATCCTGAACAGGGAACACCAACAGGGGCTATCCAACGAGTCCAAAAAATTCTAAAGACATAATTATGCAGTGCACAACCGATTCCTGTTTTCAAAGAACACACAATGACGTAGTGCTAAGTGAAGTGAAGTTATCACTAACATAGACTTAAGTTTCTATAAACTAACACAAACTGAACTCTAACATATACGTTATTTTGTAAGGTATGTATCTATCTATGGGCCAAAGTAGCCTGAAAATAAAGATAATTATTATTATAAAGACGCCTACTGGGGCATTAGATAGCTTACTAAGGGCTGATTTTTCAATCGTCAGTTATCTTCTAACTGAGGAATAAAAATGGCGGTTCGACAGATTCAACAAAAGCTATCAAACCGCCAATTTAATTCCCCAGATACACGTTATCCGACTATTGAAAAATCAGCCCTAAGGCTATCTAAACATTTTGCAAAATAAAGTAACAATGATATATGAAAGTCAAAACTACTATTTTATCGATCATCAACAGTATTCTACTTCCCAATACCCGACCGTTTAAATATTGATCTAGCTTCAAACTCCGAAGGACATTCCGACCAACTCGTCGGTAACAAATTCAGAACTGCTATACAGTAAGTAGAACTTTCACATATAGAAGATACTAAAGGCCGCAAAATTACTGCATGCAGAAGGTCAGTTTCATTCAAGAACGTCATCAGGCGCACGTACACTCATTCGTGCGCCTGATGACGCTCTTGCTTGCTTTGCTCATAAACGTACGAAATGAGTCATTAGTTTCAAGAGCGTAATCAGGCGCACAGTTTCATTTGTCATTAGTAATGACTAATGAAACTGAACTGATGGATGCGAAAAACTGACGACTGAGTAGTCCTTAACTTTTCGCATCCATTTGTATGGCAAAACCGGACAGCGCAATCTGTCGGCGCGACGATGCATTCGGATTTGCCGTACAAACGAACGCAATGATCTCGTATACACGCGATGATCGCTTTCTATAGAGTGATGCCGCAAACGCGAATGTCGGCGAGTCAGCGATCTCAAACGTTAGTGCGCTTACACTCGCTGTACGTGAAGCGTGTCCATGTTTACGTGAGTTTTCGCTCCTTACATGGAGCAGTCCTTCTGTACCTTTCTATTTTGGTACAGTATTCAACGCTGCTAACAGTTCAAACGTATTGGGTTCAAAGATAGCAAAGATACACTAGTTCCGGGAAAATCCTTCTGGGAAGTTAATGCTGTTCAACCAATTTGAATTTTATTAGTTTCTGTATTCTGGTTTATATTACTATAAGTGATTTTTTTATGTCTAATTACTCATCTACACCTACTACATACGAAGGTTGGGTATTATTGTTTTTGAAGCACGTTAAGCCGTTGGTCCCGGCTGTCATTTGGAGATCTTTGGCAGTCGTTACGGATTGTCAGAAGCCAGAAAATCTGACACCAGTCTGGCCTAGAAGTACCATGTTACACAGTTAAATGGTTTGTGGAGGTCTGGTAGGCAGCCGCTCCACGTAGAATACTGGTAGGTATTCAGCTGAATCCGGTTTGACTGGGAGCCGACCCCAATATAATTAATAATAATAATATAATAATAATAATAATAATAATATCTTGGGACAACTCACACACGGCCATCTGATCCCAAGCTAAGCAGAGCTTGTGTTATGGTAACCAGACAACTGATATACATACTAATATAATTTATAAATACATACATGTTATAGATAAATTACACCCAGACACAGAACAAACAATAATGCTCATCACACAAAGTTTGTCCTGGGTGGGAATCGAACCCACGACCTCCGGCTTTGCAGTCAGGGTCACTAACCACTAGACCAACAGGCCAGTCAAAAAAAAATTGGGAAAAGGCTAGGCCAATAATGGTGAAGTTTTGATTTGATGAATGGTGTTTTTCTAGTACTGTAACCTTATTAGTAATTACAGTTTTGAGCCGTTTGGGGTCGAAACGCTTGAGTCATGGGGTCCGAGTGCACGTTTCCTTTTCAAGGATATATCTCACCGACTGATTGACACTTTGCGTGACCAGAGGGCTGGCTCGTTCTTTTGCCCAAAAATTAGCATTGCCATTCAACGTGCCAATGCTGCCAGCCTTCTGGGCACGTTTCCGGATGACAGCGATGCGGAGGAATACTTCGACGCCTGAGTGTATTTTATTTTTGTATAAGTATTACTTATTTTTTGTATATACTTAAGTTTTAAAATAGAATTGTGTCAATGAATTAAATATTATGGCATCGTGACGCACTTTGTGTAGTACATATATACGAGTACCTATAGTTTTCTACAAGGTAAACTTTAATTAAAATTTGTAAACTTGTAGTTATGCATAAATCTAAAACTTTCTTAATTTTTGGATTTTGTTTGACTGACACATTGATTTTAACTTTGCAGACTTTGTTCTACAATTTACACATGTATTAAAATCAGGCACTATTATAAGTAACTTCAGACATTCATTGTCGATGATAAATTGATAAACCCGCGCTTTGACCTCTATAACGGCATCCAATCAGGAATGAACACAAAACTAATCATGATCTCTTTCAAGCTAAACAAAACTACTCCAATGAGAAAACATAGATTTTTTTAATTCCTAACTAACAAACCGACATTGTACTATAAATCTTACTATTTAGTGAAACCGTAGACTTCCCACAACAATTTCAAATTGCAAAACAAATGTATCAATAACCCTTCCTCAAAAAAAATAACCAAACATTACTGCGGGACGCAACGCTCCCAGACACCAATTTGGGAATAACGCGTCAATTATGTTACACACCACAGTCTACCTAAATTGAATATTTGCAGTCTGGCAACGTGAGGGTTTACGCAAAGAATCAGTGTTAAATTATAAGGGAAAGGAAACAGAGCTTAAATCCCAAACGATCATGCTGCTGTTTGTGTTTGTGTACTTATAGTTTTAATCAATTTCAAGTCATGCAAGCAAATTCAAAGAATGGTTTCAGTACCTACACGTTTGGTGACAGCCTGGCTGAACCATAAATATGAATATAATGGGCGACTTTGCTTGCAACAAACACGAATGATCCGTAGTAGTTCAAGACAGATATGGGTGAAAAAAGAAAAAAAGGCTTTTAGCTGCATTAGGACGATGTAGGTGAAAATATTATGAAATAATTAATACAATCATAAAATTATCAAAATGTTTGTAAGTCAAAATGACATGTTTGTAACTCGGTCACGCATTTATAAACGCTGAACTAAAGATGTTTTGCAACCAGGCTGTACCATTTTTAACTTTCTTAAATCCTGCATAATATAAGTACTTTACTCGTAAGTAGTTACACTGTGGCTGCAATTGAATAAATTTAACAGAAGGGCTCCTGACATAATAGTTTGCAATGCAGACTGTCTCGGGGATACCGAACATTGCCACGGTTAAAGTTGAAAGCATATAAAAGGGTGCGAAGAAATATGGATGTTATCGGTAAGGTAATGACACGAAGTTGAAACATTGTTTCAATTTCGTAAAGTGGATTGATCTCAATAAATTTGATGTTTTTCTTACGTAAATTAATCACAAAATAAACCGTTGATTTTTTTTACTTCATCTGGACTGCCTCGTCGAATCATGGTCGAATTTCGGGTCAGCAAGCGTGTGATTGGGTTTTTGAAAAGTGACTTATATGTTGATATGTTGATGCAAAACAAAATTGTTTATCAATGGAGATGTCATTTCAGGTTTTTGAAATACATAATGATAACAAAATATGTAGACGGGTCAATAATTGTTATTGCTATACTCAACCTAAACGGGATATAGCAAATGTTGGCGTTCACGTAACATAGGACATTAATTTGTCACCCTAATTTGGTAGATTAACCTATTTCAAAAACATTTCCATTCCAAAACAAGTACTTACATTTCCCTTCGTCACAAAGCATCGAGTCTCCGGTCAAGTAACATCAAAACATTTCAAATTTAAGCCAAAATATGAACTTTAAACCTCGTCTTCCCGTCTGGCGTGAAACTTGAGAAAGTTGCTATATAAACTCTTTGATAGATGAGAGTTAGCCTCGACTTTTGGTCCTGTTCCTTTCGGCTGGATCTCCTCGACTTAAACTTGATATTTCCTAAATATTTGGCGGTATTTTGAGTGATTTATGGTATATTGACGATATTAGAGAAGACTTTCTAATTCTTTAGTTGATTACTTGGTTCTTAAACAAGAAAATCAAGCTTTTTAAAAATATAATATTCATAAACTTTTTATGTCTTTGCTCACGACTTTGTCTGTGCAGTGTAGAATGCCTTGTGCCATATTTTTAGGCTCAGTTGTATCGGCTGTGCGTTGATATGTCAGTGTGTCAGTAATATACGCTTAAACAGATAATTTCTGTTTCTGACGATATTGTCTACTTTATATATCTTAATGTTATCTTTATATATTGTGGCTAGTAATAAATGAATTTATTTAATTATTTATTTATTATTTATCCAGCAAAATAGCAGTGTCCGATAAGTTTTATTTACATGTAGATTACCTTATCCAATCCCACTATCACGTATTTTCTCACTGAATGGGTAACACAGCATCAAGCTAGGCTTATTGCCCGCAGAAGTCGCAGAAAAGACAGACGATGAGACCAAAAGTTCTGGAGTGATGACTGCGTTGGCTTAGCGTTGGAAAGCCTCCTAAAAGACCTATGACTTGGTGAAAGCCACGAGAATCCTCTGAAGGCAAGAAACACAGGCCCATTTAATATGATGAAGCAATTGGGGGTGACTTTGAGGCTGAAATTATACTGATAGCAAAGGCTTTCTCTCTGATTGCGACCTTGGCTTCTAGACAATGTGGCATTCGATTAGCGAATGCGACTGTCGAAATGCCAAAATGTAGGAATTTGATCACGTGACTTTTCGATAGCATCTGTCAATCCCATACATTTTTGACGTATTGACAATCGCCTTCGCCACGCTACCGCTGACAGAATGTCACTTGTCTAGAGCCCCTTATGTATGTAGTGTCTACTGTGCGATGCGTTATTTTGTTTAGTACGAGTTCCCACAAACCTGCCACTCGTGACTAGAAGTGGACGTTTTGCAGCTAAAATGAAAATGCTAGCAAGATATTTCTATCCGAACCTTACCTATCGTCTATAAAAAAAATGAAACATTCACTATTATTTGGTTTAGTATAAGCTTAACGCTGCTCAAAGCTTTATCTTTCAACCCACAAACCTGCCAACGCTTTTATTCAACTCCTATTTTTATATTCCATGCTCGACAAAAAGGTTCCATCTGTCCACGTTTAATCCATTAGCTATGGATGGCGAACCAAAGGCACGTACAGTGTAGGTGACGCAATAAAGAATATTTAATTTAGGCTCAAGTATAATACCTCTGTACCTACGATATTTTCTACTAAATAGTAAAATAGCGTTTTCAGTATGAATTTAGTTGGTTATAAGACCAGTTGACAGAAGACCAAAAAAACCGGCCAAATGTGAGTCGGACTCGCGCACGAAGGGTTCCGTATAATAAAATTATTGTTAAAAACGGCAAAAAAATTACATTTGTTGTATGGGAGCCCCACTTAAATGTTTATTTTATTCTGTTTTTAACTGACTTCGATTTTTTTTTCTTTTTTTTTGTGTTTGTGTTTCATAAATCCCCGTCATTTATGAACCGATTTGAAAAAGTAATGATATGTTAAAATGCACACCTCTCATTAATCATTTCATTGATATTTTAATCATGGATTTAATGTAAACTGAATTCTGAACTTCATTCGTGTATGATCGATTAAGTTGATATATAATGCAGTTGAAACTCGAACCTTGGTCGCTCACAATGAGCCTCATCAGAAGGCTTAAAGTCACCCAAGAGGGCAATTCTGGGAGTTTCCTTGCGTGATCGAATCAAGAATGATGATATCCGCAAGAGAAACAAGGTTACCGACATAGCCCGAAGGATCGCCAAACTGAAGTGGCAGTGATTAGCGCACATTGCTCGCAGAGCAGATGGTTGATGGGGCCGATAAGTTCTGCATTGGCGACCGCATACCGGAAGACACAGCGTTGGAAGGCCTCCCATTAGGTGGACCGATGACCTGGTGAGGGTCGCGGGTAGCCGATGGATGCGCAGGACTGGTTGTTGTGGTGATACTGGGGCACGTGCAATTTTTTTTTTCGAAAATTAATAATAAATTTTTAGTTTTAAATTATAAATTACATTATTATTTTATATTATTGATCATAATTAAAAAGATTAAAATACTATTACAATTAAAATAATTATGTAAGCGTTAACGGAAATTACGAATTTCCATGACACCTCCCACTCTGCGCGGAGCGGAAGGGAGTGTCAGACTCTTACTGACTTAAACCCACCCGTGTCCCTCCAAATGCCCTTTGCGTTCTAGAGCCGTGTTAGCTCCTTCCAACAATTCCGCAACCCTGGCAGGCAGGCACTGGCCCTAGCGGGCTCCGACAATAAACTGATATCTCTTTTAGGCGCGCGTGGAACACAGCGTGCCGTCAACCTGGGCCTCGTCCTTATCAGACGACAAGACACCTATCGCTCGCCGTCCGTAGGCCCGCGCCTACGGTGGCCGGGAATCACCCTACGACTGCCTGCAGCGTGAGGTCTGCCTCTCCCTCACGCTTACCGCCTCCTCCTTAACTTGCATTACTGCTTCGCAGAAAAAAGTGACTGCTACCCATGCCTCTTCGCTCCAGACCATGGATTGAACAAGGGCCGACGCGAGAGGTCACCGCAGCCGATCGCCGCTACGAAGACACGGCGGTGCTCTACCAAATAACGGTTCTCCTGGAACCCATTATCTCTATTTACTGACAGTGTTAACGTCTTCCTCAGTAATATTTTTCAGATTGTCTTCTAATCCATTTGACGTGGGATTAGTAAAATTATTAAGCTTTTTGACGTAAAAGTATTCTGAAAATATGAAATCAGTTTCAATCTCACTGACATTTGTAGGTTTATTATTATTTTCAGATTTGTAATCTTGTAATCTCCCTATAAATTGTGACGTTTGGTATTAAAAATCATAACATCTAAAACGCTTTGTAAGGGTGTCAGAGTCAATAGGTATTCAACAACAATGATGACACTGATCAATCCTAAATGCGGTTCAGATAAACTGATGGCGTTGATTATCATTGCTAAAATTAACCCTTATTCAGGCTAGCTTAAACAACATACTTCCTTTAAAACGATAGTCTTCCGTTTCGTTGGGCACCAATTTATTAGTAATGGTATTATTAATATTAACTTTTAATACTATTTAGGACCGCGAGTTCCATGGATACCAACTTTTGTAGTGTGAAAAGTAAACCTCTATCAAACTTTTGCTTCATCATTTTGGGAGGACAAACTGTTTGCGTCTAAGAGACTCTGAATTCTGTATCTCATGACTCTTTTTACAACACAATAGAGACTAAATTGAAGAGTCGATTAGTTTGAGAACTGTACATGATAACTTTGCGTGATGTAGTTGCGGATGGCTGCCGAAATTGGGGTTCAATTTTCGACGTACTAAATATCGGTAACTCGAATTATTTTTCAATCAAGCGAGCGTGTCGTGCAAGTCTATAATTTTATCACATTCTTGCATAGTGACAAAATTATAGACTTACTAATATCATTGTAATTATACACAAACACACACACACACACACACACACCATAATACACAATATACTAATTTCACACAACAATGTAAAATGATATTAGCTAAACTGCGTTGAAAAAAATGAAAGACAAAGAAAAAATGCTAAGATGGATACAAGTTGTGACGTGAATTGATAGAATTTGAAAATAGAAGATAAAAAAATTGAGAGAAAAATCTGAAAGTAGCACCAGTTACCGAAGAGTTACATGGAAATTGGTTTTCATGGAATTGGCATGTGGAGATAAAACAAAGTAAGAGGCTGGAAGAAAGATGATGATGAGTTATCAAGAGAGTTCAAATGGAAATAAGTTCCTTACAAGATGTAATATTAAAACGGAAAGTACACATTGCCAATAACCTTGACGAACGAAGAAACGTAAACTAAGATAAACATATTTAGCGCTCTAGAAACTAAGGCTGTAGATGGTAGTCCGGTTAAGCAGTTGATATCCCAAGTGTGTTAACTTGCTAGTGGTCATACCTAAAAAAAAAAAAGGCTGTAGATGGTGACAATGTTTCAGAAACACAAGAAATACTTTAACTGGACCAGAAAAAGAGGAAACAGGACCTTTCATTGTTGGTTTGTTTAAAACTTACTTAGCTGAAATGCTAAATCGGTTATAAGAACGCAAAACCCAAAAGAACACACACACACACATATATAGTTACATTAAGCTTAGATATAGTTTAGTTATCACACCTACATAGAGCATCATCTCGTTAAGCCTCCAAATACCAAACTGTTATTACAAGAACAATATTGCCAGAAGAGATATAAACAAAAATACCAAGTAACAAAAACAAAGTATGTGTGGATAATATTACTCATCTTTATTTTAATATTGAGATACACTGAGAATGAAAGAAAAAAGGTTTTATTAAGGAAAATGCAGCTGTATGTGTGGAAGAAAATACACACATCCATAATGTATTAAGGAATGTTCTAATTATTATTGTGGCCTTCTCGGAAAGAAACCGTTTTGGATTTTGCTTTGAGGGCGTATGTCCTTGCTTTTCAGTAAGTATGTGTTTGAAGGTTAAGTATGAGTGCTTATTTCTTTAATTTTTGCTGAAATCCGGATTTTGTGCGTCGATGAAGTGGCATTTATACCGGAATATTTAAAAAATTTAAGCATATTTCTTCATTTATCACTTCATTCAAATGCTTGGATGAAATCATGTGACGATTTAAGATACTAATATAATGTATTTCTCCAAAATAAAATTTATTTCTTCGGAAATAGGCTGACTTTTCACGGCACCTGATTTGTTTAGATAAAGTCCATTTGTCTCTATTGAGAAAAAACCTACACATAAAGTCATGTCTCTCTAGTTTTGCCGTATTTTGATTTAGCAATGCGGATTGTATGCAGATAATCCATCCTATGATCAATTTACCTAGCCTATTCCCAATTATTTTCGGGAGTCTCAGTATTTAACATGCTGTAACTGCCTATCTAACCACTATTAGCCCAGTAACTGGATAACATGATACTTTCTACATTTTCCTTTCTATAGAAACTGGTGTATTGCTACACCTTGCACATAATTTTTCTTACAGAATATATCCCGTAACAGACTCTCAAACCAGCATACTCAATTAAACAGATGAAGCTCACAATAAAATTGATGACGTGCAAAATTAGGAAATAAAAACTCATTCATAATGCTAAAGTGGCTAAAGTATGGTTTATAACAAAGGCAGGTGCATCTGAAATCGGCGTTTTACGGCGGCGTATAATGCGAGCCGTCAATTTCTCTTTATGACTTCGTCTCGCATCGTCGATGAGGGTGACTAGCGGAGCGGTTCAGAGGTGCGGTTGTAGTGGCAGCGAATTTTGGAGGGATTTTAGATCACCATCTTGCACAGCTAGCATTTGCTTTATCCAATTGAGGTTATGAGTTGATACCATCGTTTATCCATTTTCTTCTTCTTCTTCATCATTTTTTCGGGTTTTCTAATTTTCATGTGCTTGAATTGGTATTATTTGTCTGGTTCATATAATTATTATGTCAGGTTCAGATTACGTGTTCTGTTTTCCACTTTCAACATTAAGTTGACCAATCACAAACCTTTCTAGTGTATAGCTATAATTTGCTTTGAGCAGGTTTATGATGCTGAGCTGAGACCTCTCTTACTTCTTGTTCCAAGCTTTTCTATCTTATGATATTCCCGTCGATCTCATCTATACAAAAATGTCGCCAAGTTTGTCTCTGACACTACCACCCCATATTTTAAAACAGCGTACATTATTATCCAACAGCCTTGTATAGGGGCACATTTCTGTGGCTTTTTAACGTTATTACACGAGCATAAAAGGTCGGAGAGTAGAAGCCGCTAAGTTTATGGTTTCGGCGACATTCCATAAAGTTGTGACCTTCGCAGGTTTTCCCTTTACAATAGAAATGTCAATGGTAATGAATTACTATGCCCGGTCGTAAATATTACACACTGGAGCTTAGAACGAGACGGTCACGTCTGTTATATTGGTATGAGTGTCTGAGCAATAGAACCAAGCCTCTCTTTAACTTAATTTTTTTTCCTGAACAAGTTGTTAACATCGCTCTCGTCTAATGCATTATGGTGATTTTTGAAGATTATTTTTTTATGATATACCAGGATATCCTCAATAATATCACATGAAATAGAAGAATGTACCTTTTACATTTCGCCAATATCTTTAGTATATTATTATAATGATAAAGGGAGCCCTTTACTAAAATTTGGGTTTCGTCAACGCAGTTTTCTTTATTCCACAGCCATCTACTGCTACTGAGAGTATATCACAAAGATTATTATCATCTTCCTGTCCTGCATGCATTATTTAGGCTATAAAAAAATCAGCTGTTCAGTACATTTTGTCGATTGCGTGCTTAAAAATGTATGGGGCAGTCAATTTTTTTTCGCGATTTCAGTGTTGGTCCCATAGTGAAAGTTGTTCATAATGATGAGTACAATGACCCCTTAAGAGGTATTGCGTTTATTCTGTTACACGTTGTATATTTCCATAATCATTTATCATTCAAAATCTGTGAATCCGACGACCCAGGCAATGATGGCGGGATGAGCTTGAATCGGCAGGATTAGACCACACTTGCCCAAAGCTGGAATGTAATAAAGGAAGGCCTTTGGCTTGCAGTGGAACAGAACAGGCTGAAACTAAAATCAATAATAATGTCCTTTCTAGCCATATCAAGCAATCCACCCATCGGTTCTTTGCGGATTTGGTTCGAAAGAGTTACCGCGGCCCTAGAACGCAAAGGGCACTAGGCGGAGCACGGATGGGATTTAGTCAGTAAGAGTCTGGCACTCCCTTCTGCTCCACCCAAAGTGGAAGAGGTCATTTGATGATTTCCCATTTATGAAAAACCCATCGGGTCTATAGTCTACCCATACTCTTATAGTTATCCACAGACTTCGTCAAGTTTATGGTTTCGACGATATTCCATAGTTGTAACCTTCGCAGGTTTTGCCGTTACAATAGAAATGTCAATGGTAATTAATTGCGTTTGAATGGCTTCGGAGGGCGGTTGGAGTAATTTATTGAATGCGTAGGTATGATTTCTTGCCTGCCAAGGTTGCGGAATTTGTTCGAAAGAATCATCGTGGCCCTGGAACGCAAAAGGAGGAACACGGATTGGTTTTAGTCAGTTAGAGTCTGGTACTCCCTCCCGCTCCGCTCAGAGCGGAAGGAGTCATTTGATGATTTCCAATCCCAAATGTCACAGGAAAGCAAAAGCCACAGGAAAGCAAAAGCCACAGGAAAGCAAAAATACGCAATTTTGTATACATAGATGATTTTTCCATATGTTTTTTCTAGCTATTTGGATTTAAAAACCAAACTACTAACCGATTTTGAAAACATTTCAATGAGACCATTTGGGAAGTATACCCTTTCCTACAAAATTAGAAAATAATTTTTCAAATCGGTTTGCAAGCGACGGAGTTATGCGCGAACAACCTTAAAAAAAATACAAACATCCGAATTTAGAACCTCCTCCTTTTTTAAAAGTCGGTAAAAAAAACGCAAACTTTAAAATCGTAATACCAATATGAAGTGCTGTTTATCATACTTCACATTATTTCTTTGCCTTTCCGCTGTCCTTCAAAAGTATAGGTAATGTAATCATCATATTGAGTACTAAAATGCTGTCAAATCCGAAGATCTTGACTCATATGACGTTTCAATAATATTATTTCTATTAACTTCAAGTTCCTTACGTATTTTACGTCAGACCTAATTCTCTCTCAGGGACCTAATACGAAGTCATAAAAATTAGGCAAAGAATAAACCGTACAATAAAGATCCAAAAATCTCCAACAAGGCTTCAAATATCCTATTGAGTCGAACGTCATTATAATAATCAGATTCGCCGGATTTCGGATTTGCGCCGTACCCATAACCGGTACAATGACCCATAGCCAGCCATGCAAAATTGGCCTCGCAAATCAAGCCTATTTTGCCCTGTGCAATGGAGTTATGTAGTGAGGAAGGTCAAATTAGATTGGTTGTGTAGGTACAGTATGTATAGGAGACACTGATGGCACTGTGATAGCATTTTGTATGTAATAGTGGTATTCGAACATTTTGTGGAACTTCGTGCGAAGAACAATTTCAACATTTTAATTTTATCACCTTTAATAGAAATAGAAACATGAACGAATACTATAATATTATCAAGTACCTACATTTACGGCAGTTTAGATTTGTCTCTACGGTAAATAGAGCGCACAAGGCAACTGTGACATTTTTACCTTTTCCTCCGTAACAATTCGAAGTGCTTGTATAAAGTTGTTTCCTGCTCAGGCCGATCCTCAATCAAATGAAAAAAACAATCATCACAGTTAGTCCATATTTGTTATTTATAATATATCTACATTTTAATTTTCTAACAATTTGAATATCGTATTTATGCTAAAAACATTGGTACCTATACAAAATTTATTCCACAATATCCTAACAACCTGTGTTTAGCCAAAACCACAATTTATAGCCTCTTCACAATAAATAATTCAAACAACTAAATGTGTATTCTATTTTGATTCTCTTAAAGCTGATTTCAGACAGGGCAACATTCGTTTTTTGCAATATTAGATCAGGAGTGGCCCGCTAAAGTCATCAGGGTTTCAGGGTTGGAAGAAACGGAGCCATACAGCATGAAAAGCATTATCTCTAGTTCTCATCGAAATCACGAAGGCATTGAGACACCATAGTACGATCTCTGTAGCTTTTATTAATTGTCTGCCTGGCGGTAGGATCACGGCTGGCCATAACATAAGTTCGATCACACGGAAAGTGCGTCAATCTTGAAGAAAGTGCTGCAGACGCTTAAAATGAATATCACTCATGATTGGTTAGAATGTATTCCGAAATATTTTAAGCTTGCGGGTACATCATCATTGACAGAAATTCAGCCAAGACGGCCAGTCTTGGCGGAGACCAATCATCGACGCGGAATACGAATAATAATATGGTACGTACTTATGTGACTCTTTACGGTTCCGTACTTACCCAAAGGGTAAAAACGGGACCGTATTACTAAGACTCCGCTGTCTGTCTGTCTATCCGTCTGTCAGTCTGTCACCAGGCTGTATATACAACAAACGTGATTTTTTTGCTGTTTTTATAGATCCCTAACTCCAATCCGAAACCGAATACCCACCTCCCCATTCGTACGCTAGTACCACTCGCACTTTGCCGGTTTTTTTTTTTTTTGAAATGGGTTTCCTCTTGATTCTCGTCTAGGTCAGAGATGACAGAGACAAAGTCAACGATGGAGTAAACTTACCCAGAAGTAGCCTGTTCACTCTAACTTTGACAGGAACAATGTTTTTAGTATTTGCGTGCTATTATTATTATTATTATTACATTTCAGTCTGACTGAACGATTTTGCAAAACAGCGACTGCGATTTGAAAGGCCAGCGGTCTGAAAGTTCAGCCTGGATTTTCATAGATTTTAGTTTGTGTTTCCTGGTAACTGCAACCTAGAAGTCTTTAAGTCAAGAATAAGTTACTTCTAGGCAAGCCTGCTCCATCGTCCACCACATCATCGCTTTTCATCTGGTGTCAATTCTAACATCTGTTAATGCGATAGACTCGCGGGCAAAGCTAAAATCTAATTCAGAATAATTACTCACATTATTTCGGTCAACAATTTCAAATCATATTCAAAGTCTAATCAAACTAATAGGTAGTACATTTTATTGCCAGCTAACATATTATTACCATTTTATTCAGGCATATAATAGTAAAGCCGTGGTTAGACCAAACTCATAATTAGCTACTAATTTTGCTATTAATTCTAGTGTTGTGTTGATTATATTATTATTTATTTTTTTAGTGATAGGCACGCGCTTGACCAATATTTCACCTGATGGTAAGCGATGATGTGGTCGAAGATAGAGCACGCTTGCCTAGAAGTTACCTATTCACTCTTGATTTAAATACTTGTTGTAGCTATCAGGAAACACAGACTCTGGCAGGGAATTCCACTTCTTAGCTGTACGCACAATGAATGTATTCCCAAAACGTTTGGTACATGTGGGTGGGATGTCCACCATGTACCATTAGTTTGTCCGCACTACGGTATGGGTTTCGGTATGCTATTATGTTGTACCATATAAGGATTTTTTTTTATTTAAGTAGCGTTAATATAACTACAAGAAGTTCTAGTAAAAGTATCAGCGATAACAATTGCAAAGTCCAAAGGAGACGGAAACGCTGTCATATAATCTTGGGCCTAAATGTATTAGGATGAGAGTGGTGTATATTATGTAATCAATAGATTATATACATTATCAACCAATCTCTGGAAATTCTGCGGATTTGGGCAATCTGAGAGAAGAGATAGAAGAGATTTAGTATAATATTGCGCCTACATTACAACATGAAGCGGAACAATGCCCGAAAAAAAGTTTTTACTAAAAAATACACTGGCCGGTATCATCAACCTATCTTTTTTAAATATCCTTGTCAGGAGGTATATTATGTCGTGTCATAAATAAGTTCTGTCATTATGATTTGTCAGTGTTCATCAACAACAATTAATATTCTGTCAACCAAACTGCTGTTTGACCTAAAAACAACCAAACTTTCTAAAGAATACGTCATTTAACTGCTAACCTAACCTGTTTTTTTAAGATAACTCGTCTTCTAGACTGTGAATTGTGCATTTCTTTTTGTATTTTGAAAACAATAAATATTTTTTTAAACCATATCTCAACTCTTTACGTTTGGGCCCATTACTTTCCATCTCCTTTATGTTCAAAAAGTCCTAAATGTATAACATCATCCTAGCCTTTTCCCAACTATATTAGGGTCGGCTCCCAGTCGAACCGGATTCAGCTGAATACCAGTATTTTACGTGGAGCGGCTGCCTACCAGACATCCACAACCCATTAATTAGGTAACACGGTACTTCTTGGCGAGACTGGTGTCAGATTTTCGGGCTTCTGACAATCCGTAACGACTGCTAAGATCTCCAAAATGACAGACGGAACCAACGGCTTAGCGTGTTTTCCAAGGCACGGAGGAGTCTCGGTATGTTAAGGCGCTAGTAAAATGTCGCAAGGGTCTAGATAAAGTGTCATTTTAATGGCAAAAGCGATTGTCGAAATGACAAGATTGATCTCGTGATATTTCGACTGCGTTTATCAATCCCCGACATTTTTGAAGTATTGACAATTGCCTTCACCACGAGTTTACCGCTAACAGAATGTTACTTGTCTAGAGCCTCTGTCAAAGTTTCAGTTAACTGAAAATGGTTGTCAAAATTAGTAAATAATTTATATTCCTAACTTAATGTACTCTTTACATTTTTATTTTCATACCGATGTGTGAGGTGACCTTAGATTACTCATCGATTGAATCGGTTCGTGTGTTCTTATTGCCCGATAAACGAAAGTGAATCGAGATCAGAGAGAGAAAAATATGATCACTGTTTTGCATGACAAACTAAAATAGTGGCTCACAGTGGGAACGGTATGGTCAATACAAAAAAAAAAACCTTTCGTTACTGAGTGATTGAGCGATTGAGTGATTGAGTGATTGAGTGACTGAGTTACTGAGTGATTTAGTGACTGAGTTACTAAGTGAATGACAGACAACGCTCAGCCGACTATACTGGACGTCGAAAGCTAAAATTTAGCAAAACGGTTCCTTGGGGAGTGTAGTAGAGCACTAAGAGACGATTTTCCGAAATTCTTACGGGAAATGTGAAAAAATGGGATATGCGTACGAAGTCGCGGGCAAAAGCTAGTATAATAAATATATAACGGAGAGGCCGCATTATTAGCATCATCATCCGACATAGTGGGCGTATAAAATGGGTAATCAAGCAATGAGACAACGAATTACACAACACGATTTAATACACTGCACACAAATCACAAATTAAATCACACCGTACAACGAAACGTGAGGAACAGTTCCTAGCTTTGTTGAGAACTTGTCTCCAAGACGACCCAATGGAATCTCCGTCTTGGTCCGACACCCCTCCACTAGGTAGGCTCTGTTGTAGCACGAAGTTAGTTGTAAGATGGCGACGGTGCTGCTATCTACCGGAACTCGTGCTTCGTTTCGTTATTGGTCGGTACTAATATCCGTCTCCGACATATACATAAACACATACATCCTAGGCTGCTGGTCAAAAGCCTGCCCCAAGCGTTGCCAAATCGATGTACCACTATTGTACATAAAGTTGAAATAAATAAATAAATCGATTGGTCCTGTGACTGTCGCATCTAGTCGAGTTCCGCGGCCCTCACAAGGGTGTTGCGAAAATATTCCCAGCAAATAAATAGATATGTGATCTCAAATAGGTCGGTATAGTATCAAGCCTCACCCTTATAAACAAAAACTCTAATATCATTATAGTTTTAGGCAATGGAAGCCCAAAACATACACTCGCTCCGTTAAGTTTATCGACGCGTGAAGGTGAATTTCACGTAATTAGTTTTGACTTGGGTCACTAAATAGAATGGTACAGCAGGGCGATTCTGTACATTTCAACGTGTACCTAGTGAACATGAAATGAGCTGACAATCCTTACTAACAAGATGGAATGACAGATGACTCCACCTAAGTGTACACGGGAATAGACTGGCTGTAGGTGGGCTCTATAAAACGACCGATCTACCCGGAGCGGAAGAAGTCATTTGATGATTTCCCATCCATAAAAAAAATTAATGAAAAAAACCAAAGGTGAAAGCTATACATATAAAACAAGTGCGAGTCGAACTCGCGAACGGAGGGTTCCGTACGATAAAAAACGGCAAAAAAAATCACGTTTATTGTTGTGGGAGCCCCACTCAAATATTTATTTTACTCTGAGAAATTACATCATCTGTGAAATTTCAACTATCTAGCTATCACGATTCATGAAATACAGCCAGGTGACAGACAGGCAGACGGACAGCGGAGTCTTAGTAATGGATTCCCGTTTTTACCCTATGGGTACCTACAGAACTCGCTCGACGTTTGTAGTCGACCTTCTGTTCCTGTTTTGAGGTCGAGTGGAGGGGTGATTAATTTTGTTACCGAACTTATTTATGAATGGGAAAATGTGGATTTTAGTACATGTCTCAATGGAATTAAGGATGATAAAATTCAACATTCAACATTCGGCGAATGTAATTGGGTGTTTTATTGGCAAATGAGAGAAAAGGGTTGTTTTAAAGTTGGCAGGTGTTTTAGGCATTAATTTATTTAGGTTAATGTGGTTCATCGCTGAATGTTGGGTGAGACGTCTCACGAAATCTCGACTCCTAAAACGGCCCACCTATGTTCTTGAAAGGGCGGCTGGGTTTGACAGGTTATCGGTAGTGAAAATGGCCGCTAGATTAAGGTTCTGAATGGACAGTAGCCAAGGTATGTTCAAAAAGCAAGAACGTTTATTGTATAAAATTAAATTTAATAAATGGGAATAAGGAGACATTTTTTAGAGGACATGAGAGTTACTATTTCCATTCGTCGTTTCTTAAGTCAACAGGTACAGTGAGACTGATTTGAAACAATCCGTACCAAAAAACACGGCAAAAAATCACGTTTGTTGTATGAGAGCCCCACTTAAATATTTATTTTATTATGTTTTTAGTATTTTTTATTATAGTGGCAACAGAAATAAATCATCAAAAATTTCAACTGACTAGCTATCACGGCTTATGAGATACAGCCTGGTCCAGCGGAGTCTTAGTAATAGTGTCCCGTTTTTACCGTTTGGGTACGGATCCCCAAAAAGTGCAGTCTCAGTATTACCATTGCAATGAGTAATGATAATAGTGAGACCAACCCAATCCGACGCCATCACAGCTGGGACAAGAGTTGACAAATAATGAAGTCAGGCATTGCAGCTTTGTCATTGAGGTAGGAACGGGTTTGCAATGACATTTCCCATGTATATAAAAAAAAAGATTGATTGAACGATACACTGAATTTTATTGAGCTATAAATGTAGTTAGTTTATCATTTTGGTTTTAGGACCACAGCTCAACTGTCGCTGCAAATTAGGTGAGTGACGTCAGCCTCGGTCCAGTGCCGTCAAATTGGCAATCCGTTGGAAAATCCTTTGCTGTTGAATGTGTCAATTAGTGGCGGTCTACGTCAGGGGTGCCGTCGCTACGGCCTATAATATATTGCAAGCTACTATTTATATCTAGTGCTAACTGCATCCATGACATGAGGAATAAAATTTTTGACCAAAATTCCCCGTAAATTCAAACTTCACTGAGGCTAGTATTTATTTTACTTGTATTTATTTCTATGAGTATCTATGTATATACGAGTATATTATGAATTGTCGCTACATTACTCGATGCTATAGAAAAGTTTTGAAAACTGCTTGTAAGAGTATGGACCAAAGAAAAATATTAGTCCATGATTTTTGTTCACCCAAAAAGTGCTAAACGCGCCTAAAGAAGTTTTCACTTCAAAAAACTAAGGTCAATTGTCATTCTTCTTCTTTTCGTGTCGATTGACTCATATCAAATTTTGTCTGACCAGTATTGAGCAACTTGTACAGCTCTATCATAGGTTGTCTGTAAGAGATTGCCCTGTGCGATAAGACCGCCCATTGTACACTTGTTTTTATAAAATTTTTACTTGTGATTGATGTGAGGTGTACAATAAAGTATATAATAAATAATAAATAAATAAATAATAAATATCATTGGCTTCGTTCAAATCTTGGAAGGTGCAGGTGGTTGTGCACGAGGGGCAATTAAGAAGGTGATGCTTGTCCTGTGAAGGGGCTCCACACTTGTCAATTGTCATTAAAAAACAATAATATGTCATTCATTACTCATGCTTCAAATAGGGCAGTAGATTCTGACAAAACTTATAGCAAAACCTACCGTCCAATCAGCGTCTAAAGCCTGTATTTACTCACTTTTAAAAAAACCACAATTTCATTATCAACACTCTTTTAGTTCCTTATCAAGCAGATTCAATTACAACCCCAAAATAATAACCCATGAATTATCATAAAAACGCAATTGTTTCCACACAATCAGCTTCAGAATCTCCTAAACACACTTATGACGTCACGACGCTGGCAACGTAGTCAAAACTAGAATTGTATTTAATTAGGCGTGCCAATGCAGGGTTATTATTATAATTGTACACGTTACAGGCTGTTATCACGCTACCTGCTTGCCTTTGATATTGATACACGCTAGGGATTGGTATGTGACAAAAATTTTTGGATATGGTATAAAAGAATTTAGATTTTTTTGGTAAAATACGTTGTTAAGAAGACTTGCTGTAAGTTTTAGGGAATGAAACTGTTAAAATGAATGTTCCAGTAAATGCTTTCCTAATAAATAGTGTTTGTCAAAATCAACTTGACTATCATCATTACATCAGTAAACGTTAGTCGATTCTTCACGTGACTAGAGGGCTGGGTTTTTTTTCGGTCAAAAAATCAGCATTGCCCGTCTTCTTCTTCTTCTTTTCTCTCAGTTCTCTCACTGACAGCGATATTTTCGAAATATCAGCTGTCACCGGAAAATAGCAAAGATTGTTAAATACCTATCGTGTGTAATTGTACCTATACAAAATTGATGATGGGATTTATTGTACGTATACAAAACGATATTTTTTATAATATATCGAGAAATTATAATATAATAAAGATTTATTACAATCTTACGAAGTCTGCAATTCTTCAATGAATTACTTTACTCTCCCCTATGTATACAGACTTGTAAGTACATAATTTATGATTATTACCAAATTTTGTAAGTTTAGCACTATTCTGGTCCAGTTTTTATAATTACAAAAATCACATGAAACATGACCGGAATAAAAATATTCTTAAAAATTACCACAACAGAATAGGAAACTCTTATGCAGTTCAAAAACATGCTGTAGCACGCAGTTATGATTATGTTAAACAAGTCTGCATTATACAAAAGCAAGACGTAGGTTTAAATCAAACATAAATGGAGGAATATTTTTATGGGAAGTTAATACTGAAAGAATAGCAATTATTTACAAACTCCAAAATAAATCTGAAGTAAATGCATTTTGATTAAAGATTTTAGAGTACGAATTTGCAACTAGAAAGTACAAAATATTCCATTAAATTCTGCTACCAATTAACAAAAAATTCCAACTGAAACTTCAAAATAAAACTTCAGTTAATAATGTTTAAACGAATCTTCATATCAGCTGAACAACGGAACAGAATCTTACAGTTATTACTTTTCATTAAAACGGATTCATCCAAATTCTCCAATAACAAGTTAATCCAATATAAGCCGGTCGGCAAATAAAATTATCTGCTTACGAAATTCACGAATCTATTAAAAACAGATTTCTTCGTAATATGTATCGCAAATCTCATACAGATGGAAAATTTCCAATATTTTCGATACACTGCAAATAAAGAGTAGTAGTGCATGTTGAAAGGCTTTTTTTGAATAAGCTTATTCTGAGAAGTTCCATATCTATAACTATTTCTACCGCCAAGAAACGCTGTGTTTGGATATGTTCCTCTCCCTATGTAATACCTATAGTGGACACCAGATGAATGTCCAATAACGGTCATTGAACCACATACTTTTATCGACTGTCACGTGGGTCTGCAATTTCTCTCATATTGCAAATGTTCCCGCATGATTTTAAAAATCAAGTGATACGTCTGTTTCCTTACCATCCAATTATCAGACAACCTATATATATTTCGTCTCATTCTTGAACTACCAAACTGTGTATTCAGTCAGAAAGACACTGTCTACATTGTAGTAGTCCTTTTAGCCCAAATCCTTCGGGGACAATCGGTACATTGAATAGAAATGTGAAGATTACCCCAGAAAACATTTCGGTGCTATAATTAAGGTATTAGGTTATTTAGGGTCCAATATGTTTAATGTGAAGCTAATTGAATTAAAAAGAAAAGGTATTGCTTTGGGACCGATAATTGAAAACGAAAATAAAAATGTGGAGAATTATTTTTGCAAGGTTTTGATTTATTCCGCTTAGTAAATCGTTTCCATTTTAGTGATATTTTTTTTCAAGTGGCTATAAGCTATTGAACCACCTGGGCCCAAACCACCAACTCTTAAAGCAGTATTACTTTAATATTACTTCCAGTGGGAAAGAGACGGAGCTATACGTCGTATATAGCTTGGTCTCTTTCCCACTGGAAGTAATATTGAAGTAATACTGCTATAAGAGTTGGTGGTTAGGCCCCTGATGGCAAGTGCATCTGCTAGTGTTATACATACAATAATATAAACATCTTCAATACCATAGTGATCAAGTGCGTATTCATTCCAGAGGCAAAGTTGGACATACCCTACAAACCAGAGTATACAAAGAAGTTTAGAGGCAGAATTGGGTGTAGACTTGAAACCTTTAATCTACCTACATTATAAAGCTAAATAATTCAATAGCTTAACTTGCAATAACAAAATCACAACAATACCAGAATTCTGAATTTCGAACCTCAATAAAGTACCCGGAAAACTCAGCGAGCACAACTATCTCCCCAAAAATCCATCAGTTGATTAATGGATTCCAGGCATGCTTTCCGGAATTCCAAAAATTCCTGCCAAACAACAATTCTTCGAGCTCTGAATGCCGTATTCACTCCCTTCGCACTTCGACTACCGTCCTGGGGTTGGGCCACCCTTCGAATAGAAATGTGTTGATTATTTACAAATAGCGTAATTCCGTGATTCGTTGCCAGGTATTGTCCGTCCACGATTGTTGGCTTATTTTATACCTGCGTTATGATGAACATTTCAACTTCATTTCCTTTAGAAATTGACTGGATTTTCAAATGATTTAATCAAATTAAAGGCGTTACTTGAAGCAGAGTACGTACTTGGAGTGATTTATTTAGCTGATGTTTGGTAGAGTGGATTAAAATGAAGGGGAACTCGGTGTCCTTGGTCATTGAAATCCGTTTAGGGATTGGCTGTACAGGGGTCTTCTTTGTATTAAATAACAATAATTTATTGAGTGTTTTTTTTTGGAATTCGATTTTATAATATGGTAGCTAATTGAGTAATATGTGACCTTTTATGCAATCACACAGGAGTACCTACCACTCCGAGAGGCCGCTATTGTAGGTTCAACCAGACATTTGTGCTAAAGGGGCTATGGGACCTGAATGAAAAATAATTAAAATGGCGGCGGGGGGGCTACGCCACAAAGGTTTTATTCCCTTTACTATCCTTTCATCATCATCATATAAGCCGATAGACGTCCACAGTTCGACATGGGCCTCCCCCAAATTGGGGGATTTGTTATAATCGCCACGCTTGGCAGGCGGGTTGGCGATCGCAGTGTAGCTGTAGCAATGTCTACAGAGAATGCTGCTGCCCATTCTCTGGTGAGTCCCTTAGTCGCCTCTTACGACACTTACGGGAAGTGACGGTACTATTCTTTAGCGGGCAAAAAACCTGAAATAAATGTTGGCGCCTAAGATAACTTACCAACTGTAAAATTTGTAGTTAATTATCTTTATAGAGTGTAGTTTCAACGGCACGTTATTATATCGGACCCTGCAACATGAGAATGTTACAATTATAACATCATTTCTTCTTATAGGTACCTAGTCAATATTAAACACAATTCATAAATGACAGATATGAAAACCGTCGTCTCAACCCGTCATTGTACCTTTTTAAAACTGAATTCACAAAAAAAGCAACTTGCAAAACAATCTCATTTAGTAAATTGGAGCCCATTTTCATTATATTCGTTTGATACAAAATATTTTTCAAGTTGATTCCCACCATTCCCCGAGGAATGTAATGCACAGGTAAACATTTTACGAGCCATTTCAAAGTTGACAGGTATCGTAAAATGCATTCAAAATTGAGGATTGCAAGTTTGACGATAAAAAAGTTTTGGCCGAAGCGAAAGCCGAATTATTTAATGATGGAAACATGAATTGTAGAGTGGATGTAAAAGTTGATTATGATGGTGGTTTATTACTAGAATGTGGAGTTACGATAAGTGGCAGCACCTGGATTGTTGAGACATAATACTCTTGAAGACGAAATTTTATTTGCGAGCAAAGTTCGTACGATATTAAAATGTTTCTAACTAAACCATATTATAAGGGGAGAGTATTCCGGTTAGCGAGTGTCACCGCTTGTTAGTGATTTCTTATCTTCAAGTTAAAAGCACACCGCATCACGTTTCTCTAGAGTATGTTTCTATTTCGACTGTTTTTGTGAGTCGAGTTTGTCTTTGATATCAGTACGATAACCTTATTTAATTTGAAGTTTTGAGAATTCAAGTTGCGGTTTATTATTTTTATACATGATATCGAAATGAATAACAAAATAGGCGTTTTACATTATGACATTTTTTTTTTCATAAAATGAAGATGTGGTGGAATATTTTGAAAATAGTCAGGTGTCAAAATGTACAAAATCAATATTTCAAACACACACAATTTTCAATGTCATTCCATACCAAGGTATAACAAAATAATACAGACGTTTTGTAATGAGTGTAATAGAAATAATTCCATAGTAATTCATAATGTGGGTCATATCATTACATTATGAATTTTATATGGAGTAATGTACACTTAAGAGGCGTTAGGTGCCATTTTAAATCAGATACGGGTCATTAATGTTCTTTGGTGGCAGTAAAAATTATACGTCCATGACAACTTTTTATGGCTTTCTTTTTTAAATTATGTGGGTGTTTAATACGTTATATTTACACCATCATTACTGTACATTTATGGGGCAATTTAAAGCACCCTTTTATAGTGATACGTGAATTTGTCATTTTGACTTGTTAGATATAGAATTCTATTTTTGCATAAATGAACAGGTTTGGTTTCACGACTAATAATCGCCGACCCGTTGCCATTTCAAGTTACCGTCGGTCTAGTCTCCACGGCCTTGTTTCCACTCAAGAACACACCAACTCTGTAGTATTCTTGAGTGGAAGCTTAGATTTGACAATGGTCCTCGCCCTCAGTCTTAGTGGTGCGACGATTTTTGGTGGCTGGGAGCAGCAGGATGATATTTCCCAAAGATCTAAATGAACAGCGTGTAATTGGAGAGGCCTATATGTCCAGCAGTGAATTATAAAGGCTGATAATGCACGGTTTCTATATCTATCGTCTTCAGAAAATCAAATTCAAACAAGTTTGTGAAATTCAGACACAGAGTCTAAATGTTATGTAATTGGTAGTCGGGAACACCATGATGGATACCACAAAGGCTGATTTGAAGACCGTACGATGGATTACATAACGATATCGGATTTCAAAGTCAGATTTCAAAGTCAGTACGATAGTTACAAATTACACAGTTTCGTAGTTACGGAGATAGGTGGAGAAGTACCTTGGCTGAGTTACTAAAAATATTGTTGTTGTGTGTTATTGACATGGTAGTAGAAATAACATGGGAACAAAGAGCAAGGAAATCTCGTCAAGGTTTCAATTTAAGAAAATCAGATAACAACAAACGTGTTTCATTCCATGCGAAAACTGAAAATATCGATATCGACCTCATTTTAGAAGTAACTACCATAAAAATTCATCAAAAGTCCACATTCTTGGCAAACAATGTTAAGTTTGAAGTAGAATCAACAAAACTGAATGAAAAAAAACACTTAAAAGCGTTATTTTATGATGTAAACGCACTTGCGTTGGACAATAGCTGTCGTTGATTGAAGCAGACCACTTGTTAGTTGAGATTCAGATTGGCATTGTTTGTCAGGGTTTAATTTTAGGAAGGTAGCGGTGCAATTAAATAGAGTTTATTTCGATACCTACAAAAATGCAATTGGGACTATAAAATAAAACTATTGTAAAGCAAAACGAAAAAAAACCTGTGGAGTTAAGAACGAGTTCCTTTTTTGAAGTCAGTTCAGAACCCTACTTCCTACTAATATTATAAATGTGAATGTTTGTATGTTTGTGTTTCAATCAGGCAAAAACGGCTGAAGGGATTTGGATGAAATTTGGCACACATGTAGTTCATATCCTGGAATGAGACATATGCTACTTTTTATCCCGGTAAGTGGCATGGATCAATGAAGACTGAGGAGGAAGTGGAAATTCAGAGCCGCTGCTGCTTTAGTACTACAGATTTACAAGTACCAGGAGACCAAAAACATGAAGTACCAGGAAACCAGAAACATGACATAGTATTTTTTGGGTTGGTTAGGATAGGTGTAGGGTAGGTGTAGGGTAGGTGTAGGGTAGGTGTAGGGTAGGTGCTGGGTAGGTGTAGGGTAGGTGTAGTGTAGGTGTAGCGTAGGTGTAGTGTAGGTGTAGCGTAGGTGTAGGGTAGGTGTAGGGTAGGTGTAGAGTAGGTGTAGGTAGGTGTAGGTATGTGTAGAGTAGGTGTAGTTACAATACAAATCAAGAAACCTTCCTATTTCCGATTTTCACGCGGGCGAAGCCGCTGGTAGAAGCTAGTATATTATAAATGTGAAAGTAACTCTGTCTGTCTGTTACGCTTTCACGCTTAAAACGTTGAACGGATCGTCATGAAATTTGGCTGATGTATAGCCTGGGATATGGAGAAGAATATAAGCTACTTTTTACGCGATAACCGACATCCACGCAGGCGGAGCCGCGGGCAAAACTAGTAAAGTGATAAATGTAATACGTTGTTTATGTGACTAACTCAAAATCTAAATAATAACAGCATTTTAATTAATGTATGTTGCCAGCCTTTTAATATTAATTGCAGTAACATTAACAGTTGGTACAAAATAATAAGTTGATTACCTACTTAATCTTTCCTTGAAATATCATAAAACTGCATTTACAGAAATAAATTAGTGAATCCTAATAACATTCCGAAAAAATTGCTTACCTAGTCTGAACTCATTTCTGAACGAGCACCGTTACCACTTACAGCGGTAGCGTGACAGAGTACATTAAAATATACTGAAGTGAACCGCTTTCCGCTTGTTTTCACACCAATACTGTTAAAGGCGTTTTTGTCTTAATGCGCTTCCCTAACCAAATAACCAGCTTACTGACTACAGCTGAATACCAGTATTTTACGGAGAGCGGCTGCCTACCAGACCTCCACAACCTATTTAATTAACACGGTACATTGGAAAGACTTGGCTTCTGGCAATCCGTAACGACTGACAAAGATCTACAAATGACAGCCAGGACCAACGGCTTAACAGATGGGTACGAACGGTTCAACAGATGCATGATAGCATTTATTTTAGCCAATTTTTAAAAATAGATTTTAAAAATAAATTAGAACGTGGAATGTGATGAAAGGATATCAAACATTAATAAATTTGTATTAAAAAGTAGTTTATTTCTCATATCTAATGAGTTAATAGCCTCTGAATAACGAAAAAAATTGCACTATCGCATGGTTTTGGTTGGGGTAGCGCCTTAAATACCACTAAAGTTTAGCAGCCTCTGGATCAACCTGTAATACATAAGTGACTAAACTTAAATAGGCTTTTTATCGTTCTACCGATCGTTTTTTTATGGGAACGCAAATTGAACAAGTTCTGATGCAACTCTTGTCTTTATAAATTTCCGGTTTCGGGGCTTCGGGCCCCCGCAGACAGGAATGAAGCTATAACGTGACGACGATGCTTCAAAAATGTTAACAGTATTTTTTCTGTAGGCAATATTAGTATTTTATTTATAACAATTTTATTGTTCTACCTGTTGAAAAAGGGGGAGCCATTTTAACCATCGTCGTCGCACGTAAGAAGGAAGCTTGATGAGCAAAAGCAAAACAATAATAATTAGATGATCATCATTTTGAATGAATACATGAAACGCGATTAACAGAAACAATTCAGATGGTAGATGTTAGTGGAAACTACATAAAGAGGCAACCTAGAAAGACAGACACTGACCTTATTTGTAAGGTCCTTCATAAAGGTCCAATGCGTAGGTAGTTTAACTGGTGCTCCTGTACTTAACCCCGAATGTGTAAACCTGTGATGAAACAATAGGTAAATATATTTTACTCCAGCGACTGTGGCGTGATGTATGATGTGGAGTTTTGAGTTAAAACATTATGTAACTAGCTTCTGCTCGTGGTTTGCTTGCATGCATTTATAGATTTTCGCTAAAACATAGCCTTCTCGTAAGTGCAATCTCTCATTGTACCAAAGTTCATCGAAATTGGTTTAGCGATTTAGGCACGAAGGCATAACAAAGAAACTGTCATACATACACACATTTTTTTCATTTATAAATTATAACTGAGGATAACATTTTTTAGCTGAATGATTAGAAATCTAAATAAACAAAACTAGCAGTAAATATTGATTTACTAGCTTTTGTCCGCGGCTCCGCACGCGTGGATGTCAGTTATCGATTAGAAAAGTAGCCTATGTCCTTCTCCGTATCCCCGGCTATATATTTGCCAAATTTTATGACGACCCGTTCAGCCGTTTTAACGAGAAATCGTAAGAGACAGACGGACAAACAGAGTTACTTTCGAATTTATAATAATATTAAGTTGGGATTTTTATTTATAATCAATATATTATGTTACCATGTTAGATTCTATAGAACAATATTGATATGAACAGGTAGGTACCTACATATTTCACTGCGAGGATCGCCCGGAGGACACGGTGGAGCATACGGTGGAGGTCTGCCCCGCTTGGGCGAAGCACCGCCGTGTCCTCGTCGAGGCGATCAGCGGCGGCGACCTCTCGCGTCCGGCTCTGGTTCAATCTATGGTCCGGAGCGAGGAGGCATGGGAAGTCGTCACCTCCTTCTGCGAAGCAGGAAGGCTAGTGAAGGAGGAGGCAGGCCGCGTCAGGGATAGATAATCCTCACGCCCCAGCCGCCGCGGCATAGGGAGACGCACCGGGCGTCGGGAGTCACTGGGCGATTCCCGGCCACCGTAGGTGCGGGTCTGCGGACGGCGAGCGTTGGGTGGCTAGCCGTCCGATCAAAGCCAGGCCCAGGCCGACGGCGCGTTGTGTTCCAAGCGCGCCTCAAAGAGATGTCAGCATAGGAGTAGGGGCCCGTTAGGGCCAGTGCCTGCCAGGGTTGCAGATTTTATTCGAAAGAGTTACCGCGGCCCTGGAACGTAAAAGGCACTAGGAGGAGCATGGATGGGTTTTAGTCAGTAAAAGTCTGACACTCCCTCCTGCTCCACCCAGAGCGGAAGGGGTCATTAATTGATGATTTCCCATCCACAAAAAAAAAAAAAGTTACCTACATATTTTGAAACGAGGTAAAGGTTTTCTTGCCTAATCCGTATCTTCTCAAGTATGCTTTTGATAAATTTCTTAAAAAAAATCTACTTTTAAGCTTGAATAATAAGACCAGAGAAAAAAAACACATTCCGAAATCAAAATTTTCAAGTTACCAGCGCAAAGCAAATTATTCCAAGACATTCAAAATATAACCTTGAAACTGACGATGATGTATCGAAATTTGCTTCTACAATGTTACACACTCCGTAATTACAGGATTCCCTACAGTCCAATGTATTATCTGCCTCAGAGTTACAGACCCGTGTATAACTTTGACCAAGTTTTAGAGTTTTTATTTGTCCTCTGTCTTCATGCTGCCCTAGTACTTGGACTCAAGTTTTCATTATTTTACTACAGTTATAAGTTTTCTTTGGCCTAGTTTTTATGGCACTGACCTTATTTCGTTGAGTAAACAAGAAAATATTTTTAAAATGTATTGTTTATTTTTCTTTTGATTAGAAGGTCCTTTTTTGCTTGAATATTTGGAGCTCGAAATTGGAAACTGAAATAAAAATAAGGTTGTGTTTTGTTTTTACATTCACAAATTTAAAAAAAGTGTTCTAAAGCTTTAGCTACTCACAAAAATAAAAGGTTTTATACATTTTAGCTTTGTCTCTAAGAGGGACACGTGAACTTGTTATGCTTCAGAAGCAGCCTTCAGCGTTACTATTCCTCTCGTTACTATTATAACTTTTCCTAGATCAGAGTTTGATCGTGAACAAGATCTGAATTGGTCACAAATAAGACAACATTTTTTTATCATTGGCACTATTTGAAGATTCATCCATTTTAATACTAGGCTGTAACATCAAACTAATGATCAAATATTAATAACTAATGATCATTTTACGATTGATGATTAATATAATGACGAAGATGTTTGTTCAGAACCGAACTGACAGCTTCCATGCAGTGATTCGCAAAAATGTTATATCACTGATGCGTCAAACGCGGATCAGTAACATTCAGCATCCTGAAAACAGTGATGGATGATCCTTACTCCCCTATTCTGAGGACCAGCAGTCCGACCACGGACTCAATGATTTGAGTCCATGGTCAGACTGGTGGTCTAACTATAACGATGAAAGTTTATTTATATTAATTACAATGCAGTAATGAAAACACTTCAATGAACACGTCAAAGTTGTAATGAGGACACATAATGGTACAAATTGCTCCACACCCATCAGAACAAAGAAGAGGAAGCGACCGCCCACTATTGGCCTGGTGGTTTAATACCGAGAGAGACGTAAAGCAAGACCAATAGGGTAGATGACGAAAAAAAATCTAATTAGTCCGTCAGATAAATTTACAAAAAATATGAGACACGTATTTTTTCTTTTCACGTAAACAAAAAATGAAAACGATAGAGTGCGTTAAAAACTGTCCGTCTGTCTGCCTATCCGTCTGTCTGTCTGTCCGTCTGTCTGTCTGTCTGTCTGTCTGTCCGTCTGTCTGTCTGTCCGTCTGTACGTCTGTCCGTCTGTCCGTCTGTCCATCTGTCCGTCTGTCTGTCTGTCCGTCTGTCTATCTGTTTGTCACCAGACTGTATCTCATGAATCGTGATAGCTAGACAGTTAAAATTTTCACAGATGATGTATTTCCGTTGCCGCTATAACAACAAATACTAAAACAAAATAAAATAAATATTTAAGTGGGGCTCTCATACAAAAAACGTATTTTTTTTTGCCGTTTTTTATTGATTTGATAAAGCAAAAAATACGTGTCGTATAATTTTTGATAATCTAAGCTGACGAAGTTCATCGAACATTAGGTATATTTTTAACCAAGAATCATTCGTATTGCCAGAAAGAGATAACCACTTTGTGCAGGAAAGTGAAGAGACCCGACCCAAAATCATGAGACCAAGGAAGATGAAGAAGAAGAAGATTGATTGCACTGCAATACATTAACGTAAAACACTTTAGTAAAAACTATTCTATTTCCTAGTATTGGTAACCACATTCCATCAAATGATGGCCATTTAAATATTTGGTTTCAAATTAATTTCGTTTCAGACTTTTGAACTGGCTGGCTAAGTATGTAAACACTAGCAAACAATTTGTTTCACCCCCTAATAATTTGGACACGAGACCAAAAGCATGCTTCTGGTCGTTCTCTAGGTATAACATTGTTTTGAAAATGTAGCATCAAATAAATATGAAATGGTTGCAAAGTAGTTTCAATTTTGAAAAAAAAAATACTGCTTTAAAAATATAAAGTGAAAATAGTGAATCTACACTAATATTATAAAGAGGAAAGATTTGTTTGTTTGTTTGTTTGTTTGTTTGAAATGAATAGGCTCCGAAACTACTGGACCGATTTGAAAAATTCTTTCACCAATAGAATTGTACATTATCGATGATGGACATAGGCTATAGAATATTTTCAAAAAAGTTAGGGATCCGTATGAAAACTTCGATAATGTAACCCAAGGTGTGAGAAAAAATCCTTATATCGCGTACGCTGCGGAATCTATTGACAATAGAGCAAAGTGATGTACTACAGTTTTATAGAGGTCATCAATGTCTACAAAAAAGTCCGCAATATCATATGCCTAACTATTATGGTTAAGTCACCATGACCGCTTTTTGTTCAAATTATTCAAGCAAATCCTTGGTGATTTGAAAAAATGGTGATTCGGTATCATGATATCAATCCTTATCCATTTAAATGGTTTGATAATTAAGGTTGATTATTTCCGTGTAAATTACACTTTAAATTATTCAAATCGGACCTTTCGTTCAAAAGTTACGACGGTAATAAACATGCTCGGAGTAAGAAAAATGTCGCGGCTTGAGCGAACTGGGAAGAATCATATCAATGCTTGGTCCGATGAAGTTGAAAATGATTTCGATAAAACAATAAGAATAACAAATGTTTGGATTTTTCGCAAATAAACTACATACCTACATAATAAGGGGTGAAGCAGGGGTGATTAAGATTTTAGGGGAGGACATTATTGCTTGCTTTAATTTACGTCGGGATGCTATGAACAAACTAAAAATGGGATTATTGAAACAGATGTACCTAACAATTTTTGCATAATCAACTCCTGACGGGGTGAACGGGGTGAACAGTTGCGCTGAACCTGAGACCATAGAATAAGTAGAAATGGCTATGTAATAAATGTAAATTAATGAAAATCGTTGTGCTTAATTTTCCAAAACTAACCTTTATAAGGGGGTATAGGGGGCGTTGAAGTTTGTGGAGTACCTACTCAATCCGCGCGGACGAAGTCGCGGGCGAAGTGCTAGTAATTAATAAACTAGGATATTAATAATTCACTAATTAAAGTCATAGTGAAACTTCAATCATTACAAGTTGTTCGAATAAGGAACGGCAGTTACATAATGTAAAGAATACCTAATACTAAGTTACTTAGAACACTTAGTAGTCAACTGGAAAAGGTAGGAAATTCTTGGAACGTACTGAACTTAACGAACACAATTCCTTGTAAAAGCTCTTGTGGAACTGTGTAATTAATTCAAATACCAAACAATTGAAGTAGTCTTCAATTCTTTGGTTTTATGATAACAATAGAACTTCAATTGTCAAATTAAAAGTAATCATTCGACCCTAAAAATATATCTCTCTGTTTAGCTCTGACGTTTGACTGAACATTTTCACATTCAGTCGATTTTTTTTAAAATAGGCTAGATAAATGAAAGGTTGGGAATGAAGAATATAACTTAACTCTTCAGTAACAGTGATATTATTGATTGTTATTCCAAAAATATTATGCAGTAAATAAATAATATAATGGAATAGCCAAACTGGTGAAGACTCATGCTATCATATCAGGTTTCACCATGAAACGGGGTAACTAAAATTAGACTGAGGTTGATAACTTCGGCTCCACACAAAGTTTCATTGTATCGGCGAGGTTGTGTAATTTGTTCGAAATAGTTACCGCGGCCCTGGAACACAAAGGGCATTATTGATGGGTTTAATCAGTAAGAGTCTGACACTCTGACACTCCCTTCCGCTTCGCCCAGAGCGGAAGAAACCAATGATGATATCCCGTCCTTAAAAAAAATTGTACTGGCGAAAACGATTTTCAAATTGTCAAAAAATTAGGCTTTGATCACGTGACATTTTGATAGCGCTTATTAGGGACTTGATATACAAAGCAGGACAAAACGCGCGGATAGGGCGCTTGCAAGATAAAATGCAAAGGAACGAAATTTACTTAGCGTCGCGGGCACGCCGCCAAACTCAATACATTTTCGTCGCCGCACGCTGCCGTCGTTTTGACAAACTTCTTCGCCACGCTACCGCTGAAAGAATGTTACTTGCATAAAGCCTCTTGTCGAGCATGATGGCCAGTCAAAATTCTTATTAAAAGAATTTTATTTTAAGCGTTAATTCATTTTTTCAGTTTTGTAAACAGGGTTTGACCTACTGACTTAGAACTAAAAACAATACTTACCTACATGCTATTAGTTGGTTAGAAATAGAAAAACGTAATTTTTCAACATCATCTGTATTAAATTTGATAGATTTCCTGACATCAAACGCAACCCACCTCTCATTGGACTTCAAAAGAGAACCACTAAGTTTGTTCTCGCTAAGTTTGTTTTGCCATTTCTTCTCAAGTATAGTGAGGTAGAAAATGTCCCCCAAAAAAAAAACATGACATGTACAAAGTGATTTTGAGACTCCATTAGAGGTGGCGAGGCTACTGCCAGGGTTGGTTCGAGGTGGCTCATGATAGAAAATATCTGGAAGGAGTTGGGGGAGGCCTTTACCTAGCAGTGGGACAGAATAGACTAAAAAAAAAAACTGTCTCCAGTCAGGATCTTTTAAAAAGTGCCTATGGAGAAAAAACTATACAAAGTTTGTCCTTGGTATTTTCCCCAAAGGCGGAAACTAGTAAAAATCCTGTGAAAACGGATCACAGAATTTTTAATATTTACCTCACTAAAACCACCCGGTGTTCACCATCACGAGCCCCGTGACCTCTTAAGAGATCACATAAGAACCCCTTCTATGCGGCTGCTAACGCAATTAGCAAAATGTTCATATGTCTGCCGACCTCTATAAGAAATACTAGCGTGATATTCCGTTATTTCCTCCCCACTTTGACCTTTTGTAGTTTCGTGAATTCGTTTGTTTTCGTTGTTTATTTATCTTGTACCTACTCGTAGTTTGATGGCCCGTAATAACATGATTTATCATTTATCCCGCAGAGAATAGTTCGCGGAAACGCCTCCCGTTGTTTTAATGAGCAAATAATAGTGGGTAATCGAGGCTATAATTATAATCTATGAGAAAGGAATGAGGTTTTAATAGATTAATTACGAATATAACCTATGTGAATGAATGGAAGTCTGTGAATGTTGTGTCTCAATATTTATATAGTGCATCTTACTACCTACTATTATAAACGTGATAGCTTGTGAAGATGCATGCTATTAACTGGGCTGCTTCTGAGAAATTCCTGATAGAAATGCTCAATAACGCTATGCCCGGGAATCGCGCCTCGGGCGAGGAATCGGGCACTGTACTATCATCATCATCATCCACAGCCCGACTTTGTCCACTGCTGAATATAGGCCTCTCCCCCACGTTCCTGTTTCAGCCTCCTCCTGGTGGCTCTGGGCTCAGGTGGTTCTATGCTCGAACATCGGAATTGGGTTGTCTGCCACTGAACTAAGTTCGATAAATTGAATTAATTAATACTTCATAGACTACAACTGAGTCGCTTCATTTGTGAAAAATATAATAGATACTTTAAATTGTTAAATTAATAAGTTTAATTCATATTATACTGGTTATGAATCTAATTTGATTGTCCCTATTCTATTGAAATAAAGCCGCGTCCTGCAGAAGGTAGATAAAAGGTTTATACCTCACTTAACCTTCTACTACTACTTACTAGACTCCCTAGACTTCGGAGTAGAGCGGCAACAGCGTCAGTTTCACTGCGTTATTGACGCCGAAGCCGCTTTACTTAAGGACAACTAGACAGCTTTGATGGTCAGCCGAAGTGTAAACGCATAGTCGTCTGATGAATCAGTCTAAATAATTGTAACCGGAGCCGAAGTCGGCTTTGGTTACGACTGTTTCTTTGTCGCGTCCATTGCCTAGAAATCTTTGCGGATGGCGACAGTCAACGGCTGAGAAACCGAAGGCAGCTATGCCCTCTGTGTTAACATTGCCTTGGCCAAAACGTCTTTGATACGCAAAACTCTTCTACCATAGACGGCAGATGACTTAGTGTCAAGAAATCACTTTGAAATGAATAAAATAAAAAAGCGCGGGAGAGAACGGGAGTGTCTGACTCTTACTGACTAAAACCCATCCGTGTTCCTCCAAATGCTCTTTGCGTTTCAGGACCGCTTTTGAACAATTTCCGCAACCCTGATAAGAAAATACCGACATCAAAAATTATTTTCTACCGCACAGAATTAATTAATTCAATGTACGCTACATATGGGTACAATTAACCTGTTTAGTCACTTCAACATTTATAATACATATACATATTCAATGTTAACAGCTTAACATATTATTATTCCTGCCAATAACAGAGTCGCGCGCAAATCTACATAACGTACTTCAACGCCACATACCAAAGCGAAAAATTTATCAAAAATACCTAATAAAATATACGAATATAAAGACATTTAATGAAAGCCCCCATTCAGTTAAATTACCCCTTTGTAAAAGCACACTGCTTTTATAATCTGTCGCTCGCATCAGTATTTAAATAGCGCGAAACACAATTTTATTTTTCAGGTCTCTTTGGGCATGCGCGGTGGGGCACAGTCCGATTTTCCCGGTTGTACTGTGCACTCACACAGGGGCGTTCGTAGGTGATCGGGGACGCACACATAGACAAAATTGTACCGCGACGCAAATCACTGACGCGAGTCTAGGATTACTCACACATCAACAGAAGCTGTGTCTACACAGACCACGGACTTTCACGCACACATTTAAAGACTTACCCCGGCGATGCTGTGTTCGTTAGCCAGTTTTCCGCAAGGTGTCGTACGCGCCAGACGTGTTGTTGCGTTATTTGACGGATGACGTACGTTGAGTGCAACGAAATGTGACGTCGCTCGTAAAACACGGGATATCAGAAAGTGATAAGATTTATGACATATTATAAGGGTTGCCGGTAAAAGTTTGTGGAGAACTTGTGCACTTAAAAACTTTGTTCGGGTAATAGTTTTAGTGAAGTGTTGAGTGTGGTTTACTGTTTAAGTGGAAATTATTATAAACAGGAAAGTTTTTACTTGAAGTGACATCGGTTTATTTTTTCTGGATTTATCAGGTAAGGGTGAGATTTTATTAGTGGTATTTAAAAATGTTTTGCAATTACACTACGACTTCTGAAATAATATTTATTTAAAATTTGACACTTTTACAGCTTTAATTACCCCGTATTTAACATAATTTTCAATTTATTTTAATACAATATTATGGAAATTAATTTCACAGTCACAATTTTATAAGTTAATTTTTTTATAAAATTCGGAGAAAAAATAATATCTTATAAATAGTTCGACGGAGACATTCTGCAGCATAAACTGTTAACCAAAAAAACTTTACCATTCGAAATGAAACATTTCATTCTAATAATTCCCGAACATTCCTTGAAAACCGGCTAAAATGCTTGTAAAATCGTTTCTACACGCAATTTTCAGCGCTTTCTAAGAACTGACGTTATAACTAATGGGTGCGGTTGTAGCAGAATGTTAAAACCTTCAGAGAACTTATTAGGTTTTCATCGATTTTTAACACTCGGCAATATTTCTCCTGAAGTGCCGATCGCACAGAATTGGTTCGATGAATTACTCGCACTTTTATTTTGTCGCAATCGGCGAAGCGACAGTTCTCGGGATCGTTTTTATGGTCCTCGTGTTTAGAGACTGTTTTTATCGATACTATCTTAAGGGTTCCTCGTTTTAGTGTTCTACGGAAACTTTATTTACAGAAGTTGAACTGGAATTTTGCAATAATTACTATCTAAAAAAGAGTGTCTTTCCTGTACGTCTCTATTGAGATCGAAGAACGAATGAAAACAAGTGAAATGTCTGTAAAATTTAATTTTCAGTATGTAGGATTTCGAAAAATAAATTTAAAAGTTCCACATTCTGGAACAGGCCCTTTGGTGAGCTTTATGAATAATTGACCGAATCCTTGACAGTTCACTGTGGTGTAAAAATAAAATATTTTACAGTTTCAACTTATACGTAGTATAAAAATGTAGTTACTTGACATACAATTTATTCTCATTAGTTTTTTTTGCCAAATAAGGCTATCGCTAAAAGCAGAAGATAAAAAAAAGATGAATGAACCGTTTGAAAGATGAAATGGTGGGAAAGGAGGTGAGTCACTACTTAAATGACGACTAAAAGAAGAAGTATGAAAGAAGCAGACATTACTAGGGAAGTATAAAGGAAAAAGACACTCAATATTTCCAGACTTTTCCCGAATATAATTGGATCGGTTTCTAATCAAATCGGATGCAGCTAGCGACTATCAGACCTCCATACTGATAAAACGGTACCACTAGCAAGACAACCATCCACAGATCAACCTCGACTAGCGTTGCATTATCTTGAATATCGACTCTTGCGTCTGTTATCACTTAGTCACGAGATCCTCAATAAAGAAGGCATAAGAATGATAAAGGCTTTTGAAGTACCCAATACTTGGTGTATGTTTATGCAGATTTCAATAGCTATAATGAGATATTTTGTTTTTTCTATTTATACGTCTGAGTGGAGCTAAGGCGGCCCGCTAGTTTATTAACAGTATTTACTTAGTACATTACGTTTTGCCTTGTAAGCTTACAACTATTTAACTCTTCATCTATTAGGCCTACATTGTTTCAATATTTTTATTAACTGCCTTTTTGGTCTCGTGGTCATTAGAGAATCTGTTGAAGCCAGGCATAAATGGCAGAACAAAGTTAGGATTACAGACATTATAGAATGCCACATAAAATATGAATCTGAGAACCAGCCTTACTTCGGGTTATCGTGTTACGCAGTAATTAGGTTCTGGAAGTCATATAGGTAATCGCTCCATGTAAAACGTTAGTACTAAGCTGCATTCGTTGCGGAATTGTTGCCAGGGTTGCGAATTGTTGCCAGGGTTGCGGAATTGTCGCCAGGATTGCGGAATTGTTCGAAAGAGTTACCGTGGTCTTGGAAAGCAAAGGGTATTTGAAGCAACACGGATGGGTTTTAGTCAGTAATAGTTGACATCACTTCCGCTCTGCCTAAAGTGGGAGGAGGCATTAGGAAAAGGCTAAGTAGATGATAACGTAGAATGCAAAAGAACTGCGGAGGTCATCTAGTTTCACATACAATTTTAAAGCAATTTTCAAACCAATTTCGTATTTTACGTATTAGTGACCAAAATCTCTGACAGGGCGACAGACAGCGTTGCCAAAACGGATTTGATTATACTCTTTAAATGTTAATATGGGACATTAATACTTCTAGTAATGAAAAATCTGTATACTTTTGGCAGAGAAAACTTTTAAATAAGATTCTGACCTCGATTGTCTTTTTTGCATGGTTTAGACTGACCATTTCAAGAGAATAAATATTGTTTTCGGAGAAATTCTTCAGACCTTCAAGATATTTTAGACTTTAGATTGGATTACGGATAGCATGACAAATTAATGAGATAGAATTGTTTCAGAACCACTGTTCATTCACTATTTAATTTGTTTAAGGGCCAATTAAATTCTTAGGATCGTTTATGCCGTACGGCATTTCATAGAATCACAAACTTTTAAGACTTTGTTTTTCGAACTGAATAAACCGATTTTAATGAAATTTCTTACGCATAAGCGAAAGATACGTAGGTCTAAAAAGTTATCAAAGAACATTTTCGAAATGTATTGTTTGAAAAAAGATAACTGAAAATCTCTGTCTCAATGAAAAATTTAAAATCGGTCGAATTTAGCTGTAACACTACTCGTTTTACTTGAGGAATTCAAACTGCAATTTGGCAGCTTTTGCTTAGAAAATAATTTTTAAAGAGTCATTTTCCCAAATAAAAGTTATTTGACTCTAAAAAATGCAGCAACGATCAAAAGTTCAAGATTTTAATAACAATAACAACGACATTACGGTACATCCCATGCATTTTAGAGTTTCGATAAGCTGTAAATGGTAGATAAGTCACCTTGTCTGGGCTTTCAGGCAAAAGTATCTTTTGACTATATCTTTAGTACCTAGTATATCTTAAGTAGGTACCTACGGTACTTAAGTTAGATTTGCATCATCATCATCATATCAGCCGAAATACCAGCGACCCTCACTAGGTCATAGGTCCATCTTGTGATAGGTCTTCCAGCACTGAGATTTGCATCGTATAGTCATAATGATTTTAAATAATTTCATGGTTTAGCACTGCCGGCTCATCGGTGTGCCGCGAGTTTATCGCGAATTTAATGTTTATTATTTATTACGTAAGATTTTTTTTTTTATTTAGGAATTTTCACATGTCAGTGCTCAAGTGGTTAATCCTGACGATAATTATTAATCTTAACGTACATTTAAAATAATCCAACTTTTTCAAAAGCGGCTGTAATTGATCAGCTTGTCATGCTCTTCTTATAATCATTTAGAGCTTCATATTTCCCAAAGATTGTGACTCATAGGAAAACTAGACATGACGCTTTATTAAATCCTCATGGTACCGGTTACCTCTCAGAACGATCGTTTGGTTAGCAACAATGCCAAAGTAAAGTGTGATGGATAGATATCGGATTTTGAAACATCGAGATTCCTCCATGCCTCAAGCGTAAGCCGTAAGCCGTCGGAGCCGGGGTTGTTACGCCAATACCTCCGTGCGTTACAGGGATTTTAGATTGGAAAGCAACTGTAAGTCTAGATTGGCTTGGCATTTTAGAAACGGGGAATATTTGAAGGGTAATGCAAAGGTTTAGGTGTGAGTCAGATAGTCGTAAATACAATCGACATATTAAGTAATGAAGAGGCCAAATAATATCAGTCGCACGGCTTAATCTTTAAGGTTTAGTTACCCTTGTTGAGGTCAATCCGTGAATGGGAAACCACCTTCACATACCGAGAGAGAGAGAGATTCCTTTGTACCTCGGAAAGCAATATAAGCTACAAATGACAGCCAGGACCAACAGGTCCTGGCTGTCATTTGTAGATTTTTGACAGTCGTACGGGTATATAGACAGTCACTCCATGTAAAATACTGGTACTATAAATCTGACAAGAGTCTTGACAAGGGGCGTGCTACCCCGTTACTGGGTTCAGAGATCAGATAGTCAGTCACTCCATATAAAAGATTGGACTGAAAGCAGACCCTAACATAGTGGGAAGGGCTAGGCAGAATGATTGATAAAGGGATTACCAAATTATTATTGGTATCTAATTCATCGTAAGGTTATACACACAGTCGCATCACGCCTGCAATGATGAAGGGAAAAGCGGTTTTTCAGAGTTTAGGTTAAAAAAAATTATAAATTTATTCATGTTGGTCATAAAATTACATTTTATTTCAAAATTACTTTTGAATATATGACTTAGGAGTAGAAAACCACTCTTCTCAACCAACATCGATAACGTATTGAAATGATTTAGGCAGTGAAGTTTCTTGCCTGTAATAGTTTGTGAAAAGCCCCGTTTACTAAATTTAGGTACACGTGCTTCAAAATTATAAACTTTAGATACTTCATAACTTCCCCAAACTGTTCCAAAGTCGATTTTTTTGTGTATCATGTGAACAAACGTTCACGCGAATTATTTCTTTCAAAGTCTTTCATAACGCTCAAAGACTTTCGTAAGGTTCAAAGACTTTTATTGATTTATTTTTGCCAGTGCCAGGTATATTTTTGTTTTGCTTGTTAACATCGTCTAAATGTTATTGGATATTTACTGTAAAAAAGAAAAACAGAAATAGAGGTTGTAATAGAGACTTACACGAGCATTGAGCTGTATTTCTTAGCCGCTGGTCATATTATCTCATTTATTCCTAATTGGAGTTTTCTTGGCAGTAGCTCGTACTTTTATGATGTTTCTTTTTCTAGTTATGTTCTTAGGATAGACAGTTATGATCATTACTCGCCTTGTTTTACTCGTAGGAGTAATTTTTATCATTCTAAAGTGTACACACCCACTTATGTCGTGGTTGTACAGTCTTTTTCAGCAGGCTTCAATTCGAAATATTGTTCCAGACATCTGAGTCCCAATTCTACTAATTTTTAAGCAACGTTCGCATTTGCATGTCAGTTGCAATCTGGCAAAAATGTATGGAACTTAAGGCTTTTTTGACAGATCGCAAAGCGAATGCAAATTTTGCTTAAAAAATAGTAGAATTAGCCCTCTGAAAGGTACCTTCATAACAAGGTTATTTTTATATAAAAAAAATTTCATGATATTTTTTGGTCGAGTTTAGAACTTTCATACCGAGACTCCTCTGTGCTTTGGAAAGCAATTCAAGCCGTTGGTCTCCTCTGCCATTTGTAGATCATAGACAGTCGTTTCGAATACTCAGAAGCCAGAAAATTTGCCACCAGGCTTACCAAGTGGTATCGTATTACCCAGTTACTGGGTTGTGAAGGTTAGATAGGCAGTCGCCATGTAAAATACCGGTGCTCAGCTGCATTTGGTTAGACTGCAAGCCCACCCCATTATAGTTGGAAAAAGGCTAAGTAGGTTGATTGGCGCAATATTTCTTATTCCAAACTTCTTTTTTAGTCGCGATCTCAGTAGTCACCCTTTTTAGGGCTGCACCCCAGGCATATAATTTTGTAAAAGATTCCATCCACCAATTCTTTTATCTTTTCCTGTAATAGTCATCAACATTCACACTCGCAAGCTTTTGTTATGTCATTATTGGCCTTTGCCCGCGGCTCCGCCCGCGTGTATGCCTATGTCTTTCTCCATGTCCCAGACTGTATATATATCTGCCAAATTTTCATGACGATCCGATCAGCCGTTTTGGCGTGTAAGCTTAACAGACAGACAGAGTTACTTTCGCATTTATAATAATATTAATAGGGAAGTAGGGCTTTTTCCTACTCCACTTAGCTTCCAAAATCCATTTAAAAGGCCTCACCTATTAATATCTGCTTCATCTGCATAGATATTTTCGTTAATATGTGAAGCTGAAAGACTTGTCACTATACGAGTATTTATAGTGTCAGCTTGCCCAAAGCTTCGAGCCCATTGACCTCATTTTTGCAGTTGACTTTAGCATGTTGGCGGGGATACTTAGCAGCTGACACTTACCTGTTTTTATTTCGAATGTTCTCATTCATTTTGGAAGAGACGTTATATAATTGAGTAGAGGAATGATAATTTTACAACTAATCGAGATGAAGACTTAGGAAGGATTTTTGAAAATCGTGCCCATTTTGCATTAATTACTTAACACACACACTTTTGCAAAATGGGCACGATTGCAAAATTTGCAGTGGGAAATAGCACCATACAACTTTTATAAATTGTACATTGGCTCGGTTTTGACCACAATCTCACCGAATGAAATGCAATGATGTGGTCAAAAATAGAGCAAGCTTGCCAAGACGTAACCTATTCCGTCTTGCTTTTTTAAGGTACATGAATAAGTCTATAGACCCTCGCCTTGTTCTTACCAAGCCATCATAGGCGTCGTCTCATTTGACACTTACAAGGTCACGGATTTCCTTATCTCAAAGTGTGGCGCCGTATTCAGGAACCGCCTATCTCGTACAAATGACTTTGATCCTTATTTGAACATTTCTTGATTAGGAAGTGCCAAGCACAGCGTTTGTTCAAACATTCATGAGTAAGATGACACTATCCTTTAAAGTTCTATATTTAGCCGTAAACTATACAGTGGTTTTGATGATGATGAAGGTATTCGCATTTGAAAAGAAATCATCACTTCAATCTATGAAATATAAACTAAAAAGAAAGAAAGAAGAAAGAAAGAAAATCCTTTTATTCCGCCAGAAATGACGCACAAACAATAAAAACAAAATTAACTAACTAAAACAATAAAAACTGTTTCACTGCCAATCTATGTCAGGACCGGACTTAACTACCACGAGTCTCTGGTCACGCCATAGACGAAGCAAAACAGTTGTCTATGGCATGACGTCCGGCACCGACTGTCGATCTCGATTGACAGTGACAACTGACAACAAAAAACAACATAATAGCAAAACAACAACATAGGTAATACCAAAACAAACATGTTAAAAATTGACAATTTACAAAAAATACGAATAATCGTGAATAAATAAATAAAGCAAATAAATTCGAGTTGTGCGTCGCATCCTAGCAAGAATCGGTGGTTGCTCAGCATATGCCGCGACTCTGGACTCTGGACAAGTCCAACAATCAACGGCGCTGATTTTCAGCAACCACCGTTTGAGTGACATTATGGTGTCCCCCCGCGAGTGCAAACAAAGCAGGTACGTTCTTAATATTATATAAAACACCATTATTAACAGTTAAATACTTAGATTAATCGAATGATAATAATAACTATTTTGTACAAGTCTTAACTAAAACAAACATACATATCAGTACCAACATTCCAAAACTAAAAACAAATATAGTAAATAACATTACACAAACACAAATACAATATTGTTTAAATAAACTATGTATTCATATAATAAAATAAATTATCTAAAAATCTATCAATAACCACAATTCTTATTTTTGCAGAAACATTCTGTAACGATTTTAGACAATACACCATCCTTTACACCATAGTATGATGGCGGGCAATGGCGGCCATTTGCATATTGGCTTGGCAACAGCAGACATTATTTTACCGCAAATCCTATCTTTTCCGGCGAAATCCCTGTACACCAAGTGGAGAAATCAAATAAGATTGTGTATATAATATGTACAAAATGAGATGAGGCGTGTAAACTGTGCTACTATGCTATGGTATTAGAGGCCGAATGGGACGCGAGTCAATCGGAACAGTAGTCGAAAGAGACATGCGGGAACCCGACAACGCCCAAAAAAGACCCTCAACATCCATGTTTCACAACAAAAGACTGCCAATTATCACACCTTGAGGTCAAGAAGACCGATTTTGAAGTGAAGGATTCAGCCAGAGACCACCAGCACTGGGAAGACTATATCCATTGCCTGTAGGCCATGACCCAACAGGTAAGCTAAAAAAGAGTTCAATGTTGTCTGATTTACATTACAAGCTATGTGGAACTACAGATGCAAAATAATACTATGTGGATAAAATGACGAACGTACCACGTAGCATATTGCTACCGATTACCTTATATCAAGATTCTGATGACGGAGATATTTGGATTCCAAAGCAAGATCATTACGACATTGAACTGAATATCCCCGTCAAAAAGTGAGAGCAACCGTTCAGATTGATAGCAGTACTGAGAAATCTACAACGCTAGAAGCGTTTACGTCAAAGGCTTTTGGCGTTCGATTCCACGAGTGGATAATTACAGGCAGGTCACTAGTTAGTTGTCACTCGGTACGGAATCACACTGAAACCTTTTTAGATAACGCTTTATAACGTGACGCTTTTGAATTTGATATAGCTACGTTATTGAGATGAATTGAGTAAGTATAGGAAAGGTTTGATAGCTGTTATGAATTCTATTTATGTTATAATGTCGTAAGAATAATTCTATATAACTACCTACTAGCTGCTGCTGTAGCTTCTCTCACGTGTTAGTCAGAAATCATATCAAGGAGGCATACCTACTCCTGCCAGGGTTGCGGATTATGTTTGAAAGAGTCACCACGGCCCTGGCACGCAAAGGGCACTAGGAAGAGCACGGATGAGTTTTAGTTAGTAAGAGTTTAACACTCCCTCCTGCTCCACCTAGAACGGAAGTTGTCATTTGATGATTTCCCATCCATAAAAAAAAAAGGGGAGAAGAATCATAATGACTGGGGAAAGGGGGAGAGGGGAGGGGGGCATACTCCCGAGATACAAAGTGTCCTAATCCAGGAGGTGTGTGGTCTACCCGTGTGCCAAGTTCTAGTTAGGATTTATCTAATAGGTTTATTGCATCTTTGGTGTTATTGTAAATTTTAATGCCAAAGTGTCACAAAACTAAATTTTAGAAGCTGTTATGAATTAATTTGGCTTTACTTTTACTCAATTAACCACAAAAATCGACTTCGACTTATTCTGAAATAGATAAATTCATTTCAACTGAACTGAACCTACATCTATTTTCAGCGTACCAGCATAATCCGTCTAAAACATAATCCAAAGTAAGATAAGAATATTCTAACGCGACTTAGCAATATTTGGGTCTCAAAATGTTATTCTGAAGAACCTTTGAAGGATAGAATATAATGTTTTGTCAAAGGCTAGATATGAATCTGTGTAGAGCACTTTAATCTTTTGAGATCGATAGAGTTAAGTGGACCTTTTAGTAAAGCTAGATTTTCGGATAGCAAGTTTTTGGTAATGTGGGTTAAATCTTGTGAAAATGTATACAGTGTTACATTTATCGTCGGGCTATGGTGCAAAGTTTCTACAGACGATATGCAAGTGTATTTTTTTAAATATATAGACCAATAAAATTCATGGAGTTATATCTATATTGTGTACTGCACATTTAGTTTAGATAGTGTTAAAACCATTATAAGATGAGTTCGCATTTCTGACCATCTTTAAAGAAACATCAGGGCCTAAACCTGGCCCTGGACCGCCATTCAATCGCTTTCATAGTTTTTAACTAAATACTGTATAGTTAAGTAGGTATTTCTTTCATATATGGCATATTATTGTAGGTACACTTTTATGTCCTGTGTTCTTTGCAATTTTATTTTTGACAAAAGTTTGTAGTCTTTGGACGCATCAACTGGTTTCATTGCATAACGATAAAGTGCTACAATTACAGCTTCAGAATAACTAGTTATCCCAAAACGTCCAAGCTCATCTTTGACCCTCAAATCAGTTCTAATTTCATCTTGATTTAGTGACGTCAGAGACTCGTCCCCGTTTATCTTGTATTCTGCCTCAATTCGGGCTTTATTTTAGCTATCTGTTACTTAAGCTTTCATATCACTAAGTGGTTTTGCTCCTTCTATCGTTTTAGCTTCATTTACTTAATGTAAGGCATTATTCTTGCTGTAGTTTTTGGAATTGAAGTATCATTTTAGTCTCTTGTGGCAATACATTATATTTTAAGTTCACCTTATTTATCTGTGTTATCAACACAGATAAATGAGGTAAAATTATTTATCTGTGTTGATAACACAGACTCTTGTGATTTTAATTTGACATCATGCTTAATCATCATCATTATCATGCTTATTATCTCAGTCGTACTTCCACGACATAGCTCTATCTAAAGTAATACTAATACAATCGATCCTGTGATTCCCAAGTTAGTTTGTCGGTATACCCACATGGTCGTTCAATCTGCCTACCCAGCTATGTTGGGGTCGGGTACCCAGCTAACAGTCTAACCGGATGCAACTGAATACCAGGATTTTACATGGGGTGACTGCTTATCTCAACTTTACAAACCAGTAACTGGGTTCAACGATACCCTTGAACAAGACTGGTACACCCATATGGTCATGACTCAATATTCCTTCCTAAACATTGTGATATCGAGCAAGTCCCACGTTCTATGACTCATTGACTGCAGTTTTGTGGGCGTTACACTAACAATTTGTCACTACTTACTATTGCGATTTAAACTCAACATGTTACGAAGAGGCGAAGTGCCAACGGAATATTGGCACGGCCCAAAGTTCTGCCTACGCTTTATGGTGAAACAGGCGTGGCGATACACATAATTTTACCCGTAATTGGAGCAAAATTTGAAATCATATTTCCTGTTCTCGGGCTTCTCATTTTCGAAGTTGTTTTTTGGACTAATTATGTTTTTGCTTTCACTGCACTGCCATAAAGGTCCATTAGTCTCGAGATTTTCCTTAAAACAAGAAGATTTATTTTCATAAAACAACTTTATCTCGCTGAATTTGATGTTATTATTAGGAGCAATTACTTCAGGGAAAAACACCATTGAAATTAAATTATATTACGAGTTTGTTTATATTCATACTGGTATATATTTTTTTTACTGTGCCAAATGCTTAGAAAAGACTAGCCTGTTAAAAAACTTATGAAACGACCAAAATGTTATTTTTGCTCATTTCATGTATTTTTTTACTATGACCGCACCATTAATCTTGTTTCTTGTTCCTTTTTACACACTAAGATTTTTTCTGTATCGTGAGTGCGTTTACAAACATAATTATAAAATCAAATACACAAACAGCAATATACAAGTAAAAACGGATAAACTTTACGATAATGACCACATACATTTCATAGACATTGTAGCACTATTGGTAGCAGTCAACGTAGGAAATTTCGTTATTATGGTCTCGTGAGCGATGAAAGTGCACACAGACACGAACGTTCCATTTTCACACTCAATTTGAAGAGCCGATCTCGCAGGCACCCTGCAAATTGCATGGATATCTCTGTAGAAGAGCTCAGATGACTATATAACCAGTATCTGTTGTTTGATAGATATAGGTAAGTCTTAAATGACCATCGCTGTCGTTATTTCAATTAACCGAACAGCATTGTCATTTTCATCCACAGCTCAGGTTTAACCACTGCTGGAAATTGATCTTTTTTATGCCCCAAGCAATGGCAGAAATGATTAAGAAGTTCCTAGAAAATAAATATGCAGTTTCTGTTTTTCGTTAACTTTTGATTGGAACAAAAAACATGGGACTTCAAAGCAAGTTGTCAGATATGTGACTTGATCAAGTATTCATCCAACAGATAATGTTTAGAGATGTTTTATTTATTTAGCCCTGATAGTTACATTTTCTGACCACACCAACCATATTACAGAAATTGAATAAACTTAGATACTAAAATAAGCTACAGGATACCTCTAACCCCAAGCAATGACCATTTTTATTCCATTCCTTGGCCTAGTTCCGGCTGCAAACGGAGCCGCATGCGTACCAAGTGCTGAGTAGAGTAATATATCCTATTTTCCTTTGCGTCAAATCATATTTGACGAGTAAACGAAGCGAGTTCAGATTGTCCTTCTATGATTTGGCTTTGTCGTACGAAGTTCCTTTGCGTTTCTTTTTTATTACTAATATTTTATTCATATTCCGTTTTGTCAAATGGCTGAATAGAATCCGTGTGACTGTGATTAAAATCTTTGTGCTTTTGGTATCTTACGTTGTAAGTAGACGTAGGTACAATTATTATAATCTATTTCAAGATGGAACTATTTTGATCCTGAATACAGAGTTATCAATTAAGTTATCAAAAGCTTCTTAACCTGTCAAGCGCCGGACATGTCAGTTGCTATGTTATAACCTTATCTTGGTACCACCGCCTTCTTAATCATCGTCCTGTTGAATATGCAAAATTGTCTAAATTGTGTTCATTATGTACCTAGCTTTCATCCATACGTCTCCTTATACCGTCATAACTTTAACACTGACTTTAATTTTATTGAAAATCTTTTAGGGCTGAAAATGTTTACCTGCTATTTGGGTAAAAATACAATTTTTACGATGCTATTAACTGTGACATATAAAAACAGCATTTAATTAAATTAAAAAAAACTATTTACCTAATACATAGTTACTACAACCAATAAGAAAATAAATGCCATAGTCATCCTCTTTCATATACCAAAATCCATTATCCAATATTGCTCACTATCTTCCTTAACACTACCTTTCTTATCGGAGCATGACGTCACAAATTAATATCATGATCCCACTGACCTGTAGTAATCCTTCGTCTATTATGTCACTACGGAAAAGAGCCGTTCCATTTATGGAACACAAATTGGTGGAAGGCATACTATAATTTTCTGAATTGAACTCGTAGGTACAGGCCGATAAACGCTGCGGCCATTTTTTCTTCGAATTCTGAATGTTTTATGGTAATGGGTTCTTTAAAGTCACGTCGTCTAAGGAAAAATAGTGTTCGAAATGTATTTTCTTTTTGTAACGGGTAAGACAAAGTGATTTTTTTAAATAAACAACAATATTGAGTTCCTTTTTTTTTCGAAAAAAAATACTTACCAATTGTCATTTGGTGTAAAAGTGTATAGCTTGTCGTATCTTATTTTTGTTGCGGATGTTCAATTTAAAACGTTTCTCCGGGACCTAATTTCACTATTTCTTAACTTTTCTGGTGGCCGCTGTTTATTCTGACTTTCAGAAATTAAAGTGGTTGGGAATAGCGTGACGGCTATATAACTAAAAAAAAACAAAATTAAGTATCATAGAACAACTATCGTGCTCATTTCGTGTCTGCAAGAACGTATAACAATAGCTCATTAGGTCAGTCTAGGTGCTGATAATTGCTATTCGTCATACAATTTTTCAGCACCACTAATAACAGCTATGTTTTTCCAGCAAAAACACGTAACTCCCGGAATCACAGGAACCCTTTTTTCATTCAATTAAAACACATTCTTTAATCCAAAGTTATTATGGCTGTAAAAATTGCATTCCTGTATTTTATTATGCTAGAAACCACAGCATGTGAAAAAACCTGCTTTTTTCTGTTATAAAATTCACAGCTATTCCTGTGGTGGTATTTTTTCAGTTCCGTTTTTGTCTCACTGCGGGGAAAGGTTTTTTCATACAAAACTGGAACGAGCAGTTATCACAACGCTTGCAAAGGGCTTGTTAGTGATTTGGCGTTCACTTGTGAAGTTTTTATGCACACCATAAAAACTAATAAATGATCGAATAACTTTGTAAATCATCATCAGCCTAGCCTTTTCCCAATTAGACTGAGATTATTATCACAATACCCCTTCGATGAGACCGGTTATTATCAGACTTTCGGGCTACTGACTACGCCTAACGACTGTCAGAGATCTACAAATGACAGCCAGGATCAACGGTTTAGGGCCTCGGAAGGTGGAGACGACGATATGATAATAAACCAAAACACTGGCTGGATTCCTGTTGCGGAATCGGTTCGAAAGAGTCACCGCAGCCCTGGAACAAAAAGGGCATTAGGAGGAACACGGTTGGGTTTTAGTCGGTCAGAGTCTGACACTCCCTTCCGTTCCGACCAGAGCGGATGGAGTCATTATTTTGACGATTTCATATCCATAAAACAATCTGTTTCATACGATTTTTACGAATATTTTGTCTTATATCACAGGTTTGATGTCATTTACTGCTACAGACTACTTGGAATTGTTAGAGTAGAAAGCATGGAGAAAAATAAGAGATCAATAAAAGTAAAACATATTAAAATTCTTTAGACACAGATAACTACTTACAAGACAAAAGTCTATGACCAGTGAGTGTAGCCAGTGATGAACTATGGACTGAAACGTGGTCGCTCACAATGGGCCTCATCAGAATGCTTCAAGTCACCCAAAGGGCAATGGCCTCTCCATTGCGCAATGCTCTGAGTTTCCTTGCGTGATTGTATCAGGAATGACGCTACCATGGTTACCGACAAATTGAAGTGGCAGTGGGCAGGGCACATTGCTCGCAGAACAGATGGTCGATGGGGCCGAAAAGTTCTGGAGTGGCGACCGCGTACCGGAAGACGCAGCGTTGGAAGGCCTACCAGACCTATAAGGTGGACCGATGACCTGGTGAGGTTCGCGGGTTGCCGACGGATGCGAGACGCACAGGACCGGTAGTTGTGGCGACACTTGGGGGACGCCTGTGTCCAGCAGAGGACGTCTTTCGGCTGATATGATGATGATGATGATGATGATGAGATACCTACTGACGAATTTGTCTAACCTACCTGTCCGGCCCCGGCGACACACCGGTGTGTCGCGAATTAATCGCGAATTTAATGTTTATTTACATATACATAAGATTTACTTTATATTAGGGAATTTTCACATGTTGGGCCAGAGTGGTTAAGGTCATAAATCTCTGTCATCTCGTACCTAAATAAGAAATCAAATTATCAAAAAGAAACCATAATTTTTACATACTTTTCTTTTACCCTATTGTTGTGTTTCAACGCGATATTTTATTTATTTTAGCTTACGTAATACATCATCGTATAAATAACTTACGAGATATTTTGTTTTCGTACCCTTGTCAATGTTGCGAATTTGTTATTTTGAATTAGGTCGTATTCTGCCTTGTATTTAACCGACTTCTAAAAAAGGAGGAGGTTCTCAATTCGGATGTTTGTATTTTTTTTTTTTATGTTTGTTCGGGCATAACTCCGTCGCTTGCCAACCGATTTGAAAAATTCTTTTTTTGTTGGAAAGGGTATACTTCTTAAATGGTCCCATTGAAATTTTATCAAAATCGGTTCAGAATTTTGGTTATTAAATCCAAGTAGCTGGAAAAAATATGTGGAAAAATCATCCATGTTTCCAGTGGTGTTGTTAGGTGTGGGGTACCACTAAAAAGTGAAAAATAAAAAACTTTTTTTAACTTTGTAGTGTTTTTTGGTAGTCGGTTTCTTTTTTTAACCGACTTCTAAAAAAGGAGGAGGTTCTCAATTCGGATGTTTGTATTTTTTTTTTTTTTTTTTTTTTTTATGTTTTTTGTGAAAAAAGTTTTTACATACAAAGATTTAGTACTTTGCTATGCTACATACAACGTCAATACCTCTTATGGGATCATTATACTCATCATTATGAACAACTTTTACTATGGGACTTAACCCGAAATCGTGAAAGCAAAATCAGCTGCTCAGGGCCTAAACCACCAACTCTTAAAGCGAAAGAGACGGAGCTATACAGGACGTATAGCTCCGTCTCTTTCCCATTGGAAGTAATATTAAAGTAATACTGCTTTAAGAGTTGGTGGTTAGGCCCCAGTACAACTTGTCAAGTTGCGCACATAAATGTATGGGCAGTCGATTTTCTTTTCGCAGTCTTAGTGTTGGTCCCATAGTAAAAGTTGTTCATAATGATGAGTACAATGACCCATTAAGAGGTATTGCGTTTATTCTGTTACTAGTTGCATACATTTGGACATTTCATATTACAAGTCTTTGTCTTTTTTTAACGTCTAATTAAATTCTTCGAAAGAAACTTTGCAAATGTCACGGGTAACATAAATATCGTTTGAACGTGAAGTTAAATAAGTTATTTAGTATGACATTTTTATTCTCTCGCCTTTTACTGAGATTTTAAAACATTTTCTACTGCGTCTTGGTTTTTCTCGGTATTCCAAATTTAATTTAAAAATACAGTCAGCGTATTATGTGTTAAAATATCCTCACAAATTTTAACTTTCAGTCTAGCTAGTATTACAATATATTCCGTATTAGAAAGCGGTAACACTGTTTAACCTGAAAAAAACTTGCTTGAAAAGAGAAGCTTTTTCTTACCAAGAAATTACCTGAGGAAAGTGTCGCTAAAGAGTTTATTTTTCTCGCAGATACTGGTTAAAATACTGTGTAACTATTTCCAGAGAGACTTACTGGCTGTTACAAAAAGCATTTTAAGTTGAACTAATAAAGATTGATATTGAAAAGCTCGTGGCTAAATAACAACTTTAAGGTTAAGCAACACTGATCGAGGTAGGTCCGAGGATGGATGAACATAAATTAAATACCGACATTTTTCACAATGCAAATGCAGGGCAATGCTCGAAGTTGCCTTCCGTGATCGAATCAGGAATAATGATATCCGCAAGAGAACCCAAGGTTACCGACATACCCCGTAGGATTGCAGAACGGATAGTCGATGAGCCCGAAAAGTTCTGGAGTGGTGACCGCGTACTGGAAGACGCAACGTTGGAAGGCTTCTCCCACAAGGTAGACCGATGAGGGTCGCTTGTAGCCGGTTGATGCGAGACGCACAGGACCGGTTGTTGTGGCGACACGTCTTTCGGCTGATATGATGATGATGATGACCCCTCACAGTCTCGGAAACAACGTTTAGCTTTTTGTCTAGGCTATCATTTGAAGATCTTTGCCCGAAAGTCTGAAGACCAGTATTACCAAGGGGTTACCTAGTTACTGATTGTAGAGGTCAGATAGGTAGATGTTCTTTGTGAAATACTGTTATTTAGTTGGATTTCAGGCTTGTTTATAAAAAGGCTAGGCAGAGTTGATGATTGTCACTTTTGTGGCACTACTTTTTTATTTCTTTTCTTTAATTGGAAAAAACGCTAGGCCATTTGCAGATTGATAAAAACCAAGCAATTATTGTTTGATTCGTTGACCTTAGCCAAGAATTAAAGTAGTTGTATAAATATATTTGTCGTAATTTACTTGTCCGTTGTTAATTATACCGCAGGACCAGGATTCAGAAATGCGAAACACCGATTTTAAACGTCCAGATCTGTAGTAAAGATATGTAAATAAGGCACTAAAACTCTCCTCGCATTTGGAACAACTGTTCAAAATGCTTCAGAACTTTCTAGAATCACTTTGACTTGTTTTCCAGAATTCACATCGAGTGTACCTTCTGAAAATCCTATCGAAAACCATCCGGCTCTACTATGCAGCCACGCCATAATGAGATTTTAATTACTTTCCCACCTTTCTGGTTCGCTACTCTACAGTGCTATCAGGATCTTTCTCCTTATTAATATTAATTGCTAGTTTATTTTGCCAACAAAATCAATAACTGTGACCCAGTTAAATAATCTTGCCATTAAGGGTAGGTGTAGACGGGCCATAAACTGCAGCGACTATATATCGCTCGCCACTTTGATGAAAACCCTGCAAGCATACGATACTTAGCCACATGCTTCTCTGTTATTTTCTGATAACTATCGTTGCGGGATCTAAGACAGATGTATCGTTTCTCAAGAACTAATAGCTTTATTGTCTCGTAGCTTTACTGGCGGTATCACTGTTGATTCTAGGTTGAAGTAGTCTTAAATTTAAAAGTTGCCATCATTTTCATTTTTTTTTTTTTTTCTATAAGTAGTCCGTCTGAATAAACCCTAAGGTAACTCATTCCAAAGATAGGCCAGCATCCGAGATTTGCAATTCAGCTGCTATTTTTGGCTGAATACTAAGCCGAAAGTCAGGCCAAGCTAAAGTTTGGCGCGATAAAACAGCACTTATTTAAACTTTTGGCCAACGATTAAAGTTTTTAGTATGGAAATAGATGTTTAAGCATCAAGTTGTTCTTACTAATGTGGTTTCTTAGGAGACAATTTCGTTTTCGGAAATGAGTTTTCGTGATATTTATGGATCGCAATCTGTCACTTTTCTGTAGACTTCAGTTTTATATTGACAATTAATAATGTTCTTGAAGTAGCTGGAATCTCGTTAGAAGTTTTAATGGGATATTTTTGTCATTATTCCACTAAGCATTTCGGTACATCTATCCGTATAAAATGAAGTCGCATAATTGATTTATCTGAGGGACCGTGTTTTTATTCCTAACTTACTGTAAAATTGATTTTGTTGCAATCATAACCATCCAAATAAAAAAATATTTTGGAAGGTATATTCGTATGTGTTTAAATCTGGGTTTTATGTCAAGTCATAAAAACTTGTGCAATGCTTGAAAAATTAACTTTGCTGTGCCCGACAGGGTTCATAAATGATTCGATGTTTTAACATACCAACTGTTACATGTACACATTATGGAATGCAATAATAATAAGTTTGTTAACTAGAAATCAATTTGCTGTGTTGGAATTAGAATCAGAAATATAAAAAAATAAATATTATATATCAGCATAGTTCATAAAAATTATAGCAGAATAAAGATATAAAAAAAGGATTCAAAATAGAACAACTCATTAAAAAACCTTGCAAACGACTTCCCAGCGTCTGTCACTCGATATAACTCCGTTACTGAAAGGGTTAAAATCCTGCCTTCAGCCAATATCTCTCGCAGAGAAAATTTAAATAAAACAACAAAGAAAAGCTTAAGAATACAGAGGAGGATTAAATCAACATTGCACATAATCTGGGACACTCAGAAGCCTGATTGCTGGAAGAACATAATAAATATTTACGCCCTTCTCGGCTCTTAATAAAATTAACTTATATTAAGCTCAGTTCGCATCAAAAATGCAAATATTTTCCTATAAAATCTGAGTCTTCGTTACAGTAGATAAGGTTATGGCTTTTATTTTATCAGTTTTAATATTCAAATTATTATGGTCTTTCGTTTAATGCAAAACGACAGTAGTATATTAAGTTCTATTACTCATGAGCATAACATTCAGTCTTCAATGTTCGCACAACTGAGACAAAAGCCTGAATGTCTCACCATCATGTGTGAGGTTATGGGCCAAATGGAACTAGTGCAGACTCTTGTATGTTACATGTCTTCAAATTTTTGTTTCTAAGATATTCCGGTTACCTTAGTACGGTGTATCTATACCGCCACATACGAAAAGTCATGAAAAATCTGCATCGCGGTATCAAAGTTCTCCGCGCAATTTGAACAACCATCGGACAGTTTCCCACCAGGGGGTCTACTCTCTAAGTTCCAAACCCGAACTAAGATGGAATGATAACACGATTCGACAGTTGTTCTTAGTTCGGGTTCGAGACTTATTGTAAGTCCGTAGGTGATACGGAGTAGAAAACGCCCGACACTAAGACTGAAACTACGGACTTCGGGCTTAGAGAGTAGACCCTCAGATACAAACACCCGTCTGGTCGAAGGATCCTTATTTTTTCAATAGAGATTTTCGTGACTTTACAACCTGTTTTGCATATCTCTATAATGGTCTCTCTAATTCACCGTGTTGAAAGTAGTGGTCATGAAATAAATTGCTAGAAGTATATTAGGTGTTTTGGTAAAATTGAAAAGTTGTTTGTTTGTGGCCATCATTTTAAAAGATTAGTTCTGAAATTAGCGATTTAAAAATCACTGATTGAAAGACACAATATTGTTGACTGTTGTAGGCCACTTTCTAAGCCAAAAACTGCAGGGTTTTGTAGCCACCGGAGCAAAAACGTTAGTTCCTGATGAATATTATTTTTCATTAAATTACTACACTGATCATTGATTTCATTGACTCACAATTCTTTTATCTCTTAAGAGTCTCCAATATTTTTATGACGGCACTCAGACCTAATGGCCGTTTCTTTATTAAATTAATACTTAAAAGACAAACGATTTGAATACCTCATTGAACGCAAAGAATGGGCCGTTAAAGAATAAGTCCGTGAAAAATTTCTGCATCTGCTACGATGATTTAGACCTGTGTAAAGAGGGCTTTAAGAGTCTGGTAAATTAAGAGGAGTACAGCTGTTGAGAGTAAACATGACGAAACACTAAAATCTAACTTTTGTGATGCTATGGTCGACACCAGATAAATTTGCAATAACGGTCATTGACAGGTGGATCGTGATCCTTTACTTTTCTAGTAATGAAAAACTATTAATAATTTACTGTCCGGACAATAAATTACTAATAGTATTGCCCTATTCTTAATACATCTTCGTAGATACCCGGGTACCTACGCATTAAGAAAACGGCAATATACTTAATTGCAAATTTATTTGGCGTCTACCATATAAGCATACACTCAGTGTGCAAATGGGATTTCTAATAGGCAAAAGCTACAATCATAAGAAATTTTTCGTGTTCATCTTCAGTGTAAAAAAAATATTGTGCAAAATTATATGCTTCTAGCACAAGAGATTTAGGCTGTGCTTTGTCTGGGTAACGAATGAATTTGATATTTTTATTAACTTAAAGTCAAAAGACTACACTGTGGTAGGTGTACAACAAATAAATAAGACTTAAAATAGAATTTTAGTATGGAAATAATAATGATGAGTTAAGAGGTATTATTGCGTTTATTCTGTTACATGTTGTATAGGTCCTGTGTATTAGTTTATTCTTGCCTTAGAATCAAATGCCTATCATTCATCTTTTTATTTACTGCTCTTGACTTTCGTTTCACTTAAGATTTTGATGGAGAGTGAAGAGCAGGACGGTACCTAAAAAGCTCCTTTTTTGAAATTTGAAATAAGCTTCTTCATTGAAGAGGTTTTCTAAATTGGAAATAGGAAGAGGGGAATAAACGGAATACTTATGGTATTTTGTTGAAGTGCTTTGACTTTTGTGATTGCATTTTGATCCCCTTGACAAATATATCTTAATGTCGATATTTTTATATCGTAAATAGTCGTTCTTGATGTTTTGGGTTTAGTCCATTAAATTTAATACTGAATTTTGCCAGCAGTGTTACCCGCGTGAAAGTCGGAAATTATCCCAAGGGAGCATACGTAAAAAGTTCTGTTCCATGGACATGTACAATATTCATTAACATCAGGTGTAGCGGTTTAGGCTTAAAAACGTAATAAACAAAACATAAAAGTAATTTTCGCAATTATAATATTAGTAACTATTAAAGATATTGTGTAAAGATTCTAGAATTGAAATTAATTTATTGTGTGATTTAAAAAAACATTTAGACATGTAATCTCAACTAATTCCAATACTGTATAAGGTTTTAAGAATCTTAATTAAACAAACGATTCAACACAATATTTAAAGCAAATAAATTGTAGAGTTTGCTTCTCTTTCACAAACCAAAATCAGAGATGAAACTGAAATAGCAATCTGACTCGAATTTAATTTTCACTGAAACGTGTGTAAATCCTAAACAATAATTAAGTTTCAAGTGTGGAATAATACCTGAGTTTAGAAAATTATTCTCGAGTGTTGTTTACTTACAATCTTTGAGAAAGATCTGCTATGTCGACGAAGAACGCACTTTTAGTTTAATTACTTCACCGAGATTCTCGTTTTAATTTATTCTAGGTTCATATATTAAGTTGGAGAAGACCGACTTTGCAGTTTTGTTTTCATTGCGGTTTACATTCCGCTGTGAAAATACTTATTCCACTATATTCTCTAATTGTAGGTATTTTTTGTTACAATAGCGACTTAGGCAGCGTTTCCAACAGAGATGGACGAGAATGCGTAGCGAGGGATGTGTTGGTTAAGAACCAATAGAATCGCGAATATAATGCTCAAACCAGAACTATTTTTAAGTCAGAGTTACAAACGGTTTTTTTTTTCATCCTATACTGTTACACTGCTGGACAAAGGCCTCTCCCAACTCCTTCCAGATATAGATAGATAGATAGATAGATAGATAGATAGATAAAACATTCATTTGATGCAAGTAAAGAAACACGGCACACAAAAGAGTTACACAGATTATGAAAAAAAAAAAAAAAAAAAAAAAAAAATATTTTTCCCGAGCCACCTCGAACCAACTCTTGCAGTCTAGGTCGTCTCGCTACTTCTTCCTAGGCTGGCCATGGCGGCGCCGTTCATCCACAAGCACCCACTTTGTGGCGACCAAGCGGTTACTGTGAATTCGGCTGACGTGACCCTTAAAATTTTATTTTAACTTGGCAACCTTTTTTCCTACGTTTTTGATACCCATTTTTCAGCGCAGTGTGTCGTACAAGAGATTGAATGAAAGAAATATTTTATCTTCAATCTTCTAATTCTTAATGGGTGGTCCTTAATCAAGAAGTCGCCTAAGTGAATAGGTTACTTCTGTGTAAGCATACTCTTGACCATGTGAGGGAGAGGCAAACCTCACGCTCAGCCCCAATTGAAGAAGATGGCCCGGCCGGGCGTCGGGAGTCGCAGGGCGATTCCCGGCCAACGAAGGCGCGGGCCCGCGGACCGTGGCTCGGCGTCCGATCAGAACCAGGCCCGTGTCGACGGCACGTTGTCTTCCACGCGCGCCTCAAAGAGATGTCAGCATAGTAGTCGGGGCCCGCTAGGGCTAAAGCCTGCCAGGTTTACGGAATTTGTTTCGGAGAGTCACCACGGCCCTGAAACGCAAGGGCATTTGGAGGAACACGGATTGGTTTTAGTCAGTAAGAGTCTTACACTCCCTCCCGCTCTGCCTAGAGCGGAAGAAGTCATTTGATGATTTCCTGCTTTCCAGCAGGTGAGATGGTGGTCAAACGAGGTAAACAACAAAAAAAAGTTTGAGTCGAGAGGAGAGACGAAGTTTTTTCAAAAGCACATAAAATATAGATGTCAGTAATGTGGAAATGTTGATAAAAGCTTCAAGCATTAACATAGTAATTTTTAAGGCTTGCCTGTCGATAAAAGCCCTAGTAACAATTTATTTATACACAGTTTCTTTGGTATAATTTCATTGAACAGTATTGTTCTACCTAGCAAATTGAGTTTTAATTACAACAATGTACCCTCGCTCAAAACTTTTCGATTATTACTTAAGTAAATCGAGTTTCTGTTGACTTTATTTTCAATTAAATTAAATTTAGTTAGTATCGGAAAAATTGATGTATGACCTTTCAGCCAATAATTTGTTTAAAAATTTCAAATCATTACAGTTTTCTTGTTATATCGCGCATGACGGAATTTAGATGTTTTGAACTTTAACCATTGAAAAAAAATAAGTTAAGTACTTAATAAATCTACTTTGTTGAACAAAGTAGATTTATTAAGTACTTAACTTATTTTTTTTTTGATAAACGAGGAATTATGTTTGACCTACAATACATTCAAGGTTAATTAAAACGATGAATCGAAATAAAAAGAAACTGTTTTAGGTTTGGACCTCGAACGGCTGTCTGAAAATCCACTTACGATAGTAGATCAGAAATTACTAGTAAACTAAACGAAACTTATTTATAAGAAAACAAACTGAGGTTAATCCCATTTTCTGTGAACATTGTATTCTATTTTTATTTACGCTCTTAATTCTTTTTATTTACTACACAATACATTTTCAATTAGCAACAGAAAGTACTGGGAGTACAGAAAAAAACAAGAGGTAATGTAATTGGCGAAATAACTTGCGCTTGAACGCAAAACTAAGCTGTGCTCGGAATAATGTCGCTTGCACAGGAAAATCAGACTAAAGTCCTTATAAGTGCCATGTTAGCTAACTAAGTTTTAGCGTATCAGAATTATTTAGCGTGTTAGAACTTGTGAAAGTTTGAGGGAAAACTTTTCATTTAGATTATAAATGACAATATTTATTAAAACTTTGTGCCAGTACAAAAAAACACTGGAAAGGCGGACTCAATGCGAAGATACAGTTTTTTTTATAATATTGTATAGTTAACCTGGCACTTTGCCCGCGATTTCGTCTGCCTACATTTAGTAGGTACAAACGATGTTTTCCCTTTTTACCTCCATAGAGGTTCATCATCATCTGCTTAGCCTTTTCCCAAGTATATTGGGGTCGGCTCCTAGTCAAACCGGATTCAGCTGAATACCAGTATTTTACGTGGAGCGGCTGCCTACCAGACCACCACAACCCATTAACTGGGTAACACGGTACTTCTTGGCAAGACTGGTGTCAGATTTTCGGGCTTTTGACAAACCATAACGAGTGCCAAAGATCTCCAAATGACACCCGGGACCAACGGCTTAACGTGCTTTCCGAGGCACGGAGGAGTTTCGGAATGTTAAGATGGTCACCCATCCACAGACCATCCTCGGCAAGCGTTGCTTAACCTTGAAAATCGGTCCGTGTGGCTGTTATAATATTGCCGAGGTTATATTACCATAAAACCAAAAAAAAAAGCCTTTCATGTTCAGAATCCCAGTTCATTCGGCCGTGCGTTGATATGTTATTCAGTCATTTCAAAAAGGCAAGCAAAGGTTCAGAGGAGCCCTATGCCCAACAGTGGACGTCTTTCGACTGAAAGTTTATGATATGCACTGCGATTCTATTAACATGTTGAAGTGAAAACTGAGGCTCAGTGAACGACAAGTGAGCTGTCAAACCATACAAGCAAGATGGAATGACAGCTCACTTGTCGTTCACTCCACCTAAGTGTACACGGTGAGATGTCGACAGAACAGATAAGCTTTTTTTCTTACGGATAGGAAGTCATCCAATGACTCCTTCCGCTCTAGGTGGAGCGGGAGGGAGTGTCAGACTCTTACTTACTAAAACCGATCCGTGCTCCTCCTAGTGCCCTTTGCGTTCCAGGGCCGCGGTGACTCTTTCGAACAAAATCCGCAACAGAATAGACCAGAGGCCCTAGACAATATGCCATTCAATTAGCGAATGCGACTGTCGAAATGCCAAAATGTAGGCATTTGATCACGTGACATTTCGATAGCATCTGTCATTCCCATATATTTTTGACGTATTGACAATCGCCTTCGCCACGCTACCGTTGACAGAATGTCACTTGTCTAGAGCCCCAAGGCCTGCAGTCTCGACATAGATAGCGATCGCCTACCGAAAAAATTCGGTCGATAAGTCTTAAGGCCGCCCGTACACAGTAAATCTTCCCGCCCTGCTGGGATACAAGAAAATAACAAATAAAAGTCACTTCATAATTACTAAGTACAGTATCCTGCTGTGTTCGATTAAAAGTTGGCTGCAACAAGAAATGTTTTTGAAATAACAATAACGACAAGTTATCTTAAAACAAGTTAACTAGCTTATTCTATAGTTAACCAGTCACAACTTATTAACTTAAAAGCCACAATATATAACTTGATAAGCATCGATGCCGATCTTTCATAGGATACGTTGTGTAATTCAATTTGAGTCCTGGCTTGAAGCGATAAGCTCTATAAAATAACAATGTTTTAATACATTTTGCTACTATTTCCGAATAATAACTGACAAAATAAACTCCAATATGTATCAATATCATGATCATCATCAAAATCATACCAGCCGAAAGACGTCCACTGCTGAACATAGGCCTCCCCCAAGTGTCGCCACAATAACCAGTCCTGTGCGTCTCGCATCTCACCAAGTCATCGGTCTACCTTGTAGGAGGACTTCCAACGCTTCCGGTTTATCAATATAAGATCAAATAACTTAGCTACCAATGATTTTGATAGTTTGACCAACATTATTTGGAAGATCTCTATGAACACTCTTTTACATCAGTAAAAGGATTGACAAGCATTTACAGATTGATAGTAGATGATATTTTGATAGTAATTGAATTTCCAAAAGCCAGAAACAACCACTTGACAACTTGCCAGTGGACGTGTTTTAGAGGTAACGGAACAGAGAGTAAAGACCCACATACCTCCGTTGAAAAGGGAGGATCCTCCGACCAGATGGGTGTAGTCTGGTGGGCAACTGCCCGTCAGTTAATATTCGGGCTTTGCATATGTTCTAATTGCACGGTAAACTCTGATATCGCGATTTAGGGTTTTGTCCAGTTAGTTCGCGGCTATCGAGATAGATGGCGCTGCGAGTCTCATTTTGTTGATTCTGCTACGTTGATATTTTATGGCGGTATTAATGTCGCCTACAGTGTCACCCAGTAACTGGGTTGGAAATGTCTCACAGTCAATCTTTGCAACATTCTGGTATTCAGCTACATCTTGTTTAGCTGGAAGCTAAACACAACTTGGTTGAGAAAAGGCTAGGCTGATGAACACGCCTATCCATGCCACCTGGTTACGATCAAACAACATTTGAATTGTCAAAAGTATGGACAAACATTACTTACAATAAAAACAGGCCACACTTTTTAAGTACTTCAAGAACAGGGAACTATAAAAGAAAGGGAAAATAGCGAAAATTTTTAAGAATTTGAAATGCTTCTTTTATAATCACTTTGGTATCTTGTAGTGCATAGTGCTGACTCGAACAAGATTTTATTTCAAATTAAGATATATAATTATGAAAAAACTTTTATCGCACAATAATTTATTTTTTTAACCAGTGGGTTTCTTGAAAGAGGGCGTCGTGTTTGTCCAAAAGCTCGTTTTATCTGAAGAACGTTTGTCTATGTATATAGTTCAGAGTTCATCGGTCAAACAATAATTCTTGCGAGCGTTCTAAATTGCAATCGTTCGTTTGACCAGGAGTATTATATGCAATACGTCATTTGACCATCAAATCTTTAGGAAAAAGATCATTCTGGTAATCATTCTTCGGACAAGTAATTTCGGGCAATAGTGACGCATTCATCGTTAAAAGTACCTATTTAGAGAATACACGAAACTTACAACAATCTTAAATATAGCATCAAAAAACTCGTTCTCAACGCTGTCAGCTGGTAATGTGAACGTGTTTAGAGAATTCAATGATAGTTTTTCAAAGTATTCTTTGGTTCTATCTATATCTTACTTCATTGTAGTCTTAGGTCTCTTTCATCTAATGATATGATACTATTTCAGCACTTTGAAGGTCAAACAAAACCTATTAATAAAAACACATGAATTCAGTAACGTCTTGTAATTTTATGAGTAGTGAGAGTAACTTTCAATACAAAAACACTTTTTTTTCGTCGAAATCTACCATCACTTTACAAATTTAAAAAAAACACGTCCAGAATAAACCGTCGTTAATTTCTCGGATCAAAACCAATCTCGTACAAAACTCTTTTGAGCTTATAGGAGCAAAATTAAGCATAAAAATCCGGTTCTAAGGTGGGAATAAACACGGCGGATAAACATTGTCCGAACAAAAAAAATATTTTGACTGTAGAGCAAAGCTTGCGATGAAAATTATGTAGGCCAACCTCGTAAATGTTTTAATACGGAATTTTCAGTGGGTCCGAGTTGTTTCGTGAAATTCTTTGCTCGAGGAGAGTTTGTGAAACCTGTTATAATAATAAAACATTTATTTCAGACAGACACTATGTTAGCACGTTGTGGTGAATGTTTGGTTTAAAATATCATTATGTATCAATGGTAAAAATTTCAATGATTGTAAACGGGTCCTTTAATCGGCATGACAATGCTAGTCTTATTAGTTTTAAAATTAGAAGAAATTAAAAAAAAGAAGAGATGAAATTATTAAATAGAGAAAGTTGAATTTTAAGTTATCGAATGCAAAAGGCGAAAAAAACAAGCAAAGGACCAGCCAATGTGGTAACAACACGTCTTAAGTACACAGCAAAACCGAGTAAAACCGTACGAAATACACACAAAGTGTGCAAACAATATCATTATCATACTAATCTAAAATTAAACTTGCGCTGTAAACCCCGAAAAGGAACAAACGTGTTCATATACCTATCTAAAAACGTAGCAATGTTAAAGTTATTACAATTAATAAACCTTATTTCTTATATCGTCGTACAAGCTTAAATGACCCTAATACTTAATTCTATAAAACATTCCATACCTATCGTTCTAAAATTCAATTTAAAAATCGATTTTGATCTGCCAGCTCAAAACAACAAACAAATTCAATCAAAAAAAATTCAATTCAATTGCTGCGACAAATTCAATAATCTTAAATTCTTAAAACACAGCTGTCATCGGTATAAATTGGCGCCATTTAAAATAGAAATAACAAATGTCTCAAATACAATATTCATGTGTGGCTTAATAATAACAGCTGCAAGGGTCAATCTTCAAGGTTAAGCAACGCTTGCCGTTGTCGGTCTATGGATGGGTGTCTTTTATTTTATTTTTTACCGGGGGAATTCGTCATGGATATCGTCCGCGGGCGGGCGAAGGGTTCTGTCAGACTCTTACTGACTAAAACCACCGCGGTGTTCCATCTTCCACCTACGCCGGGGATTGCGGGAACGTACGCGACTTCCGTAAGAGAGTGAGGTGTGCATAACGAGATTCCTCCGTGCCTCGGGTCCCACCTGTCATTTGTAGATTTTTTTTGGCAGTCGTTACGGATTGTCGGAAGCCAGAAAATCTGACACCCGTCTTGCCAAGAAGTACCGTGTTATGTTACCAGGTAATGGATTGTGGTGGTATTCAGCTGAATCAGGTTTGACTGGAAGCCGAATAGCTAGCTTTTGCTCGTGGCTTCGCTAGCGTTAAAGTTTTATTTTCTGCTAAAAAATAGTAACCTGTAACCGCCTCCAAAGTACCACCTATCTCCGTACCAAAATTTATCAAAATCGGTTATGCGATTTAGGCGATGAAGGGTAACAAAAAAAATCTGCATTTATAATATTATTAGTTAGGTATTAATATCTAGTCTGTGATTGACCCATTACACACTGGAGATCCAGCTCTAGCGACAGTTTTAGATGGCGGTGGTGCGAGCAGGATGGGAGGTTCTGACGGTGCCCAATGTATTTGTCGAGCACTAGTAATTGGCAAAAAGTCCGTGGAGCCCAGCGGCCTTACCATGACGTGTTAAAGCGTGAGTCGTTCGAGCGAGAAGGAGGGATGGAGCTATACACCCTATATAACTCCATCCCTCCTTCTTGCTCGAATGCTCACGCTTTAACACGTCATGGCAGGGCCGCTGAGCTGATCTAAGCCCCTTCTCACCTCCAACGAGTTAAAAGCCTCTCTTGACTGCATACTTATTTACTTGGGGTTACAACGACAGAATTGGTTTGCAAAATCCAAGTGTAATTTTTATAAAATTCGCATGATGCTGAACTTGCAATCAGAAAAGCTTTCAGTATTTACCAAACTTGATGGAATTCCTAATTATTTTATCCATCGGTTAAAAAATTTAAATTTTCCACCAAAAACTTTAATAAAATTAAAATTGCATCCTGCAGCGGTGTTAATTAAAATTCCAGTCCAAAATTGAATACCAACAAAAAAAATACGATTAAAACCTGATTTATTAATTTGTTGGTGAACTTAACCAATGCGGGATCGAGCTGTCAAACGTCAAAATATTTACTATACGATCGTGTTTTGATGATCAATCAATATAATTATCATATTTAAATTCTTTCGTTAATGAGTGACTGAGTTATTAAGTGACTGAGTGATTGAGTGACTGAATGACAACGCACAGCCGAAACTACTGGTCTTAGAAAGCAAAAATTTGGCATGTAAGTTCCTTGGGGAGTGTAGGGGAGCACTAAGAGGATTTCCCGAAATATGGGAACGGTATATAATACGGGAAATGCGTGTACGAAGTCACGGGCAAAAGCTGGTTTTATTTGAATGATTCCAATAATAATCTCGAAGAGGACATAAACCCGGTGTATAGATTCCAGTTTCCTTAATGATTCTTTCGATCCAGTGGTTGTCTGGAAGAAATTGCTTTGAGCGATAAGACCGTCGCTTGTACCGTTCATATTTATGTTTCTTCCTGATATACGAGTATGAGCTTCTTCGTTCAGTGTTCCTAACCTACTAGAAAGTTTATGTCTTCCTATTGACATACTAAACGAAAGCTGGTATCTACGAGTACAATGAAAGGATGTCCCATTACTGGACTCCCCCATAAAGGAGTCCTTTTGCCTAGTAATGGGACAATGTAGCCTAATATTATTTTCTATTTTTATGTACTGGTCATTTTATCTCTCCACCACCTTTGGTTGACTGGTAAAAAATGACTAAGGCATTAAGTCCGCCTTTGTACCTGTATGGAGCTTGAAGTTATAAAAAAAAAAAAAATTGTGCTAATTTAGATGTAGTTAGTCACTATTAGTAAGGTTCAAATTTTACATAATTATACCCGACGCCCACTTGGTCCCATCAAATATTTATAATAGGCCACTTGATTTCAGTTATTATTATCTACAGCCTGAACTTTCCACTTATACGTTGATTATTTTCCACCTGAAATTATACCGATAACTGTCGCTGTGTCTTTTGTGTCCAAGATTGACCTTTTTTGTTTCCAGAATATCGAACTATTAGACTTGTTAATAAGGGTCTTAGATTTTAGGAACGTTTTTCTGTTACAGTTATATACATCTAAAATTGTTAGAGAAGTTGCTCACGGCGACTTATTGCATCAATTCAGTAGCACGATTCATTAACGCACCGCTGTTTTGCTACTTTTGGTCGGTTGTTGCATTTGCAAGCCACGACAGTAACGCTACAAACGCGTTACCGTTTTGGGCGACTTACGGGGATCTACTCCCTAAACCCGAAGTTATTAGTTTCGGCCTTAAAATCGGGCGTATACTACTCCGTATAACCTACGGACTTACTATTAGTCCCGGACCCGAACTAAGAACATCTGTCAAATCGTGTTGTCATTCATTCTTAGTTTGGGTTCGGGACTAATTTTAAATCCGTAGGTGATACAAAGTAGAAAACGCCCGACACTAAGGCCGAAACTACGGACTTCGAACTTAGAGAGTAGACCCCCAGGTACGGAAGTGATCCTACTAGAATCGATAGTCGCGGCGTCGGCCTAATCATAGGACCAGCGACAGTATCACGACTGTTTCGCGAACATGATTATTTGTTCCATATTATATTTATAGGTAGGTATAATATATCCGATAGTAGAAGCAGAATATTAGTCTACGTTTGATTAACCTAGACTGAACTATCGCCTGAGGGCTGGATTTCGAGACGCTTATGAATTTACACACGAACAGGTTACTAAGATCTTACTCACCCCACCAACCGTGTCTCCACGTTGTCGTCGTGGTGGGGCTTGCGTGTCTCAATGATCTTGGGGGCTTTGCCGGTAGAGCCACTCATGCCGGAAGGTCCCAAGTGAGAGACCAGACCAAGAGAGACACAAGAGGGGCACACCGTTCGGAGACTTGAGCAGTGTTCGGGTCCTCGGACGGTGTGCGTCTCATTGGCTTGCTCGCTGCTCTCTGGTACGCGTCTGATCATCAGACGTGACTGTGAGAGCAGCGAGCAAGCACCGAGAGAGAGGGGGAGAGGAAGGGAGATAGGGACCGCACCCTCAAAAAGGAAAATATGGACAGGCCTGCCAAAGAATTATTACCCCAGGGCGGTTCGGACTGCACAGCAGTCCGGGAATCCGCCACGCCTAGTGCGTCAAGCCCCTCGTATTCTGGGGGGGGCAACAGGGCTGTCCGCACTCCGCTTGCCAAGGGCAACAGTGGCCGAGGAGGCCCCCGATTCGAGTTCAAAGAAATAATCGGGTTAGATTTTAGCTCGCCTGACGAAGAGTCGGCCGGGCAGAGCGCGGGCGAAGGCGCGCTGCGCTGGGAGGAGGGCTCGCTTGAGCGTCGCGCGGGTGTAGAGTCGGAGTCCGAGTTGGACTCCGACGACCTGGCGACCATTAGCTCGGCGAGCCCTGTACCCGAGGGGGCGAGGGCTGCTGCGGAGGACTACAGGTCCTTCCGCAAGCGGCCCAGATCAGAGGAGGACCGGGGGTCGTCCGGCAGCGAGGAGGTAGCCTCGGCTCGCAAGATCCCCACCAGCAGGCGGGGCAAGGGCCGAGAGGGAGGCAAGGGGAGATTGCCCGCCTCCAAGGTGGCTGGTCAGCGAGCCGGGGAGCTCGTCGCTGACGGACGACCCCCCGCAGAGGGCGGTCGCAGGGCTCCTGGTTCGGAGTCCTCCGGCGGTGAGCCGGATGACCGGAGGGCCGGGTTTGCGGAGGTGGTGGAGGCCGCGCTTCGCGATGTGGCCTTGAAGAGGAAGCTTTCCTCAAAGAACAAGGCCATAAGCGAGGCGATGGCCTCCATTCTGGCGGCAGCGGAGACTAACCCAGGGGGGCCTCCGCGGGACGAGATGTCCAAGCTGCGGGCGGAGGTCGCCCGCTTGGCTGCCGCCACGGAGCGTCTCCAGAAGGAGAACGAGGGGCTCCGCGCAGACCTGGCCAGGCTCCGGGGAGCCGGCCCACAGGGGGCGCCTCAAAGGGGGCGCAGAGAGGACAGCCGTCCCGTGCCGCAGGAGAGCCAGGTGCTGGACCTGGTGCGGCAAGAGATGGCTGCCTTCCAGACGAGGTTCTCCGTCCTGGAGGGCATCGTCCTGCGCCCCCCGTTAGCGGCGAGTGGAAAGGCTGCAGGCCGGAAGGCGGCGTCGTACGCGGCCGCCGCGGCTGCCACACCGGGGTCGTCTGGCCAGGACAAAGGGTCCGGGCCCGCACCCGCGAAGCCGGTGCCGGGAAAACCGGACCCGGCCCCGGGAAGGAAGAGGAAGGGTGGGGTTGCTGCACGGACGGCGAAGGCTCCTGCGCCGTCTGAGCAGCAGCTCCCCCCGGCTTCCTCGCCTTCAGCTCCTCCCCCGGCTCAAGCCGAATGGCAAGTTGCCGGGGAGAAGGGGAAGGCGGGCAAGGCAGCCAGGGCGGCCAAGAGGCGAGAGAGGAAGCGGCGGCAGAAGGCGCGAAGCGTCGCGGCTGCGCTCCGCCCCCCGAAAACCGCGGCTGTAGTACTCACACTGCAGCCGGACGCGGCGAAGAGGGGCGTGACGTACGCGGACGTGCTCACCAAGGCGAAGGAGGCGATAAACCTTGGTGAGCTAGGCATCGTGGGGGGCCTTCGGCTCCGGGTCACCATGACTGGGGCCCGGATGCTGGAGATCCCCGGGGCAGCCAGCGGCCCAACCGCGGACGCTCTAGCCGAAAGGCTTAGGGCGTCCCTAAGCGCGGACGATGCCCGAGTGTCCAGGCCCACCAAGCGCATCGACATGCGCATCTTGGGCCTGGACGACTCCGTCACGGAGACGGAGGTGGTGGCCGCCGTCGTTAGGACGGGGGGGTGCTCAGCAGAGGAGGTGAAGGCGGGCACCCTACGTCCTGACAACACGGGCATGCGCACCATTGTGGTGAGCTGTCCCGTGTCGGCGGCCAAGACCATCTCGGAGGGCCGTAGGTTTTTGGTGGGTTGGGTTTCCGCGCAGGTCAAACTGCTGGAACCCCGACCTCTGAGGTGCTTCCGGTGCCAGGTGGGCCACCATGTAGGAGCTCAATGCACCTCGGAGGTGGACCGCAGCGGTCTATGTTTCCGCTGCGGTCAGCCCGGTCACAGGGCCGGCTCCTGCGACGCCGCGCCGCACTGCGCAGTCTGTGCGGCAGCTGGCAAGCCGGCCGACCACTGGGCTGGGGGTAGGGCCTGCGCCCCACCCGCCAAAGCCGGAAATCGGAGAAAGCCCTCCGCCACCGCCGTCTCCGCCGCGACCGCCGCCACCGCCGCCGCTTCCTCCGCCGCCAAAGCCGGTTCCACTGCGGCTGCTGCTACTGCAACAGCCGCAGTAGAGCCCCTACAACGGGCTCCGGAGGGGGCTGAAATGGAGTGCCAGTAATGGCCCCATTTCACCCCCTCCTGTTGAACGTCAGCCACTGCGCCGCCCAGGAACTGATGCTCCTGAGCATGGCGCAGTGACTGATGCCTGTGGACGGCGAGCAATGGGTAGCTCGCCGTCCGATCAGAACAGGCCCGGGTTGACGGCGCGCTGTGTTCTACGCGCGCCAAGCCAGCAGTCGTCAGCATGGGTCGGGGCCCGTTAAGGCCAGAGCCTACCAGGGTTGCGGATTTGTTCGAAAGAGTTACCGTGGCCCTGGAACGTAAAGGCACTAAGAGGAGCATGGGTGGGTTTTAGTCAGTAGAAGTCTGACACTCCCTGCCGCTCCACCCAGAGCGGGAGGGGTCATTTGATGATTTCCCATCCAGAAAAAAAAAAAAAAAAAAAAAAAAAAAAGATCTTACTCAAAGCATATCTGTTTCAAGCATTAGTTAAGAGAAACATATATGACCTCGTTTATTCTGAACGACTTTGTTCAGAATTTACGAGGCTGATGTGAGTTTTCACAAAAGCTTGTATTTTGAGAGATTTCACGTGATATTAACTTGGCTACATAGCGTCTACGCGAGGCGTATTTATTTTGTTATCATCATCTTTATCATATCAACCAGTTTTCTTCTTCCATTCTCCCCTGCCGACAGTCACGATATCATTCACTCACTTTTCATTCATGTTTCCTAACACAATCTGTTTCAACCCATCAATATTTACATTGGTCACTATTTTAGTGACATGCAATTAATTCCCCCTCATCACACGATTATGTCAAGATGAACGATTTCCTTTCAACTTTTTTGCCATTACCACTACTTTCAAACTTGCATCGGTCACCATCATCTGCCAAGCCTTTTCCCAACTATATTGGGGTCGGCTCCCAGTCAAACCGGATCCAGCTAAATACCAGTATTTTACGTGGAGCGGCTGCCTACCAGGCCTCGACAACCCATTTAACTGGGTAACACGGTACTTCTAGGCAAGTCTGGTGTCAGATTTTCTGGCTCCTGACAATCCGTAACGACTGATAAAGATCTCCAAATAACAGCCGGGACCAACGGCTTAACGTGCTTGCCGAGGCACGGAGGAGTCTCGGTATGTTAAGATGGTTACCCATCCACAGACCAACCTGGCAAGCGTTGCTTATTCTTGAAGATCGGTCCGTGCTGCTGTTATAATTTTTCCACGAGCTCCTCTCGGTGTGTGCATCAATGCATCGGTCATCAATGTAATGTAAAAAAGTCCTGATATAAGAACTCAAAAATACATTTTCCAAGTATCTAAATATGACGTAGGTATTATATATTTGTTTGTCTCAGTGGCTGCCAAAACTTAAAAAGTGCGCTGTAATCGTGAACAACCTAAGAATACTCTTTGTTTGAAACTAGGTATCTTTAAGACACGACTCTCTGATGAGAAAACGTTTGTTTGTGGTGTTTGGGAACTAACATTTCACACGTACATGTTCATTTGGGAAATATAGCCTACTGTTGTTTTAGTAAGTCTAGTGCAATGTTTTGTTTTGTTAAATAGTTGTATCATAATGTACCAATGCAAATGTGCGTAATTTCGATGCAAATTTTAAACGAAAGTACAAAGAGGTAAATGGTGAATATTGTATATTGGTATGATGAAATCTCTAAGTGCTGAGATTGCGGACAAGTGACATTCTGTGAGCAGTAGCGTGGCAAAGGCGATTGTCAAAACATCCAATGTATGCAATTGACAGACGCTGTCGAAATATCACGTGATCAATCCCTCATATTCTGGCAAATTGACACTCCAATTCACGGATAGAATGGTACTGTGTGTAGTCTCTGGCCCAATTATATTTTTTTTTAATAATTAGTCAGTGGAACAGACTACTTTTTATCCCAGAGAAATGCACAAACTTATGGTTTAGAGGGAAAAAACTACACAAACTACATAATTGTATTGTGTGTGGCGTTAACTTGAAATATTTTTCCGTAGAAACGTCTTTGTCCATTTTGTATTTTCTACGCACGACAACACAAAATATACCAAACAAATTTGTATACGCACGACTTACTCGAACTCAATGTGCAAACTGCCATGGTGCTCGAAGGAAATAAATCGTTCGTGCGACTCAAATTCGAACAAAAATGCGTCTGAAGTGCGGCTGGCTTAACCTTCTTTTCTTGTTATGATGGAAAATGAGCTGACAAAGCCAACCGCTTGCTATCTAGGGCCAGCTATATAGCCCTGGACAGCAAGCGATGACCCACTTAGGCCACAAAGGCTACCCCCATAATTATGTTCATCTGTAAAAGAGGCGTCGGAGGCATCGCCTGTCTTGTTTTTGATAATAGGAATCACTGAGGTCTTCATAAGCTCCTGGGGTAAATACGAATGTCCTAAGCACAAATTGTAGAACATTACCAGCACCCTGGGCAAGTGAGTACCCGCATGCTGTAGGTGCTCGATGCTGAGGTCATCGTGCTCTGGAGACTTACCTCGAATCATACTCTTAATGAGCTGAGCTACTTCTTTTATCTTAAACCTAAACCGCACTCCATCTTCAACTTCAGCATCAAGCCCCTGCCGCTTGTCTGGTAAGGGAGACTCAACCTTAAAACGTTCCCTAAACAACTCGGCAATTTGCTGGGGCTCATTTCTACCCTCAACACATGCAGGCACACACAAGCCAGTTTCCAGTTTCCTGGTATGTTTCCAAAAACGCTTGAAGTCCTTATCATTGTGGTGTGTGGCTAAGATATCCATTTTAATATGCTTAACGTTGTCTTGACACCACTTGAGCTTAGACTTAAAGCGCTTCCTGGATTCATACATGGTATTATAAATATCACCAGATTTGGGTTTATCATACAGCAACCAGGTCTGAAAGCTGCTTCGTGCCTCCAGGCGAGCCTTATGCACATTTGTGTATTCCATCCGATAACATGCTTCTGCTTCTGATGCTTTCTCAGTCTATTACTGCTACGCGCAGCTAACGTCAAAGCACTAACAATACTGTTATATAGTTCATCAATTATTGCATAATGGCACTCGTTACTACAAACATTATCAGCACATGAACCAAGTTCCATTGGAAAATCAATGTCCCTTAGTTTATTGTTACAGAGTTCACCATATAACCTAATCTGCTCAGCGTTTCTCTCACCCCATATCACTTCATTAAATAGGTTCCTATTACAATATTTTTTACTCGGTATTACCGAGTAAAAAATGTTGTTTCCCATGTTACAATACACTTCCAGCGGAAAATGATCCGACCAGTACACATCATAAAAACCTTAATCTCAGTCACACATTGCCAATTAGCTGCCTCCGTAGTCAGACAGTGATCAAGCCTTCGCTTACAATTGTTGTGACTTTCACTAACAAATGTGTGCGTATCAGTAAATAATAAAGTTTTCTATATAGAAAAAAGAAGAGAGAAAAAACCGGCCACTTGCGAGTCGGACTCGCGCACGAAGGGTTCCGTACCATTATCTATTAAATAACGGCAAAAAAATCATGTTTGTTGTACGTATTAAATATTTGTTTTATTTCAATTTAATTATTTATTTTTAAAGTGAATACATAACTAAATATTCTGTGAATATTTCAAGCGTCTGCCTGTCCCCGTTATCAATATCGAGCAAAAACGAGCAATAAAATCACGTTTGTTCTATGGGAGCCCGGTTAATATTAATTTTATTCTATATTTTAGTATTTGTTGATAATAGCGGTAACAGAATTACATCATGTGTGAAAATTTCAACTGTCTAGCTATCACGGTTTATGAGATACAACTTGGTGACAGACGGACGGACGGATGGACAGCGTAGTTTTATTAACAGGGTCCCGTTTTACCCTTTGGGTACGGTACCCTATGTATTGTCGCAGGATCTGACATGCATAATCTCTCTCATAACTGATTCCATCAAAAGAGACAAAAAACATTTCTGCCATAACAACCAAACTCTTGAAACTGGAGCAGCAAACAGATATGTAGTGATAGTACCTTCTACTTTATGGAAATGCAAGAAATGGGAGTAAAAGGTTGACAGATTGACAGGGAAGAATGGCAGAACCAATCTGTTTGCCTTTTTTTTTTTTTTTTTTTTTTTTTATAGCATGGGAAATCATCAAATGACCCCTCCCGCTCTGGGTGGAGCGGCAGGGAGTGTCAGACTTTTACTGACTAAAATCCACCCTTTAGTCCTCCTAGTGCCTTTCTTCCCAGGGCCGCGGTAACTCTTTCGAACATATTCCGCAACCCTGGCAGGCTCTGGCCCTGGCGGGCCCCGTCTCCGTTGCTGACTGCTCGTTGCTGACGGCGTGTTTGGAGTGAAACGCGCCGTCGACTCTGGCCTGACCTGATCGGACAGCGAGCTACCCATTGCTCGCTGTCCGCAGGCGTCAGTCACTGCGCCTTGCTCAGGAGCGTCAGTTCCTGAGAGGCGCAGCGACTAACGTTCGTCTGGAGGAGGCGAAATGGGGCCATTACTGGCACTCCATTTCGGCCCCCTCCCGAGCAGTGGCAGCGGCGGCGACGGTGGCGGCGGCTGCGGCGGAAGCGACGGCGGCGGCGGCGGCGGTGGAGGAGGGTTTTTCCTCGACCCGGCCCTGGCGGGTGGACCGCAGGCTTTGCCCCCAGCCCAGTGATCGGCCGGCTTGCCAGCTGCCGCACATGCGAAGCAGTGCGGCGCGGCGTCGCACGAGCCGGCCCTGTGACCGGGCTGACCACAGCGGAAGCAGTGGTCACTGCGGTCCACCTCCGAGGTGCAGCGTGCTCCCACGTGGTTGCCAACTTGGCAACGGAAGCACCTCAGAGGTCTGGGCTCCAGCAGTTTTACCTGCGCGGAGACCCAGCCCACCAAAAGCCTTCAGCCCTCCAAGACTTTCTTGGCCGCCGACACGGGGCAGCTCACCACTACGGTTCGCATGCCCGTGTTGTCAGGACAGATGGTGCCCGCCTTCACCTCCTCTGCAGAGCACCCCCCGTCCTGACGACGGCGGCCAACACCTCCTCCTCCGTAACGGAGTCGTTCAGGCCCAAGATGCGCATATCTATGCACTTCGTGGGCCTGGACACTCGGACGTCATCCGCGCCCAAGGACGCCCTAAGCCTTTCGGCTAGAGCGTCTGCGGCCGGACCGCTGCCTGCTCCAGGGATCTCGAGCATCCTGGCCCCGGTCATGGTGACCCTGAGCCGGAGACCCCCGACGATGCCAAGCTCACCGAGGTTGATGGCCTCCTTGGCCTTGGTGAGCGTGTTGGCATGCGTCACGCCCCTCTTGACCGCGTCCGGCTGCAGCGTTAAAACTACAGCCGCGGTCTTCGGGGCGCGGAGCGCAGCCGCGACGCCTCGCGCTCGCTGCCGCCGCCTTCTCTCCCGCCTCTTAGCCGCCCTGGCTGCCTTTCCCGCCTTCTTCTTCTTTCCGGCCACTTGCCATTCGGCTTGAGCCGGGGGAGGTTCAGAAGGCGAGGAAGCCGGGGGGAGCTGCTGCACGGCTGGCGCAGGAGCCTTCGCCGTCCGCGCAGCCGCCCCACCCTTCCTCTTCCTTCCCGGGGCCGGGTCCGGTTTTCCCGACACCGGCTTCGCGGGTGCCGGCCCGGACCCTTTGTCCTGGCCGGACGATCCCGGTGTGGCAGCCACGGCGGCGGCGGCCGCGTACGACGCCGCCTTTTTCCGGCCTGGAGCCTTCCCACTTGCCGCTAACGGGGGGCGCAGGACGATGCCCTCCAGGACGGAGAACCGCGCCTGGAAGGCAGCCATCTCCTGCCGCACAAGGTCCAGCACCTGGCCCTCCTGCGGCACGGGCTGGCTGTCCTCCTTGCGCCCCCCTTTAGGCGCCCCCTGTGGGCCGGCTCCCTGGAGCCTGGCCAGGTCTGCTCGGAGCCCCGCGTTATCCCTCTGGAGACGCTCGGTGGCGGCAGCCAAGCGGGCGACCTCCGCCCGCAGCTTGGACAGCTCGTCCGCTGGAGGCCCACCTCGGTTAGCTTCCGCTGCCGCCAGGATGGAGGCCAGCGCCGCGCTTATGGCCTTGTTTTTGGAAGATAACTTCCTTTTCAAGGCCACATCGCGGATCGCGGCCTCCACCACCTCCGCAAACCCGGCCCTCCGAACCCGCTCCTGTCCGGAGTCATCCGGCCCTCCGAACCCGCTCCTGTCCGGAGTCATCCGGCTCACCGCCGGAGGACTCCGAGCCAGGAGCCCCACGACCGCCATCTTCGGGGGGTCGTCCAGCATCCTTGGAGGCAAGGACTCTGCCCTTGCCTCCCTCTCGGCCCTTACCCCGCCTGCTGGTGGGGATTTTACGGGCCGAGGCAACCTCTTCGCTGCCGGACGACCCCCGGTCCTCCTCTGATCTGGGCCGCTTGCGGAAGGACCTGGGGTCCTCCGCAGCAGCCCCCGCCCCCTCGGGTACAGGGCTCGCCGAGCTAACGGTCGCCAGGTCGTCGGAGTCCAACTCGGAATCCGACTCTACACCCGCGCGACGCTCAAGCGAGCCCTCCTCCCAATACAGCGCGCCTCCGCCCGCGCTCCGCCCGACCGACACTCTGTCGGGCGAGCTAAAATTGTACCCGATCAGATCCTCGAAGGATAAGTCAGATCGGGGGCCTCCTCGGCCACTGTTGCCCTTGGCAAGCGGAGAACAGAAAACAACGTTGCCCCCCCCAGAATACGAGGGGCTTGACGCATTAAGCGTGGTGGATTCCCTTCCTGCTGTGCAGTCCGGACCACCCTGGGGTATACCTTCTCTTTCGTTGTTCCTGTTCATAGTGTCCTTTTAGAGGGTGCGGTCCCTATCTCCCCTCCTCTCTCCCTCTCTCTCACTGCTTGCTCGCTGCCCTCACAGTCACGTCTGATGATCAGACGCGTACCAGAGAGCAGCGAGCAAGCCAATGAGACGCACACCGTCCGAGGACCCGAACACTGCTCAAGTCTCCGAACGTTGTGCCCCTCTTGTGTCTCTCTTGGTCTGGTCTCTCACTTGGGACCTTCCGGCATGAGTGGCTCTACCGGCAAAGCCCCCAAGATCACTGAGACACGCAAGCCCCACCACGACGGCAACGTGGAGACACGGTTGGTGGGGACCAATCTGTTTGCCTAGAAGAGCTTATACATAAGAATTACAATGATTTCTGTCTATACAAATCGGTCGGTATAATAATAATAATATTGGAAATATTATCAAGTGAATCTGAAAACTAGTATTTACATGGATCTCCACAATCTAGTATCCTAACGTTTAACGGCCAAAATTAATAATATATCCGTAATCTACGATATAAATCGATCGCAGATATATACCAATCTATGGATCGATCTCCAATCCTAGTGCCAATATCGAAAAAACACAATCCATCTCTTGCTCAATCCGCAGATATCCGGAAATCCATTCCCTCTTGATCATTTTGTTTTATGCAAAATCCATGAGTATTCATCGTTAATTTATATATAATATAAAATAACTATGCATAAACAGGCTTTATAATTTATTGTAGGATTTCTTCTATTATCGACACATCTATTTACTTAAGATTTTAGGACGATTAACATCGAAACGTCGAGTTTAAAATGATGATAAATTCTAATGTTTCGGTTAAAATGGAACGTAACGCAAAAGGACCGGGACGCGATTTTTTGTCTGTGGTAGCTTGGCGGGTGTTTGTTTTTTATTTACAAGTGCAATTGATTTGACGCCGTGCTTGCCGCCAATATTAAGTTTCTTTGTTTGCTTGTTAGTTTATATATTAGATTTTGACTGATACGATAGAAAATATAGAAATTAACTGCAGTTTTCGATAACCTAAACCTAAATGTAAAGTCAGCATCATCCAGACTCTGCATGTAGTTCACCCTTTTAATTCTCCTTGAAATAGCGCGTCGGCATCGTAACTCTTCACCCGCTTCACTATCTGTACCTACTGTCCCAATCTGATAACTGTGCCAATACTGTCACTATCACTGCTGGAGAATATCGACACTGCCGTTTTTACAAACCAAATCCGTAAAACCAATGCTAAATCTGAGGAATTTCTAAGATTGCGATTGAGATTGTTTACACCGATCAAAGAAAACGTCAAATTCAATGGATAGGTTATTAACACGCACAAACTGTCATTTACGAACAGAGGTCAATCTATAATCCGTGATCCGTCCTCTCAGAGATAGCTTGGTTTTAAAGATCGCGATTTCAATCCACGGATAGCTTTTTGACACACTATATTATATATCTGGATTTTATTTTCGATCTTCAATCCAAAGATTTTGGATTAGATCGATTATTAATTTCGGGTGTAAGTCAACAAGAAATCCGCTTTAAATTTTAAACGGATCCTTTAATCTGCATAGATTCTATTTCATTCGCCTAGGTAGCTTTTTCCCAAACATGTTTAGTCGAAACCCTTTAACCCTATTTTGCATCTCCGAATCCTACGCAAGAAACTCCCAACTTTTCTCCAACAAGGTACCAGGAAGACATAAGTCTTTACCACTTTTAATATTGAAGTGAAAAAACTGTCACTACAACCTCATCTCTTTATCTGCATTGAATCAATATCATAAGCTTAGCAAGCCTTTTCCCTACTATTTTGGGTCGGCTTCTAACCACCTTCGTGGTGGCATACTACCGTTCAGATCTCTTCAACCCAGTTACAGAATGATGATCATTTTACACTTCAAATTTTGCATTTTCAAATCTTTGGGTAAGAATCTTACAACTTTTCAACAACAAGGTACCAAGAAGACGTAAGTCTCGCAGATAACAGCTATATCAATGTAACGAAGACATCACAGCTAAAGTCTTCAAGATTTCCACTTTAATATTCAAGTGACAAAACTGTTACTTTATCTGCTTAGAATTAACATAGTGATGTTGAGACTGGATGCTGACTCAACATAGTGTGTTGGGTCGGCGTCCAGTCTTATCTGATGCAGACCAACTATCCGATCTCTTCAACCCAGTTCCCAGAGACCACAATGAATAGATGGAATAATTCTCAATGATGAATGAAATTTTAACCCATTTGCATCTTCGAATTCCACGCAAGAAACTCTCAACTTTTCACCAACTAGGTACCAGGAAGACATAAGTCTCAGAGATACAGCCATACTATTGTACTGTACTGAAGACAACACAGCTAAAGTCGTACAAGATATCCACTTTAAATATTGAAGTGGCATTGTGTGTCCCATTCCTTTATCTGCTTAGAGCACTCGTGTGTGTTTGTCTTTAATTTCTTGAATAGGATGCGTATAGTCGTTAGGTTACGGGTTAAATAACTTTTGGTATTTGCTTTGCGTTTATTTATTGGTTACTTTAAGGAAGTCACAGTAATATTTTTAGGTAATCGGTCCTTTTGTTACAAGACGAGATATTTTCTTTTGTTTCTGTTTCTTTGTTTGAGGATTTTATGATATTGTTACTATTTAAATAGCTTTATTTTCAAAAAAACTATAACCCTCTGCAAAAATCACTATAAAGAATATCTTTCCATCTACATCAATCATTCTGCCTAGCCTTTTCCCAACTATATTGTGGTCGTCTTACAGTACAACATGGGTAACTGGGTATTTCTGGCTTCCTCAACCCAGTTTCTGGGTAGCACTATACCTACCTACTCCTTGGTTGGTGTCAGATTTTTCTTTTTTCTAATTATCCAACACGACAGTATAAGATCTTCTTCTCTTCTTCTATCAAACAAAATCTTATTTTCTTTACCAAACTACTACTACTACTACTAATACTAGCCATTATACTAGTCGTTTGGCTAAGGGAAGTTTTATTAGTCAGTATCTTTCAAAATTGTTTTAACATAAGAAAACACAGCTATTTTTGTTTCCCTTAGAGGCTAGTTTCAGAAACTGACCTAGATAGATTTAATCTCAACTTGGATCGTAAAGGTTAGAGGAATTATAGTCTCGGATTCAAATACTCTTATGTCGACCACCTCCTATCAGTACATCGGATTTTCCTTAAACAGATTTCTTGCTAAGGAAGGGTGCATCTGACATGAGAAAAGCTGCCACTGACAGCTATGATAAGTAATTTATGGAATTAAACGAATGTTTGTTTTCTAAAGCTGGGTTTATATTATTGTGTTGTGTCTTCTCAATGTTACCTCTTGACTCAGTTTATTGACTCGTAACTTGAAAAGTACGACTTTAAAGAGACTTTTATCTCTGAGTTTTGGTGTGTCTCAGGGCAGTCAGATGGGAAACACCGGCGTCACCTGGCTTGATTTTTTTTTGTGTCCCTCTACTTAGCAATCTGTTTGTTCCAAACTAGTCTAATATGCTGTCAGATTTTCATCGGTTTATGTAATTAGCAGAAAAGTGCACCCAGTGGTACAATCTCATGTTTGGTCTACGAATCTTGTCGCTAGCTCTGGTATACTATTTCTCTTAAGGCGAGAGAATCTTTGGCTGCCCACTCCCTGCAGTTCGGCGGCTTCTATCTAGCTTGAAATGACCAAAAAGCTTGACGTAAAAGTGTTATGATAATTCTTTTAAATACAAAATAAATATCATTCATCATTGGTGTTTCCAAGACATGACACAGTAATTTGAACCTAACTTAAGTTTCATCCGTATTCAAAAGTTTCTTTCCATTGTCATGGCAACTGATTTGATTGAAATGAAGGCACTTGCTTTCGCAAGGAACAATGGACTTAAACCTACATGCAAAATGTTTTAGATTTCTTATATACTATAAGGAGTTTTATTATATCAACGTTTCTGTACGTTATTTATGTATCAAATATCAGAAATATAATAAAAGACCTGTGTTGTTAAGCTCAGCGTTGAATTTTGAACAAATACAATCAAAATTAACTTAATTAAAAACTCATGAAAATTGAGCACAAAATAAATTATCTTTAAAATTAATAAGACCAACGACTTCAAAATAAATTCAGTCACATTAAAATGAGTTTTATGACATCACTTTGACATGTTATTATTAAAATTTAAATATTATTTGAGTTTTAATTTCTGTGAAAATGACAGGGAGACAGTTTAAAAGATACTTAAAAGTATCTTTAGTATTTTTGGAATATAGTAAATACAATTGTCCTAAAGTTTTTTGAACTGTGTTGGGGTCGGCTTCATAGCTGCAGTACATCAGTAAATACTCAGTTGTGTCCTGTAAACCTGGAGGCCAACCCCAGAATAGTTGGAAAAAGGCTAGACCGATTTTTTTTTAAGGTTATCTTTGTATCTTATCAGATGCAGCTGATCTGAGCTGTGCAATTTTTGAACGTAGAACATGATAAAAAAGAAACTCGCCTGTTGCAATCCCTCACTGGACGTAAATCTCTCTTGAGCTATTTATTTTGAGCAACACATGATCCGTACCATTTAAGTACCTTTTTTTAAGGTCGTCGGACCACCTGGCTTTGGAGACGTCACTACATTTGCTGATACATGATGCTTCACCCTAGGACTCCCCTAATTCATCACCTTTTGGTCTTTCGACTGGACGTGCCCAACCTACTGCCACTTCAGCTTGTTAACCCTGAAAGTTGAGTTGCTGTCATAGAAGATTAATTACTCTCAAATATTAAACTTTAAAAGTAATTTAATTTCCAAAGATTTTGAATAAATAATTTCAAATTTTGTAACACAAACAATCCTTGTTTTCTTGTTTCTGGTACCAGGAAACGTTGCGCCAATAAAAACTGAATCGGCCTTTACACCCCAAAAATGATAAACATCTTCCTTCGTATTCTCCTGAATTTAAAACAAAAACGCCTCCGAAATTCTTGGGCAAGAAAGTTAAATGGAGAAAGGAAATTAAATACATTTTCGCTTTAATTGAATGTCGGTGAGAAAAATTACTTTTACATGGTAATTTTGGCAACTTTTTAAAAGTCCTTGGTTGAACATTTATGGGTCTCTTAATAGAAAAAATGTTCGCATTGGCACGCTAGTTTTTTATGTTTCTGATAAAAAGTACCTTCTGGAAATAGATAAACAGAGAGAAAGGATAGCTAAATGGATGGCTCAGTTTGTACTAGGTAAGTCATCCATTTGGTTTTCTGTGTTGTATTTTGGATTGGAACGCTACAAATATTTTTCTCATGTATTACTGTAATACAGTGGCATTGTCCACAGAAATCGAGCATATTTTCAGAAAAAGCTTATGGCACTTTGCTATACTGTAATTTTATAGTATATTCCCGCTGTCCCCGTAGGCCATGTTCCCGTTAAAGGGGACAAAGGAAATTTAATAAAATAATTAAAATTACTTCCCGTTGTCCCCGTTAATTTATTGTAATAATTAAATATACTTTTAAATTACATTGGTGCAAGAGCGAGCGAAGTGAGCTCGGGACTTGGGGCACCGACTCGGAAGTTCGAAGTTTTTTTAAACCACCCAGAAATATGGTTTACTTCCCGTTTTCCCCGTTAGCCGAATGTACGTTACGGGACAACGGGAAATAAATTTAATCACGTCCGGCTGTTACCGTGACGGGGATAACGGGAATAAAGGTTTTATTAATATTTTTTTTATAATCGGATCAAAACTTCCAGAGATTGGTGGACTACCTTTTGCAAACAAACAATTTTACCTGTTTTAGTAATGTTACAGTCGATAATTTTACTCTAAAAACACTAAAGTCCATATTAAAAAACGTAAACTACAACTTAACTTGAACTCTAACATCATTAGCACAAAACGTCAATGAAAGCTACCTATGTAATTGATGTTTTCGTAGGTACTCGATTATGTCTTGATTAAGACAAACTCCGATGGAGTTGGAGTTCAATTTGAGTTGGGGTTTACGTTTTGGAATGTGGGCCTAAGCATCATTTGATAACTCCACAAACTGGAAGAAAGAGAATGTATTCTTCCTTATAAGCCACACTTTTGTTCCAAACACCCAGTGTCATGAAATAAGAAAATTCCCTAAGAATGTCAAACTACATGCTCTGGCCATTAAGCCCATTGCGTTGGTGTAAACCAACACAATTTCACAATCATCATCATTATCATCATTTCAGGGGAATGACGTTCACTGCTGGGCAAAAACCTCTTACAAGTGTCGCCAAATCCACTTGTCCTATGCTTCTCGCATCTTGTGGATTTCCACGGCATGCTCCAGTTCTTACCTTGACATATGAACCCTGGTGACCTGTACCACACTGACTATTCAATATTTTTTTTTACAAAAAAAAAACAACCGACTTCGAAACAAAAAACACTACAAAGTATGAAATAGCTATAATTTTGGAAGTCGTTGTCACAAACGAAGAAACAAGCAAAACGTTTGTGACACCAACTTCTTTATTTTTTATTATTTTGTGGTTAGCTTTAACTAAACCCAACGCAAAAATAATCAACCAGATCGGTCCATAAACAATAAAGTTATGCCCGAATAGAAAACCCCAAAACCATGGATGACTTAGAAACATCTGCGTACCCCTTCACAGCGTACCTGCATGATGTTCTGTTATGAACTGGTGTAAACAATAAACAGACAAGCGATTTCAGCAACCCCGGCTGGTTTGCTGTCATTTATTGAATAGTTCCGTTACCTATCTCCAAAGCTCTTCACCAGATCTACATCAAATTGAAATGGGACTAGAACGGGAAGATACTGTCCCAAACAAAAAAGAATCATCAAAATCGGTTGATAATTGGCGAAAATATCGCTGAACAAACATACAAATTTTTTTTTACAAAAAAAATCAGTCAAATTGAGTTCTCCTCCTATTTTGGAAGTCGTTTAAAAATTGGAATATTATACTAAAACATTTAATTAATCCAAAAAGTTAAAATACAATTATATTGCATTGCTTTCCATCAAGCGTGATCGAGGTCAAGAGCTAGCCCATTCCTCAAGAAAAAAAAAGGAAGCAAGATGAATATAGCAATTCTCCAAAAGATGAACAATAATTTAAATTGTTGAAAAAACTTTTAGAAAAACCTAATTCAGGCTTAATATAGTTAGATACTCGTACATTAGTCTCAAACAATATTTATTTATGACAACCATTTGTGAAGCAAGAATAAGTATACTTTGTATTGAACTGAACAGACACGTTTATTTCTTTGTAAAATAGGGTAATGTCTTGAAGTAAGGATCCGATTTCGAAAATAATTAGAAACTCACTGATGAGTGTCAAGGGATAAAAAATATACCACTCCTAGGATATGCCACGAGCGCAGTCGAGAAAAATCTGGTGAGAGAATATAGAGTTGCCTGCAGAAAATGTAAATACAGAATGAGTTTTACGTAACATGTTATGTTCTATTTTAGTCGATACTTATAAGGTTAATGGACTGAAAAGGGTTAGGTTGAGGATACAACGATCTATGTGAGCATAATTATAAGAGAATCACTGAATGTTGTTTTCGAATGAATAAAATTACATTTTCATGGTGACAGTGTTCACAAAAATAAATGGACTGATAGATGTCTTTTGTTTGGTAAGAAGAAAAGATAAAAAAAACAGTTGCGTATTTATGAATAAACACTATAAATTACGTACCTACTTACATAAAAAAAATCATTCAAAAGACATAAATTTACACTATGCGGCTCTTAATTATATTTATATTGTAGTCTATGGCGGAACTGCAAAACAACCTTGTTTCCTTCATTATATTACCAATAAGAAAAAAATTACCAATGTTTCAAACATTGGTAAATTTTTTTAAATTAAATTGAAAGACATCATTGACTTATTTTTCACGTGGTCTGTTTTGTATGTAGTTGCTTTTCAGTGTAAGTATAAGCATATAACGTTTCTATAACTGCTGGGGTAAAATGTGGGTTTCCCTTCAGTGAGAACGACTTGGTCACTATCCTCAACACAGACCTTTTTAGGATTAGTGGATTTTACAAGATTTGTGATATTTGTTTTCAACATAATTCATTGTGACAAAGTACTTAGTATCTTATAGACAGAAAATTACCATTTTTATACAGTTTTAAATTGTTATGATAACCACTTATGTCAGTAAAAAAAATCCTTTTATTTCCTTACTTCTTTCAATACTTCGTCACTTGGGGATCTCAAATATAATAAAACTAGCAGCATGTCGCAGTTTCACTCGCGTAGTTCCCGTTCCCGTGAAAATACGTGGATAAAATATAGCCTATGTTACTCCCTAATAATGTAGCTTTCCATTGGTGAAAGAACTTTTGAAATCAGCAAATCAGCTCAGTAGTTTTTGAGTTTATTCATTACAAACATACACACATACAAATCTTTCCTCTTTATAATATTATAATTAGTATAGATTTAGATGTGACGACGTAACTATGTAATAAGCAAGCTCTTCAAATTCCCCTAGTCACCGGTTCGTAGGCTCGAAGTTTTACTTAAGGGACATACTCAATTTCAGTACGAGTGGACCTAGAGATCTTTGTTTGGGTCTAAACAATGGATTCATAGAATAGTTAAGGATGAATGTGGTAGTCAATGTAGTATGTTACTTCATTTTCAAGAACCTTGAAAGTTTAAGTGTTTATTACGTCAACGACATACGCATAGTCTACCATAATGTAATTCAATGTTATAACGAATTTGCGAAAACAAATGCAATCAGCACTTTCAAGGGCTGTCAGTGTCATCATTGTTGTGCAATAGTGAAACTGACAAATCCAGGGCCTAAACCACCAACTCTTAAAACAGTATTACTTTAATATTACTTCCAGTGGGAAAGAGACGGAGCTACACGTCCTGTATAGCTCCGTCTCTTTCCCACTGGAAGTAATATTGAAGTAATACTGCTTTAAGAGTTGGTGGTTAGGCCCCTGAATGCTGTTTTTTACTATTACTTATATAAAGTTACAAAGTCAAAGTTGTTCAAAGTCAATCATCCCATGTTTTGTTTTCATAAATTATATTTTTTGTAAAATAAATACTTACCTACATACATACATAAATACAAGAATTAAATAAATATTTACCTTTATATATTATATAATGTGTAACAGAATAAACGCTATTGCGTTTATTCTGTTACACATTATATAATATATAATGAGATGAGCAGAATGAGCCCTTAAGAGTTATTACTCTTAAGGGCTCATTCTGCTCATCATTATGAACAATTTTCAGTAATGGGACCAACACTAAATCGCGAAAAAAGAAATCGATTTCCCCATACATTTATGTGCGCATATCTTGATAAAATGTGTTTCGTGCCGATTTGATGGCAATAAGCTCCCTCACTACAAAGGACTTAACCTCGAAAAATTAAGATGTGATATGATGTTATTCTGAAAACCATGACAATGCAAGAGCATTTCCAAAAGATATAACAGCTTCATAATTATTGTCAGTATTTCCACAACAATTACGAAAGACGTGGTTTGCCGAAATCTCGAGTGGCGTAAGAGGAAATACTATGTATGAAAATGCATGAAGTTCCATCTAGAGCACAAATTTGATTTAGTAGCAGGACATTTAGTTCTACAGTCAGAGCTTTCAAAATTATGTACACTATTAATTTTTAAGCAGAATAGTAATGTTGCGAGTCATATGAGCACAGGATAATAAATAGTGTTGCATTTAACAGTTTTTCGCAAATTTTTGTAAGCAGCATTTTGGTTTGATGTAAAATAATGTTGTTGCGTTTATCTGTGTCTAAGGACAATGGGTAATTATGTATGAATAATGATTGTCAATAGGCCAAATTACACGTTTGGTAAGTACACTGTCACCTATTGACATTTATGATGTCCAAATAATTGAACTAAAATCATGTCATTAGACAAAGTGCCCAATAACTTTATAATATTTTAAAGTTTTTATCAAATTTTAACCTTTTATGTCAGTCTGTACTTCTGTTGGTTTATTTTGAACCAACAAGCAAGATTACCTGACCAGCTAAGAAACCGTTTCATTACTTTTAGAAGCGAATTCTGAAAATCTTGACGCCAATTTACAGACTTTCTAAACCACTTTCAGAATTCCATTACAACACACTACAGTCTGTTTTGGTACAAACTTACTAGCCCAAAAACGAAAGATGTCCATTAATACCGCTCTGTTTTCCCCTTTCCCAACAGCTTAACTTCCTAAGTCCAGTCCACGGCACCATAAGGTAGAAAATATTGGACATAAAGAAATTCACCCGCGAAATGGAAGCCGTATTTCTCAAAGGATCGGGATAAAATTTGGTTTATAGCTTTGGACCAAATCTTGGCTAAGCCGCCGTTGGACCGGGCTGGACTCACAGACGAATAAAATGGAGTTGCTTTAAAATTTACGAAAAATCGCCCAAATGTTGACTAGTCCAGTGATGCGGGGTTTAAAGTAATCTGGTCTAAGTGGGGAAAACTGTGTCTCATAAGAGATATTAATTGGATGACGACATACCTACATATACGTAGCTGTGACAAGAGACGGACCACTATAAAACAGTAGTAGTGAAGTCTGTATTTTTCAACTGACATCTAGATCTTCATTAAATCATTCCATGATGCTACCATTCAAGGGAACATAATTATGTCACACAATCTAGGGAGAAGTCTTTGTCCTTCATTTGGACTTACAGCAATATTTTATTATAATCTCTCCGTCAGCATTATCAGGCTTCGCACACCGAAAATCTTCACTTCCCTTCAGAATTCATTATCGTAATAAACTACATACTTAATTTAATAAATTGGGGACAATCTCGTCCACTCAATTCAAGCTGTCAACTTGTCCTGAGTGATTGAGTGGGCAAATAAATGAAAAACACTCATACATTGGATATAAGGGCCAGGACAGTTCTCATCCCCACTTAAGGGGCAACGAGAGTAAGTACGCACGCATTCTTGATCCAGGCTTTCGGAATTTGTTCGAAAGAGTCACCGCGGCCCCGGAACGCAAAGAACATTTAGAAAAACACGGATGGGTTGTAGTCAGTAAGAGTCTGATACTCCCTTCCGCACCGCCCCGAGCGGAAGGAGTCATTTGATGATTTCCTATCCTAAAAAAAAGAAAAGGGATTTCTTGATGTACGAAAACTGTTTTGGGGGTCCGAATGAAAACTCGAAACCCTTTTTGGATCACTCGTGTTTCTGTATATCCGTCAGTCATACCCAATTAGATCTGAGCCTTAAGTGTATATATATGCTATTTTTAAAACATAAAAGCATTAGTTAATCCCTATCCCATCTACCGAAATTACTATGTCTAAAATTAATAAAAAATAGATGATATTTTTTATTTAGAGATCACAACTGATCCTAAACGGGTCACCCTCAAAATAACGTAAAGCTGGCACTACACTATAATAAATATAAATAATACTTAAAGTGAAACGGTACAATGAAAGAGGACCTTTGAAAACCTCCAAAAACAAAAATTTCCAATACCATATTGCGATCTAATAATTTATCAGCCATCTATCATTAAAAACCTACAGATCTAGATATAGAAATGTCCTGGCAAGTCGTAAAAAATATAAATGAGTTTCTATCCTCGGGGAGTTTTCACGATTCGGCATGAGATCATTTCAGTTTTTTTTCGCGATTGAAATCCATTCCAATCATAAGTCGGGGTCTAGCTGTGTTAACGCCTATCCGGTCTTCAAGGTCGTCTCACTCGAAAAAAGGACGGTATAAATCTTTCTTTTTGAATGTATTGATGTTCTGTAATAAGATTTAGGTATTTTATTTAGTTAGATTAGTCCTTTGGCAGCCGTATTTTTTGGGTGAGAATAAAGTTTATAAAGAAATTGAGATACGTCTGGCGCAATGCGTCTTTGCTACAATTTAGTATTGAAGGCTGATCAGATAAGGTTTCTGGTGTGCCTAGAAACAGTTAATTCACGCTGTTATTCAATGATATGATTTTTAACAGTTGATACTGATAATCAGTGGTACACAAGCAATCTTGTGCCAATGGGTATAAACTTGTTGTGGCAGTCAGAAAAGCAGTCATTTCAACTCAAATTCTCCCAAATAAAATTCAACTACGTCAAAAAAACGTGTTGGGCTGAAAGCCGAGTCTAACATAGTTGAAATGAAATTGTTCGGTATGATGATCATTATGATAACACTTATTTGATAATACATAGGTAACAAAAGTTAACCGGTACAAAATTCTTATGGCATTTTGTCCTCCTTTATATATTTGTGTGCATAAAGTTGTAACGGCATCAATGCCGCCACAAGAAAAACACTAACGAAGCGTTTGTACGACTACAATTTTTTTTTTCATTTAGTTTTTTATGAATGGGCTAGCTCTTGACCTCGATCACGCCTGATGGAAAGCGATAGATGAAGTCCATGATGAACCGAGCGTGCCCAGAAGATGCCTTGGGGCACTGGTACTCCCACGCGACGACGAAACTCAGCAGGCTGCTTGACGCCGAACTCCGGTGGGAGGGTGGTCGCGAACCAGGCGGTTGTTAGCCCTACCACCGTAAGGGATGGGTTGGCCAGTCTTAGAAGGTGTTTATTTATTTATTTATTTTATTTATTTATTTAGGGACAAAAAACAGTTACATGTTAGGGTCTAAATAAAACTATAAGTATAATAATAACTTGGCAAACACATAACCGACACCATTGTCCACGGATTCATATATGAATAAATAGGAGACGGAGGAGTATTTGTTCATCGTGTTAATTCATTTTAGATTTTATTGTGATAGAGTACTTATAGCCATATATTTAAATTTTATACTAGAAAGAGAGAAGATATCTATATCCATGAAGTGTGTGTTATAGGTTTCCACAAGCTGACGAAGAGGCACACGCGCCCCGGCGTTGGTCCTACATGAATCCACATGAAACAGCCGGGGCACGCGCGCCGCCCGTCTGATAACATTTCGGGGTACCGTATAGCGCAACTTATTTGTGAGTTCGATACAATCAAATCTGTTGTTGCACAGACCATGCAGCATCATGGCCACCAGAAGCAAGCGCCGAGACTTTAAACTTAAAACATTATGTTGCCGTAGTAATTGTTCGTAGGGAATCTTTGAACGATAACATTTATAGTTCATTGTGCGTAGGAACTTTTTCTGCACTTATTCTAATTTGATGTTATATTTGAGGTAGAACGGTTTCCAGATAGGAATGGCGTATTCCAATTGAGACCTTATCAAAGTTTTATATAATACCAAAAAAGTAGAGGGTCGCACAAAGTCTGTAGATGATCTAATCACAAAACCATACATCTGAAAGGCTTTATTTATTATGTTTTCAATATGCAGGTCAAAGTGCAGACGTGAATCAATAGTTACACCAAGGTCGCGAACGGATTCTACTATACTTAATTGTTGACTGTTCAGTGAGTACTTAAAATCTAGTTTACTTCTGTTTTTGGTAAAAGATATACTATGACATTTTGGAAGACTAAGAAAGAGTTTGTTTTCTATACAGTACGAATTAAGTCTGTGAAGATCTTCTTGAAGCAGTAGGCAGTCATCGATTTTGTCTTTATAGATTTTCATATCATCCGCATACAGTAGGAAATTCGCATTAACAAAACAATGTTTTATGTCATTTATAAACATAATGAAAAGCAAGGGCCCCAAAATGGACCCTTGAGGAATACCGGACGTAACAGCCACGATCTCAGATTCAAACCCATTAATAACGACCTTTTGTGTCCTGTTATAAATGTACGATGCAAACCATCGAAGCAAGTTGCCTCGGATTCCGTTGAAGGCGAGCTTTTCCAAAAGAATTTTGTTATCCACCTTGTCAAAAGCCTTCCGAAAATCAGTATACACAGCGTCTACCTGGACTCTCTTGTCCATATTTTCAAATAGAAAATTGGTAAAAATCATAAGGTTGGTCGTGGTCGACCGCCGTTTAACAAACCCATGTTGTTCCGGTATAATAAGGCCATGAATTTGGGGATATAGGGCGCCGTGTTAACTGAGACTGTCCAGGATGCGCCGAGCGTTCAGTTGAGTGTTTGATGGAACAAATTGCGCTACACGAGGAGGCTCCTTCATGCATCCCAAAAACAAAAATAACCGCAACGCCATCTATCCCGCCACCATCAAACTACCAACGAAATTCTGCATCGTGGTATCAGAGTTTTCCGTGCGTTTTGAACCTATACAACAGTCCGAATATCATCTATCGGGCAGTTGCCCACCGAACACAACAACCATTCGGTCGGAGGATCCTCCCTTTTCAATGGAGGTTTGCGGGACTTTGCTGTTCCACATACCTTATAGAGTACCTATTAAATAAATAATACCTTCCAAAGTATCAAGTCGCAAAGCCCGGGCTCTAGCGCACACATATGTTTCGCTGGTTATGTAAAAAACTTATTTAAATTAACAGTTCATGGCCGAATACTAGTTGAAAGTAAATTTGAAAGCACTTACGCCAAAAAGGATAATGCAAAAATTATTTTTAACTGGCATTTCTTCGTGCATTAAAAAGCAATGAGAGTTAAATGAAGGAAATATCTATTGTTGTGCTCAAAAGCTAGGAAAGCAAGCTAATGGAAGACCAGTTATTATTAATTGACGATAATTATTTTTAAAGCTAGCAGCTTAAAGAACTGCTTATCTTGCTCGACGAAACAAAACATTCTTGCTGCTCAAACGTAATGAGTAGCTCTTTGTTTCCTCTTCGTCTTTAAGAGAAGTGTTTCAACTCATAAATAAATATAGGTATAATTTAAAAATACTGTTTTCACTGAAACTGGTCAGCGACAAGATTTCAAGATTTTTAGCCTGAAATGTCCCACTGATGGGCTAAGGTAGCCTTCGTCGTGCGCGTTTAGTCCTCAGTACACCTATGTAGATTATGCCCAAATTCTTTCATTCCACAATGTATTTATGTATTAGTCTTTGTGAAATCTGGTGACAGTGTGTCGAGTAAATTAATTAAATAAATAAGTCATTTGAGGTAGGTTTCATTTTCGAATCATTATGATGTCTTGATGAATGTAAATACATGCTAAGTTATTTAAATGTAAGTGAAGTGGATGTATTTAAATAAATGAATTTCTAAGCAAAATATGAATACTATTGCTTTCACACTATTTATTGTATTACCTACTATATACACACTTAAATAAAAGACTGTTAATTAAAACTAAAATAATCTAAAACATGGCGTCGACAAATTCCTCCGCATCGCAGGCCACACTATTCCATTCTTCAGATCAAAGAAATTTATTATATTTTTCTCACTACCTACTTCTAAAGTAGTGAGTTTGCTTTTTTTGAAAATCAAGTATCGTTTGACTGTTATCTGTGATGAAAATTTAGCTATCGCGCTGCTTAGTTTTTTCCTAAATATGTGAGTGCAGAACGATATCTGGCCACCATAACGTGCGGCCTGCAGGTTACAGACTTAGGAATCCCTAAGTCTGTAACCTGCAGGCCTCTTGCTTGAATAGTGAAAACCCTGAGACAGCGGCGCGGCGTGTCGTGGTCCGCGCGCGCCTCTATAGAAATAGCGGCTGCATGTGGCCGCAAAGGGTGGCAGAATCCGCATGAATTCATCCGGGTCAATACCTGTTAGGCGGAACGTGACAAAATGCGCAAGCACTCCAGCACTCCGGCCAAAAGTACCTAACTGCAGAACACAGTGTGGCTTAAAGTCAGTAGGAGTCTTTACAAACCCCTGCGCCCGACCCGGAGTGGAGGACATCCAAAAAGATTTCCAAACGCAAAAATTGGCTTCCAGTCTACTTAGATGCAGACAAATGTCAGCACTATACATAGAACGACTGTCAGTCTGATCTCCATAACCCACCAACACGATCATTACGAAAAATGTCCTATTTTTCTTACAGTATTTAAAAAAAATGAAAATCGAAACACCGAAAATTCACGATCGTTTTATGAGTTATGACCACCACAAGATCAAAATTAACGAGGACCATAAAAAACAAAAACGAGTATTAAAAAAATTCTATGAAAAAAAAATCATTGACCGTTTGGTAAAGCTGAGATATAAAAATGTAACAAAATAAACCATAAACTTGACTTTACTCTACGGTTTATCTTGACGTTTTTACGGCTACCAGAAATGAGATTACAAAGAATATTATAATACACTTATTTATTAACGTAAAGGTGTTGGATCCAGTTTTTTTTAGAAAAGATTAAGTTGCCTTAGTTACCGTTTCATTGTGTATTTTTAAAGATATTGCATATTGTAAAGGCTCGTGGTTAATTATAAATTAATAGTCACACAGGTTTATCTTCAGGGTTAAGCAACGCTTGTTGCGGTCGGTCCATGTATAGGTGACCATCCCTTATATAATATATCGAGAGGTCCCGGCTATCATTTGAAGATCTTCGAGAATCGTAACGGGTAGTCCAAAAAGTAGAAGAAGCCCAAAAATCTGACATTCAATGTTGCCGTGTTTCCCAGTAACTAGGTCGTGGAAGACAGATAGGTAGTTGTTCTGTGTAAAATATAAGGCAGCTGCATTTGGAAAGATCGGTAATATTCTAAGGAAATTGATTGATTCCGTTCAGCGTTTATGTTTCCTGATAGCTAATAGTTTGGAGTATCCTCAAACTATTAGCTATTCATCATCGCTTACTACCAGATAATGTAGTGGTCGAATACAAGGCTAGTTTATCAGTAAGCTTGCACACTTATTAATAAATGTACCGGTTTAAATCATAACCCTCCTTTTGCTTCCGTAGTCGAGTAAAAAGCATATCGAATCTATTTACCAGAAGAACTATGGGCAAATTATCCTAGAATGATACTCAAAAATATTATTTTTGCATGTTGATATTATCTTTGGGCAAACATTTTCACCCTTTAAACTGATAAAAAGGAAATATTTTTAAATTTAAATATAAAATTATTTTCTATTAAAGCAAACAGAAAAAGAGAAATTATTCTTCGGCCAAAAATACCAACAATATTTTGTTTAGTAGGGTTAAATGAAAGAAGACAAAAAAATTATAATTTCAGAATAAAAAAAATAATTCATCATTTTTAAAAGCAACATTATTATTCTACAAAAATAACTTCAAATGTCTGAACATATTTATGTTCTGAGCGAAAACGTTACTTATTGATATTTCTTTCTTTTGTTTCGCAATAATATTATTATTGGTTCACGCTCACGTGCTGTCAATAAGGTAAGATAAATATATTCTATCTCCTTTGTGATTTTCTGGATGTATTGAAGTTTACAAAGGTAGGCATTGGTCGAAATTAATTTTGGAATTATTGTGTTTTGGGTGGCGTAAAATACAGTGATTAAGATCAAAGGGGCAACTCTCGTTAGTGCGTTCGTATTTGTATCGTAGTAGAAACAAAAACACCTCTTATATCCCTAAATTTTAGTAAGTTTTTGACATTGATCGTGCGCTGTCTTAGAATTAACGCATTTCATGAACGAGAATTGGCGAGGTTTCTGAAATAGGTATACGAAAACAATTAACTTAATATTTTTTTTTTATATTCTTACTCTTATAAAACTCCGTTTGTTTTTCTAAAATTAGACACGTATAAAAATAAGTACACTCTGTTCCTTATTAGTATACCCTATTCAAAATGGGTTCACATAGGGCCTTCCGTAAAAAGGTAGGCAGCCATTTTATTTTCTAATTTTAGAAATCTAGGTTCATGTTTCCCCGGGCGTCGGGAGTCGCAGAGCGATTCTCGGCCACCGTAGGCGTGGGTCTGCGGACGGCGAGCGTTGGGTGGCTCGCCGTCCGATCAAAAACAGACCCGGCTCGACGGCGCGTTGTGTTCCACGCGCCCCTCAAAGAGATGTCAGCAAAGTAGATGGGCCTGTTAGGGCCTGAGCCTGCCAGGGTTACAAATTTTTATCGAAAGAGTAACCGTGGCCCTGGACAGCAAAGAGCACTACGAGGAGCACGGATGGGTTTTAGTCAGTAATAATCTGACACTCCCTTCCGCTCCGCCCAGAGCGGGAGGAGTCATTTGATGAATTCCCATAAAAAAAAAAAGGTTCACGTTTATATTTTCTCGTAATTTCAACAATTATACCTGTATTTTATATCTATTTTTATACAAATTGATATGGAATACAAATATTTTGTTGAATATTTGAATATAAAACGCGTCTTTAATTTGTATTGTATTATAAAAAAACTTAAGATTCAGTAAAAATAAAGTTCACGTATAAATCGAGCTGGGAGAAAGTTCAACTTTTAACAATTAGTAAAAGTTGAATGTTTGAAATTTTAAAATTTTATCAAGTAAGAAATCCAAGCATTTTAAGTTACCTCTTGTTACCTAATTAAAATTAATATGGGAAAAACAATTCTATAACAAACAATAATTCTACAACATCACCCTTAAATATGACGACACACTTATGAAACATCCTGTATACCAAATTCTCAAAATTATCACAAAATACGGTTACTTCAGAGACCGTGTGCATTTTTGTTCCATGCAATCAGTTTCGTCAATAGAACATTTTTTACGAAACAAAATGGCATGTACTTTTCATTTTTGAAGAACTTGCATCACTTGTCTGTTGTGGAATATGTTCGAGAGTTACCGCGACCCTGGAACGCAAAGGGCAATGGAAGGAACACGGATGAGTTTTAGTCAGTAAGAGTCTGACACTCCCTTCCGCTCCACCCAGAACGGAAAAAGTCATTTGATGATAAACCATCCTTAAAAAAACCTATCATCACATCAGCATCACTTGTCTCGTTGTTAAGTAGCGAAAACAGTGACTATGATAATTTTACTTTTTATTTTTTCTGAAACATGTTAAAACGAAAAAATACGTGTATTTTATTCGGTATACGCATTTGTGTACTGTCTTCAAAATAACCCTGTAAAACACAACTACATACTCTAACAAACGCGACGCCAGTGTCAGTCAAACTGATAACAGTCCCTGGAGCAACTTGTCAAGGGCGTTCGTCTTACTAAGAAGACAAATTAGCCCCAAGCGCTCGGAAGCTGTCCTAAAGTGGTCACCTAATTATTTTGATAGAGCGTCTACCGTCCACTTAAGTACTGACTGTCGATCGTAATACCAGATTATGTTGGACTGTTGGTATTCTTTAACAGGATTGTTTTTATGGGAGATGATAGGGTTTTATTGCTGATGTGAATATTAACATCCTGTACTGAAGGAGCTAGAACTTGAACGTTTCTAATGACAGAGTGGTCCAAGTGGCCATATACCGGACAAAATTCGAAGAGTCAAACGACACAAAACGATGAAGACTGAAGGAGGAACTCTTGGCTAAATTATAACTGCCGCACGATTTGACCTTCGAGGTATGCTGTGTTTCGTCTGTGATAGGTGAGCATTCATTACATACTTAGAGCCTTCCATGCGTCGGATAGTAGGTTAAGCTGTTGTTCCTGGCTGTCATTTAATAGTAGTTCATGCAACGGTCATATAAAAGGGGTTATTAAAACACAAGTGTAGGTTTATCACACGAGTGTTTTAATACCTTATTATAGTTGAAATAAAATAAGTGGAAAAATAGTTTATTCCAATATGGCGGATATTCTCATTGCGTATTCGAATGCGCAGCGAGCGCATCCATAGACAAAGATAAAAGCTAAATAAATAAAAAAGTAAAAGTGTGCTATAAAATTTAAAAAGTTATTTTATGATGCAATTGTTTAAAATCGAAGAGAAATGTTGAACTGTAATGGTTTTTTTTTTTAATTTTACCTATCCACGAAAAAAAGTACGTGTTTATGCATTCGTTTTTGAACTCATATTTGGAACATTACGTTGTGAGTGTAGATAAAATATTTTATGATGCAGTTATTTGAAAATCGAAGGAAAATTTTGCTCTGTAATGCATTTTTTTTAATTTTACCTATCCACGAAAAGAAAGTACGCCCATTTTGACCTGGAGGGAAGACAGGCAGTTGCCAGTATGGTACTCAGCTGCATCCGGTTAGACTGTGACCCCTACATAGTGTATAATAGGCTTAACAGTTGAGATAAATAATTATGAAAACTACAAATAAATATGTCTCATACAGGGTGTTCCAGAAGTGCATGGTGTTCTATAACTTAAAAAAAAAAACATTTTTTTTAAACTCATTTTTTTTTAATTTTGATAAATTAAAAAAAAATAGTTTTAGAAATATATATTTTTTTTTAAATTGTTTCCTAACTCTAGTCTGTAGCTACAATAATATATACACATATATATACATGTTAAAACCAAAATGGTGGCCGTAGAGTACAAAATATACTTAGCATACTGCGTGACATAACAAAGAATACGGCTTTCAAAATCAAGATAATATTTTCTAGACATTATCTGAATCTGATTTTTCAACAGTCATGTGCATATGGCTGTTAAAAATCATTGTAGTAGGTAGTGTTTTTCTTAAATACATTTAAAAATGACACTAAGTTGCGTAGGAGGAACATGAGGTCTTATTTTTTTAATGACATAGTCATGTGGAGTATATGAAACAAAGGGATCAGGGAGACGATTCCAAAAGTTTGATTTACCTACTAAATAACTACTTTTAATTAAAAACCAAATACTGGACCGAAATGGAAATGGAAAACTAAATTCGACTCTAATTTAAAGGAATTAGGATTACATTCTGCATGTTTAATAAATTTAATTTAGAATTAATTCTGTTCATTACATTTATTTGCTAATTGCTTCGAGAGTGCACGTGACAATGCTTTTGTATAATTATGAAAGCGTAGTGTGCTTAAGGCCAGGTGGTAAAAAGATTAAGTTTACAAGTGAAAATATGAAATCTTTCCACTGCGCTGCCAGCTACTATAGCGGTGGTGGCTCAGTAGGAACTGCAGGTACCTACCTGCTGAGCTGAGCTTGTATAGTTTCTTTCACCATGACTCTCAAAGTGTAGTGAAATTTATCCCAGAAGAACCCTAAACTTCGGAGATATAGAGAGATGTGACCCGTGTGGGCCCGAGTGGTGGAGTACCCAGTTTTTCTTGAGAATGCGAACGTTGTTTAATAAATTAGTAGATGGCCCTCAGATGATAGCAAAAACCACAGAATTATGTAACTGTGGTAAACTTTGATCAGATCATGATACGAATATTAAATCAGCTGACAGTATTGATTGGTGAAATGGTTCTGTCTGGATTAGTAGGAAATTAATTTGGATTATACCTTTGTAATACGCTTAATTCCCTACTGTTGGATTACGATGAAATTAGTAATAAAATTGGATAGTATGAAATCAAATATCATTAAAACTAGTAATGGATAACACCATTTATTTTTTATTGGGTTTTGAAAATATCACAAATAAATAAAATTGAAGTGTTTGGTTATAAATATACGCACAATTATGAAAGTTTTAACGATTTTTGTAACAAGTAAACATTTATATCGTTTTTTTGTATCTGTTTGTTCCGTGTAATTACGGGAGTTCAGTGGCAGAAAGTTGATAGCATTGCAAGGTCTGTCCAGCGTGTAGGTGATCTGCCGCGTGAACATCTCCCCTCTACATGGCCTTCGACGAAGGAGCGCTCCATGGAGTCTTCGTTGCGGATCACGTGTCCGAAATATTTAAGTATTCGTATTTGAAAAATCGACGATATTGATATCTTTGACAAGGAGTTCTTTTAATATGATGACGTTTGCGTACGGCATGCTGTCCACATTATTTGGAGCATTTTCCTCTAGCACCATCTCTTGAGCATCTATTTTTCCCTCCTCCTGCTCCTGTGCACGAATAGTTCATGTTGCCGAAGCGTACATAACTATTGGAAAAAGCAGCGTTTTCATTAGTTTAACGTTACAGTTCTTGGTGAAGTTCTTCCAGATTTTATCCATTCTGCTTACTGCAGACCTCGCTATGGCACTGTTTCTTCGGATCTCGTCTCTGCAACCTCTCTCTCTCTATCATCGTAGAACCAGAGTATACAAACATGTCGGTTCTGTAAACATGTCAAAGTGAAGGCTTGGGTGAAGTGTTCACGAAGTGAGCTGTCATTCCAACTTGATTACATGGATTGACAGCTAACTTCGTGATCACTTCACCCAAGCCTTCATTTCGACATTTTTACAGAATCGTACTGCTGAATTACTTCGCAGTTAGCAATTACAGTAGTTTCAGGTTTATTTTATTCAGCTCTGTCTACTATCATCACTTTCGTCTCCCAATTCATTCACTCATTTTCTAATAAAAAATAAAACAATTGATCGAATTTTTACGCACCGCTCAAATGATAAATAAATAGTTTGATACATTTCCTGCCTTTCCACTTCCAAATCAACATGGAAGTTCCGCCCATATTCTTTTTGTCAACAAAAAGTATTGTCGTAAAAGTTTTCGTATGCATACCTAAGTTCATATCCAAACATTTTCCCAAGAAGAAGTAGCCGTTCGAATAAACGGAATGTTTTGATAAATATGATTGTTGTTTTCATGAATCAAGAATGAATGAAAACAGTATCAGATGGCATTGTTCCCAAGTCAGTGAGAGATTGTGTAAATTGAAATACGGTTACAGAGACGGGATCTTTCTATCTAGAGGCAATACATGGGCATGAATTTTAATAGAAACATGTTTTCATAGTGCTTTGATTTCTGATGAAATATTTTCAAAGGTCAACGGTCAAATTCTAGGTGAATAGAAAAGTATATAAAAGATAAAGAAAAAAAATATATTTTCAACACACTTCCGCAAAATCTGGTTTCTACCCTGCAAATTTTACACGCAATTAAGTGTATTTCGCACTAGTACACAAAAGTGCGGCAGTCAATCGAACCTATACAATAAACTGCATCTGCTGGACATAGGCCTCCTTTTTTATGGATGGGAAATCACCAAATGGGCGGAGCGGAAGGGAGTGTCAGACTCTTACTGACTAAAACCCATCAGAGCTCCTCGTAGTGCCCTTTGCTTTCTAGGGTCACGGTAATTCTTTCGAAAAAAATCTGCAACCCTGGCAGGCTCTGGCCCTGACGGGCCCCGTCTACTTTGCTGACATCTCTTTGAGGCGCGCGTGGAGCACAACGCGTCGTCGGCCCGGGCCTAGCTTTGATCGGACGGCGAGGCACATAGGCCTCCCCCAGTGTCGCCACAATAACCGATCCTGTGCGTCTCGCATCCATCAGTTACCCGCGACCCTCACCAGGTCATCATTCCACATTGTCGGTAGCCTTCCAACGCTGTGTCTTCCGGCACACGGTCACCACTCCAGAACTTTTCAGACCCATCGACCATCTGTTCTGCGAGCAATGTGCCCTGCCCACTGACACTTCAGTTTGATGATCATTCAGGCTATGTCGGTAACCTTGGTTCTCTTGCGGATATCATCTTTCCTAATTCGATTACGCAAGAAAACTCCAAGTATTGCATTGTAGTTTGCCTACTTGAATAAAAAAGAACACACACTAAAACAGCAAATAACACAGCTTAATACAATGTCGCTAATTCTATGGGTGTAATGGCGGACTTGTCGCTGGTAAAAAACAAAAAGACAAACACAATTTAGCTAGACTGACCATGATTCATCTCTCTGGGATAGTGCTGAAGTGGTATTTCACTAAAAAGCTTAAGTAATAACTCGTACAACTTTATTTTACAACGTTGTTTACGACTGTAATAAACTAGTAAGACACCACGTCAAAATGAGACTAAAGATTCTAAAACTCATAAGTCACATAAAATCATAAAATGATCCTAGACACAAATAACTCACATTCTTTTCCAGACTAACAGAGTTCCCTGAAGGAAACTGTCAGGAACTAGAAGCGAATGAAGAAAGTTTTATAAACTTTGACAGAGGTAATGAACTGATGGCCTTACACTACCCTTGATTTTGTTTCTGAACTTATTTTTTTCTGTAGATCCAACAGGAACATTGCAAGAAGGGTGAGAGGTTGCTGTTTGATTACGTTACGGCATGTCAAAAAAGCTATAGTAAATAATTATTATTATGAATTTATTAACACACAAAAACCTAAGAAAAGCAATTTTTCTTCATAATCTATTATATTATTTTGAAAAAAAAATCGCACACCGACACCAAAGCGTGTTTTTTGCACTGCATTTGTATTACGAGTATGTACATAGATGTAACAGCAAACCTACATAATATTGTTACCAAAATCTCATGATGAATAATTATGTTTGTACCAAATCCAGATACAAAAACACGTGTCATAACAAATGAATAATTTATCGATGTAAATGTCGTTACAGATTCTTTTTTTTTAAATTGAGTGCCAGAAAAAAGTATTTTGAATATGAAAACTTGAATAAATAAATTATAAATATCTGCCAGATTCTTCTCTTAAAATCTTCTTAAAATTATGTTTTAGATCTGGGTCGATCGATCAATATTGGATATCAGAATTAATTTTCTTGTATCCATCAATCAAATCAGTACAATGATAAAATATTGAAAGCCAACTTAATAGGAGAATGTTCATTCGGAATATTAAGTCAAAAGCAATCAAAGATGACAAAGGTTTAATATGACGAACTAATTCTAATAATAAACAGTCCAACTTGACACGTATTTGAACTTAACATGACGTTCATATCAAGAGTTGTTTGAAAGGCACCGAAACACCACAAAATAGTACAGAAGGTCGGTTTCATAAAAATATCAAAACTGACTGTCGTACATAATGACAGTCGCGAATGCGCTTGCACACGCTGTACGTGAAGCGTGTCTATAATTGCCTATTTAATTGGGGGCTGGCAGGAACTACAGAACACCACTTGTACATCTCTTCACTTCACTTCACTTGTATCCTTTTGCTTCATTTACACATCTCACCTTGGACAAAAAAAATCGACTGTCCCATACATTTTTGTGCGCATAGCTCGACAAAATATACTGAACAGCTGATTTTTTTTCGCGATTTCGGAGTTGGTCCTATTGACAAAAAGTATTGCGTTTATTCTGTTACACGTTGTTTAAGGAGTGTGCTTTAAGTTAATTATTGTCGAAAGGGGACGCCCTAGAAGTCCATACGCAAAAGGTATCACAGAAGGTATTTGTACTAGACAGATCTTGTATGTGTGCATGTGGTTTTGCTCGTTGTATGGATCCGAACTTCTGCACTATTCTATGTTTATACGAAGCTGAGATCTCGGCAAGTTTTGAATTTCAACAGCCTCTAATCTCAAGCTTACTCCTGCCCCAGTTTCAGTCCATCATTTGACTACTCAAGTACTCAATTGGCAAATCGGAACAAACATTTGCTTAACCTACAAACTGTAGTTTCGAAGCTGTGTGTTTGTGCATTTGATTTGTATATGTGTGTATAGCATCTGTTATAGGAAAGCCTAGTGTATTGGGGATTGAGCCGTTTTCAATACAAACGTTACTATTGGATTTGTTTGTTTATGTCCTAAAAATCAAATTTTCACGGTTTTGTTGCGCCGGTCATGGCCATAACTCTTAAATTATACGGGGTCTAATGGCAAGGGGTAGTCTGATTGTGGAAACTGCTTCGGTAAATGAACAACAGACTTCAAGGAAATCGTAAAATTCTCAACAAAAAAAATTGTACCTCCCATAACAATTTTGATCACCTCAAGGCCAATTCTACTAATATTTAAAGAAAGAAAAAGAAGAAAACACGTTTATTCTGCGACGCACAAAACCACAAACAAAAGTGCCATTTAATGGCCTAATTGAAATAAACGTTTTGACTTTGACTTTGACTTTGACTTTGACTTTGCCTTTGACTTTGCCTTTGACTTTGCCTTTGACTTTGCCTTTGACTTTGACTTTGAAACCAACTTATCAACTACAACTTATTAATTAAAAAAATAATAAAAAACCCTGTTGCACTGTCTTGTGCTGTCAGGACCGGACATAACTACATCGAGTCTCTGGTCACACCATAGACAAAACAGAACGCAAACCACTTTCACATTCGCATGTCAGTCGCAAACCATCAAAAAAGTTTCATTATACATTTTTGACAAATTGCAACTGAGATGCGAATGTGAACGTTGCTTGAAATTTAGTAAAATTGGCTCTCTGATTTAACACAAGGTTCCAGTGAGTAAATAAGACGTTTTCATTGCAAAATGACACACACAAAAGGCTTTGTGTCTAGAACCCAATGACTTATTACACAGAAATCACAAATTACAATTAATCAACAGTACATTTAATTCCAGCCACTAGATAAACATTTCCGGGAAATCAGCTACAAACTGACTCCTTAAAATTTAACGACCGAACGATACATCAAGATGAAACAAATTCAACGTCACAAAATACAATTCTGTAGCCGTTACCTAAATATCAGAGCGGTACTTTTGACAAAACCATCTCATTCGGCTCCTTTGACAAAGATTATTAGCTTTTTGAAGCACAATGTAATAAATGAAATAAACGAGCCTCCTGATACCTCAGAGTTTGTTGGTTATTTATTTTGCAATTATAATGGGAAGGCAGGTATTAATTTTTGGGTAAATATCTTAATGAGAAAATTGTGGGTATACTACAATTATGTACATCTCTGCCTCACCCTTTTGAGAATACAGGCGTAGTGATTTGGCAAGTTATCTTAAATAAGGAGAATGAAAGATAAATATATGAAGACAATTATGAAAAATAATGATGTCTTCAAATCATCATGATTTCGTTATGAAAAAGGGATATTACTAAACTTGGATAGCTCCTTCTCTCTCTCACACCGGAATCATGTTGGTTTGTAGACGTCCTAGTAGGCCCCTAAAGTAACATTAAACATTTTTCAAAAATAAATATTCAAATAAAGCTTCCAAAGTAAATTGGATAAAACCTTATTTAGAATGAAAACGATATAAGGACGTGCAATGTTCAATTTGACTTATTTTCACTCAAGACGTGACCACGTTGCTACGTTTCAGTAATAAATGTTACATCACGCTTGCATTTCCCGAAAGGCTTGGTAGAGGTGATACGCCCAGTTTGCGCTTGATACATTCAAGTCCCTTGGGAGATCCAACCATAAACGGGGATCAAATCCTGACTCAGGACAGAAGTTTTTATATCTATCGTAGCTAAATCGTTACATTGGCTATTTCATGAACCATTATTATGAAATGGCCGACCACTTCATAATAGTCACTTCAAACCTAACCTTACATGGGCCACTTTATGAACTAGCCAATTCTACGATAAGGCTACGACGGATGATAATACTCATATACAACGTGAAACAGATTAACCGCAACCTGAAAAGGAGTCATTGTACTCATCATTATTATCAATTATTATAATGGAAAGATCGAATGAAGAATCTCGAAATCGTAAAAATCGACTATCACGTTACACACCTTCACTTATATGGGATACATTAGTTTATGTGTGTATAACTTGACAAAATGTCAGCGTTGTTTATATAGTAAAAGTGGTTTATAATGGTGAGTAGAATGAGCCCTTCTTAGGTCTCAGTTTAATCTGGTACAACCTGTATAATCCTATAGGAAAAATACTACCCGGGGATCGACTCAAGATCTTCAAGACAACGCTCTGCAATTGCACCTACAACTACTCGACAAAGAAAGGCAGGGAAATCCACAGAGATAGCCGTTTATTGATAAAGGATTCATAAGCTTAACAGACCGTACTCGCATCGGTAACACCTAGTAACCAGTGATAGTAACCTATTTCGCTAATTAACTCTGGTTCATTGAATACACTGTTATAGCTCGCACGCTGTGTCTGCATTAAGAAGATACACTGATTGAGTTTGTGGACTATACACCAAGGATTTAGAAGCGTATTGTACATCTGCTGTCTTAGCACCACAAAACAAGCAAATAAGTTTGCGTTAAAGAGTTCTGTAAATATTTTTGATGAACAAAAAGTTTAATCTGATCTTATCGTCTTATCTTAAAACTATAGCCAATCAAAGTATTTGGCACAAGATTCAACAAAATATTAAAATTTCAAGTAAAATGTTTTCAAAAAAAATTCTATCATTATCATCATCCTCTTGTCTTAATGCCAATCTAGTTGGTTCAGTTGTTGTCATATCTTCTTCCACACTTTCCTGGACATTTCTTGGAACCTTGAGGTCCTGGCCTCAAGGTTCCAAAAAATTCCAAGATGAAACCCTTGGAAGAGTACCTGAAGAACCTCTAGAAGGGCAAACGAGGTCAAAAAAGACGTTTTTAATTCATTGTGGTACCGGCACTACTGCTATACTTATTTTATTAGTCACCTCTTGTTTCCATCGTTATGATGGTAGCGGTGATTTTGGGATTTTAGAGGAAGTATTATCAACTCTATGTTACTTGTTTTTCGAACTTTAGGTAAATATAGTCTAGCTAATCCGATATCTGTTTATCACGTTCGTACTCAATACTTTTCAAATGACATTTTCATTCTTCACTGCCTATTGCCTAATAAACTTCAAAATTAAACCAAACAAATAATAATTATGTTTAAAAAGCTTCTTTCATACATTGCTACTCATAATATATTTTTCAACACATTTGCTCTAAAAATGCATTTACGAAAACTGTATACCTACATTGTTCGAAAGTTAAAAATTACGCACCACACAATGGAACGTGTGGTAAAATAAGTACTCTCACCTAAGTACATATTTTACCGCATACTCCATTGTATAGCTCCGTGCGTATTTTTACATTTTTTGTTTAAATTTCCTTAAAAATATTAAAGAATTCCACCAAGGAGTATCACATTACGAGAGTAACTAAGCTGAATGATCGAACCTCTTTGGAAGCGCTTTTGCACAATACGTTTGTCTCACTTTGATACCAAAGACAAAATGAGGCGAAAGGTGTAGTTCCATTTGCAATTCGCGCCATTTTCGTATAAGAAACGTCAAAGATTATTGCAACTTTCCGACTGTTACCTATCTAAAACTAAAAGATTTTTTCATTACATATTTGAAAACAGTATTTCTCGCAAATGTGTAGAAAAACGTTGTATGGCATAGGTACGTGCGGAAATTCGTATTTAAAAACTCGTGACCATGGTAAGCCCTCGACTTCATCTCGGGCTTACATTCGTCTACTCATTTGTAAAAACCAAATTACCTCAGTAATATCATAAATAACTATTAACATTTCACATAAAAGTACGAAACAAAATTACAAAGATGTTCCTTTAAATGACTCCTATAGGTCAAAATAATCGAATAAATAACAAAAGACGCGTCAATACCAGATATTCGTATAAGAAAATTCGACTAGAAAAACTTGAACATCATGATATTTCAAACCAATTTATGTTTGCAACCTACGAGGTAATCTCTATAATATTTGCGCTCTTAATAAAATATCTGCGCCCAAATTTATTAGCCAATAAACTTAGTCGTCACACAGGCAATTTAATCTTCTGCCTCTGATAGCTCTACGAATTGTAATAAAAATGGATTAATCTTTGGCAGAAAAAAAACTGTAACGTAGCTGAAGGTATCTTAGTTATCCCTGGGGAAAGATTTTTGGTGTGAAAAGCAATAGAAATTTACATAAAAGATTTAGTTGCGAAAGAGTAATTTTGAACGGTTTTTCCTTATGGTGTGAACGGAATTCCGATGGGAGTGAACGTCAAGATTGTCGCACTTTTAAAGGTTTTCGTAACATGTTTGGTTCAGGAATTACGTTTTCAGGCAACAGTTTTGTGTAGATACAAAACGTCTTCGCATTTCAACGCCGTTTTACGCAAATTTATTTCTTATTAGAACTTCAGATCATGTTTTGTTATGCCTTCTTCGTCTTAATGAATGTTTTTGATTTGTTAGTTTATCTTCCGCTCTAATGCATTAAACAAAAATGAAATACACTTACCAAAGTTGTAAACCATTATTTTAGCCGAACCGTACGAAAGACGTGGACAGTTTTCTTCGTTTCGTTTGGACTGCGGGACTTAGGCCGCTCCAAAAACGCCATATCTACTATTATGCTTCTCACATCCTGCAGAATTCCATGACCCTCACTAATTCAACATGAAACAAGCCAAGCCTTCACTTCGACATGTTTAGGTCATGGTCTTCCTGAGTGCAAAGTTTCATACAAACCCAAGTTAAAATACATGAAGAGGTAACAAACAGAAGAAGAGGTCTAGTGCGGGTTGGTATGTTTCACATAATAATATCGTGAAAATTATTGGTCCGTAGATACTCGTATGCCGTTAAGATGTTTCTCTTCATTGTTTTGAAAGTAGTGGTCATGAAATATATTTCCGTGGATACAAGCAGCCATTTTACTCTTTGTAATAAGAAAGAAAGAAAGAAAAAGACTTTATTTGCGCCAAGCATGACGCATACCAAAATTTAACAAAATTACAATAGTTATGCAAGTTAGGAAGATATGCGTCACATTCGCGCAAAACGGCCATCGAGAGCCACAGCGCTGATTTTCAGCGATGGCTGCTTGTTTGCAAATCCACGGTCTACTCGTAATTTGCACTTGGTCATTGAATCCTTATCAATATTTTGTGTGCGAAAGTAAATCATTTTTGTTACACTATAGATTTGGCAAAATTTTTTAAGTATCGTGGTAGTAATCGGTCTCTGGATGATTTGACTTTTTTGCAAAAATCTTTATAAATACGAGTGAAGCCACGAGATAAAGCTAGCAATAAGATAATTAATTGAAATATTTCTACTCCCTAAAAAGAATGCAAATGTATTGTCTAATATCAGGTTGATATTATCATAAAAGAAATATCAATACCAAATAATATTTTTGGCTCGATTCATCGGAAAAGAAATGAATGTCTATAATTTCTAGATCTTTGCTTCCTCCGTATTAATAATTCAATATAATATTTTCGTATACTTTTGATATTTTGCCAAACCCTTTCAGGTCTATTTCTTGGAAGTAGTTCCAATTATCGTTATGTTATTTGGTAGTAAAATTATTCTTAGTAAATAAGTTCATTTCTCAGATAGAATGCTTTCATTAAAGAATATTGGACGTTTAACACTTCTTCTAAAAATCTAATAAACCAAGCGTCTGTTAGTTGGTTGATAAAATGATTATATAAAATGAAAAAGATTTTCGTCGGGATTTTTTTCTAAATTAGGGTACTTGTATTTATAATCTAATAAATTTCAGTTCCTTAAACTCTAAGAGCTTTTATTTTATGGCTAATGCTAAATAAAAACAACAAACCAAAATCTTAACTTCGTTATCCCATCAGTAATCTATTTTGGTTATTTAATCGAAATGGACTATCATTTCTATTTACGGCTATATAGCACTGAGGCTGATTCCCAGTTTGATGTCCATTCTCCTTTCTAAAAACGTAGACCTGACTTCTTCTGGTCGATGCCACTGATTTTATAAATTAAGAATGAGCTCCTAACATTATATCTTTATCTTCAAGCAACTTGAACCAACTCATTTTTTTAAAATCAGCGAATGACTTCTGCTGCTCTGGGTGGAGCGGGAGGGAGTGCCAGACTCTTATTGACTAAAACCCATCCGTACGTCCGATCCGTATCCTTTGCTTTCCAGAGCCGCGGTAACGCTTTCAAACAAAATCCGCGCCCCGTCAACTATGCTGATAACTCTTTGAGGCGCGCGTGAACTACAACGCGCCGTCCCGGGCCTGGCTTTGATCGGACGGCGAGCCATCCAACGCTCGCCGTCCGCAGAACCGACGCCCGAGGCGCCTCCCTATGTTGTGGCGGCTGGGGCGTGAAGGTTGTCTCTCCCTCACGCGGCCTCCTCTTTCACTAGCATTACTGCTTTGCAGAAGGAGGTGAGGCTTCCCTTGCTTCCTTGCTCCGAACCATGGATTGAACCAGGGCCGGACGCGAGAGGTCGCCGCCGCTGATCGCGTCGACGAGGACACGGCGGTGCTCCACCCAAGCAGGGCAGACCTCCACCTTATCCTCCAGGTGATCCTCACAGTGAAAACACCAGGGCGTTTCCTCCCACCGATTTTGGAACAGGTTCCTCCCGAAACAAACTTGCAACAAAATCGAAAATTCATGTACCCCCATCTAATAAACGCACCAAACTATTAAAACCTAAAGTAACAAATAACCAACAGCGGAGTATGAGCTTCAAATTTGAATTTAAATGGCGGCAGTACCTCTTCTACCAACAAAGGGAAAGGCAATCAATGGACCAAAACAGCCGATCTATAGGTTATCATTCTTATATCCACCACCAAACAGCCAAGCACAGAAGGTAATGTGCCAAACGTACGCATACATAGACACGATTTGCGTACAGTGACTGCAAGTGGACTCACGACCGGCATTTGTTTTATTATAAGATCGCCGCACATACGCGTCTGTGTGCGTGCGCCTGTTCTCGCTTGTTGTATCGAGCCAACCTTCTGTTATATCTATTTTGTGTTATGTACCCAACCGCCTTTTGTTCTGCGGTATTAATAAGGGCATCGTTTTTGCGTAGTCATTATTGATCGCGCGAATTCTCCCAGTCATACCTCTAATGTGTGTTGAGCTGTTTTATCTTTTACGTGTGTTTCTTGTGTGAGATGGGCTGTACATCCATCAAATCAAATTATACATTTCGTCTATAATAGATAATATTAAACGTAAGTTTTATATTTTCAAAGTTACCTGGATTTATTCTACACTAGATTTTGCTCGCGGCACGAGTGAAAAGTATTTCAAAGAGAAATTATATCCAGCAGGTTTACATGAAAGTCAAGTTTCGTCTGACTCCGTTCAGTTATTGAGACTGATTGGTTAACAAACATCAAAATACAAAGATTTTTACGCTTACAATATTAATAGGGACTAGGATTCTGAAAAATAATCTTAAGGAGAAGAAACTCGTGGGCAGTAGTTGTAGTACCCTGTTATTTTGAGATATGAAAGGCCTTGTGCTCAGCAGTCAACGTTTACTTAAAGGCGGTTGAGCTCAGATTACTCTAACGGACCATTATTTTTTTCATCCCAATCCATTCGATTTTTCTTTAGCGAACTATTTTCGTCTTTTCTGGGTTCATTTTTAGAATATTAATGTATATTTCTTGACCTTTGAGAAATTTTTTAATGTCGTTTTTTTCTAGTTGAATCCACTTGCAATACGATCTGTTAATACCTACTTCTTAAAACATTTATTTATCGTTATAATTATTAACAAGTCTTGTGCCACCCACTGTTAAATTTAGAGGTCTCTTCACCTTTTCTTACGCCTCTCTCGTCTTACAAAGTATTTTTTTTTTTTTTTTTTTGCCATTGTTTTGTATCTTCTTCTAGGAAGAAAAGCTCATAATTTATTAACTAGTATTTTTGTTTGGCGCCTACAAAGTGCCCGCTTGTTACTCTTAATTTGTTCAGAATTTTCTTATTATAACTTCGAAAGAGTTTTGAAACAATCAAAACCAGTGCAAAATATTTTTCAAGTTAATTAAAGTTACTGATATTAAAATCTTCTCATTTTATTTCTACTTTCACCCAGTTTCTCGGTTTGTTTGGTGTAAATAATAAGATTGTCTCTTGTATGTTGGCACAATTTTACCGAAATGGTTTTGGTTTTCATTAGTTTGTAGTTCACGGTAAGATGTTACGTGAGGTAATGTTAGGTGTAGTCGAGAAATGACAAAAATTTGAGGCGGTAAATTTTTAGAGTTCCAAACTTCCGTAAAAAATGGAACCCTTATAAGATCACTCAGGTGTCTGTCTATCTGTCTGTCACAGGCAATAATTTTTTTTACGAACCTTATGACCGATTTAGTTGAAATTTGGTACACATAATAATTATGAACTTCTGTGACCCAAACACGGTTGCGTTAAATTTATTTGGAATAAGAGGGTCACTTTTAGGGTACGAAACGATTACTTAATTTTTAAGAATGTACTATGGTTTTAAAAATATTTAAGAAATTAGATGAAAAATTACCATTCCTGAGCCTTTATTGAAAAAATGTCCATATTTTGATCTTTACATGTATGTAAAGATCAAAATAATTATGCTCATCAGAAGGCTTAAAGTCACGATGTCTACATTGTCATAATTACATGTTACAAAAATGAGATTCGTTTGGAACCTGCACGTGAGTCCGACTAGCACTAAACAAGATTTATTAAACTTTTCCAACAGTAAACGTCAGTTCATACAAGGCACTTGTGTTAATGTTTCACGAGTGAGAAGAGGATGGAAGTTCGATGACTGTGGAAGACACCTTCACCGTCATTATTTGGACCTCAAAATAATCAAAACACATCAGAACGCCTATTTATAATACATGCTTCTCTCACCGGACAAAGGATAAAGTCAATCAGTTTCAACTAAAAATGCATTGACAGTTGTTTGCAGTAGAGGGTGATTCTCGTGGGAGCGAACACTGGCTGGCGACTGTCGAAGACAGGGGTCAAACATGGGTTTAAGAGGACGATTGATTTGATTCGGCACGTGCCCGTATAGATGGGTGGGGCAAGTTAGACAAAAGAAATTTTGATCGAATTCACTTGAAAAAACTAGTCATGCTAAGAGATGAAATAGACAAAATGGTTGCAAATTCAATTTGTGGAAATGCAAAATAATATAATCAAAATAATGAATTGTAAAGATTTGGTTGCAGCCAAATAGATGAATTGTTACAGACAAGGTTGGAAGCTAGATTTTTGCAGTTTCTAGCATTTTCAAACAGGAATATAATATTCCTAAATATGGAGACCCCCAAAAACTCTTGACTTACACCACAAAATGTTACGCAGGGAAAATGTAGCGAAATGATTTGGCAAGCGTCCAAACCTCTGCTACCTACAGCCTTTGGATTTGTCGTCTTTATTATAGACTTTACTTCTTGCAACTGCTCATAGCTTTTTGAGGTAAATGTTAAGTACGGATGTGAATTTATTGCTAGTTTCGGGAACACTGAAACTATTAATTCAATGACTGGCGATTGGTTCACGTTTTAGGTCAAGTTTACGATGGCCAACCCTTGGTTTATTGGTTTAGGTAACTTCTTTAGTACTTTGAGGAAAGCTTTTTCGTTTATGTAGGATATGTTATAACTTTGACTTATTTATACTACGGCATGACGTTTTCATATTTAGTTATGCTTCGAGAGATGAAGATAGAATAATCTTCCAATTCTATAATTTCAGTCCCTTAATATAAATTTATGTCTTTCTACTAGTCACCTGTTAAACTTTAGTACTTAAACTTAAGGAACCTATCTCTTTAAGTTAAGGAACTAAAGTTTAACCCCTCATTGGCCAGCCGTCTATTTACGTTTTTATACATACAATCTAGTAAACGGCTTGAGAATTACAATTATAAATTAAACTTCTTTATCTCTTTGTTATTGGGTGTAACATGTTTCCTATAAGCCAACACTAGAACTTCTCGAATCGCACTTTTTACTGTCCAATTTCAATCATCATGTTCATTCTTACGACCTGTCTTAAAATTGTATGAGCTGTTAATTTCATTGAAAATTTATACCAGGGTTTTCGACACATAAATTACGTACCCACGAAAATTCTGAATCACAAAAAGCAATTTACACTATAAATTGCGACAAGTATGCGATAGATTGAAAAGCGTAGGCAGAGTAAAAACCTCTTTTAATTAATATTCCCCTAAATGGTGGTTCATGATATACATTTTCATTTCTTTCTTTCATGATTTATTAAATCGAGGAGTAGTTTTCTTGATTAATGACCCAGCTTTGTCGGTTTGCAAAATTCTTTGTATTCATTCGTTGGTTAACCAGATTTTGATTGCTTGTAGTCTGTGCGTGCCCTCATTATTTTTCGGTCATTATTACAATGAATATTTTTCAAAGTTAATTTTATGTAAATCTCTTCTCACTTCTTTGTTTTAAAGCTAAGTTGGTCCATTAAGCTTGGAATGAATAATTAAATTAGGCGGTTCTTTAGGATAGGCAAGAATTTGAGAAGTAACGGCAGTTTAAAGTTCTGGATTGGTTGGGTTTTGGTTACGTGATCCATGTATTTTATCTTCGTTCCTGTTTTATGGCGATTGGAAATTGCATATTACAGCATTAGTGGGAGAGGTCTTCATGAATGATTTTGTATGATTTAATATCAAGCGAGACGTTTTGTTCACCTGTGAATCTTGTTGTCTGGTTTGAGATATACTGTAACACTTCATCATGTCAGCCAATTTCCGTCCACTACTGAACGTAAGCCTCCTCCAAAGAGCGCCAACCATCCCGGTCTTGAGCCGTCCGCATCCAACCGCTGCCAGCCACCTTCTTCAAATCATTGAGCCATCGTGCCGCAGGGCGTCCCACACTACGTTTGTCCAAACGCGGTCTCCACTCTAGCACATGTCTGCTCCATCGACCGTCTGTCCGTCTACGGACATGGCCGGCCCACTTCCATTTCAGCATGCTGATTCTTCGCGCAATGTCGGTGACTTTAGTTCTCTGGCGAATGACTTCGTTGCGAATACTGTAACGCTTAGATGATAGATAATAGGGCAGGATCATTAAAACTCCTAAAATTGAAAGTAGACTCATCCCCAACAATGAGACAAGTGAAACTGACAATAACAAAAACGAAAAGGTAAAACCATCTAACACTACTCACTCCAAAACCTTCAGAATTCAACACAAAACAAGGTAGAAACAGTTTAAACGAAGCAATAACGTCGGGAGCGAGCCCCAATGTTGTACACATATAAATTACATCAATTAATATAAGGGTGTTTACGAAACCCCTATCAGATACCCACGTCAAAATCATTGTGAACGTGCAATAAATTTGTTTTTGTCTCTCTAACTACAAAGAGGCGGTTTTATATATGGCTATAGAGATACGAAGAGGAATTTCTGCGTTTATATTGGGATATATTGAAGGAGACGATAGAAATAGGCAAAGGACTTTGCCATGTCTGATTAAAAGCATTTTTAAAGGACCAAAAATGCAGGATGTATCGAAAGACATGTGCATTGTACATGTGTTTATTAGCAAACATATTATAAAGAATCTATAAAAATTTCGAACAAATGACTTTTCAAGCATGCTGACCAGGAAGGCGCGTTCCCTTCATGCTGGTGGTCAGGATACCCGTAGAAGCCCAGGGTACTGGATGGCTGTATGACTGCTCGAGAGCTTGAGGAAGTGATGATGATGACGTCATGAATTAGTAGCTGCACGATGGCTACGCTGACGTTTAATGTCCCCCGACATTCACCAGTATAGAGGGTATTCGGACTAGGGTGTAAAGTTCCACAAGCCTCCATTGAAAAGGGGGGATCCTCCGACCAGGCGGTTGTTGTGTCTGGTGGGCTACTGCCCGATCGTTGGTATTCGGGCTGTTTTACATGTTCGAATCGCACGAAGAACTCTTATACCGTGATGCAGAATTACGTTCAGTTAGTTCGCGTTGCGGTTCTTTTTGTTACAATGTAGATTTTTGCTACTTTGGTTATTAGTAGGGGCGTTGATGCCGCTACAGTTTGTTACAGTAATTGGTGGCATTTACTGTTATTGTTTCCTTTATATCGTTCTTAAATATGACCACGCACTTCTGATACATCCTGAAATACAATTCTAAAAAAATAATGAATTCTAAAAAGTTTTTTATTAATCATACGTGTATATTACCTACATATTAGTGGTAATTACTATCAAGATTAATTTCACTTCACAAAATCCTACAAATACATATATAATAATATGATACCAACTACACATATACGTCACAGAAATTATCTTAATTAATGATCCATGCAACACAGTATTAATATTAACATATTCTCAATTACACTAGATGGTTTGACAAATGGCTTTAATCAGTTATAGAATCAACTGCTTCATTAAGCTGGTAAACTGTGGCGCGGGTGCCATTTGTTGAGTTTTATATCTTGACTAGCTTCTATCAGCCGAATCGCCCGCGTGAATGTAGACGTACTCCCTAGGTGAAGAGTATCCTGTGTCCTATTTCAAAAATAAGCGCAGCAGGATCAACATCACAACAAATGAGACTTTCCGAATATTAACTGTGGGGCAGTTGCCCACCAGACACAACATCCGTCTGGTCGGAGGATCCTCCGTTTTCAACGGAGGTATGCGGGACTTTACACTCTGTTCTGCTACCTCCAAAGACGGTGACACGTGTGCCAAGTTTCATTCAAAACCGTTCAGCAGTTGATACGTGCAGTGATAACAAACAAATCCCTTTTCCGTTTACATTATTGCATTGTATGTGCTATACAATGTAGAAAAAATATCAGCATAAAAAATTATGACTTTAAAAAAAACAGAACACGACTAACTAATTAATAACACTTTTCAAGCAGTCAGATGCAGTTAGTGGCATCGAAACTGTGATTGAACTAAAGAAATACCAGCTACTGCATCAGACTGTTCAAAAACTTTTTTCTTTTTCAGTATCGGGTTTGTAGAAAAAAGTAAAATATTTGTTTCTTTACTCTCTAGCAGATATAGAACAACACCACAAATATGACCACGCAATTGTGGAACACTATCTCTATCTATGAAATGTTTTTAGACTGGATAAGGTCATTGTATCAATATGTTAGCCACAGAATACTCAGGTTGAGGTATATTTAATTATTAAATTAGGGTCAGTCAATGAAACAGAAATGTAAATTTTTTCTACCTACTCTGAAGTTATGATGCACTATAGAATCGCTGCCATGATGATTGGATTGAATATTTTAACGATAAGTCTAAAACAAAAGGTATATGGTACAAAGTATTGCAAGAAGAACCTCCTCGCATACTGTGGTTTGCTAATTAAACCTAATGGTTAATACCGTAAACTATTGGTTATAGCTTATAGAATTCGATCCGGTCACATGCCACTAAAAGCTTTTGCATACCTTATGAAAAAAGTAGATTCTCCTAATTGTGACACATGTCAAAAAAGGAAGGATGTGCAACACCTTTTGGTTGAATGCGTAAGAAACCAATCTCAGAGAGACATTGTACTTGATTCTCTTAAAATTAATAAGTTAGATGTATATTTTTCTAAGTTTACTATCGAAACCAACCTCAGTAGAGGCCAAGATGGTGTATAATCTGTTAGTAATTAATTGGTAGGTACTTATGTCAATTAAGTATAAGTTATACATAAAGGTCTAGTGTATTTTAAATTAAAGTATGATGGAGCTGGCGTGAACATGTGTTCAAAAGTTCCTTTATTATAAAAACAATAAAGATTATTAAAAAAAACTTAGTTAACCAATAATTATGTTACTACGATAAATTCTGCATTATTATAATACGATTCTGGTCAGCCCTTTACTACACTACATTGTTACCAGGTTTTTGAAACCTAGTTCGATTTTGCCAGTCATTAGAGACCTCATGGTAGGTAGGAGAAGGAGAGCTTAAGTCAATAGTGACTTAAGCTCTCCTTCTCCTACCAGTGAGAGCAACGGACTCGGTGAAGAGGACAGTATTATAATGAAGACTGGTAGAGGATGACTTCTTGCATTAACTCCTCCTGTGTACTACTTCGAAGTTGAAATAAATAAATAATAATGTTAGTAGGAAAAGTTTAGTTCAGCACTCATTGGCCCAAATAGAAATAAATATATGTCGTTAACAACCTCTTACGATATGACATCAAAATATTTTATCTTCTAAGATTTTTTTTTTATAATATCAACACGACCAGTCTAGGCATACCTTTGGGAAATACACATTACATTCCAATTCTAGAAAGAAACCTAAAAAACAAAAGAATCCGTTCCATCTCTTATAATATTCTCAAGCTAACATACTCCAAATTCTACCTATGAAACCTTTGACCTCTTCTTATAGAAGAGGTCAAAGGTTTCATAGGTAGAATTTGGAGTACGCTCTATTACAATAACTTGGGCTTTGCAGAAAGTTATTACATCTTACGAGATATATTATGACTGGAGACACTAACGGCTGGGCTACGCTAGAAGAGTTTTCAAATAGAATTATTCTTGGTAAGAGTCAGTTTTTGAGAAAACGCGATTTTGCTTCAAATATTAAATATAATTTTAGAAGCTCGTGGCTAAATAATAGCAGCCGCACGGGTCGATCTTCAAGGTTAAGCAACGCTTGCCTAGGTCGGTCTGTGGATGGGTGACCATCTTAACATACCGATACTCCTCCGCGCCTTGGAAAGCACGTTAAACCGTTGGTCTCGGCTGTCATTTGTAGATCTTTGACAGTCTTTACGGATTGTCAGAAGAGACCTGGTATGCAGCCGCTCCACGTAAAAATACTGGTATTCAACTGAATCTGGTTTGACTGAAAGTCGACCCTAATATATTTGGGAAAAGGCTAGGTAGATGATGATTTACTATGATTTTATTTAAATGCAGACTTCTGAAAGCCTGACACTGGCTACAATCAGACTATGGTCCGGAGAGATATAAAGACTCATTGCAAAGTTACCGAAATTAAGCAGAGCTACAGGCTCGAATGAGATTATGTTTTGAAAGACACATGAAGCCCTCTCGGTTCCGGTTTTCACTGAAATATCTGTGATAAACGTTAGGTACAGGTTTGCCCAAATGGAAAGTCCGAAGTTTGACAGCTCAATCTAACATCTAAGTATAGGTATGACCCACAAATTGGGTTTTGGATTTCACATGGCAGTTCATGGCATATCAGCTTCGTAGACAAAATTGATATTCAGTTGTGTCTAGTTTGGTTAGAATCTGATCATAACACAGGACGGCTATGGAGAAATTCGTCTAGGCCTTTGAAGCAATTTCTGAGTCTTCACGGCATGGAGAGTGTTGTGACAGCTCTCACACTGAACGGCTTCAAGAACCAATTCGACAGATAAGATATCTCCAAGCTATTTGAAACACATCCAGCAGCCAACTGCTGCTAGTATATATTACCAAATAATAATGAAGAAGACAGTCGAGCTGAAAAGAACACAAATAGTAAGGACGTTTAACTAAAAAAAAAAAGTTCTTGACCACTCCAGACTTTTAGACAGCGTACCGGAAGATGCAGCGTTGGAAGGTCTCCCACAAGATAGACCGATGACTTGGTGAGGGTCGCTAGTAGCCGATAGATGCGAGACGCACGGGGCCAGTTGTTGTGGCGACACTTGGGGGAGGCCTGTGTCCAGCAGTGGACGTCTATCGGCTGAGATGATGATTATGAGGACCAACTGGTGACAGTTTAACGAGGAGTCAAAATCTCGAAAGTTTGACGGCAAGGTTGGCACAGTGGTTGAGCGAACGACTGCTACGCTGGGTGTCGCTGGTTCGATTCCCACACGGATCAAATATTTGTATAGCCTACAGATAGTTAGTTGTTCCAAGTCTGGCTGTTTATGTATGTCAGTTTATATGTTTGTGGAGGCACCAACGATACAGGAGAAATTTCTAGTGTGGGGTAACGTTTAACAGAAACATATTTCAATGATAAGTTCGTTAAATAAATCATGTAATTATAATTACATGATTTATTTAACGAACTTATCATGCTGTAGAATATTTTTAACGAATATTGTTTGTTATTTTTTTAAATTAATATATTTTACATATTTAGTAAGATCAATTAAGCATTTATGAAATGGGTACATACTTGAACGTCGAAAATTTAATTAACGATAGACATTTTATCCAATTTTAAATCTTAATGTTCAAAACATCGAAAATTTACATGTCGAACGCCCATAAATCAAAAATTTAAAACTTATCTCACGCATTTTTAAAAACTCAAAGTTTTTTTTTATATATTATAGATAGGCACGCGCTTGACCACTATCTCAGCTATCTCTCTTCAGTTAATCAATCCTAAGTAACGTCTCGGAAAATCTGCTACATATACATACTAGCTACAATCCGAAATCCTCCCATTGAACAGCCACAACCCACAAAAAAGGTAACGAAATATTTTGTCCACCAACGCGAAAGGATTACAACAAACAAAAAAAAAGTGAACTAATATCAGCTGTTCACGAAACTTGGCTAGTAGCTCGCCCCACTTGGCAAGCGCCAGTGGCTCATGTTTCCCTTTTATATTTACTGCCATCTAAAAGCTATCGCCTTGGTTTTAAGCGCCTAGGGTCATTCATGGCAGTTGGTTGTATGAAAAAAAAAATAAGATGGTTTTAATTGATGGCATGTTAGCTATTGATATTAAACCTTAAATTCTCTCTTTTTGTCATTCTAGGGCCATCTGTCTTGTCGTTTGTTCTCAAACATTTTGTAAGGGTTCAATTTTAATAAATAAGATGCCAATTTTACACTGATCATGTAAATGCCTAAAGCAGTGTTAACTTATGGTCAAAGAAAACATCGAGAGGTAAAGTAGTCCTTGTTAGCGACGCGCTCATAACCTTTAGTTATTTGTAATTATGTACTATTATGTTAAACCTAAGTACAGATGTATGGGGCGCTGGACCCCCACCCGACCCGCCGGCAGTTCAGTCCGCGCGAGCACAGCAAGCGGGTGTGCTTGTATGCAAAATCCTAGTTTGTTAAATTATCCGTGTCCTTTTAAAATATAAGTTGTCTAAGCCATCTTCTCGTTTTACTTCGCCGATTACCACCTACTACCAGCTACAAAGTGGTCAATCGAACCGGATCAATAAAAACTAATGTTTGTCACGCCACCAGTGAAAAGCAAAATGGTGGGCACGCGAAGTACGGTGCGTCGCGAGCGCGCGCAACGCAAACTTTTCGAACAACAAAAGGTTACTCAAGACTCAGATACCGAAGAGCATAAGTCTTCAACTAGTGCAGCAGCCAAACATACGGTATTCAAAACACCCGCGGCATCGCTGAGCGTCAAAACAGAAAACACGTTGCCACGGTCCAAAGGTCATTCGGACACATCATCCGTAAAAGCTCGAAAGGCGCAATTGCTATTGGATGCTGCAAAGCAAAAGGCACAGATACGACTGGAGCTCATAGACAGACAGCTAGAAGCGGACTTAGCTGAACTAGAGGAAGAAGAAAAATACAGTCCACACGAAGAACGCGCTCACGACGTGGAGCAATGGCTGGAACGGAGTCATCACGAATTAATGCAATCGGCCCGCGATCATGGCAACCCCTTGGGCAAGTTGCATCCACCTGAGATAGAACCAGCCGCGCCTGTAGACGCCGTACTTTTCACGGCACCAACAGCACCACTAGGGCTACCTACGTCACCTCAAAAGCCGCCACCTTCAGTGCCACATCTGCCGATGGAGTCGCACCCACACACTGTATCCGTACCGCCACCAGCGGCGGAGGCCACCAGTATGCAAGCGACTATTCAGATGCTAGCTGGCGCGTTGAAAGACCTGGCTTCTACGAGTGCACCGAATACTAACTTTATAACTCGATTAAGCACGCCGAAGGATCTTCCAGACTTTTCAGGAGACCCACTGGAATTTCTGCAATTTAAACAAGCCTATAAAGAATCAACCGAGCTTTGTAAATTTTCTCCTCAAGAAAACCTGTGGAGGTTGAGAAAGTGTCTCCGAGGAGCTGCCAAGGATGCAGTCGCAGCCTTACTCATTTCTGCGAGTCCACCGTGCAAAATCATGTCAACTTTGGAGTTACGTTTTGGCAATGCTGATCTAATAATATCCAAAATCGTGCAGGATATCAAGAAATTGCCCCCATTGTCACAAAGCTATCATAGTGAAATCGTGCCATTTTCAGTGAAAGTGCAAAACCTTATACAAGCAGTGCGAGCAGTTGGACGCGAAGAGTACTTGCAAGGTATGAGCATTGTTTCAATTGTATTGTCCAAGCTGCCTACAACCCTGTTATCTAAATGGTCAGATTATAGTTTCCCACTCATCACTGAAGGACAGAAATCCCGTATGGTCATTTTATCTGATTTCTTGCACGATGAGGCCGTAAAGATATCAGTTACATCAAATATCTATTTTACGAGTTCGCGCACTGACCAATATAAAAACAATAATCATAATAAAAACAAAGATAGTTCCGGCAATCGATCTCAAACTATATTATTGCAAACAGATGACGATAATGATATCTGCAAATTCTGCCGTACCTCAAAACATAGGTTAACTGAATGTAAACAATTCAAGAAAGCGTTACGTAAAACCAGATGGGAATTCGTAAAACGTAACGGGATTTGTTATAAATGCCTATTGTCGCGCCACGCACGAGATACATGCTCTGCACCGCCTTGCGATAAGAACAGCTGTGGCGAGGGGCATCACAATCTACTTCACTACGTCGGAAACAAGCCGAAAAGTGACGTTGGGAGTAACCAGGTTCCAGAGCCGAAGCCGACGCCTGTGCAAACGCCGACTACGGCGACGCCGACGTCGTCAATGACCCCCGCCGATAGTACACAAACAGTGACGCATATAAACGCGAGTGGAAACAAAGTGTTACTTAAAGTCGTACCTATACGTATACATAGTGCTAACGGTGTGTTCAGTGCAAACGCCCTACTTGATGACGGATCGACCGTCTCGCTTATCAGTGCGGAGCTAGCGAAGCGCGCGGGGCTTCGTGGCCGCTCAGAGACAATGCGAATCCGCGGAGCCTGGTCTGACGATGAACTGGTATGTGAAACGACCATCGCGAGTGTTACATTATCAGGTATGGACAATAAGATGTATGATATGAAAGTTCGGTGTGTTGATAAATTAAACTTACCTTTGCAACAACTTTCTGTTGTCAATTGTAATAATTACAAAAACCTGTTTGGCATAAATGATAAGTTATGTAATTATGATGTAAAGCCTGAGATTTTGATAGGTCAAGATAACTGTCACTTATTGTTACCTCTCAAAGTTATAGTAGGTAAATTACATGAGCCGTCCGCTACATTGACTCCCCTAGGTTGGTGCGTGCACGGTATGTTTCGATGGCCGCACGCTCGGCACGCGCAGGTCGCTGCCAGCGCCGAGGCGCACGCCACACTGCTGCTGAGTTCGGCAGCTACCACTGCCGCGGACAGGGGCGAGTGCTTACTACGGGAGCTCCACGAGGAGGTGAGGCGCTCATTTGCTGTAGACGCCTTGGGAGTGTCAGGTAAGCCGAGACAAAATATTAACGATACTTGTGCCGTCGCTCAGCTGGAGAAGTCTGTCGAACTCGTCAACGGTCGCTGGTGTGTAGGTCTGCCTTGGAAGGATGGGGCCTGCACTATGCCCGACACCTATCCTAACGCTCTAAAGAGGTTAAAGGGGATAGAAAGGAAGATGGCACGTGACGATGGTTTCGCTAACAGATACCGAGAGCGCATAAATCATTTATTACAAAATGATTACGCTCACAGAATGGAAAAGCGACTGCCGGCACCCAGGACGTGGTATCTACCTCATTTTGGGGTAGATAATCCCAACAAAAGGTCGCTTAGGCTAGTGTTCGATTCCGCCGCTCCAGTTGGTGATAAATGTCTTAATGATTATTTACACACAGGGCCAGACTTGTTGTCATCCCTGTTTGGTATAATGCTGCGCTTTAGGGAATATTCAATTGCAGTAACCGGTGACATCAAAGACATGTTCCTTAGGGTCAAAATTCGCCCTGAGGATCAACACGCGTTTAGGTTCCTTTGGCGGAACAGTCCTGACGAGCCAGTTGATACTTACATTATGACGTCACTTATTTTCGGTGCTAACTGTTCTCCCTTTGTAGCTCAGTTTGTTAAAAATATTAATGCACGTCGTTACGAGTCGACATTTCCAGCCGCTGTTAATGCGATATACAAATCGCACTATATGGACGACTATATTGATAGCCTGCCGGATGACACGACGGCTACAGAAATGGTTAAAAATATTAGTAAGATTCATAGCAGTGGTGGTTTCGAAATGCGTAACTGGACAAGTAACAGCATTGCTGTTTTGGAAAGTATTCCAAAAGATTCTTTAGGTACCGCCAGCGTTAGGTTCAAATTTGAACAGGAGTACCACGGCGAGCGCACCTTGGGACTTATCTGGTATCCTGGAGAAGATGAATTGGGTTTCGACGTGTCTCTGAAACGAATACCTGAAAATATTATTTTAAATAAGGATAGGCCAACTAAAAGAATCATGTTGCGAATAGTTATGTCAATTTTTGATGTATTAGGATTCTTAGCACCATTCACTATTCAGGGCAAAATTTTGTTGCAAGATACTTGGCGCTTAAACATAGGCTGGGATGACATAGTACCCGATAGTGTCTACAATAAATGGTGCAAATGGATTGAGTTATTAAACTATGTAAAGCAAATACGTATACCCAGGTGCTATAATAAATCTATTTTGTTACGAGGTGGGAGCGAGACAGGACGAGAACCGGTTGCCGAGCCAGTGATTCTACGGCCACCGCCTCCCGCCACCGCACCTACGAACCCTGCGCTGGAGTTATCTGCTACGAGAAGCTGCTACGAGACGTGTAGACCGCCTACGACAACCGCTACGTGTGCTACGCCGGCAAGTAATAATTATACATGCTTACAGCTGCATCTGTTATGCGACGCGTCTGTTCAAGCAATGTGTTGTGTGGCGTACTGGCGATGGATAGTCAATGGGAATGTTAACGTTGCATTTATAGCAAGTAAATGTCGTGTTTTACCTGTTAAACCTATGACTGTGCCCCGAGCCGAACTGCAGGCGGCGCTGTTGGCTGCACGATTGGCAGATACCGTTCTGAAGGAACACAGATTAGCGCCCGAGCGACGATATTTTTGGTGTGACTCCACCACCGTTCTACAGTGGATTAGAAATAACACTCGTAGGTATAAAACGTTCGAAGCGAACCGACTAGGAGAAATTGATGAACTTACGAGTATTTCCGAATGGAGATATGTACCTACTAAATTAAATGTAGCAGATCTTGGTACTCGTGATGAATTTAACCACACATTGTTTCACAGTGAGTGGTTCACAGGGCCCGAATTTTTATACAAAAACGAGTCCTTATGGCCTGCTGACGTCGTGAACCCTGACATCGACGGAGACGAAGGGAGTTTAGAGTGTGTAGCTGTGATGCATGAGCCTACATGTAACTTACCTGTTCCTGAGCCACAGCGGTTTTCCTCCTGGCTTCACTTGCTGCGAGCTACAGCCGTCATTCTGAAATTTATTGACAGATGCAAGAGACTTACCGGTGAGGTTGACTGCAATGCGATGACTCGAGCTGAGATCCTGTTGCTGAAGAAGGCGCAGTTTGACTCATTCTCCGCCGAAATATCTGCAATAAAAAATGGAAAACACATATCACGAGATAGTAAGTTACTTACCTTATCACCGTATCTAGACGAAACTGGTTTACTCCGACTCGGTGGCCGCATCGATGTTGCATCAGACGTGGACCTAGAAATGAAGAGACCAATTATACTAGATGGAAGACATGACATAACGCGTCTTCTTGTCCGGTTCTTTCACATTAAGGCAGCACACGGGAACCAGGAAATGGTAGTGAATAACCTGAAACAGAAATACTGGATTGCTAGAATAAGGCCAACAGTTAAAAAGGTGGTTTCGAATTGCATGCTTTGCCGCTTAAGGAAATGTAAGCCTCAAGTGCCCAGGATGGGTGACTTACCTTATGCCCGAGTAGCACATCACCAACGACCATTTTCATTTTGTGGTCTGGACTTGTTTGGTCCAATGGAAGTGACTGTGGGGAGAGGAAGGCAGAAGAGGTATGGCGTTTTGTTCACCTGCCTCACTATACGAGCGATTCATATCGAGCTTGTTCCGTCACTCACGTCAGACTCTTTGATTATGGCTCTGCGACGCATGGCAGCACGGCGAGGTTGGCCCTGTCACCTATACTCTGACAATGGCACCAACCTAAGAGCAAGCGATAAGGAGCTGAAGCAATCGGAGCAGGCACTTAATATAGATGCTCTCAAAGCTTTCGGCGTGAACAATGCCATGCAGTGGCATTTTATACCCCCCTCCAGTCCTCACTGGGGTGGGGCCTGGGAGAGGTTGATTCGGAGCGTTAAAACATCACTTCGAGTTATAATGAACGAACGCGCTCCTCGCGAAGAAGTGCTGCTGACCCTGATGGCGGAAGTGGAGAATATGGTTAACGGTCGTCCACTGACACACGTCTCCGTTGACCCTGAAAGCTTAGAGTCTTTAACTCCTAACCATTTTCTTTTAGGTAGCTCATCCAACATACCTATCATTGGGACTTTCGATGATTCCGACATGTTTCTACGCAAACAATGGCGAAGGTCACAAGCGTTAGCGGATATGTTCTGGCGAAGATGGGTGAAAGAGGTTCTCCCTGATTTACTGCCTCGAAGAAAATGGAACGAGGAGGTGAAACCTTTGCAGGTAGGTGATGTAGTGCTAGTGGCGGATCCTAACAGTCCTCGTAGTACCTGGCCGATGGGTGTTATCCAGAAGACGTGTCCAGGTAAGGATGGACGAATCAGACTGGTCGAAGTGAAGACTAAGACTGGTGTCTGGAAGCGACCTGCAGCCCGCGTCGCACGTATTTCACTTTGTGAGGAGTGCTGAGCCAGCACTGGGGGGGAGAATGTTAGCGACGCGCTCATAACCTTTAGTTATTTGTAATTATGTACTATTATGTTAAACCTAAGTACAGATGTATGGGGCGCTGGACCCCCACCCGACCCGCCGGCAGTTCAGTCCGCGCGAGCACAGCAAGCGGGTGTGCTTGTATGCAAAATCCTAGTTTGTTAAATTATCCGTGTCCTTTTAAAATATAAGTTGTCTAAGCCATCTTCTCGTTTTACTTCGCCGATTACCACCTACTACCAGCTACAGTCCTGTTCTAAAACATTAGTCCCTTTGCAATGTGAATTTATATCATAACATTCTGAAAAAACAATATTTAGGATGTCTTGGATTGGATTTGTCAATCAAAACAGCTTTATTTAGGAGTCAGTTATATGTAGTATCAACACAAAACAGGCTGTTAAACCGTCCACTATACCGAATCGAGACCACATTTAGCTCTGAACTGCGACATGCAGTGATGACGATAACGATCTCTACGATATCACACATCAAGCTACTCTAGCGGTTTTCCTTTCAGGTCTAGGATTTGTGTCAACACTTCAATACGCATTAGTGCTATTTCCCGAAATATCATGATCGGTTAACCCTCCCGTGTTTGTGGAATAGAGCTGGAGCTAATCGAAGGATCTGGAAAGCTAGATTAGTATCGTATTATTTGCCTTCAGGTGAGGTCGAACATGGGATTATGTTGAACATGACATGAGCGGTATGTGGAAGGCGTGAAATTGGTTTGGAGTATAGGAGTGTGTGGGGGTTGTTTTGAGGTGTCATCTGCTTTGAAGTGTTTTGTTCACTTGACTTTTAAACTTAAGATGTCCTGTTTCTAGGAAGTCTTTTTAACCGACTTCAAAAAAAGGAGGAGGTTCTCAATTCGGTTGTATTTTTTATTTTTTTATTTTTTATGTTTGTTACCTCAGAACTCCGTCGTTCATGAACCGATTTGCAAAATTTTTTTTTCCCCTTGCTTGATATGCTTCCAGATTGGTCCCATTTTTTTCAAAATCCAGTTCTGATGATGGAATCTATGAGAAATCGAGGGAACTCCTCAAATATTATAGGCAACCATATAGTTATTTTGGTATTTTCATCGAGAACTTAAGCATCTACAGTCAAAAAGTAACATTTGATGAAGTGGAACTGGTGGAGAAGATCAGAAACCAGTGGCCAACGGAACTTGACACTCGCATAAATATCACAATGCAACTATGACAATGCAAATAAACAAATGATTCTGAATAGTTATGTTGAGAATGGTATCATCGAACTGATCTGATGATGATGGAGCTGGATGGTAGGCACCGGAACTGCGTAATTAATCAGTGTATCCCAGCCGTGTTTGGGCTTATTAGAATTGTCATGAGATGCACTTTGGCTATAAGGTATAGTTTTTTTATCTCACGAGTGCGGGCGAGCCATAGTTGTGTAGGTAAATGTACGTGCACATTGTCTTAGTGTGCGTGAGCTTGTGTCAGTCGCTCTTAAGGTTACGCACACTAAGACAATGTGCACGTACATTTACCTACACAACTATGGCTCGCCCGCACTCGTGAGATAAAACAACTATACTATCAGACTGTTCTGATGATGGAACCGGAAGGTAGAAGGTAGGTATGGGAACTTCATAATAAAACAATGAATTCTAGCAGTGTTAAGGTGAGAAAAATGCCTACCTACTGAGTACCTACTGCTAGTTTTTCGGTTTTTCGTAAGACGAGAACTAATTCGAATTTGTAACAAAGGACATTTTTTTTATTTGAAATAGACACATCGATAGTAGGTATTTTATGCGGCGTATCATCCCTTCACGGGAATAAAACGTTTAAAAAAAAAACAGTGTACAATATTTACGACATGGTACCTTTTTCATAAGAATATTCAATGTAGGAACGATATTAACTTCGTTGCCTTCATTTTAATAAAAAAAAACACTAACCGGCGAGAAATAAAAAAAATTTTTACAAAAAAAAAAACCGCCTTCAAAAAAAAACAAACAAAAACCGTTCCCACTAAAAAGTTGAAAATAAATATTTGAATTGCTTTAAAGAAACATAATTTAAAAGTAAACTTATTTGACATTAATATTTTGCAAATATTTAAAATTTATTACTTCTTTTTGGAGTCGGTGCCAGCCAAAGCAAGGAATTACGAATAGGCAATAATTCCTAGAAAAACTACCTCTAACTTAACTATAAAACTACCAAGATACCAATTGCATACACATATTAATTAAAAGACGAATACGGACTAGACTAAATTCGAAAAAAATTAACCAATATGCACAATAATTTCTTTTAAACGAAAAAAATATACTTATAAAAAAATTCCAGCCACTTTTTAAGTAAGTACTTTGACATTTTTAGCATTGTCTTTATGCATCTGTTTTTAAATTTTGTCATTGTGGATCAAAAAACAAAGGCACGGGATATTAAATATAACTAGATACTTATCAAGTTCCAACAATAAAGCTGCTGGCACCGGCTCCAAAAAGAAGTAATAAATTTTAAATATTTGCAAAATATTAATGTCAAATAAGTTTACTTTTAAATTATGTTTCTTTAAAGCAATTCAAATATTTATTTTCAACTTTTTAGTGGGAACGGTTTTTGTTTGTTTTTTTTTGAAGGCGGTTTTTTTTTTGTAAAAATTTTTTTTTATAATATGGAATCTACAGTATTTTAAGAAGGGGACATCAACAGCATTGAAACATTTTATAAACCAAAATCATACTCGTAGAACATAAACAACGAAATCATTATTTACGTTATTTGGAGACTAAACTAAAAGAAAAACATTGCTATTTCGGGATATACCAAAAATAACGCCCAGACGACCGTAATGTGGTCAACCAAAGCTCCACTAACCGTTGACCGTCGACCGACGTCATCGCCCGTAGTCTACACACTGAGAACCCAAGCGATAAATTCGACAATTTATACACTTCCCAAGACGGGTAATTTAATAAAGTTGTGTTACGAACTTCGAGTTTAGTTCGAGTTAAGCGATAAGCATCAGCGATCCCGAACTTTGGGCCTGATACCTGTTAAAACAGGTACAGTTTTTCGATATTCTCAAGTTTTCTATGAAAATACCAAAGAAGGTGAAAAGTTTTTAGTAGGTAATCTAGATTGTTTCAGACGATAATCTCAGAAAAGAAAAATTTGTAATATCATAATTTTGACGGTTACAAAAAATACAGATTCTGACCATCTAGAATATTCTAGTGATCTTGATTGGCCTCGTTAAACAAAAACTTCCAACAAGTCATTAAAAAAAGCTGAGACGAAAAGGTCATTTCTAGAAAATTGGACCAATCAGTGCGGAGTTTGAAATTTAAAACTTGTTCTTAAATTTGGTTAATTGTACTGTATAAAAATTTGTCTTACAATTGTATTTTTGTTTTGATTTCAGGTACTTAATCTACTGTTGAGAACTACACTGTTAATAAAACTTAAGTTTTATTGTAACAAAATCAAATCACAAAAGGGTTCATAGGTAAGTAAAGTACGAGAATAGTAACAGAAAGAGCCTACTTTCGACACGTAAACATTTTGCATTTCCACAAACTTCAAACGAATCAGCAAATCCATACTTAATACTACGGTAATCTTCTCCTTTCAAAGCAAAATGCCGGCGTAAAGAACCAGCTGTCAAAAACATGAATCACGTACTCAAAAGGCCCTTAAAGTTATGCGAAGAAAATATCCGGTAATAATTCAAACATGTAATTAACAAAGATGTGAGTACTCTTTGTTTAGGGAAAGACGTTTTAACCAAACGAGTTTTACAAGAATATACAGACTCAGAAGATCAGCTCTATTTAACGAATGAAAAAACCCACGCATACATGTAGACGCGTACATACGGTGATCTCAAACAAATGCCGGTCGTAAGTGCAATTGCACTAGCCATACGTGAAGCTTGTCTATGCGAGTGCGTTTTCGCTCGTTGAATGGAACTGGCCTTCTGTATATATTAATTTTCAGCGAGTTTCATACATGCCCCTATAGACGCCGGAAGACATTAAAGTTAATTCCAAGATATATATTATCAACGTGTGCGAAGTTTTGGCGTAAACTCAAGTAGACTTTAGACATGGTAAGAAATGAGCGATACTGGAAAGTTTATGAGAATGATCATGTAAATATGTATGGATTCGTTAGATATGATAATGTAGTATTGAATATTTTGGGCAGTAAGAGCGATGATGATAAGAGGGAGTTTAGAGAGAATGCTGCAGGAAAATACGATTTGTAAAAAAACTACATCGAATGACGTTGGACTATTGGGGTACAGTGTGAATGAAAGTTAATTATATAGATTTAAGAAAGTATTGAGGATTTATAATTATATAGTTATCATAAAGAAGGATAACATTGGCTTTAAAAACGAAAAATTGTTGGATATTTTGCTTATTTCTTTCGCTGTTACTCACACCATACACCACACACCATTAGTAAGTTTGTTTAGGTTGTCCTTTCTATCAGGGGTCTCAACTAAATTTAATTTTGTATAATTTTACTTGAAGCCCTTATATTTGCCTACTCTTATGAAAAGGTTTGGCTAGCAGTCCCGAGGGCAATGTTTTGAATAGCTTCATTTCTAGATTAGCTATATTTAGCCGTACTAAAGACTAGTGCACATGCACGATTTTAAGCTTAATTGGTGAAACATGAGCAGGTTATAATGTTCCCACTGTGATTCAAACCTTCTTTCTTGGACAGTGAATGGGTAGCATTTTATCATGCGGACCCATTTCAGGTTGGTAGATGACACAAATATCTTCAAATTTTGGTTCTAGAATATGCCGTGTTTGTCGTGATTCTTTCCTTCAACGTTTTGAACTGCTGGTTTCTTTACAAGTATTTAAAGCTCTTTGCTACCAAATAAGGATTTCTTCCTTTCTTTGTTTTTTCTTTTTTATGTATCGATTTTACTGCGAAGGTTGTTTCTCTGTTAGAAGAATTGATCTTGTTTTGTTTATTTTAATTACGCATAACGCGCCTGTCAATAGATTTTCATGTCTATTAGTCATCATTTAGAAGTGTTTTGAATCATGTTTAAGTTTTAGGTGTCTTTTGATTGTGTCTTATTAATCAAATTATGTCCGGTTTAAGTAACTTTTAAAATATTTACAAAAAAATTAATAGTACTAAACTAAAAACGTTACATAAGGATCAAAACTAAACCAAGCAAGCTAACCTAGCAACCGAATCTCCCCACAGCAGTCATCAAACATAAAACAGTACATCCAGAGATTGCAATAGTTCCCAACTTGTTTCACTTAAACAAAACAGCGATATTGAAACTTACACAATTATTCAAGACGACTCAGAACTAAGCCGTCTCAGATATGAGAGCACAATTTAACTTGTTAAGGATTACTCTTGAAGGGAAGATAACATGACTGGTAAACGAGAATCGTAACAAGCAAGTTGTATGTAAGTTTGAGCTTGGTATTGTCATTTTAATGACGTACACCCTTAGGGTACATTCACAAGAGACTATGGTCCATAAGGCACCGCAGCGTCGAAAATTCACTACGTAAATATGACATTTGCAGCAGCCTCTTTTTTTAAGAATTTTAAATTATCAAATGACTTCTTCCGCTCTGGGTGAAGCGGATGGGTTTTAACCCATCCGTTTTCCTCCTATGCCCTTTGCGTTCCGTAGTGAGCCCTACAGTCAGAGATGTTGAGAGTTGATGACAAATTGCAGAAAATAAATTATTTTTGAAAACAACACTAGATGTCGATTAATCACGGTAACATTTTGGCAGTTATTTTGTTGTCAATCTCCTAAATATGTGATGTTTTGACAATCGCTTTTGCTATGTCACCGCTGACAGAATGTCACTAATGTCTACATATTTAAGTAGACAAGTGACACAAACGTGAACATTTTGTCATCCAGTGGGAGATCCATGGGCTGGATGACAAAATGTTAGCCTCGTGAATAAAACTACCCATATTCATACTTAGCACCCTCCAGCGTAGTAATCTTTGTTGTGTGTTGTGTGTAAATGCGCCCTTACTCCCAAGTACAAAGATAAGGTAGAATTAATTTAAAACGTTTTCGGCTTGAATGTGATCTTAGATATGTAATGGAATATGGTTTTAGGGAATTTTGATATGCGTAGGTACAATAGGCTGTTGTTATTAATGTTTGCTTGCTTACTGTTATCTGAACAATTATAATTTTGTGTTGGATACGTTGTAGTAATGTGTTTATTAAGTATCTGATAGTTATGCCAATGAGCTAGTGCTATATGTCTATGTTTGGTTGTTCGTTTATTGTAACCTTTATTTAAATTATGCTTATAATAATAATTACCTATGTTTCGTTAAGTTACTGTCTATTTGAGTTTTCTTCTCTGTCTCTTTAAACACTGTCTACGTTTCTCATCGGTTTGTTCCGTTTTCGCCACATTTTTTCGCCCACTTTTGGAAAAAAAAAGAAATTTTCCTTTTTCGCCTAATTCTAGACAAAGTTCCGTTTTCGCCCACATTTTCATTTGTTATCAAAGTACAGTCAGTTAAATATATTTTTTAAACTTCTAGTCACACGACTGCCCAAAAACAGTGTTATGTTATGATTATGATACCAGGGTCATATTATAGTGAATGAGTTTCTTTCACCATAATTATGTACCATACCTAACTTCGAAATACCTGAACAAATTTTGTTGCATGTAGAATTGTTAGTAAAATAATGGTTAGAAATGAATATGGGCAACCGAAAATGTAATTGGATTGGATGGCGCATTTGTTCAGATTTTTGTCATGGGTGTAATTTTCAGGGTTGTTAAATAAAAATGAATATGTGGGCGCCCCTCATAATCAAAATCTACTATAACGCCGACGAAATATGTTAACTTTTCGTAATTTTCATGATTTTCAAATAAAGTAAATAATTTCATTTATTTTTATATTATTTATTTATATCAATTATTCCATTATATGTAATAAGGCATATGATGAAATATATTCTTAGTAATTTTCTGTAAACTTTGACAATCTCGAGACCCGGGGGTTGTGAAACGTTGCAAAGCCTACGAGGGGCTGAGAGATTCACTAAGACGCTTATATTGAGATGAGTCAGCAACAGACGATTATTCATATGTGCTTTGCACGCGCACCCACGGATGCGACCTTGTTGATACAGGACTATTGCAAAATATTAAAAGAAAAGGTGTAAAGCTCGAGCACTGACATGTGAAAATTCCAAAATAAAAAAATAAATCTTACGTTTTTGTAATAATAAACATTAAATTCACGATAAACTCGCGGCACACCGGTGTGCCGGCAGTGCATGGATTATGGAAAGATTAGTAGCTTCATGCTTTTGACTGACCGATCTTGAAATTTCAAAAGTGCCTGTAAATGGTTTATTTGAAATAAATACTTTGAGCCTTGATCTTGAATTACTTAGACCTATGGAAGGCTATGGCTTCGGCATGACCCATATATTATTAAGACATAATAATGTAAAAATGGGTTGCCTTCTCGGAGGACACGGTAGAGCATAAGGTGGAAGTCTGGCATCCTTAAGGCGGAGCACCGCCGCGGCGCCGTGCCCTCCGCCAATCTCTCGCGTCCGGCTGGTTCAATCCATGGTTCGGAGCGGAGCGGCATGGGAAGCAGTCACCTTCTACTTCGAAGCAGTAATGCAAGCAATGGAGGATGCGAGATGCGTGAAGGAGAGGCAAACCTCATGCCCCAGCCGTCGTAACAGAAGGCGCCCCGGGCGTCGGGAATCGCAGGCCCGGAGCTGTAAGCACGAGCCGCTGCTGCGGACGGCGAGCCCATCGCTCGCCGTCTGCAGTAGCAGTGCAGTAGCTCGCGCTTACGCAATAAGGACCAGGCATAGGTCGACGGTGTGTTGTGCTCTACGCGCGCCTCAAAGAGATGTCAGCATAATAGACGAGGCCGGGCCCGGGCCAGTGCCTGCGGAGTGCAGTTACGCAATTTGTTCGAAAGAGCCACCGCGGCCCTGGAACGCAAAAGGCCTTTGGAGGAACACGGAAACTAAAACGCACCCTCGTTTTAATAAGAGTGTGATACCCCTCCGTCCGTCATAAAACGGTGACCTGCACATTCTATTATGGGGCCATACATCGGTCGCTACTACACAGTGCAGTACTGCCAAGAGAAGTTAGCAATATGTCCTTAACCGCTATAGGATACCAGGGCTATCGGGAGAATCCCGGAAGGCACCCTACCATTACCAGCATCTTACTGAATTTTTATACATAATCAAGAGAGAGGTTAGAGCCCTATTTCTCGTTAGTGTTTACTCCGGCCGACCAAAATAGAAGCAAACTAAAGAGATGAACAAGACTTCTGATGGAACAACAAGATAATGCCAGGATGGCAGGATTCTAACAAGGAATCAAGAAACACTCATACGTATTCACACAACATTATGTAGATACGATAGAATAATGTAATTACTCTTGTTTGCAGTCGGGTATCCAAAGATATTTTTCGAACTGACTGTACTTTATAAGCATAAATCTTCATACAAATCAAAATTAGGCGAAAAAGGAACAAAAAATGGGTCGAAACAGTACTCAAAAATCATATTTATGAAACAAATGAAAAACGCGGCGAAAAAGGAATGAAAAGTAGGCGAACACGGAAAAATTAAAATTAGGCGAACTTTGTGGGCGAATCCGGAACAAACCTTCTCATCCTACTCTTCTATAGCAGGCGTGTCGGATTTTTATAAATAAGTAGTACTTTTGTACTCTCTTTTTCCGTAAGGAATTTGTCTTTATTAGGTACTATGTGTTTATGATAAAATAAATCTCGAATATAATGCTGATATTCTTAATATTTAAATGTGTTTGGTTGTTTGGATGTTTGTTAATCAATCACTTCGCAACGGCTCAACAGATTTAGATAAAACTTGGCACTGTAATTGGTAATGTAATATTTGTATTGATGTACGTTCCCGTGGGTTAATTTTCAACATACATACCGGCAACGCTGCATAAGTTAGATGCTTATATCATCACACATATAATAATATTGAAATTTTTATCATTCTCCGCTATCTTTATGATAAAAAAATGTTATCTTTCTACGTAGAAACACACTTAAACCAGAAATTATTTAAACTAAAGAGGTTATAAAAAACCAATTACATCACTAAAACGACCACAAAAGCCTATTACCCTACTCTATCAGCACAAAAAGCCCTCATCATCTATATCAAAACAAAATAAAACAACGCATAAACCTTTAACAGCGGTGAGAAGGCCATATATTCCTTTTATTAGACCATCTCTACTAGCCCTGAAGTGTACGCTACGTCATTACTACATGTTACTGCGGCGCTGTTCAAATAAATTACAGCAAACAGCAAAACAAACACATATAACAAACCAACTTGGTCGAAAACAAGAAAATTCTCGATGAGAATAACATTTTTGTTTTTACGTCAATTCGACTAGATTTACACCGGACTCTGTTTGGCCGTCGACTTTGCCATAATCGTGGTGTAATCTTTTAATTAAAGTTGAAGTCTTATCTTTAAGCTATAGTTTTTGTGTTTGCTCATACTGTCTTATAAATCTTGTAGAATTGCCGTGTTTATTCTCAGCTGTCTAGAAAAGAATAGTGTCAGTGTACTACTGAGAAAAATACTGACCTATTTATCTTTCTTGGCGATATTATCACTAGGTACTTCAGCAGTACGCACAATGTTTTGTAACAATACTGAAATACTTATTTCCACTGTAGTTTTATACAGGCTGTTCCAGAAAGGTGTGGTCATATTTAAGGGTGATGTTGGGTAGCTTAAATTAGCTTTAGTAAACATAAAAATGAGATTTTTTCAACAAAATCGACCAAAAACAACTAAAACTTCCGAGAAACCTATATAATTTTCCTTAATACCTATATAATTTGACAGATTTGCTGACTAGAATATAAACAGTAGTTATCAACATTTTTAAATGTGGCTTTTTTATTTTTATTGGCCCTCGTTTTTAAACCACAATCTCACCTGATGGAAAACAATGATGTGGTCGACGATGGAGCACGCTTGCCTAGAAGTAACCTGTTCACTCTTGTCTTCAAGATCCACCGGTTGTAAAAGAATTTTGAAAATCGGTCCACAATAATTGGCGGAGAAATCGGTTACCATACATAAAAAAATACATACAGTCGATCATATAACAACGTCATTTTTTAAGTCGGTTAAAAATAGAATTATCCGCAAAAATCTTTATAGATCTATCTATACTATATTATCTATAATAATATAAAGCTGAAGAGTTTGTTTGAATGCTCTAGTCGGAAACTGCCAGTCGGAATTAGAAAATTATTGTTGTATATGGTAGCCACATTCATGAGAAAGGCTATAGGTTATTCGGAAACGGGAAATTCTTACGGAAACGGCAAAAACGGGATATACGCGTAAGAAGTCGCGGGCAGAAGCTAGTAATATTATAAATACGAAAATTTAGATGGCTCGATGTTTTTTACGTCAAAACGGCTGAACGGATCTTGATGAAAATATTTGCATAGGAAACTTTTTTCCCGGGAGTATGTTCCCTTACGATAATTTTCGACATTCACGGGGGCGGCAATGACGTCATTATTACACTTTTAGGTAACACAATAAAGAACCCAATAAACAATTGAGAACTGAGTGAGTCGTAGTTTACTTGTTTACGAGCAACAGAATCAACCATTACCCTCAGTTGAAATTTAAATTTTACGATTCACTCGACGAAACTGTAATTCATTGCCACATTTAATACTGAATCGATGTCTATAAATTCAAAGAACTTCATCAACTTTGTTTGACGTAATCCGGGTCTCAACAGCAAAAATAAATAATTTGACAGCCAACACCCCTCTAGAAAAATGTCCGTTTCTTCGTCACGGCTATAAAACTTCGTCCAACGAATCTCCCAAACAAACAAGATCCCCCCCTTGTCACAAACGTTACTTTTACTTGTTGAAATATTAATAATGATTGTATAAATTTCGTCCCCAATTTCTTAGCCGATAACATAGTGAGAAAAGTTTCCTTAAATTGCTTTCATTTTAACTAAGTTGAGAATATATTGTTAGAAGTTTTGTATAAAACGTTGAACGAGTATTATCCTGTTGTAATTCGTTGTAGGCGTAAAAGGCCCAGAATAATTTTCTCTGAGATAATCATCGGGATACGAATTTCAACAAAGAAGATCTTGGGTGGTTCATTTAAGATGATTTATCAAGGCCTAACTGAGATGTAAAACAGGGTTTTAGTGAAAGCAGATTATGAAAAAATGGGACAAAGTGAAGGCACAAAGGCAAAGAGTTTTCAGCTCAACAAAAAATATAAAAGGTGCGTATTTTTCAATCGGCGCGCGGCGTTTTATGCAGGAATGAAAAGTATTTTGCTTCAAAGAAGTCATAATAGCAGACAATGTAAAAAACGGTAAACAATTACTAAGTATTTGATTGTAGATGGTATCTACATAAGTATTTTAACAAAAGGTAAAAACAGTTTCGAATCAATAAATCAATCAAATTCTATATTCCGAACTAAGTGTACAGAATCATAAAGATCGATATTAAGCATGAAAATGGACTAGAAAAGTAGGTATCGCCAAAATATAATTAATTTTAAATTACAATTACAGAAAATACCTCAAATTAAATTTTGTTCTTTCCTGTGCTATATTTGAATAAAAATTCGGGCCCTTAAATAAATTAGTCTGTTTCCAACCATTTCTAAATTTTCCCCTGTTTTCCGACCAATTAGCTTAATTGAAAGAAGGATAGATTGCAAAAACAACCCCTGTGTTTCCTTTGTAATGTATTTGCTTAAAAATTGGTGCGTCGTCACAAGCTTTTACTTAACAACCCTCCTTAAACTTTTGGAATACTGTAGGTAATGTGAAATGTTTTTACATTACTGACTTTCAAGGTTTACTTTTCAATTAGCCGTTGTTATTATGTTAGTCGTGCCAACTAATTATTAGGTTGTATAAAAGAAGAATTTTTCAAATCGGTTTATAAATAACGGAGTTATGAGGTATTTTTTTTTTAAATACAACCGAAGTGAGAACCTCTTTCTTTTTTTTGAAGTAGTTTAAAAATAAAACTCGAACGCGAGAGAAGCGGCGGGCATAAGCTAGTAGTTGGATTAAAAATCACCAAGCATTTGTATAATCTTCGTTATTGATAACAGTTTCAATTAGCAAAACTCCAATTCGCAAACGCTTTTGGTAACATCGTCTATCTTTAACAACAACAATCCATCTACGAGTATATTCAAAGTTACAACATCTTTCAACTCGAAGACCACGTTTCTTAGAACTTCTAATTGTATTATATAGTCTGATATACACTTCAACCGCTTAACCACATATACTTAAATACTATCTAAGTTGGTCAGTGCTAAGTCACCAGTGAATTTACGATCTCACAAAGACGCTGGAGCCACATTTGTATCTTAATCCTAACGGTTGACTTGTACAACTTGAGTTAGTTTAAAGCCATTAAATGGTTCTAGTTTTTCTTTAGAGTTTACACTATCTGCTTGGTCGTTGAAGCGATTTTCTTCATTAAGGTTATCTTTTGCTTTGTTAGTAGAAACTCAACTATTACTAAAGGTATGGTTGTATTCAATATCTATAGTACGTTTGATCATCGTTAAAATAATATCTAAATATAACCGCTGCTATATTCATTCAAGTGGCTTATTCTACGCCAGAACGTGATTGAGAGCATTTGTGGATGTTACCAGATTAGCTAGACTATTAAATTCAAGATTTCCTGCATAATTATTTCTCTGACGATATAGTAGATATCGTCGTACATAACATCCTCTTGAAACTTCAGTCAAGCCACGCCATCAGAATTAAAGGTGATTCAATATATTGTTACGTATGCGACCTCCTTAGTTGCAGGTCACTGGCAGACAAGTTAGTCGATGGAATTTTAGAAGGGTTCAGCAGAAATATAAATATTATTTAAATAAGGAATGTAAAAATAAAGAGAGAACAGCGTTAGTCCGTAGGTGATACGGAATAGAAAACGCCCAAAACTAAGGCCGAAACTACGGACTTCGGGCTTAGAGAGTAGATCCCCCATTCAGCTTTCGCGCCCGTCGAGAGTTTAATTAAATAAATAGTTTTTTTGCTAAACTTCTGAGTAACACTGTACGTAGGGTTTCCCAGTGTTACAATATAAGCAACCTATGACTTTCTCATTGCTGGGTCACTAACCTTCCGTTATGAGATAGACTGGATGATTTATATACCAAGCTGGTCCTGTGCGCGTTGGAAGAAACATGAAATTTTAAGTTTCATGAACCACTGCTTTAAATGTTTATGAGGAAACCGGCAAAAGATGAAATTTTTTGCTATGCAGTGCTAGTGGTGATAAAATTATTTACACATTGAAGTACCTGCACGGTTTCCATCAACTCATCTGTCCAGCCTTTTCCTAACGAGGTTGGGTTCGTCTTCCTATCTAGTCTAATGCAGCTGAGTACCAGCGGCTACATATCTGACCTTCACAACCACGACAGAGCTAGCTCTTGACCTCAATCACGGGTGATGGAAAGCGATGGATGAGGTCTTTGATGGAGCAAGCGTGCCCAGAAGATGCCTTGAGGCTAATGTTACTCCCAGGCGTCGACGAAACACAGCAGCTGCTTGACGCCGGACTCCGGTGGGAGGGTGGTCGTGAACCAGGCGGGCGTTAGCGCTACCACCGCAAGGGAGTGATTGGCCAGTCTTATAAGGTGAGACTGTCCAGGATGCGCCGAGCACTTGGATCTGTTGAGTACCTAATGGAACAAATTGCGCTACACGAGGATGTTCTTTTATGCATACCTCAACTGGCAAGCAGCACAAAGGCGGTACAATAATTTAGTATAGAATCTACAGACACCATACTATCTGAAGCGGACCAAAAAAACCCAATTATTACACCGATAATTGCGCAAACAATTATGGAACAATCCCTAAGGTACAATGCCGACGAATCCTCTAGTGTTCTGTAATACTCCTGTCAATATTAATTTAGGAAGAGTTGATTACGCTCCGTCAAGGGATGTATGTGTATGTACAAGTATGTACGGAGTGTTTGCTTATGTCGTATAAATTTCGTTTGCCTTTAAGTGTATTATCGCACAATTTGTATGTTGTTGAGAAATTGTTCGTTAGGTTCGTGTGTTGTATTTCTGAATTATGTGAATGAATATTAACGCCTTGTGTGTTATCAAATTCCTTCCTTGCTATAGTAAGTACTTTCTTACAGTCATCAGGGTTTGAAATAACAATTTAAATTTTGAGGTAATACTACATCAGTCATTAAACGTCTATTAATATTAAATTTTGCATTATTGTGACATAATGAATGCTTGAGACTGTACAATTTTTTCTATTCTGTATACGTTTTCGTTAGACCAAAACTTTTCCTGCTGAAGTATTTAACAAATAGTCACACTACACTATACTACGCTACGCTAACAGCAACCAACAATAGGGTATCATTGACTCACGAAAAAACAATATATATCGCAATTTCATGTTAAGTCCTATAATATAAGTTGTTCATAATGATGATTACAATGTTTTTTCAGACTTTGCGTTCGAATGAAGCATTCAAATTGGTAATCACTTAACCATGGGTATCAATCATAGAGTTAAGCATCCATCACTGGAACGCTTGCAAATAAAAACGTAATAACATTAGTGTAGATTAAGGAAAAACACGGATGTAATTTTGAAACGAACGACATTTTTTATTTGTTTACATTGGAGATGGTTTCCTCGGTAAATGTAACATTATTTATTATTGAGCCGCTTTTTATGACTCTTGAGGAAAATGATATGCTTATATGAACAAAAACTGAATTAATTTTTGGTTTTAATGACGGAATGTTATGTTACTTCAAAGAAACCTCTCTTAAAAACATCTTTAACAAAATAAGAATACTGATATTAACGGACTATCAAATGCATAAACAATTTTATGTTGAAGGAAATATTTTTCTAACTGGCAAGAATTTAGCGCAAAAAGAAAAGATGCAAGGAATGGAGTACAAGAATGGCTTTTGTTTAACTATAGAAGAGTGCAGGCTATAGTAAACAAAAAGGCAAATAATAATTAGAATATAATCATGAAAAGTTTAGGCATAAGGTTCCAACCACTCATTTCCAACAAAGAAAAACCGGCAAAAACTTCATCACTTCAGTATCTCTTTTACTCGGACTAGGTGTTAAAGTTTTCATGAATACAGATTGGCTAATTAGGCAGAAAATAAAGTAAGGTCCTGATTAAAAATAAATAGTTAAGCAAGTAAGTCTATATAAAATGCGCGACCCAAAACCTGAACCCAACGAAGTAACTCATGAAATAAATACCAAGTAGGTATAAATAGTTTTTAGCAAACATTGAGTCTGTAGATAAAAAGGGAAACTACGTACAAGAACTTAATTTTAACGCACGACTGGCTAAGTAAATAGTACGGGTTGAATTACGTGTGAGAACTGAGAAACTAGTTCTAAATGTATAAAGGAGGGTAGCAACGGCTACCAAATTAGAAGGGTCAGAAGGCTGGCCTAATAAAGCGTGAAAAATTTAACACTCTGACGAAATTTTATACGAAAAAGGGAAAAGGAGGCATTATTTTTTTGGATATTTGGTGCAAGATGGAAACTGGTTTTGGAGGGGCTAGAAGTTCGATAATAACTGCCGCATTGGTCAATCTGTAAAGTCAAGCAACTGATGGGTGACCAAGCATTAAGTCCATGAGTGACTCCTCTGTGCCTCGCATAGCACGTAAGTCCTGGCTGTCCCATGCTTGTCATTTATCGATCTTTTATGATTGTTATATGTGCAAAAGTCTGACAACCAGATTTTCTAAGGAATTTCGTGTTACCATTGGTAGCTAGGTAGTGAATGCCAGATAATCCGCTTTATGCAAAAAACTGGTGCATCCGGTGAGACTGGAAGCTGATCCAACATAGTTGGAAAAAGGCTAGGCAATTGATGATGATGGAAACTTGTTGGAACATATATCATAATCGATTTAGTGTATCAATAACTTATGGAATGTAATTGAATTGAATATTCTAGTCAGTCTGTGAAACTTATGAGCCTCCGATCTAGATAGATGGTAATCCAATTATAGTTTCTGTTCCAATAATATTTATAGCTCTGATGTTTGTACTCTGTTGGTCGCTGGTCATAATAAGATTGGAATTTGAAGCAGTAAGTGTGGTTATGAAACCTTTTGCCTGCGTTTTCGCGTTCATATAGATTTTCAAAAAAAAAGAAGTTCATAACCGTCTCTATGCCTGTCTATCCCTGTTTTGAAATTCATGAAAAACGGTTCAGTGATTAAGGAGTGAAAGTAAACTAAACCAAAATTACAGTATCATTATACGGCAACGTAAAAAAATAACCTACCAACTGATTCAACTCTAACACTATCTAGTTCTATACCTTTATTTAAAATGCTTACCTGTTCAAAAATTCCGTCTATGCTAGCAACCTTATCTCCACATTTCATATTAAAATTTTGGGCCGTGTTTCACAGACTCTTAGCACATACATAATGAGGTATCTTTGCGACGGTAGTATCAGGGCCTACTTAGATTTATAGCATAATTATTATAATATTCCCTGTGTGATACAGTTTGGGGTAAGAACCCTATTTTCTGGCGTACGTTAGAAATTCTCAAATGATATACGTATCTTATTTAGGAAGTGGTGAAGAATACTAATTTTGGTTTGTATGAATCAGCTTTTATGAAATTTAATGTGTTTTTGTCATTTTCAACTTGAATTTTTTCCAAAAATTGTAGTCTAAAATGTTTGAGCTATGTGTCGATAAAATAAAATAACGTTATGTTATTAGTCTTGTATCCCATTTGTTTGTCTTTTAATTATTTAACCAACTAACTTCGCAAGGGTGGCTATTAACCCCACCAACCGTGTCTCCACGTTGCCGTCGTGGTGGGGCTTGCGTGTCTCAATGATCTTGGGGGCTTTGCCGGTAGAGCCACTCATGCCAGAAGGTCCCAAGTGAGAGACCAGACCAAGAGAGACACAAGAGGGGCACACCGTTCGGAGACTTGAGCAGTGTTCGGGTCCTCGGACGGTGTGCGTCTCATTGGCTTGCTCGCTGCTCTCTGGTACGCGTCTGATCATCAGACGTGACTGTGAGGGCAGCGAGCAAGCATTGAGAGAGAAGGGGAGAAAGGGACCGCACCCTCAAAAAGGAAAATATGAACAAGAGCAACGAAAAAGAATTACCCCAGGGCGGTACGGACTGCACAGCAGGAAGAGAATCCGCCACGCTTGCGTCAAGCCCCACGTATTCTGGGGGGGGCAACGTTGTCTTTTGTTCGCCGCTTGCCATTGGCAACAAGGGCCGAGGAGGCCCCCGATCCATACTATCCGAGGAGGACCTGATCGGTTTTAGTTTTGACTCGCCCGACAGAGTGTCGGTCGGGCGGAGCACGGGCGAAGGTGCGCTGTATTGGGAGGAGGGCTCGCTTGAGCGTCGCGCGGGTGTAGAGTCGGAGTCTGAGTTGGACTCTGACGACCTAGCGACCGTTAGCTCGGCGAGCTCTGTACCCGAGGGAGCGGGGCCTGCTTCGGAGGACTCCAGGTCCTTCCGCAAGCGGCCCAGACCAGAGCAAGACCAGGGGTCGTCCTGCAGCGACGAGGTTGCCTCGGCTCGCAAGATCCCCACCAGCAGGCGGGGTAAGGGCCGAGAGGGAGGCAAGAGCAGAGCTCCTGCCCCCAAGGAGACTGGCCGGCAAGCCGGGGAGCTCGCCGATGCTGGACGACCCCCCGGAGAGGGCGGTCGCAGGGCTCCTGGTTCGGAGTCCTCCGGCGGTGAGCCGGATGACTCCGGACAGGAGCTTCGGAGGGCCGGGTTTGCGGAGGTGGTGGAGGCCGCGCTTCGCGATGTGGCCCTGAAGAGGAAACTCTCCTCTAAAAACAGGGCCATAAGAGAAGCGCTGACCTCCATCCTGGCGGCAGCGGAGGCTAACCGAGGTGGGCCTCCGGTGGACGAAATGTCCAACCTGCGGGCGGAGGTCGCCCGCTTGGCTGCCGCCACGGAGCGCCTCCAGAGGGAGAATACGGGGCTCCGAGCAGACCTGGCCAGGCTACAGGGAGCCGGCCCACAGGGGGCGCCTAAAGGGGGGCGCAGGGAGAACAGCCACCCCGTGCCGCAGGAGGGCCAGGTGCTGGACCTGGTGCGGCAGGAGATGGCTGCCTTCCAGGCGCGGTTTTCCGTCCTGGAGGGCATCGTCTTGCGCCCCCCGTTAGCGGCGAGTGGGAAGGCTCCAGCCCAAAAAAAGGCGGCGTCGTACGCGGCCGCCGTGGCTGCCACACCGGGGTCGTCCGCCCAGGACAAAGGGTCCGGGCCGGCACCCGCGAAGCCGGTGTCGGGAAAACCGGACCCGGCCCCGGGAAGGAAGAGGAAGGGTGGGGCGGCTGCGCGGACGGCGAAGGCTCCTGCGCCAGCCGTGCAGCAGCTCTCCCCGGCTTCCTCGCCTTCTGAACCTCCCCCGGCTCAAGCCGAATGGCAAGTGGCCGGGGAGAAGAAGAAGGCGGGAAAGGCAGCCAGGGCGGCAAAGAGGCGGGAGAGAAGGCGGCGGCAGCGAGCGCGAGGCGTCGCGGCTGCGCTCCGCGCCCCGAAGACCGCGGCTGTAGTTTTAACACTGCAGCCGGACGCGGTGAAGAGGGGCGTGACGTATGCCAACACGCTCACACCGCCGCCGCCGCCGCCGTCGCTTCCGCCGCAGCCGCCGCCACCGTCGCCGCCGCTGCCACTGCTCGGGAGGGGGCCGAAATGGAGTGCCAGTAATGGCCCCATTTCGCCTCCTCCAGACGAACGTTAGTCGCTGCGCCTCTCAGGAACTGACGCTCGTGAGCAAGGCGCAGTGACTGACGCCTGCGGACAGCGAGCAATGGGTAGCTCGCTGTCCGATCAGGTCAGGCCAGAGTCGACGGCGCGTTTTACTCCGAACGCGCCGGAAAGAGCAGTCAGCAACGGAGACGGGGCCCGCCAGGGCCAGAGCCTGCCAGGGTTGCGGAATTGTTCGAAAGAGTTACCGCGGCCCTGGGAAGAAAGGCACTAGGAGGACTAAGGGTGGGTTTTAGTCAGTAAAAGTCTGACACTCCCTGCCGCTCCACCCAGAGCGGGAGGGGTCATTTGATGATTTCCCATCCTATAAAAAAAAAAAAAAAAAAAAAATGGGTGGCTATTATGACAGCAAATTAAGTTGTTTTAGTGTTTATAATCCTCTACTTGTAGACGCCGATAATCGACAACAGACCAATTTACCTGAATATTGGCAATGTAAAACTATTTCACAATATCAAACGTATTTTTAAATACAACATAACATTCCGAATGAAACTGCTTTTAACACAAATATTTTGAAATGTTTTAACAATATTCACAATAAAACATCAGTTGTAAATGGCTAAAAGCCAGATATGATCCTGTTTTCGAATACCACAAACGTACAAAATTAACGAAAAAAGCCAGCAGATTCGTGTTTGGAATTTGGTTACTGAAACTACAAGCCATTTTGTACTTTTTCACTAAGAGATAAAGCAGAATATGGAGTGCTGAATTTGAGGTGCCGAAGCTGAACATGTGTCAAGGGTTTTATTGCATGCCAAAATATCCAATCGCTACGGTTTTGTGATACCTCAGCTATTAGGTATAACAGTAACTGGTAGAAAAAGAAAAAGATAAACACGGTTGTGGCCGATCGAAATTCCTGGAATTAATTCAAAGAAGCAGTTGTTATTCTATTAATCAGGATTAGAGTAACATTATGGGATGATAATATCATTGGTTCAGGGATAGAAAAGTGTTCCTGATTCGTTATCAAATTACATGTTTTACTCTATCACTCTATATTAGTTGCTGATGTGTTCATAAAATGGAAAAAAGCAATTGCATAAAAAGTAAGAGCTACTTTAAGTAATCAATTTTAGTCTTTGGCATTACATTCTTCGTTTTAACGTCATCCACTACGTTTTCAATCCAATGAAAACCATAACATTTTGCTCTTTAAAATTAAACGTGGCAAAACAGGCATTAATAACAATCGAATTTGAAATACATCGTTTGGAATTTTTGAGTATTTGAATGAATATGCAAATGTTGCCGAATAATTTCGAGTTCCAAAATGATGAATTTATTAAAATGTTAATTTAATTAATCTGTTTTGGTAATCATGTTGTGCGGAATTCTCCCAAATGGTCAGAATCTGGCTTCATTTAATCAGAATCCCAGTAAAATTTAAAAAAATACTTATGTAATTGCTGCAACTGGGCATATAAAATGTCTTGAAGTTGTCAACTGCACAAGTGTTAACTTGAAATTGAGGTAGAAAAATAATCATTGATAAGCAGTTATTTTTACATAAAAGTATTCAGCACTATAACTTTATATTAGTGTGGTTCAGCTTGGTTTAATAAAAATATGAATCTTAACGGACTGAGTTCATGTTTTATTCAACACCATTTGGTTGACGATATCGTTAATGTTTCGGGAAACACCTAGATGATGGACAAAAAGAAAGTGGAGACATTACTCCTAGCAATCGATGATTCTGGGCACATATGAAAATGATGAGACAATTAGATTCTACTTTTAGTACTTGAATAGATATTACTTTATGCTCGTAATTAAAAGTATTTAGAACTTTTGTATAGTTCCATAACCATCTGTTTCCAAAATTATTAGGTTCGTTAGTTGACCCTTTCATACTTCGAGAGATGTTCAAACTGCCTTTGTGGTCAAGTTAACAAATTACTGATGCTTGGCCGACTGTTAACAACTATCAGCTGACTAAGTCTAGTTACCACTCCGTAACATTTCAGACATTTTAGACAACATTATTTCTTGTGTTATCTTTATGGTTTGTTAACTGCCTCCGTGGTCGAGTGGTTTAGGCATTTGCCTTGTGACCCGGTGGACGTGGGTTCGATTTCCACGGGAATCATACTTTGTAAAGTTATTTTCCAGTTTGGCTAGGACATTGCAGGCTTGAATCACCTGATTGTCTGATAAAAAGATGATTCCGTGCTTTTGAAGGCACGTATAAGCCGGTGGTGCCGGTCGCCAAATGGCGGTCGTCAAATAAACACATGTCAGAGGCCTTTGAGGCGGTTTAGAAACTCTGACACTAGGGTGTGAGGGGTCGTTAGACCTTACTGCCCACACGAGAAAGAAATAATAGTTTGGTAATAAAGTAAGACCCAGTTGATGGTAGATATGGTCGACACCATTGCCTTTGCCTTAATATCGTCTTCGTAGGTACCTGGACAATAATTAATTAATCGTTTTTCATCACTAGAAAATGTAAAGGTTCACGATAGATATCGATTGAGGACAGCTTTATGTCTTTATTTCTGTTATTTATAGTGTGTAAACTTAGACCAATGCACCAGTCATGACTTGATCTCTCACTGCACCACCCTTGTTTGATTGGTAGAGAATACCTGACAAGACATGCCATTGTACTTTTGTGTGTTTAACAATTTTTTTGTATATTTATTTTCAGCCTGCTCTGTCCTACTGCAAGGCAAAGGTCTCCCTTTTTTATTTCTAACGACTAAGTTTAAAATGAATAAATATAGAAGTAGAATATGATTGAAAGAAACTTTCGAATCGTCAGATTGTCGCCAATCACTGCTATTATTAAATAGGCCTCAGTTGTAATTGCATCGACACCCATCTCCGTATAAACCTTAAAACAGGGATTGAGCTTGTGACGCTGTTTGGTCGCAGGAATAGTTTCGACCTCTTTGTATTTTATTTTATTCACGCTCAAAGCGATCAGGTATTTTTCCAGCTTACCTTTTCGTATCCCCAGTAGTCAACAACAAAAATAGTTCACATAGTCCGAAAACCTATTGCATTTTGTCAACATCAGAATTGAAATCACAAGCAGACATATATTAACCTTTAGCCTACATTATGTATGGACTAGATTTCTTACACACCTGTCTAAGGCGCAGCTCCATAGCAAACGACAGCGAAGCTACGCACTATCTTAGCATTGTATGAAAGGAACGAAATGGATGCATGCGAGACTGACAAGGAAATTAAGAGCGAAGTTAATCTGACAAACCTTTTCATGCACATCCAATGCAGAAATAGGCAGTCTTTCCACCCAAAGGAGTGATAAGCTGCGTTGCTGAATTTTTTAGCTTAGTTCTGTGTGAAAAGAGTTTAACAAATGCTTTTCTACAGCATTCAGTCTACATAGATGAATGTGTGCCACACTCAACATTCACTATTATATAACATCACCAGAACACTAATTCTGAACAGCGAGTCTAACCTTTTTGGATATTGACTGGCAGAAATATCTGTTCAAGCTGTTGCAGTTGTAGCTGCTCATTGGCTGGACAACGCTTCACTCTGGCAGAAATAGACTTCTAAATGTATATTCGTTGCATGTCTTCACCGCACAGCTATAAAAAAATAGATACATGTTTTCCAGAAACGCTATTTATGTATAACTGCGTAGCTTAGCCGTTGGTTTCTGTGGAGCATCGCCTTTATTACGTCAGGTTGTTGTCAAAAACATTCTCGTATAATATCTCACAGGCTCACCTACATCAAAGTACCTCTCCCGATTGGAATGACGTTCCATTACCGTATCACGTGACGATGCGTGACAAAATTTGTCCCGTTTTGAAGACCTTGCTCTGTTTGTGAGTGATTTTGTCTGTGTGATTTATTTAGGGTTGCTTTGGTAGCGTTGGTAAAGGTTACTAAGCCTATCTTATGGTTTGTATGTTTGTCACAGCTATACGCCTTACATATATTATCTTTAAAATAGTTAATGATAGGTAGTCAATTGTCTAAACGGTTACCTCCTAGCGACTTATAGTTTTAAAATTAATGGTAATTTGTGAAAAAAATTGTGGGCTAAATTACTAATTATGTTATTGTTGCTTCTGTTTGTAATATTATATTATGTACCTGTTTGTTATTATTTTTCAGTAAAATTAAAAACAAAACCATCAAAAATTACTGTTTTGTTAATATACTGGGATACGGAAAGTTACCTTAATTGTGACCTTTAGGCGGTTATCACACTGCCATGCATCACGCTGCATGCTGCGTGTCAACGTCAACAATGAACGCACGTGGATGCATTTTCTGTGTGTTGGACTGTGCGTGTTTTCTATACAAACGGAGATACTTACAAAAAACGTTAGAACACGCATTCATGCGCTAAGCTGCGTGGTGCGTGGCAGTGTGTTAAGCGCCTTAGTCTTGATTTATTATACTTGACTTATGTAATCTTATGTTTTGGCCTATCGATATTATTAAGTCACAGTGTCTCCATATTCTTTTCCGAAGTGTTTCGTCGATACCTATTTAAAATCACATCAGCTTTAAACGTAGCAACGAATTTTGCATTCAACGATCCTTACGATACAGTTCTTCCATTTTTGCCAGTTCCAGTTCAGTCAATGCAGTTTTTCTATTATCATAACTCATCATCATCATCATCATCATCATATCAGCCGACAGACGTTCACTGCTGGACATAGGCCTCCCCTAAGTGGGGGTTGCCATAATCACCACGCTTGGCAGGCGGGTTGGTGATCACAGTGTAGCTGTCGCAAGCTGTAGCAATGTACCTACAGAGAATACTGCTGCCCATTCTCTGGTAAGTCCCTTAGTCGCCTCTTACGACACCCACGGGAAGTGATGGGTTGGTGCTATTCTTTTACGTCCGACACCATACGGAACATTATATTATCATAACTCAGTATCTAATGAAAATATTTTCCGTGTTCCTCTGACAGCAAAAATATTTCCCCCATACAAAAACTTATCGCGATCATCTAGATTGATTTCTCCCGGCTTCCCAATTTAATTTGTTGTCAAAACCTATGTCAACTCTTGATTGATTATGAGCTATTTTGGTCAACCAATTACATCAACAAACATGATTTAGGTATTGATAGATATGGAGTCAGGCTTTAAGTAATCGTGGGCGGGTCTTTCATGATATCACGCAGATGGGGTGTGTTTTTGGTGCGCAGATGCTGAGTTATGCATGATTGTGTTAAATAAGTGATTGAATTTATGATTGCCCTTACTGTTGAACTGTTGTTTTCTTAATATCGTCGTTGCGTAAGACAGTTGAGTTGTTCCTCTAAGAGCGGATTTCACCAATGAAACTGAATGCGATTAGTACATCTAAACTTCGTTCAAGAGCTGTCAGCGTCAATATTCCTTAGAAAAATAGTGACACTGACAGCTCATAAACGTGGTTTTTACGCTGATCGCGTTCAGTTTGGCTTGGTGAAAATGGCCCTAAGACTCTTAATTATCTCGGCGGTTTTCTGGTGGTCGCCTCTGCTGATTCTGGCCTTCAGGAGTTGGGAAATTGTCGTTTGTATGCTCGTGTGGTACGTCAAATAAAGTCGTTCCATTAGAAACCGGGGTCAAAAAGATTTTCATCAGTTCATAGCTAGATAATAGCTTGCGAGTTGCTCTATGTATCAATATAGCGTTTATTTTTGCAAGCGATCATTTAAAACCGAACATAATTTTATAACTCGACATTGCGATTTATCACGTCAACAATACGCTTTGTCTCCATCTGCCCTAGGAACCTCTTGAATCTTTCAACAAGTAGATTTAGATAAAACTAATAAAATCAAATAAAGCATTCTGGGCGTTTTAGACAAGGATGGGATGACCAACGCTCAAAAAACGGGCCAAATGCGAGTCGGACTAGCATGCTAAGATTCTGAACGGGTTTAGATGTTAACATGTTAATTTTAAAACACGTAGACGAGATGAGACGTCTAATAGGTTTTCCTGTAATCTATAAGCAAATAAATATTTTTCGTGTTTTTTTTTTCATAATGTTAGATTCGGTTGTTTCGGAAATAGGCCCCGAGTCAAAAAGGGTAGTTTTTCTTTAAATTTCTTGAATAACTTCAAAACCTTCTCACAATACGTTTTTCGTTTTATATATCATACGGAACAGTTAGAAAAACTTTTGTTTTTAAGTTATCCAGCTTTCCCTCAAAAAAGTACCTAACCCGTTTTTTTAATTTATTTATTTTCGTTACACGTCCGTGTTTGGGGTCACAGAAGATTTTATGTGTACCATTAGATTCGGAGAAAATCGACTGTAACAGACGGACAGACAGACAACCGAGTGATCTTCTAAGGGTTCCGTTTTTGCAAATAGAGGTTCGGAACCCAGAAATGCTTTGAGCCTATTTAACATGTTAAATAATTTGGTACAGTGGGGATCGAAGATCAAATCCGACATCATAAGGGCGTTGACACTAATTTTTGACCAATGTTTGCATTCGCATGTCAAAAATGTATGGAAATTGAGCAAGCTTTTATTTAGTTTCACCTGTCCCGATATTTGTCATCAAATCTTGCAAATTAAATTTGATCCACTCCCCGGATACCGATTGTGCTGATTTTTTTGACAGATTGTGAATGCGAATGATGAGCTCGTGGCTAAATTATAACAGCCGCACGGACCAATCTTCAAGGTTAAGCAACGCTTGCCGAGGTTGGTCTGTGGATGGGTGACCATATTAACATACCGAGTCTCCTCCGTGCCACGAAAAGCACGTTAAGCCGTTGGTCCCGGCTGTCATTTGTAGATCTTTGGCAGTCGTTACGGATTGTCAGAAGCCAGAAAATCTGACACCAGCCTTGCCATGAAGTACCGTGTTACCCAGTTAGTGGGTTGTGGAGGTTTGGTAGGCAGCCGCTCCACGTAAAATACTGGTATTCAGCTGAATCCGGTCCGACTGGGAGCCGACCCCAATATAGTTGGGAAAAGGCTAGGCAGATGATTGTGAATGCGAATGTTATAATAGTAGAATTGGCGCTCTGATACTGGCTGATGTCTTATGACATATGTAAGACGCATGCCGAAGCACTGCAACTACGTATCGGTAAACTACTATCTGGATATAACCTTTTGTATTCATTGTTCTTTCAATCATAAGTCATTTCATCCCTTGTAGCAGGTATGAAAGAAAGACGTACCATCAAAAACAAAAGGAAACCTTCTTTTGTTTTCCACCTTAGTTCTAAGATTGTGCTGAAGATTCTTTCAATTCAACGTCATACGCTTGCAAGCTTCAGTGAAATAGACTCTATTGTTGATACGTCAAAGTTGAAGAACAATACATTGAAAGTCTTTGAACTTGCTTGTAATATCAGCATGTTATCCGTTAATTTCGTGTTAAGATATTCTTCATTATGTGAAGAGGATTAATATTAGCTTCCAGTGAAATTTAATCTGAATTATCTTTAAGTTATTTCCTTATGCATCTAAGTCAAACGAGCTTTCTGCTTCAATATTGTAAAACAAAATATACCTAACTGTTTATGAAGAAGGCAGCTCATTTAAATGTATTTTTTTGAGTATATTGAAAGGCACGCGTATGACTATTACCTCACCTGATGGTAATCGATGGTGCGGTCTCAAGATTTTTATTGAGGCAGGTATTTTTATCACTTGCTGGACTGTGGCAACCTATTAATGCTTTGCAGTAGGTTGAAACCAATCCTTATCCTTAACCTTATGTAAATATTGCTTTTAGCAATAGGACCACCCACTGTTATATCCTACTTTTTTGAAGCTCCTATTTTTAACAATAAACAGTAATTATATTCTATTTTATTTTTATACACTGTGTACCTACTATATAGAGCTGTGAGAACACCTTCACCACAGCATTACTTTTGTACCTATTTTACTGTACCCTTTTTTTTGTCCATTTGTTAAATGTGTGCATAGAAATTGTTTAATAAACACTCCATCAACTCCATAACATCTTTTCTCTATCACATTAATTCTACACAATCTCGATACCACCTCACGGTGCTCCTTGAACTAAATATCGAGGTGTTTCACTGTTGATTCAACAATCTGACATAATCTCTAACATTCTCGTAAGCCAGATAAACTTAGGCAAAATGACTTTTGATGTAAGACCTCCACATGTATCTTAGACTATTTATTATTGGGGTGTCAATTTAATGGTTGAACAAACGGTTTCTAAATACTTCAGTTACAGTTTATACTTGTTGTCTTTGTTATAAGCTGTATTCAGGCGAAGTTTTCCAGGATGTATTTGATGGCTCGCCCCCATTATATGGGACTTAGACGTAACTGGTTGAGGATCTGCGTTATTCTTCGGAAATACAGGAGTGACGTTATGTCACTATTTCCAGAATTTGAAAATTGTATTACAACATTTTATCAGCGGTTAACTCTGCCAATTTTCTTGAAGCTTTTTAGTTTTTCGCATATCGAAAGTCATTTTTACATTTGAAATAAATATTGTTTGTGTTAAGGTTGGCTACTATTTCAATAAACTGAATGGGACTGATTACTAATTGACATGAAGCGGCTGCCTATCTCACGTTTGCAACACAGCTCCTGGATTATTTTCCTTATCCAAATCAAGTCAAAGTCAATTCAATTATTTCCATTAGAACATTAAAAGACACTTTGAACGTAAAATATTCATACATTATCTATGGCTAATTCATCATCATCAGCCTAGACCCTTCCTAACTATATCAGGTTTGGTTTTCAGTCTAACCAGGTCCAGCAAATACTAGTATATGACCGTGTATCTGTTAATAGCTCATTCCACCACCACAATCAAAACAAATGCAGACCACCAAAACAGTAACCACGTTATCTCTTCAGGCGGTTCCGTATAATGACCGTGATTTATGCGCAAGCGAGTCGCCGAAATCAATACCACTGTTTGTCGAAGCGTACTCTGAATACCGAATGAGACTCGTTTTTATCAATGTAATGTTTAGCTGGTTTGATTTAGAATCGGCCGTGGTTTTGTTGAAATGTTAGCTGATTTATGTCATCGGATCAGGAAATGGTAAGCGAATTATTATGGTTTTGGGATATCGATTCGAGAATCGATTTTGCGGGCAGCTTGCTTTGGGATCGTATCTGAATCAATGTTGTTATAGTAAAAAATAAGCTGTTCATTCATGAGAGTATAGGTTCAGCTTCTCGTCAAGGATGAGATAAAGATTGAAGAAGTTGATGTTAATTCTATTCCGTGATGCTTGCTTAGCCGACTATTGGCCTAGCTGTTCGGTCTCCTGATTGATACTGAGGAAAGAAGAAATTCTGTTTTTCTTGGTCGCCACTTTTGATGCTCAACTAATGAAACTCCTTGCAGCTATTAGAAATAGTGTGGAAAGTTTCTTGCCCCAGCATTTTATGAATCATAGATGCGTTTTCAAAATGATTCCGGTGTCCAATCCAGACTTGGTTTGGAAATTTGTCTCCGTTGCTTAGTATTGATTATACTATAAGAGCTTTATTCAGGTAACTACCCAAGTTTCCCGCTACACCGCTCGTGTCTTCCACGTGACAAATGGCGGGTCTATAATCCAGGTCATTGGCAATTGACGGAAAGCAGCGCCATCAGTTCAATGACTAAATCTAGGGTCACTTGCTTAACAGACAAGGTTAATACAGCTTCATTCAAAATTCATTTATTTAAACGTTATGTACAGTAATGGTATCAAAGAAGTCTTAATACAAAGCTTTCTCTAACCTTTGCGTTAAAAAGACTTCACTGAGGTGGGTGTACAACATAAACATTATTTATCTCCCCGTACGCTTCTGCTGAACATGTTATTTTCACATCCCATCCATAATATAAAACACAGGTTTAAATTAATCTAGATCGGGCGGGTCGCTGCCGAACATTGCAATTTCGAACCATCATTACTTGCACCTATAATAATAAATAATATCTTAGTTTTAGTTTATTTTTAGGCACTATATTTGTATGGAAAATATTATTTAAGTTGACTTAATGTTTTTTTGTAAACGAGTTTATTGAATAAATTCAATTCATTTAATTTAATATTATTATATTATATTTCTCAAAGTTTTGGTAGAGATGTACGTATAAGTGGCTCCATTGAATTGTAACAGGTAAAAACTTTTTGCCACCCGTCCGACACACGTCTAGAATTCGGGCAGCTTCTGAAAAAATTTAATAACAGTTAGCCAAACCCTAGAATCAAACCCAAGCGTCATGCTCAGCAGTAATGTCTGCGGACGCTAGACCAGTATCGCTAGATGGTACGCTTTAAACAGAAATACTGGGCGTCTCCTGATTATTTTAATAATTTACGAAACTGACAATTAAAATGATCAAGGAAATTGATGAAACGGAAGAGTCAATAATTTCGATTCTTCCTTCGCTAAATTCATCATAAAATCTTCACCAGTTCCTTCAAACTTATGACGCATACTCAACAGTATTCTAGAACAATCCATCTGATACTAATATTACTGGAGTACAGTATTTGAAACAGCATATTAAACAGCTCCTCGGTGAGACTAAAGCTTTGACGTCATCGATGCAACATGTCGGGAATATATGAGAGATAAGGCTGCGAGTAGATGAGTTCAAGTAGTACGGAAGTTGATTGGCCACCAAATAATTAAACATATTGAGATCCATGAGCTAGTTAAGGTTACAATTTATAATAAACTATAAGAGAACCGATGGATGCGAGACGCACAGGACCGGTTGTAGTGGCGACACTTGGGGGAGGCCTCTGTCCAGCAGTGCACGTCTATCGGCTGAAAACGAATTCAGAACGAATTCAAAGAAAACTAAATAACAATATAATGTACATAACTGACTTCAATAAATAAGTTATTTATATCTACTTAACCTAACTACAAACATACTTATATACTAAAACAAAATACACTTAAGCGTCGAAGTACTCTTTCACATCGCTGTCACTCAGAAACGTTCCCAGAAGACTGGCAACATTGCCACGTTATTTCACAAAGCTAATTGTTTGGGAAAAGAACGAGCTAGACCTCTGGTCATGCAGTGTCGATCGGTCATCGAGAAATATCCCTGAAATAGAAACCAGTATCAGAAGCTCTTGATCTTGTTTTTGTCAGTTGATCAGATTTAATCGCCAATACTCACATGAAAACGAGTTGACAGAACCTTTTCGACTTAATATACCTAGCTACTTATATACCTAAAGAGGCTAGATTATAAACGACACCAAAGGGAGTGCTTTCCGAATGAATTTAATCAACGTAGTTGCTAAAAGGGGTATTCGTTCACGGTCTTAAGGATGACTCATTCAATTTGGTTAATACTTTGATCGACAAAATCACTAATGAAAACCAGATTTGTCCGTAGATACCTAACGAGTAAAATACAACTTTTCGAGTTAACTTTTTATACAAAGGAGGTGGGCAAGTTATTAACTTGCCCACCTCCTTTGGGCCACGCCAGTGGGGTTCATTAGTTCCTCAACAGTGCAGAGATATGGGCAGTTAGGGCGATCCAGTATGTATATCAGGTCAGATCTGGACAGCGTTCTGGGTAGCAACTTATCTGACCTCTAAAGTCAATAGGTAACTAAGCAACATGATACCATTGGCAAGACTAGTGGCAGATTTCAGACTTCTGCTTCTTACCTTCTACCAGTAACGGCTGTCAAAGACTAACTGCTTAACGTGCTTTCCGGCACGATTAAGTTCTTTCAAAAAGTTGAAAATTCCTCATGGTTTGCTCAGCCAGACCTTCTAGACAAAGTGCTATTCTATTAGCGAACGTGATTTTCAAGCTGCCAAAATATAAAGAATTGATCACATGACATTTCGACAGCGTTTATCATTCATCAATCTCATACATTTTTGGCGTTTTGACAATCGCCTTCATCACGCTTTATGGATGGAAAATGTGACTCCTTCCGCTCTGGTGGAGAGGAAGGGAGTGTCAGACTCTTACTGACTAAAACCCATCCGTGTTCCTCCTAGTGCCCTTTGCGTTCCAGGGCCGCGGTGACTCTTCCAAACAAATTCCGCAACTCTGGCCCTTTGCCACGCTACCGCTGACAGAATTTCACCGGGCTAGAGTTTCAGGACCACACTTTAGGCCTCGTTATACCATAACAAACATATGTATCTGGTAACAGCCTTATTATGCAGATAAGGATAATACACTATTAACGTGGGTTAATGTCGAGTTATACGAGGTAAATGCCGCGTTAGTTGCTAAGTGGAGTGGATGGGCGTGATTAATGTCTCTCACAGTGAGGCAGATCTGTTTCGGCATTAGAGTTGCGCTTGAAGGTGGATTTCTTGGTAAGCCATCCTGAAGAGATTCGGGGTCTTGTGCTTGTGCAACGTGTCTTTATCAGCTTTAGCTAAACTATTCAAATCTGTTCCCTTACCTCGTTGTCATGAGTGATACTACAAGCTCTAACAGCAGATCATGTATGACAAAAAGTGAGTATCGTGAGAAAAGTCATGCAAATTTGACCGTATGTACCGTCAAATTAGCTTGAAATCAATATGACGGCAAAACCTGTTGTACACCTTTACATCCAAGATTGTCATCCTGTATATGATTATGGATTTCATTTGAATTCACCGTTTTTCGGAAGTATTGAATGTAAATAAATCCTTTATGCATGCTGTCAGATTTCCCTGTGCGACAAGACCGCCCAATGTACGCTTGTTATAAGGTGCTCAGTAAAGTATACAAAAAATACCTTATAATAAATAAATACTTATAGTACACATTGCTCCCACCTTGGAATATTTTAATGAGCCAACTCCTTTCATTTCCATCTTCCATCTGTTCTAACAAGCGCCAATTGTGAGCAATACAACAATAAATCACGCGGAACACAAGTGTTAGCCTAATTTATATGACGTCACGTCTCCGCATATCTTCTCCGCGTCACTTTAGCTGAACGCTTCTATGCATTATTCACCCCTTATAAAATTCACCACACAACAGTTAAGAGCCATTATCACGATATAAAGCGAATGGAGGAGACAGAAGGTTTATTCAGAACAATGCTGACACTGAGCTTTAAGAACTGAAAGTATATTATATATATTCCTATACATAGACTTAAATAAAAAATAAGACTAAAAATATTTTTTCGCATCGCTGGTCACTGTTAATGTACCCAAAAGGCTGGCGGCATTGCCACGTTGTATGGCAATGCTTAACCTTTGTCCAAGGTAAAAGCCAGCCCTTGGGTCACGTGAAGTGTCATTTAAGCGTCTTGACAGATCTTTAAACAGGTTATGAGCACTCAGATCCCACGACCCGAGAGTTTCTAAGATATCCTAAAAAGTCCATTATATACTTGTATGGACATGAATACTGATGGTCTTTCTAGAATCTTCAGAAGTAGTTCTGAGATCTGACGACCTATGACTTGGTGGAGATACTCGTGCCGAAGAGTTTATAAAGAAGAGGTCAGAAGAATTAAGACGAGACGAGAAGAGAGAATAAAGAAGAGTTAAGACTAATATGATTCGGATTGAACCAGGAACGGTCTAGAAAAGTTGGATCTTAGAGTTTTTTTGGATCATACGACGTTTTAAATCCTGTTTCATAAAATCTTTTTGGGAGCGAGTAATGGGCAAGCAGGATTTATACGTCTTGATGAAAGAACATTTCCCGATTGATTTATGATCGACTCAGAGCCTGTTAATAAAGTTATTTGACCTGAGTTTCAAGAGAACACTTTGGCTGAAGCCATGACTGTGTTCGTAGCTAAACACATTATGCCTTCTGAAATATCTTCATCTGCATCATGAGGGCTGTGCTCATGACCTTGATAACACAAAATGTAACGGTGTTATGAACTCTCATCGAGTTGAACATGACAGACAATATAAAATGAGAAACAATCATGCGTGTTAACACAATGCATAGGCTAAATGAGACCGCCCATTTCTTTTTGTTCTACTGAATTGGTTGATCTACTCTCTGGTTCAGCCAAAAAAACATTCTTGATCATGTTAAATTTCGGAAGCTCATGCCAATCCCATACATTTGACTTTTTGACAATCGTCATCGGTTAAGTCAAAGAAAACGAAGATAAGTTTCGTGCATAGCGTGCGTACCTTTACTCAAAACATAGACAAATGATGTTTCCTTGTTTAAAGGACGCCAAGGAAATTGTTCCTAAGTGCACTGCCAAGAATTTTGCCAAGTAAATTAGTGAAATGGGGCCATGGGCTGTAATGGTAATAGGGGAGTTTGCAGTAACATTATACTTTATAGTGTGTTTGGTCTTTAGGATGTGACATTAACCTTGATAACGTTGGAAGACATATTTAGGCAGGTATGCGTACTGCGTAGGCAGTTCTCATTTGCTTTGTTGTGTACGATCTTGAACTAAGGAACATGTTATTTTATGCCTCGTAAGGTTTTCAATGTTTAAAATTCACAAATGAATGATTTCAAAACTGTCTCCAGTTTATACAACGTCTAACAGAATAGACGCAATACCTCTTAAGGGATCATTGTCCTCGTCGAGGCGATCGGCGGCGGCGATCTCTCGCGTCCAGCCCTGGTTCAATCCGTGGTCCGGAGCGAGGGGGCATGGGAAGCCGTCACTTTCTTCTGCGAAGCAGTAATGCTAGTGAAGAAAGAGGCGGGCCGCGTGAGGGAGAGACAACCGCGGCTCTGGATCGTAAATGGCACTAGGAGGAGTTTGGATGGGTTTTAGTCAGTAAAAGTCTGACACTCCCTCCCGCTCCACCCAGAGTAGAAGGGGTCATTTGATGATTTTCCTATCCTTAAAAAAAGGGGTCATTGTACTCATCATTATGAACAACTTTTACTATACGATCAACACTGAAATCGCGAAACTTTGAAAGACCATGGTCGAAATATTAATAAAATAGTAATTGATAAAAACTGAAATGAGCAGTAACAATCTCAATAGTGAAAGATAACTTACCTTCTTTTAAGGATACAGAAAAATTGGGTAAAAAGCTAAAAAAATGTTAAGCCAGACGGAGATGCTGTTTCAATAACGCATGCGATGAAAATCGTGTGGAGATTACTAATTGGGCTTCAGATACAGTTACATCCAAAGTGACCGAAGTCCCGAATGGTTGATAATATCCACGTGTCATTTCGATAGCGCATATCAACCTCATACATTTTAGACTACCAATAATCGTTTTCGCCGATAGAATGTCTCCTTTTCTCTAGCCTCCTGTCACCTCACTCAGATCTAACAATGACGTAAGCCTATATTCTCGGCCTTTAGCTGTCTACGGCGTCAAGCCCTATTTCAATTTGGCTGAGAGACTGTGTCATATAAAATGTACGAGACAAGAGCATGGACAAACTTTTATGTTTTTCTTTAATTCTCTTACCAGTGACGGAATATTATTCTTCGCAGCGAGTCTATACGTTACTACTGACGTGACATTGTTTTTTTAGTCTGTAAGAATTTATCTTTTCCTTCAGTGTTTCCCTATTCATGAGGAAGGCTTTGTTGAATTACGGTTAATGGGACAGCTAAGTACTAGTTCAGTACCTCACTACTTGTGAGGCATCATCATTTGCCGCGTGGACTAGTTGGGTCACAGTTTGTGATGGTGTTCTACATGCACACTGTTCATCATATCAGCCGAAATACGTTCTGTGCGTCACACACCCAGCGTATTCCCATGGACTGCAGCAGGAAATCGCCTCATCGCATCGCATCGGTACACGGTTGCCACTTCGGTACACGGTTGCCACTCCTGAACCCTTTTTAGGGTTCCGTACCCAAAGGGTAAAACCGGGACCTTATCACGAAGACTCCGCTGTCCGTCTATCTGCCTGTCCGTCTGTCTATCTAGACAGTTTGAACAACAAAATATACTAAAAACAGAATAAAATAAATATTTAAGTGGGGCTGCCATAAAAAAACGTGATTTTTTTGTCGTTTTTTATAAATAATGGTACAGAACCCTTCATGCGCGTGTCCAACTCGCATTTGTTTATTTACGTGAATACACAGTTTTTTATATTTTTTTTCAGATGGCAATATAATGAATTAAACTAAACTGGCGAAATGTAACTGTACTATTATTTAGATCACCTATGCTTTAACTTTCAAGGAAAAATTACTCCGCGATGATACGTTGTAATGTTAATATGTCTAAGAAAGTTATACACGCGTGAAAATAAAGTGTACCCTTAATTTAATATGACTAAACATTATGGCCTTTCAAAATAGGTACGTACTGTATTTCAGGCCTAGCCCATTAGTTTCCTAAAATTACATAGTTAACGTAAAACTAACATCGTTAGCCTACATACCTCTAACCCTTTTATGGTATGCTGGCTATTAAAGACTTTGGACCTTAAAAATACATAGTCATTTTATGAATATGAGGTTGTGTCCGGGAGTGAATTAAATATTGTCATGGTTTTCAAAGCAGGTGTGATTTAGTTATAAATAATATTCTAACAGACATTTTTGCAAGCAAAAGAATTGCAACTTAGTTATTTTTTTATTGTTGAACCAATACATTTTCGTTTGTTTTTGATTAAATTTTTAATTACTTTTAATACTGTTCCGTACGATGTCATCAAATCAACGCGGGTTGTCACTGAAAACCAGTGCTTTGGCTCTGCTTTGTTTACGAATCCCAGCAATATGCTGAGCGTGGACCGATTGGCGCGGGTGTTTTTGGTCGTACGCGTCATGAATTTTCTTTCTTGGTTTTTCAACGTCATCTTTAAAACATACTTATCTTGGATAGTCTTAGGATAAACTGACATTATAAATCGATTTGAGTCGATTAAATATTGACCGAAAGTTAGGGATTGATCACTCGCCATTTCAGAAGTTTAGTATTCACTATCACTAATAGAATATTATGGTCATTTTATTAGTCTGAATTAAACGTATTTTTTTTTCGTAATTAATTGGCGTATCATTGACAAACGTTCTATGGAACAATCACAATACTAAGCTTTGAATACAATGCTCTCAGCAATCATGGTCTCGTTACCGATCGGATCGATTTCTATGATAACTGGTATATCGAGATGCTGGATTATCAAGGTAATATTACCATAGATATTATAAGCGTCTGCATCAGTCTGCATTTCTATGCAATAAGAAAGACCGGGTTTAAATGGTAAGAATACAATTAGGTATACTAGAGGTACCTATAGTATATTTTCATAATTAAAAAATCAATGTGCTCAGTGGGAGCTTGGTTTAAAATAACGAACCTCCATAAAATCTTTTTCCCTTTCGGGGATAAATTTATAAAATATATAGAACTTTTGTACAGCACTTCAAGCTTCTAGACTTAAAGGTAGAAGTTGTTCATTGTCTGTTAAAGAAGTTAAAATAAATATTCAGTAGATTGACAGTTATCTAACTCTTTTTTAATTGAGTATTTAGAGTTGTAAGTGTGTATATATCCAGTAAAAAGTGAGATTATTGTAGGGTTTGCCTACAATAATCTCACTTTTTACTGGTTTTCAGGTAAAATAGGAGTTTGACGAATACTTAACTTCAAATTCTGAATTTAGAACGAGATGTTACATTAGTCAAGATTTGCGATTGGTTTAAGATTTGAGTTGCCTCTAATAATTCATAACAAGCTATAGCTTAACTTTAAGCACGCTGCTTTCAGAATATAATATATTGAAATAAACACTGTTCATTACTTAATTAATCTCACTCACACACTATACTAAGTCCACATCTCTCCTTCCTAATAACTATGTACTAGATACCTGCTGGATTATAATTATCCTATTTGATTGATATTGGGTATCAATTTATCATATTATTAGTGGTCGCAGGTGCTCGTGCATGCTACGTACCTAATCCTTTAATATCTCGGGAAAGTGAAGATAACGTACGATGGTGTTATGGGGTATTTTCGTGGCGTGGGCAGAGGAATCTCAGAGGGCATTAAAATAATTGCTTTTTTGGGGCGTTAAGCATTTTGCCTAATAATAATTATGCTAAATTAAGTAGTGTATTATCTTTTAAGTCGTTAGTATTTCACTTGATTACATGTCTGCTCTCATATTATACATTCTTTAAATCATAATCTCAGGAGTCACCCTCTTCCTAGCTATATCATCTACTATGTAGTTTTTACCCGCGACTTCATACGCGTATATCCCGTTGTTTGCCGTTTCCGTATTTAGCCTTCCTCATGAGTGTGGCTATCATAATACAAAAATAATTTTCAAAGTCAGTTCAGTAAATCCAGAGATAACCCTCTAGAACCTCACAATATTAGTACAGATTACACAGTCCACTTTGGCTGGCCACTCCTTTACAATGCAGCTGCTCATAAAATAACTGGCTTATTGTCTATACGTTATAGGTTATCTAAATCCAAACTGATTGTATAAATACACAGGTCATTTCTTTTCACAAGGGAATCTCTAGCATTACTAATCAGATACAAAAATCCGTTCCCCGATACAAAGCTACACTTTTTCTGAAAACTAGTTGGCTGGTTTTCATCCCGGAAAAATGCACGGTTTCTGTGGAATAGACAACAGAAGCGAAACCGTAGGGAAAGTTTTTACATTAGGCCGTGTTTACACCTACAAGCAATTACTCGTGTGCAAGCAACTCGCTAGCAATTTTATTATTAGTTTTAATTTATTTATTTATTTACGAATTTATTTACGAATTTATTTACTATTTTTTTTTATTGACTTATTTGTTCATTGTATACTTTCCTCATTCTTTATTTCACCTCATACCAAGAACAGGACGAACTTTTTATAAAAACAAGTGTACAATGGGTGGTCTTATCGCACAAGGCAAACTCTTACAGACAACCATTGGATGAACTGAACGAAAGGAGATATCAGGACATGAACGAACGGTTGATCACATAATACCTCGGTAGCTCACATGAAAGTGGAATTACTTGCAAAAGTCACTGTATAATATTTATGATATACACTAAATCAGACAAACCCCTGATGTCAGTTACAGCTCCGATTGCAACTAAAGCCAGTTTCTCCCAAGAGCTGCTTCCAAAAGTGCTCGAGTTGACAGCTTAGTGGATTCCCTAAGGAATTGAGCACTAAAACTTTCAAGAAAAGTAGCTTACGTTCTCAATTTTACTTTCATTATCTACTAGAAAATCGTTCAACAGGGCAGTAAATACAGTGCGAGGCAGAATGTTCCGGCCATCTTGTAAAGTTTAAATTACGATCTAGAGACGGATTCTACAAGGCACTTGAGTGCATTTAAACTTGATGGATGATAATATACACCTGGCTCTTTATATTTTCTGTTTTAACTTGGATGATTTCCTGTACCATGAGTATTTTCATCAAGCGGAAGTTGCACATGCAAAGGAACCTAAATCTTTAAGTAGTAGTGATACGGTAACCCTTAGCAGGACTGTTGTCAGATTTTTTAGCTTCTGACTATATCTGTAACGGACTGACAAAGATATACAAATGACAGCCGGGACCAACGGCTTACATTGGCTCTCCGAGGCAAGGAGGAATCTCGGTATCTTTTGAATGGTCACCCAACTACGGACTGATCAAAGCAGCGCTGCAGAATTTCTAAGATCGAACCGTGTGGCTGTAGGTAATTATTTAGCTTTGAACTGCTATTGGTATAGAAACCAAACGGAAAAAAAAAATTAACCATAATAGGAACTCGTTTGGCTCAACTCATAGTCTCAATTCAAATCATAATGTTACTACAATTTTTCCTTAATCAAAATATAAAATTTTACATTAATAAAAGCAAAAAACCACCTAATAAAAACACAATGTTAAACAAATAAGACCAAATAACCCACTCGTTTCAACTTTTCACACAATTTAAAAAAATAACATCACTCGGAAATATTGTATGAAAGAGTAAACTTTATTACGGGAGTCGGTTTCCGGCATTTCATTCGACTTTTGTTACGATTTCAATGGCGAACGCGGTTCTGTTGAACTGGAAATTCTAATCGGCTTACATTGCTGTTTTCACAACGAGTTGTTTTCCTACGATTTGGGGTCGGCGGAGTTTATTCTTTCACCCTATGTTTTTTGGAGATAGCATGGCGTTTTGTTGCTGGAGTTTTTGGGATTTTTCACACAAAGATCTAATGATTTCATGTGAAATTGATGTGCCATTTATTCTGCCGGGAAGTGTACCAGTCGTATTTAATGCGGGCCATAGACGTTCACCATCAAAAAGGCTGGTTCAAACAGTTTTATAAAATTAACATGAAATATCTGTTGGAAAATTTAATCAACAATGAGTTGACAAATGGCATGAAGAAATAAGAAATTTCGTAGTTTTTGATCAAACAGTTTGATAGTACTGTTTGATCAAATTAGTTGAACGTCTAAGGCCCGCATTAGAGAATAGGAAGACCAGTGAAGCCATAAGTGTACTGTGTGAATCGTATGGCTAGAAAAAGGTGACTACTGACATAAAAATCCCACAGAGCAGACGTGCACCTGTGGAAATGATAAACTTCTGAATACTTAATTAATGCTCAATTATTTTTACTATAGAAGTAGGTAAATACATAAATAATATTGGCAATGAAATTTTAATAGTCAGTGATGCAGGTGAAAAAAAGGAAATTGTGGCACCGACCCCAAATAAATTGACGTAACGTAAGTGCAAAACAATGATAGTACAGTCCGTTGTCAACATTTTCTCACCCACCCTAAAAACAAACGAATTTAGACCCTCTTCTTGTAACAATAAGGTTTATTCAATGTATACGAGCTTACCAGACAAGTGCTCGCAAACAACTGTTTTGTGGAACATTGACTATACAACAAGCCATGGTTGCTTTTCTATGTGTGTATCAAAACGAACTATTTCATTATCATACACGCTTAAAGCCTACATCCATATTATTGACTTAACACAGATAGATCAAAAATCCATCACTCTTATTTGTTTATTTATTTATTTATTTATACTTTATTGTACACCTCATTACAAGAACAGGACAAACATTTATAAAAATAAGTGTACAATGGGCGGTCTTATCGCACAAGGCAATCTCTTACAGACAACCTTTGGATGGACTGAACGAAAAGAGATAGATTTAGGGTTGTCAGTGTACAAAAGTTCTAAATAATACTAAATATACATAATAACATAAAATACACAAATACAATAACAGTTAATATACTAATAAATATCAAATATATAATTGGGAAAGGAGTGAAAAAATTAGAGTGAAAAGAAATGCTCTTTCACCATTTTTTTAAATGCTAGTAGCGTTTGAGCACGCCTTACTTCTATAGGTAATGCATTCCATAAACGTGCTGCTTGTATACTAAATGATTTATCAAAGAAGGAAGTAGAATGCATACGAATACTTAATTTTAGATTTTCCGATGATCTCAAGGACCTAGAATGCGTGTCACAGAGGAACTGAAAGCGTTCTTTAAGATAAAAAGGAGTAGAAGGATTAAAGAGCACATTATAAAGTAACGAAAGTATATGGGCATTCCGGCGAAGGCGAATAGGAAGCCATTTGAGCTTAGTACGAAATTCAGAAACGTGGTCATACTTGCGCAAGCCAAATATAAACCTGATACAGAGATTTTGAAGTCGCTCAAGCTTGTCCAATTGGTCTTGGGTGAGATCAAGATAGCTGGCATCAGCATAGTCCAGAATAGGGAGAAGAAGAGATTGTGCTATCGCAATTTTGGTGGTGATGGGAAGAAAATTGCGAAGACGCCTCAGGGAGCCCGCAGAAGCAAACAGTTTACGACTTACTTCCTGCAGTTGCTTAGTCCAGGACATAGTACTGTCGATATAAATCCCCAAGTTTTTCACAACGTGACTTACAGGAATGTTAGTGTTATTAAAAGAAACCTGGGGAAGTTTCGACCAGTCAATCTTAGAGACAGTCCGGGAACTACCAACAACAATGAACTGCGTCTTTGTTGGATTAATCTTCAGCCCAAACTCAGCACTCCAGTCACCTATTCGAGCGAGGTCCTTATTTATATTCTCAATGGCATCAGATAATTCTCCAAGGGAGGCTTGACTGTAAATTTGGAGATCATCTGCATACAAGTGGTAGAAAGAAGACAGTCGTTGAGTGATAGAATTAATAAAAAGTGCGAAAAGTAGAGGAGATAACACGCCACCCTGTGGCACACCAGCTGAGGTGTCGCACCAAGAAGAGAAAGATTCCTCAATGCAAATACGCTGCCGGCGGCCAAACAGGTAACTACGAAACCAGTCAATTACCGAAGGAGATATGTTAAAAGAGTACATAATGGCAAGCAAAATGTCGAAATCAACCGTATTAAAAGCATTGCTAAAGTCAAGCAGTGCTAGTACCGTTAATTTCCCCATTTCCATGCCAGACCTGATATCGTCCGTAATATGCACGAGTGCCGAGGTAGTGCTATGTCCAGATCGAAAACCAGATTGGAAGGGATTCAGCAGGTTGTGCTTGGAAAGGAATGTGCTGAGTTGTTGGTGAACCAGTTTTTCAAGGACTTTGGATAGGAATGGGAGAATAGAAATAGGACGATAATCGGAGAAAGATGCAGGATGAGATTTTTTAGGTAAAGGGATAACTTGGGCGTCTTTCCAGGCTTGCGGGAAGACACTATTGGAAACAGAGAAGTTAAGGATGTAAAGGATAACAGGAAGAATATTATCAAGGATGGGAATGATCATCTTACGGCTGACACAGTCGCTACCAACGGCGTTGGATGTAATCGATACAATACTCTTTTTAACATCACAAGCAGTGAATTGACTTATGACAAATGGGAGATAATCAGGTATCGGAAGGTTTGAAAGATGACTTAGTGTAGCAGCTTTGGTGGCCCTATCCAATACGGGCGAAGTAGAAAAATGAGTATTTAATAAGTTGAAGTCTAAGTCTTTAGGAATCATATCATGAGATTTTTTTCCGATACCTAGTGATTTGAGAAAATTCCAGACCTTAGCTGGATCACAATTTTGAACTGAACTGTGGATATGTTGGCGGTTTGCGTTCCTACACACCTTGCTGCAGTGATTTCTAATTGAGACGTATTTTTCCCTGTTAATATCATTCGGCCGAATTTTAAACTTAAACTTCGCAGCTGCTTTCTTATGTAGTAAAATTTTAATTTCATCAGTCAGCCAAGGCGCTGGGAGATGTTTAACTCTCACAGCTCGAATAGGTGCATGTATGTCATAAAGATGAATTAAAGAAGAAGTTAAAAATTCAACTTGTTCGTCGACGGATGAGGAAGTAACCAGAGGAGTCCAGTCAATGTTGCCGGCATCTTCACGAAGACGATCAATGTTCATTCCATCAAAATTGCGAAGCAGAAGAGTTTTGGACTTATGCTTAGGTGGTCGAATTTTATAAGAAGTGAAAATTAGGTCATGATAGGAAAAGGCGTCAGCTGAACATTGACCATGTTTAGCGACGTGATCGAGAGATGAGACGAAAATAAGATCAAGAAGTGAAGGAACCGAGTTAGGAAAATGATGAGTGGCACCAAGGTCAAGAATAGAGAGATTTGTGGATTCAATAATATGACGAAGAGAAGTAGAGCGGGAGTCATTTTTAAAGAGACATGTATTAAAGTCGCCCATTATGATGCTATGACTGTAAGAGGGAATTAATGCTTCTAAAACTCGTTCAAAAGAAGAAAAGAAATTAATCCGAAGGGAAGGGCAGTAGTAGACCCCGAGGAGAATCTTAGAGTGGTGCAGTTCAACTTCCAGGAATAGATGTTCACCGGCGTTCGGTGGGGGTGGCTGTGTGGACATGTTAACAATAGAAAAAGGAATGTAGTTACGAAGATAAATGGCCACCCCACCACCACCGCCGACCTCTCGATCATTCCTGATGAGTTGAAAACCTGGAAGAGAGTAAGAGGAAGAGTGAAGGCAGGGTTTTAACCATGATTCAGAAACCAGAATCGCATGAATATTCTTACAGTCAAAACTGGCCAGCATATCGGGGAAATGAGCCGGAATACTCTGGGCATTTATATGGACCACATTAAAGTTCTTGGAGACATCGGAAAAAAAGGAAACAAGAGTGTCAGCTAGAGAAGGAACACTTACAAAGCTTTCATCTTCGCTATTCGCGGAAAAAAAAGTATCAGTATCACTGCTACAGCCAGGGCTGAGCATAAAATAATATTAACTAAAATAAATACAATAAAAATAAATACCTAACACCAAAAACAATAATGTATACGCGGTTTAAAAACGTCCACCTGCCAGTTGTGCTTTACAAACAAATAATAAGCATACATAATAAAAACCATACAATTAATGATTTGTAGTCCGGGCATAAAAATCTAGTACCTTATGCTAACAACATTTATACACATACTACATGCAAACGAATAGTAACATCGCAAAAAACAAAGCAACGAAATCAACAAAAACTTAAAGGTGTACCGTGTAACGGAGCGAAAATTAAAATAATGTTACATTGAGGTAGTCAGTGCAATGGAACGCGAACACGAAGCGACAGATTTGACATCTGACAGCAGTGACAGTGACTTAAGACATTGAAGAAAAAGTAAACATTAGGGTACATAATAATATACAAACAAACGGAAATAAAATAAAAGTGTGCCTGGCACTGTCTACCTACTGACTGAAAACAACGAAGAATTATTACCTACTACCCGGACTACCTATATGTAAAAGAGAATAAACAATGCAGATATCATTTCCTGGCTACAGCACGCTTGGTTTTAGCTGCTACCTTTCCCACTACGACCGGTTGAACGACGCCTGACTCCGGCTGTCCTGAGGCCTGCTCCAGCTGCTGCGCGATCTTATTGAGGTCGCCGAGGCAAGTTACACGATGCCGGGATCCTCTCGAATCAAGGACGAACACAGTGCCCTCCGTAGTCCAGCATTGATTCACACCAAATCTATCCCTTGCCGCCATGAAGACGTTGTGTCTGGCCCTCGTAAGGAACTCCGACATAGTGATGCCAGACCCCTTCAGTTTGGTTTTGCTGAACCAGATTTTGTCCCGGAGAGCGACATCATGCAGTTTGAATAGTATAGGTCGGGGTTTGTGAGATGTGCTGCGCCCCATCCTGTGACACCGCTTGATGCCAGAGATAGCCAAATCGAGCTTGAGATGTTGTTTGACAACTAGAGCCACCACCTGTGCAGTCTCCTCGTCTTGCTCCTCCGATACTCCATGCAACAACAGGATTTTACGCCTCCCACGCATCTCCATATTATCGAGGCTTTGCGCTAAAACTTCTACCTGCTGCTGCAAAGCACCAAGTGCTTGAACAATAAATGTCCGGAAAGAAGAAAACTCTACTGCCAAACCTGAGGTGGTGATAGATGTAGTGCCCGGATTCTTCTGCAACTCCTTCTCAAAGTCTGACATTCTTTGATTGAACAGATTGCTCATATCAGTGATAGTGCGGTTGATTGCCTCCATTGTGTAGTGATGTTGCTAATCTAATATGATTGTATGTTGTGTTTTGGAGCTGAAAACACTTGACTGGCAGGTAGAGATGACTAATTAATATTATGTGTCATTTAATTGTAAAATATACTAATATTATTATTTTTAAAACAAAGTTTAAAATAAGAGAAAAATATTTGTTGTTTCACTTTTGACTACCCTCCGAGTTTTTTTTGTTATTCGGACTTTTTGGAAAAAAAGTGCTCCTGCAATTTCCGAATGGGCTTTTAAAGCGCATTTGTTTACATTTTATTTTGCAAAACAATTTAAAAAATGACGATGTTGGTTAAATGCTAACGTGAGCTATGTTTGTAGTACGGGAAGCTGTGAATTTCATAGTTTATTGCTGTACTAGGGGCAAATCAAAAATCTATCATTTTTCCAAAACTTTGATGACTTTAAAAGTCTGTGGCTGCGTATCTGTCTCTATCTCGTGGAAAGTGGATAGAGGGGTGGGATGCCCACATACTACCCCACTATCCACTTTCAGGATCAGAAGCTCCTGCCAGGGTTGTGGATTTTGTTCGAAAGAGTCACCGTGGCCCTGGAACGCAAAGGGCACTAGGAGGAACACGGATGGGTTTTAGTCAGTAAGAGTCTGACACTCCCTCCCACTCCACCTAGAGCGGAAGGAGTCATTTGATGATTTCCCATTCATAAAAAAAAGGATCGGAAGCTTTCTAACCTCTTTCAGAATGCGTTGTCTGGACTTCGAAGAAGAATCATTTATGAATTCTTGAACCCAGAACTTCAAACGTCCGATATGTTACTGGCTTAATTTAATAATAAAGCAACGAAATTTCTAAATCAATTGCGTATCTTTAACGAGAAACGACGTGTTCTGTCACTCCAATGACTCGCAACAACAATACGTTTCCTTAAAAACTGTCTCACTCAAAAATAATAAAGGACATTGACGCAAACAGAGTGAAAATAAAACGAATATGCTCTCATTCAATTTGAATCGTTCATGAACGAATGAAATGAGTAAACTGAGTATCTGTTGAGTTTTATACAGCCGTAACAATGGTTTTTATCGGTGCTCACTGTCTTATGGTTTAAACCTTTAAATGTTGCTTTTTATGACGTCATAAAATTGTGAAAAGCCTTAAGTGTGGGGTGGTGCAATGATGTGTGCGATGTTAGCGGTTATCCGCTTGATTATCATATTAAATTAACCTTTTAAATGCTTGATTAGATAGGCAATCATCAGGCCTTGCCTTTTCACAACTATATTGGGTTTGGGAGCCAAACCCAATATAGTTGTGAAAAGGCAAGGCCACAGTCAAACCGGATTCAGCTGAATACCAATATTTTACATAGAGTGGCAATCTACCTGACCTCCACAATCAATTAACTGGGTAACACGGCACTTCTTAGTAAGATGGTGTCAGATTTTTTGACTTCTGACATATGGATTGTCTTGATTAGATAGGCAATCACCCCTTGTAAAATATTAGTAATATCCTGCATCTGGTTAAACTGGAAACCTGCCCCAACATAGTTGGGAAAAGGCAAAACCGATTGAAGAATGAATCTTTTAGATACTTCACATACTTTAAATCTCTTCTAAGCCTCGTATAAGCCGGTGGTCCCGGCCGCCAAATGGTGATCGTCAAATAAACCATGTCAGAGACCCTTGAGGCGGTTTAGAAACTCTGACACTAGGTTATGTGGGGTCGTTAGACCTTACTGCCCACGCGATATAGAAGAAGATAGAACCTCTTCTTTTTTTACATATTTCAGAGTTGATCTCATTGTAAAAGTTCCTGTTGAAAGATTTCCAATGAAAAAAATCACCTATTAATTGATCAATTTACAGTAATATTAGCATTGTATTGCAATTAACAAAAATTGCTCAATTTCAGTTGCCAATGTACAAGAAAGGAAAATAAACTACAAAATATGTCGCCGCGTATTCACGGTCTTCTACTATCTTGTAGCAAGCGTAGCGTTGAAGCTACGCCGTAGTAATTTCGTAGCACTAGGACTTTTTTTTTTTTTTTTTTTTTTTTTATTGGATGGGAAATCATCAAATGACCCCTCCCGCTCTGGGTGGAGCGGCAGGGAGTGTCAGACTTCTACTGACTAAAACCCACCCATGCTCCTCTTAGTGCCTTTACGTTCCAGGGCCACGGTAACTCTTTCGAACAAATCCGCAACCCTGGTAGGCTCTGGCCTTAACGGGCCCCGACCCATGCTGACGACTGCTGGCTTGGCGCGCGTAGAACACAGCGCGCCGTCAACCCGGGCCTGTTCTGATCGGACGGCGAGCTACCCATTGCTCGCCGTCCACAGGCATCAGTCACTGCGCCATGCTCAGGAGCATCAGTTCCTGGGCGGCGCAGTGGCTGACGTTCAACAGGAGGGGGTGAAATGGGGCCATTACTGGCACTCCATTTCAGCCCCCTCCGGAGCCCGTTGTAGGGGCTCTACTGCGGCTGTTGCAGTAGCAGCAGCCGCAGTGGAACCGGCTTTGGCGGCGGAGGAAGCGGCGGCGGTGGCGGCGGTCGCGGCAGAGACGGCGGTGGCGGAGGGCTTTCTCCGGTTTCCGGCTTTGGCGGGTGGGGCGCAGGCCCTACCCCCAGCCCAGTGGTCGGCCGGCTTGCCAGCTGCCGCACAGACTGCGCAGTGCGGCGCGGCGTCGCAGGAGCCGGCCCTGTGACCGGGCTGACCGCAGCGGAAACATAGACCGCTGCGGTCCACCTCCGAGGTGCATTGTGCTCCTACATGGTGGCCCACCTGGCACCGGAAGCACCTCAGAGGTCGGGGTTCCAGCAGTTTGACCTGCGCGGAAACCCAACCCACCAAAAACCTACGGCCCTCCGAGATGGACTTGGCCGCCGACACGGGACAGCTCACCACGATGGTGCGCATGCCCGTGTTGTCAGGACGTAGGGTGCCTGCCTTCACCTCCTCTGCTGAGCACCCCCCCGTCCTAACGACGGCGGCCACCACCTCCGCCTCCGTGACGGAGTCGTCCAGGCCCAAGATGCGCATGTCGATGCGCTTGGTGGGCCTGGACACTCGGGCATCGTCCGCGCTTAGGGACGCCCTGAGCCTTTCGGCTAGAGCGTCCGCGGTTGGGCCGCTGGCTGCCCCGGGGATCTCCAGCATCCGGGCCCCAGTCATGGTGACCCGGAGCCGAAGGCCCCCCACGATGCCCAGCTCACCAAGGTTCACTGCCTCCTTCGTAGCACTAGGACTTAACGATCGAACATGTATGATTTTGGCGCAATGGGCCAGTCAAATTACCTTTGAACCTTAAAAAAATTCGTCACTGTTTTATTTCTTGAGTAGTGTATCTGATTTTAGCTCTTCTAATAACATACAAAAATTAAACATAACCGGTCATTCTGAAAAAACAAAAAACGCGTTTATTTCAATAAAAGCTAGGAAAAGCAAGTTATCTTAAAAAAAATTAGAATGTGTAGAAAATCGATAAAATTAATTAATTTTATCAGAATTAAACATATTCGCCGAAAGGAAAGTCGTTAAACAAATAAATAGGGAATTTTAAAAATTTTTTTTTTTATTTTTATGTCAGACATGGCCTATTAATAAAAAATAAACCCAATTGAATTCAGTTACATTTTAGGCTAAATCGCTATTGCAAAAAAAACTTACATTAATAACCTGCACTAACAATAGTGTTCAATTTTGTTGGTTAGTAATTTTATGAACAGAAAGTTGTCAATTTTTAGCTGGTAAGTGCAAAATAAAAAAATAACTATCTTTAATAAATTTGGATAGTTCCGTGGATAAAAATGTTTAATTTACTGACCTACCTACAAATGCTCCCAAGAAACATGCCAGTTAATATTTTTCCCCATCGGGTTTTTATTGAAATTATATGTTTTACTAAAAAAAAACGAACATCCGGAAGTTAACTTTTCGTGGCATACATTTTAACATACTTCTCTATGCCTATACTATACACGTTAACGGCAAAAAATCGGAGAGGAATTTTTATTATTCGTTAATGGCAAAGAATAATAAAAATTAATGCTAAGTTGGCCTTATATTCGGCGTAATATGACTGGACTACAAGTCAATGCTGTGATGATTCTTGTGAATTCTGACTACTAATAATAATAATAAATTTGTTATTTCGAAAGTGAGTTTTTTGTTTTTTGTACGCTTTCACGCCTACTGAACTGATTTTGATGCAAATATGGAAAGATGAGATAGACTTAAAAAAAAGAGGTCCTCAATTGGGCTGTAATTTTTTTTAAATGTCATTTATAAACAAATTTGAAAAATTGTTGTTTTAATGTGAAAGAATATACTTTCCATAGCAACATCATCCAAATCGGTTCTGTAGTTTGTTTTTGAAATCCAAATATCTGGAAAAAATATTTGGAAAAATCATACTCGTACATGTACACGAAATTGTGTATTCTGCATCTTGTGACTTTCCAGTAATGTTGTTAGACGTGGGGTACCACTAAAAAGAGAAAAAAAAACACATTTTAACAAAAAAATACAACCTTCCAAATAAAACAATAATTTTGATTTCGGAAGTCGGTGTTTTTGGTTGTTTCTACGTAATTTAACACCAACTTCCGAAATTAAAATTATTTTGTACTTTGTAGTTTTTTTTATTTGGGAGTCGGTTGTATTTTTTGTAAAAGTTTTATTACGTACTACGTAATAAAAATATCACTCAAATTATCACTACCACCAATAATATAATTTTATGAATAATCTACACGCGAAATACATAATTATCTTTGCTCATTTTGTTCCGCTGCGTTTAATTTTGTAATAAAATAATGTAGGTACTTAACAGATTTCATAATTATGAAAATAGGTTTCGATTCTGTTCTGATTTCAGTATGACACGTTTGTGTATTGACGGATCATTTACTCAAATATCGTTGAAATTATAAATTGGGGAACTTATGCAAATAATTCGAATTGCATTCAAGTTTATATAAAAAAAAAAACGGTGATAATCGTATTGGAAAACACGAACCTGGCCCGGTAATATACGTACATACAGGGAGATATTTTACATGTTTACTTTAGTTTGAAATACGTAAATCAGACGGCCTAGCATGAATGTTTTTGATGTATACGGGGTTATTTTTTAATGACCGGCAAATTTTCACTGGGTGTGTTCTACCCATGAATATGAACAACTTTCACTACGGGACCGACTCTGAAATCAGCTGTTTCATACAAAAGTTCAATACCTACTCGACTTATAGGTATGTATGAAACAGCTGCTTTTTTTTTGTGATTTCAGTGTCGGTCCCATAGTGAAAGATGGTCATATTCATGGGTAGAACACCCAGTGAAAATTTGGCCGGTCATTAAAAAATAACCCGTATAACGTTTTTATTGGCCCACAAATCGACAAAATGTACTGAACAGCAGGTTTTTTTTGGTTTCACGTTGTATAATAAACGGTTACCCATCCCACGGCAAGCGTTACGGCTGTTATTATTTGCCCATGAGTTTCTCCGTCACAGCCAATTAAGTGCTTGTCTACGAATTTAGCAAAATAGTCAAAGGAACCTTTCTTTCAAAGGAAGTCTTTCTTTCTGAGATAATGAAGACTTAATCAAACAGTTAATTTGCAAAGTATCAGTAAGTAGGCTAAAGAGATGGTACATGAATGTTTAGAAAACGTTGGAAATAGTCTCCTCATATTGACAATTAGGTACTGGAATGAAAAACTTAGTTAGTCATACCACTATGCTCTCGATGTTATTTAATTTTACTGCAATAAACAATACTGTTTCTAATAAATAACCTACGCCACCAATAACCACAACTTCATCAGTGTCGAAAAATTAAAAATCAAAAAATAATGTACAAAAAACACAAAAATGATAAACGCACGCTAATCTCTCGTATCCATCAGCGATTCAAAAATAACACAAAAGGTTTTAGGGAACATTGTGTTACCTATGGCGTTTGAATCACTGGTTGTGACAGCAATTGTTTCATCCCCGTGTAGAATGCTGAATGTGGTTTGATGGATTTGACGTCACAGCTTGGAGTTTAATGTAGTCTATTCAGTGTTTTTTTAAAGATCCGTTGTCAGCAAGGAACCCTTATAGTTTCGCCATATCCGCCTGTCCGTCTGTCTGTCCACGATTTAGCTCAAAAACAAGTTTAGACAAGTTTTTTTTTTTCGTTATAAGCGATAACGAAAAAAAAAAACTTGAATAAAAAAAAAATTACGGCCCTACAAGTAAAGTGGCGATGATTTTTTATCATCTATCCCATGGTGTTGGATAGATCGTTTAAAAATATTGAGGGTGTGCACAAACCATTTGTCCATATAGGGATCCGTTTGCAAAATAAAATAAGCACTTTAAAGCCTAATGCTAATTTCTTTTAGAGTCAAATGCCCCCGCCTCCCCTCTACCAGCTAAACGGTTGTTTTTGTAGATGTGAAAAATTCATGGTAGTAGCATATATAACGAATTTAAAAGGAAAACTATCACAGCTAAGTAGGCTTTACAACTATGTTTTTAAATTTTTAACCATTCCGTCAATTTACTCGTAAAATGTAGCAATTCTGATCCTCAAGATACATGCAAATGTCTAGTTTGGGGGTCACCGACCATCCTGATGAAATATAGATTATGTGTATTAAATAAATAAATAAACAAGTAAAAGATTAATACAATTTTCAATGGAATTTGTACTAAATTTTCCTATTTCGTACAAATTCCTTTCAAAATTTAGTTACGTGCAACTACGGAACCCTACACTGCGCGTGGCCCGACACGCACTTTGGCGGTTGTTTTATTCAGTACTCGTTTTTTTCCTCTCAGTCAAGATGAGTCTATTTAGTTTTGTGGTTGTTATTGTTTTGTATACTAATATTATTATATGTACTAAAATCCGGTCGCGGAGCTGTAAGAAATTCGTACAATGACCTCTTATTAGCTGTCTCCTTCACTTCCACGTAAGTATAATGTGTCTTGCTCGCACGGACGGCCGTCATTGCATCTGTGCGAACGTGACGCATTATATTTACGTGGGAGTGAAGGAGACAGGTAATAAAAGGTCATTGTACGAAATTCTTTCTGCTCCGCGACCGGACTTTAGCTGTTCTTTATTTAATTTTGTTCTGTTTTCTAGCTAAGTGATTTATTTTCTACGATGTCCTTAATTTTATTTTATTTGAAAAACTTGTTTGTGTAATGATTCTCGCTTTAGTAAACAAATAACATGATTTCATTAAAAATATTTACGTGTTAATAAGACCGCTCATTTCAAAATACCTGATTAACATACACCAAAATCCCGTATTAAATTCCTTTCATCAATGAACCCACAATTCACATCACGCTGAAAATAAAAATAATTTACCGTCGCAATTCAGAACCCATTTTCAAAAGGATGTTGGGTATCTATTTTGTAATTCCAAACCCCTACGCCCTTTTCAGTGGGATGAAACAAACGGTATGTGATAAAAATTGACAGCAGATGTCTACAGAGGATATCAAATAAAACGAAATATGTTATTAAAAATAACATTCAGGTTGAGGTATTTTTTGCGATCCGTAGATATTTTTACTTCGAAAATATACTGCATGAAAGTGGTGTAAGAGTTATTTTTGTTTCAACACAAACATTTGCTTTTGTATTAGAACGTAGGTACCTAATTAGATACACCTGGGACGTTTTACCGAATACTTATGTGGTTATTAAGCCCACAGTTAAGTTTAAAAATATCCGGAGCATGTCAAAGAAAACCTTATTAACCGCCGACGCAAAAAAAGAGGGGTGTTATAAGTTTAACGTGTCTGTCTGTGTATCTGTCTGTGGTATTTTAGCTCCCAAACGGATGAACCGACTTTCGTTTAGTTTTTTTGTCATATATATCTATCCCGAGTGTTTTTAACCATGTTTCGGTACTTCAGAATCGATATTTCAAGTTTGTTACATAGGCATAGCGATACCCCGCTGCGACTTTAATTATTTTTTAGGATAATTATTTTTTACTTTTTAAACGACTTCCAAAAAAGGAGAATTTTTTTTTGTGTTTATTACCTCATATCTCCGTCATTTATGAACCGATTTGAAAAAAATCTTGTTTTACGTGAAAGGATATGCTTCTCGATTGGTCCCATTTAAATTTTATCAAAATCGGTTAAGCAATTTAGTTTTCAAATCCTAATAGCTGGATAAATATATGGAAAAATCATCCATGTATACGAAATTGCGTATGTTTGCTTTTCTTTGACTTTTCAGTGGTGTTGTTAGGTGTGGTACCACTAAAAAGTGAAAAGTAAAAAACTTTTTCACAACAAAAAAACCGACTTAAAAAAAAACACTACAAATTGCAAAATAACTTTAATTTCGGAAGTCAGCGTCAATTAACCAAGAAGCAACCAAACACCGGGTTGTTTCTTATGCTACTTAAATTACCTATTTTTTGCGTTGGGTTTTTTTTTTGTATTATGAACTAGCTTCGCCCACGTGAAATATATATTTTCATGAGTTTTACTTTTTTTAGAAGAAGAAAGACTAAAAAAACTAAAATGTTTTTTTTTTTACAAACAAACACTAATTTTATTCATTTGTATGTAATGATTTGTTTTCTGAAATCGTATACAAAGCTTAATTAAATCAATAAAAATAATTCCAATTACCAAAAGAAGCTGTTGTTATCTAGATGACATAATTATTCTAAACACGTTCTTTAACTTTTTTTAACCTTTTATTATTAAGTATTAAATGTAAGAGATAAAAAATATGCGATGAAAATGATACCTTCATCAAATAAAATCCAATGACAAACACAAAGGTGTAAACTCACACACGGAGCAAAATTAAATGAGAAAATCTTAATATAAATGTTTAACTTTCATAATTAAACCAGATGGATAATGATAATAATGAAATGAAAATATTTTTGAAAACAAACTGAAATGTATACTTTTGTTTCTAGCTGAATTAATAGGAACGTACTTATAAATAACCCACAACGACCAGAGGGGCAATTCTGCAAAATTTTCAGCAACGTTCGCATTTCAGTCACAATATGTAAGAAAGCCTCAATTTCCATACATTTGCGACAGATTGCGACTGACATGGGAATGCGAACGTTGCTTCAATGGTAGAATTAGCCCTCAAAAAGCCAAGGCATGTCACACTCTACCAGTGATAACATCTGTCTTAATAAATTGTTAATGACTAAAAACTTTTCAAACGAGCGCTCCTAAGCAAATATTTTCATTTGATGCCCATACCAAGGGGGTGAATAAAAAAGAATTGGTTCTCCATCTTTAAAAGTCCGCCATATTGGATTCAGAATGACGTCATGTAGCTAGAATAATATTTTATTCAAACCAATAGTGCATGCAAAATTGTAGCTCGTCGGTTGTGGTTTTTTTTTTTAATTAGCCCGCGCTGTCCCTCTGCTGGACAAAGGCCTCCAAGAATTATTTCGCTCGCGCCAGCTCATACCAGCCCTCACGGTACGCTGATACGTATCCAGGTCGTCTCGCCACCTCTTTTTGAACCGGTCTCGGCGGCGCCGGCCGTCTTCAAGCACCCATTGTGTGTAAAGTTTTGTCCAACGATCAGTGCATTCGGCTTACATACTAACTCACTACCTAATAATTATAATGGCAAGCTAAAATAAAAAAATAATGTGGTCAAAATTCTACTTTTGACTTATAATAATCATTATTGCTGGTTGGATTTCATTTGATCCAAGCTGAGGAGTAAAATAAGTTCACACTTTCAGAAGCAAACAAATATATTTTTTCTGGAAGAAACAACACAATTGAATAATATGCTGAAACCAATCGCTCAGTTGCTAAGAAAACAAGATTTTTTCTTGAAGATTTTTTTGTAACCAAACTACATAGCAACTAGATTTTGTTCTATCGCAAACATTGTTTATCCTTTGAAACCAAACTCTAACTTTACGTAAGCGAGAGACCGCGACATGAAATATTACTTTGATTATTTGATATTACCCCTTTTAGGGAGAGAGTTTCAACGTTATTACGATTTAATAAAGAAAATTTGCACTTTATCCTGGTTTTGTACAGAAGTGGTATTTATTAGAATTTGGCTCAGAGTCACCGGGAGTTTTTCTAAACGATTGTATTTTTCAAGTTTGTCTTGAATAACAGTATTGAAGTAGAATACCTTAGAGCGAGTCCTACTAATTTTAGAGCCACGTTCGCATGTGCATCTCTGGCGCAATCTATCAAAATCCCTTCTACTTTACTAAATTGGTAGTATTCTCCCTATGACATATTTATGTTAAGTCGTTTTCCAATACGGTATTTTACTAAGTAGAAAAAATATAATTCTAAAGAAAAAAAAATGTTGAACACGAATTTTTTTGCCATTTCAAATCGCTAAAAATTAAAAAGATAAAGCACATCAAAAATCAAGAGAGCGAACTGGTGACGTTACGTCGCGTCGCTAGTAAAAATTGGCCTATCGTAGTGACGTCACGCGAGTTTCCAACGCACTGTACGAGTATCTTCGTAAGTTTTTGTTTACGAGAAAAAAGAAAAATACATGATCAATATTATCTGTAAATCTATCTGACGGACTAATAAGATTTTTGCAGTAGAATATAATGTACCCTATCAGGGTTTTCTGTAATGACGAGCATCAGGTAGTAGGACTGAGGCGTCATATCCAGGCACCTGTCAAAACGCTTATGTTTAAATTAACGCCAACGTCAAGCACACATTTTGCCTCAAGAACTACTGGTGGTGTATTTTTTCTAAAAACTCCCGCTCAATTTAAATGTAATTAACGCTCTCTTTAAAAAATATAATGGCTTATTACATGTGCTCCAACTAAATTCCAATATTTCAGATACTGGTGCCTGCCGCTTTAAACCTCTATATGAGAAGACAGAAGTATTAAGAACAGCCGAATTTACGGGATATTGTAAAAGTTCAATAAGTTCCAATGGGAGACAAAGGTCTATTGCCATTAAGCGTTCTTAGATTTCTTTAAATCATCATCTGCCTAGCCTTTTTCCAACTATATTGGGGTCGGCTCCCAGTCAAACCGGATTCAGCTGAATACCAGTATTTTACGTGGAGCGGCTGCCTACCAGACCTCCACAACCTATTAACTGGGTAACATGGTACTTCTTGGTAAGACTGGTGTCAGATTGTTTGGCTTTTACAATCCGTAACGACTGCCAAAGAACTCTAAATGACGGCTAGGACCAACGGCTTAACTTTAAATAGACTATCTAAAATATGTAACAGAGAAAACACATTGCTCAAAAGGGTTCGAACTAGATCTGAGCTGTATCGTTAGCTCAGCCTTCGTGCTAATGACAATATTTCCTACCACGTGGACGAAGTCGCGGGCAGTAGCTATTCCATGGTAAACATATATTCCAACCTATATGCAGATCTTAGGATACAGGCCGCCCCATTTTTAAACAGACAGTGAAAAATTACAAAGCCAGAATGATTGATGGGTCGGCTGGTACGTTTAAAAAACGATTCCGATGCTTAATTTCAGTGTCGTCAGATGTCGGTACTGTTCACTCGTGATGGATTGAGTTTGTAGAGAATGTAGTCCGAAGTCCCACTGTTTTGGACGAGTGGTAATAAGTCCTGCTTTGTTTCATTATCCCCTTGTCTCTGTGAGCCTGATCAAGTCTGGGATCAGTAAATTTTGAGTTCTAGAGTATCAACGTAAGATTTTACGAATTTGTTTAAATTGGGAGTCGAGTATCTAAGACAAAGCCAAGACTTCTAGGCAAGCGTACTCTATTGTTGACCACATCATCATTTTCTATCAGGTGAGTCAAACGCGGGCCAGTGTAAAAAAAACAGCCTCAAACATTACCATCATAATTCCAGTATGTAAGAAAGGGACCGACCATTTATGGGGCCATCCTTTTTTATTAGAATTGGAATAATTATAAAACAAATACTCTGTAACAAGGCCTCAGGTATTTTCTATCAGATTTTGAAGTATCGTAAGTAACTTAGAAGTAAGTAACTTATTTTTCTAACACCCCCCGTGTTAGAAAAATCTCTACAACATAGGATCAACTTATTTTTACAATACGGGGGGCTAGAAAAAGAAGTTTATTCTATGTGGTAGAGTGTACCGGTAAATTTTCAAATACGTTAAATTTTACAGAAAAATGGAAATTTTAGGCCTAACTTTTCAGCCGCACACAATAATTCACGTCACGAACACTCAAATGGCTTGATAACTTTTTTTTTGTGTATAGTATTGTTATTTACCTTTGTTCCTCCGTAGAGGCTAATTAACCGAGTCTGTTTAGTTTGAAACAGCTGAAAAATTACATATTATCATCATGAAAATATTTTCGAGTACTGAGAGTTCGATAAAATGCTACACATTTTGCAACTTCTCAAACATTACTCCGAAAGTGACCTTCCTTATGTCTCAACAGCATCCTCAATTTGTATTTCCCTTGGCGTTGCAGGTGTTTTTAATTGCCGTCATCCACTTACCATCAGGTGGAGCGTTGGCATAACTTACTACCGGGCACCTTTCCAAGTACCAAATTACCTGGCCTAAAAAGTGATTAACACTTTGCCAAGTGCGCACACATTCACAAGTTTTTTTTATGGATGGGGAATCATTAATTGACTCTGGGTGGAGCGGAAGGGGGTGGCAGACTCTTACTGACTAAAACCCATCCGTGTTCCAAGGCCGCGGTGACTCTTTCGAACAATTTCCGCAAGCCTATCTTTGATCGTCCGGCGAGCCACCCAACGCTTGCCGTCCGCAGGCCCGTGCCGACGGTGGCCGGAAATCGCCCTGCGTCTCTCGACGCCCGGGGCGTCTCCCTATGTTGTGGAAGCTGTGGGGGGGGGGGGGTCGTGAGGGTTGCTTCTCCCTCACGCGGCTCGCCTCCTCCTTCACTAGCATTACTGCTTTGCAGAAGGAGGTGACGGCTTCCCATGCCTCCTCGCTCCGGACCATAGAGTGGTGAACCAGGGCCGGTAGCAAGAGGTCACCGCCGCCACCGTGTCACAGTCACAAGACTGATGACATTGCAGTTATGATCTTCTAGAGGTAAGCGGAACAGGGTGTAAATTAAAGAGTGTAAAAAGAAAAGTGGGGATCCTCTGAATCTGGGTGCTCTATGGTGGGCAACTGTCCAATGGATGATATTTGGGCTGTTGTATCTGTACAAATCACACGGAAAACTTTGCTACCGCGATTAAGGATTTGTGTGACGTCAGGTCTTTAGTTCCTATGTGGCGGAATAAACGCCGCTACAACTTTATGTTCGTACGTCATTGTTATACGAACACATAAGGTCATAAATGCAGTGTCATTAGCATTAACATAGCCTTATAAATGTCAAATGTGCTGTGTGTGATTTGATGTTATTGGTTTCAGAAATGCAATGAATTTAGGTACAATGTTTGGTCACGAATAAGCCTGTGTAGACATTTCTGAGTTATGTGATGTCAGGTAATCTATGTTGTCGTACGTGAATGTCAATACGAATTTAAAAATTATGTTCAGATGTATAGTTGTAGATAAGTGATCTTTTAAGTTGTGATTGTCATTTAAGCACTGGCGAATATTATTTGCGTCAAGCAGCCTGCTGTGTTTCGTTGACGCGTGGTAGTACCAGTGCCTCAAGGCATCTTCTGGGCCCACTCGCTCCATCATAGACCTCATCCATCGCTTTCCATCAGGCGTGATCGAGGTCAAGAGCTAGGTCATTCTTCAATTTAAAAAAAAAATAGTTCTAGTTTATTTCAGTATGCCGCATCGCATACACTTGAGAAGGTATATCAAAGAAAATCAATTCTGAAATCACTATGAATCAGAGAAGTATTTAAACCTTGTATGCTGCTAGTTCCCACAAAACTGACCTACTGGTTGAGTCACCCAAGCGTCCGCTGATTTGATTCCCTGTGACGTCATATATCATAAACTAATAATAGTTTAAGAGCAAAAATTTAGGGCAACTAGTTGTGGAAACCAGAGAGCCAATTCTACTAATTTTAAAGCAATGTTCACATTCGCATCGCAGTCGCAATTTGTTCAAAATGCATGAAAATTTAAGTGTATTGACGCCGCTTCAAAATTAGAAGAATTTGGCCCTGAGCATCTATACTTCAGGCTGTGACGTGGGACAATGAACTCACACAAACAACAAAAATATATTGCATTACTCATTGTATTCGAATAAAAATATTATTTTCCCTCATTTGCACCTAATTAAAACACCAGAGAATGCTCAAAGAAGTCAAAGCACGACATGTAAATATTTTCCATATACTTCACGTTAAAATTCAGGAGTATCTAATATATTCGGTACCATAAATAAAACGGTCACGGCACCCCGAAACCTATTTGGAATGTGTCCAAATATGTATAAATATTGTGCGATGTACGCTAAATAGCTTGGTTATGAGCGCTGTGCTATATCTTATGGCGTGTTGGGCACTTTTGATATTTGTGGTATGGCTTTTGGAACCAATGTTTGTGAGTGTTGGGCGTGAGTTACAGTTTTGGATTATTGAGAGATTTTTACACATTGTTTATTGCCAGGTAGTTGCCATTGTTTATTGTAGGTATGTGTCATTTTTTCCCAGTGCGCAAAATTGTCATTGCCTGATCACAATCTGTTTAGGATGCAAATTGTGATCAGGCAATGACAATTTTATATGGGAAGTTCAATTTTTTTTTTAATTTACTATGGTTTTCTTTGGGAAAGTTTGGGCACTGGGAAAAAAATATTCCAGTATCAATTTCAATGCAAGTATGACCAAGTGTTACTTTGTACAAGCTTTTATTTTACTCGTGTTAGTTAATATGTATGTGTACCATCTTGCAACCAATTGAGCAGAGATTTTGCATACACGTTTGGTTTGGATGACAATGTTCATTTAGCTAGTGAAATCTGATTTTAAATAATTATAAAACGTGCATAACATAATACTGAGGGCCAGTTTCTCAATACTTGGAGTTAGGAACGTGTCCAACCTTACTTAAGATTTCAGTCTAAAACAGAGTTTGTCAAATTTTACTCAACTTCTCTTGATTTATAAAGCGGAGGTAAGGTACCTATCGAAGTTTGATTTAAGCAAACAGTTGTTTGTATTTATAAACTCTGGAACCAGTCACCCTAATATCCGTATATTAGTGTAGTGGTCCTCAAAATAAGTTTAAATGGGCAATATTTTACAACTCGGTCACCGCTTTGACCTACTGGGAACAAGCATGCTTGCATAATTGATGCGGTATCGAATCGAATAGTTTTAAAGCTGAAACATTACATTACAATATGGAATCTAACATTATCTTTTTGAAAAACCTCGAAACTGCAGTTAAATTTTGATTTGATTTTTATTTAATTGGTTGCTATAGTTGTTTTATCTCACGAGTGCGGGCGAGCCATATGATAGTTCTGTAGGTAAATGTACGTGCACATTGTCTTAGTGTGTGTAAGCTTGTGTCAGTCGCTCCCAAGCATACGCACACTAAAACAATGTGCACGTATATTTACCTACACAACTATGGATCGCCCGCACTCGTGACATAAAACAACTGTAAACAAAGTCATTTAGCAAATTCTTAAAAATATGAAGGCGTTTTTCCAAAAATGAAACAGCGTCAATTGTAAAATTCATTTCCAAATGCGCAAAGCATTTTCTTCTTCGTCGTTTCCTCACTGCTGAGGATCGCAACCACACACGAAGCGTCTCCATAACATGCGGTCTTCTGTAGTGTGGAATACTCGGAACATACTGCCCATCCCATCTTGCCGGTTTTCTGCCTTGAGCGAGTTTTCCTTTGACCAGGCCCAGTATCCGTATGGTGTCGCCCGTAACAGAATATCACTATCCCATCACTTCCCGTGGGTGTCGTAAGAGGCGACTAAGGGACTCACCAAAGAAATGGGCAGCAGCATTCTCTGTACATTGCAACAGCTACACTGCGATTGCCAACCCTCCTGCCAAGTGTGGCGATTATGAAAACCAACCCTTTTGGAGGAGACCTATGTCCAGCAGACGTTTTTCGGCGACTATGATGATGATGATGATGAGGCCCTTTATCATGAGCCTTTCCAGATAATGCTTAGATGGACGCATAATATGTCTGCAGCGAAAATGCTGAGGGAAGTACCCTTGGACCATATGACCGCATTAACTGTGAAAAATCCATCAGTAAGTATTGGGCATGTGTGGTGGATTACAGCCTCCTCCATCTCACAAAATAAAAAGCTGTGTCCCAACCACTGCTGCCATCATTACAGGATGATTATGCTACAAGATGAGCTACAAATCGATTTGATAAATATACAGATTCCTAATATTAAAGGAGCAGCCAACCCCTAAACAGTTTCCTCATAACATAATCACAAAACCTTTCTAATCTTCACCAAAATCCCTTAAACCCATCCTTTTCAATCTCGAAATTATAACTCTCAGAACTGCAAAGTTCGGATATCGTCCGTCTACATGCAATCGAAATTTTACCATATCCCTAGGATAAAGGAAGTTACCGTGCGCCTGCATTAATGAGGACCGAGCAATATCTTCGAGCGAAGTGGATAACGCTTATATTCGTTTTCTTAAACACCTAGTTTTATCACTAATGTTTGGTCTGTGAATATTGCATAGTAAAGAATATAATAATAATGTACAAAAATTAAGTAGTACTCTCAATACTGCTCCATTTCAAAGTTTTTGTGTTCCTGACGATGTAAAGATTCCTTCAGTTTTGACAATACAACAACTTTCATTCTTCTTAATAAGTGGGTTATGCAATTACCCTGCAACGCAAGTTTACAAATGTAAGCAGGATACATAAGATAGCAACACATTATAATGAATATTGCAATGTAATGAAGAAACAAACTCAATCGCACTACGCGATTTAGGTACCAAATTGATCATAAAATCCAGTGTCACTGAAGAATATCATAACATAAAAACAATATAGGTAAGATTTGCAAATAAAAACCTTGACTAGACTGTTCACAAAAATCACTCCTTCAAATAACCTGAGATCACGAACAGCTGATCCAAACAATATTTTCTTTCATTTCACCAAAATCTATCTTAGCCCAGTCTTATTACAAACGAAAGGGAATGAGAAGCTCCCACACACACATTCAAGTGAAAATTTCCTTTCATATCCACACACAAGCAACATGAAAAATAGATATCTGTGCTAAACAATCAATATTGCATGACGTAACATTCTCAACTGTCTCACTACTTTTGTACCCTGTCCGTCATAGTATGAGAAAAACATTTTTTTCTTCCACCCTTTGTGCGAGCATCATGAATAAATTCTCGAGATTCCTTAAGAGCGGCTTACTCGATCCTTTCCAATAACGTTTTGTGTATCCAACGAGCTAAGATGGGGATAGGAAATTTATGGCTACGGTGCTATGTTGCGTGGATTTTTTCTGAGATTCATTTTCGGTTGGAGGAAATTAAGATTTGTGTGTAGGGGCATTCAATTGTTGTAATGTCGCGTTAGTCATATTTACTGCCTAACCTTGGGCTCGAGACATGTGAGTTTCTGTCAACGGTAGCGTGGCGAAGGCGTTTGACAATACGTCAAAAATGTATGCTAATGTAATCATCATCATCACAATCATCATCCGGTTCATCTTACCGGATGCAGCTGAGCACCAGTATTTAAGGGTGTTACCACACCAATCGATCGATCGTCGATCGATGCCATCGATCGATTATAGAATGGATTAGTCGATATCGATCGAAAGTTTAATTAAAGTTTCTACTACACCAATCAATCGATCGTCGATTGATGGCATCGATCGATGGTTGAATAGATTGGTCGACGTCGATCGAAAGTTTCTACTACACCAATCAATCGATCGTCTTTTGATGGCATCAATCGATGGTTGAATAGATTGGTCGACGTCAATCGGTAGTTTCTACTTCTTTCTTAGATCAGCCACAGCTACCACACCTATCGATCAACGTCGATCGATGGCATCGATCGATGATCGATCGGTTGGAGTAGTAACAAACGATCAACGACACACGATCCAGTAAGGTAGGGCTAACTTCGAGAAAGAGGTCAACCGTCGAATCCGACTCGGCTGGGCGGCGTTCGGGAAGTTGCGCGGTATCTTCTCGTCTCACATACCACAGTGACTCAAGACGAAAGTCTATGACCAGTGCGTGTTGCCAGTGATGACCTATGGACTCGAAACGTGGTCGCTCACAATGGGCCTCATCAGAAGGCTTAAAGTCACCCAAAGGGCAATGGAGAGGGCAATGCTCGGAGTTTCCTTGCGTGATCGAATCAGGAATGATGATATCCGCAAAAGAACCAAGGTTACCGACATAGCCCGAAGGATCGCCAAATTGAAGTGGCAGTGGGCAGGGCACATTGCTCGCAGAACAGATGGTCGATGGGGCCGAAAAGTTTTGGAGTGGCGACCGCGAACCGGAAGACACAGCGTTGGAAGGCCTCCCACAAGGTGGACCGATGACCTGGTGAGGGTCGCGGGTAACCGATGGATGCGAGACGCACAGGACCGGTTGATGTGGCGACACTTGGGGGAGGCCTATGTCCAGCAGTGGACGTCTTTCGGCTGATATGATGATGATGATGATGATGAGTAACACCCTAAGATGGCGCGACTACCTATTGACCTCCACAACCTAGTAATATGTAACTCCTTGGCAAGACTGGCTGGCTGTTCATTTAACGTTTTCTTCTCCACATCCAAGACCAATACGAGTTTCAGTAATTGAAGTGATTAAATGTATAAAATCTGCACAAATGTGATACAATAGGTTTCAAGTTATTAACTTTATTTGAAAGAGCACATCAAAATTATCAAGAGTGTTTGAAATAAAAAAACTGAAACAATAAATAACAAAGAGGAATAATATTAAAATCTAACACCATTTTTATCGTAAAAGCTTGTCTCTTGTCTACAGTGTAAAGTCAAACGTGAACAGTAAAAAAACAATAAGTAATACAAAGGCTTAACTTTTCATGTTCGTAAATTACACCATGCACTCTTTTGATACGTTTTTTCCTTATTTTTTTCATTATATGTTACACAGGGTAAAGCTACATGGAAAAAAATAAACCGCCATGTGCGTTGTGGTCCCATGTAGTGAGGGTTCTGCATGGATTTGAAACATTTCGGTTTATTAAGTGTTTTTTTTAATAAATTACCTGGGCTGATAACATTTTGGTTTTTCCTAAATTTAGTTTAGGGGTCCCCCGATAGCACGATTTTTTGTCACGCGGTTATTTCTAGGTAATAAAAATTAAACAAGACAAGCTTTAGCTAACTTACAAAAACTTGAATGATTTTAGTGAAACTATTTAAATTATTCAAATTAGTGTACATGGAATAAAATTATACATTTCATATTTGTTTGCAGGTAACACTTTACACGTAATAACACAACATACGTAAAATTATCTTTGATTTTTTTATTGCAATTAGCTTGTTTGAAATAATTAATTGAGTTAAAAGCTGCTCCTTCAAAAAATCAACATATTACACTAGCGGAAAATAAAATAATGTTGTAAGAGTTGCGGGTTTTGTCTTCGAGATACGGAACTCCAAAACGCGAGATTGAAGTAAAAAGCACGATGGGAGGCTCAACGATTTTCTTTTGTTTATTAGCTGGATTTTTCCGGGTCTTGGAGTAATAGAGAAAATACGAATGTATCTGCTTGCCTTGGTATTAACCAATTTGCTGTAGAAGTTGATTGAAAAGAAGAAAAATGGTGGTACTAGAAAACGTTTTACTGTATGTAAAAACTTACATACAGTAAAACGTTTTCTAGTACCTAAGTACCTAGTAACGTTTTCTAGTAGTTTTTCTTTTTTTTTTTTTTTTCTGGCGGGTGACCACCCGCCAGATGATTGAATTCTTATTAGCCTTTAGGTAACGTGTCATGTCAGTCATAAGTTAGTAAATTATAACGTACCTAGTATTTCGCGTTTCGGTAAAATTGATTTTAAATAGTCCAGCATTTTGCCACCAATATGACGATTCTTTCCACTCATTTAAAAAAAAAAAGCAAACCATAACTATCCTACGCCTATTTTTAAACCTACCATACTAGAAAATGAAAAAAAAATGGCGCAACAGCTGCCGTCCGTGCAACTTGAAACAAAACAAAAGAAGTTCGTTCGTGTAGGTGGTTGGAGCAATCAACTGACTAGTTTGTTAGTGTAGTTCCTTTTTCTTTCGTCTACTATGTTTTCAAACATAGGTCAAGGATTTGATGCTTACACTGGAAAGTTTAAATCAACAAGCAACTGCTAAATTTTTCATCGCGAAGTTTTGAATGGATCGGCCGATGGATGCGAGACGCACAGGACTGGTTGTTGTGGCAACACTTGGGGGAGGCTTATGTCCAGCAATAATTTTGAATATAACAAGTATTATTGGTTTATTGTTGTATTTCAAACTTGAAACTCGCGTACTTATTCAATAGTAATATGTCATATGCTTCAATTAAAAGGGAATTACAGATTAGGAGAAAATCTGTGACTCTCTCTCTGGCTCTTTTTTATCTGTATTTAGTTACGCATAGGTCATCTTCTTATCGTTTGGGCAGTAAGGTCTAGCGACCCCACACACCCTAGTGTCAGAGTTTCTAAACCACCTCAGGGAGTTTAGGTCAGGTCAGGTAGTACACTTAGGTAGTTTGCGCAAAATATAATCGAATGAACACGTATGGGTTTCAGCCAGTAAACGTCGGACACTCCCTCCCACTCTGTCCAGAGCGGGTGCAGTCATTTGATGATTTCCCATTCATAAAAAATATAGTTGTAATACACAATGTATACATTTTTTATTTACACACCCTAGTGTCAGAGTTTCTAAACCACCTCAGGGAGTTTAGGTCAGGTCAGGTAGTACACTTAGGTAGTTTGCGCAAAATGTAATCGAATGAACACGTATGGGTTTTAGCCAGTAAACGTCGGACACTCCCTCCCACTCTGTCCAGAGCGGGTGCAGTCATTTGATGATTTCCCATTCATCAAAAATATAGTTGTAATACACAATGTATACATTTTTTATTTACACACCCTAGTGTCAGAGTTTCTAAACCACCTCAGGGAGTTTAGGTCAGGTCAGGTAGTACACTTAGGTAGTTTGCGCAAAATGTAATCGAATGAACACGTATGGGTTTTAGCCAGTAAACGTCGGACACTCCCTCCCACTCTGTCCAGAGCGGGTGCAGTCATTTGATGATTTCCCATTCATAAAAAAATATAGTTGTAATACACAACGTTTACATTATTTATTTAATAAGTAAACCAGTTAACGAAACATGATCAAAAAAATAAAACCTTTTTTTATGGATGGAATATCATCAAACGACTCCTGCCACTCTGGGGACTAAAATCCATTCGTGCTTCTCGTAGTGCTCTTTGCTTTCCAGCACCGCGGTAACTCTTTCGAACAAAATCCGCAACCCTGGCAAGGGGCCATAATACCTACAGATCAGATTCAAATTCATGAAATTCTAGCATCAACAGCTTACTATTTTCAACGCGTACTTAAAAAAACGTGTCCATTAAACCCAATACAAAATCCGTTGTTTTTAAACACCGCTTATACAACGGTGGCGGTCGGAGTTTGTATTGACAACGCGCGGTTATCGCACGCTGCATCGTAAAGTTTTATTGACATCATTCGCTCTATTGTTTTACACGCGTCAAAACGGCCACCGATTTGCACAGTATTACGTGATGTTGGTGGTTTTAGGTTAGCTTGAGTGGTGAAAATAATAGCAACAAACGGGTCGACAATTGATGGGTGACCATCTTAACATCCGAATTCTCCGTGCCTTGAAATACACGTTAAGCCGTTGGTCTCGTCTGTCATTTGTAGACCTTTGGCAGTTATTACGGGCTGTCAGAAGCCAAAAAATCTGACACCAGTCTTGCCAAGAAATACCGTTTTACCCAGTTACCTACTGGGTTGGTGAGGTCAAGTAGACAGTCGCCTTACGTAAAATACTGGTATTCGACTGCATCCGATTTGACTGGAAGCCGGCCTCAATATAGTTTGGAAAAGGCTAGGCAGGTGATTTACACGCATCAAAACTGCCACCGTTTTGCACACTATTATGTTATGTGGTTTGAAGTTCATTCTTGGCTGTTGAGAAGTTTATTCTTGGCTTTGACGATCCGACTGTCGAAGATTTACAAATGACCAACAGCTTTACGTGTTTGCTGAGGCACGGATTGACAGGCATCAAGGAATTGACCTCGAGAGACAACCCTCACACCCCAGACGCCCTGGGCGTCTGGAAGTGCAGAGCGATTCCCGGCCACCGTAGGCGCGGGCCTGCGAACGGCGAGCGTTGGGTGGCTCGCCGTCCGATCAAAGCTAGGCCCGGGTCGACGGCGCGTTGTATTCCACGCGCGCCTCAAAGACATGTACGCATTGTAGACGGGACTCGTTAGGGCCAGAGCCTGCTAAGGTTGCGGATTTTGTCCGAAAGAGTTACCGCGGCCCTGGAACGCAAAGGGCACTAGGAGGAGCACGGAAGGGTTTAAGTCAGTAAGAATCTGAAACTCCCTCACGCTCCACCCTGAGCGGAACCCCATTTGAAAATTTCCCATCCATAAAAAAAGGGGATCGACCACGGCATGCGTCGTTTAACCTTGAGTATTGCCTAGTGTGGCTGTAATTATTCAACGACGAGCTCCTCTGAAGCCTTTTTAACACAAACTGTATAATAATATCGTTTTGTTTCTTCTATTTCTTTTCTACTCGTTATCATAGTTTCTATCACAATGACCTGAATTAAATCCTTTCAAAACAGCACCATACAAATAAGGGGTCTCCATATCCAGTGAAAAATACTAACCAAAGCGTATAACAAAAAATCTCATAACGTTTGTTGAATACTTTTATTTCCTTCAACACGAAAATGGATGCGACTCGCGAGACGAATCTCATTCACATTTGTGTGTATTTTCGTATCAAAGGAATATTCGTCCCCACCAACCGTGTCCCCACCAACCGTGTCTCCACGTTGTCGTCGTGGTGGGGCTTGCGTGTCTCAATGATCTTGGGGGCTTTGCCGGTAGAGCCACTCATGCCGGAAGGTCCCAAGTGAGAGACCAGACCAAGAGAGACACAAGAGGGGCACACCGTTCGGAGACTTGAGCAGTGTTCGGGTCCTCGGACGGTGTGCGTCTCATTGGCTTGCTCGCTGCTCTCTGGTACGCGTCTGATCATCAGACGTGACTGCGAGGGCAGCGAGCAAGCAGTGAGAGAGGGAGAGAAGGGAGAAGGGGAGAAAGGGACCGCACCCTCAAAAAGGAAAATATGAATAAAGGCACGATAAAAGAGACACTACCCCAGGGCGGTTCGGACTGCACAGCAGTCCGGGAATCCGCCACGCCTTGTGCGTCAAGCCCCTCGTATTCTGGGGGGGGCAAAAGTGTCCTTTATTCTCCGATTGCCAAGGGCAACAGTGGCCGAGGAGGCCCCCGATCCAAACCGTCCTTTCAGGAACTGATCGGGTATGATTTTGGCTCATCCGACAAAGCGTCGGTCGGGCGGAGCGCGGTTGGAGGCGCGCTGTTCTGGAGGGAGGGCTCGCCTGAGCGTCACGTGGGTGCAGAGTCGGAGTCCGAGTTGGACTCCGACGACCTGGTGACCGTGAGCTCGGCGAGCTCTGGACCCGAGGGGGCGGGGACAGGCGCGGAGGACTCTAGGTCCTTCCGCAAGCGGCCTAGACCAGAGGACGACCGGGGGTCGTCCTGCAGCGAGGAGGTGGCCTCGGCTCGGAAAATCCCCACCAGTAGGCGGGGCAAGGGCCGAGAGGGAGGCAAGGGGAGATTGCCCGCCTCCAAGGTGGCTGGTCAGCGAGCCGAGGAGCTCGTCGCTGACGGACGACCCCCCGGAGAGGGTGGTCGCGGGGCTCCTGTTTCGGAGTCCTCCGGCGGTGAGCCGGATGACCGGAGGGCCGGGTTTGTGGAGGTGGTGGAGGCCGCCCTTCGCGATGTGGCCTTGAAGAGGAAGCTTTCCTCAAAGAACAAGGCCATAAGCGAGGCGATGGCCTCCATTCTGGCGGCAGCGGAGGCTAACCCAGGGGGGCCTCCGCGGGACGAGATGTCCAAGCTGCGGGCGGAGGTCGCCCGCTTGGCTGCCGCCACGGAGCGTCTCCAGAAGGAGAACGAGGGGCTCCGCGCAGACCTGGCCAGGCTCCGGGGAGCCGGCCCACAGGGGGCGCCTCAAAGGGGGCGCAGAGAGGACAGCTGTCCCGTGCCGCAGGAGAGTCAGGTGCTGGACCTCGTGCGGCAGGAGATGGCAGCCTTCCAGGCGCGGTTTTCCGTCCTGGAGGGCATCGTCCTGCGCCCCCCGTTAGCGGCGAGTGGGAAGGCTCCAGGCCGGAAGGCGGCGTCGTACGCGGCCGCCGTGGCTGCCACACCGGGGTCGTCCGGCCAGGACAAAGGGTCCGGGCCGGCACCCGCGAAGCCGGTGCCGGGAAAACCGGACCCGGCCCCGGGAAGGAAGAGGAAGGGTGGGGTTGCTGCGCGGACGGCGAAGGCTCCTACGCCGTCTGAGCAGCAGCTCCCCCCGGCTTCCTCGCCTTCAGCTCCTCCCCCGGCTCAAGCCGAATGGCAAGTGGCCGGGGAGAAGAAGAAGGCGGGCAAGGCAGCCAGGGCGGCCAAGAGGCGAGAGAGGAAGCGGCGGCAGAAGGCGCGAAGCGTCGCGGCTGCGCTCCGCCCCCCAAAAACCGCGGCTGTAGTACTCACACTGCAGCCGGACGCGGCGAAGAGGGGCGTGACGTACGCGGACGTGCTCACCAAGGCGAAGGAGGCGGTGAACCTTGGTGAGCTAGGCATCGTGGGGGGCCTTCGGCTCCGGGTCACCATGACTGGGGCCCGGATGCTGGAGATCTCCGGGGCAGCCAGCGGCCCAACCGCGGACGCTCTAGCCGAAAGGCTTAGGGCGTCCCTAAGCGCGGACGATGCCCGAGTGTCCAGGCCCACCAAGCGCATCGACATGCGCATCTTGGGCCTGGACGACTCCGTCACGGAGGCGGAGGTGGTGGCCGCCGTCGTTAGGACGGGGGGGTGCTCAGCAGAGGAGGTGAAGGCGGGCACCCTACGTCCTGACAACACGGGCATGCGCACCATTGTGGTGAGCTGCCCCGTGTCGGCGGCCAAAACCATATCGGAGGGCCGAAGGTTTTTGGTGGGTTGGGTTTCCGCGCAGGTCAAACTGCTGGAACCCCGACCTCTGAGGTGCTTCCGGTGCCAAGTGGGCCACCATGTGGGAGCTCAATGCACCTCGGAGGTGGACCGCAGCGGTCTTTGTTTCCGCTGCGGTCAGCCTGGTCACAGGGCCGGCTCTTGCGTCGCCGCGCCACACTGCGTAGTCTGTGCGGCAGCTGGCAAGCCGGCCGACCACTGGGCTGGGGGTAGGGCCTGCGCCCCACCCGCCAAAGCCGGAAATCGGAGAAAGCCCTCCGCCACCGCCGTCTCCGCCGCGACCGCCGCCACCGCCGCCGCTTCCTCCGCCGCCAAAGCCGGTTCCACTGCGGCTGCTGCTACTGCAACAGCCGCAGTAGAGCCCCTACAACGGGCTCCGGAGGGGGCTGAAATGGAGTGCCAGTAATGGCCCCATTTCATCCCCTCCTGTTGAACGTCAGCCACTGCGCCGCCCAGGAACTGATGCTCCTGGGCATGGCGCAGTGACTGATGCCTGTGGACGGCGAGCAATGGGTAGCTCGCCGTCCGATCAGAACAGGCCCGGGTTGACGGCGCGCTGTGTTCTACGCGCGCCAAGCCAGCAGTCGTCAGCATGGGTCGGGGCCCGTTAAGGCCAGAGCCTACCAGGGTTGCGGATTTGTTCGAAAGAGTTACCGCGGCCCTGGGAAGAAAGGCACTAGGAGGACTAAAGGGTGGGTTTTAGTCAGTAAAAGTCTGACACTCCCTGCCGCTCCACCCAGAGCGGGAGGGGTCATTTGATGATTTCCCAACCTAGAAAAAAAAAAAAAAAAAAAAAAAAGGAATATTCGTCCGCTTATTATTTGTTTGTTAGCTTTGCTTTATTTGCTAACTCAGTGCAGTTACAAATTACGGATGTCTGTTTTTCAGTTATTTTGGGAAAGTAATACTGCAAAATGTTTTAGTTTTCAATAACCCTAACCTCTTCAAAGTTAGAGTGAACAGGCTCCTTCTGGGTAAGCTCGCTCCATCGTAGACTTTGTCTCTGTCAATATCTGACATTGACTAGAGTCAAGAGCATACCCAACACTAATAAAAAAAAATAAAAAAAGTTGAACATTTTGTTTGTGTTGAAAAGGAAAATGCTTATAAACGAAATATGGATAAAGATCTAATACACTACGGACGAGCATTATTCACTTGTGCTTATACCAATTTATTTTCGGTGGCGCAACATGTCTTCCACTTCCATACTTCTCCATTAGCCATCATCTCAGTTAGTAGTTCCCCTTTCCTGCGATTGTAATTTGTCACGTTTCCCTTACTGTTATAGTATTTTAATCATACTAAAAACTTGCTTAAATGATATTTATTTATTTATTTAAACTTCATGCACACAAATGTACAGAGGCGGACTTAATGCCTTAGGCATTTTCTACCAGTCAACCTTTGGGTGATGCGGAGACAAATAGTGGTAGGTGCAATGTGGAAAAGAAAAAAACATAAACGCTATTTATATACACTCTTTTGCAAAAAAAACGGGCACCTAAGGAAATTTACGTTCTAAGGTCGATTTTAGTTAATTAAATGAAATTTATTTCTTTGACGTAGTCTGTATACTTATAATCGTGTAAATTAATGCGCGTGAAGTGAATTCGAGCAATTAAAAGAAAAAAAAACGATGGATTCTTTAAAATCGACGTACCCGCCCAAACAATAAGAAGTGGTCGGCAGTAAAGACAAGTTTTTTTTTTACTTTTTTTAATTAAATAAAGTTACAAATGTAAAAACCTAATAACGAGTGTGACCTCCTCTTGCCAAAATCACAGCTTGAATCCTTCTGGGCATGCTTTCCACGATGTTTTTAATAACGTTTTGAGGAATACGTTCCCACTCTTCTGCAATGACTCTTTTTAGCTCCCTGATGTTTTGTGGAGCAGGTTGCACTGATCTTACCCGTCTTTTTAGAACATCCCACACATGCTCAATTGGATTGAGGTCAGGACTTCGAGCTGGCCAATCTAAACGACGGATCCCAACTTCTTGCATGTACGCTTCCACGTCACCAGAACGGTGCGGGCGAGAATTATCGTCCATAAAAATGGAATCTTCCCCAAGTGCAGTCAATGTGGGTTGTGCATATGGAATTAGGACTTCCATTATGTACCGGTGTGCATTTAATGTTCCATGAACCAGTCTCTAGATACCGTTGCCAAGTCCTCTGGACAGTTGAACGACTCACATTTAGCCGCTGAGACACGTAAGTTTGCGAACAACCTTCTTCAAGTAGGGTATAATTTTACCGGTCCTTATCGCTTTATCACTCATATCAAAAAGTGGTATTTAATGTAAAAAGAAAGATTAAATTGTTTAATTTGCAGAAAATATCCAAAAAGTTTTAAAATATCGTAATCAGTTAAAAATCGTTTCAGCAATTCGCGTCATTAGTAAAGCAATTTTAGAATAATCCACAATAATCATTATTTTTCTTTTCAAATTTTAAATTTGGAACGTAAAGAATCATGACAGGATGCTTCAAAAAACATGCCAATACATCGTCAAATTAACAAAACCTATTTCTTGTTCTTCTTCATTGAAGTAGAGAAAAAAATCTAAAGTGCCCGTTTTTTTTGCAAAAGAGTTTATAATTATACTTACTGTTATATATAATTATAGAAACTATACATACCATACAATACCATACTATAATACATACTCAAATGAATAAACTAATGTACAAATATACATAAACAATTATGCAAACAAATAATGAGTAAAAAAAAATTAAAAAAAATTAGCGCTGTGACGCCTGGCTTGGAACTCAGTGCTCCCCCAATAACCCACGCGGCAACCCGCCGCCGCCGGCGCCGTCGCCGTGTAAGGTCAGTAGTGTTAGCATCACCATAACCGTTGCTAAATTCCCTAACATTACTCGATTCCTAAATTTTAAAAAATCCCGTAAATTTAATACACTACCAATATTGAATCTTGATTCTAGTTTCAGATTTCCAGTACTGATTTGGTATTCCACTGTCACGTATTATATTTCTATGAATACGATCCACATTAAAATACTGTCCATCCCAGGTTGTCTGGATCGCGGAATGCGATAAGGCCGCCCATTGTATGTGTTTTAGTTTTAAGTTTCCTTTTCTTGTTTACGTTTTGGTGTACAATAAAGTGTAAATAAATAAATAATATTTCCTTGAAAAAAGATCGCGATATCATAATTATAACGATTTGAAAATTATCTAGATAAATACCAGATTTCCTAGGTCTAGACAATTCATATCACAGTCTATGAAATAGGATAACAAAATAAAATATTACATTACCTACTTGTCTAGACCAACCAACGCAAACGGTCCGTTCATTAATCTGAAAAACAATCCAGACAAAACTATACCACACAATTCGGGGAAAAGTAATTAGCACACAATCAATCATCGACCATTACTGTCGGGTTTAGTTTTTGTCACTATCATTAATTGCCATTTTGACAGTTATTTAGCGGCATACTAATGCAACGATCCTAATTAATTAATTCGTTTTTCTATTTATTCCTAAACAGGAATCCCACTCACCTGACCAGAATTTTCCCAACATCTTGAAGTCGTCTTTCCATGTACTTAGATGCAGACACGAGTATTAATCACCACGCTTATCCCAGAAGGGATCACCAATCGACAATAATGACAAACAATAAACTTCCCTACTCTCTTTAATAAAACTCCACCACAATGTAACCAGTTTCCTAATAACTAGAAGTGTTTACCTTAGAAACTTTCAAAACTTTTTACCTTCCGCCTTCCAAGATAAAGTCGTTTTCTTAAGAATAGTACCATGAAACAGAATTCCCAATGACAGTCACCATAGAGCATAGAAACGCCCCGGTTTACCACGCTACTGCTTGAGATGAAATAATGCTCTTGACAGGTGTCATTCTGTCAGCGCGCGGTAGCGTGGCAAATGAATGGGATTGACAAACGCTGTCGAAATGTCACATGACCAATCCCTTATATTAATACATTGCGACAATCGCCACCACTGATAGAATGGCACTCACGCTTTATAAGAGAGCGCGTTTTTTTTTAGAGTGTGTGGCATCATTGTAACTAGCTCTGATCGACGTATTCTGTTAACGCCGGCTTTCGCTGAAAACCAGCGCCGTTTTGCGCGATTGTGACGCATATCTTCACAACTTATTTTTTCACGTCATGACAACACTAAGTAGACCATGGAAACTGACGACTTATGACAGTCGTTTATTATTTATTTATTTAAAACTTCATGTACACAAATGTACAGAGGCGGACTTAATGCCTTAGACATTTTCTACCAGTCAACCTTTGGGTGATGCTGAGACAGGTGGAAAAGAAAAAAACAGAATCGCTATTACTATAGGTTTAATTTGAAGTCGTTAATGCGCTTTTGAGATTATTCGGTCAGTGGGTCGTCTTAGGAATAGGAATTATGTTTTTAGGAATCTATTTGATTTTTTTATTGGTACATATTGCAATTTATTCAGCAAAGCCACAAGAGAAACGTCAGCTGTTAGATAAGATGTGTGTGAACTACTTTTAATACAGGCACACCTTCATCACGGATCTTACTGCCTCTTTGCGGCGTGCCCTTACTTTATTTAATGTGATTTTGTAATTAGTATCCATAAACTTCTGTCTGGTGTAAATTGTTAATAAAAGTTAAACGTAAAACTAGAAAAAAAATTAAAAAATATGGAAAAAAAAAACTTGTGCCTTCTGTCGACATCTGTGGCATTTGATGGATAACCATCGTCTCAAAATAATAAACTATTGCCTCGAGTTGATTCCGTACTCTGTGGATATCAACATCGTTTCCATGGGACGTCCTTGCTATCTAACGAAGTTAGGGTTCCGTAGGCGTCTGATTGGAACATTGTTTCTCATTGCGTGGGAGTCTATAAACCACAGTTCCTCCGACTATTTACATTGCAAATTGAGTAATCTATAAACACTGAAAAAATAATGTTGTGTTCCCTACTAATCTCTAAAGATAATTTGTGTGTGTTAAAGTTGTGATTAAAATAAATTCATATACTATAGCTATTTATACCATAAAGGTATAGGATCTGTACAATGCGTCATACGGCGGTATAAACGTGTCCACACGTTGCAGCGAAAACTATAACAAACTTGCAAAGTGGCACGGAACTGGCGAAAAAACGTTATACGAAGGCAATTATGGTATTAACAATAAAATATCTGGAAAAGTAAGATCCTTTCATAACGGAGACACACTTAGAACAAAGAAGCAACCAACCCCAACAAAATCGCATTTACAAATTCCGCACAAACACTTAAAACTCTGCACTTTAAAACAAAAATAGACGTTACTTAGACTCGGAAGCTTTAAAATATTCACTGAGGTAGCACTTGACCAATTTTTTGTTTGCCCACCGTACCGACCGAATCCGTGAGGGACATTAAAACTTGTACTGTGGCGATTCTAAAAGACTGCTTTAATGGTCCAAAGAAACTTCGGACCAGTTTCCGAAGCAGTGAACTTACTAATTGAAAAGTTTTGAGATTAGACGGCAAAGCTGTTTCGGATTATGTTGTTCGGATAATATTTTGTTAAGGCCAGAGAATTTTGATGCGCTGAAGTGTCAGAAACTTTAGTGTGATCGTTGAATGCTGCTGTCAGAACATGTTATAGTAAAATGAGGGGGACGGTAACAACTTACATGTCTAGATTTTATATGACTAGCCAGGTAGATGTTTACTTCCGAAGCTGAATATTAAATAAAACAAAATAATAGTAGGTACTAGTTATAAATACGAAACATGTAGGAAATTCATTCCAGATAAAGTCGTTAATACAGTAAGTATTTAGCCAAACAATTTATTTTCAATACCCTTGGCAGTATTACTTTATCAACCTATTTAATTCCCACCCAAGTATGTTGCTATGAGTCTTATTTTGATTGAGTAGATACTCCTCAATTTGGCCAAATTTGTTTATCCATTGTAAGTGAATAATCTTTTGTTATTGTAGGTATGTCCTTGGAATCTTATACAGATTCTTATAAAGATCTATTATGTCTACTCTAGCTGTCTCAGGGATAAGCTTTGTATCATTCTTTTTTTAATTGTCACCTACTTCTTGTGTGCGCAAAGTACTCGTACTTGGATAAACTACCTACTACCTCGTGTCAGGCTAGCTCTAGACTAGATCTAGTTGATAAAAAATATTTTCTTAATGCCAATAAGTACTTTATCTCTGCATACGCTAAATGTCTCACTGAATGTAATGATGAAGTAGGTAATTCTTGGCTTTCCACTAAACTCTAAGCAACATTAAAATAATCATTCACAACTATCTTCAAAACTGTATGTTCCTTCACACATTGGTTTAGTATTATCTTTATTGCCGTGAGCCAAACATTTGTTTTAAATTATACTAGCTTTTGCCCGCGACTGCGTACTTGCATATCCCGTTTTTTCCCGAAGGAATTTCGGAAAATCCTCTTAGTGCTTCTCTCACCTAGAAACCTACATGCCAAACAGCTTTCTACGACCAGTAGTTTCGGCTGTGCGTTGTCTCTCAATTACTTAGTCACTTAGATACTCAGTCACTCACTAATGGAGAGTTTTTTACAATATCACCGAAAAACTGCAAACGCCATAAGATTATAAAATATCGCATGAAATTGTAAACTATTTTTTCTTAATAAGACACGGATATATAGGAAACAATTGAATTTGGATGGGATATACTGTTTATGAAACGATTTTTTCATAATATATCAAGAAATTATAATCTAATAAAGATTTATTACAATCTTATGGAGTCGGAAATTTTCCAGTGACGTATATGTATTGATGATTATAATGGACCTAGTTATTCATAAAACAGCCATGTCGGGAAATACAAACTGTGACAATATGAGCATTTTTCTGTCGATTTCTGACTATCATAAGTTTGAGCAATAAACAACCGAAGGAGACCCCATCGACAGAAATCGACAGAAAAATGCTCTGTTTGTAATTTTTCGACATGGCTATTTTATGCATAACTAGATCCGTATAAGATTTTATATTTTAATGATCTATTTTAAAGTTTCACAAAGCTGCGCCTGATCTCTTGACTATCCACATCAAAATTACTATTAGAAACTCTCTCCATGTTTAAAGTTCATAATTAGTTCTGGACTTCCATGATATTTAATGTATAGAGATTGTAGGAGTTGGCGTTCTACATATAGTATCTCTGGTAATTTGTGGTGCTCTTTGAAGTTATAAGTTGGTAACTTGTTAATTACTGTATCTTTATAGCTAGTAAATTGTATATTTTATGGTATAATTTTTAGGTATACCTGTTTTTGAAAACATCGACCTTACAATATTAAACCTTGTGTCCAGTCCAAATATAATATTTAAATAGGAATCTAAATCCTTTGTTAAGGACTTCTTGTCCTCAAAGACCAACAACAAAATCGAGGGAAAATTCGTGTTTGCAGAGTTGTTTCAGTTCGAACTCAAAGAAGTAAAATCGTTTGAACCCCGATCAGATTCAACAAACTGTTTCCAGATAGCAAAGTTTTAAGATTCGATTATAAAGACTTTAGTATGGTGCCATTTGCAGAAGTAGACGAGCGGAGCGGAGCTGAACTAAGCGAAGCAAAGTTGCCTCCTTTCATTAAACCGCAAATTAAAAAGAAGAAGTTACCTTAGCTGACAAATTAAAAAAGGAAAAACTTGAATCTTTAAAAGTTGCAGCACAAGTTTTTAACATGATTAAAATTGAAAGAAACCTGCAACTAAAGAAGAAGGCATTAATATTATGAATGAGATAAACCAAGAAAAAAAAACATCTTTACGCATGTACGATGACGTTAATATGGAAAACATCAATAATATGACTAAAATAAAGGTTCCGAAAACATAAATTAAATCAAATTGATAGTGGTAAATATCCTCTAAATATTTGACTAAAATCCAACTTGGTCATTAATTTGTAACTTTGTAACAAAATAATAATCTTTTGAGAGTTCCAAAAACTTCTGTTGATAATTATGACGAAGTGCTGTTTAGTAGTTGAACAAAATGTTACGCGGATAGAAATTCAGTCCCTAACTTAACCTGTTTATTTGATGAAAGACATTATTGAAAGTTCAAAAGTTTTACTTGATTAATATTAAGCTAGAATACAAATTTCAAAATGTGAAAATCTAGGCGAATTTACAAATGCAAAACGAATTTAGAACAAATATAATTTGTATGATAAATTTAAGTTTTAGCCGTACTATCCCAAAATTATTTTGTAGATGTATAAAGGAATCATACTGAAAGAAATATTTAATCCAAATATCTATAATTATGACAAAGTTCAACAAAATACTCCTCTGATGCAAATTCAGTAGCTGACTTGGCTTGGTAAAAGTGGCTTGGTTGAAAAACATTATCAAAGTTTTAAAAAGCTTAACTTGACTGATATAGTTAGGATACTTAATGCCAAATGTGTTTTAAACAAATGTCATTTAGATTAATAATTATTTATGTTTTAGTGGTACCGTAGTATCTAGTTTGTAGGAAACCGTACCGACAAATATATTGAATCCTAATATCTAACGTTACCACCAGCTGCATTTTAAGGCAGTTTTCTTTGAAAAATTTCATTGTGTTTTTTGATGCGTGAACATTGAAACAGTTGGCAGACATTTCTTGCCTCACAATTTTTTCTTCCATTTTGCAAACTTTGGATACAATGAAATACTCTTTTATGTGTACTCAAAAAGCTTTAAAATCATCTGAAAAATTGTTACACTCTCGCTTGGGACTTGTTTGCGTCATCATTTCATTACAAATGTACAACATAACACCACGGCTTAATACTTTGGGGATTTCAATGCAGACCGATTTTATCCCTACCTCCACATTATTTTATCCAGCAACATATTAAATTATATTTTAATACTACCTCTTTCAGGTTGTGGTCACCAGCGCTACTGCTGAACACGAATTCCTGGAATCGAGTCCCGGCTCGGGCAGTGTTATTGGGATTTTAAATCTGGATAACGTCTTCGAGTCTTTGATAGATTTGTGCCCGATTGAAGGCAACAGAGTCACCCTTAATTACAAGGGGCATAAGAGGCAAACGTTGTCGAAATATCACGTGATCAATCCCTTTTATTTTGGTACTTCGACAATCGCATTCTTACAATTGATTACTACTGAGCATGAAGTTCTGAGTTCAATTCCCAGGCCGGTAAAAGTTTTAATGGGTTTTTCTATCTGGAATTTCTCGGTAACAGTCCAGCCCGGTTGATATCAATAGGCTTGCCGACAACAATATTACAAAGGACAGAAAACAAAGTTGGCCGTGACAGACAGACAGACTGGCACACGAGTTACTAAAAGAATTCCATTCTTCGGACCATAGGATCCCTAAAAACAACTGGAGAAATGTGTGTTCACCTTCGCCAAATTATTCTCGAAATACAAGCATGTTCTTCATCCTGACCTACCTACATATATTATATAGCAACATTTTATTTTTTAATTAGCCTCTCATATTCTTCTTTTTTCTTTCAGATGATGCATTCGAGTAACAAAGAACAGGAACACAGTGGCGGTACAAAACTCTACAACGAATGGATGAGGCAAGGTTGAGTCATGCCGGCGGTGAACTGGGGGGTCGATATGCATGCCATGGGCTTCAGCTACCGACTCAAGATCGGTATTGTCGTCATCGTCATTATGGTTTTGGGGTTTTTTAACGAAAGTCAAGGTGAGTTTGTTGTTTTAAGATTTTATGTCCTTTAGCGGACCCCAGAATGTATAAAGATGAAGATGCATGTGAGAATGTTCATCGAGTTGACGTCATTAATTAGAGTTACCAAGAGCCTACTGGTATTTTTGCCTTAAGGTTTAAGGAAGAAGCAGAAGTAAAGAAAAAAAAATGTCAAAAGGAAAGCGGATTTGAATAGTTAAAGATACTAATGGTGGTAATGCTTCAATTATTATTCTTATTCCATGACTAGATAAAATGATAAATTATCAATTGAACCATTATGTTTGTACCAACAAAACAAACAAACGCAGCTGCTAAACGACAGAAACAGTAAATGGATTTAGAAGGATTTATAAAACACCTTTTTATCAAATACCTGCACGAATATTGCAATGATTAAAAACTCTATTAACACCTTCAAAGCACTTAATCTAGACTGGACTGCAGCTTTCACGAGTATAAAAGGCCGGTCTTTAGAGTATTTCAATCCTGAAATTTCTCTTCCGTAAAAGCTATTCAAAGTGAAAACGATAATCGATATTTTAATTACTGTACTAGAAGCAGGTAGCCTTGAGTTTGAAGGAACGGATTATAATAACTTTTAAGTGCTATTAACACGATGTAATTATCTTGAGAAACAACAGATTAACACCACTTGAGTATAAAAGTAATGCGAATAGTTTAAGTTTATACTCGTAATATATTATGTTGGTTATTACCCTGAACTGATTTAAGAATAATAAACTGATGGTTATAAAAAAATTCAAATAGAAAAACTATAATCTCAGTTTTTTTCAATTAAAAGACCATAATATTTGTTACAACATTAAAAATAATTGTAACTTATCATCAGCATCTTTCTGCACTTATCAACATATTACTACATCGTTGACTACATTTTTTTTCAATCTTTTTTTGGCCTTTCTCTTGCCCTCCGATACTATATCCATCTATCAACTTCTAAATTCATAATTGTTTTAGACAAGTGTCTGTCATCTGTCCTAATCACATGTCCATACTAAACCACTCGATTTCCTTTCAGCTTTTCTATCACTGGTGGCACTTCCAATTTTTTTCTTCATTATGGACTATAATATAATTAAATAAAATCGGATTATCAGGCTTTTTAATTTCAAGTTCTTCATTCGAATCTGAACGTAGTACATAATACTATCTACCAATACCTCAAACTGCATTCCAATAGCCACTCAACTAGTGTAAACACGTCAAATCCATTTGCTCTGCATCATTGGGAACGTCGTAATTAATGTTTCCTAATACCTCATTAATTAGATCATAAGTTAGATTTAGTAGTCCAACGTACTGGGCTATTAGGCTACCATAAACTGTTGAGTATAGTCCAGTAAAGTCTAGGAAATTATTGACTTTGGTATTATGTTTGTATTTTGCGTTCTGGTCGGTACAATGAATGGTCTTTTGGGGAATATTACGGGTAGAGTAAGTTTATTAAGTGGCTTTAGAAACATTGTTGTAGGCAAAGAGGTGTTTTAGTGTCAAATAACGTGTAGTTATTATTGTAAATTCTACAGAGTATGCGATAGTTACAGATAGTTGTCAATGTGATGGTCGAATCGGAGTTTTTCTTGGCTTTCAAGAATTACGAGCGTAAAAGTAATTATAAAGAATAAAACGGAAATTCTAGAATGGGTATTATGAAATTAGGGCCAAATTTCAATGTCCAAAAACCTACTTCTCTCATTCACAAACTCTATTTCTCTTATACATTATTGAAAAGACACAATAAATATGAAACTAACAAAAAAACGTTCAATGAAATCAAAACGGTTTGCGGAGCTAACATAACCCATCTATGAAAGACAAAATACCATTTAGGTCACTCAGCTCATCAATAAGCATTCCGCACTAAGTCCCAAACAATACAAATGCGATGTTTTACTATAAACTAAGATATCACCAAACTAAGCACAATAGTTGAGAATAATTGGAAGCACTAGGTAAACTTGGCATTGTCCACGCTAAGTTTGTGGAAGCTACCAACTAATTTGGCACCTCACGTTGGAAACTTGCTGTTTAATCATACAACAGTTGCTTATCTTAGTTTAATAGACAAGATCTTTGTAAGACGTAAGTATCAGGTTTCTGAATATCAAGTAGGTATCTGATGTTTACATTGTACAACTGCTGCCAAACATGGTTTGGCTCTTGTGATAGTAATAATAATAAATGGACGAAGTTATCTTGACGAGTAACTACCGGAGGCATATTATAAAGGACGGGATGGTTGACGCGTGTCACCATGTCACCCATGCCATCGTCCGGGTGAGTTCATCAGACATAATTTATCTCTGGTTGTTCTCGTCTGGCTAACGGCAAGTATTTGCACAGGCATAACCAAATGGCCAGGATTAATCATGATGTTAGTTGCTGATGCTTTTAAATACCAACTTGTGGATTCTGAAGTGCCATAGTACAAATATGTGCTCGATCCAGTCCACGGTCCGGTCTAAATGACCTTGTCACGTTGTACCGGGATCGGTCTATCATGACTGTTTCCTTGCGATAATTTTCAAATTTCGCGCGGCCACTGGCAGTTGATGGTAAAATATTCTATGACGCATTTGAAATCTTAGGATCTGAATGGATCAACAAACACATAATTTGGTTTGTTCTTCAAAAAAACGTTACCGAAAAAAAATCTGGTTGATGCGTACATTATTTACTTCACTAATGGACACAGGCTTTCTCCTCCAACAAGAAAATCTCATTTTAAGTTAAAATAAAACCAAAAGTAATGATTTTATCGAGCACAACAAACCAAATAATATATTAGTAGTAACAACAAACCAAGCATTACTAAGCCTAAAGCGTATGATATACATCAAATATGAATTAAGGAGGTAGGACGGCTTCAAAAGGATTACCTAATACCTATATCAGAAGGACAGACAGACCAACGTGCCTTCATAATAATCTCTCTTACAATCACTAATCCTACCATACGTGTTGATTATGACACATCAATGGCTGAGTATGAAGACTCTGAGATGATAAAAGGCTCAAGTGTATTGAATCCTGATACTGTGTAGTTTGAAAACAATATTGGAGTACTGGTTGAGTGATGGACTTCTTCGTTAAGGATCGCGAATGCAATAACTCAAAATCTAAAACACATTTTAATCTTAACCTGAAGAGTTTAAGATTGCGGTAAGCTTAAGATTAAGGTAAGGATTATTTGGAAGAGAAGTATTTCCGGTTTATTAGGAAGTCTAGTCAATAAAACGAGTGTACACAGTGCCTGATTCCTCTTGACTTAAAAGCTATCGGATCATAAGGTGTTAGGAACACAGACGCTGGAACAGAACCTTGCAGTGAGCATTATAACTGTGGTGAAGTAGAGCTTATTATGACTGATCGGGATAACTACAAAGTGCAGATGGTACACCGCAGTAAGTTAGTTACTAATGATCATTTTGTGACTTCTTGATTAACAGTTTAGTGCATCCCTGCACTGTATAATAGAAAATGGCATCATACAAAATATAATTATAATGATATTTGTATTTGCGTGATTTGTGCTTACAGACAGAACAACGATACAGACAGAATTTCTAGTATAGAAAAACGGGCAAAATGATATGAATAGCATCAGCAAAAAAATAGAAAAAACAACAATGCAAATATTAAATCGTCTCTATCAACAAATAACGCGTTGAGTGCTACAATATTTGTGCACCACTACAAACATATGTTTGTCCAACTAATGTGATTATTTTGTTCAAATACATTCACTCGTGTACTACAATATATGAGAGCCTTGTTTGGAATATTTTACTTCCAACGTTTGGATATTGATTGTCACATTTGTTTGTTGGGTTCAACTTGGATTCCCATTGTTTGAATGGTGTGCCACAAACAAGTTTAGGGGAATTGTTTTTCAATTAAAAGTTACTGTATTAACGCTTTTATTTTTGTACCGTTTTGATTTGGTGGTGAATTTTTTTGTTTGTTTGTATCGATGAGATTTTATTGACTGTTTTAAATACTTTTGGAACATAATAAATCTATTTTGTTTTGACAAATATTTATCGACAAATACAAATCAATCCGTAACAATACCTACTCAAAGCGGCTGCCAGTGTCTCTTTTCAGAACTTTTAACAGAATTACTTAGCACTGAAACTTTTATTCATAACAAAACTGAGAATGTACTTGAGTTTACTCTCAAATTGAATAAACTAGGAAAAACAAACATTATCAATACACCAAAAAGACAAAAATGAACATAAAATGGTACCCATAAATAAAGATAAGATACAACCGAAATGATCAAACGAAGGCGAAACAGAATCGGATAATTAGAACAATAAAATAATCAGGAAAGCCAGACGCGCTTACGATATCAATTTTTCTTCTTATATTGGGATCGTTCTAAATGACCCTTAATTAGGGACCTTTTGGAATTAAACGATCTCTCCTAATAGGATTTAACATTATTTTGTTGTACTAAAAGGAACATTTCGTCAATTAGTACCTTGTGTTCAGTTACTTCATTATAATTGTAGACAGTTGTTGCTATAGTAATCTTCAGCATTTCATAGTAATCATCTATTCCGTGGTTTTATCAAATATCTTGTTACGTGCTTTAGTTTTTACGTTATTACTTTTATTATCTTCAGTTATTATATGAACTACATTATTCTGATTGGAAAAACACTGATATATAGGTATATCGATTTCTAAAACCAACTAACGTGTTAAATCTGCACGTATAAGAAAAGCGTGCACAAGGCTGTAAGTTAAAATCCGCATGTTCCAATGCGACTTCACAATTTTTAAATGATAAGTTATTATTAGTCCTCATAGCCATCGGTAAAGAAAAACACTGTGAGGAGACTGGACTAAGAATTGATATCAATTTGAAATTACTAAGGATTTTGCGTAGTGATTATAATCTACTTCAATCTAGTTCACGCGATAATTAAGTTTGTCCAGTACAGGTTCAGTTTTTACGATTAACATAAATTATAATTCTACATCAACGGACTGAAACTGACACATATTTGGCCATTTCACCTACATTTGTAAACAATGCTACCCTTATTACGGAACATAAGCCTCTGTACCATTTCTATACAATATTTCGCTTACATACCGAGTTATTAACTGAATGTAACGAAACAAAAGAGGGGTACAATTTCCGAAATCGCAAGAAACAAAAGACATTTTAGTGAGCACAGATGTTATTAATGTGTTTCATTAGTGAAGGGGCACGGATAGTGGTGGGAATGGAAGCGGTTGAGTAGAACCGGGCGGAATTTGAGCGTAGTTTTGGAAAAGGATTTTCGTTTTGGGTGGTACGTGTTTTCATAAGCATGAGAGGGTAATACCCTCTTTTGAATTAGAAGTTCCATTTAGATCTGAATGTAGTTTAAAAAATGTAAGGTTGTTTTTATGAACTAGTTATTGATCGATTCAAAGTTAACCATATTATTTGATAATTTGTGACAACTTGCTACGTGATGACTGGCATTTGATAACCTCTTGAAAAACAAATGTACTCTTATAAGATCTTTTACAACAGACTAATTTAATTTCCTCTTCCTTTTTAATGAATAAAATTTTTATTTTACCAAATCAATTTTCTCGTAGTCAAAATGGTCAAATTTAATTGTGCTCCACGAAATTGACAGTAAAACATCTTAATTATTCAAAGAAAAAAGGTAAATAAAGAAAAATAATTTAACAGAAATGTTGTCAGAGTAAAATTTTTAAGACTCACTCACAAAGCAATCACGAAATAAATTATTAAGAACTTTCAAATGAACGAAGGTTCAATTAAAAGTAAACAGATTTCATTGAATTTTTGAACAGAAATCCATTACAAAGGCTAAATAAAAAATGAATCGGAATCAGTTCAGTAATTATAGGACTCGATGGACTGAGTAAAAGCTTTTATTTTGTTTCACTTTTAGAGTGCCGAGCTGGATTCTATCAACTACTACTGTTATTTTTTTTGTATATTCATGCTTTCTACAGGTTCTCATTGAAACGGAATCGTTCAACGATCGTTTTCTGCCATAAACTGAAAATAATCACCATGTCTTTTTCTTCCATACTTCTTTCCCTCTTTTCTTTTGTTAATCATCTCAACAGTCACTCTCTTTTTAGACATGTTATCGTCTTTTGCACAGTCTATCCATCGTCATTCATCCACACACATATCATTTCTTCGCTTGACGTGATCATCAATAGCATTTCAATAGAAAATTTTGTTATTTATATTTTGGTACGTTTATTTTAGATCTTGTCATTTCCACACCCACTGTAATCCTTGTAATAGCAATATTTATGAAATGGAAAAACGAGTTATGAAGTCGACGGAACTCAACTAATTAGTAAATTTTCAAACAAGCGTTGATTCGTTCAAGAATTTTCTGTTGCCTTGCCATATTTTGATGAATATCTCGGATTTCAAACGCTTTGGCGACAGAATTATGTTCGAAATAGCATCTTAATTATTTTAACGGGTGAGTGGTTTTTTATAACTATTATTATCTAGCCTTTGCCAACGCCTTCGTTTGGCTTATTCTTAAACATACTAGAATTATTCGAGGATTAAAGATTACCCATGGCATTAAGCAGTAGTGTACATTCTATCAGTATGTTTTCTTCTTTGCTTGAACTGTCAAAAGCCTCAATGGGCACTCATCATTAGTAGACCTATCTATTAGTGAAAGATTTTTGTAATCCGGTCTCTATAAAGTGCCAATGCCATGAAGATTCCCTTGTGAAAAAGGGATAGTGCTATGCATCCTGTGCTACGTATCCCTCTCACACCGGAATAATGGTGGTTTTAAAAAGTCTTAGTAGGACCCTTGTATACTCTAGGTACCTTTTACATGGGCACGCCACTATTGTGTCAACAAGTCCCCTCTTTGAAGATCCGAGTAGCTAGAAAAGATCCACGGCATCCTCGATGAAACGATAAGTACGATTGAAGGACAAACTTAACTTTGTAATTGAAAAAGTTCTCCTATACGTCAAAGTGCGTCACGGTCATTTCTACAACTGCAAAATATATAAGTTTGTGGTTGCTAAAAAATATTTTTTATCTGATAAAACTAAAAAGTATAAATTTTCAGATTTACCCCATTATTTGAGCTGTAAGACCTTGGTTCATGCCAAACTATATGATTTTAGGTCAACGGGAAGTACCCCATAGGTTTTGATTTACTCACTACTCACAGTATCAAAATAAGTCGCAAAAATGATGCAAAACTAGCCGTATCTTCTTTGCATTGACTTCGAAGCTTAATTTTTTTAGAGCTTCAAGGTACCATATTTTTTTTTTTTTTTTTGTATGGGAAATCATCAAATAAGAGTGAAGAAGAGTGTCAGACTTCTACTGACTAAAACCCACCCATGCTCCTCTTAGTGCCTTTTACGTTCCAGGGCCGCGGTAACTCTTTCGAACAAATCCGCAACCCTGGAAGGCACTGGCCCTAACGGGCCCCTACTCCTATGTTGACATCTCTTTGAGGCGCGCGTGGAACACAACGCGCCGTCGGCTTGGGTCTGGCTTTAATCGGACAGCGAGCCACCCAACGCTCGCCGTCCGCAGACCCGCACCTACGGTGGCCGGGAATCGCCCAGCGACTCCCGACGCCCGGTGCGTCTCCCTTCCAAGGTACCATTGACCTACGTATTTGATACTAATTTCACATGATACCTCTACCAGTTCCTGAGAAAAAGCGTCGTGGCAGACCGACAGACGGACAACGATGTGATCTTATAAGGGTTCCATTTTATCCTTTTGAGGTACCCTACAAAGGAAAAAGAACCTTTTACAAATAAAACAATAATTTTTCATTTTTAAAATATTACTTACATAGTTAAGATAAGGAATCTACATAGGTCAAATTAATAACAGGCTTGCGTATTTATCTACGCGTAGGCGAGCCTTTGTGTAGATAATCTTACTGACAGCTAAGTCTTGATATTACAAAGGTATCTTATGTCTCAACTTACTATCTTAATTTATGGGGATCAAAGATATAATTTCAGTCTGAAACTGACACGTTTCCTTGTCAGTGATCTAACAAAATTTTGATCTTCCAGGTAATTATAAATGGTACCTAGCAACTTTTTTCCCCATTTCTTTCGCGTGACGACAAAGCCGGTGTTAACAATTGAAGCATTGGGTGCAAAAAGGGTGTATCTCGAAAAAGTGATTTTCAAGAAAATTGTACGTAAAGGAGACGATTTATGATCACTGTAAAATTAACCCAGCTCCTGCACAAACGTTTTATATCTGATACAGGTAATAAAGTAAAAAGATTAGTAAAAATATACCATCACCATCGCTCTATCTGGTGGCTAGCATGATAATATTTTTGCTGATAGAAGTTTGTGAGTAGGTTCTTTTTGCTATTTGACGACACGGTTGGCGCAGCGGTTGGGCGTTCGGCTGCTGCGCTGCGTGTCGTGGGTTGGATTCCCGCACGAGACAAATATATGAGAAATTTCAGTATATATATCATGAATGACCACCCATCCACGGATCGACCTCGGTAAGTGTTGCTTAACCATTAACAACGAACCCTGCGGTTTTATTATTAGGCACGTGCATCTCTCGTATAGGATCTTTATAAAAAATGAAGTCTGATATTAGGAGGAAGTACAAACCGATAAAAACAAAAGACGAACACACACTTTGGTACAGCGACAAACTACACACACTAGTAACTCAAATAATCAGCTTACAACCCCATAGAAGCAAAAAGGGTTATTGTGTCGATCACGAACGGGTGCTTATGCACAACCGCACGTCACTCCACTTGACCTGCGAAAACCAACCTTAGTGCGACGACATAAAGTTGGTGTCACTGTCAATTTGATACCATGGACGTATGCTATTGTCTACTTGAAAAGTGACGCTTCGTAAGCTGAGCAGACTGAGAGCAAACGGAATAGTGGCAAAATGTTGAGCGCGTATAGTCGGTAATTAAAACACACCAATTATAACGGTCTTGCAATAAAACAAGAATGCCTGACAAAGTGATATTGTGAAATGGGATTAATTTTTGAATTTTATTACATTTGGGACTTTTGAATCATTTTTAGGTCACTTTGTGTAGAGCTAAATGTCAGATATAACTTAAGCTTTGAATATCAATAAACACGATTACATTACAAAAATCCATATCATACAGGTTTTCTAAAACAAAAATACTAAAATAGCACCATAATATCTAAAAATATTTGATCTTTTGCAAATACATATTCATTGTTCTTAACTTTACAAGGATAAAACGCTTAACTATAATAGTTATAAAGTGAATTCTGATTTATTGATCTTACTATAAAATGTTATATAACTATTTTTAAATAATTAATAATTAGGTAAGTACCTATGTTTATAAAATTCAAATTTTATTATTTCATTGTACTGTATACTGTAATTATAGAATTTTATGTGCACATTCAGATACAAATTACTTGTTTATGAATAAATGACTATGACTATAACTATACTATAATTTTAATAATTACTTTTGATACCAACTTAAGTCTTTTAAAAGCCGCAATGATCTCCAATCTAGCTATCTTTTCACATTGGGTATTACTGCAAATGGGCTAACACTTTAAAGCCTAATCTACTGGATTAGATTGTGGTTCATTTAAGCACTAAATGCCTTGTTTCTTTGAGAAAAGGAGAAAATTAACTGTATATTGTAGTGGGTTTAGAAATTAGGACTTCTTCTTCTCCTTTTCGAGTCGATGGTTAATTCCTCAGACTTTATGGGCCCAGTAGGTGGCTACGTTAATTGCAGCGTCGGATGGCATTAATTAAATCCTCCAAAATTCAGGTGCATGGGCACTTGGGGCACTACAATATGTGGCTCATGTTCTGAATCAGGAGCACCGAACTCACATTGAGTATCTGACGGGTCCATGAAATCCCATTTCGCCATGTTGTGTTTGCAGTGACCTACCTGGGTACGCAACCGATTTAAATTAGGACTGGAAGTGGTTTTGTTTAGTTAAGTCTAAACTGCTACCTTTTTGTGTAAAATATTATGCGTTTTTAGAGTTTGAAATAGTCCAGAGCAAGTACCTACTTTTCTAAATAAGTACTTTTGGAGCTGACCATTTGTCGCATAGGGTTTTTTATTGTTTTGATACTGTCAACTAAACTTCTATGTTTAGAAAGATGTCAATAAAATTTCGTTAACAAATCAATTTGTTTTACTTCTCCGCTGTCGTTCCGTTACGGTATCCAAGACAGGTAAATGGTTTCTCTGGTGATCGCCACTGTTAATTCTAACTCTCAGGAGTTGCTGTAATCGGGAATAGTGTAGCAGGTTTGTTTCAATCTCTGACAGTCATCCAGCAACAAACAATATTTAATTAATAGAAAGCACACAGTAACTGTAGATGTACGCTTAGCGGGCAGGTGGGATAGTATGTGTGTGATAGATAGTGGGATAGATTTATTGTATTTTTTCCGGTAGCTATAAGTACTAACACTAGTTTCTAAGTTTTTGTATTCCGACTAATCAATGGACTCCGCCTGAAATAAAAGATTTTATTTTATTTTATTTATGTAGCTAGTCAATTTTAATTAGTTCATTAAACGCTGTAATAAAACAAAAGATTGAACAATAGTTTTGAATTGCGTGGGTGCACAAAGAAACACACCTAATTAATTTAAGCATTAGTTACTATTACACTTAGTTACCTACCGTTAGTAACAAAAATCCTGGATAAGACTTCAAAGAGTGGGCTAAACTAATTAATTAGGTACGTAGATACACAACAAGAAGGTCGCGTCGATTAAGAAAAAAATGAAATGAGGCAACAATTTTCTTTAGACTAAACATTTGAAATAACATTTACTTGTTTGTTCAACAAACTAGGTTAAACAAACCTCCTTGAAAGAATAACATAGATACTAGAAAAACAGAATTTACGTCACAAGAAATATTTCCTTTGACAACACTGGAAGGAATATGGCGAAGAAGAGCTCTACCTACTAGACCTTAATCAGGGTTGTCAACTGACAGATTTTACTTAGGCAATCATCACATTTCTTCACTGTATTTTTCTAATATCTGCAGAATACTCTTGACCGTAAATACAGGGTGTCTGGTAACTGAGTGCGTTCTTTTAATAGGGATTTTTTAGAGCCTGGGGGACCAAATTGGGTCGTTTTCGAGTAATCAGTTTTATCTACATCACATTTAAAAAACCCTTTTATCTGAGTACTTTTATATGCAGTTTTTTACGAATCACTATGTGTTATAGGCTAATTTTTAGGATAGTTGATGGATTATTTGGAACATGCCACTGGAGTTATGCCGACAGAAAATCTAGTTACTGGTTACTGGCTTTCCTGCATTTTCAACAGGTTCTTCTTGTTTTTTCTACGACGAGAAAAATCAAAGATTATATATAGAAATAAATTTAGCAATCGGAATGCATTGAATTCATTTAGTGGTAAACTGGATTCCAATTTTCCATTCATGATATTCTAAACTGTCATGATTATTTGATTACCTTTTCCAGCTTCTCAGCATACTGAAATTATAGAGCTAATATATAAAAAAAACCCATTTCCTGATTTCAACCTGACAACCCTAAGCTTCTATCGAGTCAGTATGAATAAATGACGATACTTTTTCATCTCGGTAAGGGATCAGAGAACTATAAATTATTAAAGACGTTACCGTAGCAGAGAATAAAAATACCGAACACCTGAAAGTAGATTACGGCTCGATTCTAAAAAAAATGGTAAAAAATCAATAAATTATGACGTGTCGACTGTACACGTGACCAGAGGGCTGAGCTTTTCTTTGTCCAAAGAATCAGCATTGCCATTCAACGCGGCAATGCTGCCAGTGTCCTGGGCACTTTTGTCATTGACAGTGATGTGGGTGAATATATTATATAATAATGGGAAGTTTTAAATAGAAAAAAACCCAACGCAAAAAGAATCATCAAGATCGGTTCATAAACAATAAAGTTATACCCGAATAGATAACCCCTAAACCATGGTTGACTTTTACACATCTGAGAACCCCTTCACAGCATACCGGCGTGATGTTATGTTACGAACTGCAGTGCGATTCTGTAAACATGTCGAAGTGAACACCCGGGCGGGGCGCACGACAGGTAAGTTGTCAAACCATACAAATAAGATGGAATGACAGCTCTATTGTCGTTCACTCCGCCTAGGTGAACACCGTGAGATGTCGACAGAATCGACCGGCTGGTGTAAACAATAAACAATCATGCGATTTAAGCTATCATTTATTGAAGAGTTCCGTTACTTATCTCCGAAGTTCTTCACCAGATCTTCACTAAATTGAAATGGGACCAGTCCGGGAAGATACTCATCCAAACAAAGAAAGAACAATTAAATCGTTTGACAATTGGGGAAAACATTTTTTTTGGTTCTCAATTCGTCTCAATTTTTTTTTGTATGTTTATACAAAAAAAAATTGAGACGAATTGAGAACCTCCTCCTTTTTTGGAAGTCGGTTAAAAAGAACACTGAAAATCAGCGCCGTGCTATGGGTTAATGACACATAGTATGCAATTATTATAAACTATAGATGCGTTACCTGCACCCAGTAAAGTCAACGAAAAAAGGAAGGTCAGGAAATCATGATCTTAGACCCCGCGAGCGTGTACGTAGATAAGTATCTTGCTACCGATTTAGTACCGATGGCACTTAAGTTTTTTTGATGCGAAGTGCTTGTGGCTAAATAAAAACAGACATACGAGTTGATCCTCAAGGTTAAGCAACACTTGCCGAGGTTGGTCTGCAGATAAGTGACCATCTCTTAACATATCGAGATTCCTCCGTGCCTTGGAAAGCACGTTAGGCCATTGGTCCCGGCTGTCATTTGTAGATCTTTGGCAGTCGTTACGGATTTTCAGAAGCCAGAAAAAGTGACACCAGTCTTGCCAAGAAGTATACCGTGTTACCCAGTTAATGGGTTGTGGAGGTCTGGTAGGCAGCTGCTCCACGTAAAATACTGGTATTCAGCTGAATGCGGTTTGACTGTGAGCCGACTGCCTAGCCTTTTCCCTATAAAGTTGGGAAAAAGCTAGGCAGATGATGATATTGTTGTATGACGCCACTATGATAGTATGGGCAGGTTAAGTTAGTAGCCTTGTTGTCAAAATAATGACGAAAAATAATGAATTTGCTTTCGGGCTTTAAAAAAAATATATCTTTACGTTAGAGTGATAATGATTTAAAAAAAACCTTCACCCTTTGGTACTTTTGGATGGAGCAACCATGTCTACCAACAATAATTTTCAAGTAGGGTCTTAGGTACCTATATTGTATGTAGTAACATAATTTAAGTACAATACTATTTATTTAACTCTAAGCAGTTCTAGCACTCAGTTTATCTGATACATGCACCTTTTTCAGATACATTAAACAATAAAAAATGTTCAACCCACGCACAAAACGTTTTGGGAACACATTCATTGTGCGTACAGCTAAGGAGTGGAATTCCCTGCCAGAGTCTGTGTTTTCTGACAGCTACAACTTGGGTCTGTCAAGAGTGAATACGTTACGTCTAGGCAAGCGTGCTCCATCTTCCACCAGATCATCGCTTACCAGCAGGTGAGATAGTGGTCAAGCGAGTGCCTATTAATAATAAAAAAAAAGTTTTTTCCTGCAATAGTGTTAAAACCGGCGAATTTCTGAAGTGTCTTGTGAATACTGATGGCCATTCCAGACTCCCATTATCTAGTGTTCGACTGACTACGTTGTTCTTGTAAATCGCGATGAACGTAGGCGAATTTTCTTCCTCCTTAACAGTGGCCTCATTAGTTAGAATCGTGACTCCTTAGTGCTCCATCCATCTTAAGTCGCTAATAGGCTTGATCATTAACCTGTAATGAGCACTCTAGCGAATTTTTAAATAAACCGGAGCGTTTTAGCGAGCATTCTAGTAAGCGTTCTAGCGAGCATTCTAGCGAGTGTTCTAGCGAGCATTCTAGCGAAACTATGTTAAATTTGCTTCGAGATTTTTACCTTTTGTAGGTTTTGAGTCTTATTTTGCATGTACTGACTATCCTAAATTCGCATTAAATCTTAAAATAAACCACCTACTGTTAAAAATTACTGCCTCACCAAATTCGGTAGGGTCAAAAACCTCTAAAATAACTTCGAAAGTTCTCCAACGATTCGTGGCATTGTACGAAAATTGTTCTAATCTTCATTGGAATGTTCTGGAATTTCCGTAGCTTCACCTTTATCTCTCAATTCTCGATCAGCATTTAAATTGGAAATCGAATTAAGTCTTGCATTGGAAACTGATAGTATTGCATTTGAACAGAGCTAAGGGTTAAATAAAACAATGAATGTTTACTTTAGAACATTGAGGATTGCTATTCATATTATAGCTGTGTTTTTCAAATCATTTGTTTTAATCCTACTAATATCCTACTATTTACTTATTATTATAAATGCGAAAGTTTGTGAGGATGGATGGATGTATGTTTGTACCTCTTTCACGCAAAATCCACTAAATGGATCTTGATGAAATTTGGCACAGAGGTACATTGTAGTCTGAAATAACACATAGAATACTTTTTATCCCGAAAATATGTTCCCTTGGGATAATTATCGACATTCGCGGGTGGAACCGCGGGCCGCAGCTAGTGAACTTGTAAATATTAAAGTGTGCTTACATAATTTTATGAGTCGTAAAACACAAAGCATTCAATTTGAGGGAGTTTTAAATAGCGCTAGAAAAACATAGTACCTATCATATAGTATCTAGGTGATATTGTAAAATACACACATAAAATTATTTTTAATAAAAGATACCACTAACTTACTTATGATAAGAAGGATTTAAATTTTTTTGAAGGTGAACATGATGAAGGCAGGCTTTGAAATCAACGCTCGTCTTGACAAGAAGTTTTCACCGCACAGTGTTACAGTTATAACAAACCGCATAATAAACTAACGTTCATCCAGTTTCTCAACAAAGCCACATCATAATTCGCCCAAAAACAATAGAGTCAAACTGCTCCAAATCCGTTAATCCCTTCATAACTCGAATCTATGTCAAAAAACGTCGAAAACTAAACGGTGCGTTGAAAACTTCTCCCGAAGACTTCACGGTTGGCAGAAAGGCTGTAAAAATAGACATAATCATAGAAATTCGCCCATTTATACGTCAGTGTGCGCTCGATGTTACGAGCTGAGTCCCCAAGGTGTGCTGAGAATCCATATAAAGGTTATCTCTGTGTGAGATATTTGGGTCTTATGTGGCTGTATATTTTGAGTGCGTTGAAATATGTATATATCAGTCCTCCTTATCTTGGCATGGTGTTCCTGTATGTAGAAATGTTACCTGTAGTATTGAGTCGTGGCAGGGATATTTTTTGAGAATTTTTAAGATTTGCATTTTTTTTGTGAGACAAGAAATTTATTGATCTTAGAAGACAAGAAATTTATTCATCAAGAAATTTATTGATTCTTAAATTTATTGATAGTACGTCATAGTTTTGTAGATTTTGACAGCACTTTAGTTGATCTTGCTAAAACAGCTTATCTTTCTAAAGAAAACTTCAGTTTCGATTACTGCTGTAAGTAACATATTACCTTGGAAAAATCGTGGATTCTGTTTGATATGCCACGTGAGCGTTAACGCAGATAGAAGCTAGTTTTATGGTTTCAATTTAACATTTACTCTGATACCACAAGGCCTGAGATTCAGTATCTTATATGTTATTTTAACATAACAATCAAAAGGTACCTTAAACCAACATTAGAATGCTCACTAGCCCCAACGCCACAAGAAGAGAATTACGCTAAAACATCTCGATAATTACAGATCGTGACGTCACAACACCATTATTTAAGGGAAAGTAATTATCACGTCTCTTCCAGTCCGTCTCGCTAGTCGAGAAACGTCCAATGCAGCAAGCTCCTCTCTAATTGAAGAGTAATTGCCATAATCGTTCGTTCAACAGGCTGGAGCTCTGTGATGTTCTTAAGTTACCTTGTGAAGAAGAAATACTGAGAATTTTAAAATACAACTTTATATCAAAAAGTATTGTAATTCATATTAAAGTTTTATTAAAACACACGGGTAACTAAACAACAAAACATGCAAAAAACGAATAGAACAAGACATGTAATAGATGTGGCACACATCATGTAGGCGTTATTTAATTAAAATTCACAATGTTTTGTTGTATCCATTTTCGAAGCCTTTCTTCAAAACTGCTTAAAGTAGTCTGACTTTGTTCATGATAAATCTATTCTTCAGCGAAACAAAATTAACATGTTATAAACAATAATATTTTTCTTGACACGTTTTATTTTCATTTCTAACAAAAATAGTGCATATTATAGTCATAAAGTAGCTGCTACTTTAGCACTATCATATGCACGATTTTCGTTAGTTATCCCTACTACTTCAAAGTTCCTCTTTCCCCCATTCCCACCAACTTAGACCTTGAATCTTCTATATATCCTCAAACACCGACATTAACTCCACCAAAATTACCTTCTACATAACCATCAGCAGGTGCGTCCATTAACATATACCCTGCCTCAAAGTACACAAGTACATTTGAAGTTCTCTTCTGGGAAAGCCTAGCCACTTACGCTTCTATAGCCCGTCCTCCTCTCTCGTCTTTATTATAAAAGTTGTGCTCGTTCAACAAACACTGTATTACACATTGCTGTAATATACCGCCTTTATGAGCTCGGTAAGGACTAGGTGATGTTGTTAGCGTGCTTTTAATGGAAATTTTATTTATGGGCAAACATTTTGGTAGGCTGGAATTATGTGATGTTATGTTTCACCTTGAAATGAGTGGGTACAGTACCCTTGAAATTAGTGGTACGGTTTTAATGGTGTGGATGGAGGATGTGATGTAAGTTAATCCGCATAAAACTTAAATTATAAGATAATGATGCTGGTACAAACAAAATACAAGTTGCCATAAATTTATTCGAGAATGAATTTTGACCACGTGTTTCGTATTGCAAATAATGCCTTAAGTATTTCGATATAATAATTTTCATCATTGCTAAACCTTTGCCAAACGTTTCCTATTGCCAGAATTATTTTGTATTAGATACCGTACAAAAAATATTCGAAAAAATATTATTGGCTTCAGTCACAAGCATTCAAATCCGCACGAGTTACCTTCAATTAGAGATGTTCTTCTTGTACCTTTACCGATTCCTGTACCTCTTTTTCATTTCCTTAATTAGATACTTCTGTGCCTCCTAAATTATTCTCAGAGCAGCGTTCATCAGAAAGGCTTTCGTCTAAAAGGACTCTTTTATCAAAAATATTCTTTGGCAATAGTCAGATCGCCTAATGGATTTTGTCAGGGAAAAGAAGAAATAGACCTAGACCTTTACATAAACGTGAGCGTCGGTATGGGCAGCAAGGTAATTGAATAAGTGTCCCTTTACGTGCACCACTTTACCTGTGTCATGTTCTACGGCTTTAAATAGCACTTTAAACTCTGAATGTGCGACATAAATACATTTTCAGGAAGAAAGTTCTAAAATTCGACTCTAAAAACTGTTAGGGTAGTTTTTTTCTTAAATTGCAATTATCTGTATAAAATTGATACCTATGAAATGAATAAAAATTTGATAAATTAATTAAAACGACATTTTGCGTTTCTTATCACTTTGTAAGCGATTTCACTAAAACATATGAATCACTTCAGTTCCATAAGTTTTTTTGCCCGTTGACAACATTGCTTGTTCTTTCCACTCTATTTCATCAATCGCTGTTACAAGAACGCAGTTTTATTTATCGTCAACGTTATCCTGATTATTTTCAACTTTTACATTAATCCTAAGTGGGTCAAACATTTTGTAAGACACTCAACAAATATAAGAATTCCGTCATACCCATACTTTTTCATTTTTTATTCGTCCCTGACCCAAACTTCGGTATAATAAATCATTGTTTTGTCTACCTTTTGGATACACGAATGCATAATTTCTCCATCAGAAATATTCGTTTGACAAGCAATATTATGCATTCTGATGTATGTCACGCAAATACCAGAATAATTTTGGTATCTAATACTGCTTTGTTTCATGGAATTGTCCGATTTAGTATCGAAGACAAATAGGTATTCAATATACCAGTATTATGCCAGTTTTGCAAATAGGCTTGTGAACAGAAATTAAAGCAATACCTCGTCGTTTATTTTGAGGTCTATTGATTCCTTGTTGTGTTTTACAAAAGCCTTGAATCTTCTGCGGTTAAGGTGGGCATTGATTTGTTCACTCCGATGTTTAATACTGTAACCTCCTTGGCTGCAACCTCTGGCAGCCAATCTAATAACACTTCCTTTGGAAGTGTCCGGTGGAAGAATAGATTATAATTTAAATTATGAATTATGGTAAGAACGTTTTGTTTGATAGATTGACAGATGTAATTTGAAGCTTCGAGCCTTGCGGCACCAGTACTATTCCCTTAAAGTGCAGCACAGTTTAGTACGTGGCCTCCAGTCCACAATCCTGTGTGCTACAATACATACCAACTTTTCTCTTTGACCGTATAAAGTGACCGTAATCCAGAATCAACAGATTAGTTAGTTTGTCACCGGTCTTGTTTATGTTCACAAATTGTATAATTATGTGTAAACGTTAAGAAAACTCTTGCTGCGATGATTTTGAGGTTTTTGTGACAAATTGCAAGCAAGCAAGCCATAGGAATTAATAAACTAGAAATACTCTTTATTATTGCTAAATCGTTTTGAAACTACTCATATGTATCAGTGTTCCCTCTTCATAAATTTAGTATCAGGCATCAGGTTTATTTTTACATGAAAATGGCAGCTATACCGTGAAATCGTTTTTATAAACGTTTTTGCATCGCGTGTACCAAACGCGGTATGTGTGTTTTTACAAAAGACATTCTCACTTTGACCACTTTTATTTGGTAGTTCGTTCGTAGTCCGACGTGAAAGTCAATTGTATATATTATGACGACACCACTAAATTTATGTAAATATAGTAATTTAGTAATTTACAGTTTTCTAACTTTGAAATGCTACAAGATGACATAATTTTCTCAATACGCCTATTTGGAAAAATCGGATAAATCCAGATTATTTCCATCATCGTCAAATGCCTTTTTTTTATCGAGGTGGAAATCCTCATGGATGTCCTCCGTCCCGGGGCGGACGAAGGGGTCAGTCAGACTCCTACTGACTAAAACCACCCCGTGTTCCCTCGCACACTTACACCGGGGGCTACGGGAGCACTTAAGCAATCTTCAACGCATCCGACTGGTGCCGGCCTGCCTCTGCAAGCCCCGTCTCGTTAAGTAGGGGGAGTGAGGTGTTTAACTCCCCCTGCGACATCTAAGAGGGGCGCGCGTGGCACAAAACACGCTATCACCTCGGGTCCGAATTGATGGGGGGCGGCGGACGTCCCCGAATCCGCCGTCCCTGGGACCCAGGAGGGCAGCGTATGCCCTTCTCCGACGCCCGGTGCGCCTGCTGCGGGCCGGGAGAGCACTCGAGAGTCCGGGTAATACCTAGTCCAACTTCACTCTCTTTTCTCGTACACATTCTCACGCACTTGTGCCAATTTCATCTAGGAGCTCTTCTATAGCATCTAAAAACCATCGTGATTCCAGTATGGAAGGGAGACCGATCTGTACAAGACACATATCACTATTTTTTTTTCACAATGCAATTATGATGGCATATCATAGTACCGGGGTGCTGGATCGACAAGTGAAGGCAATAATGTCGTTTAGTCTTGCTGCTTACCACCAGACAAAATCGCCCCACTATCAATCGAAACTCAAATCTAACCTATCAGAATTAGCCGAAACTGGTGCAATTTATACAAAGCAAATGCACAGGATGAATGTTCAGAAACATTTCAATCACGCCATAACATAAAGACAAATAAATTCTTTATAGAATAACAAATTTAAATGTATACAAATAGAAATGTAAATACAGTTCTGTAAAATTAACCATTAGTAGCCCCGAGCTAGTACTGTTATGATTAATGAGCACCAAATTAGTACGTACTAAGTAGAGTAATTAACAATTAAAACGGAAATATAAATCATCTTCAGAGTAAAGTAGCAGTTTTTGACAGAACTAGTGTAATGAGATCTCTTGTTTTAAGTAATATGTGCACGCGGGTCCAAATTTAAATCTAAATGTAATTGGTGAATTTCGAAATGCTTAGCCTTTAGGTAAATCCTGGAATTCCGTTTTTGGAATGCTTTTAGAATTTAATCAAATAGGTAGACTAAAGAATGACAAAATTGTGCTGAAATATTCGAATAAATGAACAAGATGAAATAACTTACCAAAATTGTATAGTACATCCATAATGTTCTTTACACCGTCCGTGTCCAACTCTTTTGGGAGTACAAACGTGAGTTGTTTACCTAAATACAAATATTTCAAGAAAACAATTAACTTCTTCTTCCAGTAACTATTGATTATCCCGCTTGTCGCTACTTTTCTGACCTTGCCACGGTTCTATTACCCAGAAAACTTTGGGACTCCTCTCGAGAAAAACGGTAATATGTATTCAAAGTGCGTTTTGCGGTTACCTTTCACTTGACCGACCAAAAACGTTACCACTTCGGTTGATGGCTCTTGCGTTCAAGTTTGAACCTTGAAAGTTAAAGGCAGGTGTTTCGAATAAATGTTGTTCGGGTTTTTTTGAGAACATGTTGTATAGCTTTGATGTGAACTAAAACGTTTTTGGTGCCTTTGGCAAAATTTAAAAAAAGTAAATGTGTTACGAAAATTACCTTAGGTTTCTCGACAAAGTCACATTTTATCAGTCATTAAGTAGGTATTTAATAAAAGTATGGCGTCAAGAAATTCATCCGCATTCTGTCGACTGGAAGTATACCCAAAAAACTGGCGGCATTGACAGCTATAATGATTATCAAATTACCAAAATATTTATCAATCCCATACCTTTGAAGCTTTTGAATTCCATTTCCCCTTCTTCTTTATCGTGTGGGCAGTCAGGTTTAACGACCACCCGAGTTTCCCCTAATAGTGTCATTTTGTTATGACTCTTTTGTCATTCATCTGTCGTTTGCAGAACCTCTAGAGCTTCTTTTAATCTCCTGTTGTAATATTATCACTCATTTGTGAAACATGCATTATTATCGTTATTAAAATATTTAGAAGTTTTAAAACTTGGCTAAATACTTTAACTATTAATGAGAGCAAATTGTTACATTATTTTAATTTCTTTGACTTTGTAACGGTCGTTTTTTTTAATATTCCAGATTTTTAAGGCTCCAATTCAGAATTTAATTGTTAATGACAGTTTAATTTAGGTTCTGTCAAGACATACGATATTTTGAGTGACGCCTTCTCAAGAGCTCACAAAACATTTAAATTAAAAATAAATATAGAAATAAATTACTGTCAAAATCCTTAATCATATTTATTCAAAGTACCTACTTCACTCAAAGAAGAACCTTCTACAGAAATCCCTACTTTCATTATAATTGAATTACCACTCAAGGAGAGAAAACTTCCAATGTTTGTCAAACACTTTTATATCAAAAGTTTTGTGAATAGCGAAATCTCTTTGCAATAAAATCAGACCCAATCTAATGCAGATCTTTTTAATACTATTATTACGAAACAAACAATAAGTATAAAAGAAAATTTTAAGGCCAAACCTGTTCTTACTTGTAATGTTTTTACGTATTTTACAATAAGAATAAAATTGGTTACAGAAGATGTTTTGGGGTTAAAAGAAACAACAAATATTTGCCGTAATAATATAAGAACGTGCGCTGTTAATACTGAATATGTTACTTTATTAACTTTGTCCATAACATTATGTAGGGATGTGATCATAAAATGGGGAGTAGTATTAGGTTTTGCTATAAAAAAGTTTGTTTCATTTTGCGATATCACGTTCCTATCTAAAATCCCAATTTCTATTGCTGTCTGTTTTAACAATGATATCGCGTTTTCTATCTTTTGTTATTTATATTTGATTATACCTTTTGTTTATTTTCTGTGACTTTATGAACTTTTTCAAATCCCTTTTTCGCTCTGTTGCTGAAATAATATGACTATTTTTATTATTTATTCCAACTCTTCTATTTTATCTTTTTAACCATTCAAAATAACTTGATGTACTGTCATCATCATTTTTCTGCCCTTAACTCATGTTACTTGGTATTGGCATGACACGTTTTTCTCTTCCATTCTGTCAGCCACGCTATCACTGACTCCCTTTTCTTTCATATCACTCATCACACAATCCATCCATTTTTGTTTGGCCTTCCTCTCCCTTTTCCTCTTCATCTATCCACATTTTTATTCATAACTCTTTTAGATATATGCGTTTTATTCCTCCTCTTCACATAACCAGACTTGATGTACTGTCATTTTCCAATATTATCTATCAAGCTTCCTCCGAACACTGCGCTCCTGTCGTCTATTTCAATGTATAATCGTTTTTTTCCGGATAAACAGTCATGTGACACTCGGCGACAGTGTAGCTTTGTATTAGTGAAAGATTTATTTAATAGTTATTCGTAGGCTAGAGTTTGACTACTATCTCATTTGACCTACGATGGCGCACGTCTGCCTAGAATAAGCTTATTTATCCACTCTTGACTACCAGGTTGTAGCTATCAGGAAACACAAACAGAATCTTGCAATCGAATCAGTTGTTCTAGAGGTGACAAACAAACGATTTTACCTGTTTTGATGAATATTTTTTATCATTGGTATCAACCATATCGCGTGCCATAATCTGAAAGATTATGACATGCGCACCGTAAAACGGAGTGGGTAAAAATGCAGGGGTGAATAAAAACGAAACTTGCATTGAGATTTTAATTCGCACACGCAAAGCCAAAGCAAATCCACAGGATGCAAGTAGTCCAAAACAGATTTCTCCGAAAGCCATGGGAGCCCCGTGGTATGTACGGAATGATCGACTCCATGTCGACCTCAAAATCCCGACCATAAAACAGTTTATGAAACGCCTTACACAGCGTTTCATCGAATCCGCTGAAAAACACCAAAACCCTTTGATTTCAAAGGCAACCCAGTACACTCCCTCTCGCATTAGTAAGATTTGCCGTCCTCGGCATACACTCGTCGAGTCCGACGACGATATCACAAAGATTCAGGAAAGCTGTAGGGAAACCAGCACCCTTAGAATAAACAGATACAGACCGCGTTCCGTATACCGACCTCGCCGTCGAGGTCCGTCGCCACGACCCATTCGAAACCCTCCCCGACCTTTGCCTAACGAGCCAGCCCGCGTCGCTGAGCCTTTAGCTTTAATAACCCCTAATTAATGAAACGACCCAGCCTGTTGTCCCTTGCTGTCCCGAACTGACGCCGCTAAGCCGAGGTCGTATTCCACAGGGAATGCCCTTAGCGAGCGGTCAGTAGTTTTTAGCTTGTAGCTAGTTTTGTTGCCTTGGCTGGGGGCCTTAAATTCATTTGAGGCCACCACAGGTTAGTCCGGTTAAGCAATTGATATCCCAAGTGTGTTAACTTGCTAGTGGTTATACCTAAAAAAAAAAAGAGTTTTTAACTAAAATACCACACTTTTCTGTTAATGGTTTAGCCCAAATAATGCATTAAAAAAAATACAAACATTTTTTCAGTTCTTCATTTCTGCAAACATTATTTAAATAACGTGAAAATACCAATCAAAGTTTCGTTTTTTTTCACCCCTGCATTTTCATTTACTCCGTTTACACCTACTAAACCAACTCGCTCTACCGCATCGTCACCAAATCTCTGCATTTTAGTCTGCAGCCGATTCCAGGATTCTTATTAATGTAACAGGCTTAGCTGGAAGCCACACACGACGGCCACTTGACCTAATAGCCTTACACTAAGCCTAGGCTTTAAAGGAAGTACTAATATCTAGGCATCTAAACGCATTAGGTTGAGGATGCGAATGTAAAAAGGTTTTTCCTTCAGCATTTTGTATGCGAGGTTTTTCCTTTGATAGCGAGTTTTGCAAAAGGTTTGTGGGATATTCTCGTAAGCATGGAGTTTTTTGGTATTTTTCTTGAAAGGAGTTGGCTGTTTTATTCGTATGATTATTGGTATACGTTTTCTTGAATTTAATATTCTGCTTATACTTGTGATGATAACTTTCACAATTATTACTGACACATCATCGTGTGCGAAGCCTTTTCTCAACTAAATTGGGGTTGAGTTCCAGTCAAACCGGATTCAGCTGAATACCAGTATTTTACGTGGAGTGGCTGCCTACCAGATCTCCATAACCCATTAACTGGGTAAATGGTGGTAATTTTTTTGCAAGACCGGAATCAGACCGTAACGGCCACCAAATATCTACTAATGACAACCAAAACCAACGGCCTTACGTCCTTTCCGAGGCATGGAGAAATCCCGGTATGTTAAGATGGTCACCCATCCACAGACCAACCCCGGCAAGCGTTACCTGCTTAACCTTGAAGATCGACCCGTGCGGCTGTTATTATTGACCCTTATAGTAATTCATAAATATAATTCAAGCTAGCTTCTGCCAGCGGCATCGCTTGCATGAAATTCGATACTAATCCTAACTAAGGGAATATACTCTCGAGGTAAAGAGTATTTTATGTTCTAATCCAGGTGCTCAAGTTTCATCCAAACCAGTTCATACGTATACAGGCAAGATTGGATAGACAAAGTCTTTATCGCATTAATAATGTAATTTTTTAACATAATATTAAGTTTGAACCACGTAAAATAGTATTCAGCTGAATCCGATTTCAATGGAAGCCGACCCCAATAAAGTTAGGAAAAGGCTAGGTAGATTATGATGATTAAGTTTGGATGTGTCTTTACTAGATCAACTTTTATCAAATTAAATGAAATCGTTATGTTGTGAATTAATTAAATAAAAATACTGTTTGTTTTTTGTTGCTATGTTCGGCACACCGAAGGCAACTCTATAAAATGGCCCTTCTCAGGAATAAATATTTTTTACAGTACATTTTCCTATCGATACGCCAAAAAGTAGAATAATTACATGATAGACACCGCAAATGTATCTTAAACAGACATACCAAAATATAATACCCGGTAACTAATGGAACCTCATCATCATCATCATCATATCAGCCGAAAGACGTCCACTGCTGGACATAGGCCTCCCCCAAGTGTCGCCACAACAACCGGTCTTGTGCGTCTCGCATCCATCGGTTACCCGCGACCCTCACCAGGTCATCGGTCAACCCTCGGCCTTCCAACGCTGCGTCTTCCGGTACGCGGTCGCCACTCCTCCTCCTTAGTGAAACCTAATACAACTAAAATGTTTACGTCTAGAAATAGTTACTAATTACGATCAGTAATTAATAGGAACTGAACCCAACAAAACAATACAACATACTAGATACAGTTGTAAACCCAACTGTTAACATTCGAGAGTAACAGAAACTCTATTAATAGGCTTACGCTGCTTACCTTTGTATAATCACATTAAAGCCGTTGTAATGCTATCTAGTTTCTGTGATACGGAATAGTAGGTTGTATATATGTTGAATTAATTAGGTGGAATAAGATGGATGGCTTCGTTGCTAATTTTAAATATATATCGAAATGATAAATAGAAATACCTATAAGGAATCAGAGTAAATATTCTTACTCCGCCTCTATTTTTGTAAGTGACTATTCGCTACCTTCGTTTTATTTCTCATGAGAGGGCGCCCAATACAAATATTTTTTAAGCAACGCTCGCGTTCGCAAACTGAAAAAAATTGTCATCTATAAACTGCCTCCGTGGTCGAGTGGTTTAGGCATTTGTCTTGTGACCCGGTGGTCGTGGGTTCGATTCTCACGGGAAGCATATTTTGTAAAGTTGTTTTCAGTTTGGCTAGGACATTGCAGGCTTAAATCACCTGATTGTCTGATAAAAAGATGATTTTGTGCTTCGGAAGGCACTTATAAGCCGGTGGTTTCGGTCGCCAAATGGCGGTCGTCAAATACCATGTCGGGGGCCTTTGAGGTGGTTTAGAAACTCTGACACTAGGGTGTTTGGGGTCGTTAGACCTTACTGCCCGCACGATAAAAAGGGACTGCGTGTCAGTCGTAATCTGTCATAAACACATCATTTTTTTCTAAATTTTAGATGACCAACTCTCGTACTCAACAAGTCGCAATATCATCATCATCACCATATCAGCCAAAAGACGTCCACTGCTGGACATAGGCCTCCCCCAAGTGTCCTGTGCGTCTCGCATCGATCGGCTACCAGCGACTCTCACCAGGTCATCGGTCTATCTTGTGAGAGGCCTTCCAACGCTGCGTCTTCCGTTACGCGGTCGCCACTCCAGAACTTCGCAAGTCGCAATGTCTATTCTATTCTATTTTTGTTTATGGCAATGATGCCGATGTCGACAATTCTTCCAATGTCAGATGTGCTATGGAAAAACGTGTGAGACAACCGTAGACAGAGAACATTTTTTTTTAAATTTTGAGAAATAAATACCTTGTTGTTGAGTTTTAAACAGTTACAAAATTATAAAAAAAAAAAACATAAATAAAAGGGAATAATACAATAACACATATAATATATAACTATAATTGAATGCCATTTACACGAATAAAAATCATCAAAGCACTAAAAAGCTTTGCTGAGAAGTGAGTTAGTAAAAAGTCGCAATGTCATCTCAGCGATAATCATTTGTCAAAATTTTGAGGTGTTTTTGACAGTTTGCAACTCGGAGCAAATGCGAACGCTGTAAAAAAATACGACAATATTGCCCTTCTAGTTTGATTTGATAGCTTGAGTATCCTTTATTTCAGTCGATTAAACCCTGAGAACACAGTTATTATTTTGCACATTCAAGCTTTCAACCACAAAATTCGTCACCTTTCCTTTAGGTTACCACACCACCATTTTATACAGTATCATTTAATATTATTTGCTTCACCTTTCCGTATCTTTTGATGGCAATTTAACCCCGAAATGAAAGCCCAAAACTATTAAACTATAATTAAAGAGCAGACCACATTGATAACCACAATAACTAAACATTATCTCAATATTATCATCCACATGAGGACATTGACAAACGAAAATAAACCCAAAACGAGAAAAGACTGGATATCATTTCCGTTGAAGTTGGTTTTTAAAATATAGGAATCATAAAAACCGGGTAAATGAGATGTGAACTGCGCGATTTGAGTCTGGCAATTTGGCAAAATGGCCGCCGCAATGTGAAAGGGTTTCATTGAAGTTCAATATAATTGGCGACGGATGTGGTACACCATCAATAAAATAAATCAAAATACCATTTCATTCGGTTGTTTTTCGACTGGCCGAAATATCACAGTGTCGAGTAATTTGATTCAGGGAATTAAACCAATAAACTTGTTTATTAATGGTTGGATGGAAAATATCAGAAATACATTTTTGATTCGGTTATTTTTGCTTGCCACTCCGAGGGATAGCCTTTATAAACTACAAGCTTCTGTTAGCGACTCTGTCCGCGTAAAATATCCCAAGGTAACAAACTCCCAAAATGAAAAGTATCATAAATGTCCTATTCCAAGACACGGTCTACCCGTGTACCAAGTTACATCCAAATCCGTTTAGCCAAGCATCCAAATACGTGACGAGGTAATGGACAGAAAGACAGACTGAGTTACTTCCACATGAATGATAGAAAGTTTGGAGTACGAATTTAACTCACAGACATAGTGAACTCACTAAAAATGCACGGTTCCTGTTTATAGTGTTAAGAGCGTTTACGCCGTATGGATTTTCATACAAACTTTGAAGTCCTTATTTTTAGCGAGAGAACATTTTCGAAAAAGAGTTCAGGACGAAAGATAGAGTGATTTTTCACTTTCTATAGAAAACTTAAATTCGCTCTCTCTCTCCCTCCAAACTCTTTTTCGAAAATGTTCTCAACTAACTCTTAAGACCTGGTTGGATGGCGTATGCATACCAAGTTTCATTAAAATCGGTTCACTCATTTCGAAAAATAAGGACTTGAAAGTTTGTATGAAATTCCGTACAGCGTAAACGCTCTTAAAGTGATCATGATTCCGGTGTGGGAAGGCAATGGAGCTTTACTAGACGCACAATAGTCGCCTACTACTATAACCTAGAACATAATTATTCAGCTACGAAAATGTTTAAAACGACGTCTCCCGTAAATACACGGTCGGTTTAATACAGATGAAAGTTCCACAAACGATTGCATAAATATTTGACTTGCTTTATGCGTTGCTAACGAGTTAAGCGCCAAAGTTGCTGTTAGTACTAAAACGTTCTGCTTAAAATGATATTTGACGTGATGTACGAGTACTGCTAACTTTGTTCGGCGTTCAAGGGATGCTATGCTTTTGTAAGCTCAATTCCGCGGTAGTTTTAGTTACGTTTTGTTATGTTTAATCACAGTCATCATTGCATGGAAATCAAAAATACTGGATTTGTTATTAAATTGAAAAAGTAGGAGCTCTAGTGGCTAAATAATAACAGCCACACGGATCGATCTCCAAGGTTAAGCAACGCTTGCCGAGGTTGGTTTGCGGATGGGTGATCATCTAACCAGATTCCTCAGTGCCTCGAAAAGCATGTTAAGCTGTTGGTCCCGGCTGTCATTTGTAGATTTGTAGAAACCAAAAAATCTGACACCAGTCTTGCTAAGAATTACCGTGTTACCCAGTTAATAGGTTGTGGAGATCTGGTAGGCTGCCGCTCCACGTATAATACTGGTATTCAGCTGAATTCAGTTTAACTTAGAACTGACCCCAATATAGTTGGGAAAAAGCTAGGCAAATAATGTTATTCAATTGAAAACATAATCATTGCTTTTCAGCCCTTTAGCTGGTCGATTGAAAACTTAGAAATTTATAATTTGTGTTATTGGTCTGATGGGCTTGCGTTTAACCACTATCCCACCTGATGGTAAGCGATGGCGTGGTCGACGATGGTGGACGTTTGCCCAGAAGTATCTTTAAATGGGGCTCCATTTAAAGAAACTTTTTAAAATCAAAAGTGAAACGGTTTGATGATTCATCAACATTCTTAACGCGTTCCTCGACCAAATCAAGTGTTAAGTATAGCTTGATCTTTTTTTAACATCTTTTTCCGGTATAATGAGTGAAGTGGAGTTGAGAAAATTTTCTCCACTCCACTTCTTCTAAAACTTTCTTAAATAAAACAGTTCTTAATATAAAACTCCAAAAGAATTAAGCATACCATTTAGCATTTGAACTAATCATGGAACTACTTTGTCATAATTTAATAAGCTTGAATTAATAGTAAGGACACAATTGATGAAACATGAACAAGAATATATAAATGAACTAATCATGGGTATCCACTATAAGCAAGAGCAAGAGTGGATACCCAACATAAAATCAAGTGTTTGATGTATTTTAACTCGAGTATGAAACTAAAAAATAAACAAATGAACCTAATAATTATCCCTTTGCAGTGCAAACTCTTAAAATTTAACTTTTAAAGAAATGAATGCATAAAAACAAGAAGCAAATAATCCTTTACTGAGTACTTGGCCAGTTCTTCCCACTTAAGTAAGGTTCCCCTTCTAAGCTTACGAGATGCGGCTAAACATAGATATTTTACACGAGCGCCCGCCTTCCGCAATCCAATTACTGAAGGAAAACCGATACTCTAGGGTTAGACCGTGGTCAGACTTTCAGGTTTCAGACAAACCGTAGCAATTGCCGGCTAAAGTAACTTAAGAATAAGCTACATGATTTTGTTGGAGCGTTGAGTTCACAGTATAGAAGGGTGTCTTTTGATGTTAACACCTGGTATAGGACAAAATTGTAGTCCTTACATAAACTGATAAGAAAAATGCACTAAAAAAAATTCTCTAAAATCTTAACTGTTTATCGATAAATATAGAAAAATAAAACAGATGCAGTGAAAACAAAGGGCTTAGCACGAATGTTTAGAGATAATTAGTAACGTTACAGTATCGCGTTAGTGAATTTTGAAGATATATAATACTAGCACTTCGCCCGCGACTTCGTCCGCGTGGGGATAGTAGGTACTCCACAAACTGCGACGCCCCTATACATATCCCCTTATAAAGGTTAGTTTTGGAAAATTAAGCACAACGATTCTCATTATTGGTTCAGCGCAACTGTTCACCCCGTTCAGCCCGTCAGGGGTTGATTATGCAAAAATTGTTAGGTACATGATCTGTTTCAATTATCCCGCTTTTAGTTTGTTCATAGAATTCCGACGTAAATTGAAGCAAGCTATAATTTCCTCCCCTAAAAACTAATTCACCCCCGCTTCACCCCTTATTATGTATGTACCTAGTTGATTTTCGAAAAATCCAAACATTTGTTATTCTTATTGTTTTATCGAAAACATTTAAATGCCGTGGTGTTTCAACTTCATCGGCCCAAGCATTGATACGATTCTCCCCAGTTCGCTCAAGCCGCGGCATTTTTCTTACTCCGAGCATGTTTATTACCGTCGTAACTTTTGAACGAAAAGTCCGATTCGAATGATTTAAAGTGTAATTTACACGGACATAATCAACCTTAATTATCAAACCATTTAAATGGATAAGGATTAATATCATGGTACTATAATCACCATTTTTTATTTCACCATGGGATTTGCTTGACTAATATTAACAAAAAGCGGTCATGGTGACTTATCCATAATAGTTAGACATATGGTATCGCGGACTTTTTTGTAGATATTGATGACTTCTATAAAACTGTAGTACATCACTTTGCTCTATTGTCAATAGATTACGCAGCGTACGCGATATAAGGATTTTTTCTCACACCTTGGGTCACATTATTGAAGTTTTCATACGGATCCCTAACTTTTTTGAAAATATTCTATAGCCTATGACCATTGCCGATAATGTAGGATTCTACTGGTGAAAGAATTTTTCAAATCGGTCCAGCAGTTTCGGAGCCTATTCATTTCAAACAAACAAACAAACAAACAAACAAACAAACAAACAAATCTTTCCTCTTTATAATATTAGTGTAGATAGTGTAGACTACAACCACATTATATATTTTTTTTACAAAATTTTTATCATACCAAAATATATCCAAGTCAAATAAATATGTTATAGTTAAATTCAATCAAAATTGTTCGAAAAACAATAGAAATAATAATTAAAACGACATAATTGTTTTGTGAACTCTTTTTAATCATCAATCAATATACATAATATACAATTATAATATTCTTCCGTTACTGAGTGATTGAGTGACTGACAGAAACCGCACAGCCAAAATTACTGGTCGTAGAAAGCTGAAATTTGGCATGTAGGTCCCTTGGGGAGTGTAGGAGAGCACTAAGGATTTCCCGAAATTCCTACAGGAACGGGAAAGAACGGAATGTAATACGTGTACAAAGTCGCGGGCATAAGCTAGTTTTTCATATTTGTTTACCAGTGCTAATAAGTATATCACTTAAGTGAAAACAATATGTATGCGTTAATGTACGACTTGAACACTAATTTATGAAAAATGAAAATGTTTTTTTATAATGGTTGCATTTTAGGAACGCCACGTATGTGGATTTTAGGATATATTTAGAAAATGTGGTTGTGACAACGAAATAAGTTTGCACAATTTTTTTAATATAAATATTAAGTTTCTTAATCACCAACTTTTACAAATTTAACTGTCACAAATATATAGGTTGAAAACTTTTGTAATACCTACTCAAAATAATGATAGCCACATTCCCGAGGAAGGCTGTAAGCTATATGGAATCGGGAAAATCCTACGGAGACGTTAAAAAAACGGGATATGCGCGAACGAAGTCGCGGGTAAAAGCTAGTATTACATAGTTTAACCCACAAAAAGGGGCATAAATTACCCCTAAAATTTAGGCTATTAACCTAAAAAAGTACATTATGGTTAAGATGTAGCTCCTTCCTAAATAATTTCTTAATAAACACTGCCTTTTGTTTAGGATAATTGTATCATTTTCTATTCTGTTTGCTGCAAACAGAATCTCTAGGTATGACATAATGAGCTGTATAAGTCGTTGCGATTGTTAAAATATTTAAATGCCCATGTCACGCTATGTAATGTTTTCTTCGTCTTTCTGTAACTAATAAGGTTTATACGTTACTGTAAATGTCCAATACTAGTGAATGTTAAGTACCCGGTGTACATAACATGTAACACCACATGAGGACATCTACAGTCCGAGTACGTCATGTTGAATCATAAAATAAATGAATCTAAAACACAAAATCGTAGGATTAGAACATTATAGAGAACGCATGTCTACAAATTCAAACACCCATGTATTTCGAACGTCAAAGTGACCCTTTCCGCATAATTTATTATAGCTACCGACTCGCTGTAAGATTACCAACATTTCTTTTCCTATTTTGACTTGCAAAGAAGATAAATTGAACAAATTTATCCAGGAAAAGGATGCAAAATAGAATGCAAATACGATGTTAATTTGGAGAAAATAGACAGAAAATCTAAGAAGCAAGAGGATCCTACTGAAGTAGGCTAACGTTTCAAGCAAGTTTTAACAGGTACTCTTTTATTTCCCCTCTTCTTCGTCGTCACACTCTTGGCAGAGTGATCGTGATCGTCACATCAGGGGTGGTGGCAACCTTCACAATCCGTCACTATTCCTCCCGTACTGTGGCTTTTCTTGTGCATGGACCGTGTGTTCGTGGAGTGGACCATTGAGTGTAGTTTTGACTTGATCGGTCCAACGCATTGGTGACCTGCCGCGCGCTCTTGTGCCTTCAACCTTTCCCTGCACTACAAGTCGCTCCACAGATGTGTCTTCTTGAGGTGTGACATGTCCAAAGAAAGTGAGGATACGACATTGGACGATGGAAGAAAGACGCTGTTTGATTCGAAGTTCCTGGAGGATTGAGACGTTTGTTCGGAACTGTGTCCAGGTAAAGAAGATAGACGCCCTCGAGATGTGGTGCTGGAGGAGAATGCTTGGCATAACCCTTTATTTAAATCTTCGTAAATTCATGCCCTTATTCTAATTTATTACACCTTCATAAATTAGAATTATGCGCAACTTTATATATTAGGCGCAACATAATTTTTCTATCATACTTCTATTTTAGTCATCATTTCAGTAGTTACCCCATTTGAAGTCTTATCATCTGTTACACAGTTGATCTAAACTTTTTTTTGGGTCGTTTTGTTTAAAACATATTATTATTATACTTATATTTTTTTCCCTTTATTCTATAAGAGACCTCAATACAACTGGCGAAGCAAGCCCTTCACGGTATAAAGCGCTTTCCTAGCTACGAAAGCGCCCAGATGGCGCTTTGAACTTGCTTGAACTTGAACGTGACGCCAATATGATATGACGTGTACATCCGATATCTAACCAAGACCCAGCTTAATGCAATCACGCTGCGACACGGTACGACTATGTATGTGGCGTATCACCTACGTATTCACGATGGTACAGTCGGGGAATAAAAAGTTTCCCCATGTTAGATCTGTGATAGCTTGTACATTCTTGATGACGTCACTGAATTTGACCAGACATAGACAAAGTGACTGATAAGTTAAAAAAGCTGCCAGTTGGACTCGCGTGTAAAGGGTTCTGACCGAATCATATATGTTTAATTTAATTGGTTTTCTTCTACATTTTCATGTAATCTATAAAAGAGAAAATAGCTATATCAGGACGTGACCAAGAAACCCTAATTACAAACTCTTATTAGCAAAACAATCATGTAGACACAGATAGAGCGATGGAAACCTGACAAACATTTCCCGTCCGCTACTGAACGCGCCGCCGCGTGCACGATCTGGCTCAACGAACGTCAATGTCACGTCAATTCGTATGAATGCAGCTTGATTTTAAAATATTGACACACAGCTATACCTGAAGGCTACGGTGTACTTCGAAAATTAATAACATAGGGAAAATTCTCGTGTCGATGCGAATGCAGACGCTCAACGTCTGCATTCGCATCGCAGTCGAAATCAGTCAAAAACACTTCTTATTTTTGACATTGCTCGTCGTTGAGATGATTAATATTGCGAATTGAATTTGGTCGCTTTTTTAAATACAAGAATTGGCCTTTTAGCCAATATGTTCGCTGGAAGAAGTTTCACAACTAGCTTTTCGGGTAGGGTTTACAAAATAACTTTTGCTTAGACAATAAAATGGGTTGTTTATGGCGGATTCCATTTTTTAAATTTTATTTTTTATTATTAATTTTACATCCTTTTGGAAAATATACGATTCTATAGCTAGTTTTGTTGTTAAAAAATAATTGCTATGGATAATTACATGTTCTTGATTTTTGTATTTTAACTTTAGGAAAAAAGTTACGTCACGTCGTCATAATTTGATTGTCATCTTCGTAGTCCAAAATTGAGTGTTGTGGAACAACAACACTACTTGACGGCAGATTTATAAAGTGTAATGGCACTTTGCAATCAAAGAAAAGTCACGACGCTTTTGATGGAGGTGGCGGTATGAGCTAGATTCCTTCAGTAAAATTGTTCTTTAGCAGCGTAACAAGAGTTATAATAATGAATACAGAAGAGTGAAAAGAGAGTAACGCCGTAGCCCTGTTGTACACCACAGGTTTTAATGTAAAAATATTTTATATTATTATTGTTTGTCCAAATTTTTATAAATCCGAATTTACAAAGGCATACTTTTAAGATGGCAGAATTTTGGCATAATAACCTTTGGCAAATTTTAAATTTCGCATAATTTCATTTAGCATAACGTTTATTTAGAGCGACGATTATTTGGTACAATTTCACTTGGCATACTATGAAGACGGCAGAATTTAATTTGAAATAATTTTATGAGGCATATTGCCATTTCTATTAAATAGCATATTTAAGCTTAAATTGAAATTTAAATATTGTCACAGTGAATATGTTGTGCTACAAAAGTTAGCGACAAAAACGAATCGCTGCAAAACCGACTCCACGTAGACTAGTCTGCCCTACCCCTTTTTTTTTTTTTTTTTTTTTTTTTTTTTATTGGATGGGAAATCATCAAATGACCCCTCCCGCTCTGGGTGGAGCGGCAGGGAGTGTCAGACTTCTACTGACTAAAACCCACCCATGCTCCTCTTAGTGCCTTTACGTTCCAGGGCCACGGTAACTCTTTCGAACAAATCCGCAACCCTGGTAGGCTCTGGCCTTAACGGGCCCCGACCCATGCTGACGACTGCTGGCTTGGCGCGCGTAGAACACAGCGCGCCGTCAACCCGGGCCTGTTCTGATCGGACGGCGAGCTACCCATTGCTCGCCGTCCACAGGCATCAGTCACTGCGCCATGCTCAGGAGCATCAGTTCCTGGGCGGCGCAGTGGCTGACGTTCAACAGGAGGGGGTGAAATGGGGCCATTACTGGCACTCCATTTCAGCCCCCTCCGGAGCCCGTTGTAGGGGCTCTACTGCGGCTGTCGCAGTAGCAGCAGCCGCAGTGGAACCGGCTTTGGCGGCGGAGGAAGCGGCGGCGGTGGCGGCGGTCGCGGCAGAGACGGCGGTGGCGGAGGGCTTTCTCCGGTTTCCGGCTTTGGCGGGTGGGGCGCAGGCCCTACCCCCAGCCCAGTGGTCGGCCGGCTTGCCAGCTGCCGCACAGACTGCGCAGTGCGGCGCGGCGTCGCAGGAGCCGGCCCTGTGACCGGGCTGACCGCAGCGGAAACATAGACCGCTGCGGTCCACCTCCGAGGTGCATTGTGCTCCTACATGGTGGCCCACCTGGCACCGGAAGCACCTCAGAGGTCGGGGTTCCAGCAGTTTGACCTGCGCGGAAACCCAACCCACCAAAAACCTACGGCCCTCCGAGATGGACTTGGCCGCCGACACGGGACAGCTCACCACGATGGTGCGCATGCCCGTGTTGTCAGGACGTAGGGTGCCCGCCTTCACCTCCTCTGCTGAGCACCCCCCCGTCCTAACGACGGCGGCCACCACCTCCGCCTCCGTGACGGAGTCGTCCAGGCCCAAGATGCGCATGTCGATGCGCTTGGTGGGCCTGGACACTCGGGCATCGTCCGCGCTTAGGGACGCCCTGAGCCTTTCGGCTAGAGCGTCCGCGGTTGGGCCGCTGGCTGCCCCGGGGATCTCCAGCATCCGGGCCCCAGTCATGGTGACCCGGAGCCGAAGGCCCCCCACGATGCCCAGCTCACCAAGGTTCACTGCCTCCTTCGCCTTGGTGAGCACATCCGCGTACGTCACGCCCCTCTTCGCCGCGTCCGGCTGCAGCGTCAGAACTACAGCCGCGGTTTTCGGGGGGCGCAGCGCAGCCGCGACGCTTCGCGCCTTCTGCCGCCGCTTCCTCTCCCGCCTCTTGGCCGCCCTGGCTGCCTTTCCCGCCTTCTTCTTCTCCCCGGCAACTTGCCATTCGGCTTGAGCCGGGGGAGGAGCTGAAGGCGAGGAAGCCGGGGGGAGCTGCTGCTCAGACGGCGCAGGAGCCTTCGCCGTCCGCGCAGCAACCCCACCCTTTCTCTTCCTTCCCGGGGCCGGGTCCGGTTTTCCCGGCACCGGCTTCGCGGGTGCCGGCCCGGACCCTTTGTCCTGGCCGGACGACCCCGGTGTGGCAGCCGCGGCGGCCGCGTACGACGCCGCCTTCCGGCCTGGAGCCTTCCCACTCGCCGCTAACGGGGGGCGCAGGACGATGCCCTCCAGGACGGAGAACCACGCCTGGAAGGCAGCCAACTCCTGCCGCACCAGGTCCAGCACCTGGCCCTCCTGCGGCACGGGCCGGCCGTCCTCCCTGCGCCCCCCTTGCGGCGCCCCCTGTGGGCCGGCTCCCCGGAGCCTGGCCAGGTCTGCGCGGAGCCCCTCGTTCTCCTTACGGAGACGCTCCGTGGCGGCAGCCAAGCGGGCGACCTCCGCCCGCAGCTCGGACATCTCGTCCGGCGGAGGCCCACCTTTGGTAGCCTCCGCTGCCGCCAGAATGGAGGCCATCGCCTCGCTTATGGCCTTGTTCTTAGAGGACAATTTCCTCTTCAAGGCCACATCGCGAAGCGCGGCCTCCACTAACTCCGCAAACCCGGCCCTCCGGACCCGCTCCTGTCCGGAGTCATACGGTTCACCGCCGGAGGACTCCGAACCGGGAGCCCTGCGACCGCCCTCTACGGGGGGTCGTCCGTCAGCAACGAGCTCCCCGGCTCGCTGACCAGCCACCTTGGAGGCGGGCAATCTCCCCTTGCCTCCCTCTCGGCCCTTGCCCCGCCTGCTGGTGGGGATCTTGCGAGCCGAGGCAACCTCCTCGCTGCCGGACGACCCCCGGTCTTCCTCAGTTCTGGGCCGCTTGCGGAAGGACCTGGAGTCCTCCGCAGCAGCCCCCGCCCCCTCGGGTCCAGAGCTCGCCGAGCTAATAGTCACCAGGTCGTCGGAGTCCAACTCGGACTCCGACTCTGCACCCGGGTGACGCTCAAGCGAGCCCCTCCTCCAATATAGCGCGCCTTTTGCCGCGCTCCGCCCGACCGACACTCTGTCGGGCGAGCCAAAACTAAAACCGATCGGGTCCTCCTCGGATAGCTTGGATCGGGGGCCTCCTCGGCCCTTGTTGCCAATGGCAAGTGGTGGACAGGAAACTGCGTTGCCCCCCCCAGAATACGTGGGGCTTGACGCGCAATGCGTGGCGGATTCTCGTACTGCTGTGCAGTCCGTACCGCCCTGGGGTAGTTCCTTTTCCTCAGTTCTGTCCATATTTTCCTTTTTGAGGGTGCGGTCCCTTTCTCCCCTTCTCTTCTCTCTCCCTCTCTCACTGCTTGCTCGCTGCCCTCATAGTCACGTCTGATGGTCAGACGCGTACCAGAGAGCAGCGAGCAAGCCAATGAGACGCACACCGTCCGAGGACCCGAACACTGCTCAAGTCTCCGAACGGTGTGCCCCTCTTGTGTCTCTCTTGGTCTGGTCTCTCACTTGGGACCTTCCGGCATGAGTGGCTCTACCGGCAAAGCCCCCAAGATCACTGAGACACGCAAGCCCCACCACGACGGCAACGTGGAGACACGGTTGGTGGGGATCTGCCCTACCCCTAGAGTCTAATTTAAGCTCGCGTAGGCGCGGAGGGGTGACCACGGGAGCCCCGCAGCGCCAAAGCTGTGACAGAAACCATGCCTGCTGCATGCTTGCTGCATGCATGGTGTATACTTGTTTGCATGTTTGCATACTTCTTACATGGAAATATAAACCACATAATATATGTTCACAATCAGCTGTTTTATTGAGTGATTATACATGCAGAAAGATAATTAAATAATGAATGATAGTATGAGTCTTTCAATCATTATGAATATTAAATGTATGCCAAAAGACGATTCTGACTTTGAACTTTTTGCATAAGATGGTTCTGCTTTTTAATGACTTTGGATATAAAATTTATGCCGAAAGATGATTCTACCTCACAAAATTATGAGTTTTGAATGTATGATAAATGAGTATGCCAAACGATTTTCTGCAAAATTAAGTATATGCTACCCGTGGTTATGTAAAATAAAATTATGACTTAAAAATTTACTTAGGTAGACCCTTGGGGGAGGCTTACATTCAGCAGTGGCCGGCAATTGGCTGATATGATGATAATGAAACCAAACTGAACTTCAATAAATCTGCCTAGGCTTTTCCCAATTACGATGGGGTCGGCTTCCAATCAAGCAGGATACAGCTGACCACCAGTGTATTATTAGCTTACTGGCTATCAAACCTTCACAACTCAGTAGCTGGTTGATTGTTGACCCTCGGCAAGATAACTGTCAGATTTTCTGGCTTCTGAGTATCCATAACAAAAGCCAAAGATCAACAAATGACAGCCGGGGCCAACGGCTTAACGTGCCTTCCGAGGCATAGAAGTTTTTTGGTATGTAATAGATGGTCATTGGTCACCCATCCATGGATAGACCTTGGCAAGCTATGCTTAACCTTGATGATAAACTCGTGCGGCTGTTATTACCCGGCCACGAGCTTCAAAAAACTTTATTCGTAACCATTAAAAAATTAACCCAATATTATCTTTGTCCACAGGTACAGCACACTATGGCGAAGACAGCGTGGGGTCATTTCCGTACTTCGAGTACAATGTGCCTCGGAATGTCACTACCGTGGTCGGTCAGACCGCGTTCCTCCATTGTAGGGTTGAACAACTCGGGGACAAAGCTGTAAGTTACATTGTTTGTTTTGGCTTTTGTAAATTAGTAGGTGAAACTATGTGGATTGAGGATGTTTGTGTTATTTAGGCCGGCCTACTCCTCGCGGTCTAGCGGTCAGAGTACCGAGTTCAGCGTTCCGCGTTCATTGTAATCTATGCGATGACTTAGGGCGAATTTCACGTATATGAGTTGTCAGAATTATAATTTTTTTCTATGGAATATTGACACTGACAGCTGCTGCCAGTGTCAATATTCCATAGAAAAAAATTGTCAACTTTGACAAAATTGACAACAAGAGCTGCTCTTAAACGCAGTTTAGATGTACTGATCGCGTTCAGTTTCATTGGTGAAATCCCCCCTTAGAATCCTACACACACAAAGACTACAATAGTATACTGGCTATGGACAGGCAACTCTACCTTATTTTTTAATATTAGGAAGTGGTCTAACTCAGCGCCATCTAGTTTTTGGTTAAGGGAACTAAGCTGCTGTCTGATCTTTTATGATGTTAGGTAGAGAGATGAGTGTTTCCGCTATATACCTACTACAAACATACGTACTACATAAAAGAAAAAAAACCACAGAATTGAATATTAAACCATTTTATTTAAAAAAACATCACACATTTACAATAAAATTTTGTGTTCGCCTTTTTCGTCCCTTATGATTAAGGTAGTGCCGATTAACCTTTTCTTTCATTGAATCGTTAACATCCCAAAAGGTTATTTTGCCAGTGAGAACATTATTGATATCTTTGCACCAGATGTTTACAACAACAACAACACACACAACACAACACGAACGTTCGAACGAATTGTAACGCGGCTTAACAACATGGAGAAACGAAAGCTCAACTCAACATGCAGCGAATCAATACTCAATACGCACTAGCGAAACAAAAAAAACTCGATTGCAAAAGGAAAATAAATGCGCACGAGTAGTTTTTTATACTCTCACGCAGCCATTTGCAATTCAAGTGTGGCCATTCAAGTACAAACTTTTGCACGTTTAAATACCAAAATATAACTTCTTTACTATTAAAGCTCATAATAAAAACCTAAATATGTACTAATTTATATATTCAATTATTTTTATATAAGGTCATGAAATTATATTATTTTTCTTGATTAATGTTATAAAGTAACTCCCAGCAAAAAATAATATATTTAACCGTAGCAACACCGCAATTTGTTTCCCTTAACTAAAAACTAGATGGCGCTGTTTTCAATAAAAAAATTGAATTTTAATTTTGTTCTAAGTTGCCATAGCATGTACACACACAAAAACTGTCAGACTGGGACGGTCAAAGTCAACGCGTGTTCTATCGGAGTTCGCTTTTTGCAAAAGCTGGAAGGTCACGATGTCCGACGAGATCGAAAATTTTATTGAAATTGTGAGAGATAAACATTTTCTTTATGATTTGAGAGACGAGGATTATAAAAACAAGTCAAATGCATAGACAGAAATCACCCAAGGAGTTCAGTATTGGTAGAGAGAATATTATTGAACTCCAGATTACTACCGTTACCATTTACCGTTTGCTGTGTGCGCATGTGTAAACGCAGAACGAAAAACTCGACCGCAGTACGCAGACCGCTTTGGGCGGTGTGTTCGGCCCCTGACAGCTAAGAAAAGTCTAGGAAGTCTCTTCATTCAGGCACTATTTATTTCATTTGGGCATTATTTTATTCCATGTAAGTTTTTGTATTAAGTACTTTTATTTCCTACCTCTCAGCAAAACCTTAATTTTGATACCCATATCGTGGAGGTGCATAAAGAAATATTGGTCCGCCATCTTTGAGAGTCCGCTATAGTAGATTTAGAATAACGTCATTTAGCTAAATGTGCATTGTCATTTAAACCAAACGTGTACGCAAAATTTAATAAAACACGACAAAGTACAAAATAACTTTAATTTCGGAAGTCGGTGTCAAATAACAAAGAAGCAACCAAAACACCGACTTCCGAAATTAAAGTTATTTTGTACTTTGTCGTGTTTTATTAAGTTATTTTGTACTTTGTAGTGTTTTTTTTTGGAAGTCGGTTTTTTTTTGTGAAATTTTTTTTATTTTCCACTTTTTAGTGGTACCCCACACCCAACAACACCACTGGAAAGTCACAGGAAAGCAAAAATATGCAATTTCGTATGATTTTTTTACATATTTTTTCCCAATCGAGAAGTATATCCTTTCACATAAAATAAGAATTTTTCAAATCGGTTCATAATTGACGGAGATATGAGGTAACAAACACAAAAACCCTCCCTCCTCCTTTTTTTTAAAGTCGGTTAAAAAGACCAAATCGCTTAACTACACTAATGGACTCAAATAACTACGCAGATGTATTTAGCTACAATCTAGCGTTATCAAAAAAAATTACACCTTCCACTGCTGAGAATAGGTCCCTCCCTTTTAGTACCATACTACACCTTATTTTCTACAAAATAAGTACCATTTTCTACCTTATTATTCCATACAAAATGCGCGTCATGTCCCATTGCGTCGCAACCCGGCCCATAAAAGGCTTATGGGACATCCACGCTAGTGACCTTGACCTCTTTCCGTTCTGCGGTAGAACGTCACTAGTGATATTGCAATTAGGTGTCAATCATAAGCGACTGTCTGTAACTACGTGGTCAGGTTTATTGGTGTTGAGATAGCAAGGGCAGTTTGTGGTTAAAAGAAGAATAGAAGCTTTGTGTGAAGTTTTGAGAGGTGAAAAGTTGCGTTCTGTATTAATTAAAAGATAATAAATGCTTTGTCCCAAGACCCGTCCCGTAATAATTTTCCGCTCCTATCTAACCTATAGCCTTCCTCATGAATGTGGCTATCATAGTAAAAAAGAATTTTCCAAATCCGACTGGTAGTTCCAGAGATTAGCACGTTCAAACAAGCAAACAAACTCTTCAGCTTAATTATTAGTACTCGTATTATATATTATTTATTTATTTATTTGACATAGGCACACCAACGACTCGTTTACAGAACAATATTTATACCATATTATATAGATAACATAATATAACTTTAACCCCAGAAAAACATAACTAAAGAATACCGGCAATTATAAAACTGAATTGCCTAATAATATCGATTACAAACTACGAAAAGAAAAAAAAAATTGTTTCATAATAAAGTAGTTTTAAAACCCAAAACCCGACTACTTCAAAATCACGCTTTAAACAGTATGAAACAAGAAAATATTCATAGTGTGTAGTAACATGTTCAGAGAATAGCCGAGGTCGAATGCCACTTTGCTCTTAACATATTATTGCTTACTTCTGTTAGGTGAGGTTAGTTGTGTAAAGGTTTTTAATATTGCATAAGCATTGTTGTTATTCTTTAAATTTAAAAAATAAATAAAATAATATTATGGAAATACCCACCCAGGGTATTTCCATAATATTATTTTTTTTTTTTTCAAAAAATTCCAATGACCATCTGAACATATCGAGATTCCTCCGTGCCTTGGAAAGCACGTTAAGCCGTTGGCCCCGGCTGTCATTTGTATATCTTTGGCAGTCGTTACGGATTGTCAGAAGCCGAAAAATCGAACTCCAGTCTTGCCAAGAAGTATCGTGTTACCCAGTTAATGGGTTGTATAGGTCTGGTAGGTAGCCACTCCACGTAAAATACTAGTATTCAGCAGAATCCGGTTTGAGTGGGAGCCGACCCCAATATAGTTGGGAAGAGGCTGGGCAGACGATCACAATCGAACGTACTTGGGGCATCACCGTTTTAGAAAAAACGCATTCGTAAATGGAATATAAATATAATAATGTCAAAATCACCTTACATTTCATCAGTTGTGATCTTTTTAAAATTGATTGTCTTCTGTACAATGTCTTCGATTACACTGCAAAGGTTTTTAACCATTAAAACGTAGGGATTAGATTAGATTTTAGATTGGTCACGATTCAACATAATTATGTCTGTGTACCAAGATTGACTGGAACCTAAATGTGTTCCAGTTAATTCATGACCAGCGTAGTGTTGACACAAGCTGTTGCTCTCCTGGGTATTCATGTTAGATTATCTCACAACAATACGGACGCACACTTAGACCCAGTTCGCAATAAGGCAGTTGTTGTGGCTTGTAAATAGGTTACATATTTAAACAGATTATCAGTAACAATCAGAGATTTTTTTGACAAGATTAGATGTCACTTTTATTTCCTAAAACTATGTATAAAGTCTAGTTGTGTATGTGACAGTTAAATATACTGGTGTGCATAAAATGAAACCTTCGAGAAGGCGATCCTATGGATCGTTTATTTCATCATCATCATCACATCATCATATCAGCCGAAAGACGTCCACTGCTGGACATAAGCCTCCCCCAAGTGTCGCCACAACAACCGGTCCTGTGCGTCTCGCAAAATAGTTCATAAAATACCTATCTTTTTAAAAGTCGTACATCACACACAAACATAAATGGTAATTTTTAAGTTGTTATTTTATTATCTGTCTGTCTACTTTTTCAGGGTTCCATACACTTAGGGTGGGTAGCTATGCTGTCCGTCTGTCTGTCACTAGGCTGTATCTCATGAACCGTGAGAGCTAGACAGCTAAAAGTTTCACAAATAATGTATTTCTGTTTCCGCTATAACAACCAATATTAAAAACAGAATGAAATAAATATTTAAGTGGGGCTCCCATACACCAAACGTGATTTTTAGCCGTTTTTTATAGATAATGGTACGGAACGAACCCTTCGTGGCCGAGTCCGACTCGCACTTAGCCCGTTTTTTATAATTTTTTTGCGCCTGAAATAAAAAAGTATGATTAAAATATGCCCTAATCTCAGTGTCACCGACTCAGTTTGACATACTTTCCACAACAAAAATAAACAGACCACAGCCTACTAGATATAGAGTGTTCTACTTCCATACAATACCAGTAGCCTAACAAAGAGCCCAGTATTGATTATTAGCTATTTTAGCATCGCTATCTAGACTAGGAGACTGCCCCGAGAAGTTTGTTCAATAAATTATTCTTGTGAACGGAAATTAAATGTTGATTTTTAATTAAGGATTGATCAAGTATTTGTTTTGTTATTCTGTTTGTAGTACAGCGGAGTATTGAGAAAATTTTGCTAAGTGGGGTCTTCTGTCGCTTTCAGCAGAATTTTCTCAAGTGGTAAAAACGTTGCACAATTAACAAGGTTGGCCTGACTGGCCAAGATATGCCCTACGCATATTTGAGTATTTTTATTACTTGATAAAAAACATTTCAGCTATTCCTCAAACAGAGTGCCAGTTCAACTCATTTTCAAACAACTTCGCATTCGCATCTCAATCGAAATTAAGGCTTTTTTGACAGATTGCGAATGAGATGCGAATGTTGCTCAAAAGTCAGTATATGCCCACAAATCAAAAAACTCTTTCAAAAGCTAATAAGCACGTATTTTAGAAATATACCCAAACAAAAAGATACAACTGAATTTGAACAGAGTTTAATATTTCTACCCAAATTCGACTTTATATAGTTCTCGAATTAAACCTTGCTACAATTGCAACAATTTTGCAAAAAAAAAACTAAGTTCGTTTAGTAGGAAAGAAAAAAAAAAAGAAAGAAAGAGTGAATTAAGTATAGAACACTTTTTAAATATCGCTCTAGAAAACGAACTATAGTGGGTCCTTAGTAACTTGTTTTCTGACTACCACAAACTGCCAACAACAGCATAGACTAATATAAAACCAACAGTTCACGAACACTTCAAAAACGAAAAAGAAAACAATTAGAATTCCTTCCGAGACAAACTCAAAAACATTATTTCAGCACGTCCCCTTCGAATTTGATAACGATGAACGATTCTGCGAGTGTTGAATTATTAACTGCCTTGACGAAAAGTCCGTTTATGTGAAATCAGAAGTGGGTCAAGGAAAATGGCAAAAGTTGGGTACATTCTGAAGTTTCCCTTCGTTCCAGGTATCTTGGATCCGGAAGCGAGATCTTCATATATTAACGGCCGGGATCCTGACTTACACATCGGATCAACGGTTTCAGGTATGATTTATTTCAGTAATATTAATTTTGGTCACGTAAAGCAAAATGTGTAGCGGTAGGTCTCGTTTTACTTATATTCGTAAGATGGAAATGCATTCATGCGAATCGGGCATTAAAAATTTGAAGTGTAGGTACTGTTCAAGGGTTGTGGATTTTGTTCGTAAGAGTTTTTTTTTATTTTTTATTATTGATAGGCTCGTGCTTGACCACTATCTCACCTGATGGTAAGCGATGATGTGGCCGAAGATAGAGCACGCTTGCCTAGAAGTAACCTATTCACTCTTGACTTAAAGACTCCCAGGTTGTAGCTATCAGGGAACACAGACTCCGGCAGGGAATTCCACTCCTTAGCGGTACGCACAATGAATGTATTCCCAAAACGCTTTGTGCGTGTGGGTGGTGGTCTCTTGTCCTGATATTAGGTATGGATAGATACCAACGCACGCTTGCGGCGTTTCGCTAAATGCTTTAATTTGATCGACTGTGCTAAAAATATGGTAATAGTTAGCACTTTTTTCTCATTATAACCCGAAATTTGTTAGGGATAAAAACAAGAAAGGGGCAATGGGAGCACTGCATTTATGGCATTAATACAATAATAAATTGAACATAACTGAGAATTTGATACTACTAATAAATGTGTCCTATTGAAACTTATACAGTAGAATGATTTCCGCTGGTCTGTCCAGCTGTCATCCTAATTTATGCACGGAAACTCAGTTGCAAGTATCTACACAACCATAATGAAACATATTATCATACAGCACTAATATTAGGTAAGTCTACAGTGTGATAGCTATGGTGCATATTTAAGGCTGGTTTTCTGTAGCTGCTGTTATTTTTTTTTTTTTTACTAGAATTGGGTTTGCTCTTGACTCTAGTCAATGTCAGAGAGGACAGAGACAAAGTCTACGATGGAGCGAGCTTACCCAGAAGGAGCCTGTTCACTCTTACTTTGAAGAGATTAGGGTTGTAAGCATTTGGAAACACAGACGCAGGCAGAGAGTTCCACTCTTTTGCTGTGCGCATTATAAAAGACGTTTGGAAACGCTTATTGCGAATTGGTGGAATAGCTACAAGGTAGGGATGGTAAGATGCAGTGCGTCTGGATGTCCGATGGTAGAAGGGGACCGGTGGGATGAGGTCGTGGAGTTCTTGGGCACACTCACCGAAGTACAATCTGTAGAAGACCGATAAGCAGGCAACCTTACGGCGATAAGCCAAGCTATGTAGTTTGGCATCCACCAGTTTTACGTCACCGATAAGTCTCTTAGCTCTGCGTTCCACCGAGTCAAGCGTGGGAAGCTGATACTTAGCTGAGCCATCCCAAAGGTGGCCACAATACTCCATGCAGGATCGGACTTGTGCTTTGTAGAGGGTTAAAAGCTGTCCAGGCAAGTATCGCTTCACCCTATTTAGGATGCCCAGCTTTTTGGCCGCAATTTGGGCTTTATACTCGATGGTGGCGCCGAAGTTGAGACTGGATGTCAACTCCATGCCTAGGAGCTCGACCCGATCAGTCACAGGAACAGATACACTCCGAAAAGTAGGAGCTTGGTCAAAACGAGTCCTTTTTGCGGTAAAAAGACACGCCTGTATTTTGGTAACGTTACAAGTGACCAGATTGTCATCACCCCACTGGGCGACAACGCTTAAGGTCAAATTTATCCGCTCTACCATGGCCTCTCTCAAGGAACGAACTTCATCCCCGCCGGTTGTTGCGCTGGACAAATATCTCTCTGAAACCGTACTGTCATCTACGTACCCAACAAGACCAGGCTGAAGTAGGTCATTGATGTGCAGCAGGAATGTGTACAGAAAAGACCCAATATCAAAATATTTTTTTTGAACTTTTTCAAAACCCCGACCGCAGCAGTCTGATGCAGTTGGTGGCGTCCCTTTTAGTTCAATCACAGATACGATGCCACCAACTGCATCAGACTGCTTGAAAAGTGTTTATTTATTGTTTTAGTCGTCTTTCGAGGCCAGGTCTTATGAAAAAAACAGTTTTTTTTTATATTATTTCTTTACTGTATAGCAGTTACAGAACAACGCCCTTAAATATGGACCACGCACCCATGATGTTGCCCCTTTTTTTTCAAACCATTCAAAATCAGCGAAAATGGAAAAAAAATGAAATAATAACACTAGAATCAAACTTTATCGAAAGAATCGCAATAAATCTAGTTCTTCGAAAACCTACTTTTATCAGAAACGTCTTTTCGAAAAATTCAACAAACAGGAAATTCAATTCGTAAAGAAAACTTCTCAAACTGCTACACTCTGAAATAAACTTCAACCTCTTTATGAAACTAGAAGCTCTGAAACTCGTATCGAAAGACATGACATTGACTGACTTCGCGAAACTTCTGGAAACGAAATTAACGATTCTATGCTAAATTCCATATTATTGCAGGAGAATTTTAGTTTCCTAGTTGATCTTGAATGAGATCAAAAAATTAAGGCGTGGAGAAAGTTTTCTGGAATGGATAACGTTATCTTTACTCAGAGTAAAGATGACGCGATGAGTTTTACGCTTATCCGCAGGATTGGCTTGCTCAAAGCCGGATGGAATAGAAGCAAGAATGTTTTTGCCCTGCCGAGAGAAAAAACTGGCTAAAACTACATTAATAACAGAGTTATTATAAATAAAGACACATGAAAACATTTAACGCTCAATATTATTGGTATTGATTCAATTTCTTTTCAAACAGTACAATATTTTATATATGTTATAAAAAACAAATCATCAATCATCATAATCATTAATTAAATCATTCAAATGGTAATTTGATTCCACATATTTAAATAGAACCACTTCAACCACGAACCTGACATTAAAATAATCGGTTTTATTCATCCAGCACAATTTGATACAAGCTGCAAATTGAATTTGTGGAAATGTGAACTAACTTTCCTTAAAACTTGTGTCCATTGTCCAAGACCAGTAACCAACAAAATCTTTCCCCACAGGTGATCAGACCAGAAAAGTCAGAAAATTGGACGCTCCAAATTAAATTTCCTCAAGAAAGGGACGCAGGTATCTACGAGTGTCAAGTCAACACCGAACCAAAGATGTCTCTGGCCTTTCAGCTGAACGTCGTCGGTAAGTCCAATTATAGCAATTACTTTAATTTTCTAATCTCTCTGAGGTTCGTACGTGACCGAAAGTTGAAGAAGAAATGAAGAAATGACTTCGTTAAACGTAGTTAGGATCCAATTAATATGGAGGTAACTTTTGCTGGGTAGGTGAAAAATAAAATTGGAAAATTATTTTAAAACGTTAATCCAACAGTTCGTGATGAATTGCTAGAGGCTCGAAAATCTAAAAACCAATATTTCCAGTGAGTACTTTTGTAGCCTAAAACTTGTTTATTCGGTTAACAGTCTACAACCCCGAAATCACGAAAAAAAATCAGCTGTTCAGTATATTTTTCGAGTTATGCGTTCATAAATGTATGTAGCAGATGATTTCAGTGTTGGTCCTATAGGAAAAGTTGTGTATTAAGATGAGTACAATGACCCCTTAAGAGGTATTGCGGTTATTCTGTACACGTTGTCGCTGAGCAAAATAAAGTATCTTAAAATTAAATCACCTGGAAGACATTGCTGTTTCGTTTAACAATGAGTATTAAAACTTAATGAAATCTAAAAAAATGTAAAGGTGATAAAAATAAGGAAAATGTATATATTCACCGAGAGTAGTGTCAACGCTCTCGTTAGAAGTCTAATTTTATCATCCGCATTGCAGAGTCGTTGAAAGGAGTTTTTATTTCAAAACACAAAGCTACCGGAACCATTCTTTAGTAAACGAAATGGTTCGCTCTCTTCAGATATTTTTGCTCTGACTTTCGTGTTTCATGTTTCATTCTGAGTCCAATCGTTCGAAAAACCATTTAAATCGTCACGCCAGCGTTTCCTGATTGATTAGATGCACGAAACTACTTTCGAACTGAATTCTTTATCAAATAAATCCGACGCAATTTTATCGTAGATCACGTTTTGACCTGCTTTTTCGTTGCTATTGTTACCGTCACACTCATAAATTACAGAATGATTAACACGATTGATAACATGAATGCTTATCAGTAAAGAAATAAGACATCATATTTTGACGTCTCAGGTTTAGGTCTCTTACATAGTAGTGACCTTATTACCATTTACTGAACCCAAGTACTTTTGCTACTACCTACTGATTGCAAGTAGGGCTGCTTAGGCCCTACTTGCCATCAGTAGGTGATTAGACCAAAAAGGTAACACAATAATTAACAATACATGAGTTTCAGACACTTTTCCCAAAAAGTCTTCAATATAGCCAATTTTATCGACAGGAAACTGTGTCACCCAATCAAAACTCTGAAACCCACCCTAACGAGATAATCTCAAAACCAGAACTAAAGCGTCCAATAACTAGAATGAAGCATAAACTAAGCAAAATAGGAGCGTTCACTATTGACGCAGTCCAAGTTTTGCCACAAACTTTCCAACTACATACAATACAAAGGCTAAAACTGACGCCGCTTGACATTGCAATTTTCCTAGCTTCCTGAGCACTTAATGCTACACTGTCTTGCCACTTGCTTCCCTTGAGCCGCTCTAATGACACAGCAAAACACGCTTCCCCAAACTTGAATATTTACGAAGTAAGTGGGTCAAACGCTAAGATGTTTTTGAGGATTACGGCTGTCACTTAAAGTTTTGATTTATATAGATATTTTGGTGAGGTCATTATGGATGATGGATTTGGTGGTGAAATTATCGCAGATAATAACAGCTTTGAAATAGAAGATGATGTTTGTAATGCAGTGAATAAATTAGATAGAGTAGAAAATTCTATTACACAAAGTAAACGCAATCGAAGCTTCGTATAATTCAAGAAATCGAAAACAAAATCTAGAGTGATTCAATAAATTCTTCGGAGTGAAATATAACATAATATAATATTTTCAACTAAAGCAACACAATATCAAAGCTGAATTTCATTATCTTTATTCATGGTTCATAACGTAATATAATTCACAAGATCACAACGAAACCTATTTACACGTAAAATGTTGGTAATTGCGCCATAATTTAATTTATACTTTGGCGTGCTACTCGTACACTAGTATTATCGTTAAGCTTGATATCATACATAAAGCAAACGATAAAATTAAATTCATGGTTGTATTCATTTTCATCATTCACTTCTGAGGTTCATTGCACAAAAAGAAGTAAAAAAGGCTATTTCTGTGAGATTCTCCATTATTTTCATAACTTAATTGGGGTTAGTCCCGCTATGGTATGGTCCCGGTATGGCACCCTCTTAAAATACCTATCAAAAAGTCCCGCTATGGTACCCATCTTTTAGATCTACGTTAGACAATAGAAGGTACAACTGAAAAGAAAAGTGTATCTATAAATAAATACTTTTAGGAGTGTATCAATAAAACGTCTGTTTGCGATATTAAATCAGTCTTTTATTAATTCAAAATATTTATAAAAAAATATCAAACAGTAAAACGAAATATTAATTGCAATGTAATTTTTAAAATAATCAACAATATTAATTACCAATAATCAACAATAAAAAAAATATAAAAAATCCACATCTCAGAAAAGTATTACTGTAAATATTATAAACTACAAATAAAAACAACATCCAGACATAAATATTAGTTACAAATAATCAACATTGAGAAAAGGCAGTAATTGTAAATTTATGTAAACTACAAAAATAATCAACAACCAACTAGACAAATATATTAATTACAAATAATCAACATGGAGAAAAAGGCGCAAATTGTAAACATAAACTACAAAAAATAATCAACATCGAGAAAAAGTATTAAACATTTTAATAGGCTAAAAACAAAATTAAAATAAACTATTTTTTTAAATGTTCTGATCGAAATGTTGACTTTGATATGTTAATCAGAAAATCACCAATGGAGATAGCTTTATTTTCGTAACTTTTTGTTAGCTTTTGAATCTGGCGGTCGATTTCTATACTTGTTCTTTTTCTTGAATTTATAGGTGATCTTTTTAGTCGAAAGCTATAACAAAAATCATCAGTTATTTAAGTTAAGCTATATTTTTTTCAGTAACCGTCTGTAATAGAAGGCGACAACCAATAATATCTACCAAAATAAATAAAATCAAATCCATTTTCAAATTCTTCTATGTACTCGTATTATGTAAAAAAATATATATCTGCTTTTAAAAATATTATATCTGCTTAAAAATATTGTCTAAAAAATACAACTTACTTGGCTTGTTTTATATCAAAGTGACATGTGTCGTTGCCAATTGTTTGCAGAAACAATAATAAACTGGGATTTTTTCCAATAACTTTGTTGAATCTGCCATTCCATGATTCCGCCAAGTTAGTTGTTCTATGGCGTTCATTATGGCAACACCAAATGAGGTCTGGATATTCAAGCCACTGAGTGACAAAATAGTCATTGAATTTGGTCATAGCTTCATCGTCGAAACTGAAAAAAATACTTATTAAACGTTCGTACTTGTAAAGCAATGAAATTAACAGGTCCTTACTGATATTGTTGTTCTTTACTTTTTTGCCATATAATTAGAGTTAAGTACTAAAACATCATTTTGGAAAGTAACCAAGATATTATACCTATTTTCCATTATATGCAGCCAGCCGTCTTCAATATCTTGTTTTGGCAAAAACGCCAAGCCTATGCATTGCTTAACATGGTTCGAGGACTCTTCGTGTTCCATGAGATTTAAAGATTTCGCTTTTTTGATAACGTTCTTTTGAAAATGTACGTTACATCCATTTATTTTGATATCAGGAAAAATCTTCGCTGCTGCATTTATTACTCCTATTTCATAATCGAAGGTAAATTTCGATGGACGCCATTCAGGCAAAGTTTGTTTAATCAATTCGAAAACTTTTTCATAAGTTTTCCCTTCTTTGTTTTTTAACAGAATATAAAATAATGGTGCTACATTCGTGGATAACTCAGTGCTTCCCATGTCTCCATGAATGACATAAACTTGTTCGAATGGGTTTGGGCAGCCGTCGAAAGTGCCATCACCAAAGTAATGCGTTACACATTTTATATATTCCTTTACTTCTGTCGAGGAAAATATAATTATTCGATTACAGTCTTCATTACAATAATCAGCCAATACATACTTATTAAATTCTTCTGGTATTATAATTTCTTCCACATTCTTAAATTGTGTTTTTGGTACGTTCAACGACTTATTTCGGTGTCTGTATAATACTGTTTTTAATTTTTTATAGTTAGTAACATTTCCTGTAAGGTGTAACCCTTTGTCTTTTAAGTTACCCATGTGTTTTTCGAAAATTTTCTGTACTGATCCGTAATTTGAATTTACTTCTTTTTTGCACTCACTTATAGCCATTTGAACTTCATTGTCTTCAAAATGTGGCACGCACTGATCACTGTGTTTATAATCTTTAATTATTGTATTATTGGTATTCTCAATAGTTATATATCCACTACATTTAATACTATTTCTCCTATTTACACAATGCCAAGTACTTGAATTTTTATTTTCTCTGCGTTTAATATATTTATGTCCGGCACGTAATAAAGTTTTTCCACCGCGTCGACTGTCAATAATTATTAAATTTACACCACGTGCACTACTTGACCCAGACATTGCAATAGATAAACTAACAAGCTATCCTAATTACTCATATCGCAAAAGTACAGCTGCAAATAGCAAACTAAACCCGGAATAATACTGTCTCTCTCTATTTTCATAAAAACAAAAGGGAAGAGCTAGATACGAATTCGAGGAAGGGCTCGTCTCTATTGTTTTACGAAAAAACCGGTTGGTCAGGTAACTACCTGAAGTGAAACGACAATTACCGAGCGTGATTTGTTTAAAAAATAGTATTAATAAATATTATCTTGCTTAACTATAATAGTTAAGAAAAGATATTTTTTATTAATACTATTTTTTTCTTAACGCATTGTATAACTTTTCTTTACAACAGTACCAAAAACTGAAGGGTACCATAGCGGGACTTTTTGATAGGTATTTTAAGAGGGTGCCATACCGGGACCATACCATAGCGGGACTAACCCCTTAATTGGGTTCTCTTAACTTTCTTGAAAACTGTTTCTCTTTATAGTTATTGTTAGTTGTCGCTGTAGTTAACACAGCAACTACAAAGTCTATAGTAACAGTTATGCAAATTTAAAATTGTTTGCTGAGACGATTATTTTCTTAGTTACAGAACTTGGCTTTTAAATAACACCGTGTACAACAGCAAAATATTTGTTGTTAATAAGCACTTTCTTCTCGTTTACATTATTAATCTGTTTACGGTTCAAATTTTAATAACAGCCTCCGATTTTCTTTATCCTTACTTATTAGCCGTGACTACAGAAACTCCTTGCATGAACCCTCTTGAACTTTTCGAATCCCCCGATAACAATGTGAAATGAGGGCTTCAACGCAACCTTTGCCAGATTTAATCTTGGCCTAATTTTTTCTTCATCGTTTTAAGGGGCGTTTTCTTTCTACTATAGACGTGCTGTATCACGGTTTGAAGGTACTTGATAGGCTCTTGTGTCTTTAATATCTTAACAGACAACATCTCTTGCGGAATTAGGACAGTAAAAGAGAAAATGAGTTTTTTTATACTTAGCTATTACACAAACTCTTATATATTCATAGAATTATTATTGTTATGGAGAACACTTGTGGTGTTAAGAAATTCAGTTGTATGAGCTGAGTGGATTTGGCGAATACATTTTTCATATTATGGAATATAATTTGAATTTTAAATGTCGTTGCGGTCTTGATAATGTGAAGCTAGGAGATTTTGTTTTTTTGGTAATTTCAGGACGGCGAAATATGTATAAAGTCTGGCAAAAGACTTGGAATTAGTCGTTACAAAATGTATGACGCTTTTCTAAATGTATGAGGGTTTTCGTTACTGAATATTCGTTTCTTTAAATTTACTGCGGGGAATAACTAAGTGTATTCATTACCTTATTTCATGATGAATATTTACAGACTTGTGAATAAGAAAATTAGTAAGCTAAATTTTTAATACAATTTCATTTGACTGGACTGACTTATGATTATTTAACAACAAAGAAGTGATTGTTTGATTGAATATAAATGAAGAAACTACAGTAAGATTTACATGTGGTATACAACAGCATAAATACTGATGAATTAAGGGAATTAGTTCCAAAGTTCTTTAAGCTAGTTAGTAGTTAAGAAATCTTAGCAAGTAATTTCCCTGGAGATGTGCACAAAGTTATGAAACATTTCATGTGGTTGAACACAGTTAAAGGATCTATTTTAGAATCTGTGTTATGTTTTATATGCAATTGTTAACTTTAAAACGACATTAAATTCTGTAAATTGATTTAAACAAACATGTCTACGTGTGTAGATAATAGTTTCTACATTAGTTTGCTGTTTCCTATCCAACAACTCTTAAAAGAAACACCGAAACAATTCTTAATTTAATATATTTTCCCTATGAAACTGTGTCACAAATTATTTAAAAATATATTTGTTTCGGCTCTTTTGGACTTGATTTTTTTTAAGTTTAGTTACGTTGTAACCGTACTTTTGTCGGTTTTTTTTATGACGACTTCGTTATAGTAGAAACTGAGAGATTGAGATTTCACGAACTAATTAAATATTTGTATAGACTATGTATAGGTATGTACTTATTTCGAGTCGACCAGAAAAAACGATTAAAAAGTTACGAAGAAATGATTTTTCAAGCAGTTTGTTACAATTGGTAGCATATACTTTCAATCACATATTTGATGTCACAAACTGCATCAGACTGCTTGAAAATTCAATTATTCTGAAGTTTTTAGTCGTTTTTTTTACCCAGTTAATGGGTTGTACAGTTCTGATAGGCAGCTGCTCCACATAAAATACTGGTATACAGCTTAAATCGGTTTGAATGGAAGCGATCCCAATATAGTTGGGGAAAGGCTGGATGATGAAGTTACGTGTTGCACTTAGTTACTATTTAACTTTGAAACTGTCAGAGCCAGTAAACTTATTCTTGTAATTGTTCTTGTCAACAGAAGCAAAAGCGCACATCCTTGGTCCAGTGGACCTGTACGTGAAGACTGGCAGCTCGCTGTCGCTGACTTGTATACTGAGCCAAGGTCCGCATGACCTGGGCACGATATTTTGGTATAAGGGTAAGTTAGATCATATTTTTTGTGGTTTTATCCACAGTTCTTCCTTTCCGAGCCTTTTTCTTCCAGTTAAGAAGATAAGAAAAAACAGACAATAATTTTATTATAATTGTTTATCCGTATCTGTTATAAAAAAAAAAAATATTAAAGGCGTTTGCATTTGCGTTTGTGGTATAACATTAAGTATTTTAACAGTAATGAAGAGTCTGATCAATAAGACAAATATTCCTATTGAGTATCGAAAATAATTGACAGAAAATGTTATCGCCTAGCACGAGATTTTACAATTTGAAAAGGGATTCATAAATTACGAAAGAAGAAAATGATTCTTATTTCTTGAAGGCAGTAAAGCTTGATATTGTTACAAAATTCCAAATCACTAACGCCAATCGCAGAGTTCAGGCACTTTTATTTCATATGAAACTATCCCAAATTACACAGCGCCAAAAGTATCCTATGCATGATTGCTAGTGATCTGTGTCGCTGTTGTGCAAAGTCTCATGGGTTATCGCAACGGTTATTCAGTATTATTTGTAATTGTGTGTGTTTTTTTTTTTGATGACAAAACATAACCAAAGTCTTCCTCCCCAGGATCAAACATAATAGAGTATAAGGAACTAGAAGAGAACGAGCTACAGGAAGAGCCTCGGGTGAGACTGAAGACAGAGTGGACGGAGCAGTTGACGTCTCGGTTGACGGTGGAGAAACTCCTTCCAGGGGACAGTGGGAACTATAGCTGTGTGCCGACCATGGCCGAAGCGGCTTCGGTTAACGTGCATGTTATAAACGGTGAGATTTCTGATTGAGTAACTTAACAAAGGTAATAAGGATTATTTTATGTTTCGCACCAAGAACAGAAACAGTACCTGATGACTAATATAGTTACAAGCCTAACCGTCTATCTAAGGGAACTTTAACGTATTTTTACGGAACGTTCGCTTTCCAATCTCAGTTTGAATTTGTCAAAAATACCTCTTATTTTTTTACATTTAACAAATTTTCGACTCTTTTCTGACTTTTTCTACTTCTTGCCGAGATGAGTTTGTGACTCCATTGGAACGTTTTGCTAAGTATGACAATTGGCCTGAAGATATAGCTGGCAAACCCAAATGTATCAAAAAGCCTGTATACATATTTCTTTATTTCTATCCATGTAATTATCTGACTGCAATAAGTCAAATGCAGATAGAAGAAATGAAAACCCATTATCACAGGTGAAACAATCGTTTCGAATGAAATAAATATCAGGAAATTATGGACGGTCAATATTTCTCAAACAGCTTTACTCTTAAGTACCAAATGAAGCTTTATTATACTTTATGGTGTACTAAAGTACACACTCCATGAGAATTTTCGATCCCCTCCATCAGATTTAATCTTTAAGTTGCCACTTACATCACCCTTGTTAAGATATGGGGTGACCTACATACCAGTAGCAGGGGTCATATGGAAGTACGCTTGATTGTGTTGTGTGAGAACTTAACTAAACTTAAACTTATTGCTATCTCTTACTAAGAGATGGAATAGGAAAGAGATAAGAGGTCATATTATAATCTGTCAAATGCAGCTTAATTTGAAATTTGAATTACATAACTTTACAGACAATGGAATATGGTGTTTCAAAACATTTTAAAGTTTGACGAAATCGTCACTATTTCTACCAAACACCATCCGAGTGTTAGTAATAGATATCAGTTAACAAATTATTCTCTAGTAAAAACATCGTGTATCAGAATAAACGGAGTACCTGAAAAGGGATCACTGTCTCATCAACACAAGCAACTTTTCTATGGGACAAACACTGAAATCGCGGTTAGTCCCATACTAAAAGTTGCTCATAATTATGAGTACAGTGGCCACTTTTGCATGCAAGCATGGAAGCGGTCAAGGTGATCACGCTTTTGTGAGACTTAATTCCACCCGTCTTTCGGTCGAAGTGATTATAAAGTTACAAAATGTAACAAACATATTTTTCAATATAAAATCTGATGACTAAACAAAATATTCTTTCTCAACAGGCGAGCATCCAGCAGCGATGCAGCACGGAAACGCAAACACAGCATCTCCCTGTGCATTGTCGGTTAATTTACTCATCTCATTATACTGCACGCTTGCTACTCTTTACACGAGCACTGTAGATGGATTCAGATGAAAATTACACAAGGTACAATGAAACAACATTATGTTCTGATGTTGTTATCTGTATAAATGAGTCTTTTTAAGTAGATTTTGGTAAGGGAGTTATTGTTACGGACGTGATTTTTTGTGTGATTGAAGTTTTAAGGAAGAATTGCTTTATCTGTTACACTGAAGTACGCCGCTATTTTATCTCATCTGATAGAAAACGATGATGTGGTCGACGTGTCGACGGAGCATGCTTGCCTAGAAGTAACCTATTCACTCTTTGCTTAAAGACACCAGGTTGTAGTTAGTTAAATTTTTTGCTCATAGCAAAAATTTTAACTAAAATAGTATTTGTTACTTCAGGCAAATTATGTAATCATAATTATCTTCTGTCATGTCTGTTTATGGTTTAGTAGAAAGTTTTATGCCCAAGGATTTTTACTGACCAAAAATGGTTTTGTAATCGATGTAATGTTTTAAAAGAAGCACATAATATATTGAATCAAGGTTCAAATTCAATTATAACATAAAAATCTAGCTTAAATGCCATGTCCTGTTAACGATCAAACAAGTGATTAAATTCGTTCCCATCTTGTAGGTACTTAAACGTGTCAGGAACGGTCCGATGAGTTTTAAATGTGTCAGGAACGGTCCAATGAGTTTTAAATGGAAGGATTTTAACAGACGAGTTGTAATGGGCGATCAAATATTCAAGTTACAAGATACCCTTCCCTTGCTCTTTGATTCGAAACCGTTAATTTTGATTTTGTCAATGGGATTTTTAGTTCAATGGACGTGTTCAGTGGTTAATTGGCATTACTTTTTGGATTTGTTTTGTTAAACAGGTATTAGTTAGATTTTATTGTTGGATGGGACAGTTTCTTGTTTTCCTATCGTTATGCCAAGATTACTAGAATTTGTAACGACGTTGTGGAACAGAAGCAGATTTGAAGGACAAATGTTTGATATACTAGGTTTTCAAGAGAGTGGTTGGGGCAATTCTGCTATTATCCAACATTTAATAAATGTCTTCAGTAACTAAACAGAGGGATCTCGATACACACTGTGTATATACAGATTGGCCACCATTGCCGAATTTCAGTCGAAAAGACTTTTTTGAATATTCATCATTGACAAAAAATGGATTAACATTTCGCTGTTTTTCTTATATATTCCATTTGGGTTTATTTAAATTTGAACTTTAACCACACATGTTTTTATAATTACTTACATTATTTTGAGATTCAAATGTTTTCACACACAGAAAAACCACGTCCGTAATTTATAAGAAAATCTTTTTCATTGAACTGTGTATAGAATAGCCTTCATGTTTATAAGATTTAGTCTTTTTTTTTTTTTTTTTTTTTTTTTTATTGGATGGGAAATCATCAAATGACCCCTCCCGCTCTGGGTGGAGCGGCAGGGAGTGTCAGACTTCTACTGACTAAAACCCACCCATGCTCCTCTCAGTGCCTTTACGTTCCAGGGCCACGGTAACTCTTTCGAACAAATCCGCAACCCTGGTAGGCTCTGGCCTTAACGGGCCCCGACCCATGCTGACGACTGCTGGCTTGGCGCGCGTAGAACACAGCGCGCCGTCAACCCGGGCCTGCTCTGATCGGACGGCGAGCTACCCATTGCTCGCCGTCCACAGGCATCAGTCACTGCGCCATGCTCAGGAGCATCAGTTCCTGGGCGGCGCAGTGGCTGACGTTCAACAGGAGGGGGTGAAATGGGGCCATTACTGGCACTCCATTTCAGCCCCCTCCGGAGCCCGTTGTAGAGGCTCTACTGCGGCTGTCGCAGTAGCAGCAGCCGCAGCGGAGCCGGCTTTGGCGGCGGAGGAAGCGGCGGCGGTGGCGGCGGTCGCGGCAGAGACGGCGGTGGCGGAGGGCTTTCTCCGGTTTCCGGCTTTGGTGGGTGGGGCGCAGGCCCTACCCCCAGCCCAGTGGTCGGCCGGCTTGCCAGCTGCCGCACAGACTGCGCAGTGCGGCGCGGCGTCGCAGGAGCCGGCCCTGTGACCGGGCTGACCGCAGCGGAAACATAGACCGCTGCGGTCCACCTCCGAGGTGCATTGTGCTCCCACATGGTGGCCCACTTGGCACCGGAAGCACCTCAGAGGTCGGGGTTCCAGCAGTTTGACCTGCGCGGAAACCCAACCCACCAAAAACCTTCGGCCCTCCGTGATGGTTTTGGCCGCCGACACGGGGCAGCTCACCACAATGGTGCGCGTGCCCGTGTTGTCAGGACGTAGGGTGCCCGCCTTCACCTCCTCTGCTGAGCACCCCCCTGTCCTAACGACGGCGGCCACCACCTCCGCCTCCGTGACGGAGTCGTCCAGGCCCAAGATGCGCATGTCGATGCGCTTGGTGGGCCTGGACACTCGGGCATCGTCCGCGCTTAGGGACGCCCTGAGCCTTTCGGCTAGAGCGTCCGCGGTTGGGCCGCTGGCTGCCCCGGGGATCTCCAGCATCCGGGCCCCAGTCATGGTGACCCGGAGCCGAAGGCCCCCCACGATGCCTAGCTCACCAAGGTTTATCGCCTCCTTCGCCTTGGTGAGCACGTCCGCGTACGTCACGCCCCTCTTCGCCGCGTCCGGCTGCAGTGTAACCACTACAGCCGCGGTTTTCGGGGGGCGCAGCGCAGCCGCGACGCTTCGCGCCTTCTGCCGCCGCTTCCTCTCCCGCCTCTTGGCCGCCCTGGCTGCCTTTCCCGCCTTCCTCTTCTCCCCGGCCACTTGCCATTCGGCTTGAGCCGGGGGAGGAGCTGAAGGCGAGGAAGCCGGGGGGAGCTGCTGCTCAGACGGCACAGGAGCCTTCGCCGTCCGCGCAGCAACCCCACCCTTCCTCTTCCTTCCCGGGGCCGGGTCCGGTTTTCCCGGCACCGGCTTCGCGGGTGCCGGCCCGGACCCTTTGTCCTGGCCGGACGACCCCGGTGTGGCAGCCACGGCGGCCGCGTACGACGCCGCCTTCCGGCCTGGAGCCTTCCCACTCGCCGCTAACGGGGGGCGCAGAACGATGCCCTCCAGGACGGAAAACCGCGCCTGGAAGGCTGCCATCTCCTGCCGCACGAGGTCCAGCACCTGGCTCTCCTGCGGCACGGGCTGGCTGTCCTTCTTGCGCCCCCCTTGCGGCGCCCCTTGTGGGCCGGCTCCCCGGAGCCTGGCCAGGTCTGCGCGGAGCCCCTCATTCTCCTTTCGGAGACGCTCCGTGGCGGCAGCCAAGCGGGCGACCTCCGCCCGCAGCTCGGACATCTCGTCCGGCGGAGGCCCACCCCTGGTAACCTCCGCTGCCGCCAGAATGGAGGCCATCGCCTCGCTTATGGCCTTGTTCTTAGAGGAAAGCTTCCTCTTCAAGGCCACATCGCGAAGCGCGGCCTCCACCACCTCCGCAAACCCGGCCCTCCGAACCCGCTCCTGTCCGGAGTCATCCGGCTCACCGCCGGAGGACTCCGAACCAGGAGCCCCGCGGCCGCCATCTCCGGGGGGTCCGCCAGCATTGGCTCTCTGGCCAGCCTCCTTGGAGGCAGGGACTCTGCCCTTGCCTCCGTCTCGGCCCTTACCCCGCCTACTGGTGGGGATCTTTCGGGCCGAGACCACCTCCTCGCTGCAGGACGACCCCCGGTCGTCCTCCGGTCTGGGCCGCTTCCGGAAGGACCTGGGGTCCTCTGCTGCAGTCCCTGCCCCCTCGGGTCCCGAGCCCGCCGAGCTGAAGGTCGCCAGGTCGTCAGAGTCCAACTCGGACTCCGACTCTACACCCACGCGACGCTCAAGCGAGCCCTCCTCCCAGAACAGCGCGCCTCTGCCCGCGCTATGCCCGGCCGACTCTTCGTCGGGTGGGCTAAAATTATACCCGATCATCTCCTCAAAAGAGGGTTGCGTGGATCGGGGGCCTCCTCGGCCCTTGTTGCCAATGGCAATCGGAAGATGGATAACATTGTTGCCCCCCCCAGAATACGAGGGGCTTGACGCACGAGGCGTGGCGGATTCCCGGACTGCTGCGCAGTCCGAACCGCCCTGGGGTATACTATCTCTTTCAATGTTATCCATAATTGTCCTTTTTAAGGGTGCGGTCCCTTTCTCCCCTTCTCTCTCAGTGCTTGCTCGCTGCCCTCACAGTCACGTCTGATGATCAGACGCGTACCAGAGAGCAGCGAGCAAGCCAATGAGACGCACACCGTCCGAGGACCCGAACACTGCTCAAGTCTCCGAACGGTGTGCCCCTCTTGTGTCTCTCTTGGTCTGGTCTCTCACTTGGGACCTTCCGGCATGAGTGGCTCTACCGGCAAAGCCCCCAAGATCATTGAGACACGCAAGCCCCACCACGACGACAACGTGGAGACACGGTTGGTGGGGACAATAAGATTTAGTCTAAGATACGAATATTGTAATAAATGTTATTGTTAATTTCATTTTATTGCCGGAATTATCTTGATGTAAGTATAGTTTCTTTATAAGAGACTTTACTAGGAGTGTGAAGAATTTACAGTTTTTTAAATGTAAGTATTTACTTTGTATTTCATCTTGCGAATTATACAAAAACTTTTACTAAAGTACGAAATTAATTATGGTTCTTCTGCAGCTGTTTTGTCGAAAACCCTGAAACAAAATTAATTATTACATTTTTTAATTTGATATTAAACAAGAAGAAATGTAATTTTTAAACCTATAACAATTCTTGCAACACATTGTTAGAAAATATTTTGTAACTCAGCTTATCTTTAATTTAATTTATAAAACTATTAAGTATTTAACAAAAAAATCTTTATACTACCCAATTTGGAACTGGAACACAATTCACCAGTAGTTTGCACCATCTTGAAAATTCTAATTAACACTTTGACCCAGCTTTACCTTCTATACTATTTTATTCAAGAAAAATGGCCTTCTAATTTCGGCAAAATGTATATAATCTAAATAATAATAAATAGGTATACCTTTGAGAAAAGTGTGGTATAATTTATAAGAGATAGCGATTGTAAAATAAAAATAGTAGAATTTTCAAATGTCAAGTGTAAATTATTTCAGATGTTTTTGCATTATTTTTAAGGCACAATAAAGGTTGCCGTACAATAATCATGTTTCATTTTCGAGTTCTTGAGTATAGCTTAAACCCGCTCTTGTTACTTGGGAATAAGGGTTTATTTACGTAAAATTTGTTACCATCAATTACCAACAATTTTGTGAACATGTATATTAAACACAGTATAAAAAAATAACATTTTTTTTTTGGCAGTCGTGTAAAGAATGCAAAAGAGAAGCATATTGATTGCATTCAGCATGACAGCTTCAATAATAAAGTTGTCGTTAAATTTCTGAAAAGGTCAGCAGGTAATATCAGGGGACCGTAAGTATGACGTGCCAATGCCATTATGATTTATTTGCAAGAAAGGGATGCTTTTTGTCTGTAAAGCTCCATCTCTGTCCTACACTGGAGCCATGATGGCTTAAACAAATCATAGTAAGTCTCCTGGTTTTATGCTTGATATAAACAAACATTGAAGAAAACGAAAAGTGAAAATCATAATAAAAATTTGCTCTTTTATTACTAGCAAATGTGGGCAAGGTCATTTAATGTCTTAACGATTATTATTATTCTATTCGTCTGAGTGGTTATTTCAAAAAAAACATTTTCTATTTTTGTCACAGCGAGAAAGTTTTTTAAGAAAACCTTTCATTAAATTACTTTTAGTTGCCAATCTCTTGCAGTTTAAGCCAGCAATTATACTTTTCCTTCAATTTCCCTTGCGAAATCTTTTTAGCAATTTAATTAAAGTTTTAGGTATTATTCAGCAGTCTTATTTTTATCACACAAAATTGATAAAAGGAAAATAATTAAAAAACATTGCATTAAATAGTTTTGTAAATCTGATTTGATTTCGTATTTATTTTTGAAATCCTAAAAGACTTGTAAATTTTATAGGAAATTAAAATATTTTTTGTTATATATAACCTTATATTGTTAGAATTATAACACAATATTTTATAGTTTCCAGGTATAATTAATGTTATATTTTATGGTTAGGTTATTGTAAATAATTAAATTTAAACAGATTCTTAAGTACACGATTGAAAATAAAATAGCACGGAATTATACTTGTATTGTTATTTTGTAGTTGTTTTTCTAGTCGAATGTTTATTAAAATAGGATAAAAAATAAATAAAGTGTAATATAAATTGTAAATAATTATTTGTAAATAGTAAAATAATTATTATTTATTACAAATATTTTATATATTGTTTTTATTTATTATAATAGTGCAATAACGTACGGTAGACAAATGTTGGGTAAAAGTTGGATTACTTTTCAGAAACAATTAACAAATCGTAGAAAACTGATAAATAAAATGATTATGTAACTAATTGTAAGGCAAACTTTGACAAATAAAGATAGAAACATTAAAATAGTGTTTTATTTGAAAAAAAAATGTTTCGTGCTACGAAAAAAAGCAAAAAAGATTAACAAAATATCCGTAGCTCCTTTTTATCATTATTGCAACGTTTACCGTCATATTAGAATCATCATCATCATTTCAGTCGAAACACCTACACAGATATATTCGATCCGGGCCTGGTTCTTGTCGGACGGCGAGCCACTCAAAGCTCGTCGTCCACTGGCCCGCGCTTACGGACGCCGGGAAAGCGGCTGGGGCGTGAGGTTTGCCTCTCGTTCATGCGGCCGCCTCCTCCTTTGCTAGCACTACCGCTTCGCAGAAAGAGCAATGCGCCCTGCCCATTGCCACTTAAGTCTGGCCTGGCAATTTTTCAGGCTATGACGGTTACCTCAATTCTTCTGTATATCTATTCATTTCTTATTTTATCTCAGAATACAATACCTACAATAATATTCAGAAAACCTAAAATATCTGAATACAACAAAACAAAACCAAAGAATGAAATCTCAAACGAAAAATAGGACTTATGATAGACTGTTACATAAATATGACGGCGACATATTCAGAAAAGATGAGGCAGTAAAAATGTATAATAAAGTTACATTTATGATCTTCCCTACTATTTTACTATTCTAGGAAACGGTACGTGCCTACTGAGATATTTTTATAGCTTGAATCATGGTGCCTGTCTGCATGAATAAGTTTTGGTTTGGTTTTACATAAGTGTAGTGTATCTGTCATAGTAAAAGCGCTTCAGGCCTGGGGCCAGTATACTATTGTAGTCTTTGCTTGGGGCTGGGGAGATTGATGGGGAGATTCTGTCATTGGTGGCTTGGCGAAAGCGATTGTCAATACGTCAAAAATGTATGGGATTGACAGACGCAATCGAAATGTTACGTGGTTAAATTCCTACATTTTGGCATTTCGACAGTCGCATTCGCTAATTGAATGGCACATTATCTAGGGCCTCTGTTCAGACTTACGCGGTTTTCGCAACTTAGAGCTAAAGCGAAATTTCACACGGTTTCGCGCGTTGTGCCGCCGGTTATTTTATATGGAGGGGCTAGTGAAATGTGCGAAACAGTTCCACCTAGATAGACAATATCTATGCGAGACAGGTTCCTTCACGGCGATTGCGGCAGCGGCGGCGGCGGCGGCGGCGGAGGCAGCGGCAGTGCGATTAGTAATCGTTTTACGAAGTTTCGCCGTAGAGCAAAATCTATAGTTGAAGAACTTTTTACCGGACTGCTCCAGAAAGAGGATTACGATCTTTGACGGTCTGATGCAAGTATGTTTTGTACATAATGAATGTGGGTTGGTATAGTTATTATGTGATTTTCTAAGAGACAGCACGGAGCTTGTAAGTTGGCGGTGTAATACACCGTGCCTCTACACTTAGAGGCACGGTGTATTACACCGCCAACGAACGCTTGAACGCTTTCTCTTATAAACCTATGCGGTATCATGTAACACTTTGCATGATACCGCATAGGTTTATAAGAGAAAGCGTTCGAAAAGTCCTAAACAACTGTCACGCCCACTCACGCTATTGGTGGTTGTTTTTTTTTCGCGTTTGTTTTCACTAGCAACACTATATCATTCGTTAAATCGACGAATACTTGACTGGTTAGTAATATTTTTAATGCGAAAACCACTACATGAACGAAAATAAAAAATACCTCTGTTGTTATGTGACGCGAGACGCCATATTATCACAACTCGCAACGCACTGTGCAGTTTGTGTGAGAAAAACCGGAGAGGGGTTGGATCTAGTATCGTTTGGCAGAAGTGGGAGGTAAAAAAGGATTAAATTGGTAGGGGTTGGGGATCCCCGATTATAACGCTACCACATGCATAATAAAAATTATGCATGCATATTTTTCGAGAAATTTACAAAATATGTTTCTAACCTCAAATGAGATTCAAATGAAAGAAAGAATGAGTTTTATTCTAACCTGAAAAGCGAAAACGAAACGTTAAAATGGGCGATTGATAACCAAATCTGTCACAATATATTTTGTCTGTAGTGAAAAATATCGTTCTAAATCAAAAACGGAACGTAAAAAAAGGATGCCAGTTGCGTCATATTAATTTTCAATTTTGTGTTATTTTTAGGATACGAAATACACCGTAGTTTTAATCGTAACCAAAACCATACATTCAGTTTAGAAAATAAATTTTTATAAAGCATTAATAAGCATGATCTCCCAATAGCACTGCAATTATTATGAAAACTCAAAACATTTCTGGAATCCCCTATCCAATATACACATTAAAATTATTTATTCAATCTCGTTTATTTGTAAAACGACAGCAATTAAACAGTTATGAAAACTTAAACTATGTTGTTATAAATTAGTGCAAAGCTGCATGAATTATCCCTAATTATTTTATTTAAACATCTTCTTATTTGCTAATTTAATTAATGAAATAATAATGAATTATGAAATGAAATAATAATTAAATAATTAATATGAAATGAAATAATAACAGCCACACGAGTCGATCTTTAAGGTTAAGCAACGCTTGCTGCGGTCGATCATTGGATATGTTGCAGCCAACTAGCTTAATCGGCCATTTTATTAAAAACCTAGCCTTTTAATTGAATAACGCTGATTAATCAGCGACATAAGTGACATGGGCAAGTCATTGAACGATATTGAACAAAAGATATCACTTAGGTCGCTGTAAAATCAGCGCATTCAAATGAAAAGACTAGGCCATCAATTAAACGGCTGATTAAGCCAATTGCCTGTGACAGATAGATGACCATCTGGACATACGAAGATTCCTCCATGACTCGGAAATCACTTTAAGCTGTTGGTTCCGTTTGTTATTTGTAGTTTTAACAGACGTTGCGTATAGTCAGACGCCAAGAACTCTGACACTAATCTTGCTACTCACTAGTTATTGAGTTATGGAGGTCAGATAACGCTTTGTATGATAAGTCCCTTAGATGGGAAGCCAAACCCAACACTGCTGGAAACGGGCTTGGCTAGCATACAATACAATCATCAATTCTTTTCACTCAAAACAAAATCTTTACTTTTTAACAGTCGTTGCGTATAGTCAGACGCCAAGAACTCTGACACTAGTCTTGCTACTCACTAGTTAGGTACTGAGTTGTGGAGGTCAGATAACGCTTTGTGTGATAAGTCCCTTAGACTGGAAGCCCAACCCAACACTGCTGGAAACGGGCTTGGCTAGCATTACTGCTACAATACAATCATCAATTCTTTTCACTCAATAGAAAATCTTTGCTTGCGAACCATGTCACGGAGTACATTATGCAACAGTCAGCCATCACATGAAGCATATTAAATAAACAAAATATTATACAGCGCGTGTGACATATCCCTTTGTATGGCTTCACCAATTTCAGTTATTGCATCTGTCTCATGCATGTTGGATAAGGCTGGCAAAATGCAATTATTTCGTTCTGTTTTGCCTAGCGTTAGAATTTTATTTTGATGAATTTTCATGTTTCAATGAGATTTTAATGATGTTTATTTTAGTGTTAACTGTTAGTATTTAATGGAACTGCCGTAAATTTGAACAAGTAAACGATTCAAAGCTTTATTATAAACTAACTTTTGTTAGCGGCTTTGCTCTCAAAATGCTACCTGTATAAAAGGATTCTATGTCCTTTTCTGAGTCTTAGTCTAGTTGGGTGCAAAACGCTCAAGACCGATCGATGTGTCGTCATTTGGGAGAGGTCTAAGTCTAGCAGTGGACGTATTTCTGCTGAAATTATGATAATGATACTCGGTGCTTTCAATACGGGACCACCACGACAGACGGACAACGAATATTGATCCAATAAGGGTTCCGTTTTTTCCTTTTGAGGTACGGAACCCTAAAAACGAGTAAAAAATATCCATGTCAGTCTTTTAAAGTTCTAAAAACATCATCACACCTGCCAATAAAAACAGTTGACTTCAATCTAAAGCACAGTAACTGGCAACCAATTAAAACCAATAACCAGAGTAAACGCGTCCATACATCGAGAAGAGCGCAAAATTGATGTAGAAATGTCGTAATAATGTCGAGCGAAGGTAACATCAGCATTCATTCCTCATCAATTATGGAGGGGCACAATCAAAGCATTCAGTGCGAGGGCTCTGTAGTGAGGAAATTGACGATAAAGCTGGTACAGGTATTTTTGACGATGAACCGACAGTTGAGGAAGGTTTAGTTTGATGTTTGAGAATGAAGTTTATTGTGGTTTGGCTTTTGACTAGGTTGTTTTGCAATTACCTTAAGAGTGATTCATGAAATAACATAAAATTTACAGGGTTATGATCATCATCATTGCAGCTGAAAGATGTCCACTGCTGGATATAGACCTCTCTCAAGAGTCTCCGCTCGACCGGTCTTGTGCGTCTTGCCGGATTCCGCGGCTTTCACCAGATCATCGTGTCCTCCCAATGCTGCTCTTCCACTCCACCAAACATGCCACTCAACTTTGAATATTCTTCGGGCTACGTCGGCAACCTTAGTTCTTCTGAGATTATTCTCTGCATCACCCAAAGGTTGACTGGTAGAGAATGCCTATGGCATTAAGTCCGCCTCTGTACATTTGTGTGCGTGAAGTAATAAATAAAGAAATAAATAAATAAATATCTTCATTTCTGAGACAATAATGCAATTAAATTCCAAAAATTGCCCTCAGCGAGTAAAAGTACTCGCTATTAGGAACCATTTTCACTATTTAACCAACTCTAGAATATGAAATAAAAATCATTACAGAAAATTTGTCGAGGACGTATGCATTAAATTAATAATGTAAGTACTGAAACTGCGCGGCCCGCGCGCTGCACATACATCCTCCCGCCCGCTGACCCGCTCAGTTCGTTTTTGATTGCCAGAGGCTGAATACGAATCATGGAGTGGACAGATGAAATTTTTTTACGATTAATCATAACGAAAATAAAAGGTTTCCCGTTTTGTGGGATTCGAAAGATCCATTTAACTATAGAAAGAATTTAAAAAATGATGCATGGAAAGAAATTGCTGCTATAATGGGAAGCGATGCAAAAAGCAAGCGCAAAGTGTGCAAGTCTTGCGTGAGTTGCGCTAAGGAGGCGCACCAAACAATTGCAGTAACTGCACGCCTGCAGTGCACGAGCAGCTTGCGAGCGGTACGCGAGCGGCGCATTCGCCAGATCTGAACACACCCTAAGGTAGGTATTTATCCCTCAATAAGAATTGCTTAACCATTTGTATGTTTTTATTGCATTATTTTTCTTGCAAAAACATAACGTGATGCTATGAACAATTCAAAATGACGATAGAACAGCCGTGCCTATCAGATGCAGACTCTAACCACTTCAAATTCTCGTAGTCACCCTCAAATCAGACCACTGTAGCTGTATCACGAAACACATGGTTCAGAAGTACAATACGTCTAAAGTTGACAAAAAACAGAAGGCCCGTTTTGACAGCAGGATACAACATAACTTTACTAATAAGTATGAAAATAAGTATGAGTATATCCTGCTGTCAAAATGGGCCTTTTATTTTTTGACATCATTATCATCATATCAGCCGAAAGACGTCCACTGCTGGACATAGGCCTCCCCCAAGTGTCGCCACAACAACCAGTCCTGTGCGTCTCGTAGCCATCGGTTACCCGCGACCCTCACCAGGTCATCGGTCCACCTTGTGGGAAGCCTTCCAACGCGTCTTCCGGTACGCGGTCGCCACTCCAAAACTTTTCGGCCCCATCGACCATCTGTTCTGCGAGCAATGTGCCCTGCCCACTGCCACTTCAATTTGGCGATCTTTCGGGCTATGTCGGTAAAAATTCGCTACAAATAACGTTTTTTTCTAAATTCAAAATATTTCATTTTCTGCATGACGTTTCGATATTGTTTGCCAATTTCAAGCATTTTAGACGTGACAATTGATATTGCTGATACAGCACTGTTACTTTGGCAGTCGTGAAAAGGATCTTTTTTTTATTATCTATTATTTTTTTTTATTTATGAATGGGCTAGCTCTTGACCTCGATCACGCCTGATGGAAAGCGATAGATGAGACTCACCAGACTTGCTTATTAGAGCCAATTCTACTATTTTTAAACAAGGTTCGCATTCGCATCTTTCATTGCTAAAAAAATATTAAAATTGGCCCTCTGAACGTCATAATATTTTAGGAAACCACTCAAATTCAGCGCTTCTTTGAGGGTCCCTAATTCCCCATGGCCTGGAATCATGGAACCTTTTTATAACAGCCACGAAGCGCAGCTTTCGACAAATCTTTGATGTGACCGTTGTTATCATCTAAAGTGTTATACTAATTTTGTCCTTACTAACATAGTTAAAGTTTCTACAAATAATTAAAGAGAACCTGATGAGTTTATTATTTATGTGCATGTTTGATTGATTAAAACAATATCCAAAATGCAGACAAAACAGTAATTCTATCTACGAAACCTTGCCCAATGATATTTCTGCACCACTTCTACCCAATATCACATCCGTCAATATTGCGTCGAACTGCCTTTAATGCGGTAACGGGTCTCCGCATTCAATGCTAATGTAAATCTAGGAATAGTACTGTCTGAGTGGCAAGTGGCAAGCGTGGGCCATTAGGGGATATAAGGGTCTGACGGGTGTAACATTATGCTTATGTTTCTGAATGCGTAGGCAGAAGCGTACAGAATGGTACTCCCATGTGTGGTTCGTTAATTATGTAATAAGCCCCCTGCAATTACGGCAGATATTGAGTGAAAAAATTTAGTTAAGAAAATTTGAGCATAAGTTTAAAGTTACGATTGATAGACACAATCTTCTTCGTGTGGGTAGTAAGGTCTAACGACCCCACACACCCAGGTGTCAGAGTTTCTAAACCGCCTCAAGAGCCTCTGACATGGTTTGTCGACCGCCATTTGGCGGTCGGAACCACCGATAGATACAATGAAAAATTATAAGACAACATAAGAGCTGACTAATTGGCAAACGGCGAAACGAGATTTATGAAAGATTTCGGCGATGGAGCCAATCTCAACGGAGACTAGCATTATAGTGCAGAAGGGTGTGCGCAAACACAGGTGCGCTCCCTCTTCCATCACTCTCATATTCCGATGGGACGGCAACCCGACACGACCGGAGAGAGATCTGGCGCCTGGATGTCACACCACCAAGAACTGCCATATTAAATAACAATGCTGATTCTTCTTTTCGGCCTTGTCCCTCTCCCAATAGGGCAAAGGCCTTGCGGAATTTGTACGAAAGAGTCACTGCGGTCCTGGAACGCAAAGGGCATTAGGAAGAACACAGACGGGTTTTAGTCACGAAGAGTGTGACACTCCCTCCCGCTGCGCGCTTGCTCTGCTGTCGATAGTCGTCAAGGTCATTGCGTCATCGTAGCTTAGGTCTGCCGTAAGGTCGATGGAAATACTATCCTGACCATACCTCAATTTGTCTCATAAACTCCCAAATTATACATCACAACTGCAACTTCCATCTCTAAATACCCAACATAACGAATTCATCGTTCCACATAAACATACCATTAATACACATGCCCGTACAGGATTGCAGAACTAATATATTTATGAGTATGCTAAACGAGGCATTATTGAGAACTACCATAGTAATACGCAATAGTATGTATGTATGTACAGCCACTAATCTTTGTGCGATGTTACTAATGAATATATATTGCCTCTTCAACAGAGCAGTGAAACATATCGTGGTTCGTTTTAAGCATTTGCTTGAGTGTGTTATCGGTGTAGTAATGTAGGTACTCTCTGTACCTATATTTTGAAAGACTTTTCTGGGGAAATACTACAAAACTATTTTTGAATCAGTTATGCTGCTAGTCTCCTAAACACGTTTCCGGATGACAGCGATGTGGAGAAGTTATTCGACGCCCAAGTGTGAATTTATTGCTATGCAATTGTTTTTAATTACGTAGTTAGGCATTATAAATTATTTTACAGAAATGTAAAACAGTATTTTTGAACCTATTTCTGCCTTTAATATCTCGACTAGCACTAGCTAATTCTGTTTTTTCCACAACATTTTTTGTTGCACGGTACTTGAAGCGAGAACTTTCTTAAATATGCGACACCTGGTAAAAAGCTCAAAAACATGGACAGAACACATACACAGCATGGCTTATGGGGCTGAAAGATTTTGAAGTGGATACCAAGTACAGGAAGATGTAAATCTGGGACCGTCACACTTTTCGGCTGACATGATGATGGTAATGATTTCCATATGTCGCAGCCAACTAGCTTAATCAGCCGTTTCATTAAAAGCCTTTTTATTGAACTGCGCTGTTTTATCAGCGACTTATGTGACATGGGCAAGTCATTAAACGATATTGAACAGAAGATGTCACTTATGTCGCTGAAACTTCTGGGCATTTAAATGAAAAGCCTAGGCCATCAATTAAACGGCTGATTAAGCTAATTGGCTGCGACACATACATTGACATTTAAATCTGGGTCCAACAAGGAACTAATAATGCCTGAAATTACTATCAAATAACTTTCACAGATTATAATACATCCGTGTTCTTAATTACAATTTCCTCTCCACGTGACCATTGAGCACCAAAAGGCAATAGGTATTCGAATAAATGATCTCTAAAGACCGCTTCACACAAAGAACGGAAACCTTCAATCGCGCAATCACTTCACCGCAGCTCTTCAAATTCCAAATAACACCTTTAATATTGAAATACATAAATAAAAGGCATTCGACTTTTTAATTCCGCCAGATTCTCGAGAATTCGAGGGTCGAGTGCTGACAAAAATTTTAATATTGACAAAACGTCTTTTATATCGCACCAATTTAGAAAAGTAATTTTTCCCTTTTGTGAAATTCTTCCTTTTGTAACGTACCCATTGTGAGATTGGTCTTCGTTCCTCCTTATATTGAATAAGTGTGGGTATTATGAGGATTTCTGCCTTGTTTACTGACAAATATTCGTTTTTTTTCGGTGTCATGATAGGTATTTATGTTTTTTTGGCAGATACGTCTTTATTTTCAGTTTCTTGTTGGTACCTATAAAAAAAAAATTATGATGTTTTTGTTGGTGTTGTTTCTTTGACCCAGGGATTAATTTTAGTTAGGACTGCAAAATATTTTTTTAGTTTATACAAAGCCAGCTAAGACTGCGGATTCACCCACGTAAAAATAAAAAAAATGTCCAACGAAAAAGTATTAGCGGAATATGTATCTCACTTTAACATTATTTTTATGATCTGCCCGTCTTCTAAATTTTAAACAAATTCCTCCAGCTGTAAAGGTGTGATTCATTCATAAAAACAAAATCAATTGAGCATACAATCGCACAGTCCTAACATTTATAATAGTTCTAGAATATAAAGTAACCTGCCAGGGTTGCGGATTTTATTCGAAAGAGTCACCGCGGCCCTGGAACGCAAACGTCACTAGGAGGAGCACGTATGGGTTTAGTCAGTAAGAGTCTGACACTCTCTCCCGCTCCACCCAGAGAAAAAGGGGTCATTTGATTATTACCCATCCATAAAAAAAAATAAAAAATAATAAAGGTTAAGAAATAAGTCGCATTGCTAGACACCTCTTAGGTATTAATATTCAAAAACAAAAACCACCCAATGTCCAATAAAAAATCTTAAATCTGCTACATAGAATCCTTCGAAACAAAATCTGTGTATAACATTTAAAATATACCAACCAGAAAAACGTAAATTTAAAAGCCTCGAATATTTTTAACAAAATATTACCCACATTAAAAACCAGTCTAACCAAAAAATATGTCCAAATGTTAATGTTAGCTCTTCATAAACCATTCCAACGAATGGTTTAACGCGTGGCGAGCGAAGTAATAGCTGTTATTAGAGCACAGGTGGCCGGTGTTACGCATCCACGAAGGATAATCCGTTTTTACGGCTCCCATGGCGCGTGTAGGGTTATCTAAGTTTAAACTGTAAACCAAAACGGATTAAAAGCATTCGTCCACTACTTCGATCTGAAAATTTTCAGTCTAATGGTAATCGTTATACCTACGGAGTTTAGTTTACTTGCTTTTAATAACGTTTTTTTATTAGGGTGGGATTTTTTACACCGCCGATCCGTGTAAAAAATCCCACCCTGATATTTATATTTTAGTCGGGAGCCTTCCGTTTTGCCGAAAAGATTTTGACAAAATTTCACTACCCAAACAATTTTAGCAACATTTTTTTATACCAATGCAATATTTGGAATGATTTTAGTACGCACTTTTTCATTTGGTTAAATTTTGACTCGGCAGAATATACCAAAGATAATGTCATTATGGCATATAGTCTATAATCAAATGATTTATAACAGCAAACAATCTTAAATGATTTCGCATGACAAAAAAAGGTTAATTATTTTAAAAAAATGTTTAGGTTAGGTTAGAACTGTGACCTCCTACGCACGAGCCGAGCGAGCGAAGCGAGCGGTGCCGCGGCAGCGGCCGGCGAGTGCCAGAAACGACTAGATTATAAAGAAAGAAATATGTAATAAAAAAAAACCTAGAAAAAGGCTACCCGAAACTAAACTATTATAGTTAGACGTTTTGCGTAAAATGTGTTATTCCAACTGAAATATTTGACTACATAAAAATTGGTAAAAGTATTAGTTGGTAAACAAGTTATTGTTTTAAAGTTCTCTTGCCAAACATTAGGATTGCGTTACCATTATTTGTGAAGAGATTTTTTGCTAAGTAATAATTTGGCAAATGAAATTATGCGGAAAATTGTTTGGGAGTGATAATTTTGTCAATTTCTTTTCGATGAAACATAGGTAACCCATTTTAGTCAAAAAGAATCTGACACTCTCGTCCGCTCCGAATGGAGCGGAAAGAGTCATTTAATGATGATTACAAGCAAAAATTATTCTCAAAACGGCCTTTTTATTCGCTTATCCCCATAAAACCCATGGGAATAAGAAATAATAAAATCAACGTTATGGCACTGATTTGTTATCATATTTTGAATTACATAATATTACATTTCGTGGTGGTGTTGCTTGCAAAAGACATTTAAGAGACAGTAATTGAATGTGTCAAATCCAGTAGGTAAGAGTATGTTCTAGATTGGTGGCCTGTGTATTGTGTAATTTGGACTGTCAATGCTATAAATAAGCGGTTTGTTATTTCATTTAAGTTTAAAAAATAACTTAACACTTTATCTTGTATAACAACTAATAAATAAATATTATATTTTATTTATTTTATAATAAATAAATATTTTAAAATAAACTGTGTACAATAGTGATGGTACAAGAAGGCTCATTTTAACGACTATTATAATATCTTTAATTGTTGTTTCTAAAAATTTAAATACAGAGGAGATTTCTTTCTCAGGAATTTCAATATTACACAAAGCCTTTTTTATGTATGGGAAATCGTCAAATGAATCCTTCCGCTCTGGGTTGAGGGGGAGTTAGTGTCAGACTCTTATTGTCTAAAACCCATCCGTGATCTTCCTAGTGCCCTTTGCGTTCCAGGGCCGCGATGACTCAAAATCCGCAACTACACATAGCCTTAAATCGCAACTAAAAAGAAAATGTTTTTTTTTTAATAAACACTTTTTCAATAACTATATCGTTACCAGAATTAAAAAATATATATTTTTGGTATTAATAGACAGTTCAATTCATCATGATCATCATCTTTTCAGTCGAATGACATCCACTGATCGCCAGAAACCTTACCAAAACGATGACATATCGACCAAGAAGCACAGTCTCACATCCTGCGCACATTGCTGCACATTATGCTTGTTATTTGTTGGTATAGCACTGCCAGCCCTATTGATTTTTGGATGCATGAAGTAGCTTCCTCGCGCCGAGCGGTGGGTTCTGTAGAGTAACTGAACCGAGCGCTCGGCGCATCCTGGACAGTCTCACCTAACACCTTATAAGACTGGCCAATCCTTACCTTACGGTGATAGGGCTAACGCCTGCCTGGTTCGCGACCAGCCTCCCACCGGAGCCCGCCGTCAAGCAGCCTGCTGCGTTTTGTCGACCCGGGGGGGAGGGGGTAACAAGTGCCTCAAGGAATCGTCTAGGTACGTTCGCTCCATCATTAACTTCATCTATCACTTTCCATCAGGCGTGATCGAAGTCAAGAGCTAGCCCGTTTGTCAATAAAAAAATTAAAAAATATTATAGAGGCCCATTATACCTTTTCTACTTCAAAGGGATCAAAATCTCAAGTTGATTTTACGTTTATAATACCATTATTACCTGATTTAATAATGTCTAAATATATCTTATTTATCATTTGAAGTATTATTGAAAGAGCACGGATTGTTAATGAGGACTTATGAATTTCGCTTGAGATTTATTGATCTTTTGCTGGTTCTTTATTTTCATAACTCTTCTTCTTCGTGTGAGTAGTAAGGTCTAACGACCCCACACACCCTTTTTTTTTAAGGATGGGATATCATCAAATGACTTCTTCCGCTCTGGGTGGAGTGTAAGGGAGTGTCAGACTCTTACTGACTAAAACCCATTCGTGCTCCTCGTAGTGCTCTTTGCTTTCCAGGGCCGCGGTTACTCTTTCGAACAAAATCCGCAACCCTAGCAGGAGCTAACAGCCCTAATCTTAATATTTCGTTCCTGCTAATTTCCCTCTGCTTTTACTACCCATTACAACCCAACTAACGATTTGATTGATTCCAGACAAGCCTGTTTGATATTTATTCACTCAAATGAACTCACTACAAAGGCTATTGTGTTACTGGGTCAAGACTGAATTTTAGGCTGCGTTCACACAAATGACAATCTGTGTAAACGCAGCATAAAACTACCGGCTGTGTGTATGAAAAACGATTGAACTTAAAATATTTTGATGTAAACGTCTCTAGATTTTATTTTTAGAAGAATATTTCATAACAATTCAAACAACATATCTTTTCCAAAGCTCCCGTAAAAAACTTTAAGAGACATCGTCGATCTAATCAATGACGATCGATTTTTTTTCGTTCCAGAAGGTTTTTTTTTTTTTTTTATTAGTGATGGGTTTGCTCTTGACTCTAGTCAATGTCAGATATGACAGAGACAAAGTCTACGATGGAGCGAGCTTACCCAGAAGGAGCCTGTTCACTCTAACTTTGAAGAGATTAGGGCTGTAAGCTTTTGGAAACACAGACGCAGGCAGAGAGTTCCACTCCTTTGCTGTGCGCATTATAAAAGAGGTCCTCCCACAGCTGTGATGTTTCGCGCAAAATGGCCGCCACTGTACTGTACATACAGCTCCATATTGACTTCTCAAATTTTACGTCATACAAGTCGATCTTTAGCCTTCCAAAGCAGTGTGACATGTAACTAGTAATATTCTGTAGAAACTCCTCATTTTTTTATTCTTGTTAAGTATATGCAATCTCAGTTAACACCCAGTCAGTCAGTCTCAGTTAATGGGTTGTAGAAGTTGCCAAGAAGTACCGTGTTACCCAGCCAATGGGTTGTGGAGGTCTGGTAGACAGCCGCTCCACGTAAAATACTGGTATTCAGCTGAATCTGGCTTGACTGGAAGCCAACCCAAATCAGGCTGGGGAAAGGCTAGGCACTTGATGATAGTTTTACAATCTCACCTGATGAAAAGCGATGACATGGTTGACGTTGGAGCTCGCTTATCTAGGAGTAACCTACTGACTCTTGAATTTAAAGTCCCCAAGTTGTAGCTATCAGGAAAGACACTCAGGCAGGGAATTCTACTCCACGCACCAAACATTTTGGGAACACATTCATTGTGCGTACAGCTAGTACGCATAATGAATGTGTTCCCAAAACATTTTGTGCGTGTGGGTGGGATGTCCACCATGTACCGGTGGCGCATTGTCGTACATCTTGTGGCTGATAATGGAACGGGCTAGGCGGAATCAAACTATGCAATTCCGTCCCACACTCCCCAAAATGAACCGATCAACTCGGCGTCGATGCTCAAGACAAGCTTCGAATCGACAAGCCTATCATCATAATATTAATATTATCTTTCGCACAATACTTGACAGACTAACACCTCTGCTACTAAATTCGGTCATTTAATTTTGGGTACCCACATTTCAGACCGCAATTAGTTACTCCAAATATATTATTTGAAATGAATGTCTGACATCACTAAACCGTTAATTGGTTACAAAATGTCGATATCTAATTCAATCACAATATTGGTTTTCCGCAAGAATTTGAAATTGGATGGGATCAATTTTGATTGAAATGGTCACAATCAAATGGTAAACTGTTAAATTAGTTGTGTTTAAGATTTCATGTGTACCAAATAGGGTTCGATAATGGAACCATAAAACTAACCCTCCACTCAGTCAGTGAGATGTTTCTCTTAAATTCTAATAGAAAGAAAGAAAGAAAAGAAAGAAAACACGTTTATTCTGCCACATATGACGCACAATTCCACAAAATTAAATTAAAACAACTTATCAACTACAACTTATTAATAAAAAAACCCTGTTGCACTGTCCTGCGCTGTCAGGACCGGACATAACTAAATCGAGTCTCTGGTCACACCATAGACAAAACAGATAGTAGATAGACAATTTAAATGTTCACAGAATGTGTATTACTATTGCCGCTATAACAACAAATATAAAAATTAAAAGGACCCCTAACAAGAGACGACATTTTTTCGTTTTACGGTACGGAACCCTTCGTATGCGAGTCTAGCTCGCACTTGACCGATTACAATTGGTCACTACGACATGAACAAACATGAATTCGGTATAATTGTGTGTGTGTGAAAACCCCCTACAATATTTTAATCTAAACAATAATTACTATTGTTATTTCAGCATGTTCTATCTATACAATAATAATATCAACCAAAAGACATTGTCCTTTCCACAAATTAATAAAAATAATTATGCCTTTAAAATATTGAACGCGTTTAACCAAAAAATAATTATCATTCATAATCTTTTAATTATAATAATGAGTCAGTACAAAGGGCTCTTATCTCTCATATTAAAAATGAATGGGTTTGCAAAACATGTAATTTAGCTAATAAGGCTTGGTCTGACTGCAACGACAGCGGGGAGGTCAGGGGTCAAAATTACCTCATCTTTTATGCAATGTCATTTGTAAATTGGACTCTTAAAAAATGTTGACGTTATAATATTGTTTAGTTGACTTTTATATTTTGTATTTTTTTTTGTTTTCAACATTATTTTCTTCTTCAGAAAATTCAATTTCTCAATTAATGAGTTTGCAAAATATGTAATTAGGCAAGGTCTGACTGCAGCGGCAGCGGATGTCCGGGGTCAAAATTACCTCATTTTTATGCAATGTCATTTGTAATTTTGGACTCTCCCAGCCATTTTAATGCGATAGACAAGGTGAAGGTCTGCCCTGCTTGGGCGTAGCACCACCGTGTCCTCGTCGAGACGATCGGCAGCAGTGATCTCTCGCTTCTAACGCTGGTTCAATTCATGGATCGGAGCGTGGAGGCATGGAAAGCAGTCACCTCCTTCTACGAAGCACTAATGCTCGTGAAGAAGGAGGTGGAACGCGTGAGGGAAATACCAACCTCACGCCCCAACCGCCGCCGCCCCAGATGAAGACGCGGGCCTACGGACTTGAGACTCTCAGGTCCGTAGGCCCGCGTCTTCATCTGGCAAGCCACCCAACGCTCTCAGGCTGAGAGCGTTGGGTGGCTTGCCGTTTGATCAAAGCCAGGCCCGGGTCGACGGCTTGTTGTATTCGATGCACGCTTCAAAGAGATGTCAGCATAGTAGACGGGGCCCGTTAGGGTCAGAGCCTGCCAGGGTTGCGAAATTTGTTCGAAAGAGTCACCGCGGCTATGGAACGTAAATGGCTTAATGGGGAACATGGATATTATGGGTTTTAGTCAGTAAAAGTCGGACAATTCCTCCCACTCCACCCAGAGCGAAAGGAGTCATATAATGATTTGTTAACGATAAAAAAATACATTTTAATGTTGCCTCTATTATGACATCGCTCATTGACTTTTCTATTTCTTTTTTGTTGGCAACAATATTTTCTTTTCCCAGTAAATTCAATATGTCTGCTGACTGGGACTTTTGTTGAGAATATGCTGATTGGAGTAATTATTGTTATTGCAATATTTGAAGCCATAGCAATAACAATCAATTTCAAGAAATTTTTATTGCATAAAGAATTTCGTAAAATTGAGGAATACCATTCCAAAACAGCGGCCCGTAAAAGATTAACTCCTTTCGTTTATTCGTTGTAAATTTCCCTTTTTAATATATACTTACAGGTTTTATGGTTTTACGTAATATCTTTGTACTCTAAGAGCGGATTTCACCAATGAAACTGAACGCGATCAGTACATCTAAATTGCGTTCAAGAGCTGTCAGCCTCAATATTCCATAGAAAAATAGTGACACTGACAGCTCATAAACGTGGTTTACACGCTGATCGCGATCAGTTTGGCTTGGTGAAAATGGCCCTAAATCATCATGACGTACTATAAAACAGTACCTACGTAACTTTTGAGACCTGGTGAGGGTCGCGGGTAACCGATGGATGCGAGACGCACAGGACCGGTTGTTGTGGCGACACTTGGGGGAGGCCTATGCCCAGCAGTGGACGTCTTTCGGCTGATATGATAATGATGATGATGACGTAACTTTTGAAACAATTATTGTGTTTTTGTAACTGGTATTCAGCTGAATCCGGTTTGACTGGGAGCCGACCCCAATATAGTTGGGAAAAGGCTAGGCAGATGATGATTGTGTTTTTTTAACTTTATGCACAAGTAAAACAAGTTCAGAATTGTCTAAACGCCTAGGCATTTTCTACCAGTCAAACTTAAGATGTTTTTTTTTTATCTATGGGTAGATAATCATCAAATGACTTCTTCCGCTGTAGGTGGAGCGGAATAATGTCAGACTTTTACTGACTGACACCCATCCATGTTCCTGCTCAAGCCCTTTGCTTTCCAGGGCCGCGGTGACCCTTTCGAACAAATTCTGCAACAACTTGCAAAACCACGCAACAACCCGCACGGAACAAATATTTGTATGGCCTACAGATAGTTGTTCCGGGTCTGGCTGTTTGTGTATGTGAGTTTATATGTTTGTAAACGCACCCACGATACAGGAGAAATTCCTAGTGTGGGGCAACGTTTTTTTTAAAAAAAAAAAAAAAAAAAAAAACTTATGATGGTGAAAGTGTGGTTTTTAAATCAGTATTGATAATTATCATTACTTCCCTTAACAACCCACAAGTTTTCAATCGCCCCGCCCTTGCTCAGTCCACAACCTTACTTCGCCTTTTATTTTATTTATTCCCAACAAAGAGTTCTTGATATCTCACTGTAATTGTGAAACAGACTGATACCTACATAAATATAAAAAATAATACTGAAAATAATAACTTCATTATTTACTTCAAGGAACGCGAAGCTGTTCATTAAAATCTGTGTTTCGACGTTAAGGCGTATTTATTTTGTTATTGTAAGAGTCTTATGATAGGTTGAGTTATGTTGAAGCAACGCTTGCTGAGATCAGAGGGTCAATTCCACTAATTTTTATGCAACGTTGGCATTCACATCTCAGTCCCAAATTGACAAATACCTCTCTAATCCTCACATTTTGACAGTTTCCCAATTCTACTCATTTTTAAGTAGTGACTGAGACAATCGTTGCTTAAAGTTGAAATGGCTCTTTTTTTGATAGATAGATAATCATCAAATGTCTCCTTTCACCCTAGGCGGAGATTTCTGACTCTTACTGTCCAAAAACCATCCATGTTCCACCTTTTGCTCTTTGCGTTCTAGTGGTGCGGTTCTGTAAAAATGTCGAAGTGAACACTTGAGCGGGGTGCGCGACGGGCGAGTTGTCAAACCATACAAATAATATAGAATGACAGCTCACTTGTCGTTCACTCTGCTTAGGTGTACACCGTGAGATGTCGACAGAATCGACCGGCTGTTAACATTTAGAAGTGAACACTTGGGCGGGGTGCACGACGGGCGAGTTGTCAAACCATACAAATAAGATGCAATGACAGCTTTACTATCGTTAACTCCGCCTAGGTGTACACCGTGATATGTCGACAGAATCGACCAGCTGAGCCGCGGTGACTCTATCGAACAAATTCCGCAACCCTGGCAAGAATTGGCCCTGTGTCTGTAGATGAGTGACTATCCATTACTGATGTGGAAAGCACGTAAAGCTGTTGGGCCCAGTGTCATTTGTGAGGTAGATCATTGTAGATAGTCGTTACGGGTAGTACCCAGAAAATCTGACAAGTTTTGCCCGGGAGATCATGTTTCCCATTAACTTGGATGTGGAGGGCAGATAGGCAGTTGCTTAATAAAAAATACTGGTATTCGGTATGTCTGACTAACTGACTCTATGCCTGAATCTAATGGGCCGATTCAGATAAAAAGTACATAATATGGTAGATGACTAAAAATCCTTCTAATTCGTCCATTAGATAGATTTCCAAAAAAATAGGACTATTTTTTTTATTTTTTCACGTTAACAAAAAAAATTGACGATACAGTGTGTTGAAAACTCGTTTGCCGTCAGATTTCAGTACGCTTTTCAATGGTGTCCAACATTTTTCGGTAGTCTAACTGACGGATTAAAAAGAATCATATATATTTTTAATCAGTAATCATCCCTATTATGAACTGGCATAATAATTCTGATCTTTTGTGACCCAAAAACGGACGCAATTTGTTTTTAGTATTAGGTCTGTGAACAATAATTATTTCTCATTCACAGAGAGACAAACTTACAAACTAATAACTCCATCAAACCCAAAACTTGTAACCCCAGAGTTTTAATATTTTTAATTTCAAAAACGTTCCTAATTGCCATGTCAGTCGACGGCCGGGTTTGGGCAAACATCGTAAACGTCCCCCTCGAGTAGACTGGGCCCGTTTTATTTAATTAAGTGGGTACCACAGCGGTAATATTTCATTGGCTAACCCGTTTTTTCTGGAGAAGTAGCCATGTATAATATTTGTCCTGTACTCTGGCTTTGAGGTCGTTTAATTAGTTAATGTGTGGTTTGAGTTTGACGGAGTTTTCTTTAAGTTGAGTGGAGGTCTGTGTAGTCTCACTTTAAAGTTAAATTATATTTACTCTGTAAGTTTTTCTTTTGTCTGAGATAGAATGCGTTATCTTATACTGGGCGTTACAGGATCACAGGAACGCTACTGATGACAAAAAAAATCGTAGCCTAGCCCAACTCGTTATAGATTAAGATTGCCATTGACACACTTATAAGATCCCGTGAATGTTGTGCAATTGCTACAAACTTAAGCCAATAGTCTCACTACTTAGTTTGAATGCCTATATTCTTCTTCAACAGCGTACTTGCAAGATATAAAAGCAATCATTATTAAGTTTTACTACAGATTTGCTTAATCCCTGAGATCAACAATTTAGTGTGATGGTGTGTGTGTGTGTGTTTAGTGTTTACTATTAACTGAGCTATCAACATCATGTCACACATGATCAAGAATCAGTATTTTGGGAATCTGATATTGTGTGAACGAAAGCAAATACAAGTATAGTGTCTAAAAAATCGATGGGGCCGTTCTGGAGTGGCAACCGCGTACCGGAAGATGCAGTGTTGGAAGGCCTCCCACAAGATGACTATTACTTGGTGAGGGTCACTGGTAGCCGATGGATGCGAGACGCACAGGACCGGTGGTTGTGGCGACACTTTAAGGAGGCCTATGTCCAACAGTGAACATCTTTTGGCTGTTATGACGATTTCCAAAAAAGAGGATTTTTTAAAATCCTAGCAAAGGTAGGCTTGAAGTTGCACATAAACATTCCAGACTTAACAAAAATTCCCGCCAACATTATTTAGATATTTATCATACACATCACTCTGCGTTGAACCAGCCTACGGACCTATCTAATATTCTCATACCGAAAATATCTAACAAAGGCCCAGATGTTGACACGGGATCCTAATATCTGACGGATAAAAATGATCCTGAACCTGAACTAACTGATCTAGGTTGTGTTGCGCAATCTCGAGTTACCACACCTCTTCGAGAAATATCTCTCTGATTTTCGACTGTCAGGCTGTTTCAGTAGATTTGTTCATAAATCAGAGATATTGGACTGGCCTAAGGTTGATTTATTAAATTAAATTATTCGTGCTAATATCTTACTTGTTTTTTGTAGTGTTTTATCACTGGACGAAGTTTTCGTCAAGCTTTATGCTGATTGATTCATTCGCCTATATATTACAATAAATCTCAACAATGATTACACAAAAGAATAGGTAATATTATTTGTTTTTAAATGAAGAAACATGTTTGTTTTGTCTAACTCCGAATTTTTTTCCAGTTTGGTGGTCAGGTCAGTAGGTACAGCTGTATTGTTTTAGTGCATCATAACAATAAATACCCTGCTACGTAGGTTATTGCATTTTCTGTTGGGAGGTCAAAACACAGCCACCTGCACTGTAACATGTCCGAAAGTCTCGTTATTAAAGGCGCGGGTGTGGTATGCACTCGAGCAAACGCGTGGTAACCGACTGGATTTTGTTCGCCCGAGCACCCCGGGCAAATGCGAGCCATGCGAGAGCAGATACGTAAGCGCGTGGCCTTGAACGAATGACGGAGGCCTGATATTACTGCTTACTTCGATTTACTGGAAAATTAGTATGAACAATCTAAAATTGAAATAATTGAAACGGAATTACTAGCTTTTGCCCGCGGCTCCACCCGCGTGGATGTCGGTTATCGCGTAAAAAAGTAGCCTATGTCCTTCTCCATATCCCAGGCTATATATCTGCCGAATTTAATGACGATTCGTTCAGCCGTTTTACCGTGAAAGCGTAACAGACAGACAGACAGACAGAATTACTTTCGCATTTGAAATATTAGTAGGTAGGGATAATCAAGCCCCTACTGTGTGAATGAAAGAGCGCAACAGTTGCGCTGATCGTGGGGTAACAGCAGCAAAACTGGCTGGCTAATTAATAAAATCGTTGTGATTATTTTTCCAAAAATTCCCGTTACAAGGGATAGGAGGGGGCGTTTTAAGTTCATAGAGTACCTACTAAATCCGTGTGAACAATGTTGCGGGCGAAGTACAAGTAGGTCATAAGGTGGTAGGTGTTTCTTTTTATTCAGTTTTAATTATGTCTAAGTATTATTAAAAAAAAAATTGTTGACACGTTTCTGTCACTCGATGTCTGCCTCAGTCTGCTTTTTTGCATTATTGTTCTAAACCACGCAACGACTGACTTTTGATATGTCCATTAATACGAAGAACGATAAAGAGGAAAGATGTATATAATTTCAACGAATTTGGCGAACTTTTAATTTTAATTTTCTAACTTGTCTCGCATATGTGACCCGATACAAAAAATGTACTTATATACGTTACGCGTCCGTGTTTGTGGGCACATAATTTCATGTGTACCAATTTTCAATTGATTCAGTCCTGTAGATTCGTCACAAATTGGCCGTGACAGACACGACTTATTATAAATGTTTAATTTTTTCATACGGACATTCGAAACTCTTACGAAGTTACGACTGAGAGTGTCAATATATCAGCGGTAACAATTAATTATTAAATTATTGACTACGTGACATTTCGGTAGGATATTAACAGACACACATATTTTGGAATTAATCTCAAAACAAATTAAACGAACAATAAATACTTGTACACTTTATTACCAAACGCCATGTTTTGCTGAAGTCTCTTCCAATAAGAATTACTGATGGTCCGCAAAACTTGGGCCCGACATTCCCTTCATCTACATTTTATTAAGATGGAACTTATTTTAAGAAACTTTTCGGCGTAGCAATTGAATTTTTCATTTATAACTCAACGGGACGACGTAAAGTCGATTTATATAATATTCTTATATTAAATATTTTATTACTTCCTGGTATTTTCCATCTTATTGTGTCCAATGTTGTCATTTAAAGATCTTTGGCAGTTGTTACGGATTGTCAGAAGCCAGAAAATCTGACACCAGTCTTGCCAAGAAGTACCGTGTTACCCAGTTAATGGGTTGTGGAGGTCTGGTAGGCAGCCGCTCCACGTAAAATACTGGTATTCCGCTGAATCCGGTTTGACTGGGAGCCGACCCCAATATAGTTGGGGAAAGGCTAGGCAGACGATGATTGTGTCCAATGTTGCCAATAAAACAAACCTGAGTGCAATTCTACTTATATTCAAGCAACGATAGCATTCACATCTCAATCGCAAACTGTCAAAAATGTATGAAAATTATGCCCTTTTTGACAGTTTGCGACTGACATGCAAATTTGAACGTTGTTTAAAAATTAGTGGAATTGGCCCTCTGGGGCTCTAGACAAGTGAAATTCTCTCAACGGTGGCGTGGCGCAGGCGATTGTCAATACGTCAAAAATGTATGGGATTGACAGATGCTATCGAAATGTCACGTGATCAAATTCCTACATTTTGTCATTTCGACAGTCGCATTCGCTAATTGAAAGGCACATTGTCTAGGGCCTCTGGTGTAGCACCGTGCTGGCAGGCTCGACAAGGATTTGCTATTCTTTGACACAGTCACCATGAACATTTTCACAGAACAGCACTACTGTCATATTACCTAAAACTATGGATTCACAGCTCACTTCACTGAAAGTTTCAACAGCCGGTCTATTCTTTACACAATCTCACTATAAATACGTAGGTGGAGTAAGTTGTTGCGGATTTTGTTCGAAAGAGTTACCGCGGCCCCGGAAAGCAAAGGGCACTAGAAGGAGCACGGGGTTTTAGTCAGTTAGAGTCTGATACTCCCTTCCGCTCCGCCCAGAGCGGGAGGAGTCATTTGATGATTTCCCATCCATAAAAAAAATAAAAATAATATCTCATCGTGTAAGCTTAGATGAAGTGAACATGAGGTGAACCGACAATCCATACAAACCAGATGGAATCGAACCTCCTGCACAACACTGTCACATTTGAAACATTTTTAAAAATGAACTAAATGTGACATAAGTGACCTAAGTAATTCTGCATCTTATGCAATATTGTCACTGATATAGTACTAATCGTTTCCATGTGAGCGTAAGTGTCGTTGCGGTTTTGTATGATGTTTCATAACGACACCAAATATTTAAATGCGTCTCTTGAAAAAGTGCATAATTCCAGTGTCAGTATTGCACCGGAGATACGGAATGACAGTTCACTTCATGCTCACTTTTTTTTTTATGGATGGGAAATCATCAAATGACTCCTGTTGCTTTGGGTGGAGCGGGAGGGAGTGTCAAACTCTTACTGACTAAAACCCACTCGTGCCCTTTGCTTTCCAGGGCCGCGGTAACTCTTTCGAACAAAATCCGCAACCCTGGCAGGGCATTGAAAGCCTGGCACGCATGTTTTTGAAGTAACGTAAATTTTACTATAGTTATAATACCCGTTTCGCACATAATATTTATTTGAATTGTATACTATATTTAAATAAAACAAATATTGTATGTCGCATAAAATTAAGTAAACCAAAACACTATGGGGTTGTAGTTTTTATAATCAGTTTACGTTAACAATACTGTATAGTTGTTTGATCTTACGAGTGCGGGCGAGCCATAGTTGTGTAGGCAAATATAATGTGCAACATTGTCTTAATGTGCGTAACTGTCATTCGACTGACACTGAGCTGACACGACGCTGAGACTATTATTTAGTTCTTTTTTTTCTTGTGAAAACGTTTTAGTTTTAAACCAAAAGTGGTTTAAAACTAAAACCAAAGCCCAAAACCTATACTTAATTAATAAATAATACTATCTAAATTCTACAATTCATAAACCATATTTCTGTAGACAGTTTATAATCAAATAATTAATCTACGATTAATTGTAAACCAACAGCTATTCCCAATAACTTGTCAGACTCTTACTGACTAAAACCCATCCGTGCTCCTCCTAGTGCCCTTTGCTTTCCAGGGCCGCGGTAACTCTTTCGGACAAAATCCACAAACTTCATGCTCACTACACCTAAGTTTATACAGAAGCGCAGCACATAATAGCATTACTGAGCTGCATCCGACGAGAAAGAACTTTACTTGAATGTTTGTACCGAAACCACGTTACATATCACTCAAAAAGAAATAGTTTTAGACACGGATTTTCGGATTTAGATAAACCAGAAGAACTAAATTAAAAATCAAGGAAGCTTTAGTAAAAGTAAGTCTGAAACAAGACTCAAAGCTAAATCCGTAACTGACGAAAATTTCAAAAGTCCTTCCATCTAGCATCTTCTTGCGCCTCCGTTAGTTTATACTGGATCAGGGTGTCTACTTTCTAAGCCCGAAGTCCGTAGTTTCGGCGTTAGTTACGGGCGTTTCCTACTCCGTATCACCTACGGACTTACCATTAGCCCCGAGCCCGAACTAAGAATGAATGACAACACGATTTGACAGTTGTTCTAAGTTCGGGCTCGGGACTTATCGTAACTACTACTTTTCAATGTTCTGTAGAGGCCCAAATGGTCTCCTAAGCATTTTGAACTCGTCTTTTTAACCTTCTTATCTGGCCTATTTTTAAAAGACACTATTTGACCTTAATGTATACTGATCGACGTATTGTAACACAAGTCTACCTTGACCCTACGTTTTGAGTTCTGCTCTGAACAGACTTGCCGTGCTGAGGTCTTGGAGCATTTCTTCAGGTGATGTAGAGAACTTCACAATATCGTCAGCAAAGCGGAGGTTTGTAGCTGATGGCCATTAACATGTGCCTCGTGACTGCCATAAATCAGGTTTGGAAATCTAATTTTGAAAATTTTGCTCCCATGTCACTGCTGTTACAAAGTTTAATACCAAGTGAGCAACTGTTTACTGGATTTGGTATATTTTGTAATCCACAAAGAAATTGCTTAGATGTTGGAAAAGTCGTATTTCAAATTTGCGTCCTCAATAGCTCAATTTATCTTTAAAGGTGAACGTTCACTACAGAGATTCCTTCGATTCTTAATAAAAAGCACGTTTAGCGATTGATCATAGCTGTGATTTGTATATCTTTGGCAGTCATTAATAGTAATCAGAAGTCCAAACATATGGCACTCTTGACAAGGGGTTTTACCCAACTAATGGGTCGTGGAGATCAGATAGACAGTCGCACCGTGTAAAATACTGGTATTCAGCTGCATCCGTTTAGACTGGAAGCTAACCCAATAGACTTGGGATACTAATAGACATATTCATTGACTTTTTCTACCTCCACCTCCGCTTAAATGGCCTTCGTTCCATCCCTGCTTGAAACACAAACAATTTTAATTACATTTCCTCAGTAATAAATTTTAGATCGAGCCGTATAATTCGGTCTAAGTATGTAATCCAGCGCCGCTTTATGAATATGTAAATAGTATAATTAAGAACAAAATTCGTTTCCCATTGGAGTATCTCGATTTTACTTTTGGGTAAGTTTTTATCGAAGAATTTTTTGCTTGAATGGATTATTTCTGTGGTGGATTTTTTTTCTTGTCGATGTGATTAAGTATATAATATTACGGCTCATATCAAGGGGCTATTCTTATTTCAGAGCTAAGCATTCAAAGAGCTAGGTACCATTAGTTATATTTCATAGCTTTATTTTACCTCAAATTGGTTTTAGACAGGCCTCATTCCCAAAGAGCCATTTTGACGCAAGTGGACTTTGTCATTGCCGCCAAGGCGGAATAAACGCCCGAGTTGAAAGCTAGGCCATTATAGTCGAGACTGTTAACGACATTTTATAACAGTTCGAAAACTACATATAATTCCATAAAAAACTTGACTACAAAATATATTTAATTCTATTATTATTTCCTTTATTTTTGGTATAGATACCTATTCATATAAATTACATTTTTAAATATTAAAATATAAAATTATAAAAATATTTAAAAATATAAAAAATAGTAGCCCACCGGTATCGGGAACAGGGTCCAACTACCGGCGATCAGGGCTCTAGAGAGAGGAACCTCCTAACGATGCGAGCCGTGTCCAGAAGTACTGCTTTCTGAATCAAGCCCTTGATCCAGCTGCCTAACGAGAGCCTCCTGAGGTGTTAGTCGAGGCTCGTGGCTGTTAAGCCGTTGGCTGACACGATATTATTTTTATTATTATTTATTTAATACAATTTGTAGTCAAGTTCTTTAAAGAGCACACAAAAGAATATCTGAAGTCATTGTGTTTTACTATGAAAATACGAAACACAATATTATACAACAACTAGAAAAAACTATGTTTTTCTTTTCCTCATTAGAAAATATTGAGGGTTATTATTATAATATTAGAAATACCTATTTAGGTCGTTAAAGACTTTATTTCAGTTTCAGAATTTTAAACACAGGGTGGAAAATTTCAGCGGGGCAGTAAGAGGAAGAACCTTATCCGTTGTAGCTACACGAAAATGGTCTTAGAAGACTATCCATAATTTTTTATGGAATTTTCATCAAAAAATGTTTTTGTGTAAAATGACTATTTTCTTGCACACTGTAATTTTTTTTGAAAATCTGTGAATGGGGATCAAAATTCCATAAAAAATTATGGATAATCTCTTTAGACCATTTTCGTGTAGCTGCAACGGATAAGGTACTTCCCCTTACTGCCCCGCTGAAAGTTTCCACCCTGTATATTGCTAGGAAATGTAAATGGGGTCAATGACTGATATCGCTTTTCTAAAACGCAACATAGTGTGTTGCGTTTTGTGGTACTTGGTGGTTTTTATTCTGTTATGCGGATTTTAAATATACCTCAAAAACTTTGCTTACCTTCTGAACTAACAACAGTAGTTTGTACTTACTTTCCCACTCTCTTTTCTTCACAAAACTCTCTATAATCTCCAAACTTTCTTGTAGTTACAAATTCCTCACATGCAGTTTTTGACTCACGCCAATCTTGTATACATTTTGCTCTAAGATGTAGTCTGTACATGAAAATTTCATAACATTGTAAGACACGCTACCATCAAGACCGACGAAATACTTTGTATAAAGTCTTGAAAAAACTAATAAGGCAACGTTTGCTGCACAAAATGTAAGAAGCTTTGTTGTGCAAAATAAAGTTTTTACTGGAATGCTTACCTTTAAATTAAAATATTTGGTCTCTGGCGGTTTATGTGGCTCAAAACATTCATTTTGAACTGTTTTAGTGTTTCTTCATGTTTTACCGCGTTGAAGGTGTTGTATTGTATTAAAAAAGGTGAATGTGTCTGTTTATTAAAAATGTTATGAGAGGAATGAACTTTCAGCTGAATGAAATTAACTGATTTGCTGTGCTACGTCTTGAACAAGCTATTAACCATTTTAAGAAATATTTCTTCTTAGCTTGTCGATTGCAATCTACATTGAGTCGGCCCAGAATGTGACTACGAGCTAAGACTATCAAAAGCTTGCTTTAGAAAAAAAAATAACATTAAACGGTATGAACATAAAACGGTTAAGAATTAAAAAATAATATATTATTATTATACTCACTCAAAGGATTTAAATCTTATTAGAAATTCAATAAAAACACCGAGCACCATTCAATAAATTCTCAGAATCCTAAATTAAAAAAATGTATATAATTTCCAAAAGCGTTTCTCATTTTGCGCCTGACAGCTTTCTTATAGCAAAATTAATCTTGCGAGAGAGTCCTTAAAAATAACGCAGGCGCCGACTAGTTTATTAATTAAAGGCGTAATGAGGGAGTTCTTTGACATTTGCACTATACAGGACGGGAATGATAACCGGAGCTTTACTGCCTATATAATGTTCATGTTTATTTTTTTTTTTATCAGCTAGCAGCAACCGTGTCATGAAACAAAAGAATTTACAGCTGTTAAAAAAATAAGTGAACCGAAACTGCCAATTTATTCAACTGGTCTGCCTGACCTGGGTTCAGTATCCATTTTAGTCAGTGTTTTTGGACTTTGAAAAAAGTAGAGCCTATTTTTTATCTGTGGAAATCCTTTCGCCCTTGGGTGGATAGGGGGGTCTGACAGAGTCTTACTGACCAGAACTACACAGTGTTTTGCAGCTACCTTTGGCCGTGGAGCTGGAAAGCTACCGCATTTTCCGCATTTCATCACGCTCCCCCGGCTCTCATAAATTCATACGACCCCGTCACCCTCTGCGGCCGCAAAACGGCAGTAATTAGGCAATAAACTCACCAAGTCTGTTACCAGTTGGATATACCCTATGGCGGCCGGGGATCGTTCTGCGACCTCCGGTACCCGATGCATCTGCTTCGAATAGGGCGGGAGATTTTATCCCCCCGTTCCCCTTCTTTTAGCTCCTTTCCAGCCATCACTTCCTTGTAGATGGAGACGATAGCAACCTAGGCACGCTCACTTCCGCCCATAGTCTGGACCGTAACCGGAATTGAGAGATTATCTACCACAACCAGGTAGGCAAGCTAGGCATTCTTAAAGGGTGTGCTGGCTCTCGGCCTACGTGGCACAGGTACTTTTTGTAGCATATGTGGTACTGCCTAGAATTAACATGTGTCTAGTTTATAGCTATAAGATTGCCTAATTGCTGTCAAATATTATGGGTTTGAAACATAACGGGTAAAATTTCCTAGTACCTCAATCATTGCAGTTCAATGACCGGTGTTGCCGTACTAAAACGCAACACCTATATAACCAGCTTGAAGCATTACAGAAGCAAGTGCTGATTAATTATGTACTTAAAACGTGTCAAGCAATTGTACTTAACCCGCCATACTCTAGCATTATAGCATTTTTAACGGTTTAACGGAGACTGACTGTTTAGACATGTACTTGTACTAAGCGATGCCTGCGGTTTTGCTGCAATTTTGGGAAAACTCCTAAATAATTATGCCTGTTGTTGTATGAAAAACCTTTGAACCGTTTAAGCATGTTGAAAGTGACAATTATGGGTTTTTTTTTTGTAATTCATGTATGCAGTTGATCTTGACCTCGATCACGCTTGATGGAAAGCGATGGATGAGTTCTATGATGAAGCGAGCGTTAACAAAAGATGCCTGTTCACTCTTGATTTGAAGGCTGATGATGGGTTATATGTGAAAGGGAACACAGACGCTGGCAGGGAGTAATCAATGTTAAGACTTCAAGTCTATAATTCTGTATGAATGAATAAATACTCGTAAATCAAAGTTTTCTTTCAACATTGCATTTTAAAAATTCTGTAATAAGCAATATTCTCGCAGAATTTGTTGTAAAAACCGGCCAAGTGCGAGTCGGACTAGCACACGAAGGGTTCCTTACTGTTAAATAATATATGTACAATTGTACATATGAGTACAACGAAACGCATTGCGTCATCGCGTGTCAAGGTGCTCGTACTCGTCAACCTATCATGCGCCTCCTAGGTGGAGGCGCGATCAACGAGTTCCAAACCACACGAACACCACGAACGGATTGACGTTTTACTTCATTCTATTAAGTTTAGAAACGTAAATTATTAAAAACTAATTGGATAAAACGTTGATTCTAATGAATCGACCCGTAAACACTTACCATAAACCAAAAAAACACGTTTCTTGTTTTTATAGTGGTTGATAAAGTGGCAATAAAAATACACAATCTGAGAATTAAAACTTTTATGGTTCATGAGATACAGCCCGCTGACAAACAGAGTGACGGACAGTATATGAATATATGTGGACCAGAGAGTTAAGTTCCACAAATCTTCATTGAAAAGGGAGGTTCCTCCGACCGGACGGTTGTTGTGTCCAGTGGGCAACTACTGTCCGATTGTTGATATTCGGACCAACCTATATATTCAAATCGCACGGTAAACTCTGATATCGCTGCAGGATCTCGTTCAGTTAGTTCGCAACTATAAATAGTGGTCGTCAAACCATGTCAGAGGCCCTTGAGGCGGTTTAGAAACTCTGACACTAGGGTGTGTGGGGTCGTTAGACCTTACTGCCCACACGATAAAGAAAGTTCCCAACTGTCAGGATAGAATGTCGTTGCGGTTCTTTTTGTTGCGATGTAGATTTTGCTGCGTCGCGTTGGTTTTTACAAGTATACAATGGATAATAATATCCCTTAAAACTAGGAAATAATGTTTCAGTTTCTTTAAACTCCTAACTTAATTCAAACTTCTCACAGCAATTTCATAGATTAACTTCAAATATCCTAGCGAGGTTTTAAACATGCAACCAGAGGACCAATTCTTCTCTATTTCTATCATTTTTGACATACTACGACTGACATACAAATGCGAACGTTGCTTAAAAAATAGTAGAATAAAATTGAAACTCTGGTACTTAAAATCAACCCATTCACGTCAAATTTATTTATTTAAACTCTATGTACAATAGTGGTACATGGGCGGAATTAATGCAACAAGAAATTCTCTACCAGTCAACCTTTAAAAAGACTACACTGTGGTAGGTGTACAACAAATAAGTATAAGTCAAATAAATCTTAGATTTTGTCTCAACATTGGTCTTAAAATCTGACTTCGTCTCAAAGGACCAACATTTTTTTCATGTCTCCTAATCACCCTTTTCCTTGTTCCGTCTTCTTATTACCCAATTTTTTCCAACCCTTCCTTTAAGCAATTAACAGTTACAAAGGGAGGTTTATTGCTAAATCACGGAGCAGTTAATTACTCGTCAACGGTCTAACTGATCATAATCAAACCTCAGGAGATAGCCGGTTGTGCGCTGAAATGTCAATTAATCATGGTATAAATAGATTATAATACCTTGTAACCGAGTGATGCTTCCGTGGCAGTATGCTGTGATCGTTGGTCTTGAATTGATGGAAGTGGTAAGGTGTGTATGGTGGATTAGTTTGATTGTTCTTGCAATGTTATTTTTCTCTTAAAAAGATTTTTGGAATCGTGCTCATAATTTAAAGGGTTTAATTAATATACTAATAAAAAAAATATCAATCATCTCAAAGCTGGTTTAGACCTACGTGGTATTCGATACTGCCGAATAGGTATGTGGTAATCCTTCTGCTCAAACCTAAGCGCTAATATCGCTACCGCTATTGGTAGCAAAAATTCCCTAACTTGCTTGAAACTATTTTCGCTCCCCCGTCGACTTACCACGGTATTGTAACGTGATTTCTAAGTACCATCTGTTGTTGATTTCATTTATAAATGTATCTTTCTTACTGACAACAGATCACATCTTTCGCTGAGCGGTATGTAGTGGTAGCATGATAGAGGATGCTCAAAAAAAAAAAATTCTTACAGACATTTTGCGGTCTTTAACGCAGCAGTCAATTATTTGTCACGGCCCAACTAATCATAATTAAACCTCTGGAGATAGGTGTTCGGTAGTGCGCTGAAATGGTATAAATAGGTTGTAGGTAGTACTTTGTGACCGAGTGATGCTTCCGTGGCAGTTTGCTGTGATCATTGATCTTGAATGGATGGAAGTGGTATGGTCTGCATCGATTTGTTATTGTGATTGTCTTGCAATATTACTGGTATTTTCCTTGGAGATGATTTTTGGAATCAGGCTAATAGAAAGGTTGTTCCCTATATCTGATTAGTCTCCCTTTTTATGAAGCAGAATTATGTTGGAATGACAAACGTTAGAAGGAATACTTAAATATATTATTATGTGAATTGCCCCCTAACTCGCAATGAGTCGGTTGTTGTGCCATCTGCTCTTTACCTTTTGTTGTACTTCATGCCACTGAGAGCCAGCATAGCCAGGTATCATAGGAACATCATCAGGGCATGAGTAGACTGCACCTGCGTGCTTGAAAGTTGTGTCGTCGTCTGAGTATGAAAATGTATAGAATTGCGTGCTCTAAATATGCTGCGTTAAATGAAATTAACTAATAACTAAAATAATACACAAGGTGAAAGGTCTTTAATTTTGGTCATAATGGGTGGTCATTTGCAAAAACACATACCGACATGATTAAGTATTACCATCCTTAGAAGATAAGACCTACTAAACATTTAAAAGGTATAGAGCGTGTGTCGCTATAACAAGTGGCTCTGTAATCGCGCGCATCACGAAGTATTCGAAACTATGTACCTATAAACGGGGTGAATAATGCAGGGGTAAATTGGCCTGAAACTTTGAACGGGATTTTTACTTTATTTAAATCTTTTTTGCAGATTTTGCGATCGCCAATTATACGGGATTGATATAAATTAAATAAAGTTGCTTTCTTAGCCAACCAATATTATGATATTAAAGTAAAAAACTTACCAAAGTTTTGTTTCTATTTACCCCTTCGTTCCTATTTACCCCGTTTGACGGTAGATCACGCCAGGAGAGTGTCACTAACTAATTTAATTAGACACTGTTTATTGTTGTAACGTAGATCTGTAATTACTTGTTGTCATAGAACTTTATCTTAACAACTTACATACATCAAGTCAGTAGGTTAGATCTTATGATATCTTAGGCACAAAAGAGGCATTTTGTTGAGCTGTATTTATTATTGGGAGCACCTTAGAGGAGACTTTAAGACACTTGGAGGGCTCAAAATTTTAAAAGAATCACTGTCAATTACCTAAATTTAACGAGTTTGACTTTAACAAATCTAACGTTCACATAATATTACATTAAAGTAGATTTATAGAACCATTAACGAAAGCTTAGACAGATAAGAAAAACATTGAGGACACCACATTGTCTTCGTACGTACTTAGGGATTTATATCGCTTTTCTACGCTATTTTAGATAACGAAAACTAATATTATAAAAAGTTAAAATTGACACTATCCTTTTTTTACCGCGGAATCACAATGGCATTGGCACATAATGTCTTATTTTTACCCGACTGCGTCAGAAGGAGGGTAATGTTTTTCGAGCGTATGTATATATGTTTGTTTGTACCTATGTCCTTTTCTTTGGCACGCCCTACAGCCCAAACGGCTGGACGGATTTTGACATATGAGGTTTCGTTGAATTTGTTAGAATTGTGGTAGTGACATAGGCTATATCAATTTTAAAAACTCACTAAAATGTAGGAAATAAAAAAAATAAGCAGTCTGATGCAGTTCAATCACAGATCTGAGGCCACAATCTGCATCAGACTGCTGGAAAAGCGACTTGTTTGGAACTTTTTAGTCGTTTTTAGCGGTCGGGTTTTTTTGTATGATACAAATTGTATATGTCACTTAAAATTCACTAACGTTAACATGTCATAACATTCGAGTTAAGCTCTCTGAGGGCCTAGAATTTTGACGATAAAAACTACAACTCCATATAATTTTTGTTTAATTTTAATGCGACATACACAATTTGGATCATACAAAAATATGAATATAGTATCCAATTTAAATAAGCATTATGTGTAAACGATTATTATAGTCATAGTAAAATTTGACGTTACGACTATACGTCAAAAACATTCATGCCCTCTGATCGGGCAGTACCATGACGTGTTAAAGCGTCAGTCATTCGAGCGAGAAAGAGGGATGGACCTATACACCCTATATAGCTCCATCCCTCTTTCTCGCTCGTACGACTGACGTTTTAACACCGTCATGGTAGGGCCTCTGGATTCCGATTTTATTTTAATATAACTTCTGTCAGCTACATTGTCACACATTATCACAGGACCCTTTTTATCACTTAAAAATGTACGGATCGTGTGAGAGTGAAATCGCGCGAAAAAGCTTGTTTGTGATATAGCTACTAAAGTTATTGTAATTGTAATAACCAGTGGCTATTAAAATGATGATAACATTCTTGTATCATTTAGATAAGAAGGTAATCTGGATTAGATTCACAAAATATAAAACTTAGTTTTCAATCTCTATTGTTGTGGCGACACTTGGGGGAGGTATAAGTCCAGCAGTGGACGTCTTTCGGCTTATATGATGATGATGATGATGACTTCGAATTCATTTAGGGCAAAGTTTTCAATGGAGAGATAATTTTAATTGAGGATTAATTATGGCTGTTTGACAAAAGCAGTCAAACTGCTGTTTTTTCCTTATATAGAGGCAAAAGTTATCTGGCTATTGGAAAACCGCTGCTTGCTGTAACGAATGAAGTTACACATGGAAATGAAAAACTTTTGCTTAGGAACCAACCCTAAAAATAATCTGCAACATTCTGTCGAGTTACACGCACCCTAGTCTTTAGTTAGGAAACCGTAGTGTTAGTTTACCTACAAAATATTCAAGAAGGGTGTTATTGTTGCGGGCAAACTCGTGCGTGGCAGCGTGTTCCTCATGCGTAACTATCAAACTGTTAAGTCTTAAGATGATAGTTTAAACAACCATCCATACAACACATACGACGTATGAGGATTGTCAGGCACATGAAATCTGTTCCTTTTTTTTTTTTTTTTAGTGGTGGGTTTGCTCTTGACTCTAGTCAATGTCAGATATGACACATACAACGTACCCACAATGTTCGCTTATGTCAAATTGTATAGAAAAAATCAGGTTGTCCGTGAGTGTCACGAGACGGCGCTAAATCAGTTTCAATACAAATTGAAGTTTACGTAAACGCGATCGAGAACGTTAAAGAACTTGCACTACGCCCACAGCAAACATCTCACTATGAAAATCTGGTGAAGTGGTGAATGAAGAAGCTATGAACTGACACACGTTCACTTCTTCTAAGTTTTCACGGTGACATTTGAATAGAATGGCTGGAGGCAGACTAAAGGAGTCAGACGTATTGCTGTTTACTCAGAAGTAAACAGCAAAACGTCTGACTCCTTTTTGATAAAGCGCGTGATCGAGGTCAAGAGCAAGCCCATTACTTAATAATAAAAAAGCGCACCTTATGAAGACATTAGAATTAGTGATGACTAAAATGAAGAACAGAATCTATAGACAAAATCATAGCAAGACCCTCCAAAGATAGCAGCACATCTGCTTCTAAGCTGCCCGGTAGTCGCCATTACAGGGCTAAGTACTTCGGAAACCCAGGCAACCTCTGAGAGATAATTAGTAACACCAAGCTTTGTCGTGGAGTTGCGGAAACCAGCCCGAATTACAATACAAATACAATATTAGACCCTCCAAAACAATTGGACGTGCCACTTCTAGTACCAGCTTCACCGCTATACGCATAATTCCAAATCTAACATGCACTAATGAGATGGTTAACCGAGCATTAATTGGTGTAGCCTGGCCGTTCGGATTGTCATGATAAATTACACCAACTAATGAATTTGGAGAGCCAGAGTCTGGCTGACTCGTGCGTATCATTTGTATTGAGTGATGGAGATTTTATTAGGAAAATGTCATGACGAAATTGTTGGATTAAAAAACGGAAGAAGAACAAATCCATAGATGGACTATATTATACGAACATAGATTTAAAAAGTATAGATCCAAAAGTTTGTTCAAACACGTAATAATAATAATAATAATAATTGTGTTTGCCGACGGTCTATAAAGTTCTTACATCCATTTTGAGAGCTAAAATTCATAATCACATTAGCAGCAATAACACCATGTCTGCCTCTCAAAATGGGTGTAGGAATGGGTCCCGCGGTACTAAGGAGCTACTCCTCATTAATACGGCCATTAGCCAACAGGTTCGGCGTTCCCGAAAGGATCTGTCGACTTGTTGGATAGACTATAAGAAGGCCTATGACTCGGTGCCTCATACATGGCTCATGAGGGTGCTAGAATTGTATAAAATTGATGCAACGCTACGCACCTTCCTGACGTCATGTATGGGGCATTGGAGGACAGTCCTTCGCTATCCAGGATGTCGAAATCCAACAACAACTGTCAACAGCAGCAGCTTATCAACAGCCTTCTATCGGGCGGAAACAAGGTGCGCGCTTTCAACGGATGGGTCATGCCGGTATAATTATTGATGTACTCTTTCGGCGTACTCAAATGGACTCAAACGGAACTTGACGCCCTGGATAGGCGGGTCCGTACACTGCTAACTGCACATCGAATGCATCACCCACGGTCGTCGGTAATGAGACTGTATATCCCGAAAGTGTGGAGGTTAAATGCTAAGACCCTCCACAATCGCGAGATATGCAGTCTCAGGGAATATTTCCTAGCTGTCGACGTGGGTATGCATCGAGATGTAGTGGTGGTGGACAAGGGACTCACCCCGCTCTCCTTGGCAAATGAGAACTGGCGCAAACCTGCGGTGCTTGACACTAACGATCGCAGGGCGGTATGGCAGAGTAAGGAACTTCACGGACGCTTTTTCCGGGCCCTACATGGGCCCGACGTGGATCAAGTAGCGTCCATAGCCTGGCTACGTTTTGGTGACCTCTTTGGGGAAACCGAAGGTTTTGTCTGTGCAATTATGGACGAAGTTATCATGACGAAGAACTACCGGAGATTTATTGTGAAGGATGGTACGGTTGACATATGTCGGGCATGTCACCGTCCGAGATAATCAATTCGCCACATTATCTCTGGTTGTTCTCGTCTTGCTAATGGAGAGTATTTGCATAGACACAACCTTGTAGCCAGAATTATCCATCAGCAACTTGCTCTGAAATATTCTCTTGTGGAGTCGGAGGTGCCGTACTACAGGTATGTGCCCGACCCAGTTCTCGACAATGGCAGTATCACATTGTACTGGGATCGGTCCATCATCACTGACAGGACTATTATTGCAAATAAGCCTGATATCGTGGTGGTGGACCTAATCGAGAGGCGTGAATTGATTGTAGATATCACAGTTCCGCATGACGAGAACCTCGTCAAAGCCGAGAAAGATAAACAAATCAAATATCTTGACTTGGCTCGCGAGGTTGTCAACATGTGGGATGTGAATTCGGCAATCATTGTACCGATAGTCGTGTCAGCCAACGGCTTAATAGCCACGAGCCTCGACCAACATCTTAGGAGGCTCTCGTTAGGCAGCTGGATCAAGGGCTTGATTCAGAAAGCAGTTCTTCTGGACACGGCTCGCATCGTTAGGAGGTTCGTCTCTCTGGAGCCCTGACCGCCGGTAGCTTGGACCCTGTTCCCGATACCGGTGGGCTACTATTTTTAACATTTTTAAATATTTTTATATCTTTGTATTTTAATATTTAAAAATGTATTTTATATGTATATACTATGAATAAAGGAAATAATAATAATATAGCCTTCTTATCCCGAAACTCCATTGTTTTTCACTATTACTAGTCCTTATTCATTATGTTCTTTTTAGGTTATAATAATATGTCCCGGAGTTCGGTGTGCCTCTTGGCAAAGGCCTCCTCTAATGATTTCCACTGTTTTCTATCTTTTGCAACTCTTCTCCAGTAGCAACCTACTGTTAACTTGAGTTCGTCCTCCCATCTTTTGCGTTGCCGACCTCTATTTCGTTTCCCGTTTCTAGGGTACCATTCCGTTCAAACACGTACATCACACAAAAAACACGGTATTATTTATGTTTCGCGCACACGACCGTTCCCGAAGATTGCCGACCAAATGACGAGGCAATTGGCGGTTTTTGTAAACGGGACAATTTGTGGCGTCAGGAAAATATGCGTTTCGCTCAGTCATTACTTTATATAATTATCAAAGATGAAATATTTGGCAGAAAGTGGCATGCTGCGCTGACTCCAAAAAGTGAGTTTTAAACTTTTTCTATGGAAGCTCGCCTGTGGTAATTTTGTTTTTTCTACAAATATACAATACGGTAATTATTGTGGGCCGAAACTTTGACGAAATACCAAATTGGTAGTGAAAAAAAAATGTTTTAATTAGTCTGTCAGTTAGATCATATTTTTGCGTATCAAATCAACAACACAACTGAAAAAGACAAAACGCATGAAAGTATGTAAGTGGTAGCTTGATACTTCACTTCTAGGTAAAAAGTGATAATTATATACTTTTTAATTACAATGCACTGAACTGAAGGCCCAGAACGAATGTTTTTGAAGTAACGTAAATTTTAATGAAGTTATAATACTCGTTTCGCACATAATATTTATTTGAATTGGGTACTGTATTCAAGTATTTATATAATACAAATATTTTAAGTCGCATAAAATTAAACCAACACCAACACTATGGGGTTGGGGTTGTAGCTTTTATAACCAAAATTTATTTACGTTAACAATACTGTATAGTTGTTTTATCTTACGAGTGCAGGCGAGCCATAGTTGTGTAGGGAAATATAATGTGCAACATTGTCTTAATGTGCGTAACTGTCATTCGACTGACACTGAGCGCTCCCAAGCATACGCAAAGACGTACTAGTGTTATTTAGTTCTTATTTTTTATTTGTGAAAACGTTTTAGTTTTAAACCAAAAGTCGGACCACAAGACGTACGGCGATGCGCCACCGGTACATGGTGGACATCCCACCCACACGCACAAAGCGTTTTGGGAATACATTCATTGTGCGTACCGCTAAGGAGTGGAATTCCCTGCCGGAGTCTGTGTTCCCTGATAGCTACAACCTGGGAGTCTTTTAAGTCAAGAGTGAATAGGTTACTTCTAGGCAAGCGTGCTCCATCTTCGACCACATCGTCGCTTACCATCAGGTGAGATAGTGGTCAAGCGCGTGCCTATCATTAATAAAAAAAAAAAAAACCAAAAGTGGTTTAAAACTAATCCCAAAACCTATCCTTAAGTAATAAATAATACTATCTAAATTCTACAATTCATAAACCATATTTCTGTAGACAGTTTAATTAATCTACGATTAATTGTAAACCAGCAGCTATTCCCAATAACTTGTCAGATAACATTAATATTATTCATTTGCAAATTATAATTATTTGCAGCCAATATTTGCTCTTTTGATTCCAAATACAAATTGTTTGGCAGTTTATATTAGTTTTTAATTAAACTATACTAAGCTATTTATTAGTTAGAAAAAGTTATTTCGCGTTGTTTATTAATCTTCTCAAATGCCCAAAAGGAGTGTCAAGTTAATTTTCAATGTCATTGTGTTATATTTAAATTTTAATTTTAATTACATTTCTCTCAAGTCTTGAAAAATTTTCTGGAGGTCATCACAGTCACAAGGTTATCTGTACTTAAGTTTTAAGTGGTTCACGTAAACCACAGGAAAATCAGTATTTTTTAAATCTGAAACAAATTACAACAATATTGAAATCTTATGATACTCGTACGAAGGAGAACATCTAACCGCTGACGGAATTTGAATGATGAGAAATTCAGTGGAGTACCTACATTCCGAGTAAATTGGCTGTGACAAACGGATAAACAAACAGATGAACAAGAGATCCTATAAAGGTTACATTTTTTATATGTACAATTAATTAGGGTATTCGAGTGAAAAAATGTAATTAGTCCGTCAGATCAATAAATGTACATAATTGGTCCGTCTTCGGCCACATCATTGCTTACCATCAGGTGAGGTCAAGCGCGTGCCTATCAATAATAATAATAATAAGATAGATTTACAAAAAATATTGGACTAGTATTTTTTCCTATTTCACGTAAACAAAAAATGTCGAAGTGCGTTGTAAACTCGCGTGACGTCACTACGATAGTAAATTTTTTACTTGTGGTGTAACATCACCAGCCCTCTCTCTTGAACTTTGATGCGCTTTATTTTTATCATCTTTCAGAAATTTGAAATGACAAAAAAACGTGTCCAATATTTTTTGAAAATCTAACAGTCGACTAAATAGAATTATATGTTTTCTACGAAGTAGAATACCCTATTGTCTGCGAGGATCACTCGGAGGACACGGTGGAGCATACGGTGGAGGCCTGCCCGCTTGGGCGGAGCACCGCCGTGTCCTCGTCGAGGCGATCGGCGGCGGTGACCTCTCGCGTCCGACTCTGGTTCAATCTATGGTCCGGAGCGAGGAGGCATGGGAAGCCGTCACCTCCTTCTGTGAAGCAGTAATGCTAGTGAAGGAGGAGGCGGGCCGAGCCTGCCAGGGTCGCGGATTTTGTTCGAAAGAGTTACCGCGGCCCTGGAACGAAAATGGCACTAGGAGGAGCATGAATGGGTTTTAGTCAGTAAGAGTCTGACACTCCCTCCCGCTCCACTCAGAGCGGAAGGTTGATTTCCCATCCCTAAAAAAAAAAAAGAATACCCTATTGTCGAGTTGGACTATTATGCCTTATTGAAAAGCACACACAAGGAACGTTTGTAGGAGTATATTTATAACTAAATTAATTAAATCAAGCTTATGGAACTGTTTTGAATTGTTAGTTATCTGCTACCAGTATCCATGTATCATACTTACTGTTAATTATCTCTTACCATCCATGCGAATGCGGGATGTTTGGATGGATCTATAGTTTAGAATAATACATAGGATACTTTTTATCTCAAGAGTTTGTTTTCTTGGGATAATTTTTGACAACCACGCGGGCATAGCCGTGGGTGGCAGCTAGTGCATCATATTCACTATTATTATTATTATTATCTTATTCTTTTATCTAATGGTGAGTTGTTTTATTGTTAATTTTCTTTACTGTTTATTTTATGTTCGTTTGTTTAGTTTAAATTTTGCTTTAGGATTAGTTTTAAATTTCAATTTTAATGCCTGAAATAAGCGATTATTATTATTATGACAAGTCTATATAGTCGAAGATATAAAATCAAATATTTTACATCTTGATCGTTTTTTCTTAGCACATTTTGTTTTGATTTATTATCTGATTACTTATTTATCTATTATGTATTTCTAAATCTCACAAATTATTATTTGAAATAATTGTTAGTCGATAGTACATTATTTTGTTTTATTCGTTCCCAAGTTCAAGGCTGTTTTGGGTTAATTAGATTATCTTTATTTAATTTTTAACCATCTCGTCAATCTACTCGTGAAATGTGGCAATCCTGATACTGAAGATACAGGCAATTGTCTAGTTTGGGAGTTACCGACCATCCTGATCTGTGAAATATGTGTATTAAATAAATAAATAAATTATATTCTGTTTCATCAACATATTCCCAAATTAACTATGCAGGACTGCGTGAAAGCTGACATGTCTAGAAAGCAGGTGGCTACTAAGTGGTAAATTGTTATAACACAACGATTGTTGTTTTCTTCTTCCGTACTTACGGAAGAAGAAAACAACAATCGTTGTGTTGACTCCATCGCCTCTGGTACATAGTAAACATCCCACACTCATACGTACAAAACGATTTAGGACTTTCATTGTGCGCACAGCCAAGGAGTAGTATTCCTTGCCGGAGTCTGTGTTTCCTGCTAGCTACAATTTTGGGGTCTTTAAGCCAAAAGTGAAATAGGTGTCTACTTAATCGTGCTCCTTCATCGACCTATCCGGCTCGAAGGACCATAATATGTTGGGGCATAACTCCAAACAGTGTAAATGTTATGTTGATGTTGTGTATCGGAATTTTATTGCTACTAAAAATAACATGCTATTAGATAATAATGTACAATTAATGTTGGATTAAATAAACAACAACGTTTCGCAGTAAATATGATGAGTTAGTTAGGGTCAATATACAGTGTAGCTCGTACAACAGGCTATAATTATTATATTATGCTAGACTATCATTTATTAAAAAAAATAAAAATAAGCTCAGACTTACCGTATTTTTGCAGTGTGTTGTGGTTGAGAAATATAATTTCTAACTGAAATTGACAAAGTAGAAATAACTTCTCTTTGGAAATTGCAGGATTGTAAATTTTAAGCATCATAATACCCCCCCCCCCCCCCCTAATTGCTCTTACAAATAAACATTTTACTGTGTTCTTTTGCAAAAGTCTTACAAGAACCGTGACAAAATAATCCGTGATTTAGCGCGACTGCGTTCCAGTAACCGGAAAGGCTAACCAAAACACTTCCTTTACGAAAACCAGCAGACTAAACAAATTAATTGTTTTAATTTCCCCAAAAGATTTCTTTGTCCATCTCATATTGTTCCCCGTCCTCTTAGTCTAAGATTTTTAATTAAAATAGTTAGCAACTTTCTAAAAGCAAGGTGCTTAAAGCCTCGTTTAGACGCGGACAGTTTCTGGGCCGTTTTTGTAGATAATACTCGCCAGGTGACTGTCGCATGTAATTCGCACACAAAATATGAAACTCAATTTCATATTGAAACCCTCACCAGCCGTCGCCAACCGTCGTCAGTCACCTAGCGAGTTTTATCTATACATATTTATTGCAATAAAGAAAATGGAACTGTCATATTTTGTGTGTAATTAAATTAATATTCATTACAAGCGTCCACTGGTTGATTGACTTTCGACATGCCAGATTGTGAATAAACAAATAAATGAATTTACGTATTTGCTAATATGAATGCTTTGTATCATTAATTTGTTTGTTTTTGTCAACTAGTCGTCGGAGCAGCTGGACCTTTTTTGATGTAACTTTCATAAACATGTGTTATAAGGATAAATTTAGGCTACTTTTTTCCTAGAAAAATAATTATCGATCCATGTCACCCATGAAATTGACAATTAATTTTGTGCTGTTTTATGAGATTGACGCGGTCCCTTATACAGCTAACAGCTAGCTTAAGTGCTAAACGAGTAAAAGTTTTATGCACACTCTTATTTACAACTTATTTAATTCAAGCATCACCTTGAAGCGAGAAACTATCCCTGTCTAAACGGGCCATAGAAGCAAGGTGCTTAAATAAGATTCGAAACTTTTACATCGCCGTAAACAGTGTGGGGATTAATTGCCGTCTTTTGTTTCTGCTGAGCACGTTCTCAGTTGAGAGATAATGGTTTATTAATTTTCTTGGTAACCTTGAGAGGAAGAGGAATGGCTTGCAGTTTTGTATGGAACGTCTTTGGTAATTGAGAATTTATGGGGACTGTTGACGACAGTAAGTTGTGTGTTATCGTCTTTGTCAACTGAGAGTACTGAATTTTTATCCTGTTATTTTTTTTATAAGTGCCTCTGCTTAATTTTTTTATTATATCAATTCCTGTACATATGTAAAGTTTAAGTTATCTTAAGATTACTAAATCACTTAGCAAGTAAGTTGAATGATGCGTACTTAACTATTTTGGATGTGAAGTATATTACGTGGTAACGCGAATTTGTAGGTCGAAATTTTTTAAATATGCCACTGATGTGTCTAATTTATGACTATACACAATTAAATTAACTAGGTATACTTCCAGTATATAAAATTAGCCGCTATAAGTCGGTTGCCAAAAAACCGTCAGAGTGTAACACAAATTAATATGTATAATAGGTATTTTTTATCCTACTACCTTTTACCTTTTTTTACTTTAAGAACCACTTCAGCCCATGTCAAAATAAAATTGAACTTTTACTTTGTCATCAATTGATCACAATTTGTATGGGAGACTACATTTTTTTTAAATTGACTATGGCTTTCATGGGCAGAAGTGGTTCTTAAAGTTTACGAACTGGGAAAAAATTTACCCACCTTCCTTTGCCATGGCGGTCAATCTCAACGGAGATTAGCCATCGGCGCCGGAGATGTTATAAGTGCACAAGTGTGTGCGCAAACATAGGTGCACTCCCTCTTCCATCACTCTCATATATTCCAATAAGATGAATGAAGCATTATCATTACAACGTTTCTCACGAAAAATTATTTGAACAGAAGAGGTGATACCTACTCGACGGCGCGTTGTGTTCCACGCGCGTCACAAAAAGATGTCAGCATAAAGACGAGGCCCGCTAGGGCCAGTGCCTGCCAGGGTTGCGGAATTTGTTCGAAAGAGTCACCGCGGCCCTGGAACGCAAAGGGCATTAGGAGGAACATAGCTCAGTAAGAGTCTGACAATCAAGCGAAAGGAGTCATTTGATGTTTTCCCATACATAAAAAAAGAGGCAAGCAATGATAGATATTGACTGTTCGTATTAGATATAGGAACACATTGATCTTACCTAGCCACATCATTTTACAATACATACACGCGAACGAAGTCGCGGGCAACAGCTAGTATTCCAATAAGACGGCAACCCGACACGACCGAAGCGAGATCTGGCGCAGGACCAACGACTTAACGTGCTTTCCGAAGCACTGGGGTGTCACACCACCAACTTCCAAACTCCGGGCTGTTACGGAGAAATTCCTATTGGAAAAACTCAGCGAAATGGCGAAGCAGTTGATAGGCTCTTATTGCCTGACCTGGGAATCGAACCCAGGACTACACGCTCGGTAGTGCAACTGCTCCGATGGTCTCGCGGTCGAAAACAGAAATAACCAGAAGAGAAGCGTGTTCGGTTCCCATGATAATATGTTAAGGCAGTATGAAAATAATCAAACGAAAATATGTGTTCATTTTCTCCAATACAACGAAAACGTACGTTAACAACAGATTTTCCTGTTAACAAAGTTTTTAGTACTTTGCCTTGACATTTAAAGAAAGCGCAAAAGAAGTATTGTTGGAGGTTATTTCAATACTCAATTTTCAGATAAAAATAGATTGTCAATAGTAACCCAGTAATATACTCAAAAGATACGTCCCACACGACATTTCTATGAGAAAAACCTTAAATTGTTTTTGTTCGCAATAGAACGCCCCATCCCTCTCGAACAGAAGTGAACAAATACTTTCACGCCGGTTTGAGCTTTTTGAAATAACACTGGAATTGAATGGCGACGCGACCTAACTGTACTTAGAACGATAACTGAGTTCAGGACGTAGGAAAGGTTTAGGAGTTTGTGGCTTAATAATAAAAGCCAAACGGGTCGCACTTCGAGGTTAAGCTACGCTTGCCGAGGTCGGTCTGTGGATGGGTGACCATCTTTTTCACAGAGAGTTTTCTTCGTGCTTTAGAAAGCACAGGTCCCTGAAGTTATTTTAAGCGACTCGTGCATCTGTGCTCGCCGCCTGCCGAAGCAAGACTGTCATTCGCGTGATTTTAAACTAGCGGCTACACGGTTTCAAACCAACGTTTCTGCCACTGGTTTGCAACGCACGCTTCTACCAAGGGGCGATTAAAGGTCATAATAAATTTGGTATAAAACCCCTGTCTACACTGTTTTAACACTGTGCTTGAAACAAACCGTGTAGCACAGGCTTAAACCCCATCCGTGTAACTTCAAACGCCCATGCCAAGTGTTCATGTGTATTCCGTAAGAGTCTGACACTCCCTTCCGCTCCGCTCAGAGCTGAAAGAGTTATTAGATGATTATTCATCCTAAAAAACAAGGCACTAGACAAGCTGCCATTATATTAGCAAATGCAGCAAATTAGTTAATGCGAGGGTCGAAGTATTACAATATTAGGAACTCATCACGCGACATTTTGACGATCGACTTTGCCACTCTGCCGCTGACGTAATATTACTTGTCACTAGAGCCTATCAATTTAATTCTATTGCAGTGCACGTCACCAAATTTTCTTCATAATGTACCCTAACAAATAAAATTCCCCGTGTCTAAATCTACGCCAGAAAGTATTGATAAAATTGGCTGAAGCCATTTTAGAAAGAAACTAGTTTAGTTTGGAACTCATTTATAGAGGTCAATAGGTTCGACTTCTTTATCGACTTCAATATCAGGGGTCACAGTAAAATATGGTGCGTATTGGTTACCTTTTGTATTGGGGACTCGTTCGGTCTCATTTTTAGGGGTTATTCAAAAGGTGTCTAAGCCTAAGATGTCTGTCTGTATGTCAATTTGTCTCAGAGCTGTGTTTTAGAGCTTTACATGTCAGTTGTTATCTATACTGATATTATAAAGTTGAAGATTTTGTGTGTTTGGTTGAACACTCTAATCTCAGAAACTACTGGTTCGAATTGAAAAATTCTTGGATAGCCCATTTATCGAGGAAGGCTATATAATATCACGCAACGACCAATAGAAGCCGAGCATCAATGAAAAATGTTGCAAAAACGTTTTTTTTTTCTCTCTTTCTCTCCCTTATGTGTGACGTAGACGATGTTGCGCGGATCAGCTAGTAATAATAAATATTTATGAACTTTGTGCTTATAATTATTGCAATAATCTTCAACATTTTTTATTGTAAATAAGTAGTAAATAGAGTATCTGCAGATAATATTGAAATTATTTAAAATTGTTTGTCTATTCATCTTTTGTACTTCCATGGTGTGCAGTAAATATTTTCAAGACAGTAGAACTTTTCAACATTTCAAGCCCCAGTGCAATTCATAGATGTAAAACTGCTGCTAATCTAAAAAAGAATCGGTGCAAAGTTACCTATCATCAGTTAGTCAAAATTAGTATGGAAGCTACATCTCGTTTTTTGGGTCTCTGACTGTGAACAACTTTCTTCAAGTAGAAGAAAGTTGTTCACCTATTATGTCTACATATTTTCGTTAACTTCTTTATGTTTAAACGTTTTGACTAGACATTTCTGTTTGCCCGTCAATAGTAAGTAAAGAAACGGAAAGGACCTAACAAATAAAGTAAACATTTCGCAGTTTATTCCTAGTCGGAAAGAAATAACAAAAATAACTGTTTATTAAATTAATTAGTTGAGGATAAACCCAGCGTGGGAAAAGGGTCAGTAACCAACAAATTAACGAATCAATCCAACTTATAATTTGAATAATTTTTAGAGTTATTTTCGAGGTAAATTAATCCCTTATAAAACAAGCAAACAAACTTTAAAATTAACGTTTTAGTGATAAGCGTAGGTATGTATCCAGATTGTGTTTTTTTAACGGATCGCAAGCCAATGTGAACGATTTGATTTAGTAAGAAGTATTAAAACCCATCTCCCATTGAGCTCTAAATCCATCTTTTACAATAAGGTATTATAATGAAAAATTTAATTAGTTCGTCAAATAGATTTCCCAAAAATATTGGGCACGTATTTTTTCTTTTTTCACATAAACAAAAAATGAAGACAGTGCCAGTTATGACTGGCCTGTTGGTCTAGTGGTTAGTGACCCTGACTGCAAAGCCGGAGGTCGTGGGTTCGATTCCCACCCAGGACAAACTTTGTGTGATGAGCATTATTGTTTGTTCTGTGTCTGGGTGTAATTTATCTATAATATGTATGTATTTATAAATTATATAAGTATGTATATCAGTTCTCTGGTTACCATAACACAAGCTCTGCTTAGCTTGGGATCAGATGGCCGTGTGTGAGTTGTCCCAAGATATTATTATTATATTATATTATTATTTATTATTATAGTGCGATGAAAACACGCGTGACGTCACTATGTTGGTACAATTTTTACCAGCAACATGACGTCACCCGTGTTTTCAACGCACTGTCTCGTCTTAATTTTTTTAAATCTATCGGATAACGGACTAATTAGATATTTTCAATGAAATATCCTATTCTTTGAGACCATCTAATTTGTCTAATTTTCTACATAAAGATCACCCGTTGCGATGAGAGAACAAAAATAATATTTTCTGTAAAGTTGATGTCTGCCTCTATCATCTCCGCTTACTTCTTTCAAATCACGCAATGAATTCTGAAACGGTTTTCATTCTAGGAAGGTATGTCTTTATAAAGCCGGGGTGTCACTAGTGCTTTATAAATATCGGTCCTATGTTAAATATGTGGGGTACAATTAAGAACATCAATATTTTATAATAGAAATCTCCCGTTACTGGTGACTGACTGAGTGACTGACAGACAGTGCACAACCGAAACTGTTGGTCGTAGTATGCTGAAATTTGGTGGATGAAGGGAGGATTTCCTGAAAAGGTGAACGGGAAAAAACGAGATATGCGCGTATGAAGTCGCGGGCAAAAGCTTGTAGTTAATAAAATGAAACACCCGTTAACAGCTAACTACAAGGGTTAGAAGTCGTTGAATTGATGAGCTCACATTCTTTGTTTTAGTTTCGCAGAGTACAATATAACTATCACAAAATCATCAATAACTCAGCATATTTTATGCTTTATGTACATAATATTTAAAAACTACAAAAGGTCAGCATTTAGGACCATTTTTACGTTAGTCCTAAGCCGACTAGATGCAATGTCAACAAATATTCCAATGTCAGACGACTACAAAACGAAAATACAACAGATAATAAATTAAACAGGGTTTATCTGTATTTTATTTTGTTTGATCTAGTGCCGATTTATGTGTTTATGAGTTCGTTCGTATCTAAAATATTTATTAACAGATTTTTCCAGACAAAGTTTATCGTCGTCACTGATAAAAATATAAAAGAAACACAGCACACAAAGGGTTGCATACACAGATATGGATAGACATAAATAACGCAAGTGCAACTACTTCGCGTGCCAGATTTGGTGCCTAGCTTACGTACAAAAATCGTAAGCCGCCACTTTCGCGCTCAGTCTGCATCGGTGTACGCTAGTCGGATGTCAGTTAGATGTCAGTTAGGTGGTTAGGTCAGTTAGGTGCCAAACGCGGCGGCGTCTTTGAATCGATTTGATTTTCTCAACACATAATAGTGCTTGCGTGTGACGTCGTATATATGGTCAAGCACGTAGTAAGTTAATTTTTGATGATTGTCAATGTTCTAAGATGGTGATGGTTTCCCCCAATATCACGGAACCGTGACACTCTAAGGCACCTTATTGCAAACATTTTTTGTTTGATTAAGTGTCTTCTACCTATATACATAGTTTCCGCCGCGCGCTACGACTCTGGAAAAAAAACTCAGACACAGTCTAGTAAAGTTCGGCGCACATTTTTTATTATTATTGACAAGCTCGCGTTTGACCACAATCTTGCTTGATGGAAAGGAATGATGTGGTCCACAATTAAGCTCGCTTGCCTAGAAGTAACCTATCTATTCTTGACTTGAAGTCCCCCAGGTTGTAGCTATTGGAAAACATAGACTCTGGCAGGGAATACCATTCCTTTGCTGTTCGCATAATGGAGGAGGAGTTTATGACTAAATAAAAACAGCTGCACAGGTCAATCTTCAAGGTAAAGCAACGCTTGCCGACTTCGGTCTGTGGATGGGTGTCCTTATCTTCTCCATACCTCGGAAATCACGTTAAGCCACTGCTTACGGCTGTCATTTGTAGATCTTTCGTTATGGACTGTACTGTGTATTCCCCATTTTAGCTTAAAACTTAATTCTAAGAATTGAGCAATATACGTAAGGTGACCTTTCATGTGGGTATTTGGGTATTGTGACCTGTGGCTTAGTTCTTGTGGCTTGCAAGTCTAAATAGTTGGGCAAATTAATGCTTAGTCCCTTGTGGTCTGAGAGCGATGACATCTATAATCTTTGACAAAGTTTTAGTAAAGATGTTGAATATTTATTGACAGAGTTTCTATTTGAGAAGGATTTCATCAGTAAACGAAGACATCTTATAGAAAATGGATAGTTAAAACTGTTTTATGTATTGTTTTACTCATATTTTAATATAGTGTACATGTATAAAGACCTGGCCGAGACACCATACATTTTAAAATATCACCTTTATGTACATTAGTAGTACATAGGCGGACTTATGCAGCAAGGTATTTTCTACCAGTCAAACTTAGTCATATTCAGCATGGCGTTTTTCCAAGTACGTTGGATTCGGCTGCCACACTAAGCTTACTTATGAAGACTGAATACCAGCATTTCATATGAAGCGTTTATCTGACCGCTTGGCACCACGATATTCTTAGAAAGACTAAAAAAACAAAACAACAAAAGTGACTATCCATTTTACTCAAACTCCACGCTGGGGCACTGAATTGGAAAAAACAGCTGCTGCACACATTTTGGTTGAAAAGGGTGTTTGTATAGAACAACTTTTTTCCCCCGAACTTGCTTTCAAAGTAGAAGTTGAACGTTTTCATGGGTATTTTCACTCCAAGAATAATTTTTCCTATACAATTTTTCATACATAAAAAGTTCCTGTGCTAAAAACTAATGAATGAATGAATGATTTTTATTCACTTAAGAAATCTTAATACTAAGTACATTGCCCCACAAAACTGCTTACGCAGTTTAACTGTGAGATCGCTGAGTCTCTTTTACAATAAACTAAATATCTATATCTATAGCCTATACACATATTCTTAACACCTACACTTACATATGGGATTATAATGACCACCAAAAAATGCTTTGATACCCTTAGTTCTTTTACCAAAAATATATATTTGACACCAGAAAAATGAAGTCTAAAATTACAATAGTACTTGCTATTTTAGTCACGACTGCACCTCAAATTGTATACGAACACCAAATGTAGTAATAATAAAAATGAAGAAGACATACTCTTTACGTCAAATTAAAGCTGATGAAATAAAAGTTGTATTCTTAAAATGTATTGTTTTCACTCAGTATATTCGTAATAATATAGGTAAGAATAGCCTTGACAAGGGCGTCGCTGAAGGGAGAGGGGGGGAGGAACCCCCCCCACGTAGGCACCTAGTGCGTATATTTTTTAAATGTCAATTATCCTAATTTTTTAATAAAAACTCCATTTTATAATTCCCGTCCCTCGCGATGCAATTTGAAACGCACACTTATGCATCCATCTACTTGTCATCAGTTCTTAGGAAAAAAGGTTTTCAGAAAAAAATTGCGTCATTTGCAATTTTGCCCCCCCCCCCCTGGCTCATCAGCTGGGAACGTTCTTGGATCCTTGTTGTAATACGAGTATCAGGCGCCCTTGTTGAAATGGGGTTTTACATACCAGTCAGATTTTCAATTTAAATACGGTGTTCAGAACATGAGCCATAAGTATGTGAGAGTGCCCCAAGTGACCATATGCTACTTTGGGGGCTTTTATGAATGCCACCGGTGATGACTCATTTAACGTAACCACGCCTTAAAGCCAGATTCACCTGAAAGCCTCCAAGCCAAGTATTTCTTTTAATTTAGTTTTACCACGGAAGGTTATGAGTACTTCGATGCGGTCGACTGCCCTTTTTTACACCCAAATGAAAATAACTTTAACAACATCTTGCAACAGTTTTTACAACCTTGCGCATGTAATTGAGATTCAAAATAAATAATAATCATTTCACAAACTTGTAAGGTTCATTCCAAAACACGTATTTCCTGGAACTAGTTTTATGAAATTTTCGAACACTATTTTCGTTCAATTTTATAATAATAATAATAATAAAGTATTGGAAAGAAGGACACAAAAAAAAGGAAAATAAAATTGATTTAGCACATAATAAAACACGCTCGATAACTACATAGAATGCAAATAATGGTATGCCACACACGCAAAAAGCCTAAAAAATCCCAAGTCCTTCCAGATATTCTGATCCCGCGCCGTCTCAAAACAGCCCACATTTTCATTTATCGCGTTTAAAACCCCAAACAATTCCTTCTGAAAACTTGAACATCGACTATCCAACTATTTGTCCCCAAACCTCTCTTCAGAAACCTGATTAGCTCAATATAAGCAATGTGAATCCAACCCTGCCAATGCGAACAGAGAAAACGGAGTGGGTTGACCGCTGGGCAATTTTTCGCACTATTTCACCTGTCTGAACCAACACTCGCCGTTTTTATCCCTCGGCATTTTAAGGTTCCACTGGAAGTGGCAGGTTACATTGTAGAATTTTATTTTTGAGAAATTCGCAGCAGAAATTATTCAACAATGTTGTGTTTGAGCTCCAATTTGTTTTACTTGAGTTCAGGGTAATGTGGGTCTGTGTTGAAATGTGCTTGTTGTTGCTGCCATGTTATTATTTAAGGGAAAGCTGTGTAGCTCAATCTTTAGTACTTGCCCGTCAGGTTTAAGATTTGGAGAATCGTACAAGAAGCCAAAACATGTTTTGTTTGCAAATCTAATGGAGTAAGCTAGTGGCTGACAGTTCACATTCGCATCTTTTATAAGTTTTTATCGGCTGGTCTAGAACTTAGGTACTAAATCTTTTCATTTATTTTTGTCTTTACTGAAACCGATACATGATCTTGAATTAACATAACAAGACTGTATTTTTTTTCGAATTCTGGTTTTGAAAACGGTTTGTGGCGCATGTTGCAAGATATATAGGAGTTAGTAGTAGTAGTATTTATATAGGAGTAGGAGTTGGCATAAGACTCATATTGTTGATGTCGGCCCCAATTTTGGCAAAAGTACAAACGGACACCCCGTTTGTACTTTTGCTTAATACAAAATTGGGGCCGGAATTATAATTACGGTTTCATAATGTGAAAACCGGTACACAACAGTTCCAAGAACGATCTTTCAAATTAAAGCATGGTCCTTTTACCCGACAACCCCAGAAAGAGGTTATTTTTTTCAAGAATATGTATGTCTTGTGTTTATTTATTAACCAACCCAACGTGTGTGTGTGTGTGTGTACGTATGTAACGGCATCCTGAAAATGATAGCGGACAGATTGGACTCGGCTGTCATGCCTCGATTCACTGATCTGCATGTGAAAGGTGCAGGTTAGTGAATAATCATTTAATTTAATTAGTAGGTACTAGATTCATTCACATTGTTATTTTAATTGCACTAACTTTTTCTATGGACTAAGTTGTCTGAAAATAAACAGTTTTTATTTTTTTTACTAACCAATATGACGTTTATATTATTATTTATTTATTTTATACTTTACTTTTTATACTTTTTCTAAGCAACAATATTGTATTAAATATCAAGTGTGGTACAAAGACGATTCCAGCAACTTAGTTCCTAAACAAGACGGAATACATTTTGGATGTGGCCTGATGTGGGTCACTTATTTTTTTCTCGAACGCTGATTAGGTAAGCGGAAACGGTTTGTTTTGGTGCTGATCAGTTCACCATACTTGTTTTTTGTTTGTTCCACAAAAGGGCGAAGGAGACCTGGAGAATTCGGAGGATTAAACTGTTTTACAACATTGGGCATCATTGTCATCACCTGCCTAGCCTTTTCCCAACTATATTGGGGTCGGCTTCCAGTCAAACCGGGTTCAGCTGAATTACAGTATTGTACGTGGATCGGCCCGTATGGCTGTTATTCTTTGTTCAAAATTGTATTCTACAAAAATTAAATATCGCAAAAATCTAATGTTCAGGATTCATCATCATCATCATATCAGCCGAAGACGTCCACTGCTGGACATACGCCTCCCCCAAGTGTCGCCACAACCACCGGTCCTGTGCGTCTCGCATCCATCGGTTACCCGCGACCCTCACCAGGTCATCGGTCCACCTTGTGGGAGGCCTTCCAACACTGCGTCTTCCGGTACGCACTGTTGTTTGTAATGTTCAGGATTGCATAGTTTAATCACGCCAAAGCTGTTTCATCATCTTTTAACAAGACATTCCAACTATAACATAAAATGTTTTGGAAATAATTATTTTCATATTGTGTCTATTTGAGGTATGAAATCAGTGTGTTACCTGACAGCTACAACAAACTGTTAAAAGGTTACTTCTGGGCGTTCGTACTCCATCGTCGCTTACTATCAGGTGAGAAAGTGCGCGTATTGTGTCACATTTATCTACACGCAAAAGTAACAACTTGTTTTTAAACACAAGAGAGAAAGACGCTCACACTCCATAGCATTAGTAGATAAGAGCAGTGCCAATCTCCGTGTCGCCACAAAACACGTGTGGTATACCACAATCACAAAAGAGATAGTTACAGAAGGTTCTCCATGCAACTAGCGAAAACGTACGCACACATAGACCCGCCAAGTACAGCGCGCAGCTACGGCATTTGTTTGAGATCGCCGCACGTACGCATCTATGTGTGCGTGCGCCTGTTTTCACTCATTGTAGAGAGCTGGGGGTCGATTCTGCTATTGCAATCGTGTCTCAATGACCGGTCAATGATCGATTTTTGACGTATAACGTCAAACTTTTGACACATTTCCCATACAAAAACTGTCAAAGTTGTCAAATATTCGATCACTGACCGGTCATTGAGACACGATTGCAATAGCAGAATCGAGCCCCAGATCTTCTGCATATATTTTATAGTGCAATGTTGCAAGGTGTTGGCGCAGTGTAAAGCCGGCTTAGACGTGTCATAGTCAGGGTGTGGTATGATGCCGTGCACCCCAGTTGTAGTTTTGTTTAACTTAGAAAGAGTTTCTAACACTTAACGGATGCAGAATGACGGTTGTCACGAAAACTGGTAGGGTACATAAAGGTGCCAAAAATCGCTCGGTGCTTAAAATTTTGCGTGATCTTTTTACCGGACAGCCCTAGATAGTATTACAATACTTCTAGGTTTTTTGAAATTGTATGTTTTTAGGGTTCCGTACCCAAAGAGTAAAAACGGCACCCTATTACTAAGACTCCGCTGTCCGTCTGTCTGTCACCAGGCTGTATCTCTTGAATCGTGATAGCTAGACAGTTTAAATTTTCACAGATGATGTATTTCTGTTGCCGCTACCGCTCCGGCCCCGGCGACGACACACCGGTGTGTCGCGAATTAATCGCGAATTTAATGTTTATTTACCTATTACATAAGATTTATTTTATATTAGGGAATTTTCACATGTCGGGCCTGAGCGGTTAACAACAAATAGGTACTAAAAACAGAATAAAATAAACATTTTAGTGGGGCACCCATACAACAAACGTGATTTTTTGCCGATTTTTTATAGATAGTACGGAACCCTTTGTCCGCGAGTCCGATTCGCACTTGGCCGGTTTTATTTAGTACTTTGCCATGTCCCGAAAACTAAACGGTTTTATGTATTTTAGCAAATAAGGTACCATTGTATTGGTCTTGACACCCTGAGCGGCTAAGCTTACTTAATAAAAAAAAAAATCGTGGCCGTCATTAGTAATAGTTTAGTCGTATTTTGTTATGACATGGACTAAAAGGGCTGGAAATGACAATTCCAAAACTTTGTGTTCCACAAGTACAAAAGTGACTATCACCGAGTCTAGCAAGATGCAAGACCCGATGATATTCACAAGATACAAAATACGATAAAATAATTAACGGCCAGGCCAGCTACCATGACGTGCTAAAGCGTGAGTAGTTCGAGCGAAAAGGAGGGATGGAGCTATATAGGGTGCATAGCTCCATCCCTCCTTCTCGCTCGAAGCGAGAACGCGCGACTACTCACGCTTTAACACGTCATGGTAGGGCCGCAGTTTATTCCAAATGGACTCTAAATTCATGAGGCTAAACCACATTTTTTTTTCTAGAGATTGAACCACATCTTTTAATCTATATCCATTTAATTGTTCAAATAAAAAAAAATTGAAAGCACTATAGCGTGGGATAACCGGTAGAATTCATCTTGTACATCTTGTAGTACTTACCATTCTGAATTCATTGACCGATTATATCTTCTTGAAAAGACTTCTTTAGAGAATCTTTATGTCCTCATAAGAACTTGGTAATATGGTTCATTTAAATGAGATTTAAATTTTAACACAAATAATCGTTGTGTAACGGCGAAGCATTCAAATGTAAAATAAACGTATGAAATAAATAGACAAAAAAGGAAAAGAGTAGGTACAGCTTGGCAAAAAACAGTTTGGAAAAAATGAGGGCGCCACTGTCTCACTTAACGCACCATAATATGGATGGGATGGGAAATCAGTAAGAATTCAATCAAATCGTTAAAAATCAATGTGGAACAATAAACGATACTCAAAATCTAACACTTGTCGGCCAAGTAGTGTCGACATCATAGGTTTCCATTTAGTAAAATATTGCGGGGTCAAGTGAGCGAGCGAAGCGAGCGAACAGACCCCGCCATCCCCTTCGTGGTTATTTTTTTTTAAACCACCCAGAAATATCATTAGCCAAATATTCGTTCAGTAAAACAGTTCTGCAAATACCATTAAACAGTATATCTAATATGATTTATTTAGTGTGCATAATTTGTGTGCAAGTCAGTATTTTTGATTTAACTTTGAAATATTTTGTTCGAAAAAAGGGAAAATACAGATATCGATTTAATTACATGCCGTACTTTAATATTACTTCCAGTGGGAAAGAGACGGAGCTATACGTCCTGCATAGCTCCGTCTCTTTCCCACTGGAAGTAATTTGACTGATCATTCATTTTGTTAGAAACACAAATAATAACTATAAAAACATCGGAAAAAATCACGAAAAAAAAAAAACAAGTTTCAGTCTGTCATTTTTTTTTTAACTTTAAACCGTTAGTTAGTTAGTAGCTGAGAAAAGGGAACTTTTAGACGTATGGAGCAGTATTAATAAAACCAATATTATAATAAATTAAAACCACCTACAAACTCATCAAAAAAGAACAACAACAAAAATATTCCCTTCTTAATACACGAACTCGTCGTAATTCCAAGTTTATCGTTAAACCGTCCAAGGCCTTACATCTTGCGACGCGTTTCACCGACGTCTGCGCGGATAAATTCTTTCTTCTTTCATGAATAAAAGTGTTTTTGAATGGTAAATTATTATCTCTTGTGATAAGGTGGCTTGCCTTTTGTTGGTGCATGGGACTTGATGTGGTGGCCTTATTCATGTTTCATGTTTAAAAATGGGTAAGTAAGTCTTTGGTTTGTTGCGGTTTCGTTTCGAAAGTCACCGCGGCCTTTGAACGCAAAGGGCATAAGGAGCACGAATGGGTTTTAGCCAATACAAGTCTGACACTCCCTTCTGCTCCACCCAGAGAGGAAGAAGTTATTTGATTGTTACCCATCCTTAAAAAAAGGTTTTTTGTTAATTTATAGATTTGTTTGTGGTAATTAACAGCCGCACGAGTCGATCGACGAGGCAAAGGGTCGTCTGACGAGGTCAGTCCGTGGATGGGTGACCATATTTTCATCGAGATTCCTCCGTGCCTCAAAAAGCACTTAAAGTTGTTTGTCCTGCGCCTGTTCCTCACTGTTCGTGATGAATTTCTGTACCATCAGAATACGAGAGTACATAGACTGCACATGCATTTGACTAATCCCCGTTGAGATTAACCACCGATATCGAAATTCAGTCGAGAGGATTATTTACCATTTTAACCCCTCACCCCTTTCTAGGCATATTATTCATACAGTCCTTCTATCATCTTTTTGATCATCCCCTAACTCATCCATCATCCAGACATCCAAAAGTTTCCTAACAACATGGTCACCATATCGTATGAGTGTAAAGCATATAGTAAGCTGCGTCGCTCACAGAGTAGGCGGTTTCAGTAAATTATTTCATCTGCTAAAGAAAATGTACGAAGCCGCGTAGATGGAATAAATTCTTTGTGTAAACTCACGTAGACATACTAGGAATACTACGTTTTTGGTGTAGTAATGATGAGAAATAACGTATTACGAAAGTTTTGTCTGGTATGAAATGATAAATTAGACTTGTAGATTTCGAACTACTTATCGTGCATTAAGATGGCAGCAGGTCTGACTGCTCAGGGGCACGTGGATATACAAGACAATCCGGTAGATCTTTTTTTTAGCCGTTTACGGTAACATGGTTGTTATTGTAGTACTTAACCGAACATCAGAACAGTGTGATTTCTGCAAAATTAGCATCCTGTTCCCCCCATTGTAAGTGATAAATGACATAAGTGACAGCTGCCACACTACTTTTTACCTGACTGCCCAGGAAGGTTATGTTTTTCGCGCGTCTATGTAGGTATCCTACAAATAACCGGTAACAAACAAATATAAGTACCTACATATATCTTGTATATGTAGGTACTTATATTTGTTTGTTTCTAATTTCTTTATTAGGTACTTCGTATCTTCCAAACAGCTGGATGAATTTTGACAGTTTAGGTGTCGTTAGATTCGTCTCAAAAACTGAAGTACCTTTAGGTACTTAGATGTTTAAAAAAAATAAAATAGCAGATTTTTGGCGCTAAACTGTAAGTCGGGTTTCTATATTCCTAAATTTTCTTGTTTAGATGTGTTAAATTGATCGAAAACCGCATTTTAAAGAATATAATCACAATGTTTGATAATGGGGCATTTATTTTAGGTAACCAATAAATGTACATAACTAATTTAACTATTTATATCTACTAAACCTAGCTATTATACAAACTAGACTAAAAATTGCGAAATTATGTACAAACGTATAAAAAAACAAAATAAATCATTGGGCATCAAAAACTCATCCACATCGGTGTCAATGACTAAATTGCCCAGAACACTGGCAGCATTGCCACGTTGAATGGCAATGCTGATTCTTTGGCCAAAGAAAAGCCCAGCCCTCTGGTCACGTGAACAGTCGACAAGTCGTTTGCTGATGTCCCGAAAGACTGTGTTTGATAATTGATTGAGTTAATAACAAATCGAAAACATCTGTCAGATAGGTTACGTCGTGAATCTAAGTTCCTTAGTGTACAAACTTAAGTTCTATCTCGTGTTTGTAATCCGTTCAGCCGTTGAGAAATGATTAACATTATGCTAATCAATCATGTTTCAATGGCTTGTTTGTTAACATCCCTACTAACTTTAAAATTAAACTTTACAGGTAATTAGTAGGATCCCTACAGAAAATGGCATGGCAACAATTTAAACAATTAAATTCTTCAAATTGTTTCTGGAATAAATGGTCAGTTGGCATCACGTCATTACAGAATGCTAATTAGTTTGTATGTTTCCAGCTCACGTGGGTTAATTGCTCATATTGATTTCACAAGAAATAATTGGAAGCAAAATACTTTATATTGAATAATTTTGGCTGATGACGCTCAAGTTTATATAAATTAGTAAGATATTTCACGGTTTTTGAAGGCTCATACAATCATCGGCACGAATCTTGAGCGTTGACCTTCACCTGCGCAGAAGTGAATTATTGCGTTTCTTTAGTGGTATGAGGTGAGGCGCGGGAGCGGTTGAATCATATCGCCGTACAGTGATTGGCATCGTGGCAAAGGGATCCCCAGTTCCCCACTCTACCGCCGAGCGCTCAAGATCCGTGCCGATACCTGTACCTACCTTTTTTTTGGATTGAAAATCATCTAATGACTTCTCCTGCTTTGGGCGGAGCAGGAGGTAGCGTCAGAATCTTACTGACTAAAACCCACCCGTGTTCCTTTAAAATAACCTTTGCGTTCCAGGGCCGCGGTGACTCTTTCGAACAATTTCGCAACCCTACCAGACACTGACCCTAGCGGACTCGGCTAGTGAGGGTTTCCTGTAATGACGTACACCAAGTGAAAGAAATGTGTTGTCAGGTCCAGGCATCTGTCAAAACCCTTATGGTTTTTCTGTAAAGTTTGAGTTAAATTGACGTCAACGTCATATTTACGTCAAAGTCAATTTTTCAGGGAGAGGACAAAAAATTTCCTGGAAACCTTTATTATGTTGACATCTGTTTGTGGTGCGCGTGGAACACATTGTGCCATCGACCTAGACCTGGTCCTTATAGGACGGCGAGCCTCCCATCGCTCGCCATACGCAGGCCTGCCCAAGCGGGGCAGACCTCCACAGTATCATCTATCATGTCCTTCGGGCGATCCACATAATGGTGGCACCCTGCGTGTCCTCCCGCCGAATCCGAATAAGGTTACTCCCAAAAAATAACCATGTCCAATTATGATGTTTTTGCTATGCAGGCTGTAGTGCAGATGAAATCTTCGAGTTATTTTTCACGACTCCTCGTATTATTGAATTTTTCCTACGATTTCGAGCTAATTGATTGTCTCAATTCATTAAAACATCAACAAACCATAAAATATTGAAATTCTCTTTTCCCGTCACTTCGTGAAATTCGAGAGGTAATTTATATTATGCCGAAATAATCTTCTCAAAGAACGTTGCAATTAGCTCTGTGCTTTTGAAAGTGTTTGTAGGTAAAACAAAAATAATAAGGAGTAGGAACCATCATTAAATATTCAAGTCAGCAATTCCATCAAAGCTGGCCAATTAACGGAAAAACAGAAAAGTATGAATTACTGCTGCTCATGTTATCTTTGTATTTTTCTATAAAGTTTTATCAAAATCCGTTCAGCAGTTTTTACGCAAAATAGCATCAAACATCTACCCATTCTTACAAACTGACATCATCAATAATCTGCCTAGTCTTTTCCCAACTATATTGGAGTCGGCTTCCAGTCAAACTACCTATGTGACTTTAAACCAACGAGTAATTTCAATATTTTTGTCTATCGCAAAGTAGTAAATATACTTACTCTTAGAAAAACATAAATAAATGGAAGAAAAATGTGTCTGTTTGAGACTTGCACAGGATAAACATTTAACACACGAAAATTAAAAAATATCTAAATCTAAACTGTCTTGTTTGAATGTACCTTACTTTACTAACGGCCGCTTTCTATAACATCTCAATCCCAATCTCGATCCCGATCCTTGTCTGTAACCAATCAAAGGTGAGGATTGTGTGGTGAAGGACACAAACTCGGCCGTTGATTGGTTACAGACAAGGATCGGGATCAACATTGGGATTGAGATATGTTATAGAAAGCGGCCGTAAGTGAATACCTCAGTTCTTGTAAATACACCTATTCATGATTTGCATGTCCCATAGATTGACGAGCAGAAAATACATATGGTATCTAATAAGTTCGGCCCGACACAATCTGCTCTGATATTTTTTTTTTTATAAAGTTTTCTCTAGATTTACAGATCCGATTTCAAATCATCCTACTCTGATAGAAAACTACACTACATTATCGATGAGTACTCACCGTCAATCAGTTAGTAGTTCTGATGGGCTAAACGCACGGCCCCTTCGAGAAAGAAAATCTAGTATGTAGGAAAATAAAGCGTTCATAAATAAAAAGTCACTACACAGCATGCAACGTTACAAATCCTCAATAATGCATACAATCGTAAAACCCCTGACCACGAAGGGCCAAGAAAAAAAACAAGACATAAAATAAAATATTTAATTAAGAAAAAGTCAGGTAATAAAAAATGTTATTTACAGTAAAGCTGCTGAAGCGAATTCACTTAATCGGTCCGTTGAAAAACATGCCCATGGGAATTAATCTTACTCTAGAGTGCTAGCGAAATAAGTAAACTGCTATAAAAACTTAAACTCTTTCGAAGGTTCATAGTGATGGGGTAACGATTTATCGATTAATAGGACATCACAACAGTCAGGCTGTTTGACATTTCCTAAGTCGAATAAACAGATGAAGCTTATGGATCAGTTTCTCGTGCGATAATAATCACAAAATCAATTTTGACCCATTTTTAAACGCGCGATATCTAGCCGTGACTGGTTCAATAAATTTTCAAAGACAAATCACATCACTTGACTGCAAAATTTGTGTCGGGTCAATGTTCTGTTTTCGAAACCAGGTTTAACTCATTGTAAGACATATTAACAAATGAGTAACATAAATTATGTCAAGTTATTAGTGCTAGCTCTACAAAATTACAAAATCCCACCTAACTGTATTTCAACACGACTGAATATTTTAGTACTGCCAACACTGAATTGAAAAAATCTAGTTGGTTCCTAAAAAAACCGTTTCACAGTCAAAAATCCTATTTAAATTCACCAACAGAAGTTTGATTGAAGTCCACAAGAGCGGACAGTTAAAAAAAAGAACTCACTGTTTTCAACGGATATTATATTCAAAAAAATACACAGTACATTAAAGATGAAAGAAAAACAGATCAACGTGACCTTTCCTGAATATCCGATTCGCTAAGCTGTATCGATTACCGATCCGATTATAATTCGACATGGAATAAATCGAGTAGGGTTGAACGGACATTCTGCGTCATTACATCACTAGCTCATCGCGTATTCAGTTCAGGGTTGTCTCGTAAAAATTGGCATTAGTTCACACTTAGCCCGGCGTTTAAAATTCAAGTGAGGATGTCGTTTTTGCATTGAAAGTGGCAATTACCTTACTTCGCCCGGCATGTGTGGACCTGATGAATGAAGTCTTTGGAAATTCATCCACTAGACGGTTTGTAGTATAAAATAGTTTTTTGCATGACACAGGGAGATTTTTGAGGTAATTTATACGAAGGGTTTGGTATGGCGGACTTTGGCTCGCTGTAATCATTTCTGCTTTAGAGCTTTAAGGTTAAACTAGTCGCAGGCTCGAACTCGCTGGTAAGCGTGGCCAAAAAGTACGCTAACTCACCGGGCATCATGCTCGACAGAGACAATATCAGCGATGAGCATTTAGATGCTAGTCTAAACGCACAATGTCCAGTTTCCACGCTCAAAACACCGTTCCGACGGAAACCACGTTAAACGATGCACGAAAAGCCTATTAGAAGGTTGAGTTTCATGAAAAAACCCCTGAAAAAATCCATTACAAATAAAGTTTATTGAACTCTTCTACAATTGAGGTTTGTCGGTGCCGACTTTGTTTTTGAGATTTTACATTTCTTTTATTACTTATTTACGCCCGAAGTTGCGTTAAAATTGGCAAAAAAAACGAATCTTTGTTGGCTTATAACTTTTAATGGCTTTTTATTTTACTATTCTGTTTCCGTACAGACAAAATTAATAATGAGATAAAACGATATCATGTTTAACTTTGAATGTATAATGTCAAACAGTGGAGAAATACCCCCCCGAAATTTGTATGGACAAAATATCGAAGAGTGTAACCTTAAGATTTATTTGCTTAGACTATCTTTCTGACCGACCGGCTCTTAAACAATTCGATAGTGCTTATGATTTGTTAAAATTGAAACAAATGCTTTGAGTTCGAGTTTTTGTTCTGAGAATTTAATTAATCACACCTCATACATGAGCAGGCAGGCAGGCAGGCTTGAATGTACCTTACAGCAATGATGTCACAATCTGTTTCCTGTTTTTTCTTTAGTTTTGTTTTTGTCTTTTTAAGTATATTACTAACATAGTTTGTACATTGTTAGTGACACTATGAGTCTTGTTACTCGAATTAAACGATTTATTATTATAAATAACAAATACTGTTCATCATATCAGCCGAAAGACGTCTACTGTTGGACATAGGCCTCTCCCAAGAGGGAGGGGGGTTTGCCATAATCGCCACGCTTGGCAGGCGGGTTGGCGATTGCAGTGTAGCTGTTGCAGAGAATGATGCTGCCCATTCTCTGGTGAATCCCTTAGTGGAACTGATGGGATGTAGTGCTATACAAATACTGTTAGCTTCATGTATTACAACAACAAGTATAAGATTGCAAAACCGATTGCATGAAGTTCAACCGAAATTCATGAGAAGTTTACATAAAATGAGCTACCTGAAGCTAGATTGACCGGGCCGCAATCTAGTTTCAGGTATTTCACTGAAAGCTCATTTCACCTAATTTTGCACGATGAGATTTTCACAGAACAGCCCGGTTTCGGCTGCACTGCGGCCCTACCATGACGTGTTAAAGCGTGAGTCGTTCGAGCGAGAAGGAGGGATGGAGAAAGAAAGAAAGAAAATTATTTTTTTGGCACAAACAGCACACACAATGTTACATATATAGCGAGCTGTACACCCTATATAGCTCCATCCTCCTTCTCGCTCGAACGACTCACGCTTTAACACATCATGGTAGGGCCGCTGGTTTTAGCATGGCCGCCATGCTTAACAACGCCATTGAATAAATAAATATAGATTTTCTTACTAAAGACAAGAAAACCCATAAATTACCTACAGCAAGCAAAAAAGTCTTGCAGAACTACATCATAAATAACCATCTGTTACACCAAGCAATATACTGATTAACTCCAATACACAGGCAGACACGTAGGGTCCATTTCCTTAACAAAAGGGGAAGGAAAAATAAATCCACATAATGTTTAGGGAAAATTCTTTAAGAAAACGTTGACCACGTTTGCCCGGTCTAATCAGAGTCAGGGTAAATATAAATAGGGAGACGTGGACAAATATGTGATGGAATGATGAGAATGATACAGTGGGCTGTCCCCTTTGTATGCTTTCGTTGACGATTTTTTTTGTAACGTGTACACTCATCAATAACGACTGTCAAAAGTAAAAAAAAATGGATTGATTTTGACATTTCGGTAAAACATGTCAATCCCTTATAATTGTCTATTCATAGGGTTCCGTGCCAAAGGCCAACGGGATCCTATAACTAAGCTTCCGCTGTCCGTCCGTCCGACCGTCTGTCCATCTGTCCATGAGATGTCTCATAAACCGTAAAAGGTAGAGATTTTAAATTTACACAGTGTATTTATGTTGCCGCTATAACAACAAATAATAACAATGAAAATAAATTTAAAATTAAAGGGGGCTCCCCTACCAGCCACGTTTTTTTTTGCATTTTTTGCTCAATCTTAATAATGGCTACTGGTATACGTTTGAAATGCTCACAGAGTTTGTACTGTATATTCGCAAAAAAAATATACCTGCATTTAAAATTAAAGAGGGTCCCCATACAAGAGACGTGTTTTTTACTCGATTTTAACAGCATAATAGTGAATAATAATAATGGCGATGGTACGGAACCCTTCATGTGCGAGTCCGACTCGTACTTGACACTCGGACTTTTCTTCGCGCGCATCCTGTTCCACTGCTGAGCAAAAGCCTGCCCCGAGTTCTTCCAGAAACTTTACTCTACTTTACTTTTGTACGCATGCAAGTCGTCTCCCCACCTCTTTCTGGATCGTCCTAGGAAGCACCGTACATCTTAATCCGTTGGATGGAGACTTTTGCCCAACTATTACGGTGCATGAGGCTAAAGTGATGCGCCCATTTTGAACCTCGCAACATCTTACACACGTCCATAAAAAACAAAAGAAATCCCCTTAAACAAAAATTAACACCGCAACATCAGGTAACCGATCACTCCAACTTCCTACGCCAAACGTTACGTACTTTCCTCCTCGTCTTAATGTTGGCTACATTAAGACGAGGAGGAAAGTACGTAAAAAACCGGTATTTGCCGAAAAACACCGTAAACAAAGACATAAAGCTTAATGACAACGATATTATCGTAACTGAAGCAAACAACGCTGGGTTAGTATTTTGTACTTGAATGTTTTTGGGTTCCTTTCTGAAAAATATATACCTAGTAAAAATCACTACTTTTTTCCAACTAAAAGGGGCTGTCTCTTTGTGTAAGAGATTTGGATGTGACACACGCCAAAATATACTCGACTATACACGATATGTGCAAAGGGGTGACACATGCCATTTTTTATACCGATATTTTATAAAATTGAAAGAGTTTTTACCCAAATTCCATTTTTTTAGAATTCTACTCCCTTCTAAATAATAAATGTGAAAGCCAGTCCGCTTTGCTGTTTGTTTAAACGCCTTAACGGCTGGACGGATTTGGATTGAATTTGGAACGCAGATAGACCATGGCCTGGACTAGACATAGAATTTATATTTTTATCCTTTCTCGTGGAACATTATTTGACTTTTATACAAAGATTCATACGAAGTCGCTGGCAAAACCAGTATGATTATAATTTTTAAGGTAATAGATGTATCTGCTGCAATATTATTTAAAATTCGTCATTGGTTTCTAAGTTATAATCATAAAATACTTATTATCGTTATAAAATAACGGTTCCTTCCATTCGAAGTAGTAATATTTTTACCCTGTTTATAAATAAATTCATAAAGATAAATATTATAATAGCCGGTAAAAACTGCACCGGCACGTAGCCATTATGATTATATTCCGTGAAAATAGATTATTTGCATAATAAGATGCGGAACCCCAAGCTTTATTATCGGTAGTATCTACCTACTTCACACAGGCCCTATCAGAATACCAGCGCTGTGATATATATATTTTTTAAATATCGCAGCATGTGCTGGGACCTTTTTGGTCTCGTACAGTATATTTTCATGCTGTTAGATTTTGTTATTTGCTGTTTTCTACCTACTAATAATTTTAATTTGTTTTAATTTTTTATTTGTCTTATGTGAGTCTCAAATTAATATTTTTCTTCCTTTCTTTCTTTACTTGTCAGTATTTTGTACTTTTTCGCGTAGGAAATAATGTTTTTTTAAATCAACATGAATAAAATTATTTGACAGTTTGGTTCTGTTTCCACTTAGCTTTATTTCTTAACTAGCTGTTGCCCACGGCATCGCTCCAGTTAAAGTATGCAAAGGTCTCTAGGGTCTTATCTATATCTCAGCATCAAAATTCATCAAAATTGGTTCATCAAAATGATTTATGCGTAGCAAACAAACTTACATAAGCGTTTATAATAATAGTTTAGGTTAAAAGCGTTTAAAAAAAATTATAGTGTTTCACAGAAATACTGATACTACTCGTGCGAGTTATCTTGACGCTGCTCCTGAGCATGAAGTCCTGAGTACGGGTCCAGGGTCTCTTGTGGAATTGGTTCGAAAGAGGCCCGCGGCCCTGGAACGCAAAGGGAACGGATAGGTTTTAATCAGTAAGAGTCTGATACTCCCTTCTGCTTTGCCCAGAGCGAAAGGAGTCAATTGATGATTTCCCATCCTTAAAAATAAAATGGATCCCGCCGCGGGTAAAGTATCATTGGTTTTTCCCATGGTTTTTCCATAATATCTATATTTTTTTTGTAGCAGCCCGAAGTTCGAATTCGTGTCTGATTGAAACCAATATGTTGCGGCGAGCCCCTATGATATGGTACTAAAACAGAAAGCTCTTTTTGAAATTATCAAATGAACCCTTCCGCTCTGGGTGGAGCGGGAGGGAGTGTCAGACTTTTACTGACTAAAACCCATCCATGCTCTTCCTATTGCCTTTTACGTTCCAGAGCCGCGGTAACTCTTTCGAACAAAATCCGCAACCCTGGCAGGCAAAACAGAAAGCTCTTTGGGAAATAAAATCGTGATGAGATATAATGTTAAAGAATTCTGGGTTCAAACCATATCACAGTGATCTTATAAAACAAAAGACGTACGAAACCGTTCAAACCCAAACCGAACTAGCTTGACCGAAATGTTATTGCTACTCCACTATTTTATTTTATACTTATCGACTCAGCAGTAATATTATGTGGTAACGTTATTACAAGTACTTTATACAGGGTGTTCTAGAAGTGCATGGATGACCATGCACTTCTAGAACACCCTGTATAAAATACCACCCTTAAACATGAGTTTAAGGGTGGTATTCTGTTAAAAAAACCCGACCTCAAAAGAAAAAGCAGTGTTGAAGCAATCTGATGCAGTTTGTGGCGTTTATTTTAGTTCAATAACAGATATGATTTCAGCAACTGCATTAAACTGCTTGAAAAGTGTAAACAGTCATTTTTTGAGGTCTATATAAGTATTATCGCTATATAGGTATTATCTTTCAAAAAGTGTATTTTTTTTTATTTTGAAATAATTTCTTGGCTGTATATCAGATACAAAACACCACGCTTAAATAATGACCAAATACTTTTGGAACACCCTGTAGAAGAAGTGCAGAGTATGACATGACAGTTTTGTGAGATTGCTGTCAGCATTTTGTCCAAAGAAACCTATGATATTCCTTCATTTTCTCCGTAAACTACTTTTAGAATTTTTCATCTATACCTTATCTAGGACCGCTAATTTTATACTGCTACTTATATTTTTAAATATTTTTTTTGTGTTATTGTAATTGAACGATACTTTACCTATTACAGCTTCTATTTTAAATAATTATTTAATCTTAAGTTTTAATCTAAGTTAGGACGTTTATTCATACTTTCGTCTTGTAATCTTTCAATTCTTTTAATAGCAATTAATAACACATACTCAACATTTCCAAGAGGATCTTCAGTTGCAGGCATGTACATCACTCATAGAGTAACTCTGTGAATGATAAAGAAGATCCTCTTGAAAATGTGGATAAATAGTATTGATTTGTACATGAGTCGTTGTTGTGCCCATATTTTGTAAATTAATAAAAACCCATCCCATACACTTATTCTGCAACCTTGTAATCCACATTTACAACATGTAAAACCCAGTAGTAAATACATTCTCCTTCCCCTCCCCCAAAAAAGATAAGCCGGCCAGTAAATGATACATCGATAGTTTGACGTCATAATAATATACCTTAATTACGTGATTTATAGTTCAATTCACATGGTAATGAGACTGCAGTCGTTAAACATGACGTCATAATTAATTAGTGTGTTATATTGTACGTGTAATTACGCTTTTAGAGCTCAAAGTTGTAAGGCAGATTTTTATTAGGTACTAGTACATTTTTTGACGTTTCTCAGACACTGGTGGCCCGGACCTTTGGAAGGTGTACGAGGAACTGGACCAACTCGTATAAGCGCCGTTAAGCACTTCAAAAGGGATGGGGCACCAATCGACCATAAGACAAATGTAAGTGTCGTGGTCACATCGTAGAATTGGTCTTGGAATGATTTGCCCAAGGTTCTCAAAGAAAATCTTAGACAATGTTATGCAAACCAAAATTTCGTGGAGCACTGTGGTTTTGTCATATCCACGTATAAGTACGTACTTTACATTTCAGTTTCTATTTTACAACCTCATAGTCGCCATTTCAAAAAACTCCGTTTGCAGTAATGAGAGAATTTGCTTTTGCGCCATAAAAAGCAAAGAAAAATGGGATTGTCTTATATTTATTAAAAACTAGCTTTAGCCCGCGGCTCCGCCCGCGTGGATATCGGTTATCGCGTAAAAAAGTCTAGCCTATGTCCTTCTCCATATTCCAGGCTATATATCTGCCAAATTTCATGACGATCCGTTCATCCGTTTTAGCGTGAAAGCGTAACAGACAGACAGAGTTACTTTCGCATTTATAATATTAGGTGATTACAATGTCTTTTATCAACGAACCGCAAAATTGGCAGAACACATTGTAACTGATAGGTGATATTTGAAAAGCTAAATTTGTTATTGAACGGAAAATTCCAGGAAAATCCTGGAGACATCACGCTCGCTTGAGCTTAAATAAGATGTTCTCGCGAGAACACGACGACGTTTTTGTTGTGTGTCCCAAGTAGAAGCGGATGGCGGTTTAGGTACCTACCTACACTTATGTAAGTGAAAGGAAAGAGCCTGAGTGCTAATTCTACTAATTTAAATTCTACTAATTAAGCAACGTTCGCATCCGCATGTTAGTCGCAATCTGTCAAAAATGTATGAAAAATTAGGCTGTTTTCACAGATTGCGACTAACATGCCAACGCGAATGTTGCTTTAAGAAATTGTAGGATTAGCCCTCAGTTTTTGCAAAAATATGAGGACGTTTAAATCTTAGATCCAGGTAATGATAGAACTTTTCCTAAGTTAATGATGATCTTGTTTTGCAGAACTAAGGAAACTTGATTATCAGCCCGATGAGAAAAAATCTAACACTCTTTTTCAATTGAATGTAAATTTTAACTAGTGTATTTTTTTCTTTTCTGCGGCAATTGGCAGTCCATAGGAAGTGACTTGAACATCTTAAGGTCCACTATTGATATTTAGTTGATCAAAGAAAATCCTAGTGTTGGACAGGCACAAGTTCAATTAGTCATAAAAGTCAGTCTTCACTAAACGGAGTAGCGGAATTTATAGTTTCGACTCATACCGCTGTCACTGTCAACTTAAACCACAAAAAATACTCTCAGCCACATGAGGGAACCTGTCTGCTCTAAGCAAATGTGACGCGAGCACACTTTGAGAGTAAATTTAAAATTTTACTTTTAAACCAACTAGTTATTGGTGTGTTGAATAATTCAGCACGTTGTGACGGAGCGCCCACTTTGAGCGATATTACTGTGCCATGCGGAGTTTTTATGCCTTTTTTTTGGGAACATACTAAATACACTCTCGTCTTTCTTTTCAGTGAAGAATGAAAGTTTGTACTTTATTTTTAGACAAGAGAGGTTGTTTAATATCTAGTTTTAGACCAGAAAGGTTTTGAAATGCTGCAAGACTGTTTTGCAGCTTTCAAACCAGCCTTTTTGTCTATTAACTTGAACTTATCAGTTATTTAATGCTAATTCAAATCAAATGGGGAGGGCGCTGAGTTCTAATGTACAGGTTCGCCTAGTTCGGGAGTCTGAGGTTTCATAAACTGCTGTAACCAATTATGTCAAGTTCGTCTCGCCATCTTCGCCTGGGTCTCCCGCGATGATGTCGGGCATTTTTGGGATCCACACTGTTTTATTTAGTTTTCTTTTAATAACTAACCGTGCATTGTTATCTAAATAGAACGTGTGTGTAAAATTGTAGCTTAATAAATTGGGGTAAATCGTTTTAAAATTCAGTTGCAAGAATTGACCCATACATACTTAAGTACTAAGTAACTAACAAAGTCAAGTGAAATAAAAAAAACATAAAACTTGTAACCAACGTACATTAATGGTCATACCTAGTTTGTATCAGCAGATATTTTCGCTCTGCTCATTAGGGACGTGATAATATATAAAACGGATAGGGCGCTGACAAGATAAAATGTATGGCGTCAAAGGAACGAAATATACTTAGCGTCGCAAGCGCGTGGTCAAACTCCATACATTTTCGTCGGCGCGCGCCCGGAGCGCATTGTATATCAAGTTTCTTACAACTAAGAAAGGACACCTCCCCGTCTTTTGCCTAACGAGCCAGCCCCCGTCGGTGAGCCGCCATTAGTCTTAAATCCCATAATTAATCGAACGACCCAGCCTGTCTCTTGCTGCCCTCCCGATTTGACGTCGCTAAGCCAAGGTCCCTGCAGGATCCCGCAGGGGATGCCCTTAGCGAGCGGTCAGTAGTTTCTAGTATTTTGCTAGCTTTTTAGCCCTGGCTGGGGGCCTTAAATTAATTTGAGGTAACTACAGGATAGTCCGGTTTAGCAGTTAATAGTCCTAGCGTTTTAACCTGCCAGCGGGCGTACCTATAAAAAAAAAAAATAGAGGACGATATTTTGGAGTCTAACTAAAAGGACTAAAACTAACTAAGGTTAATAGTGACTCTGAACTTGGAAACCTCATATTTTGTTTAATTTTATGAGCCACCAGTTTTGGTGATTTTACGAACGATTTTATTTTGGCGCTGAGGTCTGGTATTTACAGTCGAAGATAGCAACAATGCAAGTGTTCCCTAGGTTTGGTTAATTTTCAGTTTTCACTTATAATGGCTTTTTAAAACATTAATATGTTTATAATAAAATACGTACTTACAAAAGAAACGAAAATTTCTGAGGTATTAAAGATGGCTACTAAAGATGCTTACAATTATAATTTTTAGGATCAAATTGTAAGCCTCGAAAAACTCGAAGCAGTTAAAAAGTAAATGATAATAACTATTACAAGATTTTTGGCAATCTTCAAACTAAGCGAGTATTGCAAGTACCTAGGTACCTAAAAAAAAATATGCAAATGCGAACAAGTTAAAAAATACTATTTCACCCTGACTTAACTTATTCTAGGTAAGTACTCTTCAAAGTCAAAAATCACATTAATAACCAAATTATTTTAAAATAATAAAACTCAAAGTTTAAAAACATTAACAGATAAATAAGACAGATGATCCGTTAATATCTAGATTCGAATAAAGAATTTGAAAATCGGAATTTAAAATTCGCAAAAATGCTTCGCGTATTTTGAATCTATTCTCGTTCATTCGTTCATGACGACATAGCGCAGATAGCGTCAGTTCAGTGAACGAGCAAGGTGAGTGAACGAATGAACGATTTCGAGCAACTCAGGTGTAAGTATCAGGAAAATTTTAGAGATATGTGCTTTTGTATGGAAGGGCTTTGCGAGTTGTAAATTATTTTGCAACTTCAATATTCTATTTAAACTACAAAGCAAGTTCAGTGTACATTTAAAATGGCAATAATGAAGATAAAGTATTATTTGCTGCTGGAAAAGTCATTAGTACCTATGTGAGTTATTTTTCATTATTGTAGCAGTTAAAGTATTTTTTTACTATCGACAGAGACATTAATCATTTTCCTTAAATAAATGTTGAACTGCAGCTTTGTCAAACATTTTTTTTGGTAAAAATTATCTTAACTATCCACATTGATAAATAAATCACTCTTGGATTTGGATATGTTTTTTTTAAACACATTGATTCCGCTTTTCACATCGATTCCGCTTGAGGGAAAGCCATGACTAAGACCTATGATGGAATAAACATTCCAAAAAACTTATTCACAAAAAAAAGAATCGGTTTCTTTTTTTTGTGAAAAAATTGCGTATTCTGCTTTCCTGTGACTTTCCAGTAGTGTTGTTAGGTGTGGGGGGGGTACCACTAAAAAGTGAAAAGTAAAACCCTATACCCTTTCCAACAAAAAAAGAATTTTTGAAATCGGTTGGCAAGCGACGGAGTTATGCCCGAACAAACATAAAAAAAAAATACAAACATCCGAATTGAGAACCTCCTCCTTTTTAGAAGTCGGTTAAAAACAGGCATCTTCAATCTTTTAGAAAGTTTTTTAAAAGCTTTTATTTAACTTGGAATGTATTTAAGTAACTAAGTTTGTTGGGGGGGATTCTTACAGCTCAGTTTTGAAGCAGATAATTATCTTCAACCGATTGAGCTGAAATTTTTAATAACTTGCTTCGTTTGTATATGTGTGTCCGGTTACACACAAAAAGTAATGTTCCATTTTTCAAGCCTTTCCTGACGTCCGATTAACGACTCCAGCCCCGACATGTGAAAATTCCCAAATAAAAAATAGATCTTATGTAATTGGTAAATAAACACTAAATTCTCGATTAATTCGGCGCACACCGGTGTGTTGCCGGTGCTTGAGCGATATTTAAACTTTGGAGACAATGATTTTTGAGAGCTGATAAGATGATGCAGCCGGATGATGGTCATGGGAACTGCTCAACCAAGCAATATACTATCGTGTTTGGGCTCGTTCGATGTTATGTATTGGACGTATCGAACGAGCCCAAACACGCAATGTTTCACTAAAGCTTGTTTTAAAAAACGATTTTATTTATGGAGTGGCGAAAACACCAATGTTGTTCCATCAGTCCGTGTTCTTTAATAGTGATGTTGGGAAACTGAAATACAGGATAAAAATAGCAAAAGAAAAATAATTGACGTTTTTTAAAAATACCACCACTAAAACGACTTAAAAGTAAAAAAAAACTTTTCAAGCAGTCTGATGCAGTTAGTGATATCAAATCTGTGATTGAACTAAAGTAAATGCCATCAACTGTAACAGACTGCTTGAAAAGTCAATTTTTTGGAAGTTTTTAATTGACTTTTTTTATCACTTTTTTTTTGCTATTTTGTTCCTAATGTATAATTATCAGCTACCCAATATTACCCTTAAAATTTAAGGCAGCTTATTCCAGAAGTGCGTGGTCATATTTAAAATGACCACGCACTTTTGGAATAAGCAGTGTAAGCGCATGATAAAGGTGAAGATATCAACATAGTACGGATGGTGCCCTGGAGTGTTTTTCCCTGTGTACACTCCGATGTACAATTCAAAGAAGACCGGCAGGCGAACAACGGTAGTGTTAATTTTAATCTGGGCTTAATCTAGTTGTAAATGTACATTGTCTTATTGACCTAGTTTTGTCATGTTTCCTGTTTGTTATGAAGGGATTATATAGCAACTGTTTTTTTCTGATTATTTTCGTTGCGGTAACCAAATCAAACAATTTTTCCACCGGAATACCAGACGCACTGCTGGATACCATCCGCACTTGGTCGATATCCCGACTAGTCGTACTCAGCGCTTCTCCTCCACATTTATTATGCGCACAGCCAAAGCGTGGAACTCTCTGCGAGCGTCTGTGTTCCCTTCCATATAATATAACCCGTCTGCCTTCAAACCAAGAGTGAACAGGCATCTTCTGGGCAACCTCGCTCCATCATAGACCTCATCTATCGCTCTCCATCAGGCGTGATTGAGGTCAAGAGCAACCCGAACTTAATAAAAAAAAAAAATAATCAATGATAGTCGGATCGTTTATATATTCGTTTGTATATTGTCCATTTTTAACATGTGTTTGTTGCTATTGTGTTGTGTCTGTGTCGAATAAATGTTTTCTTTTCTATTCTTTATTTAGGAATCGCTGAGCTTCATTAACTCAGCGCTTTCCTATTGGTCATCGCTGTTGAATCTAGCTCTAAGGAGGTTGCAGTAGTGGGGAAAATTGAGACGGGCTTGTCACAAAAATGGCAAGAGTAACGTTTCACCGTGTGACATGTCGATACCAGAAGTATCAATTAACGTAAGCGACATTTTAGAATTTTAGATAAATGCCACTTGAAGTAATCAGTGTAAGTTTCATTTTGGCATTTTGGGTAAATGTCAAAATGAACGTTAAGTGATACTTCTGATATCGATGTGCTAGACTCAAATCAACACGTGGTGCAAATGTTTTATTGTTATTTCAAAATTAACTTGTAACTGATTCTAACTTTTTACTTCATAAAGTTCTTTCATTTTAATCCGCTTAATAGCTAAGCTTTGGTAAAACTAACACCTAGAACAGTTAAACTGTTATATCCTTTGATAATCCCATTTGATGTAACGAAACTTTGTTTTTCACCGAAATCTAGGCCTTTGAGCTAAGGCTTTTATCCTTAACTATTTTATGAGGATTAAGTGTTAGACTAATGAAAACATTACTTTAATTTAACTTTGCCGTTTCAGGAAATATAATACCAAGAGAAGAACGTAATTTTGAAGATGTTAAAAATAATATTTAAAAAATAAACGAACTTACGTAAAACACGACCTCCTAAAAACACAACAGAGTGCAAAATAACTTTAATTTCGGAAGTCAGTATTTTTGGTGGTTCTTTGTAATTTAACATCGACTTCCAAAATTAAAGTTATTTTGTACTTTGTAGTGTATTTTTGGAAGTGAAAAAGTTTTTTACTTTTCACTTTTTAGTGGTACCCCACACCTAACAACACCAGTGGAAAGTCACAGGAAAGCAGAATAAGCAATTTCGTATGGATGATATTTCTACAATCTAGCCTTGCATAAGCCTTTTCGAAACCATGATGTAGCATTTTTCATGGAGCGACTGCCTACCTGATCTCCATCCACAACCCAGTAACTGGGTAATATTATTCCTCTGGACAAGACTGGTATCAGATTTTTTAACTACTGACTACTTGTAACAATTATCAAAGATCTACAAATGACAGCTGGGACTAACAGCTTAACATGTTATCTGAGTCATTTAGGGGTCTGGATATGTCATAGATGGTCATCCATCCAAGGATCGACCTCGGTCAGTGTTGCTTAACCTTAAATATCGAGCCGAACGGGTGTAATCATTTAGCCACGACCCTCCGGCCCTCTTAGCTGCCCTTTTTTGTGTAAACAAACCCTCTCGCAAAAATAACCCTCTCCACTCACAAAAAGTTACATCATAGCCATTAAAATTATAACTTAACTTAAGCCTTCAGTATAAAGTAATAAAGTTATAATTATAATAATCATACCCAACGAAGTTAACTCGAAAAAAAATAATTTACAACAAGGGCCTAACCCAAGAATTATGTGAGAACATATTACTTAAGACCCGTGTTCATTTGTTACCTCTCCTCTTCTTCAAAATACAACCTTATCACGGAGGTGCACAGTAAAAATTCCAGTGACAAAACTCTGGTCCTCGAACGCAAGTTACATATTACAAGAGGTAATATTGTGCTATATTTATGATAGGGTCGGTCGGGTTGGTCCCCTGCCTCATATTCAGTGGTTCTAGGGGAAATTACTTATCTCACCTGGTTGTTCAGGATTCTGGTACAGCCTTTAAATCATCATGACTTACTGGATTAATTCCTGTATGGTATTTTTATGGAGTGTTTTAATGAGCATTTTTATTTTATTTTATTTATATGTCACGGCGCCGATGGCTTACGCACGCACATTATGTGCGTATGAAGGAATTTAAATATAAGTTAAATATTAATTTGATTTGGCCCTGTGACCAAAATACTGGCAGACGTAAACTGCAAATGACAAACAGGTCGCCTATCCCTATTAACATTGTCGGATATGCATTTTTGCCATTTTCTTTTTATTTCACTAATCACATTTGAAAAGTACCTTCCGTCAGAAGCGCCAACAAAAAAAAAAAAATTGCGGCTATTTTTCAAAATAGCGACTTTAACATTGTTGGATATGCTACGAGCGCCAGCCAACAATGTCGGAAGTGAACTCGCGACAATGTTTGCGGGGCACGAAGGGCGGCAGCGCAGGCAGTTGTGCCAGTACGGACCATGTTAAATGGGCGCGCGCACTTTGCGCGATATTGCGTTACTAAATTTTATTATTTATTATGTTTTGTTGTTAGTATTAATTTTATAATTTACGAAATATGTAGAATAGTTCAGTTGAAATTCTATTATGTGACGTAATCGACATTTTTAACAGTATCTGGTGGAGGTAAATATGTCGGTAGTACCACATCTGACACTGTTGGTCGTTTAAATATTTTCGAATCTGTCGGATGTGTTAGTACCAACTTTGTTAACGGTGTGTATTTTAAAACATTTTGTTGGATGTGACACATATTGCTTTATTAACCATTTAATGAAATATTTTGTATGTTGGTTGGTACTTGAATTTTTTTTTTTCAATTTCTTTCAAAAAAATGCATTTGGACGGTTTTTTTATCATCTGCACTTGTTTGGTTCTATTGTTAAATATAATTTTCAAACTACAAGGTTAACGTAAATATGATTTTTTTTTGTTAGTATACTTTTTTTCAGGTTATAGAGAATCTCTATAGCCATGTGGTTTCCAAAATCAGTTAAGTAAGCTTAATCCCATGCTTGATGACGTTGTCCATGAGAATGACGGTAATCGAAAATAATGTAGGTACCCACGGCATAGACCTCGGCTTTTTTTGAAGTAATTTCTGAATTGAATGTTGCTGCTGACTACTAAATGACATGAAACACTCCAATGCTGTCTCACAAAATTTACAATGACGCCTTCTGTGCCACGTATCCCTGTTAAGTCACACTTTATAAGTGTTTATGCAACCACTTCTACTAAAAGTAAACAAACCCGCCATTCTAGTTTCAAAATTGATAAGGGAAAGAAAATACTAATACGTCATAAAGAAATTTGGGTGGAAAGGACAATGCCAATCTATATAATAATATGGCGGTTGGACAAAGTGCTACCCAGACTGAACACATAGTGCATTTTGTTCTTCAGGCCAACACTAATCTTTGAACCGTAGCGTTCCGGCTTGTCTTCATTGATATTATAGAGTGATGATGAGGAATAGAGCTTCTACCTTTTTCTGGAAATGAAAGAGTGGAGATTCGCAAGAGCAAACGTGCTCAGGAGGAGGATGTATAATCCAGTAAGATGCTTGTAGAATTCTTGACCGCACTTAAGCCAGCCAAACCCATAGTCCAACTTCTTTGTTTCCATATCCTGCAATAGTTTTGCACCAACCGAGGATTAACCCTTGGTATAATTTCATATTCCATACAGGGATAATCAACGGTTGCTGTCCCATTGCATTTGAAATGTCTAACGGGGCCTCTGCTAGTAACGAGTAGCTTCGGCCACTTAAAGGCCTATTAAAGGCCAGGAACCTCAGGGTGATGAATTACTAAAATAAACAATAAATATAGTATAACATTATTTGTGATAAAATTATAACCAATACAGAACAGTAGTACCTAACAGTGATTGTTACAATAACAGGATAGCAATATTCATTGTATTCATCGTCTTCGATTATTATAATTGTGTCAAGGAATGCGGCAGGCTTACAACATATTCTTTGCGGCTTGCCCACCCTAAAAAACTATCAATAATCCTAAAATTACGGTCAAGAACCCTACCAACATCTTACTGGATTATACATCTTTCTCACGATAATTTTTTCTCTTGCGAATCTCCACTCTCTCACCTTCAGAAATAGATGGAAACTCTAGGTATTCCTCGACATTATTTTTCTTACCGGTCAATAAAGGCAAGCTGGAGATGACAAACATGACTTTTCCCAGGAGATCAGGTCTATGAGGGTGCTAGTGCTCAAGAGTAGGCCACAAAACAGGCTTGCGAATTATATATCTTTTACTCCAGCTCCTCACCCTTGGCATAATACAACAGCAAAGTAGGTCGTTTTTTAGGTGTAATGAAATCTGTTAGAAATGGTTTTTTTATAATTTGGACTGTAAAACATCACAAAATATGATTTGACAAAACACTATTATAAAGACAAGTGATAGAAGAGTAGTTAAAATTTATTTAAAATTAACCAATAATATTATCAAAACTAACAACAAACAGTTGTTTTTATTTATTTTTGGGCAGCACTTGGCTCAGACCCTGTCAATATACTTTGCTTTAGATACGACAGGCTTTGGTCTAGGATTTACTGTTAATAGACGCAATACCTCTTAAGGGGTTATTGTACTCATCATTATGCTTATCACAAAAAATTCGACTGCCCCATATATTTTTGTGCGGATAACTCGACAAAAAGTACTGAACAGCTGATTTTTTTTTCGCGATTTCGCGGTATGTTCATGTTGATGAGTACAATGACCCCTTACGAGGTATTGCATATTATATATATGCCGCAGTAAGATAGATAAAGCCGTAATATAGTTATATCACTAGGGATATAATTATATACCGTAACATAGTTATACGAAAGCGATTCTTCACTATCTCACTAGGAATATAGTTATAAAACCGTCGAAGTTTAGTGATATACTTATATTACTAGATTAAGTTCAGTGATATAAATATATTAGGGTTTGTCTCAAAAAAGTCATACGAGTATTGTATCATATTGTCATCATATTGTAGTATATTAAAGCTTTTTTGAAAAATTGATAAAATTTCAAAAGTGTGCCACTTTGTGAGACAGACCCATTACTTGATTAAGCTTAGTGAAATAAAAATCTACCATTATATAATTAAATAAATCGAAATTTTATTGGTTTTATCTTTATTAATAAATCAACTTTATGTATCCTGCAGTTAGTTACAATACTTTGTGACATTAACACGTATTAAAGTAATTATAATTAAAACGATATTTTTTTTAATAATAAAACATTCAAAATCTTTTAAAGCCAAACAGTTTTGAGATATCTTTATTTCTTATCAACAAGTTGAGATCTCGGTTTCTTTAAAAGTATTAGGTCTTTACCTATGAAATTGCCGTTCTGCAGTACTGGCCATTTCAAATCAAAATAATTTTTGTTTGGCTAAGAATTCTAATTTCAAATTAATTTTATTTTAAAAACATGATTTTTTTTTCCAAAAGTAGTCATTGTTTATTGATTAGTGTTACATTTTCATCGCATTTCAATCTTTTTCGTCATCATGGATACGTTAAAAATTCTAGTAATTATGGAATATGAGTACCGTCGTGGCAGCAACGCGGCACAAGCGGCACGCAACATCAACGACGTTTACGGAGCTAACACTACAAACCAAGGCACCACCTGTTATTGGTTTGCTCGCTTCCGTTCTGGAAATTTCGACCTGAAAAATGAACCTCGCGGTCGTCCGAAGACTTTGGTCGACAATGACGAATTAAAGGCGATTGTGGAAGCTGATGATACACAATCTACGGCTGAATTAGCAGCAGCTTTCGACGTTAGCGTCAAAACAATATTGGTCCATTTGCGTCAAATTGGCAAGGTAAAAAAACTTGACAAATGGGTGCACCACGAACTCAATGATCGCCAGCGCGAAGTACGCGTCGAGACGTGCCTTGCACTGCTCAACAGACACACAAATGAAGGAATTTTGAACCGCATTGTTACCTGCGATGAAAAATGGATTCTGTTTGATAACCGTAAGCGCTCAGCAAGTTGGTTGGATCCTGGTTCAGCACCTAAACAATGCCCTAAACGAAAACTTACCCCTAGAAAAGTGATGGTCACTGTTTGGTGGTCTAGCGCCGGTGTGATTCATCACAGCTTCTTACCAAACGGGGTGAGCATTACTGCAGATGTGTACTGTGAAGAACTGAACACAATGATGGAGGAGCTGGCACATCTCCAACCAGCATTAGTCAATCGCTCGTCTCCGCTGCTCCTGCACGACAACGCGCGACCTCATACTGCACAGCAGACGGTCTCCAAGTTGGAAGAACTGGGGTTGGAAGCTCTCCGTCATCCGCCCTACTCACCAGACCTTGCGCCTACAGACTACTACTTTTTCCAGAATTTGGATAACTTCTTGGCGGGAAAAAAATTCAATACCCGAGAGGCAGTACAAAATGACTTTGAAGAATTTGTTGCCTCCCGTCCGGCTGATTTCTTTAAGAAGGGCATCAATAAACTGCCACTGCGTTGGCAAAGATGCATTGATTGCATGGGTGATTACTTCGATTAATACAAATAAAAAATACATGAAAAAAAATCGTTTGAATTTTTTCATACAAACGGCAATTTCATAGGTAAAGACCTATTATTTTTTATTTTTTGTTCAGACAAGAAGAGGAATCATGACATCTAGAATTACATAGCACTGAATGCTTCTTACAGCTATTTCACTAAACTTAATCTAGTAATATAAGTATATCACTAAACTTGGACCGTTTTATAACTATATTCCTAGTGAGATAGTAAAGAATCGCTTTCGTATAACTATGTTACGGTATATAATTATATCCCTAGGGATATAACTATATTACGGCTTCATCTATCTTACTGCGACATATATACAACATCACGTATAATAATATGGCACATCCAACAAATATTTAGTAAGTTTGTACACGTAACATTGTCGTATTGTCGTATGTGTCACTTCCAACAAATATACAATTAGTTAGTACACGAAATATTATCGTAAGTGGCAGAACCGACAAATTTAAATTGATTTGTTACTGTTAAAAAAGTCATTTCTGACTTTAAACATACTTAGAAAAACAATAAAAATACTTGAAAACCATTAAATTAAGCACATAAATATGTTTTAAACTTCAAGTGATTTTTGTTAACCTAGTTCGTATACTTTAAAAAATATCAACATTTTAAACTTTGACGCGCTCTCCTGTAAAGTTGCTGATTTTCATATCCGACAATGTTAATAGGAATAGGCGACTGGTATTTTAAAAAGAAACTGGATTTTCACCTTAGTTATATTGGGGATTCCTGGCTAAAAAATATAATATGATTATTTTTTTATTATAAAATGAAATCATTATTTATTATAATAACTTAAATTAAAAAAAACACAAAACTTACAACAAACTAATACATAACATCAAATAATTCGTCCTCAACACTGTCAGCTGGTAATGTGCCTAAGAGACTGGCGGCATTGCCACGTTGAATGGCAATGCTTAGTCTCTGCCCAAAGAGCCAGCTCGCTGTCAACGGCTGGTTGACATTTTCCGTGACCCAAGAGGGTCACGGAAAATGTCAACCAGCCGTTTCGAAATTTCTTTGAAAAGACTGTGAACAAAAAAAGTTGACTGTCCCATACATTTCTGTGAGCATAACTCGACAAAATGTACTGAACAGCTGATTTTTTTTTCGCGATAACGGTGTTGGCCCCATAGTGAAAGTTATTCATAATGATGAGCACAATGACCCCTTTAGAGGTGTGTGCGTGAACTTGGCAGATCATATTCCAGCAGATCACAAAAAAAAGTGAGTTCTATTCGCATGCAGCATAGTTCTGGAGTTCCTGATACTTTTCGGAAATAGTTCTGGCGTTTTTCCCAGAAAAAAAGTCGAATGAAAATATGATCTGCTAACTTCCGGTAGCAGATCAATTTTTCCAAAACTAAAATTTTAAAAGTGTTTTAGGTCCATAAGGGTATACTCTATAGTTCCTGATACATTTCAAAAAAAGTTCTACCAATATAGAATAAAAAAAAAATAACAAACATACTAAACCGACACCAAAAATAAACCGATATTTTTTGTAAAACTGGCGGTAATTGCAAAATTTGAACCAAGGTATTGATCATTGTCCCTAATTTCAGTAGCCAAATGGTCAGATAAACAGAAAAAAGTATAATAAAATAACGAATAACTCTCAAGCTCCAGCAGAGCACGGTTGAAAACTTGGATTAGCCAAAATTTTGAAAATTTTCAGTATTTGATAAAAAAATCCAAAATAAATAATTGAAAATACCAAGGACAAAGAACTGAACATTATAAGAAAGATCTGTACTAGAACTGTATGTTGTCATGAAAAGTAAACCCAGAACTTAGACTCAGGTGTAAGCAGAGCATGGTTAAATACCTAGATTAGCTGAAATTAAAAAAAAAACTTGTGGCTGACTAAAAAAATCCAACAAATATATAATAATATATCTAGAAAATATCTAGGACCAAGCACTCTTCGCTTTAAGATAGACCTAAAATAGCACAATGCATTGTATTGCAAAATAAACCTAGAACTCATAGGTACTCAGATATTAGTAGAGCATGGGTGAAGATAAAGACTACCCGAAATAATTAAATTTTTAACTGTCTGAGAATAAAATTACAAATAAAAATTTAGAGAATATCAAGGACCGAGCACTCTTCGCTTTAAGATAGAGCTATAAAAGTACTATGCGTTGTGTTGCAAAATAAACCTAAAACTCAGACTCAGATATTAGCAGAGCATGAATGAATATCCAGATTCGCAAAAATTAAGAAAATTTTAGGTGACTCAGTGCAAAATTACAACAAAAAAATCTAGAAAATATCTAGGACCGAGCACTCTTCGCTTTACTATAGACCTATAATAGCATTATGCATTGTGATGCGAAATTAACCTAGAACTTAGGGTAAGATATTAGCAGAGCACGGGTGAAGATAAAGATTAGCCAAAATAATTGAATTTTTAACTGTCTGAGATTAAAAATACAAAAAAAAATCTAAAAACAACCCAGGAACTAGAACTCTTCGATTTATGATAATCCCATAACAGAACTTCAGAAAAACTTGCAAAGTAAACCCAGAACTCTGACTCAGATATTGGCAGAGCATAGGTGAATATTCAGATTCGCAAAAATAAAGAAAAGTTTTGGTGACTCAGTGCAAAATTACGAAAAATAATCTAGAAAATATCTAGGACCAAGCATTCTTCGCTATAAGATAGACCTATAATAGCACAATGCATTGAGTAACCAAATTAACCTAGAAAACAGACTCAAATATTAGCAGAGCATGGGCGAAGATAAAGATTAGCCAAAATAATGAAATTTTTAACAGTCTGAGAATAAAAATACAAAAAAAATCTTGGAACAACGCAGGAACGAGAACTCTTCGATCATTGATAATCCCAAAACAGAACTCCAGAATAACTTGTTAAATAAACCCAGAACTCTGTTTCAGATATTAGCAGAGCATAGGTGAATATTCAGATTCGCAAAAATTAAGAAAAGTTTTGGTGACTCAGTGCAAAATTACGAAAAATAATCTAGAAAATATCTAGGACCAAGCACTCTTCGCTATAAGATAGACCTATAATAGCACTATGCATTGTGTTGCAAAATTAACCTAGAACTCAGACTCAAATATTAGCAGAGCATGGGTAAAGATAAAGACTACCCGAAATAATTAAATTTTTAACTGTCCGAGAAAAAATTACAAAAAAAAATCTAAAAACGACCCAGGAACTAGAAATCTTCGATTAATGATAATCCCATAACAGAACTTTAAAAAATTTTGCAAAGTAAACCCAGAACTCTGACTCAGATATTAGCAGAGCATGGTTGAAGATTAACAATACCCGAAATAATGAAATTTTTAACTGTCCGAGATAAATTACAAAAACAAATTTAGAAACTACCAAGAAGATAGAACTCTTCGATTTCTGATAATCCTATATTAGAATTATAGAACAGTTTGCAAAGATTACCCAGAATTCTGACTCAGATATTAGCAGAGCATAGGTGAATATCCAGATTCGCAAAAATTAAGAAAATTTTTGGTGACTAAGTGCTAAATTACAAAAAAAAATCTAGAAAATATCTAGGACCCAGCACTCTTCGATTTAAGATAGACCTATAAAAGCACTAAGCATTGTGTTGCAAAATTAACCTAGAACTCAGACTCAGGCATTAGCAGAGCATGGGCGAAGATAAAGATTAGCCAAAATAATTGAATTTTTAACTGTCTGAGAATAAAAATACAAAAAAAAATCTAGAAATAACCCAGGAACCAGAACTCTTCCATTTCTAATAATCCTATATTAGAACTATATTATAATATTTTGCAAAGTTTAACCAGAACTCTGACTCAGATATTAGCAGAGCATAGGTGAATATTCAGATTCGCAAAAATTAAGAAAAGTTTTGGTGACTCAGTGCAAAATTACGAAAAATAATCTAGAAAATATCTAGGACCAAGCATTCTTCGCTATAAGATAGACCTATAATAGCACTATGCATTGTGTTGCAAAATCAAACTAGAACTCAGACTCAGGTATTAGCAGAGCATGGGCGAAGATAAAGATTAGCCAAAATAATGAAATTTTTAACTGTCTGAGAATAAAAATACAAAAAAAAAATCTAGGAACAACCCAGGAACGAGAACTCTTCGATTAATGATAATTCCAAAACAGAACTCTAGAACAACTTGTTAAATAAACCCAGAACTCTGACTCAGATATTAGCAGAGCATAGGTGAATATTCAGATTCGCAAAAATTAAGAAAAGTTTTGGTGACTCAGTGCAAAATTACGAAAAATAATCTAGAAAATATCTAGGACCAAGCACTCTTGGCTATAAGATAGACCTGTAATAGCACTATGCATTGTGTTGCAAAATTAACCTAGAACTCAGACTCAGGTATTAGCAGAGCATGGGCGAAGATAAAGATTAGCCAAAATAATGAAATTTTTAACTGTCTGAGAATAAAAATACAAAAAAAAATCTAGAAACAACCCAGGAACTAGAACTCTTCGATTTCTGATAATCCTATATTAGAACTATATCATAAATTGCAAAGTTTACCCAGAACTCTGACTCAGATGTTAGCAGAGCATGGGTGAAGATAAAGATTAGCGAAAATAATTGAATTTTTAACTGTCTGAGAATAAAACTACAAAAAAATAGTAATAGACCTATAAAAGCACTATGCGTTGTGTTGCAAAATAAATTAACCTAGAACTCAGACTCAGGTATTAGCAGAGCATGGGTGAAGATAAAGATTAGCCAAAATAATAAAAATTTTAACTGTCTGAGAATAAAAATACATAAAAAAAACTAGAAACAACCCAGGAACCAGAACTCTTCGATTTCTGGTAATCCTATATTAGAACTATATAATAAATTGCAAAGTTTACCCAGAACTCTGACTCAGATGTTAGCAGAGCATGGGTGAAGATAAAGATTAGCCAAAATAATTTAATTTTTTAACTCTTTGAGAAAAAAATTACAAAAAAAAAACTAGAGTATATCTAGGACGAAGCACTCTTCGGTTTGAGATAGACCTATAATAGCACTATGCGTTGTATTGCGAAATAAATCTAGATCTCGGACTCAGATATAAGCAGAGCACGGGTGAAGATAAAGATTAGACAAAATAATTGAATTTTTAACTGTTTGAGAATAAAAATACAAAAAAAAATCTAGAAACAACCCAGGAACCAAATCTCTTCGATTTATGATAATCCCATAACAGAACTCCAGAATAACTTCTTAAATAAACCCATTACTCTGACTCAGATATTAGCAGAGCATAAGTGAATATTCAGATTCGCAAAAATTAAGAAAAGTTTTGGTGACTCGGTGCAAAATTACGAAAAATAATCTAGAAAATATCTAGGACCAAGCACTCTTGGCTATTAGATAGACCTATAATAGCACTATGCATTGTGTTGCAAAATTAACCTAGAACTCAGACTCAGGTATTAGCAGAGCATGGGCGAAGATAAAGATTAGCCAAAATAATGAAATTTTTAACTGTCTGAGAATAAAAATACAAAAAAAAATCTAGAAACAACCCAGGAACCAGACCTCTTCGATTTCTGATAATCCTATATTAGAACTATATATAAGTTTGCAAAGTTTACCCAGAACTCTGAGTCAGATGTTAGCAGAGCATAGGTGAATGTCCAGATTCGCAAAAATTAAGAAAAGTTTTGGTGACTCGGTGCAAAATTACGATAAATAGTCTAGAAAATATTTAGGACCAAGCACTCGTCGCTATAAGATAGACCTATAAAAGCACTATGCATTGTATTGCAAAATTAACCTAGAACTTAGACTCAGATATTAGCAGAGCATGGGTGAAGTGAAGTGGGTGAATGGAAGATAAAGACTACCCGAAATAATTAAATTTTTAACTGTACGAAAAAAAAATTACAAAATAAAATCTAAAGTATATCTAGGACGAAGCACTCTTCGGTTTAAGATAGACCTATAATATCACTTTGCGTTGTGTTGCAAAATTAACCTAGAACTCAGACTAAGATTTTAGCAGAGCATGGGTGAAGATAAAGATTAGCCAAAATAATTGAATTTTTAACTGTCTGAGAATAAAACTACAAAAAAAATCTAGAAAATATCTGGGATCCAGCACCCTTCGGTTTTAAATAGACCTATAAAAGCACTTTGCGTTGTGTTGCAAAATAAACCTAGAACTCAGACTAAGATTTTAGCAGAGCATGGGTGAAGATAAAGATTAGCCAAAATAATTGAATTTTTAACTGTCTGAGAATAAAACTACAAAAAAAATCTAGAAACAACCCAGGAACCAGAACTCTTCGATTTATGATAATCCCATAACAGAACTCCAGAATAACATGTTAAATAAACCTAGAACTCTGACTCAGATATTAGCAGAGCATAGGTGAATATTCAGATTCGCAAAAATTAGGAAAAGTATTGGTGACTCAGTGCAAAATTACGAAAAATAATCTAGAAAATATCTAGGACCAAGCACTCTTGGCTATATGATAGACCTATAATAGCACTATGCATTGTGTTGCAAAATTAACCTAGAACTCAGACTCAGGTATTAGCAGAGCATGGGCGAAGATAAAGATTAGCCAAAATAATGAAATTTTTAACTGTCTGAGAATAAAAATACAAAAAAAAATCTAGGAACAACCCAGGAACCAGAACTCTTCGATTTCTAATAATACTATATTTAAACTATATAATGTTTTGCAAAGTTTACCCAGAACTCTGAGTCAGATGTTAGCAGAGCATAGGTGATTGTCCAGATTCGCAAAAAATAAGAAAATTTCTGGTGACTAAGTGCAAAATTACAAAAAAAATATCTAGGACCCAGCATTCTTCGCTTTAAGATAAACCTATAATAGCACTAAGCATTATGTTGCAAAATTAACCTAGAAATCAGACTCAGGTATTAGCAGAGCATGGGTGAAGATAAAGATTTGCCAAAATAATTTAATTTTCAACTCTTTGAGAAAAAAAATTACAAAAAAAAATCTAGAGTATGTCTAGGACGAAGCACTCTTCGGTTTAAGATAAACCTATAATAGCACTATGCGTTGTACTGCGAAATAAACCTAGATCTCAGTCTCAGATATAAGCAGAGCACGGGTGAAGATAAAGATTAGACAAAATAATTGAATTTTTAACTGTTTGAGAATAAAAATACAAAAAAAAATCTAGAAACAACCCAGGAACCAGAACTCTTCGATTTATGATAATCCCATAACAGAACTCCAGAATAATTTGTTAAATAAACCTGGAACTCTGACTCAGATATTAGCAGAGCATATGTGAATATTCAGATTCGCAAAAATAAAGAAAAGTTTTGGTGACTCATTGCAAAATTACGAAAAATAATCTAGAAAATATCTAGGACCAAGCACTCTTCGCTATAAGATAGACCTATAATAGCACTATGCATTGTGTTGCAAAATTAAACTAGAACTCAGACTCAGGTATTAGCAGAGCATGGGCGAAGATAAAGATTAGCCAAAATAATGAAATTTTTAACTGTCTGAGAATAAAAATACAAAAAAAAATCTAGAAACAACCCAGGAACTAGAACTCTTCGATTTCTGATAATCCTATATTAGAACTATATCATAAATTGCAAAGTTTACCCAGAACTCTGACTCAGATGTTAGCAGAGCATGGGTGAAGATAAAGATTAGCCAAAATAATTGAATTTTTAACTGTCTGAGAATAAAACTACAAAAAAATAGTAATAGACCTATAAAAGCACTATGCGTTGTGTTGCAAAATAAATTAACCTAGAACTCAGACTCAAATATTAGCAGAGCATGGGCGAAGATGAAGATTAGCCAAAATAATGAAATTTTTAACAGTCTGAGAATTAAAACACAAAAAAAATCTAGGAACAACCCAGGAACGAGAACTCTTCGATTTCTGATAATCCTGTATTAGAACTATATAATAGTTTGCAAAGTTTACCCGGAACTCTGACTCAGATGTTAGCAGAGCATAGGTGAATGTCCAGATTCGCAAAAAATAAGAAAATTTCTGGTGACTAAGTGCAAAATTACAAAAAAAATGTAGAAAATATCTAGGACCCAGCATTCTTCGCTTTAAGATAAACCTATAATAGCACTTTGCATTGTGTTGCAAAATAAACCTAGAACTCTGACTCAGATATTAACAGAGCATAGGTGAATATTCAGATTCGCAAAAATTTAGAATAGTTTTGGTGACTCAGTGCAAAATTACGAAAAATTATCTAGAAAATATCTAGGACCAAGCACTCTTCGCTATAAGATAGACCTATAAAAGCACTATGCATTGTATTGCAAAATTAATCTAGAACTTAGGCCCGTATTAATAAACGGCCCTCAAAAACGTACTCAAGTGCGTTATCATTTGATACGCCATTATGACGTCATCAGCATCTCAAGATTATTGCTAATTAATAGACACATAAATACAGTATCTCAGTAACCAAGATCAGCATCTCAAGTAGTTGTACTTGATGGCTTGATCTCGTGAACGATGACGTCACATTGACCGAAGTTTTGAAATATAGGATCAAAAAATATGAAATTTAAAAAAATATAAGGCTGTAGTGGAAAACATGGACTCCGATGGTGCGTCGCTAAATAATGAATGAATGAATCGATAAAAATGAGACCTGGAAAATAATAAGTGCAGAATACACCGCTGGTCCGCACGCATCGACCTTGGTAAATAATTACATTATTTTGCTCTTATTATTTTTATAGTCCGGTTAAGCAGTTGATAGCCCTTGCTTGTTAACTTGCTAGTGGTCATACCGAAAAGAAAAAAAAAAAAAACTTATTATTTTTACATTAGTACTCTATATTTTACTCTGTTGACCACAATCAAGCTGGTTATTTTAAAAAAAATTATCCATGTAAATCAAAAGGATTTGAAGCATCCCTTATATAATCTTTTGGTAATCGAAAACGTAAAGGCCACAAAATATCGTCATAGTAGTCTATTTCATCGTAATAATTAATATTACTTAAAATATTTTCAAACTACATGTTTCGCGCCACGCTAATCACACCTCAAGTCACGGACTGTCTGCACTCACGATATAGTATCTCAAGAACCCGCGCTCGTCGTATACTTAAGGGTCGAGTTTCGTTTATTAATCAGTCCATCACTTGGTTGATGCCGTAAACCTAATCCGCAACTTGGGAACGTCAATAATCACGTTTATTAATACGATCAGGATCTCAACATTCATCTCAAATGCGATCTCGCGAGCTGAGTAACGTTTATTAATACGGGCCTTAGACTCAGATATTAGCAGAGCATGGGTGATGATAAAGACTACCCGAAATAATTAATTTTTTAACTGTACGAGAAAAAAATTACAAAATAAAATATAGAGTATATCTAGGACGAAGCACTCTTCGGTTTAAGATAGACCTTTAATAGCATTATGCGCTGTGTTGCAAAATAAATCTAGAACTCAGACTCATATATTTGCAGAGCATGGGTGAATACAAAGATTAGACAAAATAATTGAATTTTTAACTGTTTGAGAACAAAAATACAAAAAAAATCTAGAAACAACCCAGGAACCAGAACTCTTCGATTTCTGATAATCCTAGAACTCTGACTCAGATGTTAGCAGAGCATGGGTGAAGATAAAGATTAGCCAAAATAATTTAATTTTTAACTGTTTGAGAAAAAAATTACAAAAAAAAATCTAGAGTATATCTAGGACGAAGCACTCTTCAGTTTAAGATAGACCTATAATACCACTATTTCGGGTAGTCTTTATCTTCACCCATGCTCAGCTTATATCTGAGTCTGAGTTCTAGGTTTATTTTGCATCACAACGCATAGTGCTATTGTAGCTCTATCTTAAACCGAAGAGTGCTTGGTTCTAGATATACTCTAGGTTTTTTTTTGTAATTTTTTTCTCGGACAGTTAAAAAATTAATTATTTCGGGAAGTCTTTTTACCCATGCTCTTCTAATATCTGAGTCTGAGTTCTAGGTTAATTTTGCAACACAATGCATAGTGCTATCTGCACTCTTCGCCTTAAGATAGACCTATAGGTCTATCTTAAGGCGAAGAGTGCCTGGTCCTAGATATTTTCTAGATTTTTTTTGTAATTTTGCACTCAGTCACCAAAATTTTTCTTAATTTTTGCGAATCTGGATATTCACCCATGCTCTGCGAATATTTTAGTCTGAGTTCTAGGTTAATTTTGCAACACAACGCATATTGCTTTTATAGGTCTGTCTTAAACCGAAGATTGCTTGGTCCTAGATATACTCTACATGTTTTTTTGTAATTTTTTTCTCGGAAATTTAAAAATTTAACTATTTCGTAGTCTTTATCTTCACTCATGCTCTGCTAATATCTGAGTATGAGTTCTAGGTTTATTTTGCAACACAATGCATAGTGCTATTATAGTTTTATCTTAAAGCGAAGAGTGCTTGGTCCTAGATGTTTTCTAGATTTTTTTTGTAATTTTGCACTCAGTCGCCAGAAATTTTCTTAATTTTTGCGAATCTGGATATTCACCTATGCTCTGCTAACATCTGAGTCAGAGTTCTAGGTAAACTTTGCAAACTATTCTATAGTTCTAATATAGGATTATCAGAAATCGAAGAGTTCTGGTTCCTGGGTTGTTTTTAGATTTTTTTTTGTAATTTATTTCTCGGACATTTAAAAATTTAACTATTTCGGGTAGTCTTTATCTTCGCCCATGCTCTGCTAATACCTGAGTCTGGGTTCTAGGATATTTTGCAACACAATGCTTAGTGCTATTATAGGTCTATCATATAGCCAAGAGTGCTTGGTCCTAGATATTTTCTAGATTATTTTTCGTAATTTTGCACTGAGTCACCAAAACTTTTCTTAATTTTTGCGAATCTGAATATTCACCTATGCTCTGCTAATATCTGAGTCAGAGTTCTGGATTTATTAAACAAGTTATTCTAGAGTTCTGTTATGGGATTATCCTTAATCGCAGAGTTCTGGTTCCTGGGTTGTTTCTAGATTTTTTTTTGTATTTTTATTCTCAGACAGTTAAAAATTCAATTATTTTGTCTAATCTTTATCTTCACCCGTGCTCTGCTAATATCTGAGTCAGAGTTCTGGGTAAACTTTGCAAAATATTATATAGTTCTAATATAGGATTATTAGAAATCGAAGAGTTCTGGATCCTGGGTTGTTTCTAGATTTTTTTTTGTATTTTTGTTCTAAGACAGTTACAAATTCAATTATTTTAGCTAATCTTTATCTTCGCCCATGCTCTGCTAATACCTGAGTCTGAGTTCTAGGTTAATTTTGCAACACAATGCTTAGTGCTATTATAGGTCTATCTTATAGCGAAGAGTGCTTGGTCCTAGATATTTTCTAAATTATTTTTCGTAATTTTGCACTGAGTCACCAAAACTTTTCTTAATTTTTGCGAATCTGAATATTCACCTATTCTCTGCTAATATCTGAGTCAGAGTTCTGGATTTATTAAACAACTTATTCTAGAGTTCTGTTATGGGATTATCATAAATCGCAGAGTTCTGGTTCCTGCGTTGTTTCTAGATTTTTTTTTGTATTTTTATTCTCAGACAGTTAAAAATTCAATTATTTTGTCTAATCTTTATCTTCACCCGTGCTCTGCTAATATCTGAGTAAGAGTTCTGGGTAAACTTTGCAAAATATTATATAGTTCTAATATAGGATTATTAGAAATCGAAGAGTTCTGGTTCCTGGGTTGTTTCTAGATTTTTTTTTGTATTTTTATTCTAAGACAGTTACAAATTCAATTATTTTAGCTAATCTTTATCTTCACCCATGCTCTGCTAATACCTGAGTCTGAGTTCTAGGTTAATTTTGCAACACAATGCTTAGTGCTATTATAGGTCTATCTTATAGCGAAGAGTGCTTGGTCCTAGATATTTTCTAGATTATTTTTCGTAATTTTGCACTGAGTCACCAAAACTTTTCTTAATTTTTGCGAATCTGAATATTCACCTATGCTCTGCTAATATCTGAGTCAGAGTTCTGGGTTTATTTAACAAGTTGTTCTGGAGTTCTGTTATGGGATTATCATTAATCGAAGAGTTCTGGTTCCTGGGTTGTTTCTAGATTTTTTTTTGTAATTTTTTTCTCGGACAGTTAAAAATTTAACTACTTCGGGTAGTCTTTATCTCCACCCATGCTCTGCTAATATCTGAGTCTGAGTTCTGGGTAAACTTTGCAAACTTTTCTATAGTTCTAATATAGGATTATCAGAAATCGAAGAGTTCTGGTTCCTGGGTTGTTTCTAGATTTTTTTTTGTAATTTTTTTCTCGGACAGTTAAAAATTTAACTACTTCGGGTAGTCTTTATCTTCACCCATGCTCTGCTAATATCTGAGTCTAAGTTCTAGGTTTATTTTGCAACACAATGCAAAGTGCTATTATACGTTTATCTTAAAGCGAAGAGTGCTTGGTCCTAGATATTTTCTAGATTTTTTATTGGATTTTTTTAGTCAGCCACAAGTTTTTTTTTTAATATCAGCTAATCTAGGTATTTAACCATGCTCTGCTTACACCTGAGTCTAAGTGCTGGGTTATCTTAGCAGTACATTGTATAGTGCTACTATGGATCTATCTCAAATAGAAGAGTGCTTGGTTCTTGATGTTTTCTAGATATTTTTTGTAATTTTTTACTTGGTCGCTTTTAATTTTCATGCATTTGATAAATCTAGGTCTTCAACCATGCTCTGCTGATGCCTGAGTCTAAGTTCTGGGTTTACTTTTCATGACAACATACAGTTCCAGTACAGATCTTTCTTATAATGTTCAGTTCTTAGTCCTTGGTGTTTTCAATTATTTATTTTGGATTTTTTTATCAAATACTGTTTTTTTTTTAAATTTTGGCTAATCCATGTTTTCAACCGTGCTCTGCTGGAGCTTGAGAGTTATTCGTTATTTTATTTTACTTTTTTCTGTTTATCTGACCTCTTGGCTACTAAAATTGGGGAGAATGATCAATATCTTGGTTCATATTTTGCAATTACCGCCAGTTTTACAAAAAATATCGGTTTATTTCTGGTGTCGGTTTAGTATGTTTGTTATTTTTTTTTTATTCTATTTTGATAGAACTTTTTTTTAAATGTATCAGGAACTATAGAGTATACTTTTATGGACCTAAAACACTTTTAAAATTTTAGTTTTGGAAAAATTGTTCTGCTACCGGAAGTTAGCAGATCATATTTTCATTCGACTTTTTTTCCAGGAAAAACGCCAGAACTATTTCCGAAAAGTATCAGGAACTCTAGAACTATGCTGCATGCGAATAGAACTCACTTTTTTTTATGCTCTGCTGGAATATGATCTGCTAAGTTCACCGGCATTTTAGAGGTGTTGTGTTTATTCTGTTACATCGTGTCTATAAAACTCTTCCGTTACTGAGTGACTGAGTAACTGAGTGACTGACAACGCACAGCCGTAACTACTGCCCGTAAAAAGCTGAAATTTGGCATTTAGGTTCCTTGGGGAGTGTAAGCAAGCACTAAGAGAGCATTTCCCAAAATTCTTACCAAAACGGGGAAAAACGGGATATGCACGCACGAATTCGCGGGCAAAAACTAGTATTTACAAATATACGGTACCAATCATCATCAAAATCAGGTGTTGCGAATGATTGGTTTTAATTTTTCTTTTTTTGTTAGCCTTTAGTGTCCCACAGCTGGGCAAAGGCCTCCTCTATATACTTCCAGAACCTCTTTTCCTACGCCGTTTCGAAGCCTGCCTTCGTGGCGTTTTCTGAGCAGGCCTCAGCGACGCCGTCCATCCATTGGCACCCATTACGTCAAGTTTTTTGTCCAGCGGCCATCATGCATGTGGCCAACGATTTGATTGATTTTTCTTACTTTTACTCGTATGTAGTTTCCTTTACTTTTTTTGTTCCGCATGGTGTCGGATGTAAAAGAATAGCACCATCCTATCACTTCTCATTGGTGTCGTAATAGGCGACTAAGGGACTCGCCAGAGAATGGGCAGCAGCATTCTCTGTAGGTACATTGCTTAAGCTACACTGCGATCGCCAATGCGGGCAAGCGTGGCGATTATGGCTAACTGAAAGAGGGAGGCCTGTGTCCAGCAGTGAACGTCTTTAGGCTGATATGATGATGATGTAGTTTTTTTATTTGGTTGTCCTTATTATAATGTATACCAATTAATCAAACTATTCAAATAACTTACTCTAAATTATTCAACCTTTAAAACTTAGCAATTTAAACAACTTCTCAAAGCTTCTGCAATCTGAACCAATTTATCCAACAACCGTGATCTTCGGCACGACGTTTAAATACTGAATACATAACGACGATACCAAGCCAGGGTAGTAAGCCAGTGGTATCAAGAAGCCAGTTACTGGCTGGAATCGTGTAAATAACGTTTTCGATTTGATCTAGTAAATACTGAGCTTAGTGAGGTGTTACTAGATAGTTTGATTAATTAAAGTTGCATTTAGAAAAAATAGTACTTATGTACCTCGTTTTTAGCATTTTATGCGATACAAATAAATTGTGTTTCATTATGACAGCATCATTGAATAATATGTAATTGAAAAAAAAATTGCAGAATGTGAGTTTTCAACTCAAACATTCCACATCCTACTAATATTATAAACTAGCTTCTATCAGCGGCTTCGCCCGCGTGAAAATATCGGAAATAGGGAGGTTTTTGATTTGTATTGTAACTACACCTACCCTACACCTACCTACACCTACCCTACACCTACCCTAAACCTACCCTACACCTACCCTACACCTAACCTACACCTACCCTACATTTACCCTACACTTACCCTACACTTACCCTACACTTACCCTATACCTACCCTACACCTATCCTACACCTACCCTACACCTACCCTACATTTACCCTACACTTACCCTAACCCGCCCAAAAAATACTATGACATGTTTCTGGTCTCCTGGTACTTGATGTTTCTGGTCTCCTGGTACTTGTGCATCTGAAGTACTAAGGCAGCAGCGGCTCTTAATTTCCACTTCCTCTTTAGTCTCCATTAATCCATGCTACTAATCGGGATAAAAAGTAGCCTATTTTTTATTCCAGGTTATGGACTACATGTGTGCCAAATTTCATCCAAATCCCTTCAGCCGTTTTTGCCTGATTGTTACACAAACATACAAACATACAAACTTTCACCTTTATAATATTAGTAGGATGTGAATGTTTGTATGTTTGTATGTGTGTATGTTTGTATGTTTGTATGTTTGTATGTTTGTATGTTTGTATGTTTGTATGTTTGTATGTTTGTATGTTTGTATGTTTGTATGTTTGTATGTTTGTATGTTTGTATGTTTGTATGTTAGTATGTTTGTATGTTTGTGTAACAATCAGGCAAAAACCACTGAAGGGATTTGGATGAAATTTGGCACACATATAGTTAGTATCCTGGAATAAAAAATAGGCTACTTTTTATCCCAATAAGTGGTATGGATTAATGGAGACTGAGGAGGAAGTGGAAATTCAGAGCCGCTGCTGCCTTAGTACTTCAGATTCACAAGTACCAGGAGACCAGAAACATCAAGTACCAGGAGACCAGAAACATGTCATAGTATTTTTTGGGCCGGTTAGTGTAGGTGTAGGGTAGGAGTTGGGTAGGTGTAGGGTAGGCGTAGGGTAAGTGTAGGGTAGGTGTAGGGTAGGTATAGGGTAGGTGTAGGGTAAGTGTAGGGTAGGTGTAGGATAGGTGGAGGGTAGGTGTAGGGTGGGTGTGGGGTAGGTGTAGGGTAGGGTAGGGTAGCGGTAGGGTAGATGATTCCTGAGTAAAAAAATTACAATACAAATCAGGAAACCTTCCTATTTCCGATATTCACGCGGGCGAAGCCGCTGGTAGAAGCTAGTTATTATATATTTCTGTTATTGATATGCTCACGTTTTACTATAATCTCACCTGATGGAAAGCGATGATGTGATAGCTGATGGAGCACGCTTGCCTAGAAGTAACGTAAAAGACTCTCAGGTTGTAATTATCAGGAAACACAGACACCGGCAGGGAATTTCACTTCTTGACTGAAAAAAATGAAGCAACAAATAAAATAGACAATTTCCTCGATTTCACTCACAAATTTTTATGTTGAGCAAACCTCATGTTTAATAACTCAAAACTTGTCGGATAGACAAGCGATGTAATTACACGTACTAAAGGAATGCTCTCGATCCCCAAGTAAATTTTAAACAAAGGTGAAATACTAGGTTCGAGCATGTAAGACTGAGCAATTTCAGCTTCACTGAAGGAGTACTAACTTTAACGAGTAGCTATTAAACTAATCGTCAGTATGTGTGGTCTTAAAACCGATTAGAACCAGCATCGCATACCAGCTTTGTAACTGACTAAAATGCGACTTATAGCCTCTGGATATCCCTGAAAGGAAAATATTATATACCGGAGAGTTTAGCGAAGAATTGAAAAGGATTTTTAGCCGGATGGTCATGTTTGCACGGAGTAACTTTTACAAAATGCCTAACGAGCCCTTTTTAAAGAATCCACGAGAACTTTTACCTTGTAAAGGATATAAGGCTCCTGGATTATTTTTAGTTTATAGAGAATAGATGTAGATATATGAATGTTAATGCGTTGGTATCCTGTTTAGAAATTGATAAAGGAAAGGACTATGGGCACTTTTGTATGAACACTGGGCCCACTTTTCAAAGTTGTGCAACAGTGATGTAATCTATGTCATATGAAAGCTCTTGGCGTGTACTTTATTGCATTATATAGCAGCTAAGTTCAAATCCAGTGCGACATTGGAGTTTTAGTACATTTTGTAAATTAAAAATACGCATGACATGTTTTGTTATACACATCCGTCACGCTTCACGCGTCATGCCCCCTCGTATTCTGGGGGGGGCAACGATATTCACTATCCTCCGCTTGCCAATGGCAACAAGGGCCGAGGAGGCCCCCGATCCAAATCATCCTTCAAGGAACTGTTCGGTTTTGATTTTAATACGCCTGACAAAGTCTCGGCGGGAGGGCTCGTCCGAGCGTCGCTCAGTTTCAGAGTTAGACTATGACGACTCGGCGTCTGGCTGCTGCGGAGAGTTCTGGGCTCTTTCGCAAGCGGCCCAGATCGAAAAACGACCAGAGGTCTATCTGTCTATCTATAGAAAAAAAGATAAAAAAGATAAGTAAAGTTTTAGCTTATTACAGTCGTTAATTCAGTCACTAAAATTATGGAGAGAATAAATATTTAAGTGGGGCTCCCATACAATAAACTTGATTATTTTGCCGTTTTTTATAGGTAATGGTACGGAACCCTTCGTGCACGAGTCCGACTCGCACTTGTCCGGTTTTTTTTCTAATACATGCCAATTACAATTCCAAATTATACTTCAATATAATAAAGCCTCTTTTCTCCTAGCTTTACAATCCTAAATTCCAGAACATGCGTCTTCAGAAACTTCAAAGCTCTTTCGCAAGTCTAATCTCACAAAATTGTATAACAAATGCCACAATGTAACGCACCAAGTCCCTTTTGTCGAGAAGATAAGTCCTGCCTTAATGTAATCCCAGTTTATTTAACTTCCTAATATATTACAAAGTTTTTGGTCCTAAGTTACGCTGAAGATACCACGATGCATATTGGGGGGATCTTAAATTTGTCAGTGTTTTGTTTAATAAGATTTTCTTGTTTGTTGTGAAGTTAAGACTGTTGGTTGGTGTAATTTTGTTAATAATCCCTGTTCTAAATGTCGCAGCCAAAATACATTAGCATACAAACATTGATAACTTCAGCTGTATGATATTCTGGCATTAAAAATGGCTAGGATGCTTTTAAATACGGCGAGTTCTACTAAGAGTCTAGCCCGAAAATCAGGCAACCAGTCTTACCAAAGATGGAGATCAGATCAGATATACAGTCGCTTCATGTCATCATCTGCCTAGCCTATTCCCAACTATATTGGGGTCGGTTTCCAGTCAAACCGGATTCAGCTGAATACCAGTATTTTACGTGAAGCGGCTGCCTACCAGACCTCCAAAACCCATTAACTGGGTAACACGGTACTTTTTAGATTTTCTGGCTTCTGATAATCCGTAACGACTGCCAAAGATCTACAAATGACAGCCGCGACCAACGGTTTAACTTGCTTTCCGAGACAAAGAGGAGTCTCGGTATGTTAAGATGGTCACCCATCCACAGACCGACCTTGGCAAGCGTTGCGTAACCTTGAAGATCGACCACTGCCGCTATTATTTTTTAGACGGTCGCTTCATGTAAAATACTGGTATTCATCGACATTGGTTTAGACTGCAAGCCGACCCCAACATTATTGGAAAAGGTGATGACAAAAAATCTTTCAGTATCATTTTTCTCAACTCATCGTTTGTTAGTCTGCCGATGTTGGAAACAGGGTTAAAGCTGCCGGTGGTTAAGGTACCAGAGACATTAAGTTTTTTACAATACAAGCCGTATCGAGGGGTAGAAGTTCCCGTACCTTCTACATGAGGTCCTTAATTCTCCACGCGTCAACAGGTCCGACAGATGGTCCCTGTATTTCCTTGTATACACCTGTTCAAAACACCAGTTTCAAGTAATTTACCGTGATTTACTTAGAACATAAAAGTCAAGCATACACTTTCAAAGCAATACGTAGTGATCTATACCATGCATCCATCAGCTCAACCAATCCAGTCACAGCGGAGGTCCGTAAACTAAGAATCAGCCCTCAATCAGGTTGCAAATATATTTTCCTTAACACTGACCTTGTTCCAAACAGCCAATAAAATATTCCCCGAACCCAAAACGGATTACACAACATAGACTTAAAGAACTGTATTGAGCATTGCCGTCACAAAATTGACTAAACTGTAGAAAGAGACGAAGCGATCGTGCAGCCAATACTTGTCTATTTTCTGTAGGTCGTAATGACCAAGGTGACACTAACAGCCTGTCACGTGAACCGATATTTTTTTTTTGAGAAAGGAATTCACATTCCTTTTCATTGGGAGCATTCATTGGGAGCCTGCATTTTAGAAAAGACAACATTATCATAATCTTTTGTCTCCCTCACACTTTTCGGCCCGTATTTACTTGACAGCCAAACAAGGCAAAGGGGAAGAGGGGTTTGTCTATACTTACAAAATTAAATTACCTACAACTAATACTATATTTATTTATTTACACTTTACGCATACAGATGTACAGAGGCACTATCAGAGGTACTATCGTTAAGGTTTTTAGTTTAGGTTCATAATTTGTATGCTTGTCAGTTCGTTGACAACAAATACATTTTTTTTTCTTCTTCTTATCCTAGTCCAAGTCTCTAAGTCTATGGCTCTGCCTAAAACGGATTACACCACAAATACCCATGTGTCACTCTGATTGTCACATTTGTCTTTTTTACGATGTTCAATGACGTTGCTACGGACACCGGCGCCGTCTTATAATTTCGTGACCTTTCAGATAAAAGAAAAAGTTAGATTGACTTTGATCTTTTCAGATTTTTATTTCAACCCTGATCTCATTTTAGGGGTCTCCATAATTCAATTTTGGAAATTCGACTGTGTTAAAGTGCTCTTATAGGCTATGCAATTAAATTTGGTGACTGGCTTGTTCGGTTTAACTATTTATGCAAAACTATATATAAAATAAAATAATAATAGACAAAGACAAAATACAAACATACACTTAGGAAGTGTGGAACCTAAGATAGAAACACGCTTGTACGATACGACTGTATACAAAAAGCAGAGCTAATAGAAATTTCTACTCCTTTTTTTAAGAGGATGGGAAATCCCTCCTAGTGCCTTTCTTTCCAGGGCCGCGGTAACTCTTTCGAACATTTTCAGCAACCCTGGCAAAATTTCTACTCCTAGACATCACTTTTCGCCGAAAACTTTGTTGATAGAAACATTGTGCGTAGATATCTTGGTCCATAAGAAGCACTGTTGACAGACATGTCTGGTCATAGATAGCACTTCTTGCCGTAAACTTTGTTCATATAAACTACTGTTTCCAGATACCTTGGTTCAAAGAAACAGCCTTTGGAAAAGAAACTAAACATTACATTACTAAATTTTGCTTTTCTAGCTGGCAGATGTATATATCGGCGCGAAGGCTTAATCAAGCGTCGAATAAATCAATATGAATGCCGGCGGAAAGGCGTAATCGAGCGTCAGTTTGATTATTCTAAGTTCAAATACTGTGTGATTGCTTATTTGAAGTTGGTAAAAGTCACTCAAACGATTATTTAATTAACTTTATTAGTTGATTCCTAGAAATTATTAAACTAATTAATTTGTACTTCTAAATTCATTTTATGATTTGTAAAATTAAATCAAGAATTTAAAAACGAACCATAAAGAAAACATGAGTCGATAGATTTGTAACGACTCTAACCGAAGGGTATAAATACGAACGCCCGACCGTTCACAAGTCATTCTAAGTCGAGCCGTCGGACGGTGCGGAGCTCCGTAATATCGTGAGTCATTCTTTGTTGTTGACAAATATTTACTGTGTGCCATTTGTGTGCTATCCACCAGCGAGAATATAAGTTGATACTGAAAACAAGTATTTCATTTCCGATATGAGTAACCACCACCAGCACCATGATGATTATGGAATAGTGACATCAGCATTGCTGACGTCACTGTTTTTAAAAATAACAAGGGGGCCCGTTCCCCGTCATCAGAAGTGGGATTGGATTAGAATCCAATCCAAACCACCTCCTCATCTGCTCGATCACCAGCTGACCAACCTGGAACTGTTCCTGCTCAACAAATGGAACCAATTCTGGTACCCACCACTTCGTTGGGTATCCAATACGAGATGATTCACGCCCCGGTTCGTGATCCTTCGGCGGGTTGTGGTAGGCACCACAATTCTTCATGCAAATGATGGGAATGATGCAGAAAATGTCTGAACGGGTATGTGCACCGTCAGCAGAATCTAAAATCAGAATTAAGGGTGTCTAACTTCCATCATAATGATCCTGATACCAACGTTGGCGTACGTGAATGGTGTCAGCTTACAGACAAGGCTGTGGACCAATTTAAATTGAACGATTTCGACGTTCGTATAAAAAAATGCCGCTTACAAAGGACGTGCCAGGATGTGGGTTGACGACTGGATGATGCAGTTACATCTTCATGGGAAGAACTATGCAGCAATCTGATTACTACGATTGAGCCTGAAAACAGACATTCATGGTATATTTTCAGGTTCCGATTGTTTACGATTCTTCAATGAACATTGCTGTTCTTGTCACGTGCTTGGGTTCTTTGAAAAAGAGTGACAAAGGATAAACTGGACAATGGGCAAGAAGTCATCATCTGCCTAGCCTTTTCCCAACTATATTGGGGTCGACTCCCAGTCAAATCTTTAGCTGAATCTCAAAATACCGGTATTTTGCGTGGAGCGGCTGCCTGCCAGACCTCCACAGCTCATTAACTGTGTGGCACGGTATTTCTTGGCGGGACTGGTGTCAGATTTTCTGGCTTCTGACAATCCGTAAAAGACTGCCAAGGATCTGCAAGGGACGGCCGGGACCAGCGGCTTAACGTGCTTTCCGAGGCACGGAGGAATCTCGAATTGTTTGTGAATAGAGCTGCTCAACGCAAAAGCAACCACAACCAGAACAAATCATCCCAGAGCTATGAAATCTGCAAGAAAACAAACCATGCGACAGACATTTGCTTGGACTTGGCAGCCGGTTTCACCAAATATCAATTGCAGAAGGGTCAATTGAGATGACTGCCTGCGTTACACCAGACGGACTCTTATGAGTACCTCACGATTCCATTCGGATTGAGCAATGCTTGCACAGTTTACCAACGCTGCATCAATAGGGCCCTGTTATCACTCCTTGGCTCGGTTGTGCAAGTATATTTTGATGATGTACTAAGCAAATGTACGAATTTTACTGAAGGATTGTTACACCTTGAACGCATTCTGATGGCACTGTAGCAAGCTGGCTATTCCATCAATGCGGACAAATGCAGCTTCTTCAAGTGAACCATCGAATATCTGGGAAACGTTTTCTCAGATGGACATGTGCAACCAAGTCCTAGGAAGGTGGAAGCTCTCGTCAAGGCACCAGTTCCAAAAACAAAAAAAAAAAAAAAAAAAAACTGTCAAAAACAAGTAAGGCAGTTCAACGGTTTAGCTGATGACTTCAGAAAATACATCCCAAACTTCCCATATAATGGTGCCTCTGTACGAATTAACAAAACAAGGTGCAAAATGGGAATAGGGTGAAACATGAAGATGTAAGAAGTACAACAATACAATGCTTAAATATCGACTCTTGTTCTGACATTGTTTCAAGAGGCAGTACCCATACAATTGTACACTGATGCCAGTAGTCTTGGTTTTGGTGCAGTACTTTTCCGAATTATTGATGAAAGACTACGAGCTGTGGCTTTCATGAGTATGAGAACAACTGCAGCAGAAAGTCAGTACCACTCATACGAACTTGAGACTCTAGCAGTGGTTCGCGCCATAAAACACTTCCAACAATACCTCTACGGACGAAGGTTCACGGTCATAACGGACTGTGATGCACTTAAGGCGTCGAAACACAAAAAGGACCTCCTCCCAAAGATTCTCCGCTGGTGGGCTTTCCTGCAAAATTACGATTTTGAGGTGGAGTACCTTAAAGGTAAACTGGGAAATGAACATCAATAAGTCATTGTCACGATTGATGATTTCATGAAGTATGTGATGTTCTATTACGCCGACAACAAACGCCCTCAATACACTCTCGCTGCTCTGCATCGCCTTGTGCACCTCTTGGGTACACCGGCCTAAATCATCGTTGATGGAAGAAGAGAGTTCCTGGGGGGGATTCAAAAACTACTGTGATCGATTTGGAATGAACATCCATTGTATTACGCCAGGAGTCAGCCGAGCAGTGGCAGTGATCTCGAAGAACTGCAGTTGGCTTTAAATTGTACTTCTCAGCGTGTGACTGGAATAGCTCCACTCACTCTCATCACCTGGCGAAAATGGCGGTCGTCAAACCATGTCAGAGGCCCTTGAGGCGGTTTAGAAACTCTGACACTAGGGTGTGTGGGGTCGTTAGACCTTACTACCCACACGAATAAGAAGACCTGGCGAAAACATTGTGTGCCTCCAGAACTCCTGAGTCTCGTTAATATTGATGACCAAACAGTGGATATGGAAGCCCTGACTCAACTTGCTCAACAAAAAATGGCCCCATCTGCGAATCAAGATAGACACCGATTTAATCAGCCAAAAGATTCATCCTTTCCAAACAGGATGACCACGAAAGGTTGCGCATTATCAGCTGCAGCTCCAAAAACCAGGTGATCAGGCAACCGTATCGGCAGCTGAAGATGAACAACCTGCAATGCCAGCTGGGGCAACACAACCAGTGCCTTCCACCTCACAAACAAAGGCAAGAGCAGCAAACACAAAAACTCAAATACAGAAAACACACATCCACAACAAAAGGCGAGTAACAAATTGCTTTTATAAAGAAATAATGACTCCTTAACCTTTACCATTTAGAGCCTCTGTGTATAGCACAGCATCGACCTTGTTCATCTTCCCAAATCTACGAGACCCTCCGAGAAATCTACGAGACCCTCCGAGAAATCTACGAGAACCTCCGAGAAATCTACGAGACCCTCCGAGAAATCTACGAGACCCTCCGAGAAATCTTCGAGACCCTCCGAGACCCTCCTAATCTTTAAACCATAGTTCAACATTTGCCTACAGGTACCAATCTCAAAGAAATACCATAACTTGTTTCAGATTAGAAGACTAAATCTACGAGACCCTCCGAGAAATCTACGAGACCCTCCGAGAAATCTACGAGACTCTCCGAGAAATCTACGAGACCCTCCGTGAAATCTACTAGACCCTCCGAGAAAACTCCGAGACCCTCCGAGAAATCTACGAGACTTCGAGAAATCTGCGAGACTCTCTGAAAAATCTACAAGACCCTCCTAACATTTAAACCATAGTGCATCATTGGTTGACTACGGATGTCGGATACTAATCTCTTTGAGATTGGTTTCCGTTAATCCGTGAAAATCCGTGGTTTGAGACCCGCGATAAATATTGTAAAACATTTATTTGAAAAGAGTAACTATGGAGTTTCTTGTCCGTTCTTCTCCATAGAATCTACCTTTGTGAACGGACGGTAGAGTCACTTTGTATTATTTTAAATGGAAATGATGACGTTCAAATGTGCCGTTTTATGGCCTAATTGAAATGAACGTTTTGACTTTGACTAAAACTATCAAGAGCTACATTCAAGCTGGTGCAGAGCGCGCACCGCTTGTCAGAATGGCCGTATCGGCGCGAAGGCTTAATCAAGCGTCGAATAAATCAATATGAATGCCGGCGGAAAGGCGTAACCGAGCGTCAGTTTGATTATTCTAAGTTCAAATACTGTGTGATTGCTTATTTGAAGTTGGTAAAAGTCACTCAAACGATTATTTAATTAACTTTATTAGTTGATTCCTAGAAATTATTAAACTAATTAATTTGTACTTCTAAATTCATTTTATGATTTGTAAAATTAAATCAAGAATTTAAAAACGAACCATAAAGAAAACATGAGTCGATAGATTTGTAACGACTCTAACCGAAGGGTATAAATTCGAACGCCCGACCGTTCACAAGTCATTCTAAGTCGAGCCGTCGGACGGTGCGGAGCTCCGTAATATCGTGAGTCATTCTTTGTTGTTGACAAATATTTACTGTGTGCCATTTGTGTGCTATCCACCAGCGAGAATATAAGTTGATACTGAAAACAAGTATTTCATTTCCGATATGAGTAACCACCACCAGCACCATGATGATTATGGAATAGTGACGTCAGCATTGCTGACGTCACTGTTTTTAAAAATAACAAGGGGGCCCGTTCCCCGTCATATATAATAAAAATACGTTTATTTCATACAATGCTGCCTTTTTAATCAAAAATGCTTCAGCTTTATAATATTAGTAGTGTTTCTATCTTAGGTTCCACTCTCACACTTAGGTGTGAAAGCATCCCTCTAAAAATCGTTGTCATCTAGAAACGTATGCTGGCAGTATTCCTACTTTGAATGGCAATGCTTTTCCTTATGTAAAGATCATACTAGCTCTCTGATCATGCAAGTTGTTGATCAATCGACAAATAATATCTTTGAAAAGGTGGCGCGCTCTCGAACACCACGGTTCGGTTTTAATTTGTTATTTTTATATTTTTAATTGAAATATGAATTTCTAAAAATTATTCAATTGAAAGATGTATACAGGGTTATTTGTAAAACACCAGCAACCTTTTAGGGGGTGAAAGTACTCATCATTATAAACAACTTTTACTATGGGACCAACTCTGAAATATTAAAAATTAAATCAGCTGTTTCATACAAAATGCAATAGTCACCCGATGAAAATGTATGAAATAGCAGATTTTTTTTAGATTTTTCAGGGTTGGTCTCATAGCAAAAGTTGTTTATAATGATGAGTACTTTCACCCCCTGAAAGGTTGTTGGTGTTTTACAAATAACCCTGTATAAGATGCTCTGCAGTTATTACCATTCCATAAAAACAAATTTCATAAACTAAAAATGGAGGTTCCACGACCTTTAAAAAACATACAAAAGTATTTTTAGGCATAATTTTAAAGTTTTAGCTCGAATATCAACCCAAAGCTACTTAGCTTTGGGTTGATATTCGAGCTAAAACTTTAAAGCAAAGTCAAAGAAAATCGTTTAAACAAACTTGGTCATAAAACAGTGAAGTTTGAGTTAGGAACTGTGAAAACTTCGAAAGATGTTCAATATTTTACATTTAATAAGACGTGACTAACGTGAATTCAGTTAATGTTCTTAATTTTCATGAATGTGATTTTATTTGTTGGGTTAATGCGAGCTGATTGCTAATATGAAAAAACTTTTTCACAGAAAAGAAATCGACTTCCAAAAAAAACACTACAAAGTATTAAATAACTTTAATTTCGGAAGTCGGTGTCAAATAACTAAGAAGCAACCAAACACCGACTACCGAAATTAAAGTTATTTAATACTTTGTAGTGTCGGTTTCTTTTTTGTGAAAAAGTTTTTATTTTACACTTTTTAGTTGTACCCACACCTAACAACACCACTGGAAAGTCACAGGAAAGCAAAAATACGCAATTCCGTATACACCTCAGAGAACCTCCTCCTTTTTGGGAAGTCGGTTGAAAATTGAATGACTGCCCAAGGTATGACAGATGCAATTGGCTTAAGGAGTAAGCTTTAGAGTGAGTGGACGAAGCTTAGTACCAGTATTTTAACATGAAACGACTACATATCGAACTTCCATAACCCAGTATACAACGTGCAACAGACTAAACGCAATACCTCTTAAAGGGTCATTGTACTCATCATTATGAACAACTTTCACTATGGGACCAACACTAAAAAAATCGACTGCCCCATATATTTCTGTGCGCATAACTCGACAAAATGTACTTGAAAAGCTATTTTTTTTCGTGATTTCGGGGTTGGTCCCATAGTGAAAGTTTTTCATAATGATGACCATTCTGTTTATCATGATCAATCGAAAGACGTCCAGTGCTGGACATAGGCCTCCCCCAAATGGGGGGGAGGGTTTGCCATAATCGCCACGCTTGGCAGGCGGGTTGGCAATCGCAGTGTAGTAGTAGCAATGTACCTACAGAGAATGCTGCTGCCCATTCTCTGGTGAGTTTCTTAGTCACCTCTTACGATACCCACGGGAAGTGATGGGATGGTGCTATTCTTTTACGTCAATACACATACATATTCTGTTACACGTTGTAAGTATATGTAATCCCTTCGGAAGTTTCCGTTATGATTTTCAAAAATCAACGAATAACAGCCGAGACCAACCGGGATTTTAGTATGTAATGAATGGTCACCCATCTAAAACAAACCTAGGCTAGGCTAATTAACCTTCGATCGACCGAGCCAACTTGTGCAGCTGTGTCTACTAAGCCAGGAATCGTTCTTGATGAAATCCCTTTCAATACATCAAATGAACAATCCAACAACGGTTCTTTCATATTTCTTAATAGTTACAAAACATGCAGTAACAGTTAAGTCCAATATAAAGCGGCCAAGCAAAATTTATCCTACATTTCCGCAAACATCTCCAGCTTAAAAAGCGCTTTCCAACTTTAAACCAGTGTATAATGCAGCAGCTTAAGTAAGAAATCAAAGTATAAAGTATGCGGACCAAGATCAGTTGTGTAGTATAAAATACAGTACAAGTTTTACCGTGTGAGTCCACCAAGGTACAAGTTTGGCTTGGGATGTTATTTGGGGGTGTGCCAGTTTGGTAAAAGTTGGTTTGGGATTTTTTTATTATTGAAATTGCGTACGTAAATTACCACAATGTCACCTGACGGAAAGCGATGATGTGGTCAATGATGGAGCACGCTTGCCTAGAAGTGTTCACTTTGCCTATTAGATGGGGTCTGCTTTAGTCTAAAGGTTTTTTTTTGGTTGTTGCAAGAATTTCGAAGGTAAAAAAGTTTAATTAAAAAAAAAAACCAGACAGGTTAAAGTTTTGTTTCATATTTACTAAAAATGTCTTGGTTTTGATTCTCAAATTGAATTTGAATTGATTGAATTGGTTAATGGATTGATTGATTGATTGATTGAATTAGTTAATAGATTGATTGATTGATTGAAGTGGTTGATTGATTGATTGAAATGATTGATTGATTTGAAATGAATCAATCTGCTTAGCCTTTTCCCAACTATCCCCAACATGGTTAAAAGAAGGCTAAGCAGATTAACTTTCAGTGTAACCGGATGCAGCTGAGTAAGAGTATTTATATAATGCGACTGACAATCCGACCTCCACAACCCAGTAACTGGGTAACACGATACCCCTTGATTGAACTTTTGTCAGATTTCTTGGTGATTTACTACCCATAATAACTGTCAAAGATCTACAAATCGCAGCCAGGGTCGTTATTTCTGAGGCACGGAGAAATCTACATAATTATTACGTAAAGCATGTTAAGATGGTTACCCGCCCACGAACTGACAGCAGCAAGCATAACTTAACTTTGATTATCGACCCGAGTGGCTGTTATTATTCAGTCATGTTATGTTCCATAGATTGCGGAATTTGTTCGAAAGAGTCACCGCAGCCAGGGCATAAGGAGGACCACGGATGGGTTTTAGTCCCTCCCGCTCCACCCAGACATTTGATGATTTCCCATCCTTAAAACTAAAAACCCTCAATCCTTGATTGGGTTAATCGGGGATGAAAAGTTTACGTGCAACAGTTATTAAGTAATGACTTTAATTAGGTTTTACCGCCAAACTTCACATTAATTATAACACATTTATCAATATGCACAGCCGACCAACCCTTCATTAAATTTGTCCGCTGAATCATGTAATTATTTGGATTTAATAATGGCAGGAACTAGCATTATTATTAATTATGTATTTTAATTATTAAATTAAAACGTCCAGCTAATAATAATAATGCTCGCTTTTTGGCTTTTGTAGTTTGTTTTAGTGATTTAAATTGTTTTTGCTGTATTGAAATTATGTGATAATTATAAGGGATATTTTCTGTTGCTACCCGTCATCAAGTTTTTATAAAAAACAAAAATGTTTGGAATTACGCTGTATGTCTGTACGTCACAAGTGACTTTCTTTGTATATAAATGGTCTGAGCTCCTAAGATATTATAATTATGTATGTATCCGATGATGAGAGCTTAAGGAGAAATAGGTACTTACAAAAAGTTAGAATAAGGCTTCCACATAATTATAACTATTAGTACCTAATTATGGAAACTTAAGATACTGTAAAAGTGCAACCTTTGATAAATAATTGGTAAAAAAAAACACTTAAAAAAATATAACATAATGTACCTCAAAGAAAATATACCGAACTAGAAGCATCCCGACCTAACACCAGTCCACCTCGGAGGCGAAACAAAACGAAACTTTTTAAGTATCCCACAGTTCACGCGACGTTTTGACATAAATAGAGACGCAAATACCGATACAACGGACAGTTTTGAATATGCACCGTACATAGGGATACTCTATCGCTAAAACACTGTACTTACAAATGTAACTGCAGTGCGATTCTGTAAACATGTCGAAGTGAACACTGCGGCGGGGTGCACGACAGGTGAGTTGTCAAACCATACAAATAAGATGGAATGACAGCTCAATTGTCCTTCACTCCGCCTAGGTGATGTCGACAGAATCGACCGGCTGCACTGTTTTGTCTGCGTGAAAGTCTATTTAATGAGATATAATCCCTTATGTAGATAAAAAGTATTGTTCTTGTCCCGGCTACTTTTAGGGTTACGTACCCAAAGAGTAAAAACAGGACCCTATTACTAAGACTCCGTTGTCCGTCTATCTTTCACCAAGCCGTATCTCATGCACCGTGATAGCTAGACAGTTGAAATTTTCACAGATAATGTATTTCTGTTGCCGCTTTTACAAAAACTACTAAAAACCGAATAAAATAAATATTTAAGTGGGGCTCCCGTATAAAAAACGAGATTTTTTGCCGTTTTTTATAGGTGTCGGTACGGAACCCTTCGTGCGCGAGTCCGATTCGCACTTGGCCGGTTTTTTATATATGTATATTCATCTGAATATACAAACAATCATATTTGTTGTATTAGTAAAAAATGCAAACCACTGTCTAAAATTGAAAACCGGCCAATTGCGAATCGTACTCACACACGAAGTGTTTCGTACCATAAGCAGAAAAAAATACGTTACTTTTATGGGGTTGTATGTTAATTTTACAATTAAACAAACAATACAACAATTTAATTTTATTGTCATTTTTATGATTTGTTGATAAAAGCGGCAACAGAAATACTGAAAATCTCTGAATACAAGTATTTATTACTGACAGTTCATGAAACTCACAGACAAACGGACGGATGGACGGTGGTCTAGGTCCACATTTAATTAACTTGAAGAATTTCAGCCAACGACTGCTTCAATACCACCGCTTTCAATTTCACCCTTTACATAGAACTGGGGGTGAACTAGACGTTGAAACAAATGAAAACGTAGGTAGTGTTGATTGTTTGCAGAACAACGTTATCTGGCACAATTAAACTAATGTCTTGTTGTTGGCTTCACGGAATAATTTGATACGGAATTGCGTTCACGTGGTTTTTACTTATAGTTTATGCAGTTTTGCTGTGTAATTTTGTGTTGATTTTTCTTTATTTTAATAGCTGCTGTGAAACTAGAAAACAGTAGTTTTTAATAGGTTAAAGTTTAAAATATCGGGTTTGATTTGGCTACAAATATTATTATGTAATATTATGTTTTAGAATCGTCCATGAGTGGGGATCAAAAGGAACAATTTATTTAAAATCTTTAAGTCGTTCAGAAAATCTATCTAATAACTGCCTCTGTGGTTGAGTAGTTTAGGCGTTTGCCTTGTGACCCGGTGGTCGTGGGTTCGATTCCCACAGGAAGCTTATTTCGTGAAGTTGTTTGCAGTTTTTTTTTTTGGGACAAGCCTGCCACACCACGTTCCCAAGCCACTGCAACTTCTGAAAGCCAGAATCAACATTGGCGACCACCAGAAAAAACGCCGAGTCAATGAAGCTCGACGAGTCCTAGAGAAATGATTCAACTGTCTTAGATCCCGCAACGAAATTAATTAGAAAATAACAGCGGAGGAGTAGGAAAAAAAACATAATTTCTACTAGGCATTTTGACTGGTTTCTAGTTTGGCCAGGACGTTGCAGGCTTGAATCACCTGATTGTCTGATGAAAAGATGATTCCGTGCTTCGGAAGGTACGTATAAGCCGGTGGTCCCGGCCGCCAAATGGTGGTCGTCAAATAAACTATGTCAAAGGCTCTTGAGGCGGTTTAGAAACTCTGACACTTGGGTGTGTGGGGTCGACAGACCTTACTGCCTATACGATAAAGAAAGAAAGACAAATTAATCAGCTCAATATCATCATCATCATCATCATATCAGTCGAAAGACATCCACTGCTGGACATAGGCCTCCCCCAAGTGTCGCCACAACAACCAGTCCTGTGCGTCTCGCATCCATCGGTTACCCGTGACCCTCACCAGGTCATCGGTCCACCTTGTGGGAGGCCTTGCAACGCTGCGTCTTCCGGTACGCGGTCGCCACTCAATATAGTTTGACTGAAAGCCGATGCCAACGTAGTTGGAAAAAGCTAGATGCTCTTAAAAAAAGAAGTACTATGACATAAAGCAGTGTCAAAACGGCTAAGTCTAGAATCACAATGATTCAACGACAGTGAGAAATATTTTTTTTGTTAAATTGTACCCTTGCCAACCGGTTAAAATAATGCTTTGTAAGTAAATTAGGCTTGGCAACGGCTTATAAAGTAATTTATCGATACCTGAAGTGTCAATAGGTACATAAGGGACATTTTCCCAGAATGCCAAAATGAACCTCACAGCGATTACTTTAAGTGACAGTTATCAAAAACTCAAAAAAATGTCGCTTATTTAGTATCGATATTATCTAAACTCATGAAATGTAACACCCATACTTCTTACTTCCAAAGATTCACCGCGGACCTGGAACGCAAAGGATATTAGAAGGAACACGGATAGGTTTAAGTCAGTAAGAGTCTGACACTCCATTCTACTCCACCCAGAGCAGGAGTCATTTGATGATTGCCCATCGTTAAAGAAAACCGATTAGCACATTAGATATTTTTTTATCCCTTGGGACTATAGAAATACGGAACAGTTTCCGACTTACAAGCGTGCAAAATCGCTAGCAGAAGCTATAGTTAGTCTCTCGAGATATAATTACATAAAGCAAAAATCTTACACACTAGCACAGAAAAGCTCAGATAATCAAAAGTTTTCTTAAAGGATTTTCCTAACAGAAGAAAAAAAATCCTCATAAGAATTCCTTTTTCCCTCTGAATGTTTACATCAAGCTTTCTTCCGTATTAAATCCCGAGGAGTTTTCCTTCAATAAATGTTCCGAGAATATTCTCCAATAACACAGACAGGAAGTATTTCTACCATTATTAGAGATAGTGGAGGTAATTTATTAAGGCTTAGTAGGGACGAATGCAGAAGTATTTTAGTGCTTATGAACTCGTTTAGGTATATGTAGTTTGAATAAGTACCGGGGCTCGCGTCTAAACAAAAAAACATTGTATATACTAAATGAGTGACACAGCCGCAGTGAAGTATGAGAAATATCTTGAGACCATGCAACAACTGTACTACTGAGCAATCGTGAAAAAAGAATCAGCGGTCCCATACATTTTTCTTTGCATCACTCGAAAAAATGTACAGTCGACTGTAAGGTCAACAGGTAGAAAATGCCTAAGGCATTAAGTCCGCCTTTGTACAGTGTATTTACTAGTGCATAAAGTTTTATTTTAATAAATAAAAATAAATAAATGTAGGTGTAGCGGCATTCATGCCGCCACAAAAATCAACGTAGCAGAATCAACATCACAACAAATGAGACTCGCACCGCCATCTATCTCGACAAGCTGCGAACTAACTGCAAAATCCTAAATCGCGATATCAAAGTTTACCGTGCGATTAGAACACATGCAAAGCCCGAATATCAACTCTCGGGCAGTTGCCCACCAGACACTACATCCGTCTGGTCGGAGGATCCTCCCTTTTCAATGGAGGTATGCGGGACTTTACTCTCTGTTCCGCTACCTCCAAACTGGTGACCCTCGACATTGAACGTCGGCGCAGCCTTCGTGCAGCTACTACATCATGACGTCATCATCATCATCATCACTTCTCCTCATCTTGACCTCAAGCTTTCGAGCAGCGAGTCATACAGCCAGCCAGTACCCTCGGCTTCTACGAGTATCCTGACCACTAGCATGCAGCGGACGCGCATTCCTGGTCAGCATCCTCAGCCTCTATCATCAGCGACCTTGGCAAGCACACTGCACTTTCGGCCAGTCACATGAAGAGCCTTGAAAAACCTCTCCTGGTCGACGCCAGCAGTCACGTCAGCACGTCGCACAGCTCCGACCCACCTTGGCAAGCAAAGTTGTTCAGCTGCTTTACTTGTCCACCCGGACACCACTGCTAGCCTTGCAATTTTTACAGATGCGTCTGACGCCTCCATAGGTGCAGTGCTGCAGCAGAAGACGGGTGACACCTGGAGCCCTCTGGCATTCTTCTCGCGTCGTTTGTCCACATCGCAGAAGAAGTACAGCCCGTATGACAGGGAGCTCTTAGCCATCCACGATGCCGTCAGGTACTTCCGCCACATGGTCGAGGGTAGGCACTTCACCATCTTCACAGACCACAAACCCCTGTCATACGCGTATGCGCACAACCGGGAGAACTGCTCACCACGACAGTACCGATACCTGGACTTCATTGCACAATTCACCACGGACATCCAGTTCATCGCAGGAAAGGACAACGTCGTGGCTGATGCCCTATCACGTGTGGAAGCCTTAACAGTCCCAACACTGGATTACGCAGCCCTTGCACATACCCAGGAAAGCGATCCTGAACTGCATGGACTCCTAACGTGCAACAACACGTCCCTCAAGCTCAGGAGAGTACGGTATCCAGACTCCGACATAGAGCTATACTGCGACACCTCCACTGACAACATACGCCCTTTTGTTCCAGAGCCATTCAGAAGGCGTGTGTTCCAGAAGCTTCATCAGCTGAGCCACCCCGGTAGACAGGCCACGGTCAAATTAATTTCATCCCGATTTGTTTGGCCTGGTCTGAAGAAGGATTGCCGGGCATGGTCCAGAGAGTGTATAGAGTGCCAGAAGAACAAGATCTCGCGGCACACATCCTCTCCCACCTCTCCTTTCCCTATTCCTTCCCAGCGCTTCTCACATGTCCACGCCGACATCGTGGGCCCATTAAATTACTCAAATGGTTACAGGTATGTCCTCACCGTCATTGATCGCTTCACCCGCTGGCCTGAGGCATACCCCATCGCTGACATCACCGCTGAGACCTGTGCCCGCACTTTCATTGCCGGCTGGGTGTCTCGCTTCGGCTGCCCGCATCGCATCACCACCGACCGGGGCGCGCAGTTTGAGAGCAAGCTCTTCCACGCTCTCGCTGCGACCCTCGGCAGCCAGCATCGACCAACCACGGCGTACCACCCAGCCTGCAATGGCATGGTGGAGCGCCTGCACCGCCAGCTCAAGGCGGCCATCCGATGCCACACCGACACCAACTGGTCCGAAGTTCTTCCCCTCGTGCTGCTCGGCATCCGCAGTTAGTTCGCAGCTTGTCGAGATAGATGGCGGTGCGAGTCTCATTTGTTGTGATGTTGATTCTGCTACGTTGATTTTTGTGGCGGCATGAATGCCGCTACATCACTACGAACATATCCCAGATCAGTGCGAACATAGCCTCTTACCTGATCGCACGCCAAATCTCCTTCGCGAAATCTAGATTCCCGCTAAAGCCTAGATCCCTTAATTGTTACTTGTTTGTCCGTATTGTGCTCGTAATAAATAAAACAGTGTTTTGTCTTGAAATTATATTTATTTGTAACATTACACGTTATAAAGAAGAGACGTGGTAATTAAAAATACAAAAGCCTAAACTCACGCGCGTTGTAACTTATTTTACCCCGTCTACACTTCACTGGTGACCCCGAATAAGAACACTGAAGCCTTCAGGAGCCAGCATGTCTACCGGAGCAGCCCAGGGAACGAGCGTAGGAGCGTCGTCGGAGAGCCAGGACGTCTGCCGTGTCAGCGTGAAATTGCCGCCATTTTGGCCTGAGGAGCCGGCACTTTGGTTTGCCCAGGTCGAAGGTCAGTTCACCATCGCGGGCATTACTGCCGATTCTACCAAATTTTATACCGTCGTCGCGCAGCTTGACCACCGATATATGGTAGAGGCCAGGGACATTATCGAAAATCCCCCAGCTCAGGACAAGTACCTAAAGCTGAAAGCTGAGCTGACACGGCGACTCTCCGACTCGCACGAGAAAAAGGTCCAGCAGATCCTCAACCGCGAGGAGCTAGGCGACCGCAAGCCGTCGCAGTTTTTACGGCACCTGCAGACGCTAGCCGGACCACATGTGCCCGAGTCATTCTTGGCCACGTTGTGGGCGAGTAGGTTGCCCACTAATATCCAGACTGTTATCGCTTCGCAACCTAATCTTCCTCTTCAGTCTGTCGCAGATTTAGCCGACCGCGTGCACGAGATCGCGCCGACACCAGCACCAGCGCTCGCAGCAACATCCGCCGTAGCAGCAGTGGCGAGCGCGAACACCAGCAGCAGCGAGATCAGCGACCTGAAACAGTGCATCGCTGCATTAACGCTCCAGGTAGCGGCCCTGCAGAGAGGACAGGTACACCACGGCTCGCGTAGCCATCATAGGCACCAACGTGGTGGCAGAGGACCGTCCTCAGGCCGCCGCCGTAGTCGCTCGCGCTCCAGAACCACGTGGAACGAGGCATACTGCTTTTACCATAACATAACATAAGTTACTGAACGGATGTTTTGTAGGTCCCTTATTAGAAGTTGTTCGTAATAAATAGTACAACGATGTGTGAATGCATTTAATCTATTAAAAATTGTACATGTTTTAATATAAATTATTTTATTTTAAATTTTTACACTCCGTCCAAACATTTTCTGATATCACCGATGTTGCTGTCAGCGTTGAAAACAAGAAAAAAACATTGCTCTAAATTCGATTGTAGAAATCAGTAATTATGTTAGTATTTTGGTGTACCTGCAACAAATTACATTTTTTAAACACCAAAAAATACAGACACAAACACATAAACAGACACAATTTATACAGTAGCTTACTTCACCTAGGTTTACACGGTGACACATAACGAACTGTTTTCAGGTTTCATATAATATAATATATCTACGAAAAATAACGTTGTATAAACAAAGTTAAACATACAATATCCGATTACATATACTTAATTATTAATCACGAGTTAACACAAACATTTCGGGAACGAATAAAAATATCGCATACATTTAATATTAAATTGATGTCGCGCAAATCACTGGACAGAGTGCACGTTAAAAACCGAACTGAAATCGTGATATAAACGAAAAATACCTGTGAAATGAATTAATTAATCGACAACAACTGAATGGAGTTTGCGTTAGTACGCAGTTACGGTTATTTTTATAATATTAAATTATTGGTAGTTTCGCGTTTGACCACGATTTAACCTGTTGGAAAGCAATGTTTTGTTCGAAGATGAAGCACGCTTGCCTAGAAGTCAAGAGTGAATAAGTTACTTCTAGGCAAACGTACTCCATCTTGGTTTGCCATAATCGCCACGCTTGGCAGGCGGGTTGGTGATCGCAGTGTATCTGTAGCAATGTATCTACAGAGAATGCTGCTGCCCATTCTCTGGCGAGTCCCTTAGTTGCCTCTTATGACACCTACGGGAAGTGATGGGATGGTGATACGAAACGCGTGCCTATCAATAGTAAAAAACCGGCCAAGTGCGAGTCGGACTCGCGCACGGAGGGTTCCATAACATTATCTATAAAAAAACGGCAAAAAAATAACGTTTGTTGCATGGCAGCCCCACTAAAATATGTATTTTATTCTGTTTTCAGTATTTGTTGTTATAGCGGTAACAGAAATACATCATCTGTGAAAATATCAACTGTCTAGCTATCACGGTTCATGAGATACAGTTTGGTGACAGACGGACGGACGGACAGCGAAGTATAAGTAATAGGGTCCCGTTTTACCCTTTGGGTACGGAATCCTAAAAAGTAACCTTTTCTTTCTTGAGATAAAGACCCCCAAGGTAACCCCACCCACCCTTGTGAAACAAATTACATAAAAATTTAAAGTAATATCCATGAAGCGAATCAAACAGACCCAGCCGTAGCACAGATAAATTTAATACTTCTAATAAATCACAATACCGGCCAGTTCGAATCGCACAAGAAGGTTCCGTTCTATAAACTGAAAATATTTCGTTACTTTTACGGAGGCCTTAATTTTTTCTTTGAGGGAGGATGTCGTCTTCGAGGTCGACCTCATCATGTTTGCTTGGATAACTTGGCCAGAGATCGCCCAAGACAGAGATTTGGAAGGAGAAAGGGGAGGCCTTTGCCCAGCAGTGAGCACAAAAGTAAACTAGAAAAAAAAATATGGTGGCAATAGAAATACACACTCTGTGAAAATTTGAACTTTCTACCTATTACAGTTCATGAGATATAGCCCGCTGACAGACAGACGGACAGCGAAGGCTTAGTAATAGCTTGTTGTATTGTTGGAGAGAAACACTCAGCAGTTGGACATGGGTCGCAGAAAAGCTAGGAAGAAAAACCGGCCCAGTGCGAGTCGAACTCGAAATTTTTAACTGTCTAGCTATCACGGTTCATGAGATACAGCCTGGTGACAGACGGACAGACAGACAGACGGATAGCGGAATCTTAGTAATAGGGTCCCGTTTACCCTTTGGGTACTGAACCCTAAAAAGCACCTGAAAATTATCTTCAACATGAAAATGAAAGTGGACCAACTGGTTTCAACCCAAAGCGTGCGGAAGGATTGGCTTATAAATTATTTACAGTAAGGAGAAATACAAACTTTGCCGTCGCAAGGGACAGAAACGAAACTAGCTAACTATAGTGATGTTACTTTGTCGTGTTATTTAGTAACGGTAACGTAGACGCAGAATGAAATTATTCAAACGTAATCAGGTTTCTTGTACTAGCTTTATACTGTGGCTTCCCTCGAGGTTTGGTTCACGGAAGTCTTGAGTTATTACAAGATAAAAGTGACTTCGGCTGTAAACAATAGTGTGGTTTTCGAATTGAAATTATATCGTACCAACAGAAAATTTTACCTCAGTAGGAGAGTAGGTATTATGAATTTTTAGAGCAAGATGCTCTAAAAGTTCATAATAAAGAATGATTTACAAAACATAATATTATTATGCCACATTTTATAGTCATTTTGTCTAAATTAAAGTTAAATTGGTACTTTTAAATAGTTTAAATGATCTTTTACCGATGAAGCTATACCTAAAAAGATATATTTATCCAGCAGAGCTTCGTTGAACCACAAAACTAGTTATTTAACTGTAGAAACATCAGTGCGGTACGGAGTCCAGCATAACAATAGAACTTGCGGCTCCGGAACACAGTGCATTGAAACTAGATATGTAAGCAACATTTTATTTATTGGTTGCACAATAGTTGAAAATTGAAGTCCACATGCATGAAAGAAGAAGTTGGATTAACATCGATAAATATGTATATCCAAACGCCTAGTTGATATTCGCACTTGGCCGGTTTTTTATCAGATTCAATTAAATTCGACAAAATAATTTATGAAATTGTTTAAATTTTATGAGTATTTTTCGCTTTAAAATATTTTCGCCAACGGGAAAATAATTAAAATTAATCTTCGTTGTATATTCCATACGGAATTGCTAAAATTATTTTTTAAATTGCCCAGGACGGAGCTACTTAGAACATTCCGACAAATAAAATTTCACTAATAATTCCAAGCCACATCTAGTACACAAAAAAGATATAAAACATTGTTCCGAGTAATGTTATATTTCTGTTAAAAGATAAAGAAAAGATTGTAAAATTAAATTTTCAAGAAATAAAGAATTTTTATTTTATAAGGAGCTCTGTCACAAACCTACTATGTCGCTCAAAAAGTACAATATTGTAACCTCTTAATGTTCTGAATTGTTTACTGGAAGATGCGGCTTAAGAAAAGTAGAGGACCGGTCGATGCGGTAACACCAGAGGCCTATCAACTGTTAGATTGCTTTTAGGCATTTTAGTATACTTATTTTACCTCACGAGTGCGGGCGAGCCAGCTTGTGTCAGTTGCTCCCAAGCTTACGCACACTAAAACAATGTGCACGTACATTTACCTACGCAACTATCTCTCGCTCGCACTCGTGAGATAAAACAACTATATTATTTAGGTCATTTACTCTACTGCCAAATTGTATGACAATTCTAGACCCAGCTCAAAATCTGACATGTCTTATACAATAATTGTGTGTGACTGCCAGACATGCGTGAGTTATTTTTCATGTAACTCGGAGCTTTGAGAAAGATATATACAGCTGATTAAAAACACCTCATTTTCCAATGCTGAAACTAAATTTATATCAAAATGTTCTAAATATCTATGTCAGACAGTATTTAATTTAAATATAGATAAAAAGATCTGTATTTTCTATCTATATTTAAACTAAATACTGTCTATCTTCTTTGTAATAATTATAAAATGCATTATTAAGTGGTAGGTAACATAGTTGATTTACCCGATTTTAAAGGTCTTTTACTGACAGAAAGCTACACTTTTTATCCCGATCAATGCATTATCATCAGACAAGAACCCTAAAAAGAAACAACTTACCGAAAATAGCCACCACCATAATTATTTAATTATAGATTTGGCTAAACAGAGTACCTAATTGGTCTGCCTCGCTTTTGTCCAACCATGGCTCCGGCACGCCTCGGCTTCTTGTCTAAACTAAACTATTTTCAACCCCTGACGCAAAAAGAAAGGGGTGTTATAAGTTTAACATGTCTGTCTATCTGTCTGTGGTATTGTAGCTCCCAAACGGATGAATCGATTTTCGTTTTAGTTTTTTTTTTTGTGTCATAGATAATTTTATCAAGAGTGCTCTTAACCATGTTTCATGAAAATCTGTTCGGCCGTTTGACGATCATCAGCTCTTTTCTAGTTGATGAGGGGATCTGACTAACTTCCTTATGTCCGATCGATTCGAAATTAGGTACCGTGTTACTACGTATGATTACTCGATTAAACGCTTCACGTTTAATATAATTGGACAATTGTATTTTAAGCTTAAAATACAAGTTAATTTTGCGTAGGGGGTTTTTTTAAGTTTTTAATTTATATAAAAACACAAAAGCAAAGCCGAAAAAAACAAAACAAAATCGCTTACTTGTAGAACAAAAAGAAAGAAAAAAAACAAACCAAACACTTCAGAACCCGATTTGAAAACAATCAGGACGTTACACAAAGAAATTAAAAAAATAATAATAAAAGGAACTTGTATATTGTATTTAAATGAAGACGTCACCGCAAATTCACAAAGCATAGTTAATGAGTTCTGGGAGGCTGGCCGTTTTTAATTAACATTTTGTTTTAAAGATCTTTGGAGTCACGGAGTTGAGGTGTGGTCCTTTGAGCAGCGACTTGCAAGTGCAATGAAGTTAAATAAAATCTATTATTTTCATTATGTCATCCGACAATTTCCACAAAATACTATACATGGTCTACTAAAGGTAATATTATTTAACTAAAAATTTTAGTCAATTCTTTATTCACTATATAAAATTTATTTAGAATCTGATTATCAGTTCTTAAAATAAACGTATGGTTAGATTTTTTTTATCTAAATAAGACTGATTGTTTGAGTTTTACACCAAAACAGTTTAGTGCACTAATTCCACATTTTTAAGCAATAAAATAGCATGTTTTTTATATTTAAAATATAAATCATAAAATTAACACTTAATAATTAATAATAATAATAAAAATATTTTTTTTTTACAAAAAGTACACTATTACAGGTGACACTTATTTAGGAAACAAAATGTCATGGTACAAAAACATGATCAATGACTCCCATGCTAGGAAAACCTGTGTTACGGGAGTCATCCATCCGTCCATTACACATTACAATTGCTCACGCTGTAACTGGAACTTAGCTGAAAAATAAAAACAGTCAATGCTAAAGGTACGTAGATCAAAACGTTTGTATAAAGTATCGTATAAAAAAACACTGATGTATGTTCGTTTGTTTTTGTTACAAATCCAGTGCTCCACCAACATTTAAACTCTTGTTTATGCATCCACATAATTATTTAAGTCAGTACAGATGTAATATGTGCTTTGTAACCTGCAATTTCAATGACTATTTTTGTAATGTTAGAACACAACAAGGTTTTTAGTATCAGTGACTATACACTGACTCCTAAGTCACAGGATCACCTAGTTTAGGAGCTTATGCCAATCAAAAAGTAAATAAATACCGATACTTAATTCCCCATCCGTTTTCGCTCTTAAAATCTTCCACCCGTATGTCCATACCAGCTCATGGGCCAAGAAAATTTATTCCGTAACAAATACAGTCGAACCCTTGACACTGTGGATCCTGTTAACTGTACTTAATGACTGGCCATTTGGCCCATTAATCTGGCCCTTTATGGCCCTTTTTGTACGACATTCGTTATACCCTCCTTCGGTTGTTGAAGTCGGTTTTGAATAAGAAAATTAAGCGGAGCTTAGGACCAAGTTTTATTTTTATGTTGTGTTCTAAAATGGAATGGGTATGAATTTTAAGGAGAACTAAGAAGGTTTCGGATTAACTGTTGTGATAGGGTTTTGTTTATATTTTACCACACCTTACCATACCTTATTAGTCAGGTTCTTCAGAATGAACTGGTGCGTAGTACTACTAAGTCGTGAATGACCTGACTGGTGTGTATAGCGTTATTAATTTCATTACCTCAATTCCACAGACATACTTATTGCATGTTACTACTTATATGTGGTTGAGCTTTTATCAACTGAAAACTTTTACAAATAGACAGAAATTAACAAGAAAATGGGACATTTAAAAAAGTAATGTAAATTCTTGCAATAACAATAAAAGCAAATTCAAAACATTAGAAAATTCGGCCTATATGACGATACTTGATGAGGCTATGCCCAACAGTAGGCGACTTTTAGCTAAAATGTTGATGATGACAAAGTGTTTGTCATAATTCAATCTTGGAACAGGATGATTGCATTTTATAGAAATACAATGACATCTAGCTCTAAACGAACATCTGTAAAATCTCATATTTCCTCAAGAATAAAATTGCAAGCGGTTATAAATACTCGGAAATTATCAAGAAAATGTGTCTCAGGAGAAATTAAGAGTCATGCAATAATAATGAAAGTACATTCAAAACATACAACACTGCTATACGAGTATAAACGTGACATCAACAGTAATCGCGCGTTTGAAATTAATTATTAATTTACATTTTGCTTTCAAAGTACATGAGGAGAATTTTTAATATTGTTGCTGTTTTGATAAAAAAAATAAATGGGAAACGCGGAAGTAAAATTATTTAGGCATCAAAAATTCTCTAGGTAGCTTTTTTCGGTTTGTCCAGCTTAATTTGATATAGATAATTCTTTTATAGAGAACTTTGACCAGAACCGTAACTTGATGGCAGGCCTTGGGATGCTCGCTCTCTAAGCCCGAAGTCCGTAGTTTTGGCCTTAGTGTCGGGCGTTTTCTACTCCGTATCACTTACGGAGTTACGATTAGTCCCAAACCCGAACTAAGAATGAATGACAACACGATTTGATAGTTGTTCTTGGTTCGGGTTCGGTAGACCCCCTGGCCCGGATCGACGGCGCGTTGTGTTCCACGCGCTCCTCAAAGAGATGTCAGCAAAGTAGACGGGGTTTATTAGGGCCAGAGCCTGCCAGGGTTGCGGAATTTGTTCGAAAGAGTCACCGTGGCCCTGGAATTCAAAGGGCATGAGGAGGAACACGGATGAGTTTTAGTCAGAGTCTGACATTCACTTCCACTCCACCCGGAGCGGAAGAAGTCATTTGATGATTTCCTATCCATAAACAAAAGGGAAAAACAATATTTGTACCAAGATAAAATTTATAGAGAAAAAGACAGAAATGGTTTTTCAGGGCAGTCTGAGGACTGATATTGGTCCTACGAGCCGGATATTCCAAACAATGGTTAGTCATACAAATATTTATTTTATTTTCCTTTTATTGAGGACCTTACAATCTGCTCTTACAAAAATGGACTTATAAACCTACATGTTCAAAATTAGAAGTCTACAGGGGCTAGTACTGACAGACTATTGACCAAAAAAATATTATCTTGACTATATTTATGTCCTCATACTCACTGATATACTTAGCAAAATTACAACTGAACTTAGCGTCTCTTTTCCCATAATTTTCGTTCCTACGTTATATATTTTCTTGTCTGAGACAAAGAATAATGTACTAAGAGATAGCCTTTGGACTGTGTTTATTTATTTACTTGCCAGATAACTATGAAAGACTTGCACCATATTTTCGAAGAAGTGTAAATAAGTTTTGTTAGTTGCCAAGGCGAGCTACAAATTATGGTTATCTCTCTATCTTAAAAATGGGGAAATTAGTTTGAAATCCAGTTTGCTACTTTAACGGTTGGACTTTTGGTTGTACTGAAAACATAATTTTATTTACCTATTACTATAATACTTTTCAAAAAATATATTTATTTATTATTATTTAATTTAATTATTATCATTTACAATATTTAATTATTATTTTTTTATTTTTAGCTGTCCGTATTGCGTGTAAATCATAATAATGAGGTGTAAATACAATGATTTTTTAAATGTATATTTTCTAGTTTGACCACTATCTTATCGAAGCTATGCGATGATGTGGTCAACGATGGAACACATTTGTCTAGAAGTAACCTATTCACTGTAAACTTAAAAATTCTACTAATTTTTAAACAACGTACGCATTCGCATCTCATTCGCAATCTGTTCAAAATGGATGAAAATGAATGGCGTTTTTGACAAATTGCTGATGAGATGTTTTAAGTTAGTAGAATTAGCCCTCAGGTTATAATTACTATGAACTGCAGACTGACAGGAGTTCCATTTCAATGATGACAACACTTTCCTAGTTGAGTTTTCTTCAGTCCCACCACAATTTCCATTAGGTACGACTTAGGAGACTCTTGGTAAGTTAATAAGAAAACTTACTTACGCAACTGGCTATAGTTTTCGACGAAAACGAAACCCGGTATAGGCGAGCGTTTAGCGCGTAATGATTATTACTCGCTATTAGTCCCAGTCGCTGAAGTCTTAGTAGAATTAAAGAAAGTGCGGTTTCAGAGGTAAACTGTTTAGTGGGGCCACGAAGGATGCGAACGGAGAACAGTGTGGGTCATAGTTGTGTTCCACGCGCCTCGAAGAAATGTCAGCCCAACGACCGTGGCCCACTAGGACCAGTTCCCGCCAAGGATGCCGAATTGTTTGAAAGACTTAACGCGGCCCTGGAACGCAACGGGCATTTGAAAGAACACGGTTGGGTTTTAATCAGTAAGAGTCTACACTCCCTTCCGCGCCACCCACAGAGGGAGGAGTAATTTGATGATTTCCCATACAAAAGGGACCACGGAGGGTGCAGTTCTGAGATTTGTTTTAATCCTCAATGACGGCGTTCTTCTTCAACTTTTCGAGTCAATGGTAACCCTTAAACGGCTTTTGCTCAGTGGCCACGTTTATATCAGCATCATTCATTAGGTCCTCAACGGTGCAGGTGTAGGGTACTAGGGGCACCAAACATTGGGCCATGTCTTGGACAGGGATAGCGCACTCACATTTGCTGGCAAACAGGTCAGTAAAACCAGATTTCGCCAAGTTTTTGACGGCTTTAAGGCGTGGTGACAATAGGTGGACAGTGGCATTGACTAAATGGCGTCCAAGGACAGCTAGAAGAAATATTGGTCGTCCGACAGCATGTAAGGCAGACGACATCGCTACTATCGTGAGTGGAATTTGTTTGAGGATGGCACAGGGGCTTGGAGATTGCCACAGGAAAAGAGACGCCTATATCCAGTAGTTCGATGTAGCAGACATGTGTTAGATTGGAGACCACGTATAGGCAAACGTAATGTAGGACGCCCTGCCGCACGATGGATCGATGATTTGAAGAAGGTGGCTGGCAGCGGATGGATGCGGACAGCTCAAGACCGGGATGGTTGGCGCTCTTTGGGGGAGGCCTACGTTCAGCAGTGGACGGCAATTGACTGGTATGATTGATTGATTATGCCAGTAGTGGGCGAAGTCGTGGAAGTGACGCAGACGAATTTGCGCAGGTCAGCTAGTAAAGTTAATAATATAACCATTTGTCTGAACTTATTTACTGTCAAAAATAATATAGGACATTAAACCCATTGATACAACTAGCCATCAGAGATTTAAAGCCACTGAAGAATTAATCAAAAATGGTCGTAAAAGTACTAATAAAAAGATTGACTTTCCAAACTTAATAAATGAGTGAACATTTTTAAGGTCAATGTACCTAATTGACATTTTGGTTTGGTTTGGTTGGGTTTTTTTCTTTTTTATTGTCAGGCGAACGATTGACCACAATCTCACCTAATGTAGCAATGATGTGGTCGACGAGGGAACAAGCTGACCTAGAAGTAACCTGTTCACTCTGTACTTTAAGACCTCCAGGAAATACAGGCTCCGGCAGGAAATTCCACGCTTGCTGCATTCGAAAAGAAAACATTCCCAAAACGGTTTGTGCGTATGGGTGGGATGTCCACCATGTACCGGGAGCGGTGTAGCATTGCCGTACCTAACGTGAATTAATTTAATAAAGCCGAATCAAGACGTTTTCTCACAGAATTCATAGCCACAACAAAACATAACAATAAGCAGGTTTTTTATCTCCGCACACAAAAGAATTTGAAAGCAGTCAATCCTAAAGACAGATACGGAGCGTTAATCTCAATAATGTCTATGGGAAAGTCGTTAACACCAAACAAGTGTACAAACAAGGAGATTATGGGCGCTCAAATTCATGATATTGTTTTTATAACGTTGTAATAAGTCAAGCCTGTATTATCCAAGGGATGTGCAGTAGGCAGTAGTATCAAAGTACAACCAGATTTCGCTTTTGACACTTTTTCAGTGTGTAGAAATACACACTGGAAAAGTGTTAACGCTTTTACAATAAATAATTGAAAATTAAATTAAGTGTAATAAAAATTAAGATTATGTATGCTGTCAAGAAACATGATTTTTTCGTTAAATAGCACGCAACTCTTCGTGGATGTCAGGCGGTTCGGCTATGTCAGGAAAATTTGAATATTTCAAAACCCTTTTTGCACATGCAAAGCCAGGCCACATTATGTAACATTTCTAATGTTCAAACAACATGTTACGTGATATCATACTAACATAACTTGATAATATTCAAAGCAAATCTGTTTACACCCAACAGGCAAAATCAAATTAGATAGCTGATTAGTAATAACGCGTTCCTTGAACCCATAACTTGGTGGTAAAGGAGTTTGTCTAGCAAACAGGATATTATGTTTGCTATAATATTATGTTGTATTAATTGCTCATGAATACCAACAAACGGATAAACTCCCGCCAGTATACCATGGCGGTAGGAAGTAACTTCAGAATGCCACGACCTACGATTCCTCTATACATCTTCTGGTTACTTCTTCTGATTCCCGTTTCACTATTGAAGGTCCAAGCCATGCCAGGCTCGCGTAGTGGATTACGAATACATTCTCTTAGAAGGCTTTTGTCCTAGCAGTTTGAACATAATAGGCTGACTAACTAATTTAAATTATTCTGCTTTTATGCAGCTTTCATATGTGTTTCTTTGTTTTTTCTTTTCAATCCTTGGTATTTCCTTTTTTCAACACTAAACACACAAAAAAGGTAAGACGATACACGCAGTCCTACTTTAACCCGTTATACACAAGTGCACGCAGTTCTACTTAAACCCGTACATTTTGACACGTCTGACACTATCCTTACTAATAAACTCGAAAGTTTGTATGTAGGTATGGATGTTTGTTACTCTTTCACGCAAATACTACTAAATGGATCTTGATGAAATTTGGCACAGAGGTAGATTATAGGCTGGGTCCATAACCTAATGTAATGAAACAATTTAAAGTAATAGAATATGTAGTTTAATTTAGAGACGGTTACAACCAAGAAGGATTTTAGATATATGACACGGGGCGTGGAACCGTTGACAGAAAAACGCGTTGAGAAACACTATTATATAGAGACGCGCGATTCGTTCAGAAACAACGAGGTTCGGTTTATGTTCATATTCCAATATCCTCCCTTGGACACATAGAATATTTTTTATCCAGAGAATATATTCCCTTGGGATCGTAGAAAGTAGGATAAAAAAGTAATATAATTGTTATTTAACAATTTGAATAAATAAATAAAAAGCCAATTACAACTTGAACGACAATAATTTTTACACCGTATCATAACTTTGTGGGCGTGATTTTTTTGAAGAAAGTTGCTCATCAACATTGGCAAAAGCAGTTTCTAAATAAAGTACGACTTCACCTTGCCGTTACAGCCTCAAAGGATCTACTCACGCTAAAAGCAAACACCAGACTCATTCAAAAAAAGGCTAGACCATACACACGTAAGTCCTGCCTAACCCGTAGATTGAATTCATCGACATCCCATACATAGGTCTACGTTTTGGATACGATACGACTGTCACTATCGATTGTGCAGACAAATTGCATGTGTCATCGGACGTCCGCGCTTCTGTGGACACTCGCCCTAATAACTTTTGTTTTGTGCTTCATTTAGAACGTTTCTATCTTGTTTTTTTGTGCATTTGACTTGCCGAGTGTTCCAAAACATATTGATGGCAGCAACTAGCTAATTTTGTTTTGAAATAGGTACCAAATGGATTGATAGTGCCAACCTAACCCATTTATCAAAAAGTTTGCATGACACTTGCTGATGTCCATAAAAATGATAAAAAAACCTTTCGTTGCAAAAAACCCATACTCAGCTCAAAAATGCAGCTAAAAAACCTCTGAGTTCTCACTTCCAAGAGTATCCACCATACAAACCACAGCATTCCACACAACTGCACCCACAGAACTTGGAATCACGGCACTGGCAAAGACAGGAGAAGCCATAATCAGTCTTCGAATGATATTCGAGCCTATTACAATGTGCACTACGTACGAGTTTCAACTGCCATAACCGTAGGGCTGATCTTTCTTATTATATTTCTCAAAACAAAAATCTGAAAAAAAGTGACAGCAATACGTCATACGCAAGTCACGCCACGCCAAATGACGTATTGCATGCCAAGAATAGACAAAAACTTCAACTAGATACCTGTGTAACTTCTCTGTTTTCCCACAGATTTTTTTTTGTAGTCTTAAGTACTATTATTATTACCTTTCAAATTCATTAAGAAAACCATTTTCAGATCTATAGTTTTAGTTAGTTAGTTTTTCAGATCTATTTTCGGAGCTATACAGGGTGTATAGCTCTATCCCTTTTTCTCGCTCGAACGACTGACGTCCTCTGTAGTCTGGCGGTTTGAGTTTTTTTATGCGGCCAACCCAAATATCCATAGTTTGGTATTGTTCGTCAAATTGTTGAGCACCTTAAAGTTCTAAGTTTCAGATTACTAACAAATGTTTGCACTGTCTGGACAGGTCCACTCAAATCTGTGTGTGTGGTACTTTCCTCAAAATACCACCTCAGACATCAACCTACATGGTTCTCATATGATTTGACCAGTACAATTAATTGTATGGACTTCAAAAGAGACTGACCTCTGAGTTTGTTTCGGTGTTTCTTCTCAGGGTAGTCAGCTAGGAAACACCGGCCTCATCTAGTTTAAAAACGACCAAAAGATTGACGTGTAAAAATATAATTTATCATTTATGTAGTACTGACCGCTTAGGCGTCTGCTCTATGGCGTCACTGAAGGCTGCTTAAGTTGTTCCCCGGAGCGTGTGCAAAGTCTAGGTCTAATACGCAAACACCAAACGTGAACGAAACCGCGCAAAACTTTCAATTTACGACTAACTTCGCTGTGTTAACTAATATTGTAGTTTCGTCTTTGTACGCAAATGTGGATGTATGCTTATATAACGTTGTATGTTGTATGTAGGTCGTTGTAAACAATATTAGTGCTGGCACTTCTAAGTTAGTAGCTCTAAGCATGCACTGCATAGAAAATTATTTCTCGATAGTCAATTTTCGTTTTATCAGTTTGATAAGATTATATTACAGAGCGAAGTTTTCTTCTTTTAGAATATGTCATTGATTTCACCGTCTGTCTTGTAGTTACAAGCACGACTGCCAAGCGTGGAGTTCTGCTTGCGATTCCTTGATCAGGCAAAAATTAGACGAATTGACGGTGCTTTGTGTTCCAGGCGCGCCTCAAAGAGATGTCAGCAAAGTAGATGGAGCCCACTATGGCCAGAGTACCAGGATTGCGGAATTAGTTCGAAAGAGTCACCGCAGCCCTGGAACGCAAAGGCCATAATAATAATAATAATAGACCTTTACTGCTAAAAATGGTATTTGTAGTAAACACTATTGGTATTTAAGAAGATGCGCATAGATATTACAAATTATTGGGTGAGCTGCTGTTCACCTTGCTAGATTGCAGAGCAACCTGTATTAAAGAGAAACAGTTTGCCTCCTTATATAGTTATTCTTTATTATAATTATGCTACGTGTTGATTCCTTACAATTGTTTACTTTAACAGTTTAATAAATAAATATTCTTAAATGTAAAAGAAAACATGCAATTAAAAATAAAAATAAAATGTTTTTAGTGAGGCATTAGGAGGAGCACGAATGGGTTTTTGTCAGTAAGAGTATGACACTCCCTTTCGCTCCGCCCAGAGCGTAAGGAGTCAAATCATGATTCTCTATCCTTAAAAAAAACGTACTATGGGAGTAAAGAAACAAAGAATGGACTTGTGTTAGCACTTTGCTATATCTATTGAGATTGTCTACCGACATAGAAATTCTGTCGGGAAGATTTTGTTTTGTTTTTGTTTTTAAAAAAAAAACATTGCCCCACTCTAGGAATTTCTCCTGTATCGTGGGTACACTTACAAATATACAATCTCATATACACAAACAGCCAGACCCGGAACAACTATCTGTAGGTAGGCCACACAAATATTTGTTCACGACACGCATCGCAGCAGCTAATCGCTCAACCACTGCGCTAACCGTGTCGTCAGACAGAGGTTATTATTTTATTTTTATTAGGTTCCAAATACCTACTTCCAAGTAAATGTCTTAGGGCCATTTTCACCAAGCCAAACTGATCGTGATCAGCGTATAAACCACGTTTATGAGCTGTCAGTGTCACTATTTATCTATGGGATTTTGACGCTGACAGCTCTTGAACGCAGTTTAGATGTACTGATCGCGTTCAGTTTCATTGGTGAAATCCGCTCTTATTTACTAATAAGAGGGGATTTCACATTTGTTAAAAATTTTAAAGGTTAGCGGAAATAACACCACAATGCACATTTATGATTTGACAACAATTAAATTGATTTACGCTTTCTGAAAGTACAGTTTCTGCCTGTAACAGCGCGGCACTGTGAAAGCATACTGTATAGTTGTAACATATCTTTTGGCACTTAGTGATAATGAACCTTTCAATCAGAGAAATAGTGAAACATTTTAACATGTTTAACTATTTCGTTAGGTAAGGTTTATTTTGTCAGGTTAGGTTAAAAATACTTTTGTTATTAACTGCATCAGACTGCTTAAACTAAATTCTTTGGTTTTTTTTTGTATTTTTCTTTATTATTAATATATTATTTTTTTACATATATTTTTTTTATATTATTTTTTTTCTATTTGTTAACCAATTAGGAACAAATGCTAACCAAAAATTATCCAGATTTACGTTTTTATATTCTCAATTCACTCAAAAATACACGTACAAAAGTCCCAATTTAAGTATTATTTCGCCAAAGAATATCTGGGATACCAGGTCAAATACATTGCGGACGGCGTTGGTCGTAACTCACCGCTAAGCCGATCGACCACTGCCTGATTTAGGTCCCTCCAGAAGATTCGTGCTCATTTAGTATACGGCGAATTAATTCCGAGTCTTGTTCGCGACATTTGTCTATAGAAGATACTTGTCGACGGGTTGTTGTTGGGAGTTGTTGGTGGAAAGGATTTTGGGAAATGTCTGGAATCTATTGGGTTGTTAACCCAGATATTTAATGTGCCTAACCGTTTCTCATCTTTGTTGGGGGATTCTCCCAGCCTTATCGGATACGTCTGAATACCAGTATTCTGCATAGAGCAAGCAGGCAAGACTGACTGATTCTCATCAGATTTTCTGGCTTATGACTATCCGTAACGACTGTCAAAGATGTTTAAATGACAGCCAATAGCCAGGACCGACCAACGGCTTGACGTGCTTTCCGATGTATGGAAGAAACTCGGTATGTATGAGATGGTCACCCATCCGGACCGAACTTGGTAAGCTGGTCAAGGTCAGTTTGAAGATGGGTGTTCGAAGTTCGACCCGTGCGTCTGTTACTATATTATTAACCCAGATATTACTGAAACTTCTTTTCATATCTAAAAAGCAAAGAAAAATAATACTTATAAAAACAAGAAGTATAAACTGACACCGATTAACTGAAAAACATATTTGATTTACTCCTGTTTCGGTTATTAGTCTTTAAAATTCGATAAACTATGGTAGGCGTCAGATAAACTTGCATTAAAGTACACTGACCTTTCCCTAATATCCCTTTGTAGATATCCGAACAATAAATAATTATGAACCGTTCTTCATTACTAGAGAACATAAAGGATCACGATAGAAGTCGATTCAGGTCAGTTTTATGTCTTTGTTTCTGTTTTGGATATTAAGAAAGTCAATAAATGTATATGGGTCGATTATGGCACATTTAGCGTGTGTCCAACATAATGCAAAATATACTCATAAAGTAATGCTTCCTCACAGAGCAACTCTGTAACTCTCTGTACTCGTGAATGAATGAGCTATAATCCCAATACTATTCAGATCCACTACGGGCCAGATAAAAAACAGTGTTCCCCAAGAACAAAAAACTGCTTCCCAATTATGTTAATTTACAGACTCGTAACATTCGACAAACCAAGAAGTTTCAGAAACTACTAAGTTATAACTCTAACCGCGACATAGGCCGTTCAGTTTTATAGTCATACAATAAATATGATACGACAGTGGAAACGTGAGAAAGTATTCGATAGTTTTTTCCATTCAGTTTATGTACAGTCGGCGACAAAACTTTCGGGCGATCGCAATGGCCGATGGATGCGAGACGCACAGGACCGGTTGTTGTGGCGACACTTGGGGGAGACCTATGTCCAGTCGCTCAACCACTGCGCCAACCGTGCCGTCGAACTATTGTGTTATTTATTATTGTGTCATTGATATACAGGGTGTTCCAGAAGTGCCTGGTCATATTGAAGGAACATCACCCTTCAATATGAATATTTGGAACCCTTGTGGAAAAAATAGCAAAACAAAAAAAACTGACTTTTAAAAAAAATCGAACACAATAAACTACGCATATCAGCTACCCAACATCACCCTTAAATACGACACGCACTTCTGAGACTCCCTAAATACGTTCATTTTCTCAGTTCTTCAGAAGGCAAATTTTCGTATTTAAAAGACGTTTACCCAATCTAATCTCAACGACAATCAATGTTAACAACTGTCGAATGTCAAAAAGTACGAAAATCAGAGGTGTTCTTTGAAAAAATACGAAACTTTCCTCTGTGATCATAAAGTTAACGTCAAAAATATCGGACGAAGTAACAATATTTTTGACGCTAACCGTACCCAAAAGAAAACAAATGGCGAATACATGTCGTTTTTATTCGGTACAGCGAACTTTTTCCCGCAAAAACATGGTAAAACATGTTTTCGGCATTGTTATATTTATGTAGTGAGTGGGTAGTTAACCTTGAAGAAAGGCTTGAGCATAAAATAGTTACAGAAGGCCGTCTGCATACAACGAGGGAAAACGCAAGCACACACATACCTTTTTGGGATGCATGAGCCTCCTCGTGTAGCGCAATTTGTTCCATCAGACACTCAACTGAACCGAGCGCTCGCCGCATCCTGGACAGTCTCACCTAACACCTTACAAGACTGGCCCTTGCAGTGGTAGGGCTAACACCCGCCTGGTTCGCGACCACCCTCCCACCGGTGTTCGGCGTCAAGCAGCCTGCTGTGTTTCGTCGACGCGTGGGAGTACCAGTGCCTCAAGGCATCTTCTGGGCTCGCTTCATCATGGACCTCATCTGTCGCTTTCCATCAGGTGATCGCGGTCAAGAGCTAGCCCATTCATACAAAAAAAAAACACATACGCTTCACGTACAGCGAGTGCAGGCGTACTCGCGGCCGACGTTTGTTTGAGAAAGCCGTACGTATGCATCTATGTGAGCGTTCACCTGTTTTCGCTCGTTGTATGGAGCTGACCTTCTAATATCTATCATGTCTGTGTCTTGAGAAATGAAATATATCTAAACAGGACTGATGGTGATAGTTTGAGTAGGTATATGTAACGTATTGTCTGCTTATCAAAGGCACACTTTTCGCACCTTTTGTTCGATGTTTCTTGGAAAACCGTACCCGAGTACTGCTTTGTTGTTGTAAGAAAATACTTACCTACTGGTTACAAGATGTAAGCGAAATAATGAGAATGATTTGAAAGGAGACGGAACCGCTGTCATATAATCAATAGATTATATATATTATCAACCAATCTCTGAAAATTCTGCGGATTTTGGCAATCTGAGAGCAGAGATAGAAGAGATTTAGTATAATATTGCGCCTACATTACAACATGAAACGGAACAATGCCGAAAAAAAGTTTATACTAAAATATCCTTGTAAGGAGGACCAAGACCTCTTAAATATAAAACAAATTTTTACCCAGACTAAATTAAACTTTTCTTCTCTCCTAAATTCTTGAAACAACAAAAAAAAACTATACCCACAAAGGGCTTAAGCAATTCACTTACCGACCTACCTTATACAAAACAAGAAACTTTTTCTCCACGATTTTTAATTCTCGCACAAAAATCGCGGTAAACGCCAAAAAAATATAATAAAAGACCTTTACTTAGCGCTACATAACTTAAACACCCTACATTATGCTCTCTCATTCTATCTCGCGTTTTGGGGCAAAAATATCTAATGTTACTGCGCAAGCAAGAATAAACCTTATTATGGGAGCAGTAAGGTGTTTATGATGTAATGCTATTTGCGAAATGCGGATATGTTCAACGTGCTTAAAAAACCGCGTTCATTTGTCACCGGCAGATGCAGTCGAATCAGTTGTGGGCCCTCAAAACAGCGGAGTTTGTAAAGTTGTGTCCTAATTATCCAAGGTGTTTGACAGAATTTTATATTGCTGTCTGATTTTATTAACATTGAAATGACAAGGATATGTTTTAATGTGTTTTCCAAGTTTCTATGAACCAAAATCTTGTTTAACTTTAACATTATTGTACGTATTGCAGCAACAAGCAAATAACTTCATCAGCCGTATAATTGGTGACCATCCATCCACATTATAACTCCTTTCGTCACATACTTTTAATCTCTTTTCATCATATAAGACAAACCCAACCCTATCAAATTTTCTGCCACTTTAAAACTGGCTCTGATACATTCATAATGTTCAATTTTCACCATACAAAGTCTTGTAATCCCCTCTCCATGCATTAAAGTCACACACCGTGCGTCTACTTTTTTTTTTACGGGGGGAAATCCTCATGCATGTCCTCGGCGGGCACGACTGTCAGACTCTTACTGACTAAAACCACCCCGGTGTTCCGTCTTCCACATACGCCGGGGATCGCGGGAACGTACTCGACTTCGTAATCCCCGGCTGTTGCTGGCCCGCCTCCGCGGGCCACATCTCGTAAGTGAGGTGTTTAACTCCCCCCACGACGTCAGAGAGGGCACGGGAACACCACGCGCCGCCACCTCGGGTCTGGATGAATGGGAGGCGACGAACGTCCCCAAATCCGCCTGGACCCAGTTAGGGGTTAGGGTAGCTCCGACGCCCGGTGCTCCTGCTGCGGGCCGGGAGAGCACTTGACATCTCCCTCTCCCTTTTCGCAGCCTCCTTCTGCGCGATGACAGTTTCGCAGAAGGAGACCACCGCGTCCCAGAACTGCTCGCCGCCGACCATAGATCGGACAATGGCTGGCAAGGAGAGGTCACTGCCTACCACAGGTCACCCGCTCGTCTACTGGCCCAACCGCAGTCGGCAGGTGATTGAGCACTGTCCTTTGACACGGCCCAAAGGAAAAATTACGCGGGTTTTTTTGCGAAGAACCCAGGTAAGCATTATGGCTGCGACTGTACGTTCCTTCATGCCGGCTGAGATTTTAAAGATTACTGTGAAGTATGGCGCTCTTTTGTCTTTTTTGCCTCACATTACAATTTTTCTGCATCATATGTGCGTTAATGGTGGTAGAATTAAAATCTGCATTGCATGCTACATTGGAGCATAAAATATGTGCTGTAATGTTTCCCAAGCTGCGCTACGCTGTGAGCCTGCGATGCTACGCGCTACGAGATGTATGCTACGCTATTCTCAGGAGCGAACGCTATATTTTCAAAGGTATGCTGCGCTACGCTATACTTATGATTGAAAAGGATACCATTTTGAAGTTACATTGTGCTACGAACGTAGCGCTACGTAGTGTAACGCTACGAAGCCTACGGTCCTACGCGATGGAGCTGCGCTACGAATTCTGCGATGGCTATCTACGGAACATGTTTTAACTATTACGGAGCCCAAAGATTTGACGAACAATACCATAGTAAGGACATTTGGGTAGGCCGCATAAAATTTCCAACCGCCAGACTAACATGAAATGAACCCATAACATAGCGATCTACATGGTCCTCCCTCACATTCACAATACCATATGAGGATCATGCAGATCAGTGTCGAAAATGGTCTTTTGAGGAAAGAACCTCACAGATTTGAGTGGCAGTTCAGTCAGTGTAATTCTTGGTCAGTAGTCGAGTGGCTCAACTTAAAACCAATAAGAAGCTCAACGACTCGACGAACAATGCCAATGAAAGGACATTTGGGTAGGCTCAAATTGCCAAAAGAGAAAAAAAATAAAATGATAACCCATATAGTCCTCATATTCAAAATTTATAGTGAATTAAAATAAAATAATTTACAAAGTAAACATTCATGTCAATAGTACACAAAATTGAAAATATAAAAAATGTTAAAGTGTAAAATATAAAAGCACAAAGGATAAATGTAAAAATAAACACTGGGCCATGTACATCATTGAAGCAGCTCAATCCCATGTTTTAATTCTTACTACACTAGATTCAGTGACCTGAGGCCCTAGACAACGTGCCATTCAATTAGCGAATGCGACTGTCGAAATGCCAAAATGTAGGAATTTGATCACGTGACATTTCGATACGCCTGTCAATCAACATTTTTGACGTACTGATAATCGCCGTCGCCAAGCTACCGTTGACAGAATCTCACTTGTCTCGAGCCCCTGGGCCCGTACTGCATTATTATCATTTCAGCCGAAATACGTCCACTGCAGGTCATAGGCCTCCTCGAAGTGTCACCACATTGATCTACCGATAATGTGCATCTCGCTTCTTACGGAATTCCACAGCCTTCACCGACTCATCGGTCCACCTTGTGGTAGGATTTCCAACGCTGCGTTTTCTGGTAACCAGTCGTCACTCCGGAACCTTTCGACCCCATCGACTATCTTACTACAAAGTGCCCAATGCATCATAATTCCATCATGAAAAAGAGGATACCTGAAATTGTTCCATTTGACAAGTACTGCTCCGTTTTTCTCTAACACCGCACGATGCACGAGGTATTTGCTACGCTGCGTATAAAACCGTGTTTGTGTCTATTTTTGGTCATTCATTTATTACCCGACTTCTGGGTATCACCGCAGTCGGGTAAAAAACAAATCAACACCCTTTACACATCCTTTATCTCTAAACCTTTCACACAATACAATTCCGAAATCAACGCCAAATTCCGGATCCCATTAGCAAGATCTAAATGCTGAACAAAAACCCAAATTAATTTATACAGACCGCTTTCTACAAAGAGATATAGGGATAAAAACCGCCCGGATTTCGGTTCGTTTCCTTATTGTATGATTTCGCTACCCATTCGTCATTTCCCCTGTCGGATTTCGCAGATCACGGTTGGTCGAATACATTATCCATTTACTTTGGTTCGTAGGTAAAAAGAATTGGATTGTAAATGGGTGTTATATCTACTTATGTGTAAATGTGATTCTAAGGGATATCGGTTTTAAGATATGAGTATGGGAAGGCTATTTGCTTAGAATATATTTTATAATTGTTAGGCGTGCTTTTGACCACGATCTCACTTGATGTGGTCAACGATGGAGCATGCTTGTCTAGAGGTAACCACACTCTTGACTTAAAGACACCCAGATTATAGCTAGGAAAGGAATTGGGATAGACAAATGAAACAGCGAGGGTTTTTAGGAAATTATTACGTCATGACGTAAAGAAGACGTTCACGTCATGTTCAATATAAGCACACATCATCGCTTACCATCAGGTGAGTGGTCAAGCGCGTGCCTATAAAAAAAGCGCTTTTGTTGCCTCATTTCATGACAACATGTCTAAAAAAGGAAGTGACTACAAAGATTACAACTAGCAGAATAAGAAGACATGTTCCCCGATCCCAAAAAAATTGGGAAAAGAGCAAAAAATCGATGGTGATGATCGGTTTTTTTTTTCATGTGGATGTCCTCATGGATGTCCTCCACCCCGGGCCAGGCGCAAGTCGCCGATCCGTTGACTCGTGTTGACTTACGGCCGCTTTCTATAATATATCTCAATCCTAATCTTGATCCCGATCCTTGTCTGTAACCAATCAAACGTGAGGATTGTGTGGTGAAGGACACAAACTCGGCCGTTGATTGGTTACAGACAAGGATCGGGATCAAGATTGGGATTGAGATATATTATAGAAAGCGGCCGTAAAACTACACAGTGTTCTTCAGCTACTTTTGACAAGCGCGCTGGAGTGCTTGCGCATTTCGTTACGCGCTCCCACGGCCAGGTATTGACCCGCATGAATTCAAGCGGATCCCGTTACCCTCTGCGGTCGTATTAAGGCCGCAATGCCTTAAAAGGCGTGCGCGGAACACGGCCCGCCGCCGTCTTGGGCCTTCGACTGTTCAGGCAACAGACAACAGACTCACCTGCAAGCCACACATTATGGTAGCTGGAGATCGTTCTGCGCTCTCCGGCGCCCGATGCGTCTGCTGCGGATAGAATCTCTTCACTCCATTTTCGCCCCCTCTATCGGTGTACGGTATTTAGTTTCTGGGTGTTTATTCTATGTAAAATTGTTAAGCAGCACTCAGTAAAATTTCACAAAAAAAGTGTAAATAAAAAAATTGTTAAAGTGATTACATCATTGCTTATATTAAATATAAGTTTCATATCATAAGATCTTATTGCAAATCGCAGTTACAGTTTTGCCGTAAGCCCGCAGAACCTAAACCAAAATTAAGCTTAGCACAAACTTGAAACCGACGCCCGAGACAATGAAAACCTAACTGAACTCAAGTTTTCCCAGAAGCTCGATATTAAACCGGCCTATATTCATTAACCATAGCTCAAAATTTAACCAAGGAATGCCATATGATGGAATTCCTTTAAACCATCTGAAACCCGATTAGAGCCGAAAGATTCGAGTACTATGAAAATGATTAATTATCATTTTCAATCAAAATCACGTCGAATTTTATCCATTGAGGTGTGAGCTATGATTGTGACTAAAATTAGAATCACAGAGCATTGGAAGTCTTTGGCGACCAATACACTTTTTTTTTAGATTGAAAATCATCAATATGTCTCCTGGAAGGGAGTAGCAGATTCTTACTGACTAAAACCCACCCGTGTTCTTCCAAATGCCCTTAGCCAGGGCTGCGGTGACTTTTATGATCTGCCTAGAGCCGTAGTCACCGTTCACTCATAAATTGACGGCCTGTGATAATACGATAAATTCCTAAAAATAAAACTATTTGATTTGTTAGTTTTATTACCCAAAAATGATTTTAGTAAGTATTCTTGCTTTTTTTACTTTAGCAAAAATATTTACGAAGCTTGGAAAACTTATCACCTAAAAGTGATGCCACTCCTGAACTTTGATGCGTTTTGTCTTAGTCAATTTCAATTGATTTTTGATAAACCAAAAAACATGGATCTAATATTTTTGGATAATCTAACTGATCTGAGTCATTATTTTTAATCCTAGATCATCGTTAATCTGACTGTGCCTATATAGGTGAAGCGTGTGGTCACGCACTTTGCGCGGATACGACATTATTAGGATTGGCACCTCTAGTAGATCCCCGACTCTATGATTAGAAAAGAATCTTCGTTACGAAGTGTTTGCGAACATTATCCTCAAAATCAATAGTGTAAAGAGTGTAACGAACTCTAGAAAGAATTGCTTGAACTCAATTGCTATTAACGGGTTTCGAGATTGGAGAAAGAAAAGAAAGAATTTCATTCCTTTTTATTTGAAGTTTATCTTTGGATTTTATTGTGTGCAGATAAAGTGGATTTTATTCTGATATAATTATGAGTTAAATCATCATTTTTAAAGCCTCATTAGAATTAGCATTGCCATCAAATGTGGCAATGCTGCCAGTGTTCTGGGCACTTTTCCCATTGACAGCGACGTGGATGACTTTTTTTGAGCCACTTTTTCGAAGCGTTTGTAACTTTTATAACTATATAAGTTTTGGTCAGACAAATTTATTTATTAGTATATTGTAATTGAACATCATAAATAAATACCATATCTTTTGTTGTTGTTTTAAATGTTAAATTACGTACAAATTACCCTCAGGAGTCACCTCTACATTATGACAGAAACAGTACCCACCGAGCTACATTTAATATAATATTTGATACCACTAAACCATCCTCTCAGGAGGTTTTCAAAAGGAAATTCGTTGCTCTTTTCATAATAAACACTTCAAAGGGACTGTTTTAATATGTAAAGTGGAGAAATTTTGCTAATTTTGGATAGTGGCTGCTTTTTGTATGTTTTGTTTTATTGTGCTTGTATAAGATATACATATACCTAAATGTGAATACTGGTGGACTATCAAACGAGCACGAACATGCGCAAGTTACATGCGTATGTGTTTTGTTTTAGACGGATTTTAGGACACGGTGTAACATAACATGCTCACTGTAACATACAGCTTTATACATTTCCCACAGTTAACCGATGGGGATTATTTACTCTAGTCTAACTAATCGTCTGGATAAATGCCTGGTTTATCGTCAGAAGCTTGAAAACTGACATACAATATAGGGGGACTTGCCAATACCATCATGATTCTACTGTTAGTGAGAGACCAAGCTATAGGAAAGAATATTACCATCCCTTTTGCACAACAGTATGATGATAGAATTAAAAGTATGAGGCGTCATTGTAGGAGGCAGATAGGCAGCTCTTTGTAAAATACTGGCTAAATTATAACAGCCGCACGGGCCAATCTTCAAGGTTAAGCAACGCTTGCCGAGGTTGGTCTGTGGATGGGTGACCATATTAACATACCGAGACCTCCGTGCCTCGGAAAGCACGTTAAGCCGTTGGTCCCGGCTGTCATTTGTAGATCTTTGGCAGTCGTTACGGATTGTCAGAAGCCAGAAAATCTGACACCAGTCTTGCCAAGAAGTACCGTGTTACCCAGTTAATGGGTTGTGGAGGTCTGGTAGGCAGCCGCTCCACGTAAAATACTAGTATTCAGCTGAATCCGGTTTGACTGGGAGCCGACCCCAATTTGTTTGGGAAAAGGCTAGGCAGATGATAACACAGGTGCATCCGGCTATCATGGTAGGCGCCAGATAAACTTGCAATCAACATTGACCTTTCCCTAATATCCCTTCGTAGATACCCGAACAATAAATTATGAACCGAAATCAGGACAGCTATTATCTTTATTTCTGTTTTTTTTAACCGACTTTAAAAAAGGGGAGGTTCTCAATTCGACTGATTTTAATTTATTTTTTTTGTATGTATGTCCAGCGATATTTTCGCCAATTGTCAAGCGATTTTTATGTTTTTCTTTTTAAAGAGTATTTTCCCGGACTGGTCCCATTTCAATTTGGTGAAGATCTGATGAAGTAGTTTGGAGATAGGCAACGGAACTCTTCAATAAACCTCCCGGGATTGCTGAAATCGCATGTCTGTTTATTGTTCACACCAGTTCATTATATGGTTATAGTTATATGCAGTACGTTACACATGGTTGTTTTGTTTCAGAGCCATATCCTACTAGATCTGGTGTTAGCCAAGGGACCATTTTAGGCAAATACGCCAGGTGTTTACTTTATGCTGATGATCTCAAGTTTTCAAATCGACACATTTCTCTGGTCTCTGTCTACCACAGACTGTAACTTAAAGTGCCTGGCTTATTTCAAAGGCTCACCCTTTGTTATCTACCTAACTTGTCATGTCTACTAGATACCGGTCTACCTTGGGCAATAAACGTGATTTTGTGTTATGTTTATACAAACAAGTAGGTTTGAAGACTATCTGTATCAATAGTAACACTTTCACGACAAAAAATCACCGTGTACGACATACCATAAAGACACTTTTAAGACCTAACTGTACCGCCGTTCAAAAACAAATCTTAAACATATTTTTAAAACATTTAAACGAAATTCAGGACCTCTTCAACAATGTCTAGTTCAGTTTATATTGCGTATAAAATATAAATACTTCGGTCAAAGTATTCAACAGTCGTTCTATACTAACAAAGTACGTCATTATTTAACTGTGACAAAGAATTTAGTGGATTTGTTTAATTCGTGAATTATACTGGATGATAACGCTTTTATGTGTCTGTGCTGCTAAGTTGAATTTAGTATATAATATGAAGCGCACAGAGTAGGCAAACTTCAGAGAAATTTTTAAGGTCTAGACAAAGTGTATTTTTTTTTTGGTATTAAATATTTTGGTAACAAAATATTTGGCAACAAAATATTTGGCATTCACCATGTGACATTCCAAATCCAAAAATTCCATAATTTTTTTGGCTTTTTGGCTATCGTTCATCATATTAGTCGAAAAACGTACACTGTTGCCAATGTTGGACATGGGCCTCCCCCAAATGGGGAGGGGTTTGCCATAATCGCCACGCTTGGCAAGGCGGTTTGGCGATCGCAGTGTAGCTGTAGCAATGTACCTACAGAGAATGCTGCTGCCCATTCTCGTATCACTGGTAAAATATCTGGAAGCACGGTAGTGCCCGCCAAGACGACACAACGGAAGCGCAGGGCACTACCTACCATTTCTCGAAGAGTTATCGTTACCGGGTCAAAATCGTTGCATATTAGCTACAACCGCCCATTTGAAGGAACGCACTCAATTACCAATAGCCTTGTCTATTTTGTCAGTCAATGAAGAAATATTTGATGAGTTTGTATTTTGTGTGTTGTTTGGAGCATGTCTGATGAGAACTAGACTTCTCATCAGACATTCCAAATGGTGGAGGGTCACGTTCTCTCAAACAGTCTACAGAACATGGTTCTTCGAGGCTTGTTTACTTTAAAACGTTTCTTTACATTCATTATTCTTTAGTTTGTAAATTATTCGTTGACACGCAAGCTGTCTTTATCGCTACATAAAAATATCTTATTCACATTCCTTGAAAAAACAGTTTTTTTTCGTATTTATTTCTGTAATAAATTTTAAAATAAAGCACATTTTTCGTGTTTAATATTAAAATTACTTTAAATAACGTGGTTTAAATAGTCGGTAGGCGAAAAATTCAAGTGCGATTTGTTTTCACTAGATTTTTTTTTTATTTTGCTCTGTGTGACAAGAGGCCTTTGTCCTGAAGTTAGTTTGTTACAGGCCGGTATTCTGTAAATTTTGTTTGCACTTGCTCGAAAACTTGCTCCTACCTCACCGCTTTTTAGTAATATTTCGCAATAAAAGTGTATTTCGTACTAGTATTGGCCCAGCCGCCACCATTCAATTGCTTATATTAATTTTAATCAGGCTGGTTACTGTGCAGCCCCCACTGGTCGCTATCAGTGGGGGCTGCACAGCAACCAGCTTGAGAGGTGACCAGCTTGTCAGCCCCTCGAATATCGAGAACCTCGCACGAAAAAAAACCGCGAGCTGTTTTAGTGGTTCGTTACTATTACGATTATTATTTTTTATTTAAAGTAAGTATGTTGAAAAACGTCGTTTGATACAGTCATTTGTCAGTGTAGCCGAGGAGGAATAGACTCCCGGCCGTTATGGCCGCAAATGACAAAGTCAGCCCACTTGCATCAAAGTGTGTAATTTTTTTTTTTATTTATGAATGGGCTAGCTCTTGACCTCGATCACGCCTGATGGAAAGTGATAGATGAGGTCCATGATGAAGCGAGCGTGCCCAGAAGATGCCTTGAGGCACTGGTACTCCCACGCGTCGTCGAAACACAGCAGGCTGCTTGACGCCGAACTCCGGTGTGAGGGTGGTCGCGAACCAGGCGGGTGTTAGCCCTACCACCGCGAGAGAAGGATTGGCTAGTCTTATAAGGTGTTAGGTGAGACTGTCCAGGGTGCGACGAGCGAGAGGTTCAGTTGAGTGTCTGATGGAACAAATTGCGCTACACGAAGAGGCTCCTTCATGCATCAAAACATTGTTATTTAAACATTGGCTATATATTAGACACATTTATAAATCATTTAGTTTCAGTCTTTGTTGATCATAACTGACCAATTATTTTTTATCTTTCTACAAATTACTAACATAAAGATAAAAATATAATCTCATTCTATGCTAAAACATTGGATTTTTTAATACGATTAATAGTTGTCTGTCGAAAAAATGAATACGTTTGTATTACCTACAATTAAAATAAATAATTACTTTTTCATTATTTTTTAGAGACTAATTTTTATTTGAGAACTTCATAAATTGCCTCACATTTTAATGATGTAACATAATAATTATAACAAAACTTTGTGGCCGTGCCAGTTTTTAAAACATAAATGGAAATAACATGTAAACAACATTTGTTTGAAAAATGTATGAGTTTAATTTTAAAAATTTTAAAAATATATGCTGTTACGTTGTCCCAGTTGTACCCAGCCTTTTCCCAACTATATTGGGGATTTTTTTATGTATGGGAAATCATCAAATGACTTCTTCAAGGGAGTGTCAGACTCTTACTGACTAAAACCCATCCGTGTTCTTTATTATGCCCTTTGCGTTCTAGGGCCGCGGTGACTCTTTCGAACAAATTCCGCAACCATAGCAGAACAATATTGGGATAGGCTTCCAGTCAAACCGGATTTAGATGAACACTAACATTTTATGTGATGCGATTTTCTATCTGACTTCCACAACCCAGTAACTGGTTACACCAGTACTTTTTGGCACGAAGTGTGCCAGATTTTCTGCCTTCTGACAATCCGTAACGACTGCTAAAGGACAAACGTCATAACGTGTTTTCCGAGGCACGGAGGAGTCGTGATATGTCAAGATGGTCACCCATCCACAGACCGACATCGCAAAGCGTTGCTTACCCTTGAAGATCAACCCGTGCGGCTGTTATTATTTAGCGACGAGCTCCACGCTTACTCCAACCAATAGAAAAAAATCTTAAAAGATAATCATCGAGAACAAAACAAAACCTAACTTTCCTTTACATCGACTACAAGCAAAGCCTAGCCCATAATTTCCAATTGTCTCTATAAAGAAAACCATACGTTACAATATAGTCGTCTACAAACATATTCCGGGATATATTTTTGGGCTCTAAATCAGTCGCGAGACAAAAATTATAACAGGGGACATCTTTCTTCCCCCTCATGTTATTTCAATACAATAAATAGATATTACTGTTCATCGTTGACGTAATGGTCTGTACGTCAGAATGATGGTGGGTGGAACTTGTTTATGGGTTTTGAATGGCCTGTTTTCCTGTTTTATTGTAGGATTTTTAGTAATACCTACATGATGATTTGGTGATAAGAGAATAAACACAATACTTCTTAAGGGGTCATTTTACTCATCATTATGAATACCTTTGACTATGGGACGAACATATAAATCTGTATTTTTACAAAATTTTAGACTAGGTTGTTTCGGAGATAAGAGGGGGAAATGGTAATTTCTCATCTAATTTCTTGAATAAAATAAAACCATTAATTTTAAAATTATTCAAAACTTATAATTGATGAGTCACACGGTACAGTTTGTAAAACTTTTTTTTCTAGTTTGTGCCCCAAAAGTGACCCCTTACTGAAAATTAATTTATTTACGTAAAGCATCCGTGTTTGGGTCACAGAAGTAGGTGCATATGTGTACCAAATTTAAACTGAATGGATCAGCAGATTTGGAGAAAATTGGCTGTGACAGACAGACAGACAGACAACCGAGTGATCCTATAAAGGTTCCGTTTTTCCATAAAGAGGTTTGGAACCCCTTAAAATAAACACAAGCAACTTATCATGTACACAATAAAACAGAAAAATATCAACAATTCTCCCAAAAAGTAACACAATATATTCGTATTTCAACAAAAACAAATGATTTATATTCCAAAAAAAATTATGGCTTATATCATACGACAAAAAATATATTGTAATAATGATTATATTGTGTAAACAAAATATGGAGCGGTATTTAGACATGGGTAACGGGGAGCGATCAATCATATATAATTTATGTGCCATTACACAATGAAAGGGAGCAGAGGATGACGAAAACGAAGATGGAGAAATTGATTTTTTTGGCAAAACAATATACCTAATGTTGTGAGTAAAAAATATGTTTTTGGGTCATGGTTTGGCCTACTTTTCGCAGTCAATGCATCCTTCTACTGTCAATCAATCGGCGTTGCCTTTTACACAGACTTCAATAAGGAGGAGGTTATTTATATTTTTGTATGTATGTTCGGCCATAACTCCGTCATTTATAAACGGGATTGCAAATTCTTTCTTTATTCGAAAGAAATTTATTCCGACATAGTCCCGTTTAAATTTCGTAAAGATAAGTACCTCGGAGATAGACAGACTGGACATGGACTGGTTGGAATTTTAGGGGGGTGTCACCACAAATTGAAAAACAAAAACTTTTTACAAAAAAAATACAACCGACTTCTTAATAAATCTACTACAGTACAAAATAACTTTAATGGATGTCGGTGTCGAAAAACGAAGAAACCACACGAAAAAAACAGACTTCCTAAATTATTGTACTTTGTAGTGGATTTAGGAAGAAAGGAGAATGACCAAAAATGTATGGAGCTTGGTCCAAATGTCCACCACTAACGAGACCTATGTTGAATTATGGTCCACTAAATAGAGAGTAACTTTCAGCATGAGACAATCAAAAAATAAGCTGGCAGTAAAAAGTTACGACTATGTCGATTTGGGAAGTCGTTTGTATTTTTATTGTAAAAAAGTTTTTTTATGAAATATTTTGGGGTCGACTTCTTGTTTAACAGGATGGTGCTAAGTACCAGTATTATACGGGGTGTGACTGTCTAACTGATCTTCTCAACTCAGTCACTTAGTAACACTATCGCTTAGCAAGACTGGTGTCACTAGACAGACTTGCCTGAGCATGCCTCTGGGCCATGAACTTTACGTTAAAGGTCTATCTGTCTGTGACGTCAAACACTAAACAGACATGGTACAGACCTATAGTAGCGAGGTCCAATAGACACGACCTGCAGGTGTGCGTGCACAAAGTGGAGTTTTCCCGCTTAAGCAGTGCCATTTCACCACACCACACAAAGCGTAGATGCAAATAATAATTATCCCTTACATTACCGTCTAGTTGCTCAAATCATTTACTAATAAATAAACTCAATGGTGTTGGCACCAAAGCACCTCCTATATCCACCAACAAGAAAACGATTTAACTAAAAACAAATAAACAGCAACTTTCCATCGTGGAAAATTACTGGAAATCAAAACGTAATTTCTCGAAAAATCTAATTTTACTTTAATATTTCAGGGCAAAATATTGGACTCTTCATATAAACATAAGCACACTACAGAATAAATAGGCACAAAAGGTCAACAAACGAAAACGCACGCACACATAGACACGCTTCACGTACAGCAAGTGCCAGCGCACTTGCGACCGGCATTTGTTTGAGATGGCCGCACGTACGCGTCTATGTGTGCGTGCGCCTGTTTTCGCTCGTTATGTGGAGCCAACCTTCTGTAACTATTTATTCTATGGGCTCACTGGGGACACCCCAAGGACCTGTCGGGTCCAAAGTTTAATTAGCTAAGTTTATGGTAAGCTCAAATTTTGGTGTTTAGAGGATTATGTGGAACTCATTATAAATATTATAGATTGCTGTTGTGAGGAATACGGCTGAGATTGACAGTTAGAACGAAACATGAGAAATATTTTTCACTGAGAAAAATAAACTCAATCCATATACCTACACACCTATGTAAAAGTAAACAGAAACTTGACATTACGAAAGACAGATATAATTATACTTTATGTCAATAGTTTGATAACCTAGGTAATGTCTAGATTAGGACTAATCCAGTCGACAAACAAAACCTTAGAGAAACATTACGATGTTCTTGTTCCACTACTAGCGGCTCCCAGAGTCTGGACTCGTACCGCAAAATATGCAGCGACAAATCAGGCGGTGTCTTTGCTCAACACACTGACTGCCTCCGGAGATGTAGACGAAGATTCAAAGATTGTTTAAGTGTTTAAGATATTTATTTGTTTTTGAAACTAATAATTTATTCTAAGATTTTTGACTCTCTGTACGTGTTGGTACTTACTGTAAGCGAGAAGAGTAATTTAAATTAAATAAGTAAATTGAAATGAATCTAGAATTCAGCTATAGAGGCTCATTACAAATACATTATATTTTTCACTCGATATTAAAATTGTTCAGTGACTGTATATCAAAGTCAGAAACGACACAAAGTCATTAATTAATATTGGTACTATAGATACGTATGGTATGTCGTAAATTTTAAACTTTTAAAGTGTCTTAAGATAAAATATTTGACCAAGATTACGAATCTCGACAAGATCTCTTCCCTTCGCTCTCCAAAACGTCAACTTTAATTTTATAGAATTTTTTTAACAAAATTTCATCAATGAAAGAGGACGGTTCCAATCTTCGCAGCGGAGCTTTCATATTGTTTTTTTCTCCCTTTTCCAAGGAACTCATCGGAAGATTCTCCTCATTCGAAGATTAATAAAATGTAAATTTTCTGACACGGCTCGCGTTTCCGAACAATTTTGCCAAAGTGTTTCTTAAAAATTCTTCGAGATTCGAGACTCTCAAGGCTGTGGATGATAGAGCTAATCTTTTCAACAAACTGTATATTTTAAAGTTGATTTTTGGGCTAAAGCTTTTGTGGGTAGATCGTGTTATGATACTTGAGGTCGTTCATGAAGTAGAACGGTTTATATAATCAAATCTTCAGTTAGAAGTTTATGATGCTAGCTGATAATGGATATTCAGATTTATTCATCGTTGAAGAGCTTAGTAAGTCAAGAACGATGGTATGAAAATTTACACTAAGTTATTATACATAAATGCGAAGGAGCCTGTCTGTCTACTTGCTGATAATTCAAGGCCAAGATTTCTGGGATATTGAGGTCTTATTTTCTAAGCATATTCTATCAATATATATAAAACTCTTCCATTACTGAGTGACTGACAGACAACACATAGCCAAAACTACCGAAAAAATTGTAGAATAATTATTCTACTTATGTTTAAGCAACGTTCGCATTCGCATTTCAGTCTCAATCTGTCAAAAATGTATAAAAATTGAGGCTTTTTTGACAGATTGCGACTGAGATACGAATTCGAGCGTTGCTTGCTAAACAGTAGAATTGGCCTTCTGATCTGAAGACTAATTTCTCGTACTTAAAAAGGTTTTAATTCAAGACGCAATATCTTACAATCAATGTCACCAATTTTTCAAAATGTGTCCTACATTTTCCCATTCTAAGTTTTTTTTGATAAATTGCAACTGCAATGCGTATGCGAACCTTTTAAACTTATGCAAGAAATCCCTTAATCGCATCCAGTTTTATTGGCGAAATTCACCCTTAATAATTTGATATGGCCCAGTTTCCAAAATGAAAAGTTTAGCCTGTAATAAAACAAAAGAAAAAGGGTTCAAAAGCACTGGACTCATCGTTCCACACATTATCAATATTGACATAAAACACACGCATGAAACAAGAGGAAAACTCTGAATAAAAGATGATGAGAATGTAAAAGACCAATTTCCCTTACCTTCATCAAATATGAGGTAGTACAAATGTATAAAGTTTTTACGGAAATTAGAGACCGACCGAAGTTTCGGTTTCAGTGAATTTCGGCTACAAAACTGGTTTCGGCTAAGAAATGGTGGTTGGATAGCATGTAGTCGCCGAATTAGTTCGATACCACTTAGGTCAATCTGGGGATAAAACTCTTGACTCTATGAACCATCCATGCCATTCTTCCATCTGGAATCAGCCTTTTATCGAATAGTACTTATGTACTTAAGTACATAGTATATCACTTATTTCTTATAAGAAACTAATTTTTAAAATGTATTATAATTATAAAAGGGTATTATTTAAACGAGTGACTGTAAATTAAAGTTTTAAGTGACAAAAATAATTAATTTACGTTATAGTATTACTAAGTGAGCGACTGACTGCGAGTGACGAGAAATCAACAGAACAGCAACTTACAAACATTACTAGATGAGAAGCTTTATAATATTTGAGCGACCTAATATTTGTTTGTGTCAACGTTACGTCCTGCATTTTTTTAAATATTTGGCAAATGATATTTCTGGGTGGTTTAAAAAAAAATAACCACGAAGAGGATGCGCCATCTCCTTCTAACCTAACCTGTCCGAGTCGGGGTGCCCCAAATCCCGAGCTGGCATCACTCGCTCTTGCGCACCAAATAAAATACCAAAATGTTAAAACCTCAATTTTAAAAATCATCTCTATCTCAATATTGAAGTTGCCCTCTCTGTATTTCTAGTCGCTCACTTAGTAATTTAGCCGCACGATTAGAATTTTAATATCTGAATTGGATTAATTACAACCCACTGTTTGTAAGCTCGTTCTTGATTTTATTATTAATCAATATTCGTCGTTAGTTTAGCTAATTTTTCGCTTATTCAAATTCATACCGCTCAAGTTATTAAAACAGTATCTCATCATCAGTCGCTAAGTTATTTTTTTATTCGATCGTTTTATAATTTCCCATTATAAAATACTCAACTAGAGACTTATAACAATAAAATAGTTGTCAGTGTATACTATGAATTTTTATATTTTATGCCATTTGCCTAATTAAACTAAACTTTCGGTTTCGGCTTACACTGGAAGAGAAGCGAAATATTCGGTTTCGGCTAAAAATCATATTTCAGTCCGTCTCTAACAGAAACATAGCGAGTTGAACCTTTTAAAACGAAAGTGACCCCGTGAACGGTCGAATGAGGAAATTAAAGATATCAACGTATAGAATTGCTCAGGAAACGAACGAACGAACGAGAGACGAGACCGAATATTGGCAACTCATTCGTTTGGCTGGCTTCGACTGCTGGTATGTATTTCAAATTTGTATTGTTTTTGACTAGCTTTTTTCAGCGGGTTTGCTTGCTCCACGTAAAATACTGGTATTCAGCTGAATCCGGTTTGACTGGGAGCCGACCCCAATCTGGTTGGGAAAAGGTTAGGCAGAGCTTTGCTAGCTATCGCTCGCGCTCGTGGTTTCGTTCGCGTTAAAATAGATTTAGAAGAAAGAAAATATCTTATAGGAAGGTTCTTATTAATTTCTTTATACCAATTCCATTTGCCTGAAGAATTACGGCCTTGTAAAAATAGAAAAAAAGAGTTAATATTTTATAGGTAGGTATAAAAATAGAAATATTCTTTTCATGTTTAATGTTGGTCATTTTATAAGAGTTGAACACTAAAAATGAATATAAAAAATCTTAACTAAGTTAACCCTGAAATATGGCGTCAAAAAATTCATCCGCATCGCTGTCGACTGCAAGTGTGCCCGAGAGACTTTCGGCATTGCCACGTTTTTTCGGCATTGCCACGTTGTATGGCAATGCTTATCATTTCACCATCATCATCATCATCATATCAGCCGAAAGACGTCCACTGCTGGACATAGGCCTCCCCCAAGTGTCGCCACAGCCACCGGTCCTGTGCGTCTCGCATCCATCGGTTACCCGCGACCCTCACCAGGTCATCGGTCCACCTTGTGGGAGGCCTTCCAACGCTGCGTCTTCCGGTACGCGGTCGCCACTCCAAAACTTTTCGGCCCCATCGACCATCTGCAGTGCGATTCTGTAAACATGTCGAAGTGAACACCCGGGCGGAGCGCACGACGGGTGAGTTGTCAAACCATACAAATAAGATAGAATGACAGCTCTATTGTCGTTCACTCCGCCTGGGTGAACACCGTGAGATGTCGACAGAATCGACCAGCTGTTCTGCGAGCAATGTGCCCTGCCCACTGCCACTTCAATTTGGCTATCCTTCGAGGACGATCTTCCATTTGTCCGAGGTAAAAGCCAGCCCTTGGGTCACGCGAAGTGTCAACTAAGCGTCTTTAGTGATCTTTAAACAAGTTATGAGCACTCGGACCCCACGAATTTAATTCGTTTTTACAATTACTATTACGCTTTCCATCGGAATTACACAAAATGAAATATTTTACAAAATCAATCATGAACAAAACCCTTTAATATCAATTCTGAAACAAAGTTCTTCTGAACCTGTAATCAATATTCAATTTGTATTTATTTAAGGGTGAGTCCGTAATTTGTGAAACAATATAGTATTCGGATACCTTGACTGTAAGGTCAGCTCAGACGAACGGTAGACGAGCAACTATTTCATTAGTACATAATTAACACTGGTGTTGTAGAAAAAACTGAGTGTTAATGTGGATGGTTATAGTACTACTGAGAAACACCAAACAAACGTTGCATGAATTGAACTGAAAATAATATGAGTAGAAATTAGGAGCTGACTGTTGACATGACGGCAAATGGAGATGTTTAGAAGTACCTACAAAGAAATGTTGGGCTTATCCACCACGATGTGGTTTCATCAGCAAGGGCTCAGAGCGCGTCATGGCTTTTCTTCATTATCACAAAGAATTGTAGTCGAATAATTTGAAAGTCGCGACACGAATTTTACCATGAAGTCTTTTTGCAATTGCCACAACGCGTCATGCATTGTCATTCTTTTACGCCACGACTCGAAACGTGGGAAACAATTTTTCGGCTCTGTAAGCATTTTCGGACTTTGAACTTAACTTTATATTGCATTGTCTTGCCTTATTGCAATATTTGATTAAAGCAGGAGGATGATAATGACAGATTCTTGACTTTCTTGTTAATGTTACAAGTCAGTTTTAATTTACCAATGCACAAACGAGAAGTTTAAAACGAGTCTAAAATCCTTAGAAGTTAGCCATTTCATCGCATCGATTGCTTTTCGAGTCCGCCCATGTTTGATGTCAAACTGTTCTAGATACCGTATTGACATTTGTTTGTAGGAAGCAAGCACACTACCTCATGTACTTGACTGATTCTTCTTCAGGTTACCTTATTCTAGTACAGTGAGTTTGTATACATTAGTGTAAGCATGTGTCTAAATTGGATCACCCTATCAAAAAGGGCCTTTGTAGAGGTATAAATGACGATCATGAGTGGTTTTATATCAAACACACCTAGGGCAGCTAATTCGTTAATACCTTATAATAGTTTGAGATTTCAAATTATTTCAAATCGAATCAAAATAAGAAAATATTTCATACAGATTCGACATACATTATTTAGGTCAAAAACTCAACACACTTCAAACGCGCGTTTTACGATTACTCGTCTGAACGCACCTTAATGGTCCTTACGGGAAGTTGTTGAAACTTTATTCCAATTAACTAGTAATATTTCAACATTTAGCCCGCTCCGAAGCTAAATAATTTGAGATTGAAATTACGGAATAACTATGAGAATTTCGTTGGACAAACTTTACTTTGTTTTGACTTAGTTCAAAGCTTTTTGACCTTTTAAGGACTTTCTTTTGGCTGAGCTAAATTAGGATTCTGTCGACTTTCAAATGACGGTAAAGGAGAAAGTTTACTTGAAGTTGGTTTTCTTTTGGTTGTTATAAAGGATATTTTTGGTGATACCGGTCTGTTAATTCCGTGATTGTGTCATTATTAAGGCAAAGTCCTTTCTTTCAATTCCTTTCTTTTCTTTTTATTCTAAAAGAGAGAATAAGGGAAATAGAAATTGCCGTATCTAGATAATTTCCTCACATGTTTTTGTTCCTTTATCTGTTGACCAAAGTCATCTAGAAAACCAAACCCTGATTTCTTTTATGTGGTGGTTAACTTACATAAATTGTTAATAATATTAAATAATGATAATAATTATTAATTAACGAATAAATGATGTATATGTTATGGACAAAGTGATAAATTGGGGCATTTTTCCTAATGCCTGGGCATTATAAATAATAAAAATAGATACATTGCACGGGGTGCAGACAAAAAGGGCGCTGTTTAATTGAACAGCTAGGCAAATGACTTGGCACAATATCGTTTAATGATTTGCCTAGGCAAGTAGCAGGAACATAGGGCATAGAGAGCTTGCGGCACCCTGACACGGATAGGTTAGGTTCGAATGGTATGACGGGAGCTAGAATGAGTGAGAAAAGCAAGCGAACTTAGCTCACGTCATGCCACTCATGTTAGGTGCCTTTAAACCCTGCAGACAGAAATGAGGAGGAAATCTGTCTGTGTGAGTTTTTCACGGTTAACGGCTAAACGGATTTGGATGACAATCCGCAAACACGTAGATTATGAGATTATAATCTACGTGTTTGCGAATTATCATTACGGTATTAAAAGTATCATGTCCTTATCCAGATGCATAAGGACATGATACTTTTAATCTCGTGAGAATCTTCCCTTAGGAATAAATCCAACTTTCACACGGGCGAAGCCACTGGCAAAAGCTAGTAATTCATATATTTTGGTCACACGGTTACCCTATTCTATGAGCAGCCTGAGCATCTGCCAGCTACAATAAATTCTACGTTTCAAATAAAAATAACTACTAAAAGCAGGTTTTAATTACTGTGCCCATAGGTCACAGTCACAGGTGATAAGCATTATAAATGATGCCCAGACGATTTGATTCTTTCAATAATTGTTATCACACTGTCCTGTCAGATTTGGCTTTTTTTTAAACTGCGCAGGCATTTTTTGTAATGTCCTAATAATCACTTGGTCCGTAACATATTACACATATTAAGGACACTGGAAAAGAAAACATTGAGGAAAAAAAATCGTCAACATTGAGCTGTCAATGGGAACATTGAACACTGGCAACATTGCCACTTTGAATGGCTACGCTTATTCTTTCATCAAAGAAAAGGCCCGCGCTGTGGTTGCCCCTGAGTTTGTATGGAAACCAACTCAGGGCAACTTTGAACTTATAATTTTGTGTTTAAAAGCATTTCCTTTAATCTTTGTACCATAATTACATAACTTAATGATAAATTAGTTTTACACACAGTTCTGCAGTGCGATTCTGTAAACATGTCGAGGTGAACACTTGGGCGGGGCGCACGACAGGTGAGTTGTCAAACCATACAAATAAGATGGAATGACAGCTTACTTGTCGTTCACTCCGCCTTGGTGAACACCGTGAGATGTCGACAGAATCGACCGGCTGTAAACATGTCAAAGTGAACACTTTGACGGGCTGCACGACGGGTGCAAACCATACAAATAAGATGGAATGACAGCTTACTTGTCGTTCACTCCGCCTAGGTGTACACCGTGAGATGTCGACAGAATTGACCGGCTGTTCCATCAGATAAAAATACCTACTTCCAAAAAAAATAGAAAGAAGCAACATTAAAGCTAGAGAATGAATCGAATTCTAATCCAATTTCCGTAAACGACATGAGCCAAGATTTATCAGAATAAGCTTTTATCATTTTCAAAGTAATATTAAGATTCGATATTGACATCATGTGACATCCTTATCGTCTTCATATCCTGTGAAGATCAGGGTCCTATATAACTTTGAGAAAATGCGGGGTGGGAGTTGATTGGTCTTGTCAATGAGAAAACTGACAGGAGGGGAAAAAACTGATTTTATGAGAAGATTGCAAATGTGAAAGAATGATAAAAAGAGTCTGCGGAGGGTGTCAGCATTTTCTTTAGTGTTTTGACATTTATTTTGTAACTAAAAAGTATAACACTGATATTAAAGCAAAGTATAGAAAAATAAAACAGAAGTAAAGGAGTGGAACTCTCTGCCTGCGTCTATATTTCCGAACGCATACAATAACCTAATCTCTTCAAATTTAGACTGAACAGGCTTCTTTCTGGGTATGCTCGCTCCATCGTTGAATTTGTCTCTTTCATCTCAGACCTGAGGCCAGACAGAGACACGTCTGTACGAAATGTTAAAATGTAGGAATTTGATCACGTGACATTTCGATGGCATCTGTCAATCCCTTACATTTTCGACGTATTGACAATCGCCTTCGCCACGCTACCGTTGACAGAATCTCACTTGTCTCGAGTCCCAGGACTAGGGGGTCTACTCTCTCAGCCCGAAGTCCGTAGTTTCGGCCTTAGTGTCGGGCGTTTCCTACTCTGTATCACCTACGGATTTACGATTAGTCCCGAACCCGAACTAAGAATTAATGACAACACGATTTGACTGTTGTTCTTAGTTCGGCTTCGGGACTAATATATGTATTTGAAATTGGAAAAAAAAAGGTGCGTTGCGTGTTTCTAAATTGCACCAAATGGGAATCCAGCTCAGCATTTGCCAGAAGCATGGCAAGAAATAAGTTAAATTAAGGGAATGCCTTTTTTTTTTTTTTTTTTTTCTATGATGGGAAATCATCAAATGACCCCTCCCGCTCTGGGTGGAGCGGCAGGGAGTCGGTGGGTTTTAGTCAGACTTTTACTGACTAAAACCCACCCTTTAGTCCTCCTAGTGCCTTTCTTCCCAGGGCCGCGGTAACTCTTTCGAACAAATCCGCAACCCTGGTAGGCTCTGGCCTTAACGGGCCCCGACCCATGCTGACGACTGCTGGCTTGGCGCGCGTAGAACACAGCGCGCCGTCAACCCGGGCCTGTTCTGATCGGACGGCGAGCTACCCATTGCTCGCCGTCCACAGGCATCAGTCACTGCGCCATGCTCAGGAGCATCAGTTCCTGGGCGGCGCAGTGGCTGACGTTCAACAGGAGGGGGTGAAATGGGGCCATTACTGGCACTCCATTTCAGCCCCCTCCGGAGCCCTTTGTAGGGGCTCTACTGCGGCTGTTGCAGTAGCAGCAGCCGCAGTGGAACCGGCTTTGGCGGCGGAGGAAGCGGCGGCGGTGGCGGCGGTCGCGGCGGAGACGGCGGTGGCGGAGGGCTTTCTCCGATTTCCGGCTTTGGCGGGTGGGGCGCAGGCCCTACCCCCAGCCCAGTGGTCGGCCGGCTTGCCAGCTGCCGCACAGACCACGCAGTGCGGCGCGGCGACGCAAGAGCCGGCCCTGTGACCGGGCTGACCGCAGCGGAAACAAAGACCGCTGCGGTCCACCTCCGAGGTGCATTGAGCTCCCACATGGTGGCCCACTTGGCACCGGAAGCACCTCAGAGGTCGGGGTTCCAGCAGTTTGACCTGCGCGGAAACCCAACCCACCAAAAACCTTCGGCCCTCCGATATGGATTTGGCCGCCGACACGGGGCAGCTCACCACAATGGTGCGCATGCCCGTGTTGTCAGGACGTAGGGCCTTCACCTCCTCTGCTGAGCACCCCCCCGTCCTAACGACGGCGGCCACCACCTCCGCCTCCGTGACGGAGTCGTCCAGGCCCAAGATGCGCATGTCGATGCGCTTGGTGGGCCTGGACACTCGTGCATCGTCCGCGCTTAGGGACGCCCTAAGCCTTTCGGCTAGAGCGTCCGCGGTTGGGCCGCTGGCTGCCCCGGAGATCTCCAGCATCCGGGCCCCAGTCATGATGACCCGGAGCCGAAGGCCCCCTACGATGCCTAGCTCACCAAGGTTCACCGTCTCCTTCGCCTTGGTGAGCACGTCCGCGTACGTCACGCCCCGCTTCGCCGCGTCCGGCTGTAGTGTTAGCACTACAGCCGCGGTTTTCGGGGGGCGGAGCGCAGCCGCGACGCTTCGCGCCTTCTGCTGCCGCTTCCTCTCCCGCCTCTTGGCCGCCCTGGCTGCCTTTCCCGCCTTCTTCTTCTCCCCGGCAACTTGCCATTCGGCTTGAGCCGGGGGAGGAGCTGAAGGCGAGGAAGCCGGGGGGAGCTGCTGCTCAGACGGCGCAGGAGCCTTCGCCGTCCGCGCAGCAACCCCACCCTTCCTCTTCCTTCCCGGGGCCGGGTCCGGTTTTCCCGGCACCGGCTTCGCGGGTGCCGGCCCGGACCCTTTGTCCTGGCCGGACGACCCCGGTGTGGCAGCCACGGCGGCCGCGTACGACGCCGCCTTCCGGCCTGGAGCCTTCCCACTCGCCGCTAACGGGGGGCGCAGGACGATGCCCTCCAGGACGGAAAACCGCGCCTGGAAGGCAGCCATCTCCTGCCGCACCAGGTCCAGCACCTGGCCCTCCTGCGGCACGGGCTGGCTGTTCTCCCTGCGCCCCCCTTCAGGCGCCCCCTGTGGGCCGGCTCCTTGGAGCCTGGCCAGGTCTGCTCGGAGCCCCGCATTCTCCCTCTGGAGGCGCTCCGTGGCGGCAGCCAAGCGGGCGACCTCCGCCCGCAGCTTGGACATCTCGTCCCGCGGAGGCCCCCCTGGGTTACCCTCCGCTGCCGCCAGAATGGAGGCCATCGCCTCGCTTATGGCCTTGTTCTTGGAGGACAACTTCCTCTTCAAGGCCACATCGCGAAGCGCGGCCTCTACAACCTCCGCAAACCCGGCCCTCAAAACACGCTCCTGTCCGGAGTCATCCGGCTCACCGCCGGAGGACTCCGAACCAGGAGCCCTGCGACCGCCCTCTCCGGGGGGTCGTCCGTCAGCGACGAGCCCCTCGGCTCGCTGGCCAGCCACCTTGGAGGCGGGCAATCTCCCCTTGCCTCCCTCTCGGCCCTTACCCCGCCTACTGGTGGGGATCTTGCGAGCCGAGGCAACCTCCTCGCTGCCAGACGACCCCCGGTCCCCCTCCGTTCTGGGCCGCTTGCGGAAGGACCTAGGGTCCTCCGCAGCAGCCCCCGCTCTCACGGGTTCAGAGCTTGCCGAGCTTAAGGTCGCTAGGTCGTCGGAGTCCAACTCGGACTCCGACTCTTCACCCGTGCGACACTCAAGCGAGCCCTCCTCCCAATATAGAGCGCCACTTCCCGCGCTCTGCCCGACCGACACTTTGTAAACTGAATCGGGGGCCTCCTCGGCCACTGTTGCCCTTGGCAAGCGGAGTGCGGACAGCCCTGTTGCCCCCCCCAGAATACGAGGGGCTTGACGCACTAGGCGTGGCGGATTCCCGGACTGCTGTGCAGTCCGAACCGCCCTGGGGTAATATCTTTTTAGCAGGCCTGTCCATGATTTCCTTTTTGAGGGTGCGGTCCCTATCTCCCCTCCTCTCCCCCTCTCTCTCAGTGCTTGCTCGCTGCCCTCACAGTCACGTCTGATGATCAGACGCGTACCAGAGAGCAGCGAGCAAGCCAATGAGACGCACACCGTCCGAGGACCCGAACACTGCTCAAGTCTCCGAACGGTGTGCCCCTCTTGTGTCTCTCTTGGTCTGGTCTCTCACTTGGGACCTTCCGGCATGAGTGGCTCTACCGGCAAAGCCCCCAAGATCATTGAGACACGCAAGCCCCACCACGACGACAACGTGGAGACACGGTTGGTGGGGAAGGGAATGCCTTGTGTAAGCACTTTTCACCGAAACAGAGACCTCAGGTTTCGAGCAAATGTTAAAATACTAGTTTCAACATTCTGTCTCGTAGAAAATAAAAGAGTGACTAAATCGGGGATGTGTGTGTGTTTGTCTCGTCTTGTAAGTCTCAGGGTGGAAGGTGGGGTCTGGATCCCGTACTCACGTCAGTGGCGACTGGCACTTTACGTTCTGATGTATGTCAAGTCGTAGTAGATTATGCCGATAACATCAGTTTCAAGCTTTACATAGCTGGCGTCACTGTCCCTTTGTAAGGCTGCGTTTCCACTAAAGATTACATGTGTGAGGATGCGTAGCGAGGGATCTGTTTGAATTGCTTCATTTACCTAGCCTGCATATGTAATTGAAGTGATTCTGTTGGTTGTATAGCAAATAATAGTAATAAACCACCAATTTTATATTTGTTTTTGTAAATGTGTATCTAGTGCTTATTATGAGGTGTACAATAAAGTATTACAATTAATAATTGAATTAATGTAACTTTAAAAGTTTGCTTAATTTCTCAATCGAAGTTGACAACACATGTCTCGTTCAAATAACTTATTTTCTATTGATGTTTTGTATCGCCATTTTCTTTGTTAGATATATAGCTTCTATTCATCATATCATTCATCATATTATCATATAATAGTGTTAAAATTCAACAAACAGTGTTAAAATCCAACAGTGGTTTTAATGTTGTTTTAGACTTGTATTGTTTAGTCTTCAACTATCAAAACAGTTGTTTTAAGATGTAAACAAGTCTGCTTAGTTTCAAGGATCTTGTTCCTTTTCGCTTCAGTTATTAAATAGAGTACTATACAGTTATTAAGTAGAGACTCGACGTTCAAAACTAGAGGAACGACAATACGCAGTAAAAAATGTTTAAAAACTTCAAAATCTCTCACATGGGAATCATGGTGGCAATAACACGTTGTACCCGGCATTAAGAGCGTATACGTCTAGCGCGCGACATCAAGTTTAGGTAATTCAACCCGCTACAATACCGCCATAAAAATCAACGTAGCATAATCTACATCGCAATAATGAGACTCGTAGTGCCATCTATCTCGACAGCTGCGAACTAACAACGAGATCCTAAATCACGATAGCGTTAGCGTCATAGCAGGGCGGCACAGCAGTGCGGTTCTGTAAACCTTTCACCGTGTCAGCTTATGTGATGTGGACATGAAGTGAGCTGTCAATCCATACAAACAAGCCGGTATGACAGTTCATTTTATGCTCACTCCACCTGTTTTTTTATGGATGGGAAATCATCAAGACTTCTTCCGCTCTGGGTGAAGCGGACTGTCAGACTCTTACTGACTAACGGCCGCTTTCTATAACATATCTCAATCCCAATCTTGATCCCGATCCTTGTCTGTAACCAATCAACGGCCGAGTTTGTGTCCTTCACCACACAATCCTCACCTTTGATTGGTTACAGACAAGGATCGGGATCAAGATTGGGATTGAGATATATTATAGAAAGCGGCCGTAAAACCCATTCGTGTTTCTCCTAGTGCCCTTTGCGTTCCAGAGCGGAAAGTCTGGACATAGTTAGCGATCGCATAACGACCGAATTCAGTCGATAACCTGACCACCTGGTCACCTGGTCGGTGACCTGTACACAGTCAATTATGAACGCGATTCACTGATGGGTCATTGATTTTGATCGTGTTAGGGCCGCGGAGACTCTTTCAAACAAAATCCGCAAGTCTGGCAGGAAATCCGCAACCCTGGCAGGATGCTCACTCCACCTAAGTTTACACGGTAAGATGTTGACAGAATAGGGCAGCTGTTCACTTCATGCTCACAGTTTACACGGTGAGATGTTGTCAGAATAAGGCAGCTGTTCACTTCATGCTTACAGTTTACACGGTGAGTTGATGTCAGAATAAGGCAGCTGTTCACTTCAAGCTCATAGTTTACACCGTGAGATATTGACAGAATAGGGCAGCTGTTCACTTCATGCTCATAGTTTACACGGTGAGATGTTGTCAGAATAGGGCAGCTATTCACTTAATGCTCATAGTTTACACGGTGAGATGTTGTCAGAATAGGGCAGCTGTTCACTTCATGCTCACAGTTTACACGGTGAGATGTTGTCAGAATAGGGCAGCTGTTCACTTCATGCTCACAGTTTACACGGTGAGATGTTGTCAGAATAGGGCAGCTATTCACTTCATGCTCACAGTTTACACGGTGAGATGTTGTCAGAATAGGGCAGCTATTCACTTCATGCTCACAGTTTACACGGTGAGATGTTGTCAGAATAGGGCAACTGTTCACTTCATGCTCACAGTTTACACGGTGAGATGTTGACAGAATAGGTCAGTTATTCACTTTATGCTCACTGCACCTAAGTTTTTACGATAATATCTTGACAGCATTGCCCAGCTGAACACTCGGACTGCATGTTTAAAGGCACAGAACGCAGAATAGGAGATACCTTCAATATCTAAAGCCCCTTGTGTTTAACATTCTGAAAGCTATTTATCACTTTTATTCAACTTTCTGATAGCTTGTAACACTGTAAAAATATTAGCAACATATTTTAAACAAACATAATTTAGTGGCAGACCTGTCCTAAACGCTACTTGGAACCCTGCCACAAAGGGATCAGCTGATTCATTACTTTGTTGAAATGTAAGCAGATAATATTATTCTACGTTCTTATGTATTTGCAGATCAGCAGAAGGCGAGAGAACGCAAACTATAGCTACTTGTGTTTAATACGAAATTATTCAAGCTGTGAGTCGGCGTTTTGGAGAAAATCTACAAACCTTATGTATAAAAACTCGCATACCATAACGATCAGTTTAAATACTGATCAACAGATTGTAAAATGAAATTATCAATCAATGTTATATAAAACTCTTGCGTTACAGAGTGACTGACAGACAACGCACAGCCGGGACGAGGGCGTCTGGGATAGGGGTACTTCGGGGTACTATAACCCATCAGAAGCCGATACATCTAACAACCTTACATTTTTTTTTTTTTTGAGGATGGGGGGAAATCATCAAATGACCCCTCCCGCTCTGGGTGGAGCGGCAGGGAGTGTCAGACTTTTACTGACTAAAACCCACCCATTGTCCTCCTAGTGCCTTTCTTTCCAGGGCCGCGGTAACTCTTTCGAACATATTCCGCAACCCTGGCAGGCTCTGGCCCCGGCGGGCCCCGTCTCGGTTGCTGACTACTCTTTCCGGCGCGTTTGGAGTGGAACGCGCCAACAACCTTACCTTCGAGTACCGTGTTACGCACTTAGTTACTACGGGCTGGGGAGTTCAGATGAAAAAAAAAGTGTTTATTCACAGTACTTAAATATTTTTTTTAACAATATAATTATTACCTTTGCCGAACTGCAAAGCAGTTTGTTGGTGGATGTATTTATTTATTTATTTACTACAATAGGAAAAAAAAAGAGTAGCTCATACTCTCTAGCACATGTAGACAGATGCACACAAAAATACATTTTTTTCTTTTAGAAAGGCAGTCAATTCATTTAACTTACTGATATTCACCTGTGGGTTAGACTGAAAGCCAACCTTGACGCAGGGCCTAACCATTTTTTTTCTAAAATTGATTAGCTTGCCTTACGACCACAATCTCACCTGCTAGAAAGCGATGATGATGTCGACAATGGAGTACGCTTGCCTAGAAGTAACCTTCTTAGTCTTAATTTAAAGACCCCCAGCAGACGATGATGAGATTTCATACACTAGTACATGTTTAAAATATTTCTGATAACCTATTACCCTTGACAGCTATACCCACGTTCCGCTTCCAACCCGACACGGTCCTAAGTACTCCATGACGAGCCATCAGCTCGGAGATGTCTTAATAAATCAACATTCAAAGCGTTGTTTGCTAAATGACGGCCCGACCTTCGCGTAAATTATTAACAGCATTACAGGGTTAACGCGACTTCTCAAAACTCATAGACGGGGAGAATGGAGTGAGCGTATGTTTTTCAAGTAGGCCAGTACTCGTACTAAAAGCGGTCAGATTCAAGTCCCAATACAAACAGTATAGTATCCTGGCAAAATGTATGGAAATTAGTAATGTTTTTGATAGTTTGCGACTACAATTATACGAATGCGGACGCTCTTTCAAAAAAATATGCATAACGATTACCCCACAGGTACGTAAAGATTACAAGCAAAAAGCAAAAATCCCCTTCCTATGACGTACCAATGTCACAGGAGGAATAGCACTATCCCATTTTCACAATGAAATCATAATGCTTGTAACGGGGCCCAACAAGCTCCTAAGCAAGCCAATGTCTTAGGAGGTTGTTGTGCTACGTTACAAGCTCGCACCTCCGTCACTACGACTTACAGAAAAGAGACAGGTATTGACCACATAGTAACTATGTCTCTGTCTACAGAGTAGAAGTCCTTAACAAAACTGACCGCTCAGTCCATTCTCTATGTCTGAGTCAAAACTTACACCGGCCAGAGAGAATTATAATGAGGAGGTTTTGGGTTGAGTCCGTATTAATGAAATGGTATCATTTGAGTGCCAGAGCCTTTTTGATGACACCTGAAATGTGGATTCAAAAATGGAACTTAAGTAATTTTATTTTTTTCTAATATATTTAAATAGTGAACCTCACTATTTTAAAAAAAATGGCTGTTCTATAGAAGAAAAGAAAGAAAAAAACTAGTTTATCAGGCACACACAATGTAGGTACAAATTTTAAAACAATGACATTGTGTGCCCGGCGGCTGCGCCAAGTTAGGCTAGCTCTCAGGCTGGGGGTCTATGTTTGGGACAAAATCTTAATGAAAGCAGAAATTTTCAAAAGCAAAGGAAGCAAATCAAGCTATGAAAAGTACTGTCTTAATTTGTTTTACATGGGCCGGCCTACGTCACATCATTATATTCATTTAGTGTTGTGGTCCTTATCTCCTACGCCTTTTTTTTCCCTTTCACTGCGTCGGTCTCTGCTTTCTCACTGCCCAGTCACGTCTGATAAGTAGACGCATTCCAGACTGCAGTGAGCAAGATAACATCCAATGAAACGCACACCGTCCGAGAAAACCCGAACACTGTTCAAGTCTCCAAACGGTGTGCCCCTCGCGTGTCCCTCTTAGTCTGGTCTCTCACTTGGACCTTTCCGGCATGAGTAACTCTACCAGCAAATCTCCAAGATCATTGAGACACACAAGCCCCACCACGGCGACAACGTGGGGACACCCTCGGTGGGGAAGTTTCCTCAAACCCAACCTAGCCTCGGCCACATCATGTAATGGCCAATTAAAAGAAAATATTGCAAACTAGGCAGAAAAACAAACCAAATCGCAAATTGTAATATCAGGCATTTGATGACAGCTATTGTTTGAAAACTAGGTTACGAAACACGAATCTCAAGTTCATTATGAGGTGAAAGAATAAATCTCAATACAAACGAAAAACTTTCTTTGTACCTACACTAATTTTTGGGAAAGATAACGTTACACAGCCAAATAAGAAGTACTATGATTTCTATTTAAATCAAATTGATGCCTTAAGGAGCGATAGATGCTCAAATGCGACCTGCAAAGCTGGGTTAAGATTTTTTTAGAAAGAACGTGAATGAAAAAAGTTATTTGCGCCAATTATGACGCATACAACAAAAACACAATTAGTAGCTTATACAGGTTGGACAAATATGCGTCACATCCGCGAAAAACGGCCGTAAAAGACGTCCAGCGTTATGCTGCAACTCGTGTATGAGTCCATCTTGTTCAAAGCAAGCCTTCTGAATGTCAAACAAAATAACGTTAAAGTGCCTTAATGTGTTCCTTATAAATAATGATTTGGTACTCCGCGCCTTCAAATTTCGCAGCAAACGCTTTCAGCACACTCCATTAACCTTTTTCTTTTATAACAAAAAGATTTTAGGTCGTAACATAATTCTGATAAAGACCTATCATCTATCTGGATTTTCTTTAGTTTTATCTTTAAGCTTTGAGGCGTATTGATAAACTATTATTGAAATGATGTCTAAAAAAAGTGATAAGTAAATTAAATGATGTGACGTAGGCCAACCCATGTTAAAAAAATTAAGACAGTACTATTCATTGCTTGATTTGCTTCCTTTGGTTTTAAAAATTGTTGCTTTCATTAAGATTTTGCCCTATATAGAGACCTTGGGGTTCTCTCTATGAGGCTGAGAACAGAAAGCTGAGAACAGAAGTCTAACTATTTAAATATATTAGACAAAACAAAACTAAGTTTCATTTATGAATCCACATATCAGGTGGTTCGGATTCATCGGGAAATTCCTGCATCGCATAGACAGGGAGCCACATGCTCGTTGTCATCACTGCGTCCATTGTCGAGAGGACAAGGCGAAGCATACGCTCGCAGAGTGCGTAGCTTGGGGGGATCGGCGCCGTGCCCTCGTTTCGGAAGTGAGAAGCAACCTGTCGCTGCCGGCTGTGATTCGTTACATGGTCGTTAGTGCAGCGTCGTGGGATGCAGTGATCTCCTCCTGCGATAATGTCCCGCGGAGAAGGTAGCAGCGGAAAGGGAGAGGGAGAGTTTTGGTACAGCACCGTGCACCGGGTGTCGGCGGAGGGCAGCAATATCTGCCCTTTTCTGGCCCTCTTAAATGGGTCCAGGGTCTATGGACTCGGGTCTTTCGCTGCCTCCCATCGTCTAGGACCTGATGTGGTGGGGCGTATTGTTCCACGTGCGCCCCTCTTAAATGTCGCTGGGGGAGTTAAACAGTTTACTTCCCCCAGCTTGCCCAGACCGGCCCGCAGTGGTGGCATCAGTCGGGGGCTGCATTGAAGATTGCTTAAGTGCTCCCATGCAAGTGTGCGAGGGAAAACGAGGTGGTTTCAGTCAGTAGGAGTCTGTTAGGTTCCGGGATAACCTTCATTCATTAACTTTACATAGGTTTAAACTTTTAATCCTGCAGACAGAAACTGGAGCTCCGCGCAGCGTGGTTTCGTCGTCAAGATTAGTATAGGTTAGGTTAGGTTTGAGATGGCCATTTCCTGAAGTGGCAAACCATTATGTGAAAATTAAATGTCACTTAATAAAATGACCAATTTTATACGATATAGCTAAGACAGAGCCACTAAGTTCCTGTGATGGCAGCCATTATTGCATAGATGAGCGTTTTTTGACACATCAGTCAATAAATAACCAATGCTGTAATTTTCATCGACCATGAAGTGGCCACCGCTTCCTTTATAAACCCAAACCAACGAGCCAAGCGTAAATGTATAAAAAAACCATAGAGCTACACTGAGTGCCCTTGACAACAACCATTACAACAAGAAAAGCAATCCTGAAAGTCATCTTATAATCCATGAAAAGTTAACTTAGCCTAAGAAAATTACTTGGAAGGTGAGAGGATGTAAGTTTTAATTTATTCACACAGCAATTTGACTAGTAAAGTGGGAAGCTTCAGGTGTAAAGATGATGTCTTTGAGTGCAGTAAATACGAATAAGTTGGGTACATGTTGAGTATTCCCCTGTGGTGTTGAGTATTTCATAGTTTTAATTAATTTTGAGCGGTGTTTGAGTGTTTGAGCTAGGTAGTTCTTTTATGGGGAGAAAACTTGTACCTGGAGTACAATTTGTTCCTTTTGTATGTACTATCGTGTATTATTTATTTATTAGTAGATATTAAATTATCATTCATTTTTTATTTAGGGACATTTATAATTGCAATGCGTATGTCAATCCCATGGTACCCTAAATACACATTGGTCATATCTGGGCCATGAACCTAAACAGACACTTCGCATCATCGCCATTTGGTTGAGCCAGGATTTTATGGAATATGCCTACTTTAAGCCTGATCAACCTCAAGACCCTAAACTAGACATTTCACCAAGACTCATACCGAACACAGTCCATCAATAAGTGGAAAAGTGGTGGTCTTTATTTATTGTATTGCCAAAGAGGCAGCGGTGTACTTGGAAAGATGTAGATGTACTATACATCCACATCTTTTCAGTCATGTTTAAACCCTATTCCGAGACTCCGGACTGCAACCGATAAATTCCACACGGAAAAACCCAATAACACTTTGCACGACCTGAGCAATGAACCCAGGATCTTATGCTCAGCTATAGCGTTTGCGACCTCTAGACGAACTACGCTTAGTTAAAAACGATAAAAAGAATACTTCAATTTCAATTTGGTTAGAGTGTAACGGAATATAATTATGCGGACCAGAATTTGTGGTAAAATGATTAAATAAGAGAAATTCCACGGTCGCGTCGTGTCATCATCATCATCATATCAGCCGAAAGACGTCCAATCCTGGACAGGCCTATCCCAAAAGTGTCGCCACAACAACCGGTCCTGTGCGTCTCGCATCCATCGGCTACCAGCGACCCTAGCCAGGTCATCGGTCTACCTTGTGGGAGGCTTTCCAACGCTGCGTTTTCCGATACGCGCTCGTCATTCCAGAACTTTTCGGCCCCATTGACCATCTGTTCTGCGAGCAATGTGCCCTGCCCACTGCCACTTTAGTTTGGCGATCCTTCGGGCTATGTCATGTTGGGTATAATATATTTAAAATACAATACATTTATAATGATGCTATGTCCAAGTCTTGGACACGTTCTACCTACCAAGCCAAGTTTCATACAAAACCGTTAAGATGCAAAAAGGCAAAAAACGAACAGACAGAGTTACTTTCGCATGTATAATATTGGAAGGATAATCATCATCATCATATCAGTCGATGACGTCCACTGCTGGACATAGACCTCCGCCAAGTGTCGCCACAACAACTGGTCCTGTGCGTCTCGCATCCATCGGCTACCAGCGACCCTCACCAGGTCATCGGATATTGATATTGATGACTGACAATACCAATATCTATTCATTGTCCACCCACAGACTACTTTCTTAAAACAATTCCCAACAAAATTACCTAATAAAATAACTTTACTAAGTGCTTTTCAGTAAGATGATCCGTGTCCATTTTAGCGCCAGTCTAGACAACTTTCATGATGGCAAGAAAACAAAGTCATAAAAATAAAAAAGTGAAGATCGTAAAAACACATTTGAGAGGGTGTAGTCGTGTAGTCTAAGATTACAAGTTCCTTAGTGTTATTGAAAGTTATGAAAGAAATTCGTGGAAAAGGAACTTCTGGCTAAGTTATAACAACCGTATGCACGTATTTAATTCACATGGGACATTTTTTTTTTTTTAGGTATGACCACTAGCAAGTTAACACACTTGGGATATCAACTGCTTAACCGGACTAACCTGCGGTGGCCTCAAATGAATTTAAGGCCTCCAGCCAAGGCAACAAAACTAGCTACAAGCTAAAAACTACTGACCGCTCGCTAACGGCATTCCCTGTGGAATACGACCTCGGCTCAGCGGCGTCAGTTAGGGACAGCAATGGACAATCAGGCTGGGTCGTTTCATTATTTAGGGGTTATTAAAGCTAAAGGCTCAGCGGCGCGGGCTGGCTCGTTTGCAAAAGTCGGGGAGGATTTTGAGTGGGTCGTCGCGACGGACCTCGGCGGCGAGGTCGGTATACGGAACGCGGTCTATATTTGTTTATTCTAAGGGTGCTGGTTTCCCTACAGCTTTCCTGAATCTTTGTGATGTCGTCGTCGGACTCGACGAGTGTATGCCGAGGACGGCGAATCTTACTAATGCGAGAGGGAGTGTACTGGGTTGCCTTTGAAATCAAAGGGTTTTGGTGCTTTTCAGCGGATTCGAAGAAACGCTTTGTCACATGGGACAGGGGAGACTTTAGCATATTCCAAAACATAAACTCCAACTCAATTCCAACTCCAACTCGAACATAAGCACGAAAATGTCAATTAAAGCTTGTCTAATTGACCTTTTCGTACTCGAGAGATGGGCTGATGCTGGGTTACTAGGTATTGAGTGGGTCCCTGAAATGGGTTGTTCTAAAACCAATTTGCAACGATTTCAACCCCACCAAGATGGGGTTCAACATGGGTTCTATTCAAGTTTTAGTAAGTATTTAATAGTTTTAGGAAAATTATTGCGAGAAATCTCCTCCCAATAAACTGAGACTTTTCTGATGGCTCATGAAAGAATCAATCCCTTGAATTACAGTTGAAATGTTGAACTATGTACATCTACTAAATCTGAGCGGACGAAATCACGGATGAAGCGGTAATGTTTTATAAACAAATTAATAAGCAAAATAGGTATTTAGCAAGCGCGATGGGTATCGCTACCTCATACGATAAAACAGAAAAATAAACAAAATTTTTAATTTATTTTATCTACAAACCGCTGTTAATGACCCCACCAGTTACTAATTAATTTCATTTGTAACTGTATGTATTGTGTATTTTGCCATGCCTAAATACAATTCCTGAAAGCAGTTTGTTTACATTCTACTTAAATACTTATTTGTGAAGTTTGCTTAAAACACATTTTTTTTAAACGTTGCCCCACACTAGGAATTTATCTTGTGTCGTCGGTGCGTTTACAAACATACAAACTCACATATACAAACAGCCAGACCCGGAACACCTATCTGTACCTAGGCCATACGAATATTTGAACCGTGCGGAAATCGAACCCGCGACACGCAGCGCAGCAGCCAATTGCTCAACCACTGCACCAACCGTATCGTCTTTACTTAACTTTTAAAACACAGTATTACAGTCCGTTCATGATAATTTTAACTCTGATTGTGTATCTCAGTGATATTTATTATTATTGCTATAAGATTGCAAATCGGTTGCTGTCAGAAGAAAACACACGTTCACCAAAAGTTATAAATGGCGCCAAATATCTATATATAATAGAAAAAATATCAAAACATAAAATGTGTTTTTTTTATATCGACCGGACAAAAGTAACGAAGAAATGATTTTTCAAGGACTTTTGTTACAGTTGGTGGCATAATTTGCTTTAGTTCAATCACAGCCTCGATTTTCTGTTTTGATATTTTTATTTACTGTTTAGGAGATACAGAACGTAATCCTGAAACATGACCAGTTGACCACGCACTTCAGAACATCCTGTATATCTGAATTTTTGATTCCATATAATTTCAATCCACCGCTCTATCAACTGGAGTATCTTTAGCAATGCATATTGTAACTTGATTTTTAAATGACCATATCGCCTTAAAATAATGAATATTGAAAAGGAATTTGTATTTTGTATGAATTGCCTATTCCCAATTACGTTGGGGTCGGCTTCTAGTCTAACCAGATGCTGCTGGGTACTAGTACTGTAAAAGCTCTCTAACCTCTACAAACTCTTTGGCATGACTGCTGTCAGATTTTCTGGCTTCTGACAATACATGACGACAGCCAAAGAACCACAAATGATAGGGGCTTAACGTGCCTTAAGAGGCACGGAGAAGTGTCGGTATGTCAATATAGTCACCCATCCACAGACCGGACTCGGCAAGCGTTGCTTAACCTTCCAGATCGACCCGTGCGGCTGTTACTATGTAACCACGAACTCTTTCCAAGTACCCTCTCATCATCATCATCATCTTCTGCCTAGCCTTTTCCCTACTGTATAAATCTGTCAGTCAGTAGAATACCAGTATTCTACTGACTGACAGATTTACTGGGTTCCAGGGGCCTAGCCACCAACTTTTAAAGCAGTATTACTTTAATATTACTTCCAGTGGGAAAGAGACGGAGCTATACGTCATGAATAGCTCCGTCTCTTTCCCACTGGAAGTAATATTGAAGCAATACTGCTTTAAGAGTTGGTGGTTTAGGCCCTGGTACCCTTTAATGGAATTTATTTAATTATGGCCTTGAGTACCATTACTACCCACTTGTTAACATAGACGGTGATTACATTTTATGTTTTACTCAAAACATCGATTATGGTTTTCAATGGGGTTTGATGGCTATTATTTGGGCTATAAATAGACCGTTCCATTACTATCTATGGGTGTCGTTAGGGTTGGGTTAATTTATTTTGCGGTTATTGGGAGCTGCTAAGGAATGAAATTCCTTGTCCGAAGTCTGTGCTTAATTTTTTTATGGATGGGAAATCATCAAATGACTTCTTCCACTCTGGGTGGAGTGGGAGGGAGTATCAGACTCTTACTGACTAAAACCCATCCGTGCTTCTCCTAGTGCCCTTTGCCTTCCAGGGCAGCGGTGACTCTTTTGAAAAAAAACCGCAACCCTGGCAGCGAAGTCTGTGTTTACATCCAGATATTTACAGTTGTCAAAAACAAAGAAGTAGGACATGATAAATCAATATTGTTCGGGATAAGAATCACAACAGACGCGGTGGGGCCCGTTTTGTTTCATAAAATATCTAAAACAAAGCGGGTTCCACCGCGTCTGTCTGTACGCGATAAACTCAAAAACTACCGAACGAATTTTCATAAGATTTTCCCCAATGAAGTGATTCATAAGCAAGGTTTAGGTGTGAATTGGCTACAAAAATTACGCTGTTTGAAGATGTTTATACTCTGCTATCCGTGCTCAGCTGGTTGGGCTGCCAGCAGTATACCTTATATTATGCCGTTTTTTTTGTTTTTCCGGGGGAAACCTTCAAAAGGCACCTGAACTTTTGACAGAAGAAAAGACCAAGGAGTGTGGTATTATTAGCTCACTAAAACCACCCCTGTAATCACTATCAGCACATAGGAGGGCACATGGAAATCTATCTGACAGACTATTTAGATTTTTTCAGTAAAATACCCTATTCTACTATTTTTTAAGCAACGTTCGCATTAACAACTCTGTCGCAATCTGTCAAAACACCTCTTATTTTCCCTCCATTGACAGATTGCGACTGAGACGCGAATGTGAATGTTGCTCAAAATATTTGTAGAATTAAACTTGCTGGTTAATAAATGTGTCAACGTCTCACCGTGAAAACTTTGGTTAGATGTGAGCATGAAGTGAACTGCCATTCCATCTTGTTTCTGAGAATACAGCTCTCATCGTGTTGACTTCACCTAAGCTTACACTGTGAGATTTTGTACAGAATCGCACTGCTGTAGTAGTTTCAATCAATATTTTTTTTTCATATTTTATTTTATCAATCAAGTATTATTTAAAATGTAATTTAGCATTATTGTAATTCGTAAATTTTTAACATTTTATTTTATCAATCGAGTATTATTTAAAATGTAATTTATTATTATTGTTATTCGTAAAAATATTATTCTTAATGCATTTAATCACCTATTGTTCGGGAGAAGACACTGATTCCTATAACACAGGTAATTCTACCTAGCACACGCATGCAGGCATTTGTTTGGACACAATTTTAATGCCAACAAAATTATCGAAAAAAAAAAGTTTATGCATTGAAACGATACCCTTATCTACAGGTTTCAAATCCGCAACATAACAAACAATTTTATCACCAAACTCAACTCTGTTGCGGTTTTTACAATGATGCTCGCGTGTTTTCAAATTCGATAAACTTCCAAATCTCATATTCATATCGTTTAGTACTGATGTCGGATCAGAGTCACGTTACCCAATGTCCTGTGCGAGTGACAGAAGCTATGCTATAATATACTACCTACTTACACTTAATTGTAATTTTTTTCAAGTCCTGCGGTGGCAATATTTTTGTCAGTCCTAAGGCTCTGGACAAGGTAGCATTTTAAGAAAAATGACAATTGTAACTTTGTAAAGATGTTTCTAGTTTGGCTAAGACATTGCAGGCTTAAATCACCTGGTTGTCTGATAAAAAGATGATTACGTGCTTCGGAAGGCACGTATAAGCCGGTGGTTCCGGCCGCCAAATGGCGGTCGTCAAACCATTTCAGAGGCCCTTGAGGCGGTTTACAAACTCTGACACTAGGGTATGCGGGGTCATTAGACCTTAGTAATACCTACTCGAAGAAGAAGAAAATTGACAATTTTGGTTCCCCCAACAGAGCTTGGTTAATTTCGATATCCATAAAAAAATAAAAATACACTGTGACTGGAGTAATAATGTCTAGGCTTTCGGTGCATTCATTCATTCGATCGATTCGATCAGTCATTTCATTTGATTTTATTGTTTTTCTTTCGAAGAAGTAGGTTGGATGTCGATTATTCGATAACTTAACATTTTGAGATCGATCGACGACACGATAAGCCTTAGGCCCTAGACAATGTGCCATTCAATTAGCGAATGCGACTGTCGAAAAGCCAAAATGTAGGAATTTGATCACGTGATTTTGACGTATTGACAATCGCCTTCGCCACGCTACCGCTGACAGAATGTCACTTGTCTAGAGCCCCTCGTGACTTTTATCGCCTCGCCTGGCATCGCTAGCACCACGCCTACAGACCATAGCCTAAGCAGTAACATCAGATCAAAGGCATGTAACCCTTCATTTTACGACCCTCAAGTCTATCATAAAATGTCGTTTTTATGACGTAACACACTCCGTTATATGTTTAAAGGTTAACTGTTTTCGGTCATTTACTACATAAAATTTCATATACTTGTTGATAAGGCTGTCGGCAGAAAATTGTCGGTTTATGATAGCAGCGATGATTTGAGTGGGTCACGTTTTGGGAGTTGAAAGATGTGGTTGGTTGCGGATTTGGTTGAGATAAAATCTGATTTGGGACGGTTTTTCATTCTAAAATTTAATGTCTCGTGGTTAGTTGCAAATTCGATCGTTAGGGAACTTTTTTGTCCCCACTAAATGAAATATAAAAACTGCACGGAGTTTCATGATTTTCTTAGTCTCAGATCGGGTAAGGTAGCACCATAGACTAATTTTAATGACCCAAAGTGGAAGGGAGTTTCAGACTTTTACTAACTAAATCCCATCCGTATTCCTCCAAATGCTTAGTCTTCCAGTATCTTGAGACAAGCACACTCTATAATAATCCTTTTCTTAATCAAAAATCCGTGGCCACCAACAAAAATGTGCCTAGATATCGTTGACCGAGTACTGATAACCTCAACGACCCATTTAAAAGGACAACTACTTACTTAGATTAGGTCATATCATTATTAACGTCACCCACACACACATGCACACGAAAACCCACCCTTCCTTAGGGACTGACAAAGTCCTATGAACCAAACAATAGGTACTAGGTTTAACTTGCACCGTGAAAATAAAACTCCACTTTCTAAAATGTTATCTCTTTTCAAAACTATACGAGAGAACGGTACATTTTCTCAAACAAATTATGTGGCACTGCGTTCTATCCGCAAAGCCCTGTCACTTTACCTTACCGAGTGTGCGAGAAGCGTTTCGGAGACAGACTTATGAAAACGTAAAGTCTTCATACAATTTGTTTCGCAAATCTGACGATTAAGGTTCTTTTGAATTTTCAAAGAGAAAGGTTGGAGTGCAGTTTTAACGCAGCTGCCGTTTTGACACGATTTTTACATTCTGTTAAGTTTATTTTCGCATTAACTTGGATTCTTGTGCGAAGATAATTTGTAGACCTGGTCAATCATTTAGTTCAAATGTAGGATAGTACTTTTTTCCGTTAAGAGCGTTCACGCGGTGAGGCTTTTCATACAAACTTTCAAATCGATATTCTTTAAAATGAATGAACCGATTTTAACGAAACTTGGTATGCATACGCTAGATATCCAAGTCTAAATAGTTATCAGAAAACATTTTTGAAAAAGATTTCAGAGGGAGAGAGAGAGCGATTTTAAGTTTTCTATAGAAAGTGAAAAATCTCTAAATTCTTCCCCCTGAAGTCTTTTTCAAAAATGTTTTCTGATAACTATTTAGACCTGGATATCTAGCGTATGCATACCAAGTTTCGTTAAAATCGGTTCATTCATTTTGAAGAATAAAGACTTGAAAGTTTGTATGACATGACATACGGCGTACACGCTCTTAACAATACAACATAATATTTTGTACAGCGTCATTTTACGTTTTGTTTCTACACGACAAAACCCTTTAATAGTGAATATCTATTCATCATCCTTAAAATCCTAAAGTAGTAGCTGATTGAAGGGGTATAAGTATCAAACGACGCCATTAAAATCTCATTGAATATGGCAACCAAACCGAGCTTTTTCCCAACTATATTGGGGTCGGCTCCCAGTCAAACCAGATTCAGCTGAATACCAGTATTTTACGAGGAGCGGCTACCTACCAGACCTCCACAACCCATTACTGGGTAACACTGTACTTCTTGGCAAGACTGGTGTCAGATCCTAACTACCTATACTAATATAATAAAGCTGAAGAGTTTGCTTGTTTCTATGTTTGAACGCGCTAATCTCTGGAAGTACCAGTCGGATTTGCAAAATTATTTTTGCATATAATAGCCACAATCATGAGACAGGCTATAGGCTATACGGGAACGGGAAATTCCTACAGTAACGGAAAAAAACGGGATATGCGCGTACGAATTCGTGGGCAAAAGCTAGTTATACAATAAATCCGAAAATGATTTTGCACTTTGGTACAGAGATCGATGAGACTGAGGATGAGGTTTCGGGCTACTAAAAGCCGTGGACAAAACCCAGTCATGCTGTAAATGTATAAAAGGGCATGGATACAGACTAAATCAAAACTACCCTTGACCTTTATTCTATCTAGAACCTAATCGAGCAAATGCGATCCCTACTTATAGATACCAAAAACGGAGTGTGACAAAGTTTTGAACTACGTACGAATGTACATTACCTAAAAACTTGTGATATTATAAGTAGCTTGGAATAAAATCGATTATGACCTTAAGCGTTGTCTCCCAGTGGGGTGATGACAATCTGGTCACTTTTAACGCCACCAAAACACAGGCGTATCTTTTTACCGCAAAAAGGAGTCGCTTTGACCAAACTCCTACTTTTCGGGGTGCATCTGTTCCTGTTACTGAGCGGCTCGAGCTCCTAGGCATGGAGTAGACATTCAGTCTCAACTTCGGCGCCACCATCGAGTACAAAGCCCAAATTGTGGCTAATAAGCTGGGCATCCTAAATAGGGTGAAGCGATACTTCAGGCCTGGACAGCTTTTAACCCTTTACAAAGCACAAGTCCGATCCTGCATGGAGTATTGTAGCCACCTATGGGATGGCTCAGTTAAGTATCAGCTTGCCGCGCTTGACTCGGTACAACGAAGAGCTAAGAGGCTCATCGGTGACGTAAAACTGGTGGATGCCTAGCTACATAGCTTGGCTCATCGCCGTAAGGTTGCCTTTTTATCGGTCTTCTACAGATTGTACTTCGGTGAGTGTGCCCAAGAACTCCACGACCTCATCCCACCGGCCCCTTCTACCATCGGACATCCAGACGCACTGCATCTTACCATCCCTACCTTGTAGCTATTCCACCAATTCGCACTAAGCGTTTCCGAACGTCTTTTATAATGCGCACAGCAAAGGAGTGGAACTCTCTGCCTGCGTCTGTGTTTCCAAAAGCTTACAACCCTAATCTCTTCAAAGTTAGAGTGAACAGGCTCCTTCTGGGTAAGCTCGCTCCATCGTAGACTATGTCTCTGTCATCTCTGACATTGACTCGAGTCAAGAGCAAACCCATCACTAATAATAATAAAAAAATATGTACTGAAGTTTTTCGAGTACATGGTATTAACCTCTTTAAAATGTTTCGAGTATGCCAACATTTTTTTTTTTTGTGTTTTATTAGTAAGAACAAAATCCTTAATAATTAATTACGATCTAGCCTAAAAGACTAATAAGCAATTTAACTCTAACTTAATATGTTACGTGATAGATTATTTTAAAACTAAGAATAGTGTCCATTTGCACTTTTACACAAGTCCGTAGCACTTTCTTAGAGTCTGATAAATTTATAAAAACACTAAGTTCATGCGTTATATGTATAGCACATCATTGTTACTATTATTAATTCATTTTTTACACTACACTAATTCAAAAGGTTTAGTTCTTTTTAGCCTACGCACTAAGTCTGTGTTGTCTAGAAGCTGAATTGCCTCAACATTCACGTGTCGGTGAAGTCGGTGTTCGTGGGCTTCAGCAAATTTTTGAATAATGTTGGTGACGAATTCTATTTTAAGATCACGGTGAAGGTCGTCATTTCTTATGTACCAGGGTGCATTGACAGCATCCCTGAGTACTTTATTTTGGAATTGTTGGATTATTTTGATGTTGCTTTGTTTAGTACAGCCCCAAAGTTGGATACCATACGTCCAAATTGGCATGAGAATATGCTTGTATAAGGTAATTTTATTATGTATTGATAGACAGGATTTCCTTCCGAGTAACCAATACATACTTTTATATCGTATTTCGAGTTCCTGCCTTTTCTTTTTGACATGAGCTTTCCAACGCAACTTGGCGTCGAGAGTTATGCCAAGGTATTTGGCTGTATTAGCATAAGGCACTTGCATGCCATTTATGTAGATTGGGTGATAGTCCAAATGTTTGTTTGTGAAGTCAATGTGAATTGATTTTGACTCATTCAGTTTGATCTTCCATTTTTGTGTCCAGTCATAAACTTTGTTCACAGCTAGTTGAACTTTTTCTACTGCTTCTCTGTGGCTTGATCCGGTGGCCATTATAGCAGTATCATCTGCAAAGGTCGCAATGGTGTTGTTTTCCAGTTCTGGGATGTCACATGTGTACAACAAGTACAAAATTGGGCCAAGCACACTTCCTTGTGGTACTCCAGCTTTTATAGCTTTTAGCTCGGAATATGCGTCCTCCTGCCGTATTCTAAACATTCTATTAGTTATATACGACTCTAGGATATCCGCAAATTCTGGTAGCATGCGTCTGAGCTTGAATATTAGACCTTTATGCCAAACTTTGTCAAAAGCTTGCGCGACATCTAAAAACACGGTAGCGCAGACTTCCTTATTTTCAAGCGTTTTTTCAATTATATGCCAACATTTGAGTGCGTTATTATAACGGGTCACACATTACACTAGTATGGTAAAAAGGTTCATCATATCAGCTAAAAGTCGTCCACTGCTGGACACAGACCTCCCCCAAACTTACGTAGTAACTATTCAGTAATCTGTGCCCAAACGGAGTTTTTTGCCATAATCGCCACGCTTGGCAGGCGGGTTGGCGATCGCAGTGTAGCTGTACCTACAGAGAATGCTGCTGCTCATTCTCTGGTGAGTTCCTTTGTCGCCTCTTACGACACCCACTGGAAACGACGGGATGGGGTGGTGCTATTTTTTTACGTCCGACACCATACGAAACAAAGGTAGAAAGATGTTAATCTTTCTACCTTTGTGCCGGTATATTCTGACAACATCTCAACGTGTAAACGTGTTAAACTTGCCACAATCTAAGAATCCCGATTTAACAGCCAAGTAGAGAGGGATAGAAGATCGCTTTACCACTAAGTGCGAAAGAGATTTATTTCATGTCTCGTTCTTAGATTGTGACAAGTTTAGATGGAATGAGCTTTTATTTTTTTAAGGATGGGACATCATCAAATGACTCCTGCCGCTCTGGGTGGAGCGGGAGGGAGTGACAGACTGTTTCTGACAAAACTCATCCGTGCTCTTCGTAGTGTCTTTTGCTTTCCAGGGCCGCGGTAACTCTTTCGAACAAAATCCGCAACCCTGGTATCAATTTCACTCTGCAGTACTAAAATAACTTGAAAAATATCTAGACGTTATTTCAAAGTAGCTCAAAGTCACCTCTTACGTCACTCAATGCAAAGTGTACAACTATGGTGTACACAAAACAACCATAGACAAAACAGCAACCTATTCACAGATTCACAACTACCGACTTATACCAAATTATGCACGAATCACCTTCCCAAACTAACCCAAACACTATTTTATTTGAACACAGTTGTCCCAAAATTAAAAGGCCCGATACCCAAATTAAAGTAAACAAAACAGATTTTCGGGAGTAACCCTTCAAATGTCAAGTCATTCCCTAAAACGAAATTGCTGGGGCCGTAAAATACATGCTTGTCAGTCCTGCCAAATGAAGTTCGAATGAATTAATGTCAGACCTTATTTGTCTAAAAGTTGGCTGTAATTGTTCAGTGTTTCCCACGTGTTTCCGTACCCCGGTCATAAGTTAGTACTTTTTGCAATGTGTGTCTGTATTGTTCCGTGTTCAAGAAAAGTGTTAGTGGGTTAAAGGTCCCATTGAATTAGTTGAGTAGATATTGACGTGATGGATATTAGTAAGTAAAGATTCTAATTCATCATCATCATCATATCAGCCGAAAGACGTCCCCAAGTGTCGCCACAACAACTGGTCCTGTGCGTCTCGCATCCATCGGCTACAAGTGACCCTCACCAGGTCATCGGTCCACCTTGTGGGAGGCTTTCCAACGCTGTGTCTTCCTGTACGCGGTCGCCACTCCAAAACTTTTCGACCCAATCGACCATCTGTTCTGCGAGCAATATCCACTGCCAATTCAATTTGGAGATTCTAATTGCGTTTAGATAATGATAAAATTTTGTTTTTTTTCAATGGCCATTGAGGTACAACTGCTCATACACTATTTAAAGACAATGGCTGGCTTTCACCTTGGAAAGAGGATAAGCTGTAGATTTAAAAAAAAACTGTCTGTTGTACCTTTTAAAATAATTTTATTTCACTTTATTATTCGCTGATAGGCAAGGTAAGGCTGGTAAAGATAGGATTAGGAGGATATGTCGAGTGCTCTCCCGGCCCGCAGCAGGCGCACCGGGCGTCGGAGGAGGGCCATACGCTGCCCTCCTTTGGCCCCCCTAACTGGGTCCAGGGGCGGCAGTCTTGGGGACGTCCGTCGCCCCCGATTCTTCCGGACCCGAGGTGGCGGCGCGTGGTGTTCTCGTGCGCCCCTCTGACGTCGCGGGTGAGTCAAACACCTCAGTCCCCCCGCTGACTTTACAGATGTTAACTTTACAGATATGAAAGAGTTTTTATTTTTCTATTTTTCTGTTAACACACTCTGTTTTATTAATGGTTCTAAGATTTGTAAATATGTGAGTACCATGTAGGTACTTATTAAGAAAATGGAAATGTTTACCTCTGCTGGGAATACTTTGATCCTATAAGTAGTAAACTCTAGGTGCATCGACCTCACATATTAGGTTGGGGAAAAAGTCTTTTCGCATTATAGTATGTATGAACTTTTAATAAAATCTCTTTGGTTATACTATTAGTATCTGGCTGGTTTTGGTATCATTGAAAGTTTAAATTTTAAAGAACATAATTCCAAATTCAAATTAGGAAAATGTGTGATTTTCATTTATTTTTCGTACTGTCAAGATGAGTGAATCTAATGAAGACATTCGATACATTTTAAAATTTTACTACGAAAAGGTAAAAATGCAACGCAAGCCACGAAAAAAAATTGCGATGTTTATGGACCTAGTGCAGTGTCTGTGAGAGTAGCACAAATTTGGTTTAAGCGTTTTCAATCCGGAAATTTTGATGTCAAAGATGCACGTCGCTCTGGTCGCCCTATTACGCTTAAAATAGATGCCATTTTTGAAAAAATGGAGCAAGATATCAGTAGTTACGGTGTAGGTGAAGAACTGGGAATTGACCACAAAACAGTTTTGGCGCATTTGAAAAAAACTGGGTACACAAAAAAGCTCGATATTTGGGTTTCCTCACGAGCTCACTGAAAGATACCTAATGAACCGTGTACTCATTTGTGATTCTTTATTACGACGTAATGAAACCGAACCATTTTTGAAGAAGCTGATAACTGGTGATGAAAAGTGGATCACGTACGACAAGAACGTGCGAAAAAGGTCGTGGTCAAAGGCCGGTCAGGCTTCACAGACTGTGGCGAAACCCGGGTTAACTCGCAGCAAGGTGATGCTGTGTGTGTGGTGGAATTGGAAGGGCATTATTCATTATGAGCTGTTACCACCAGGCAGGACCATCGATTCTGAACTCTTTTGCAAACAACTGATGAGATTAAAGCAAGAGGTTGAGACAAAGCGGCCGGAATTAACCAACAGAAGGGGTGTGGTTTTTTATCATGATAACGCTATACCTCACACCTTTAGCCACTCAGCAAAAATTAAGAGAGTTTGGCTGGGAGGTGTTAATGCATCCGCCGTGTAGTCCTGACCTTGCACCTTCAGATTTCTACCTGTTTCGGTCTCTTCAGAATTCTTTAGGCAGTGTCAGGTTAACATCACGAGAGGACTACCAAAACCACAAGTCGCGGGCGATTTTGATCAGAAGTCCCAAAATTTCTATAGCAATGGGATCATGTACCTACCTACAAGATGGCAAAAAGTTATCGAACAAAATAGTACCTACATACTTTAGTTAAATGTAAATAAATTATATTAAAAAATGTTTTGAATTTTCTTAAAAAATGCAAATAAACTTTTTCCTCAACCTATTAATTAAAAATCCAGTCAAGTACCCATCCCTGAACGAAAATACTTTTCAGAAAGCATGTAACATACCATTCAAATGTTAAAAGGAAATATAAAATCCAGAGAGCTCAGGATAAAAGTAATTAAAAAGTAATAAACTCGTAATTTCTTTAATTCTTTTATTGAAGAATTTTCGAAACCAACTTTTTCAGCTAATCTCGAGTATTAATGAGATTTCTTAATTGAAAATGATCTTATTATCGTTCCATCAAACTTTTTTCAAGAAAATTGATGACTAGCAAAAACAAATTTAACAAAAGTGGTTTTATATGCAAACCACACTGGGCCTGCGTGATGTATTACAAAATCAATATTTCTCTTGTTAAAATTTCAATATTCTACATTATTTTTGTTGTAATCGGTGCACTTACCTCTGAAATGTCATCTGTATGCCCGTGTGGCCGAACAGGCCTCCGTTCCAGCAGTGAGAATAGTATATCGATGCCAGAAGTGATGAAAACACTAAATGTGCATTCATTTGAAAGAGAGAAAAATGTAGGTATATCAGCAAACGTTAAAAAAAACTTTTTCACAAAAAAAAGAAACCGACTTCCAAAAACACTACAAAGTTCAAAATAACTTTAATTTCGGAAGTCGGTGTTTTTGGTTGCTTCTTCGTTATTTGACACCGACTTCCGAAATTAAAGTTATTTTGAACTTTGTAGTGTTTTTGGAAGTCGGTTTCTTTTTTTTGTGAAAAAGTTTTTTATTTTTCATTTTTTAGTGGTGGGTACCACTAAAAAATGAAAAATAAAAACTTTTTCACAAAAAAAAAGAAACCGACTTCCAAGAACCACCACACCTAACAACACCACTGGAAAGTCACAGGAAAGCAAAAATACGCAATTTCGTATACATGTATGATTTTTCCACATATTTTTTCCAGCTATTTGGATTTCATAACCAAACTACTGAACCGATTTTGATAAAATTTCAATGGTACTTGGAAAGTATACCCTTTCCAACAAAAAAGAAATTTTCAAATCGGTTGGCAAACGACGGAGTTATGCTCGAACAAACATAAAAAAATAAAATACAAACATCCGAATTGAGAACCTCCTCCTTTTTTAGAAGTCGATTAAAAAATGCTATAATATCCTTTAGTTTGCCATGTGTTGTTACTTCTCAGAATTTGATTCTTATTAACGACATTTTCCATGTTTTTTTCTGCCAACATGAACGGGTTCGACTCCTAGCTAGGAACACCAATCGGATAACGTATCAAAATTGGGTCGTTCAAAATTTTGAACTTTATGTGGTAGATGTTGGATTCTTGTAACACACACATCTATCGATCTATCTAGCCTATTTTGTCCCACTGTTGGGCAAAGGCCTCCCTCTCCCGCTTCTACACAACTCTATCGTTTGCTATCGGGCCAGTGTTTTCGGTGAAAGTAAAGCTCGTCCCGCTATGTTCGCCTTGGCAGACGTGTGCGCGCGATGTCTTCTGGCATTTCATCATCATTATCATATCATCCGAAATACGTCCACTTGTGGACATCGGCCTCCCCCAAGTGTCGCCACAATAACCGGTCCTGTCTGCATCCATCGGCTACCCGCGACCTTCACCAGGTCATCGGTCCACCTTGTGGAAGGGCTTCCAACGCTGCGTCTTCCGGTAGGCGGTTGCCACTCCAGAACTTTTCGGCCCCATCGACCATTTGTTCTGCAAGCAATGTGCCCCGCCCACTGCCACTTCAATTTGGCGTTCCTTCGGGCTATGTTGAAACCTTGGTTCTCTTGCGGATATCGTCATTCCTGATTCGATCACGCAAAGAAACTCCAAGCATTGGCCCTCTCTATTGCCCTTTGGGTGACTTTAAGCCTTCTGATAAGGCCCATTCTGGCATGTAATCGCACCAATTCGGTTGTACTTTTTCCCATATTGCACATCCACATAGTTGCAATATGAAACCGCTACCCATCAACAGATCAAACAGAAGCTTGAAGTCGTCTCCAAGTTCTAACATAAGTTAAATGACTTTAGTAATTGCATCGACAATTAACAGTAGTGCCAACCTCAGAGAGATGTTCAAGTTGAGTTGAGTTTGTGAGCCATAGACAAAGAGAATGAACGGAGCTTTACATTCAGGTACAAATAGCATATTTATTAATTATGAAAAATCTATATGAATAAATACTTATTAAGTATAAGTATATAAGTTTTGACATCTACATTAATTACTACTAAAGATGTAAAAACGTGTGAAAAAAATAAATAACATCGGTAGAAAAATAGAGAAGTCAAACGTTTTTGAACTTATTCTTTTATCCTTGTCACACAAAACGTCTTAATTAAGGGCTCAAATTCATCACGGAAAGATTCGCAAGTGAAATCACAAGCAATTGGTGCTGTCTCTGTCCATCAAAGATTGAAAACTCCGTCACAGTGTCACTTTCATCATTACGAAAGACTTAAAATTGGATTGTACATAGAAATAAATGAAGGTTTAATTGCCGTCTTTATAAGGCTAATTATTGTTGAGGCGAATAACAACTTATTAGGCGACTAACTAATTGGTTACAAAAAATAATGACTTGGCGGCTAATATTAACAGTGGGATGTCATACGTATATGTGTTTTAATTGGTGTAAGAGCGAGCGAAGCGAGCTCGGGACTTGGGGCACCCCGACTCGGACAGGTTAGGTTAGAAGGGAATGGCGGGGTCAAGTGAGCGAGCGAAGCGAGCGAACAGACCCCGCCATCCCCTTCGTGGTTATTTTTTTTAAACCACCCAAAAATATTTATTTATTTATACTAGAATCACTGCCAATTTAAATTTAAACAGAGCTCACAACTCTATATAAAGCTGCTACTTTATACTTAAAATGCTACTTCACTGTAGCTGCCAACCTATTATTTTTGCTACCCATCTTAATTATTTTTAAAACCCTATAACAGGTTAGTTTGTCGCCGCGTTAAATACATGCCTCTTTACAACACATAGTTTGTTTGTTTATTAGACAGATATCGACTATCGCTGTGGAGCCCATGGAAGCGTAACCTATTTTTTTGTACTGATTTTCGTGGTAAATAATTTATTTTTCCTTCTAAATTGTTATTTTGTGCGTCTTTTCAATAACTATGACCTACGAAATAGAGACAGGTATAAGGACCGCGAGTGGTAAATTTTGTGACAGTATATGGCTCAGTCAATTCTCTTAACTCGTATTAAAATTGTAGAGTTTTAATTTGAGAGTTGGCATTATGACATTGGCCTAAATGGGCACTTATAGTATAAAACGTCAGAAGCTAGTGCACGGTTCAAATTGATTGGTTGCTAATGGAGAAGAACCAGCTGGATACTCCACGGTTACTCTATTAAGTTATCAGACAGTTGACATTTCAGATTTGAGTTTGGATGTTAGCAAAATTTTTAAATCATCATCATGGCCTTTTCCCAACTATATTGGGGTCGGCTCCCAATTAAACCGGATTCAGCTGAATACCAGTATTTTACGTGGAGCGGCTGCCCACCAGACCTCCACAACCCATTAATTGGGTAACACGGTACTTCTTGGCAAGACTGGTGTCAGATTCTCTGGCTTATGACAATCCGTAACGACTGCCAAAGATCTCCAAATGACAGCCGGGACCAATAGCTTAACGTGCTTTCCGAGGCACGGAGGAGTCTCGGTATGTTGAGATGATCACCCATCCACAGACCAACCTCGGCAAGCGTCGCTTAACCTTGAAGCGGCCTGTGTGGCTGGTATAATTTGGCCACGAGCTCCTTTTAAATGGTACTAAAACAAATAAAAATACCTACACATTTTTTACACGCCAGAAACAACCGTCTAACCCAGCGTTTAAATTTGACCCAAATACAAATACGTATTAAAACATGTCTACCTCGAAATTCATCAATGAATTAACACAGTAAATAAACTAAATTGGAGCGAGTTTGAAACAGTATAAAATATAAAACCCTTTTTCGACAAATTTGACAAATAATTTAGAAGGTTTTATAATACTTTTAGGCAAAAAGTTATTAATATTTTTCTGAGTCTCTGATTTTTTAAGCAACGTTCGCATTCCCATCTCAGAGCGGATTTTATCAATGCAACTGAACGCGACCAAGACTTGTCAGTGTAAATATTCCATAGAAAAATAATGACACTGACAGCTCATAAACGTGGTATATTCGCTGATCGCGTTCAGTTTCATTGGTGAAATTGGCCCTTAGTCGCAATCTGTCAAAAAAGCCTCAATTTCCATACATTTTTTACAGTAGTTGTAGTAGTTTTGTTAAAGGCTAGTTTACACAGTGCGAGCTAGCTTGCGAGTCAGCATGTCGAGTAGCTGCAGTGCAGTAACTAGCATCGCATGGACATTTTTTGATTTCTCTCGCTTTCCCGCCTGTAGCAGCAGCTCGGACGTCACTCGCATCGTTCAGACGCGTTCGGCAGTCACTCACTAGTATCGATGACGATGACGATGAAGTTGCGAGCGGGACTATTTTTTGTGTTCTGAGACTCGCAAGAGACTGGGCAGCTACTATCGTCGTGAAGACACCAAGCCGAGCTACTGGCATGCGAGTAGGCAATCCGACTAACTGTCTAGTCAATTGCTTACACTGTGTAAACTAGCCATTAATCTTACGATTACTGCTACCCGAACGTCGTGGAATTCGCACATGAACATGGGGTGACCTTAACTGGCGGTTAGCCTCCTCGACACTTTAATTGAAGTTGGTGGAAGCGGCCTTAATTCACAACAGTCACAAACATTTTAACATTACGAAAAATCGATTTATTCTACGAGAATGTCTAGTATCGATAGCACAGCTGTGTCGATTGAATTGCATGGCTGGTTCTCGATGATATTGTGTTTGCGTTCGGTCATTAGCAGGCTATGTCTTGAGGCGATTTAACTCGAGACTATACGCTTTGAGAGACCTTCATATATATTTTTAGTGGTTTCCCGGATTTTGAGAGTGGTTTATCTTTGATTTTATTTATAGTGGACAAAAGTACTTAGTGTTGGTGGTGGATGTGGAATTCCCTGGTAAAAGTCTATATTTCCTGATAGCTACAACCTGGAGGGCTTTAAGTGAAGAGTGAATAGGTTACATCTGGGCTAGCGTGCTCCAGCGTCGAACACATTGTCGCTTTCCATCAGGGTTTATCCATCTGTATTTTTTCAGTAGCAGCCCTAACTAAAATTGTTCTGATTTAATGGCAATAGGCTCCCCCTGTATATAAAGACCGTAACAGATATAATGAAACAGTTTATAGTCCTTTTAAGCAGTTGATAGCCCTTGCGTGTTAACTTGCCAGTGGTCTTAATTTTAAAAAAATGCTAAAGCTGAAAAGGGGTAATTGAACTCATTATAACATTACGAACAACTTCTACTGTGGGATAAACTATTACATCCCGAAAAAAATCGACTGCCCAGTGCCCATACATTTGTTTGTATTAGGTACTTGTCAAAATCTACTGAGGAGCACATTTTTTCCCGCAATTTCTGGTTTCGGTCCTTTGTTAAAGTTTGTATATCGCTAAGTCTTAGTTACCTTTTGAATTTGAAAAATATAATGTTTTCATAAGATTCCACCGTTGCGAATGCGAGGCTGTGGGGAAAGCTAGTTTTAAATCCATGAAAAGAGCGAAAAATACATAATTTACGCAGTTCGATCAAGTTAGATGATTGTTCAACTAAAACGAACACCGAACTTAATTAAATGATTTGTTAACTCAAACTTTACTTTTCATTGTGTTAATCTTGCAACCTTTAAGAGAGTTTCTTAAAGGTCAATAGCCTTAGAAAATGGCCATTAAAAATAAAATATAGAAAGAAAATGGCACCGAATCTAAAGCCTTATTTGTAACAGTTAATAAAGGTTAACGATGTCACTTGTAATAAGAAAGAAAAAGAGTTTATTTGCGGCAAGCAAGACGCATACAAAAAAAAAATTTGGAAAGCTAGGCAAGTTGGAAATATATGCGTCACATTCGCGCAAAACGGCCATTGCTCAGCATAATGCTGGGGCACGAGTCGCAGCATTATGCTGAGCAATGGCCGTTTAGAGAGACAGAGCCAAGGCACTTGTTTCCTTACTTCCGTGCCAAAAAAACAAACTCACAAAAAGCGAGTCAAATTCGCAAACCATGAGTTCCATGACATAGAACAAGACATAGAACTCTTGTTAATCTTAAAGCTAGTCTTTGAAAATAGACTAATTATTTTTAATACTTATTGGTACCCATAATGTGGTAAACACTCTTGGAGGTGTAACGTAAAGGAGTAGTCATGTTTTCAAAACCACGTTTTCTTCAAGGAAATCATATATCAATTCCCAATGAAAAATGAGTACCTCCCATACGAATTTTGATCAGCTGATGATAATTTTGTATGGAAAACTCATTTCATGTGCAATTTCATGTACTCGTACTTTTTTTTTTCCTTTCAGTTTTCCTTTCCGCTACACCTTGTATACAACATACCTCCAAATACCTTCTGAAATGATGTTCTTATTTTGAAGAAAGATATCAAACAATTGAAAATCTCATAACCAACTCCAAGCACCCAATCTATAAGGGTTCGCACATCTCAATATGGAACTCTAACAGCGTTTTGATAGATGCCTTCCTCTTTCCTTCCCTCATCCCAGTTAGGCCCATAAATTATAATATATTGATACATTTACGAGTAAAAAAGTCCTACAACTCTCTACGGCGTATGTTGAATATTTAATTGTAGTTTCCAACGAGTTTCAGGATATATTTTTCAGGTTTTTTGCTTGTTAAATCTAGTTAGTTGTTTATAACAGTTTGAAATAGTCTGGAACTAGGATATTTTTAATGATATTTATTTATGTGAGTGTGTCGTCAAGTCAATGAGTTTTTCAGTACCTAAGACTGAAAAGCTTATTAAGGGTGACTTTTGATTAGTTGTCAATATTTCAGGGGTGAAAGTACCTATTCGTTCAACTTTCAGCGATCGTTGCGGGAGATAGTATACATATCAATAATTATATTTTTCAAGAGTGTCTGTAAACACAGGAGCACTTTCCCTTCCTTCGCTCTCATAGTCCGATGGGACTACAATTCGACACAACTAGAGAGAGATGAGGGTGGGAAGTCTCAATATAGCTACCGACTGCCTTTTTTTTAAGGATGGAAAATCATCAAATGACTCCTGCTGCTCTGGGTGGAGCGGGAGGGAGTGCCAAACTCTAAATTACTAATACCTATCTGTGCTCCTCGCAATGCCCTTTGCTTTACAGGGCTGCGGTAACTTTTTCGAACAAACTCCGCAACCCTGGCAGGTTCTGGCCCTAACGGGCCCCGTCTACTATGCTGACATCTCTTTGAGGCTTACCGATCGCCTACCGACTGAATTCGGTCGATAAGTCCTAAGGCCGCTCATACACAGTCAATCTCGACCGAATTCGGTCGGTAGGTGATCGGTAACAATGTCGAGACTTCCCGACTAGGCCACCAATGGTTTAACGTGCTTTCCAAGGCACGAAAGACACTGCCAACTTCCGATCTTTGACCTGCCACTGAGCAAATTAATGAAAAACCCCAATAACACTTGGTCCGACCCGGGTATCGATCCCGGGACTCGAACTTAAGGCTGCACAAGCCACGCATTTCTCCATACAATTTTTTTAGGATGATTACTCCATTGTTTGACATTTTTTGTTCCAAGACGGGCATAATACTGTTTTGTCTTGTTGTGATCTATGCCTGTATCAAAACAGAATTTTAAAATATTTAGTCATTTTTAAGTTATCAGCCTCAAAATTTCCATATTTTAACCCGTAATTTAACGCAACTTTGGACGTAATTAAATAACAGAAGGAGTATGACATCTCTAAAACTAAATGCGTACAGGAGTAGTTTCAAGATTCAAGAATTTATATAACTTTACTTCGAATCAAAAAATTCAGTTATTTTGTCATAAGAACACTAATTCTAGAAGCCTACTCATCAATTTTTACGCGCCCGTTTCTAACAACAATGATTGTGCATTTCCCTTTCTCTCTAGCTATTAAGGTTCATGAGATACAGCCTAGTGACAGACAGACGGACAGCGGAGTCTTAGTAATAGGGTCCCATTTTTACCCTTTGGGTACGGAACCCTAAAAATAAGATTATGAATGGTCTGCATCTGTCGGCACGGCGGCGGCGGTTTCTTGCTCTGTGGCTCAAGTCCTTGAGAGTTGCTAATGTCCCAGTGTTTTAGATGGACACTAGGAAACTTCTCTTGTGATTATGTAAATGTAGCTGTTCTAGAAACGAGTAATGTTTGTTTTGCTTTAGAAGTTGTCTCGCAGGAAAATGTTGTGCAGAGGAAATTGTTGTTTCAATTTCGCAGAACATTGTCTAAATAACTCGTAATTCTATTTGAAAATTTAAGTTCTGTGAAGATAGTTGAAAGAGGAATGAATGAAGAATTATAAATATTCCAGCGGCTTCTACCGCATTTATTCGAATATTATACACGAAAATTCTAAATTTTTGGTTTAAAATTAAGTTAAAGTAGCAACTTGAATATTAAATCACGAAATGAAGATTCTTTGACAGCACGGTGGTCGTATTATTTTTTATATGAAAGTAACACTGGGGAGTAATGCCAATAGAGGTTCGCCATCTCTACTATAGTAGGATTAGAGAAGATTTAATCTCGATCTCATAACCCATCTCAGAAGTTCATGATGTCAACACCACAGAATACTTTTCCGAGCCTGTGGATCGAAGCTGCTAAACAAGGTAAGCCTAAAATCTTCGTCAAATTTAAGTCCTAACCGAAATAAATGTTAGAAAATCTTTCTAGGAACACTTTATTTAGACGCCATCCACCCACTTATGTTAGTCTATGCCATTCACGTCCAAGAGCGAGTGAATTGCCACGAGTCCGCCCTGCTATCGTCTGATAATCTCCAGGAGACTTATTCTGAGACCTGAGGCCCTAGACAATGTGCAGTTGCCACAATTAGCGAATGCGACTGTCGAAATCCTAAAATGTAAGAAATTGACCACGTAACATTTCGATAGCATCTGTCAATCCCATACATTTTTGACGTATTGACAATCGCCTTCGCCACGCTACCGTTGACAGAATGTCACTTGTCTAGAGCCCCTGTGCTATTCTGTAATTGATTCATATTGATAACTTATATTAGTTGCATTAAGCTTGATGTGAGTTGTCAATCCCTAGCTTCAATTGGAATAATAGCTCACACTTACAGTTCATGCTCAATTTCCCTAACTTTTTACGGCGAATTTTTCTCTGTATAGAAAAACTGAGCCCTTATAGGATCACTCGGTTGTCTGACTGTTGGTCTATCTGTTCGTCTGTCACAGACAATTTGAACGATTCAGTTGAAATTAGATGCACATATAACGTTTGGTGACTCAAACACGAATGCGTACACGAAAATCAATGAATTTAATTTGAAAATGGGATCACTTTCTGGGGGAAAAACTTGAAAAAATAAAGTTTTTCCAACTGTACCGTGTGGCATATCAAATCAAAAGGCTTATTGTAAGGGTCTCATACTAATTTTTTTAACATTAAAAAAATACCATTCCATCCTTACTTACTTTATTTCCGAAACTAATGAGCCTAAAATTTTGAATAAAATACTAATTTATATTATACATTACAGTAACACCTTTAAGAAGTCCATGATTTTAAGTTAATGTTGCAGTCAAAACTCTTAACCAGTCAAAAGTACTATTATTAGTAACGTCATTATGGTTAACACCCCGACTCAGAGTACCCCGACTCGGATAGTTTAGGTTAGAAGGCTAAGGCGGGCCCGCCTTAGCCCTCGTGGTTATTTTTTTTTTAAACCACCCCGAAATAGGAGGCCCGCGAAGTGGGGCTCCGTCGACCTCTCTTAGCACAGGTGTTAATCAGTCAAAAGTACTTTTGACTGATTAAGAGTTTTGACTGCAACAGTAATATGTTAAAAAAAAACATTATTGTTCAGAACCCTTTACACGCGAGTTCGGCTTGCACTTGGCCGGTTTTTTTTTCCAATATCGACGCAGCTTATCGTTGTGACTCTCGACGGACCAGCGCGGGCGGTGCATGTCGTTGACGTTTTTTTTGTCAATGACACTCGTAGCATCACCGCTATAGAATCGCCTTATGGTGATGGAGACACATTTGTTATAGAAATAAGATATGGGACGATAATGTCACAGCGATTAACTCGCCCATGAAGGTGACACCTAACGCAAAAACAAGTAACCTACGACCCAGTGTCGATTTTGAATTTGACGAATCCTATTTTATTTCACCATTTATTTGGTCACCGGAAACCTAAAATTTTAGGCGTAGGTACTTATCGAATTTGTTATCGGATAGCCGGATGACATGAAAAACCGATTTTAAGCGCTTTTCCACCGCCGTTCGAATTGAGCGCTCGAAAAAGGATTTTATTTTTATGTCGTGTGTCCCTGGTGTTAAGCTTTGTAGTTTAAAAATTGATGGAGTTGTGTTTATTTAAGACTAGATTTTCCCTACTGCTTTGCTCCAATGGCCTATCCCATAGCAACCTGCCTGCCTAGCCTTTTTCCCAACTATATTGGGGTCGGCTACCAGTCAAGCCGGATTCAGCGGAATACCAGCATTTTACGTGGAGCGGCTGCCTACCAGACATACACAACCCATTAACTGGGTAACACGGTACTTCTTGGCAAGACTGATCGATCGAGATCGATAATAAAATGAAATCGAAGAAGTCTACGAACGAGTGCCATCTAAATTTGTTTTCATTCTAATGCCCCGCCTAATAGAGAGATCGAATCAAGACGAATTCAAGAACAAATCATTTGTAGAAATTACCTGAAGCGAATATAGATAAAACCCTGCGATTCATAAAATAGAGTAGGTACCGACTTTTACAGAAATAAGCAATCAAACTTAGCAGGTAGCTTGAATTTTATACAAGAGGCCCTAGACAATGTGCCATTCAATTAGCGAATGCGACTGTCGAAATGCCAAAATGTGGGAATTTGATCACGTGACATTTCGATATCATCTGTCAATCCCATGCATTTTTGACGTATTGACAATCGCCTTCGCCACGCTACCGCTGACAGAATGTCACTTGTCTAGAGCCCAAGGTGATTGAATATGGACAGCTTTGACTTTGAAGGTTCAACTCGGAATATTTCTTTGAGCCAACATAATGTGCTGAACAGCTGTGTATTTTTTTATTTCAGCTTTGTTCTCGTAAAAATGGTTCACAATCATAAGTACAATAACTCCTCTTCAGGCTTTGCGTTTAATCAGTTATTTATCTTGTGCAGAAAGAAGAGCAACCTACTGCTTATTTCAAAGTTGTTTAAAGTACAACTAAGAACCCTTTTCTAGTAGTTTTGACGTCCATTCCGCTAACATACAAAGGCTCAAAACCAACTAAATAACATAACAATCAACATCCTTACCTAAAAATTTAAATTTCTTCACCAAAAGATTCACTGGACGTCTTCATCTGAACGTAAATTTCCTAGCCTTATGGCTTTACAGCGAGTAACCTTGAAATTACGGGCGCGAACGTTTTCATTCTGCGCCGTAACTTAAGCAAATTTACGCGATGTTTTAATCTAAAAAGCTGAGTGTGTTCGCTTGGAAAATCCCAAATTAAAGGGACCTTTCGCGTAGGTGACTTAGGTGTAGGGATGTGATGAGGTGGAAGAAAGTATAGTCTTCTTTTTAGTCTTAGTTTGGTTTTGCAATATTCTCAGGGCCAATCTACTAATTTTAAACGTCGTTTGCAATTGCATCTCAATCGCAAACTGTCAAAAAAGACTGTTTTCAAATGACGTGCGAACAGTTTGAAAATACTAGAATTGGCAGTCTGATTAAAATTTGACAAATAAACCAAAGGATTTATTTCGATTAAGCCATTTCCGAACTTTTGAAGTGAAAAAATCTTCCTAAGTAAAGTAAGGTTTTGGTGGTTCCAGGGATTTGGCAATCAGATTAATTGGATTGCGATTTCGCTTCGGTATCATAACCACGCACATTTTCCATGCCAACTTAAAAAAGTCGATTCACCAAATATGGACTATAGTATTAATCTTTGAATATCACGTTTTAAACTTTTCATCAAAGTACTATATGGGTGTTCTACGTCAGGTCGAAACTTGATGGTTTCCTACGTCAGTTCGAAACTTGATAGTGTCCTACGTCAGTTCGAAACTGGATTCTAGCAAATAAGTGTATACAAACTGACAGACAGGAACACCAACCATTTGCTTTACGATAATGTTATTGTTGATTAAGTAAGCAGATATCACATCCTTACTAAAGACCAACTCTCAAAGGAGCGAAATATAAAGACGGTGTACGACCTATAACGTGAACCTAATGTCTTTACATAAGGATACTCATTAGGGGCAAGGCAACATTGCTCGCAGAACAGATGGTCGATGGGGCCGAAAAGTTCTGGAGTGACGACCGCGTATCAGAAGACGCAGGGTTGGAAGGCCTCCCACAAGGTGGACCGATGACCTGGTGAGGGTCACCAGTAGCCGAATGGATGCGAGACGCACAGGAGTGGTTGACGTGATGGCACTTCGACACTTTCGGCAGAAATAATTTGAGATAAATTGAGGTAGCCCACAGGGCAGATAATCGCCTCACCTTCAGAAAATGTTTAGGAACAACACTTGCCTCTCGGTGGACACCCATGTCTCCAAATTATATTTCTGGAAATATGTGGATAATTATAGACCCATCAAATAACCGCTGCGAGTGCAGTGCCGGCGGTTTGTCCCATATGCGAGAGTGTCAGACTCTTACTGACTAAAACTCATCCGTGCTCCTTCTAGTGGCCTTTGCGTTCCAAGGTCGCGGTAACTCTTTCGAACAAAATCCGCAACCCTGGCAGGCTCTGTCCCTAACGGGCCCCGCCTACTATGCTGACATCTCTTTGAGCCAAAACCCTATTTACCTTTACCCTAGACGATCTGAACAGCGCCTCTAACGCTTTAATAAACATGGCCATCCACCAATCCGTTTGTTCCCGTTCAGTTACACTGTTACCCATTGGGAGAAAATATCTGGACAAGTAACACTGACTCTAAGATGTGCAAATGACCACCGCGACCAATAGCTCCATCACTCATCTACGAACAGAGTCCGGTAAGCATGGTTTAGCCTTGAAGATCGACCCATGCGGCTGTTATTATTAAGCCAAGAGCTTCTTCAGAGATAACCAATCAAATGCGTGCCCGCACAAAGTGCCCTGAGTTTCGGTGGTCATAGCTCAAGCCCTCAATTTCTGTCAGCATACGTTGACACCCACTGGCTCACTGGGTTTTCACCAGGGATGTTATGGATATGAAGTTTCGGATCTGGATATACGGCTATAGAAATAATTGTACCGGTTTTGGATACGGTCTCGGATATGAAATTATTTCGGATTATCCCTTAGTTTCGGTTTCAGGTATTAGATTTTTTAGAAATCGTAAAAGTAAAACACAAAATCGGCCAGTGTCCCGGCTCGGCCGTGCAAAAAAACCTGTCGTAACTGTCTCATTTGGACTCTGCCCCTACCCGAAATTATCCGAAACTTTTAAATCGGGTTCGGTTACGGTTACGGATAGATTTTCTTTTCGGTTATCCGATAGTTTCGGCTACGGTTACGGAGCTCCATAAGATCTCAGGTTTTCATAGAAAGCTTTGACCATACCAACTCATACATTCCGTGTAATGTCGGACGTAAAAGAATAGCACCATCCCATCACTTCCCGTAGGTTTCGTAAGAGGCGACTAAGGGACTCGCCAGAGAATGGGCAGCAGCAATCTCTGTAGGTACATTGCTACAGCTACACTGCGATCGCCAGCCCGCCTGCCAAGCGTGAAAATTATGGCAAATCCCCCCATTTGGAGTAGGTCTATGTCCAACAATGGACGTCTTTCGGCTGATATGATGATGATGATGATATCAACTTTAGCAGTGGTAGCCTAGACGTCTCGGTACCCTGTGAGGTAGCCCTGTATACTTCCTTACCTTTTTAACAAAGCGAGGTCAAAAAGGTCTGCTAACTTTGTTCTACGTTAACATTCTTCGCATTTTGGTACTTCGAAGTCTGAAACCCTGATTGTTTGTTAAAGGGAATTTATAGTAATAGCCTTTAGTACGGAAAGTTTTAAGATTTTTAAAACCCTACTTGGGACTGGAGTGGTAACATCTTATTACTGTTTTTCTCGTCCTAATTGTTAGATATTTTATCAATAAAGTAGCTGTCACCCCCGGGTACGCCTGCATGGAATTTGTACTTCCCCTATTATTAATTTTATCCTATGGTATAAGTTACATTGCTGTGAAGTTGAATAAAAATCCGTTCTGTAGGTTTTGCGTGAAATACTAACAAACATCCATCCATCCTCACAAACATTAATAATGTTAGTAGGAAAGTATGAATAGTCTAGGAAGGATAGAATCAGTTGCAGGACGCTAGTCTTATTTATAGAGAGAATCATGCCTTCTCTTTAAAAGATAAACGTATATGCTTGCTAGGATAGTATTTTCAGACTAATATTTATGAAAGGCTAAAGAGGAGCTCGTGGCTAAATAATAACAGCCGCATAGGTTGATTTTCTAGGTTAAGCGACGCTTGCCGAGGTCGGTCTGTGGATGGGAGACCATCTTAACATACCGAGACTCCTCTGTGCCTCGGAAAGCACGTTAAGCCGTTGGTCCCGGCTGTCATTTGTAGATAGATATGTGACAGTCGTTGCAGATTGTCAGAAGCCAGAAAAAATCTGACACCAGTCTTGCCAAGAAATACCATGTTACCCAGTTACAACCGCTCAACGTAAAATACTGGTATTCAGCTGAATCCGGTTTGAGTGGGACCCGACCACATTATAGTTGGGAAGAGTCTAGGCAAATGATTTATAAACTGTTCATTTCATCACAATATTTAGCCCAATTTTTCATGTAAAAACACATGGCCACTCATAATAATCTACTTATTACATACCGACGTACGTACAAAGAATGTTAGTCTACATATAAATTAGAGGAATTTAGTCGCAAGTATGGCACATTTATCACGAGCCGGGACCAGAAGATATATCGTTCATGTATTAAAGGCTGTTGTAATAAAGTAGTGAGACTAGCAGGGTATAGAATTTATTAGTTTTGGAAATTATATGTTAGTTTTATATTGAAACTAGGTTTTGCCTTCGACTTTCCGTAAGAATTTCGGGAAACCCTCTCTCAGTGCTCCCTTATGCTCCCCAAGGAAACTACATGCCAAATGTCAGCTTTCTACGACCAGTAGTTGCGGCTGTGCGTTGTCTGTCAGTCACTCAGTTACGAAATAATCTTATATAATTGATTGCAAATTACTAACTTTTATCTGTTGCTTCGATCGCGTGAAAGTCCTCAGCAATGTTGTAGGGAACTTAGTTCCAGGGTTGCGGATTTTGTTCAAAAGAGTTACCGTGGCCCTGGATCGCAAACAGCACTAGGAGGAGCACGGATGGGTTTTAGTCAGCAAGAATCTGACACTCTCTCCCGCTCCACCTAGAGCGGCAGGAGTCATTTGATGATATCCCATCCATAAAAAAGGGAATCGTTCCAAATTTTATCCAAATCCGTGCAGCCGTTGTAGCGTTCAGCTCTTGTTGCTCAACCTCGACAACTCGCGGATCTCATTCGATCCTGACCATTTGGGTCGAGCTCTCACGATACAAACATTATTCATATCACTTCTTCTTCACATTAATAAGTATGTAAAACAAAATGTCCATCGCAGTTTTAAACTTTCAAAGACCGTTCTATGACAAAGTTGTAAACCCAAGGAATGTTGGCGACACACCACACAAGTGTTGTGTTCAAAGGCCTTTGCAAACTAAGAGAGAACAATGTTACCTCAGTACGCTATAACTGTCTCACATAAAGACGTCAAGATTACCTAATTCTAACCAAACTTACCTATTACATAAACATCGTCATGCAGTATTTCCGAATAATTGGAATTAATCAATTTATTTTTTTGATCAGAAGTTGCGGAGGTCAAATATGCAGTCGCTCTATGTAAAATTCTGGTATTCAGCTGAGTCCAGTTGGAATCGGCTTTGAATAGAACCGAATGTAGCTGCATATAATGCAATATTTTCTATGAAGTGCTATGTGTTTTCCACTACCTATTTACTGGGCAACCTGGTCGAAGTCTTCCAATGGAAACGAAGATGAATGGACATGATTATTATCATGTCCATTCTGCAAGAGTGAACAGGCATCATCTGGGCACGCTCGCTCCATCATAGACCTCATCTATCGCTTTCCATCAGGCAGGATCGAGGTCAAGAGCTAGCCCATTCTTCAATAAAAAAATAAATAAGGAAAGAGGACTAGTAGAATCGGATTGAACACCAGGGAGATGTAAAAACGCCCTCTTGCACCTCATCGCGACACCCATAGTATCATACCGATGGTAGAATGCTCTCTGATCCCATTGATTAATCCTGAGGGAGTAAAACTGGTCAGAAGTGTGAATAGAACGTCATTTCTTGTTAATTTCTGAATGGAGGAGCTTTGTAGACTTTTAAGACTTTTACCCCAAGTTTCTGGAAGAAATTATCGACGCGTCGTTTTTATGATTAATCTCGTTCCAGAAACTGGCTATTACGTCTTTTTCAACATTTTTTTTTTTATTTGGGGTTTGGGGTTTGCTCTTGACTCTAGTCTCGGTCACAGGTGATCGATACAAATGCAACGATGGAGTGAGCTTACTCATAAGAAGCCTGTTCACTCTAACTTTGAAGAGATTAGGGTTGAATGCGTTCGGAAACTTGCAGTGAGTGTAACTTGCAGTGCATCTAGAAGGTAGTAGGGGGCCGGTGGGATGAGGTCGTGGAGTTCTTGGGCACACTCACCGAAGTACAATCTGTAGAAGACCGATAAGTAACCTTGAATTAACATAAACATTAAAGAATTAATCTTGTAATTGTTCCACCTTTTTCACCTGTGTACACAAATAAACGTATTTGATTTGATTTGATTAAATTAACATGAAATTCCTTCACGGTTACATTCTATGAATATTGGTGTCCGTTCTACTATCTAGTCTTTGTCGCTAAGTTATGACATTAATATAACTAACAAGGTCACGCAGTCTTGAACGCAGTCTAATTGAATGATAGTCTTATGCATATACTAGCTGTCCCCCGCGGCTTTGCTCCCGTCAACTGGCTACCTATCTACCTACCCTACACCTACCCTACACCTACCCTATACCTACCCTACACCTACCCTACACCTACATGCATGCAAATAATTCTGTTTTATTGAGGTATTTCTTTCCGACTTGCTAGACTAAAGTTGTGATAGCTCGGTTAATATACATGTTATAATGCTCAGGAATAATGTAGCATTCTACCAGTGAAAAAATTTTTAGAATTGGATCATTAGTTCCAGAGATTACCCCCTACATACAAACTTACAAATTTTACCTCTTTATAATATTAGTATAGATATGCAGTTACGTGTCTTGATACAACGCAAGAGCGAGTTTGTGGTTATATGCTCCCGAGCTATATTTTGCTATAAAGGTAGACTAAACGCAAGGCGCACGCTATGAATTCTAAGGCTCCTTGGACAAAATCTCATAAATTGATAGTAATGGAAAGAAATGCCAATAGCAGGCTGCGACAGATTCTCATAACGTGGAATTTTATTTATTTTATTTATTGAACATAGGCACACCAACGACTCATTTAAAAATCAATATTTTGTAACAACATTTAAGAGAGGATCTTTATTTAATTAATTTAAGAATGGTTAATCATCAAATTACTTCTTCCGCTCTGGGTGGAGCGGAAGGTAGTGTCAAACCCATCCGTGTTCCTCCTCATGCCCTTTGCGTTCCAGGGCTGCGGTAACTCTTTCGAACAAATTCCCCCACCCTGGCAGGCTCTGCCCCTAACGGGCCCGTCTTCTTTGCTGACATCTCTTTGAGTTGCGCATGGAACACAACGCGCCGTCGACCCAATCCTGGTTATGATCGGACAGTGGGCAACCCAACGCTCGCCATTCGCAGGCCCGCGCCTACATTGGTCGGGAATCGCTCTGCAACTCCCGACGCCCGGAGTGTCTTCTTCCCTGTTGCGGTGGCTGGGACGTGAGGTTTGTCTCTCCCTCACGCTTTCCGCCTCCTCCTTCGCCAGCATTACCGCTTTGCAGAAGGAGGTGACAGCTTCCCATGCCTCCTCGCTCCGGACCAAGGATTGAAACAGGTTCGGAAGCGAGACGCCGCCGATCGCCTCGAAACTACGGAACCCAACACTGCGCGTGGCCCGACACGCACTTGGCCGGTTTTTTTTCCTATTACATGTTTTTTTTTTTTAAACACTTCTTCACCTATGCGGCCTATGTCTAAAGCAATAAAAGATATAGTGATTTTTCACTTTCTATAGAAAACTTAAAATCGCTCTCTCTTTCCCTCTGAAATCTTTTTCAAAAATGTTTTCTGTTATCTATTTAGACCTAGATATCTAGCGTACGCCTACCAAGTTTTATCAAAATTGGTTCATTCATTTTGAAGAATAGGGATTTGAAAGTTTGTATGAAGAGCCGGACCGCGTAAACGCTCTTAAAACAGCTCCAAAAACTAAAGCGCCAAGCTCTTACCGAAATCAAATTGTATGTATTGAACAACACACTGGGGCTAAGCCTGGAATTGAAATACGCAGAACAAAAAGTTTTAATACCAAATGTTGGGATTGCACGTTTTCACTAACTATTTGTAAGTTCAGGTCTATCTCTAGGGATAGACCTCTGGATACTTACAGAGGTCCTTTGATCTTGACCCTTGAAGTTCGATTGGTTATTGTATCTTTTTTGGCCGTGACATAGTACATAGTACTACAGTATTACAGCACTATATTGTACAGTACAACTTGAAACCCGACTAACTAACTACATCATTTGCCTAGCCTTTTTCCAACTATATTGAAGTCGGCTCCAGTAAAACTAAATTTCTAACTACAAGATCTGCCTATTTTTTTCCCAACTGGGTTAGGTTCGGCTTACAGGTTAACAGGATGTAGCTGTAAACTCGTATTTTACATGGAGCGTCTGCCTATCTAACCTACACTACCACATCATCTGCCTAACCTTTTACTAACCATATCGGGGTCGGCTTTCGGTCAAACCGGATTCAGCTGAATACCAGTATTTTACGTAAAGCGGCTGTCTACCAGACCTCCACAACCCAATAACTGGGAAACATGGTTCTGGCTTCTGACAATCCATAACGACTGCCAATGATCTTCAAATGCCAACCGGGACTAATGGCTTAACGTGCTTTTCGAAGCACGGAGGAAATTCGGTATGTTAAGATGGTCACCCATCCACAGACCGACCTCGGCAAGCGTTGCTTAACCTTGAAGATCCACCCGCTGCGGCTGATATTATTTAGCCACGAGCTCCTAACCTACACAACCTTAAGCTAGAAAACACGATACTTCTTGGCAAGATTGTCAGACTTTTCTTCTGACCACCTATCTTCAGACCGACCTCGACAAGCATTACAACCTCTTACGCATGTTATTATTTAATCACGAAATCATCCCGTACTTGACTAAACATTATAAGCGTGTAACCTAAGCCTATTCTTTCAAAAACACGGTCATAATATCGTTCACCCCTTTTCCAAGTACAACCAAATCTTTAAAAGAACAAGGCACGTACTTTGTTTTTGTTTTTTCCTAAAAACCTGAACACGCCAAGTTACTTTTAGTACTAAACAAAAACTAAGGGCAATGTATGTCTTAAGTTCTCGGAATATTTTTCCAACTTAGTCCAAAGGGATCCTTAGGGTGGTTGTTGAATGGGACTATTACTTCTACAGACACTTGCTCCTCAAATAAACATTTGTATAATGATGAAACTATTACAGTCGCTGCAGTTCTATAAGCATTGTTAAATAATAATAATAATAATTTTATTCCAAAATAATTTGTTAACAAAGGTTACAGGTACAATTAATCTGACACAACAAAAGTGCAAAAGGTATTATCTCCTGGTTCCCAAACTAGGTTTATAACCTGTGACTTGGGGACCAGTGATTCCATACAAGAACATAAGATTTGTTTACTCTAGTAACATGGCTAATATAACTTTAAAATTATTATATAAGTAAATTATAAAAAGAAGAAAAATTAACACAAAAAATTGTAGGTGTTGGAGTGGGAGTGAGTGTGTCGTGGTATGTGTGAGTAATTTGTGAGGGTGGGGAGTGTGTATGAGTGTATGGGTGTGATATAATGGAGCGAGATCTGTATTAGGAATGTGGGAGGAGCAGGTCTTCGGTTTCACCATACGATTTGTCAATCAGCCATTCCTTCACTGTATTTTTGCATTGGTGATAACTGTGGATATGGAGAAACTTATTAATTTTATTTTATAAAATATAGCTGAGGTAGGTGAATTGGTGTCGTGAAATGAAAAAACGATATCATCATCATCATCATCATCTCAGTCGAAAGACGTCCACCACTGGACATGGGCCTCCCCAAGTGTCGCCACAACAACCGGTCCTGTGCGTCTCGCATCCATCGGCTACCAGCGACCCTCACCATGTCATCGGTCCATCTTGTGGGCCTTCCAAAAAACGACACGTTACATTTGAAACATCTATCACTTTTATTCACCTGCTAAATCTATCTTCATCATTCTCCTAAATAATAATGGACATGCCTATTGGTCATCATAATACTGGTAGTAAGTAATCTTCTTAGTTACCGTAACTTTAGTCTTCTCTTATAGATATCATTATATCATCCTCAAAAATTCTCTCACGTTTTGTCCTCTGTCCCCTACAATATGGGCATATCATAACATCCCGTTTTCCACACTTCTTATTATACAAAATGACGATCCGATTCCCACAGAAATCGAACAAGGTAACGGCGAATCAGGTGCGGGTCGTCAGTTAAAAATCCGGCTATTACAATTGCTCCCAGTCTGATGACACCCTAACATAAACTTTTCGGTAGTTCACGTAGAAAAACGTAGGTCTTTTGACTCCCTAATTGAGTCGCTGGATCTCAAGACGTAGGAGTCGTTACGAAATAAAAATGTGCTGAGCAAAATGGTGACGAGAAACGTGATTGTAAAAACAAATATAGGTACGAAAGTTGATTTAAAACGTTTTCAAGGGCCCTTGAAATATCTAGTTTTATTTCAAGGGTTGTCTTTGTTAGCGCTGATAAATAAAATAAAAATCTTTCTTAAATAACGTGTAACAGAATAAACGCAATACATCTTAAGGGATCACTATACTCATCACCATGAAGATTTTTACTATGGTACCAATCCCAAAATTGCGAATAATAATCAGCTGTGCACGACGCCCTGAGGTAACCTCGGTAGTAGGCGCAAGTAGCGACGTGGGCAATCTAATAATAATTTCTCATAAACAAATCAGATCATAGGAGTCTTATAAGAATATGTGTGTAATTGATGTAAATTGTTATTATTTTATGTAAAACACTAATTTAGAGTTACAAAATGGTTAATTATTGTATAAGATAAAGTTTTAAGTTGTTAAAAGCATTAATTATAGTCATATGTTAGTTATAGCAACTAAAATAGCAATAATTGTGTATTAAATACTTGATACTCACTCAAATTATGTAAATAAACTTACTAAACTTATGTAAGAATGTAAAATGAGAAAATAAAGGTATATACCACTGTGTGTTTCAATAATCCTGCCTCTACAACGTCCACAACAAGAATAAACAAGTTTGGGGCGCCACATGTCGTTTTTATAGTAGTGAAGCGGGGGACGGGGGAATATAAATATGCCCGTAACTTTGACCTCGCGCCTCTCATTCGCCCCGATAAGAGTGTCGCCTTCGACAACTCTGACAAGGCAGAATGCCTGGCCGACAGTCTAGAGTCCCAATGCTCTCCCAGCTCACAACTAGTAGACCAAGCCCACCTAGATATGGTGGACGCTGAAGTCGAACGTAGAGCTTCCCTACCACCAATCGAAGATCCTGATGATCCTCTACCCCCCGTCACTCCTGACGAGGTACAGGACATTATCAAAAGGCTTCAGCCTAGGAAAGCCCCTGGCTCCGACGGCCTCACCAACAGAGTTTTCAAGCTCTTCCCAGCCCAGCTCATAATGCTAATGACTGCCATCTTCAATGGCGCATTAAGCAATAACATATTCCCCCAGGCATGGAAACAGGCCACCGTAATCGGTATTCCCAAGCCAGGCAAGCCCAAGTCTGACCCCGCCAGTTACCGTCCCATCAGTTTACTCAACGTTCTCGGCAAAATCTATGAGAGGCTTATTTATAAGCGGCTCAAGGATTACGCCGAGGCAAAGAGTCTCATCCCCGACGAGCAGTTTGGTTTTCGAACCGAACACTCGTGCATCCAGCAAGTCCACCGCATCGTAGAGCACATAAGCGCTGGTTTCCAGCGTGGCAAGATGACGGGCGCCTTGTTCTTCGACATAGCGAAAGCATTCGACAAAGTCTGGCACAATGGCTTAATTTATAAGCTTTACCAACTCGGCGTGCCAGACCGTCTCGTTCTCATCTTGAGAGACTTTTTGTCGAACCGCACCTTTCGCTACCGCATCGAGGGTGCACTCTCGTCCCCTCACCCCATCCGAGCAGGAGTCCCCCAGGGCTCACCGCTATCTCCCCTCATTTTCACGCTGTTCACCAGCGACATTCCGAAAAGTAAACTGGCCCAGTTGGCACTATTCGCTGACGACACGGCCATTTACTATACAGGTTGCGACCCGGCTCCTATCGCTCGCACGCTCCAAACTACTGTAAACATCTTGGGCAGATGGTTCAGGAAATGGGGAATCGAGGTTAACCCCGATAAGAGCCAGGCCATTCTATTTTCCAAACAGTGGAAAAATCCCCCACTCCCCCGTCCGATCACCATGTATGGCAAGCCGATCCCCTGGGAGAAGCAAGCTAAGTACCTGGGAGTCACCCTGGATAACCACCTCACCTTCGCTGAGCACACAAGGCTGGCCCGCTCGCGCGCCGCCTTCGCTCTGGGGAGGTTACACTTTATCACGGTCGCCAGAAGCAAATTGTCACTCAAGTGCAAATTGCGACTGTTTACCGCGGTCATTCGCCCCATGATGACATACGCTTGCGCTGTCTTCGCACACGCAAAGCCTCGTCACCTTCACAGGATGCAGACACTCCAGAACCGATTCCTCCGTAGAATCACGGGAGCCCCATACTATGTCCGTAATGAGACTTTACATCTGGATCTCAGAGTGCCCACCATACAGCAGTTCATGAAACGCATTACCAAGCGTTTCATCGACACTGCTGTCAAACACCGCAACCCCCTCATCGTATCGGCCGCCCGATACCAACCCTCCCTCATATCTAAAATTCGCCGTCCGAGGCACACCTTAATCACCCCCGACGACCCCACCACCCTCCTCCAAGAGAGTAGTAGTAGTACAAGCACAATTCGCAAACCGCGACCACCGTCCTTCCGCCCTCGCCGCCGAGGCCCGTCGCGACCGTCCCGTCAATGTCCGCCCCGTCCCTTGCTCGTGCCAGCCCGCGCCGCTGAGCCTGTAGTTTTAACAACACTCGCCCCCTAATAATAAAAATCTTTATTAGATCCAGCCCGTCCCTAGCTGTCCTCCCCCAGCGACGCCCTAAGCCGAGGTCCGTACCCCACAGGGGGTGCCCTTAGCGTAGTCGCTTAGTTTTTAAGTTTAATAAGCCCTGGCTGGAGGCTTTAATAATAATATTATTAAGGCCGCCACAGGCAAGTCCGGTTAAGCAGCCGACAACCTCCTAGGTTGACCTGCGAGAGGCCACTCATAAAAAAAAAAATTGACCTCGCGCCATAGCGTGATGGGACGTCGTAGAGGTAAGGTCAATAGGTCATAAGATAGGTTTTAAGGTTCTCTATTACAAAAATAGAGACGCGCCAGCTCAGGGTGCCTGTAAATAAAAGTATAGTAAATAAATGCTATCGGGGGTGAGGAAAAGGGATCGCTGGCCAGCAAAATGGATCGCTGGCCAGCAAAATGGATCGCTGGCCAGCTCAAAACGGTTTTGTATAAAAGGAGCTGCGTGTTTTAGCAGCGCCGTAGTTCGATTCAACAAGCTCAGTGAGAGAAACCTCTGTCCGTCAAGTCAGCCAGCTTCCCATTAAGTCCTCGCCGCCCGCGCCGTTTGCCTCTGAACAATTATCTTTGTGTTTCATTTCAACGGAGTTCAGGCGATCCCGAACAATCAGCTGTTCAGTATACTTTGACGAGTTATACGCAAATAAATGTATGTGGGAGTCGTTTTGTTTTTTGTGATTTTTGTGTTTGTCCCAGGTGGTTGGTGGTAGAACTGACTTAGTAATAGCAGCTGAACGAGTTCATCTTCAAGGTTTAGCTACGCTGGCCCAGGTCGGTCTATCGATGGGCTACCATTAATTACATGCCGAGACTCCTTTGTGCCTCGGAACTTGCAACAAAGCAATGCAGACAAATATCGACGTGATAGTTTTTTTTTTATTCAAAGTTCAAAGTCGGTACAGACAAAAGTTATATCGTGTGGACACACTAATAGAGTTGCGAAAAGGCTAGATATTTTATTATGTCGGCCAATAATAATGCGACAATTTCACTTTTTAATGAAATGAAAAATCCAGTAAAAAAGAAACAAAAGCCAAACCGTACCGTCAAGCGTACCAAAACTCACCATTATAGATGATAAAGTATCGTCAATAATAAATCGTCATAATTTTTAACGACAAGGTGTGTCCACAATAACGATAACAGTGTACCAATACTGTCAAATAATAGAGTATAAAATTTTATGCAAAACATAACTCGTCACGAAATTGAAGTAGGTACACGAAATGGATGCATGGTGTGGCACGCGCAAAAGTTTTTTAGTAAATTTGATTTGTTTTGACAAAGAGCTATCGTGTTATTGAAGTCAGATAGATAGTCTTTTCATAGTGTCATAGTGGAATCCGACGGACTTAACGATATTTATTTTTTAAATGAGTTAAAATTAAAATCAGCTGAATCGGTTTAAGATATCTGCTTCAAAATTGAGTTGTAAGAATCCACCCGAACAAACATAGTTATATACATCTATTGCAAGTTAAATAAAATCTTGTAATAACTCTTTAACACGTCAATATTTTTGTCAAAACCTAGATGAGGACACTAGTCTTCCTAGCTAGTACTTTGCACCAAAACAAACTCAGATTTCAAAATCTTTTCTAAGGTCCATACAATTAATATCATGGTCAAATCATATGAGGACATGTAGCTTAATTTCTGAGTGCCCTAGTCGAACGGCTGAACTCATTGACGGGCGCGGTTAAATGCATGATATCTCATCCAAAATCATTTCAAAGAAGAAATAAACGCTGTGATGAGTTATATGAAGCTAGTGCTAGTGTGCTTTACAATATTAACCGGTAAGGTTAAGCAGTAAATGGCTTTCTGGTGATTATAGTTTCTTTTTTTTTGTTTTTATTAGCTCTAAGTCCTCCATTTACTAATTTAAATAAAACAAACAAAACAAAATAAAATAAACCTCATCTGCTTTTCCCAACTAAATTGGAGTCGGCTCCCAGTCAAACCGGATTCAGCTGAATACCAGTATTTTACGTGGAGCGGCTGCCTACCAGACCTCCACAACCCATTAACTGGGTAACACGGTACTTCTTGGCAAGACTGGTGTCAGATTTTCTGGCTTCTGACAATCGGTAACGACTGCCAAAGATCTCCAAACAGCCGGGACCAACGGCTTAACGTGCTTTCCGAGGCACGGAGGAGTTTCGGTATGTTAAGATGGTCACCCATCCACAGACCAACCTCGACAAGCGTTGCTTAACCTTTGTAGATCGGTCCGTGCGGCTGTTATAATTTTGCCACGAGCTCCTCTTAAATCAAAATAAAATAACCCAATTAAATAAAATTAAATAAATGATTGAGAGTAAAAATGGTTTTATACTCTTGAACAACAACCTACATCAATATTATTTCTATTACTATTACTGAGAGAATGATAGTTGTAGAGTCTATGATCGTTGTCTCGAGTTTTTTTTTGTTTGTTAAGTAACTTTGCCCCACACTAGGAATTTCTCCTGTGTCGTGGGTGCCTATGAACCTTTTCTTCTGCTAGGTACAATATTTCATTATGAAATCTGTGGCCTAAGTGCGAGTTTTTTAACGTACTCGATCGTTAGCGTAAACGTCAATTTGTATTGAAACTGAATAAGCGCCGTCTGGTGACACTCACGGACAAGCTGTTTTTTTCTATACAATTTGACATACGCGAACGTTTACGTTAACGCGATCGAGTACGTTAAAAAACTCACACTAAGCCCTCTGTTTCCAAAACAAAAACATATCAAAAGTAGTTTTTCATGTACCTATATACATATACATTGAAAACTTGCCATTCCATATTAAAAACTTTTAAACCAACAAAAATATCATCTTATTTTATTTGACGTCGTAAATTCCGATATTTTTCACTTGTTATTTATGTCGATATTTTTATTTCATTACGTGTTGATGTTCACGTACCGTATAATATTAAAGTTTTATTTCGTGTGTTTTCTGTGCAATGACACTTCGACATTCATTTATCATTTTCTGATTTACGTGTGCCTATAAATATTTACGTTGAGTCGGTTATTGTTTGTATTGAAAATATGGACAAAAGTTGTTGAAAACTTACAGTTTGATGCGTAATAAAGAAGAAAAACCGGCCAAGTGCGAGTCGGACTCGCGCACGATGGGTCCCGTACCATTATCTATAAAAAAAAAACGGCACAAAAAAACACGTTTGTTGTATGGGAGCCCCACTTAAATATTTATTTTATTCTGTTATTAGTATTTGGTGTTATTAGCGGCAACAGAAATACATCATCTGTGAAAATTTCAACGGTCTAGTTATCACGGTTCATGAGATACAGCCTGGTGACAGACGGACGGACGGAAAACGAAGTCTTAGTAATAGGGTCCCGTTTTACCCTTTGGGTACGGAACCCTAATAAGAAAAAGAAGGCTGAAACGATGATAGTTTATATTGGATTAAAATATTTTTAGTTTATTTGCTTTAACTTTTATAAATGACTGTACATCTATCGGACTCTTAATAGCTTTTTCATTCGGCTTCACTCGCGTTACTATAGATTTTTTTAAATTGGTTATGGGTTTGCTCTTGAGTCTAGTTCAGGCCAGAGATGACAGAGACAAATTCGACGATGGAGTGAGCTTACCCAGAAGAAACCTGTTCACTCTAACTTTGAAGGGGTTGAATGCGTTCAGGAACACAGACGCAGGCAGAGAGTTCCACTCCTTTGCTGTGCGAATTATAAAAGACATAACGACAATTGGCGATTTTCGCAAAAAAAATGGCCCCCGTCTTCAGAATCTATGTCAGCCCAAAAAATCATTAAAACCGGTTCAGCGAAGGTGTGAAAGCGTAATGAACAAAAAAACTCACTTTCGCATTCATTACCTATGTACTAAATAAAGCTGAAGGGTTTGTTTGTTTCTTTGAAGGTTCTAATCCCTGGAACTACCCGTCGGATTTGGAAAATTATTTATGCATGTATGAAGTCGCGGGCAAAAGCTAGTTTTAGTTATAATTCGAATAATCTTAGAGATAGAACACATCAAACAATTTTATTTTGTTTAACATTTCTACCCAGTTAAAAGAAATACTACATCACTCTTTGTATTTAAAAACTAAAGTTTCTCTTGACATTTGCTCCTGTGTATGACAGAACATTTTTTTGACGAAAATAGGGCTTTTTACACTTTTTACTTTCTATTTTAGCTTTGAAGTATTTTGGACGTAATTAAATGTTAACAATACAGCGTAACTAATAGTATTTTAAACATAAAACTTTTTAACCATTACTTAGTTAAAACACCGTTTAAAGAGATTCTAAATTAAAATTTTCCTTAAAAAAAACATTGAATGTACTCGTAGAATCTGCTTATCAGTATTTTAGCTAAGTAATGAATAAACAGTTTTAATTAATACCGCTGTAAGTCTTTTAGAAAATAAAGTATGTTGGAGATAATAAACTACGTCAACGCCTAAAAAAATACCAAAAGGGATTAAAAAGTGACATCATACAAAAAATCATCAAAATACGATCGTAATAAACGACAAAAATATAATATTAGATCGGATGTTCCTGCCATCTTCTGCAGGAATGGGTTGCAAACTACCACTTTTAGTTATTTTGCTAACCATTTCTGCAGTCGTACCATCGCGGACATTTGCGGTGAACCACTTTTGAACCTTTTACCATAGTTATAAGGTCGAAAAGTGGTTCACCGCAAATGTCCACGATAGTACCTTCCGTATTTAGTTAATACGCAAACGTAGGTAACTTCATTTCTTGGAAAATACGCTTACATGTGCTTAACCTGTATGTTCAATTCATGAAAGCGTTTAATTACCAGTTAGAACTTGGTAAAGGCAAACTAATCAATTAATTATAAACTATTGATTAGTCGTTACTCATTAGTTCTTAGTATAAAGTCGTGTTTGAGATGTGTAGTCAACTTAAAATAGAGTTTTCAATTCGATTCTCTTTTGAATTTCATTGTCTTCTATGGTTAGGGTTTGGGTTCCGTACCCAAAGGGTAAATACCGGCTATTGCTAAGACTCCGCTGTCCATCTGTCCGTCTGTTTGTCTGTCCGACTGTCACCAGGCTGTATCTCATGAACCGTGATAGTTAGGCAGTAAAAATTTTCACAGATGATGTATTTCTGTTACCGCTATAACAACAAATACTAAAAAACAGAATAAAATAAATATTTAAGGGGGCTCCGATACAACAAACGTGATTTTTTTGCTCGATATTGATAACGGCAATAGGTAGACACTTGAAATATTCACAGAATATTTAGTAATTTATCTACTCACTTTAAAAACAAATAATTAAATTAAAAAAAAATAAGGGAGATCCCATACAACAAACGTGACTTTTTGGCCGTTTTTTTATAGATAATGGTACGGAACACTTCGCGTGAGTCCGACTCGCACTTGGCCGGTTTTTATAATATGTATTAAATATCTTTTATAGCAGGCAATAAAAGAGTTTTAAAACGCGTGAATCGGACGACACACCGGTGTGTCGCCGGCGCTCAATATAATTCAATACGACACACCGGGCGGTGTGTCGGCGGAGCTTGACCGGTTAATAACCCTGCAAACTAAATCGGTGACAGCTTGCTGCTTCATCCAAAATTACTATTCTGCCATCAAGAAAGTATAAGTACTTACCTTTTTTTTTATAGTCCTCCTAGTGCCTTTCTTTCCAGGGCCGCGGTAACTCTTTAGAACATATTCCGCAACCCGGGCAGGCTCAGAACTATTATTTTGCAATTTGGTGATAATTTATAAAACTTTACATTATTTACTACGCCAACTTCTGCTGGCTCTTTAACACGTAGTGGTCACATGCAGTCCTGCATCCAAAGTATTTAAATGACAAAGATTGGCCAAAGGTATGGGAAATCATCAAATGACCCCTTCCGCTCTCAGTGGAGCAAGGAGTGTCAGACTCTTACTGAATAAAACCCATCCGTGCTCCTCCTAGTGCCCTTTGCTTTCATGGCTGCGGTAACTCTTTCGAACAAAATCCGCGACCCTGGCAGGCTCTGGCAAATATTATATATTATGCTGAGAGCCTCTATAAATAGAACATTTTATCAGCACTAACTACTGTCAAAAAGTCATTAAGACTGACATGCACGCATGGCACCCCACCGAAGTGGCACATGGTCATAATCAATCCCAAACATTTTAGCATTTCGACAAGCATACTGCTTGGTGCCATCCGCACTTGGTCGATTTTCCGACTAGTCGTACTCAGCACTTCTCCACCATAATTATTATGCGCACAGCCAAAGTGTGGAACTCTCTGCAAGCGACTGTGTTCCCTTCCTCACGTGACCCGTCTGCCTTCAAAGCAACAGTGAACAGGCTTCTGGGCACGCTCGCTTCATCATAGACCTCATCTATCGCTTTTTATTAGGCGTGATCGAGAGGTCAAGAGCAAGCCTCAATAAAAAATTTAAAAAACGCTATGGGTGTTTGGATGTGCAGCGGAATCATGGCGAGATCAATGTCAATTTGCCGATTGCCCAAAAATAGCAGTCTGGTATTAATTGGTAAATTGACGTATACACAAAGATTGGAAAAATCGAAAATGAAAGTAGGAGTGCCTTAAATAAAGTAACCCCAGCCCAACAAACTGCATTTACACATGAGTAGGTAAACAAAATGGTAATTTTCTTCATCCTGTTAACTGTCACGTTCAATATTTCCATGCAAAGCGTTCGATTCTTGAATCGCTCGTTAATATTATCACTCGCTATATATAATGAGTGACTTTTTTAGGCTACGTCTTATAGGTATTTCATGGGAGAATACTTTTCTGGAAAAATCGGGAAATCACATTTTTTGAAAATATTATAACGACTAAGATGAGATAATAATTGTTCATGTTCGAATTGAAATTCGTTGAATATTTTGTTAAATAAATTAATCGATGATGTTTCTGGCGTTCTTATGATTATGGTTTGTTTTATATGACAGAGCTTTTTTTTATGGATGGAAAATCATCAAATGACTCCTTCCGCTCTGGGCGCAGCGGGAGGGAATGTCAGACTGTTACTGACTAAAACCCATCCGTGTTTCCCCTAATGCCCTTTGCGTTCCAAGGCCGCGGTGACTCTTTCAAACAAATTCCGCAACCCTGGCAGGCTCTGGCCCTAATGGCCCCGCCAACTGAGCTGACATCTCTTTGAGGCATATGACAGATCTGGACTAGGAATCTACCAAAAATCGAAAAATATCCGCTAGATAAACACAACGATACTTATTTGGAGGGATGTTATTAGATATTTCGCTTACTTCTAGACAAGAGACAATCTATCATCGACAACTTACGATTGTCAAAAGTATAATTATCCGCTTCTTCTTATGTCAAAACCCCATATTTTGACCCAGTACATAACGATAGGTTCATCGTTTGCCTCATATAAGTCCTCGAGGGTCCACAATTATTCGGCTTGACAAACCATCTTGGACTTCACTGATAAAATATCAGTTTCCGGGTGTCAAAACTTCATAAATAATCGACCCCCACGTTAACATTTACTTACCCGAACATTTCGTGTGATGTTTGCTATTAGAACCTATATCCACATACCTACTGGTATACTGTGCGGTATTGTCTTACATAGGAGCTTTTATTTATACGTAAATGCTTCTTTGACGTTATGTAAACCTTTTTTGTGTGGTGTGTTTTAATAGTAGGCAAGGCGTTTTAGAAGGTGTTTGATGTTTTTGTTAGAATTAAAATGGTGTAAACTTATATAATTATGTAGTATAATGTTCTTTTAGTTGTTCTGATAATTAATGAACATAACTGAAATTCACGCTTATATTCTACTTTTTCTAACTTTTTACACTTTCTTGTTCCCGCGGCTTCGCCCGCGTGAAAATCGAAAGTCATCCCAAGGGCAACATATTTTCAGTATAAAAATATCCCATGTCCAACTTTCGTATTTATAACATTAGTTAAAACATATTCACATTATTTCTAACATACGATATTCATTCAAAACACCTTGTATACGACACTAAATAGATAGAGGTTATAAAGCGTCCGTATTCCGAAACATTTTTGTGTGCAACCGAAATTGGTGCCAAGTCGTAGTTTACCGACTACGTTCGACATGGTACCCGGCCGTCCGTATTCTGGTTAACGTGGAAAAGCCATGTTGGCTACATAGTGTAGTATAGCTATCGGTTACCGAGAAGATAGGAGTATCGGAGTTTCGACAACGTGTTACAGAATGGGGTCTGAAAGGCTTCGTGTCAATTAGTGAATTGAATTTATAAATTCTCAATCTAAATAACTTCAGTGTTAATTCCAGGTCGCAGAAGAGCTTTTGGACTCATCATCATACATAGTCTACTTGTTTATATTTCTGTTTTTTTTTATTGAAATATTATCGTAACGAAGGAATGGCGAAAGATGGAGGAGGCCTTCGCTCTTAAATGGGCACCCAAACAATTAACTAATTGAATTGAACTAATAATAATTTTTATCCAATCCATTTAAAAATCAATTTTGTATGTCTAATTATTGTGGGCCTTATCGGAAGGCTTAAAGTCACCAAAGGGCAATGGAGAGGGCAATGCTCGGAGTTTCCTTGCGTGATCGAATCAGGAATGATGATATCCGCAAGAGAACCAAGGTTACCGACATAGCCCGAAGGATCGCCAAATTGAAGTGGCAGTGGTAATTATTTACTTAAATCAACTAGTTTGTTATAGGAAACAAATTAATGTTTTATGATATTGTGCAATGAATTTTTTATGTATGTTTTTATTTTGGGAAATAAAAGACATATAATAATAATTATCGTAACTGTCATGCATCATGCATGTCAGCTTACTTCCTATTCCTAGCTACTTAAAGTTTTAATGTTTATGGTAATCTGAATAGCGCCGTTGGCTACATTATCAGTCAAAATTATATGTATGTATCTGTTTTTTTTTTCAAGAAAGTAAAAAAAAGCGTTATTGGATTTCTCTCTAATTTTGTAACTCTGCTGATGGCAATCCGCCTGCAATAATGTGAGTTTATAAGTATAAAAAAGTTTCAAGAGCTAGAGCTGCATTTTAACTTTTTTACATGGAAACCGAAGCCAAGTACCAAGAAATAAATCAACTTGTCATTTATCAGCAAACCTTAGCCATCTGCATGAATAGTCCATTCTCCCCATTCTCTACACACGCCAAAATCTATTCAATATGAATATTTCAGTACGACGTAAATGTATACAAAAAGTTTTCTCCACATAGATACACGTCGTCCCAAAGTGTGACGTCATTATATTGAAATATATGAGGTTGTTCAACCGCAAAAAGGACATGCTGTGAGGTTTAGAGTCTAATATAATTCGCCCTTACCATAGAACACGAGTTGCGGAATTTGTTCGAAAGAGTCACCGCAGCCCTGGAACGCAAATGGCATTAGGAGGAACACGGATGGGTTTTCATCAGTAAGATGATTTCCCATACCTTTGGTTTTTTTTTTTTCGGTATGACCACTAGCAAGTTAACACGCAAGGGCTATCAACTGCTTAACCGGACTATCCTGTGGTGGCCTCAAATGAATTTAAGGCCCCCAGCCAAGGCAACAAAGCTAGCTACAAGCTAAAACTACTGACCGCTCGCTAAGAGCATTCCCTGTGGAATACGACCTCGGCTTAGCGGCGTCAGTTTGGGACAGCAAGGGACAACAGGCTGGGTCGTTTCATTATTTAGGGGTTATTAAAGCTAAAGGCTCAGCGGCGCGGGCTGGCTCGTTAGGCAAAAGTCGGGGAGGGTTTTGAATGGGGCGTCGCGACGGACTTCGGCGGCGAGGTCGGTATACGGAACGCGGTCTGTGTTTGTTTTTTCTAAGGGTGCTGGTTTCCCTACAGCTTTCCTGAATCTTTGTGATCTAATTCCATACCTTTGGCCAATTTTTGCCATTTAAATACTTTGGATGCAGGACTGCATGTGACGAGCAGAAGTTGGCGTAGTTTGTAAAATAATGATGAGAACAATGACCCCTTTTTTTTTTTTTTTGAGTAGCAGCAGCCGCAGTGGAACCGGCAATGGCGGCAGAAGAAGCGGCGGCAGTGGCGGCGGTCGCGGCAGAGACGGCGGTGGCGGAGGGCTTCCTCCTGCTTCCGGCTTTGGCGGGTGGGGCGCAGGCCCTACCCCCAGCCCAGTGGTCGGCCGGCTTGCCAGCTGCCGCACAGACTACGCAGTGCGGCGCGGCGTCGCAGGAGCCGGCCCTGTGACCGGGCTGACCGCAGCGGAAACATAGACCGCTGCGGTCCACCTCCGAGGTGCATTGAGCTCCCACATGGTGGCCCACTTGGCACAATGACCCCTTAAGAGATATTGTGTTTATTCTGTTACACGTTGTTTATCTGACTATACTATACTATCTGACCTCCAAAACTCTGTAACTTGATAGTCTATACACTTTGGTAAGACTGGTGTCAGATTTGCTGGCTACTGTCTACCTGTTACAACTGTTACAAGATGTGAGACAGATCTTCCGGGAACAACTGGAAATGACAGCCGGAACCAACCACTAAACGGGAAGCGTTAAGAGACCCACTGATCAGAATGTTCGTGGTCATGCATTTGCACTGAATACAATGCCGTAGTTAATAGGTAGGTTTACAGAAGAAATGTAATCATTCCGTCAGATAAATGTCCGAAAATTATTGGACACGGTTTTTTAATCATATAAACAAAAAAGACTGCGTTGAAATTTCGCGTGACGTCACGCGATAGTACACTTTTTTAACCGACTTCCCAAAAAGGAGGAGGTTCTCAATTCGACTGTATTTTTTTTTTTTTTGTTTTGTTTTTTTTTGTGTTTGTTACCTCATATCTCCGTCATTTATGAACCAATTTGAAAAATTCTTGTTTTATGTGAAAGGATATATACTTCTCGATTGGTCCCATTTAAATTTTATCACAATCGGTTCAGCAGTTTGGTTTTTAAATCCAAATAGCTGGAAAAAATATGTGGAAAAATCATACGAAATTGCATATTTTTGCTTTCCTGTGACTTTTCATCAGTGGTGTTTTTAGGTGGGTACCACTAAAAAGTGAAAAATAAAAAAAAAATTCACAAAAAAAAACCGACTTCCAAAAAAAACCACTACAAAGTACAAAATAACTTTAATTTCGGAAATCGGTGTCAAATAACGAAGAAGCAACCAAAAACACCGACTTCCGAAATTAAAGTTATTTTGTACTTTGTAGTGGTTTTTTTTGGAAGTCGGTTTTTTTTTGTGAATTTTTTTTTTATTTTTCACTTTTTAGTGGTACCCACCTAAAAACACCACTGATGAAAAGTCACAGGAAAGCAAAAATATGCAATTTCGTATGATTTTTCCACATATTTTTTCCAGCTATTTGGATTTAAAAACCAAACTGCTGAACCGATTGTGATAAAATTTAAATGGGACCAATCGAGAAGTATATATCCTTTCACATAAAACAAGAATTTTTCAAATTGGTTCATAAATGACGGAGATATGAGGTAACAAACACAAAAAAAAACAAAACAAAAAAAAAAAAAATACAGTCGAATTGAGAACCTCCTCCTTTTTGGGAAGTCGGTTAAAAAAGTGTACTATCGCGTGACATAACATTAGTTAAAACATATTCACATTATTTCTAACATACGATATTCATTCAAAACACCTTGTATACGACACTAAATAGATAGAGGTTATAAAGCGTCCGTATTCCGAAACATTTTTGTGTGCAACCGAAATTGGTGCCAAGTCGTAGTTTACCGACTACGTTCGACATGGTACCCGGCCGTCCGTATTCTGGTTAACGTGGAAAAGCCATGTTGGCTACATAGTGTAGTATAGCTATCGGTTACCGAGAAGATAGGAGTATCGGAGTTTCGACAACGTGTTACAGAATGGGGTCTGAAAGGCTTCGTGTCAATTAGTGAATTGAATTTATAAATTCTCAATCTAAATAACTTCAGTGTTAATTCCAGGTCGCAGAAGAGCTTTTGGACTCATCATCATACATAGTCTACTTGTTTATATTTCTGTTTTTTTTTATTGAAATATTATCGTAACGAAGGAATGGCGAAAGATGGAGGAGGCCTTCGCTCTTAAATGGGCACCCAAACAATTAACTAATTGAATTGAACTAATAATAATTTTTATCCAATCCATTTAAAAATCAATTTTGTATGTCTAATTATTGTGGGCCTTATCGGAAGGCTTAAAGTCACCAAAGGGCAATGGAGAGGGCAATGCTCGGAGTTTCCTTGCGTGATCGAATCAGGAATGATGATATCCGCAAGAGAACCAAGGTTACCGACATAGCCCGAAGGATCGCCAAATTGAAGTGGCAGTGGTAATTATTTACTTAAATCAACTAGTTTGTTATAGGAAACAAATTAATGTTTTATGATATTGTGCAATGAATTTTTTATGTATGTTTTTATTTTGGGAAATAAAAGACATATAATAATAATTATCGTAACTGTCATGCATCATGCATGTCAGCTTACTTCCTATTCCTAGCTACTTAAAGTTTTAATGTTTATGGTAATCTGAATAGCGCCGTTGGCTACATTATCAGTCAAAATTATATGTATGTATCTGTTTTTTTTTTCAAGAAAGTAAAAAAAAGCGTTATTGGATTTCTCTCTAATTTTGTAACTCTGCTGATGGCAATCCGCCTGCAATAATGTGAGTTTATAAGTATAAAAAAGTTTCAAGAGCTAGAGCTGCATTTTAACTTTTTTACATGGAAACCGAAGCCAAGTACCAAGAAATAAATCAACTTGTCATTTATCAGCAAACCTTAGCCATCTGCATGAATAGTCCATTCTCCCCATTCTCTACACACGCCAAAATCTATTCAATATGAATATTTCAGTACGACGTAAATGTATACAAAAAGTTTTCTCCACATAGATACACGTCGTCCCAAAGTGTGACGTCATTATATTGAAATATATGAGGTTGTTCAACCGCAAAAAGGACATGCTGTGAGGTTTAGAGTCTAATATAATTCGCCCTTACCATAGAACACGAGTTGCGGAATTTGTTCGAAAGAGTCACCGCAGCCCTGGAACGCAAATGGCATTAGGAGGAACACGGATGGGTTTTCATCAGTAAGATGATTTCCCATACCTTTGGTTTTTTTTTTTTCGGTATGACCACTAGCAAGTTAACACGCAAGGGCTATCAACTGCTTAACCGGACTATCCTGTGGTGGCCTCAAATGAATTTAAGGCCCCCAGCCAAGGCAACAAAGCTAGCTACAAGCTAAAACTACTGACCGCTCGCTAAGAGCATTCCCTGTGGAATACGACCTCGGCTTAGCGGCGTCAGTTTGGGACAGCAAGGGACAACAGGCTGGGTCGTTTCATTATTTAGGGGTTATTAAAGCTAAAGGCTCAGCGGCGCGGGCTGGCTCGTTAGGCAAAAGTCGGGGAGGGTTTTGAATGGGGCGTCGCGACGGACTTCGGCGGCGAGGTCGGTATACGGAACGCGGTCTGTGTTTGTTTTTTCTAAGGGTGCTGGTTTCCCTACAGCTTTCCTGAATCTTTGTGATCTAATTCCATACCTTTGGCCAATTTTTGCCATTTAAATACTTTGGATGCAGGACTGCATGTGACGAGCAGAAGTTGGCGTAGTTTGTAAAATAATGATGAGAACAATGACCCCTTTTTTTTTTTTTTTGAGTAGCAGCAGCCGCAGTGGAACCGGCAATGGCGGCAGAAGAAGCGGCGGCAGTGGCGGCGGTCGCGGCAGAGACGGCGGTGGCGGAGGGCTTCCTCCTGCTTCCGGCTTTGGCGGGTGGGGCGCAGGCCCTACCCCCAGCCCAGTGGTCGGCCGGCTTGCCAGCTGCCGCACAGACTACGCAGTGCGGCGCGGCGTCGCAGGAGCCGGCCCTGTGACCGGGCTGACCGCAGCGGAAACATAGACCGCTGCGGTCCACCTCCGAGGTGCATTGAGCTCCCACATGGTGGCCCACTTGGCACAATGACCCCTTAAGAGATATTGTGTTTATTCTGTTACACGTTGTTTATCTGACTATACTATACTATCTGACCTCCAAAACTCTGTAACTTGATAGTCTATACACTTTGGTAAGACTGGTGTCAGATTTGCTGGCTACTGTCTACCTGTTACAACTGTTACAAGATGTGAGACAGATCTTCCGGGAACAACTGGAAATGACAGCCGGAACCAACCACTAAACGGGAAGCGTTAAGAGACCCACTGATCAGAATGTTCGTGGTCATGCATTTGCACTGAATACAATGCCGTAGTTAATAGGTAGGTTTACAGAAGAAATGTAATCATTCCGTCAGATAAATGTCCGAAAATTATTGGACACGGTTTTTTAATCATATAAACAAAAAAGACTGCGTTGAAATTTCGCGTGACGTCACGCGATAGTACACTTTTTTAACCGACTTCCCAAAAAGGAGGAGGTTCTCAATTCGACTGTATTTTTTTTTTTTTTGTTTTGTTTTTTTTTGTGTTTGTTACCTCATATCTCCGTCATTTATGAACCAATTTGAAAAATTCTTGTTTTATGTGAAAGGATATATACTTCTCGATTGGTCCCATTTAAATTTTATCACAATCGGTTCAGCAGTTTGGTTTTTAAATCCAAATAGCTGGAAAAAATATGTGGAAAAATCATACGAAATTGCATATTTTTGCTTTCCTGTGACTTTTCATCAGTGGTGTTTTTAGGTGGGTACCACTAAAAAGTGAAAAATAAAAAAAAAATTCACAAAAAAAAACCGACTTCCAAAAAAAACCACTACAAAGTACAAAATAACTTTAATTTCGGAAGTCGGTGTTTTTGGTTGCTTCTTCGTTATTTGACACCGATTTCCGAAATTAAAGTTATTTTGTACTTTGTAGTGGTTTTTTTTGGAAGTCGGTTTTTTTTTGTGAATTTTTTTTTTATTTTTCACTTTTTAGTGGTACCCACCTAAAAACACCACTGATGAAAAGTCACAGGAAAGCAAAAATATGCAATTTCGTATGATTTTTCCACATATTTTTTCCAGCTATTTGGATTTAAAAACCAAACTGCTGAACCGATTGTGATAAAATTTAAATGGGACCAATCGAGAAGTATATATCCTTTCACATAAAACAAGAATTTTTCAAATTGGTTCATAAATGACGGAGATATGAGGTAACAAACACAAAAAAAAACAAAACAAAAAAAAAAAAAATACAGTCGAATTGAGAACCTCCTCCTTTTTGGGAAGTCGGTTAAAAAAGTGTACTATCGCGTGACGTCACGCGAAATTTCAACGCAGTCTTTTTTGTTTATATGATTAAAAAACCGTGTCCAATAATTTTCGGACATTTATCTGACGGAATGATTACATTTCTTCTGTAAACCTACCTATTAACTACGGCATTGTATTCAGTGCAAATGCATGACCACGAACATTCTGATCAGTGGGTCTCTTAACGCTTCCCGTTTAGTGGTTGGTTCCGGCTGTCATTTCCAGTTGTTCCCGGAAGATCTGTCTCACATCTTGTAACAGTTGTAACAGGTAGACAGTAGCCAGCAAATCTGACACCAGTCTTACCAAAGTGTATAGACTATCAAGTTACAGAGTTTTGGAGGTCAGATAGTATAGTATAGTCAGATAAACAACGTGTAACAGAATAAACACAATATCTCTTAAGGGGTCATTGTGCCAAGTGGGCCACCATGTGGGAGCTCAATGCACCTCGGAGGTGGACCGCAGCGGTCTATGTTTCCGCTGCGGTCAGCCCGGTCACAGGGCCGGCTCCTGCGACGCCGCGCCGCACTGCGTAGTCTGTGCGGCAGCTGGCAAGCCGGCCGACCACTGGGCTGGGGGTAGGGCCTGCGCCCCACCCGCCAAAGCCGGAAGCAGGAGGAAGCCCTCCGCCACCGCCGTCTCTGCCGCGACCGCCGCCACTGCCGCCGCTTCTTCTGCCGCCATTGCCGGTTCCACTGCGGCTGCTGCTACTCAAAAAAAAAAAAAAAGGGGTCATTGTTCTCATCATTATTTTACAAACTACGCCAACTTCTGCTCGTCACATGCAGTCCTGCATCCAAAGTATTTAAATGGCAAAAATTGGCCAAAGGTATGGAATTAGATCACAAAGATTCAGGAAAGCTGTAGGGAAACCAGCACCCTTAGAAAAAACAAACACAGACCGCGTTCCGTATACCGACCTCGCCGCCGAAGTCCGTCGCGACGCCCCATTCAAAACCCTCCCCGACTTTTGCCTAACGAGCCAGCCCGCGCCGCTGAGCCTTTAGCTTTAATAACCCCTAAATAATGAAACGACCCAGCCTGTTGTCCCTTGCTGTCCCAAACTGACGCCGCTAAGCCGAGGTCGTATTCCACAGGGAATGCTCTTAGCGAGCGGTCAGTAGTTTTAGCTTGTAGCTAGCTTTGTTGCCTTGGCTGGGGGCCTTAAATTCATTTGAGGCCACCACAGGATAGTCCGGTTAAGCAGTTGATAGCCCTTGCGTGTTAACTTGCTAGTGGTCATACCGAAAAAAAAAAAACCAAAGGTATGGGAAATCATCTTACTGATGAAAACCCATCCGTGTTCCTCCTAATGCCATTTGCGTTCCAGGGCTGCGGTGACTCTTTCGAACAAATTCCGCAACTCGTGTTCTATGGTAAGGGCGAATTATATTAGACTCTAAACCTCACAGCATGTCCTTTTTGCGGTTGAACAACCTCATATATTTCAATATAATGACGTCACACTTTGGGACGACGTGTATCTATGTGGAGAAAACTTTTTGTATACATTTACGTCGTACTGAAATATTCATATTGAATAGATTTTGGCGTGTGTAGAGAATGGGGAGAATGGACTATTCATGCAGATGGCTAAGGTTTGCTGATAAATGACAAGTTGATTTATTTCTTGGTACTTGGCTTCGGTTTCCATGTAAAAAAGTTAAAATGCAGCTCTAGCTCTTGAAACTTTTTTATACTTATAAACTCACATTATTGCAGGCGGATTGCCATCAGCAGAGTTACAAAATTAGAGAGAAATCCAATAACGCTTTTTTTTACTTTCTTGAAAAAAAAAACAGATACATACATATAATTTTGACTGATAATGTAGCCAACGGCGCTATTCAGATTACCATAAACATTAAAACTTTAAGTAGCTAGGAATAGGAAGTAAGCTGACATGCATGATGCATGACAGTTACGATAATTATTATTATATGTCTTTTATTTCCCAAAATAAAAACATACATAAAAAATTCATTGCACAATATCATAAAACATTAATTTGTTTCCTATAACAAACTAGTTGATTTAAGTAAATAATTACCACTGCCACTTCAATTTGGCGATCCTTCGGGCTATGTCGGTAACCTTGGTTCTCTTGCGGATATCATCATTCCTGATTCGATCACGCAAGGAAACTCCGAGCATTGCCCTCTCCATTGCCCTTTGGTGACTTTAAGCCTTCCGATAAGGCCCACAATAATTAGACATACAAAATTGATTTTTAAATGGATTGGATAAAAATTATTATTAGTTCAATTCAATTAGTTAATTGTTTGGGTGCCCATTTAAGAGCGAAGGCCTCCTCCATCTTTCGCCATTCCTTCGTTACGATAATATTTCAATAAAAAAAAACAGAAATATAAACAAGTAGACTATGTATGATGATGAGTCCAAAAGCTCTTCTGCGACCTGGAATTAACACTGAAGTTATTTAGATTGAGAATTTATAAATTCAATTCACTAATTGACACGAAGCCTTTCAGACCCCATTCTGTAACACGTTGTCGAAACTCCGATACTCCTATCTTCTCGGTAACCGATAGCTATACTACACTATGTAGCCAACATGGCTTTTCCACGTTAACCAGAATACGGACGGCCGGGTACCATGTCGAACGTAGTCGGTAAACTACGACTTGGCACCAATTTCGGTTGCACACAAAAATGTTTCGGAATACGGACGCTTTATAACCTCTATCTATTTAGTGTCGTATACAAGGTGTTTTGAATGAATATCGTATGTTAGAAATAATGTGAATATGTTTTAACTAATGTTATGTCACGCGATAGTACACTTTTTTAACCGACTTCCCAAAAAGGAGGAGGTTCTCAATTCGACTGTATTTTTTTTTTTTTTGTTTTGTTTTTTTTTGTGTTTGTTACCTCATATCTCCGTCATTTATGAACCAATTTGAAAAATTCTTGTTTTATGTGAAAGGATATATACTTCTCGATTGGTCCCATTTAAATTTTATCACAATCGGTTCAGCAGTTTGGTTTTTAAATCCAAATAGCTGGAAAAAATATGTGGAAAAATCATACGAAATTGCATATTTTTGCTTTCCTGTGACTTTTCATCAGTGGTGTTTTTAGGTGGGTACCACTAAAAAGTGAAAAATAAAAAAAAAATTCACAAAAAAAAACCGACTTCCAAAAAAAACCACTACAAAGTACAAAATAACTTTAATTTCGGAAATCGGTGTCAAATAACGAAGAAGCAACCAAAAACACCGACTTCCGAAATTAAAGTTATTTTGTACTTTGTAGTGGTTTTTTTTGGAAGTCGGTTTTTACAAAAACGTGACGTCACCCGCCCCCACTCTTGATTTTTTTATCGATTTGAAATAGCAAAAAAACTTGTCCAATATTTTTTGAAAATTTAACAGACGATCTAACTAAAATTCTTATTTTTATATCTAGTAAAATACAGAACCTATTCTAACGGACCATCAGTTTCTTATATAAGTAAACGGTGTCCTTACTGTACGCTTGGTTTATATGAAAAGTTTGGCCGTTGTGGGCTCTCCTTGCTCTGTGATCCCTACAAAATAGTTAATGGATGATGTAAGGGAAAAACTGATGGTGGAATTTGGAGAGTATTTTCCCAACTAATATCATCGTTAACTATATTGAACGATTACATGGTGTGATTTTTTTTGTTGTACGTGTATATGGACAGTGTACTGTGACTGCCGTGTGTCTAGATGAACAATTATATTTTGTGTTTTTTTTTTCAAAGTAATACTCATTGTGACAGATTATAACGAGAATTTTCCTTAAAACAATAATCAAAATTGGTTCATCCATTTAAGAGCAACGATGCCATAAACAAACGTTCAGATACTCACGAGAAATTAAAACATTTTTTCAAAAAAAAAACGAACTCGAATAGTTTTTAATTTTTCACTTTTTAGTGGTACCCCACACCTAACAACACCACTGGAAAGTCACAGGAAAGCAAAAACACGCAATTTCGTATATTATATGGATGATTTTTCCACATATTTTAAAGCCAGCTATTTTAAAGAATAAAAAGAAATATAGAATAAAATTTATTTAGCACAAACACGAAACACGCACGGATTTAAAAACCAAACTACTGAACCGATTTTGATAAAATTTCAACGATACCAATCGAGAAGTAAATTCTTTCACATAAAACAAGAATTTTTCAAATCGGTTCAGTAATGACGGAGATATGAGGTAGGTAAAAAACACAAAAAAAACAAACAAAAAACAAAACAATCCAATTGATAAAATCCTCCATTTTTTGAAGTATGTTATAACAGCCCTCTTTGTGGTCGGGGGTTAATAACGGGAACTACTCCTTTATATACGTAATACGTGGCCTGATTCGAAGGAACACCGTAGGATTTAAACTATAAGAACCCTTGATATGGGTACGAACCATCACAAAAGGTATCCATGAAGATTTACGCACACAAAAAAGACTTATCAACACGCCTCAACTGCGATGGAAAAACAAAAACCGGCCAAGGCGAGTCGGACTCGCGCACGGAGGGTTCCGTAGCAGCAAGTAAAAGTTAAATTGCGGTTTACGATTTATGACGTATTAAAAAACCGCTCGAGCACTGCCGGCACACCGGTGAGCCGCGAATTTATCGCGAATTTAATGTTTATTTACGAGAATAAGAATAAGTAATGTTTATTTAAGATTTACTTTTTATTTGAGAATTTTCACATGTTAGGGCTGGAGCGGAAATTTATTTATTAGATCTCGTTCAAACCAATTTTCGGTGGAAGTTTACATGGTTATGTACTTCATTTATTTTTTTTTAGTTTTATCATTCTCTTATTTTAGAAGTTACAGGGGGGACACAATTTACCACTTTGGAAGTGTCTCATTCAGTTATATAAATCATTCAGTTTAGAACAAAATTATATTTGAAACCTCAATATGATTTTTGAAGATCTATCCATTGATACCCCACCCCCACACGTATGGGTTTGAGGAAAAAAAAGAAAGTTTTAGTTCTAAGTATGGGTTTCTTTTCTATTTTTGTGTGAAAATCTTAATACGGTTCACAGAATACATCTACTTACCAAGTTTCAACAGTATAGTTTTTATAGTTTCGGAAAAAAGTGGCTGTGACATACGGACGGACAGACAGACAGACAGACATACATGACGAATCTATAAGGGTTCCGTTTTTTTCCATTTGGCTACGGAACCCTAAAAAGGAGCCGGTACTTTTTCCGGCCAAGCAGTCGCATTCATCATAACATTACTTAGCATCATTACCACGCATTTTGAAACAAAAGCTTATCATCCATCAATGTCTAACGAAAAACGTATGTTTGTTGCAAACAAAATGTACATTTAAAAGGTTTTCTTTGCTTCCAAATGTACATAATTCTGTTTCGCCTGTTAAAATATTAAAATGTTCGTGTGTTTGTGGAAATGGAATGTACTCCGGTGGTCTATTATGGTGTGCTCAGTCTTCCTTACTTTGGAATATATCAGGTATTTTGTTGTTAGATTTGTTTTTGTCAGGAAAAAGATGTTAAAGGTGAAATGTCGTTAAAATTAAGGTTGTTATCAATATATAACAACATTTATTTTATGTTCTTGTTTAACTTTAGAAGTTAAATAGGTATACTATGTTCTTACGCAATTTAATAAGTTCTGGAGAACCTTAGAAAAGCAAGATGCACTTAAGAAACAATAATATACATAATAAAGTATACCTATGCATTGTTCAAGCCATCGAAACGGTCAACCATTTCATGAAATGGCCAATTCCAACTGTGATATAATGGCAACGACAAATATTTAAAGACAGCAATTGCTTGTGAATAGGCGAATTATACTTTCACTTTGTTAAAACAGTGTAGACCAGAATTACAATTTAACTATTTTTTAAGCTAACAGTAGCATTCGTATCTCTGTCAAATGAATCAAATTTCAAATTTTTTTTTGTTAATAATTTTCATAACTTTGCTTAAAAATTACTTGAGTTGGCCCTCAGCTTAAAATCCTGACACCTGAGGGCCAATTCTACAAATTTTTAACCGACTTCTAAAAAGGGGGAGGTTTTCAATTCGGATGTTTGTATTTTTTTTTCTTTAATTTCAGTAGTCGGTGTCTTTGGTTGCTTCTTCGTTATTTGACACCGACTTCCAAAATTAAAATTATTTTGTACTTTGTAGTGTTTTTTTTGGAAGTCGGTTTTTTTTTGTGAAAAAGTTTTTAACATTCGCATTCGCATGACAGTTGCGATCGGTCAAAAAAGCCTTAATTTCTATACATTTTTGACAGATTGCAACTGACATGCGGATGTGTACGTTGCTTAAAAGTTAGTAGAATTGACACTCTGTTATATATTTATGATTCATATGACAACGTCATAATAACACGACTACATCAAACGAATTTAATGTGACAAAGTCCAATAAGTATTCAGCATTTCCAAAAGTAGATGGTACCAACATAACAAAACCTTTTACAACAGTCACATATCCAAACTCTCTATTCAATAGAAGCAAAAACAAAAGCTAGTGCGGTATTATTTCAGTTGGTAGAAGCAGTGTCCGTAAATTTCTCTCTCGAGCTATTTGTCAAGAGGATTCGGAGCCACCTGAGCGCTAAGCGGTCTCCCGAAGGATTCGAATAATCACTGAAGTTTTTAGTGAAGGATAATAAAGACAGACTCGTGGATTCTGTATGGAAGAGTTTTTTTATTTATTTACCTATTTATTTAAACTCTATGTACAATAGTGGTACATGGGCGGACTTAATGCAACAAGGCATTCTCTACCAGTCAACCTTTGGGTTAAAAAGACACTGTGGTAGGACACAAAATCTCTACACGAAATCTCGAACACTCCAAATATTGAAGATGAAATATGGCATGGAGGTAGATTATAAGTAGGAGACGTCAGCTAAGAAAGGATTTTTGGAAACTCCCCCGAAAAGGGGTGAAATAGGGGGTGAAAGTTTGTATGGAAAATTTTATTCCTTAGGCCAATTTACTTGAGACTTAGTACAAATATTGACCTAAGTGAACTTTAAAGTTTGGCATCCTTCGCTTTTTTAAGAACTACCCCCAGAAAAAAAGATTCAAAAATTATATTTTAAATTTTGTATGGAAAAACCTTAATGCTTGGTTTTTGGATTTGTTTGAAATCAATTACTGAAACCCTGTCAAAGCAGGGGGTCTAATCTAAGCCCGAAGTCCGTAGTTCCAGCCTTAGTTTTCTACTCCGTATCACCTACGGACTTACGATTAGTCCCGAACCCGAACTAAGAATGAATGACAACACGATTTGACAGTTGTTCTTAGTTCGGGTTCGGGACTAATCGTAAGTCCGTAGGTGACACGGAGTATACGGAGAAACTACGGACTTCGGTCTTAGAGAGTAGACCCCCAGTTCTCTCAATATACGGACACCGTCACATAAAACAACAGGACACAAAAAGTAATCCTTAACTATCCTTACACCCACACTATCGGCTCGCGTCTATATTGAGATATTGAAACATATACAGGAAGGGATAAAACGAACACCGTATGAAAGAGAAAGTACCTTGATTTCGCATATACAGGGTTATTTGTAAAACACCAACAACCTTTCAGTGGGTGAAAGTACTCATGATTATAAACAACTTTTGTTCTGAGGCCAACACTGAAAAATCGAAAAAAAAATCTACTGTTTCATACATTTTCATCGGGTGAGTATTGCATTTTGTATGAAAAAGCCGATTAATTTTTTGATATTTCAGAGTTGGTCTCATAGTAACAGTTGTTTATAATCATGAGTACTTTCACCCCCTGAAAGGATGCTGGTGTTTTACAAATAACCCTGTATATATATTAATTTTATTTATCAATTAGACAACAATGGCCCATTGGTTAGTACAATAATAAACTTATCAACTAAGGGTTAGTACAACTTAATTTATAATTTATTTCATCCCATGAGAGATGGCACTGCAGTGATTGAGATACCTGCAATCGAGTCTGCTTGCGATCATTTTGGATCATATAATAGGATTGGATTAGAAAGTATTTTTATGTTGGTTTTACAAGCGAGAAGCCTCGTAGGCTTATGGACAGCCATCTTTTGTCCTATACTAATAACACATAAAAAATGGCTTATTGTAAGGAAGCATAAATTTCATAATTCAAGTAAAAAGATGGGACTGGATGGGATCATACCTTACCACTAACTACTGAGCCATGCTCCTGCGCTTAAAACTTTGAAGACTAATAATATGTATGTCGTAGAATGATGGCGCTACTGTGGGACTACGAACAGCGCCATCTAACAAATTGTTTCTAAACCTTATAATCACGTGATCGGAAACGCAAGCGAGCCTACCGCTTGGACACGATCGTCGGTAGAGGGGACAGCGAGTACGGGTGGGGCTAGAGGTGGTCGCTCTAGCGCTCAGGCAGTCTCGGCTGAATGCCCAACCACGCACGTTGTCTGTTTCCTGTCTAAACTGTTGGTCTGAATAAAGTTATTTTAATTTAAATTATCGTTCGTTCGAGTACCTGCAACAGTGTCCACATCCAAAACTATATTGGATTGTGAAGAAGTCCCGGAGCTTCGCGTCTCGGCCACCCATGACGCGACATGTAGATTACAGACAAACTTGTACAGGCTCTTGAAGATAAAGTGATCACAGACGCCAATTTTTTTTGAACACAAACCTTGTAAGTATGTTGTCATTTTAGACGCCATCTATCTTAATCAAACCGAACAACCAAATCACTATTTGTCGGTACAAATAGGTATGGTAGCATCGCTTGTCCGTTCGAGACCTTTCAAGTTACGTATATCTGATACTTTTATTTTAATAAAAAACCTGTGAAACGACTTTGAAAACAAAGGTCTAAAATATACGCTTGGAATATTCAGGTAGCGTATATTCGCACCCTGTACATACAACGTTATCGAGTAAATAACAGTTCAATTCACACATGGAACCATTAACACCACGATATAGATAAATACAGAAGTCCGATTTCATACAACGAGCGAAAACACGCACACATAGACACGTTGGTACGCGTGGCGATCTCAAACAAATGCCGGTCGCGAGTGCGCTGGCACCTGGCACTCGCTGCACGTGTAGCGTGTCTGTGTGTGCGTGCGTTTTCGCTCGTTGTATGGAGCCGACCTTCTGTAACTATATATTCAGTGATTAATACCTCCACGTGAAATATTTCAATTGGAAGGATCAAAGGATTGTACGCGATTTAGTTTTTGTGCTACACCAAACACCTTTATACTTTTTTGTACCGATTGAAGGTATTTGAATGAATTACATGTGTTTTGTATGTAAAGGTTTTGGTTGAAAGCTTTGCTTGTGTCAATTTGGGTTGGAATATGTAGGCCACAAATGATTTATGGTTTTTGTTACACTTTTTCCGATTTTTTCTGTTGGTAAAAAAGGTATTTTTAATAGTGTGGAAAAAATCAACGCTAGAGACAAAGTTTTCCCTCTCATTCCCCCCCCCCCCTCCCCTTAGTGTTCTCAGAAATCTGTGTCATGTGAAAGACTGTCTAGTTGGATGTTTTTAAATCACTCCATGCATGGCTTGAATTAGGACCTACTCGTAGGTTACTTTATAGAACAATTTTCAACATTCACGCGGATCAAGCCGCCTGGCCAAAGCAAGCATTCGCAAATTGTTTGCGTCAGTCCCTTAATCTGAGGTTAAACAAGACAGGTGCTAGCGGTCTCATGGTAACAAACAATACTCCTACATCAATCTGTCTACTCTTGTAGGCGGCCGGTACCACAATAGCACCACAATAGCACCATGTTGTTTCAAGGTAAACTCTGGAAACATTTATGGTATTATTCTTAAGAAAGCAGAACTTTATGGAATTAAAAGAAACGTTTTTAAGGTTCCGTAACTCAAAAGGAAAAAAACCAGACAAATGCGAATCAGACTCGCGCACCGATTGTCTTGATTTTCGTTTTTTGGGTTTTTTTTTAACTATTCCTCACTTAGCACTCTCATTACTCAGACAACTTTTTTGTTGAAAAAATTTTCTCCTATACATCAATGTGCGTCGCGGTCAATTCTTCAACCGAAAATAATAAAAAAAAAATTATATGATAAACCCACAAATTTACAATTTTCAGACTTTTTCCTGTACTAGTACTGTATCTCCTTGCCAAATTTCATGACTCCAGGTCAACGGGAAGTACCCTATAGGTTTTGATTCCCTTGCAAACGTCAAAACATGCGCCATAAACGGAGCATAAACGGGCCTTATCTTAAGATTGCGTTGACAACAAACAAACAAACCCTAAACTCAGATAGACGTGAACTAAACGTTAGCCGTTTAAAGGACCTAATCCTTCGTCGTTTAATTAATCATCTTATGTTTGCTCCGTGTCTTAGTGTTTACGATCATCTGAGAGTTACACGCGGCACGACGCACCGAGCACGTGGAGCACGGGAAAGACGCGTCAGGGCAGCGTCTTGAGATAGGTAATTACTTTTGGACCATTGCGTGAATTTTGCTGAGCAAAATTTTAATCTATCACAGCCGAAAGCAACAGAAACTGACTGCCCGTCACAATTCATGTCACGGGCAGTCAGTTTTTGTACCCTTCTCAGAGTTCTGTATCTAAAGGGTGTCCGTCGATATTTCTACTGGCACTAAAACAAAAAAAATATAAAACTTGAATTAAATAGAAGGGTAATGTAAAAAAAAAATAAGTAAATCTAATACTTAAACACAGAAAGTAAAATAACCAATTTCACAATAGTCTGAGAGTGTTTAACAAAAGACATTTCTAAGATTCTAAAACTAGACAATTTGACATCAGCCATTTCTAACATAATATCAAAACTTAACTACAATTTCAACTACAATAAACCATTTTAAATAACTCCCAAGTCGAGCTAATTTTCTTTGAATTTTTTTTTCAGAGAACTTTAAACATTTGCAAAGCGTCTCACAGTCCAATCATACATCAAGTTTGATATTGCGTCTCGAAGGACCAACATCTGAAATTCTGAATCATTTGAAATGCACTGTGTTCACGTCGGATTATGTTAAACTAGATTAGAGTCTACCTAACTTTAGAGAGCAATGGAGGTAATTTAATTCGTTACTGATATTATGTGTTATTATTCTGAATAACGCAATAACGATAATTGGATTTAAGTTTTATGTTTTCGGATTACTTGCGCGAAAATTAATGATAATTTTGAGCAAAAAATACTACTTTGTTGGGATACTGGTTGCAAGCGCTTCTGCTTAGTTTTTTTTAAGCGTCTGAAGTCATCGAATGACTTGTTCCGCTCTGGGAGGAGTAGGAGTATCAGACTCTTACTGACTAAACCTATCCGTGTTCCTCCTAATGGCCTTTGCGTTCCAGGGCCGCGGTGAATCTTTCGAACAAAATTCCGCAATATCAGCTTAGCATAAGGTTGTGGGTTCAATTCTTGTGTTGGTTTTTGCGATGTTCTTCTGGATTTTTTCACCTATGATGCGGATTTGCGCACAGTTGAAGGCGATATGCTTATTCCCTATTGTATGGGACCACACGCGTGTCGTCACAATGGTGGAAACTGTACCATCGTAGTGACGTCACGCGTGTTTTTAACGCACTGTGTCGTCATTATTGTTTGTTTACGTGTTTAATACGTGTCCAATATATTTTGGAAATCTATCTGACGGACTAATTAGATTTTTTCTATAGGCTCTTGTTTATCCAATAACTTTTTTTTTACTATTGATAGGCACACATTTTATCACTATCTTACCTGATGGTAAGCGATGATGTGGTCGAAGATGGAGCACGCTTGCCTAGAAGTAACCTATTCACTCTTGACTTAAAGACTCCCAGGTTGTAGCTATCAGGAAACACAGACTGTGGCAGGGAATTCCACTCCTTAGCTGTACGCACTATGAATGTGTTCCCATTTTGTGTGTGGTTGGGATTTTCACAATGTACCGGTAACGCATCGCCCGTACGTCTTAAGGTCCGATGATGGAACGGGCTTGGCGGAATTAAAATATGCAATTCCATCGCACACTCCCCAAAATGCAACCGATGGAAAACCGACAGGCTAACAGTTCGGCGTCACCTGACGGAAAGCTATAGCGTGGCCGACGATGGAGCACGCTTGCCTAGAAGTAACCTATTCAGTTGTAACTTTCAGGAAACACGTAACAGACTCTGGCAGCCTGATAAAAATTGCTTGGCATTATGCAGATAATACTGGATTCTGCTCCCAAGTCTTGTCTACGTGGAAGTCGACGAACTGTATACACTTCCAGAGATAATTGTCTAAAATCAAACACACAATTTTACTTCTGCAAAATTAGTAGTTTAATTTTTTTGTAACAATTAATTTTCCTATTCGCTCAAATTCATCAGATTCTCAAAGAAAGCAGAAAACAATTTCATACTATCTTCAGTAAATCCCTGAAACAAACTACCAACCTAACCCGACCAACGATACTCATAGTACCAACACACACAAATAAATCCAGTTACCAACTGCACATAAACTGTTGACAAATCGAAGCTGGATCTATATTAATTGGACGGTGCAGTGTATCAAAGAGCGAGGAGATGGTACAAACGTGGCTATCTCCCAGCTATCTAGTTCCGTAAGTCTCCGATAAGTTGGTATTCGTAGAGAAATGTCGATGCACCGGGGAGATGGCGGCTCTTGGATTGAGAGAGATGGATAGGAAAAACGATGCCAGCATTGTGGATTGCGCATGTGTCGGCTTCAGAGCGTTTACTCACGATATTTTATACAAACTTTCGAGTCTTTATTATACTAGGAAATTAATTCATTGATTTGAATGAAACTTGTTACGCGACACATATGCAAGATATGTAGCTAGATGTATTTTTTTTTTGAACATGTATAACAGCCCGAATATCAACTGTCGGGCGGTTGCCCACCGAACACAACAAACCATCCGGTCGGATCCTCCCTTTTCCATGGAGGTTTGTGGGACTTTACTCTCTTGTACACCAATTTTTTGCTTTCGTATCCACCACTCTTAATTCTAGGATTTATTTTGGTGATCCAAATCCAAATGACATATATAGCACGTGCATGGCGAAGATCCGAAATATGTTACACTTCAGTCAGAGCTCTGGTTTATTTATATAAACTAGCTTCTACCAGCGGCTTCGCCCGCGTGAAAATCGGAAATAGGGAGGTTTCTTGAGTTGTATTGTAACTACACCTACTCTACCCCTACTCTACACCTACTCTACCCCTACCCTGCACCTACCCTACACCTACCCTACACCTACCCTACACCTACCCTACACCTACCCTACACCTACCCTACACCTACCCTACACCTACCCTACACCTACCCTACACCTACCCTACACCTACCCTACACCTACTCTACACCTACCCTACACCTACCCTACACCTACCCTACACCTACCCTACACCTATCCTACACCTACCCTACACCTACCCTACACCTACCCTACACCTACCCTACACCTACCCTACACCTACCCTACACCTACCCTACACCTACCCTACACCTACCCTACACCTACCCTACACCTACCCTACACCTACCCTACACCTACCCTACACCTACCCTACACCTACCCTACACCTACCCTACACCTACCCTACACCTACCCTACACCTACCCTACACCTACCCTACACCTACCCTACACCTACCCTACACCTACCCTACACCTACCCTACACCTACCCTACACCTACCCTACACCTACCCTACACCTACCCTACACCTACCCTACACCTACCCTACACCTACCCTACACCTACCCTACACCTACCCTACACCTACCCTACACCTACCCTACACCTACCCTACACCTACCCTACACCTACCCTACACCTACCCTACACCTACCCTACACCTACCCTACACCTACCCTACACCTACCCTACACCTACCCTACACCTACCCTACTCCTACCTCCTACCCCAACCAGCCCAAAAAATAGTATGACATGTTTCTGGTTTCCTGGTACTTGATGTTTTTGGTCTCCTGGTACTTGTGAATCTCTACAGATTCAGCAGCAGCGGCTCTGAATTTCCACTTCCTCCTCAGTCTTCATTGATCCATGCCACTTACCGGGATAAAAAGTAGCATATGTCTCATTCCAAGATATGAACTACATGTGTGCCAAATTTCATCCAAATCCCTTCAGCCGTTTTTGCCAAATTGTTACACAAACATACAAACATACAAACATACAAACATACAAACATACAAACGTACAAACGTACAAACATACAAACATACAAACATACAAACATTCACCTTTATAATATTAGTAGGATGTGAATATTTGTATGTTTGTATGTTTGTATGTTTGTGTTTCAATCAGGCAAAAACGGCTGAAGGGATTTGGATGAAATTTGGCACACATGTAGTTCATATCCTGGAATGAGACATATGCTAATTTTTAGCCCGGTAAGTGACATGGATCAATGAAGACTGAGGAGGAAGTGGAAATTCAGAGCCGCTGCTGCCTTAGTACTACAGATTTACAAGTACCAGGAGACCAAAAACATCAAGTACCAGGAAACCAGAAACATGTCATAGTATTTTTGGGCTGGTTAGGATAGGTGTAGGGTAGGTGTAGGGTAGGTGCAGGGTAGGTGTAGTGTAGGTGTAGCGTAGGTGTAGGGTAGGTGTAGGATAAGTGTAGGGTAGGTGTAGGGTAGGTGTAGAGTAGGTGTAGGTAGGTGTAGAGTAGATGTAGTTACAATACAAATCAAGAAACCTCCCCTATTTCCGATTTTCACGCGGGCGAAGCCGCTGGTAGAAGCTAGTTTATAATATTAGTAGGATATTAGGATTATTAGTAGTAAGATAGGTTCGGAGTTTGTGTTATCACTTGAGTGAGGTTTTAGTGAACATTAACTTTATTTATTTAAGCTGTCTGGGGGGTGGACTTTCATTAGGCACATATTAGGGGATGAACTTTCAAAATTTCATCCATAGAGTTTAATCTTCGTTATACTTAAACAAAAGCAAAGGAAGTAATGAATTTATGCCGAAGCAGTTTTTTTTAATTTTACTCAGCTAAGCCGTTACACGGATATAAAGAACTCAAGTGTATTTCTGTTTCTGGATCCATTTTAGGCTGTATGTGGTCAGTCAACCAATAAATGAACTCCAGATTTTTACTACACATACATAAATTTTGTTTTATAGATCCAGAGAACTGAGAGCCTAAAACGAATGTTTTTGTCGTACAATAACGTAACATAAAATTTTACTATACTTATATTTATAGTTTTGCACATATTTTTGTATGATACAAATTGTGTATGTCGCATAAAATTAAACCCAAATACTATGGGGATGTAGTTTTTATGTTCAATATTCACTTACGTTAACGATACTGTAACGTACTACACGTCGAAACATTCGTGCTAGACCCTCAGTAGTGTTATTCTATAAATATTTCCCCGTGAAAAGTTGGATGAATTGAGCTTCAAGTGAGCACTCAATCACCAATCATCGCGTCATACTTGGCACAAATGAACACCTTTTCTTTCCTTTCTCCCTGGTATAACGAGGAACATTACAGCAGTGCGATTCTGTAAACCGCTTGTCGTGTAAGCATATGTGAATTGAATATGAAATGAGCTTTAAATCCATACACACAAGATGTTTATTCTGTCAACACCTCATCATGTAAATTAGTGAGCATGAAGTGAACTGTCATTGCATCATTTTATTTTATGAATTGACAGCTCACCTTACCGCAGCCACCGCAATCGTCGCCGCTTCTGCCGCCACCGCCGGTACCGCCGCTCTGCTGCCACTGCAACAGCCGCAGTAGAGCCCCACAGGGGGCTTAGGAGAGGGCTGAAATGAAGTGCAAAATCGGCCCTATTTCGCCTCTTCCAGGCGAACATCAGCCACTGCGCCGCTCAGAAACTGATGCTCCTGAGCATGGCGCAGTGATTGATGCCTGTGGACGGCGAGCAATGGGTAGCTCGCCGTCCGATCAGAACAGGCCCGAGTAGATGGCGCGCGTGGAGCCTGATTTTTGGTGCATTTCTGGGAGAAATAAAGATTATTATTATTCAAGCCTGCAATGTCCCACCAAACTGGAAACAACTTTACAATGTATGGAATCGAACCAAAGACCACCGGGTCACTCAGGCACAAGCCTACGCAATGAGATATTAACAGTATCGCACTGCTGTTCACTTCAAGCTCGCCTAAGTTATCACGATGGAATATTTACAGAATGGCAATACAGTTTCCCTTTGCTCCACTTAAAATTATTCCATGTTTCCATAATAAGTTTACGTCGCTATAAAACCACAAATGTGCAATTTCGTCCACATTTTAGTGTACCTGTATGTTTTTATTTACAACATACTTTACTGTTTGGCAGGCGAAATAGCGTCATATTGTATTTTCAATGGTTATTCAAAAGTTTGGGACGTAAACAAGGTGATTTGTATCTGTGTTTTGACAGAATAAGGTGCAAATCGGATTATTTTGATACATGAAAGTGTTTTTAGAGCGTGCTTCCTGTTAAGAATCGTGTTTCTTACCGTAGTAGGTTTTATTCTGTGTTATCTGCTGTGTAAAATTGCTGAGAAGATCGAACCGTTGGTTACACGAGTATGGAACCGTATTACAAAGCCTCCGCTGTCGGTCCACTTGTCTGTCAGCGTAATGTAATTCATGAACCGTAATAGTTATTTATTTATATGAGCCTGTATTATCCCACTGCCGGGCAAAGATTTTCCCTCCTTTCACTTTCTCCGGTACTCAGCAATTTTGGGCCAGTCCTTTGAGAAGAAGTCTGTCTTTCTGGGCTGGCCGCGTTGTCGTTTCTTGCGTTTGCGGATCCGCTGCGTGGTAATCTTTGCACATTACTCCTCCGACATGCGGCAGATATATGACCAGCCCAGTGCCATTTTGACCTCGCAGCTGTGTGGGTAACGTCCGCTATTTGTGTTTTGGAACGAAGTATAGAGTTTCGAATGCGATCTGTGAGTTTGACACCCAGTATGCTTCGTTCCATAGCTCGTTGGCAACTCCAAGTGCGGACTTTTGACGAATTGGTGAGAGATCATGTTTGCGCGCCTACTGAATTGAATTTTTCAGTATCAAAATTAAATCATAAATTATAAGGTGTTTTTTTAGTTTATTATTGTGAGCAAACCTTCCTGTGCGAGCGCGACACGCACCTAGCTGTTTTTTTTGCTTATCGTCGAGGGTGAGATGGATGGTGCCTTATATCAAAATTAATTAAGAACGTCAACACTAATGGAAATTGAGTATTTAACCCTAAATAGTTCAACGCCCTAGGCTAACGACTATAAATTAAATTAAACTGAATGTCTAAATAAATAAAAACAATTGTAAATAAAAGTTACAAACAGCAATATATTCAGCTCAGCCGTTCAGACTTCGAAAAACAAGTATTTAAAGTTCTAAATACAGTTTAAAATGTTTCAATCGAAATCTCGGAACTTTGTTCAAATTTTATTTGAATAAACTTTAGAACTACGACGATTTAAAAACATATGTCTGTTGTAATTCTATGAATACTGCGACTAAACTAGAACGCAAAGTTAATATATAAACTGAATATTGATTAAGGGTGTAAATAAGAATACAAAATATTTGATTACCTACAAGCTTTCATTAAATTTTCCTCGTTTGTATACTCAATATACTCAATTCTTTATTTGATTTGGATGCCAAGTGACATAGTTCTAAATCCAATATGGCGGACTCTGAAAGATTATTTGTTTTTATGCACCCCGTGATATCGGTATCACATGACCCTACATGGCTCTTATAACTAACGTCACAAGCAAGAAGCACGATTCCAATCGTTGTTTCCTATGTAGAACAACCGTCTAGATTTATAAGAAAACCTCGGTTACTGTAGGGACAAGAAAAGAGATGTTAATTATGATGTAGACAGGGTGAATTTTGAAAGTGTGCGTGGATAGGCAAATCCGAAACTATGAAGAATATAGAAAAATATTGAAAGGAGTCTCGAGCCCGATTTTGATGAAAACTAAAACTGCATCCTGTATATATCACATCCAAAAGGCGTCCACTGCTAGACATAGGCCTCAAAATCACTAGGTATAAAGTACAAATATAACTTTAATTTCGGAAGTGGTGTTAAATTACGAAGTAACAACCAAAAACACCGACTTCTGAAATTAAAGTTATTTTGTACTTTGTAGTCTTTTTTTGCTTGTATGTTTAACCTGTATGTTTGCACCAGGTTTATGACTTTACCAGGTACTCGACAATAGAAATTATTAATATACAGAAGCATCTACACTTGCTCAAGTGCGTACATTTACTAGAGAATATTTGAATACTTGGCCGTAAAATATGAAAGGACACTAATGACTGAAACAATTTGTGTCTAAGTATTTGGTCCACAAAATGACTATACTAGTACCCTAGTACCAAATAGTTTACGTGAATGTAGGTTATACGTAGTTGTCAAGTGTCTAAACATTCGTGACCGTCTACAATTCGACCTGAAACAGTCCAAAAACTCGTTAAAACTCCAAAATCCAGCCAAATTGAACGTTGCTGTCTATAGAAGTCAAACATCCAACTAAAAACATTCAATTGAAACAAAGACTTCAACTAAAACCGGACCTAGATTTTGAACCAATCTATCAATCTGCCTAGCCTTTTCCATACTATGTTGGGATTGGCTGAGTACTCAAAACTCAAAGCAATTTATTTCAATTAGACCATTTACAGGCACTTTTCAATTGTCAAGGTCGGTCGGTCAAAAAGATAAAGCTATTTGCGCGTTCCAAAGCGTATATCTCTATGGAGAAGAACGTGCAACAAACTCCACGGACACTCTTGTAATAATAAAAAATGTTACAAAATTATGGTTACATCAATCATGTTGAAATTATACATTTATGTGAGAACGATGTAAGAGACGTGCAGGATAAAAGCATCCGGAGTAAAAAGAAACAATACAAAGAAATATTTAAAATAAACCATGGCAGCCGAGAGATGACCAGTCTCAGCTGACGGCGCCCGTTCACGAACATGACGCATACGCTAGCACCATTCGGCTCAACCATTTTGAAGGGAGCCAAATGATCCAACGCATGCGTCACCATCAGCTAGATTTTTGAGTGAACATGACATCCCCAATCGGCAGGGTACATTCAAGTCAAATAAAGGGCTGCCAAGAGTGCTCACTGGAGAAAAGGGGCTTGTTGACGACTGTCAAAGATTTACAAATGACAGCTCGGACTAACGTACTTTCCAAGACACGGAGGTTTCTCAGTACGTATATAGATTTCGAACCGACTCCAGCAAGTGACTCTAAGCCAAGAATATCGACCTTTGTGCTGTTATTAGTAACTCACAAGCCCCTCCAAATTAAAACACTCTTCTTTAATCTATCACTTTATATTTGCTGATAGTACTTCACAATAATCGTCTTATGTACAATTATTCTCAGTCGGACATAGACACTTCAAGACAACCGAACTGTTTCCAAGTTCCACCAAGACTGACTCAAAATGCACCATAAGGCCAGTTCGGGCCTCCACCCCTACCACTTCACAAACTAAAACGGTTACGCCAGGAAACAGCAGTCATCAGTGTTGCCATTTTAAACCCAAAAATACTAGAATCATGACATACTCAAATATTTCTCTTCTTCCTTTTCATAAAATATGGCGATGGTTTTCCTAAAAATCTAAGCAAGGCAAGCAAAATCCCATACGAATTTGGGAACCCTTACCCGTCATTTGGGCAAAATTCTGAACACAAAATCGAACGCATTTATTTACCCTACCTTTTCCCATCGTACCTATTCAAAATTCTACCTCATGTCGGGAAAACTTTGCCAAGACGAACAAAATAAATGTGTGCGATTTATTTTCTAAAGAAATGTAGGTAAGCAAACGGTGTAGTAAACGGTTACAAAATGCAGTATTCAGCTTGTTACCAACTGTTTCTTAAAGGTTTAAGGGCGCACCGAGCTTCTGGCTTTAGGTGTGTGCAAGCAAAACCGTACGTAAGCGCAAGCGACACAGAGCTGGGAGTCCAACGGTCAAAGCAGAACTAAAGTGAATAGGGGGGAAGCAAGGCGGCTCTAGCTAGAATGGACTGAACGCGCGCTAATTTAGGTATTTCGTTCGTATTATTAAAACAAATACACATTTGGAAAATGTGAAATAATACATTTCACATTTTCCGTAATAGAAAACATGTAGTTTTGTTATTATTAAAAAACTTATTACCTTCCGTGAAGTATTTACGCCATACTAAGGGTTTATTTTGTTTTTAGGGTTCCGTAGTCAATTAGGATCCCTCTTACACTGCTTCTTCTTTCTTGCTTATTGATTTTATTGGTAAGTATGACATACTTACCAATAAAATCTTCTCATGTTTTCAGACATTACTTTAAATTGACGTCAACTTCATAAGATACGTTTTCAAAGTAGAGGACCTCTCGCCAAGTGGTGCCCCCGGTGTCGTGAATTTCCTAGAAAACCTGTATAAGCAAATCTCACAAGAAGCCGTCGTTTTCATTAACAAATGAGTTTGATATCTTGCTCATGACAAAGAAACGAATAATGTTTAATTTGTTTTTTTTTTTTCAACAGAAATTAAACATTATTGAAAAACAGTCAAGGATCTCAAATAATTTATTATTTGAAGGGCCTTGACTGTTTTTCTTTACAACGTTTTACTATATGTAATTATATAGTCTATACTATCAAATATTTATTTCTATACGCAGTTCTACCAACAGCTTAGTGACGCCATTTCCAAATAGGAGTTTAGTAGCAGGCCTTCCAAATACGTGATATGACCTTCTTCGGCCCGACAAAAGTCCGCAACTGACTTAAACTCTACTTTAGTGGAACCTAAGCAGTGAATCTTGGCATTAGAGAAGAATAACATAAATGTTCAAGATAAGATCTTTGGCGGTCAAATGGAAAATAATGTGAACAGTGATCGTTAGACATTTGCTTGAGCTGAAAAAGGTTGTTTTAGAAATGAGTATATCCAGAATATACCAAATTAAACAGTGCGTAAGTATTCTTTGGTACGGGAAGATAGTCTATTCTATTTTGTATTAAAAATATTAACTAATAAGCATGGTTATAAGAAGGATGACTTAAAGTGAAATTCTATTGGCTACATTTTGTACTGACTGACAAAAAAAAACAAAATACAAAACATAGATAAATAGGATTGGCAAGACACAAACTATCAGAAACACCTCTAATATCGCTATACAACGTGTAACAGAATAAACGCAATAAAGGGGTCAAGGGGAATCAAGGGGTCATTCTGACCAACACTAAAATCGCGAAAAAAGATCGACTGCTCCATACATTTCTTTCCGCGATTACAGTGTTGGTCCCATAGTAAAAGTCGTTCATTATGATGAGTGCGTTTATTCTGTTACACGTTGTATAATGAAATCGTGTGCAAAACTTCAGGCAGTATACTTAGTTTAAGCTGTGCTTTGTCTGTCATTGAATTTATATTAGGAGATGGCAAACATGGCAAACAATAGCCAAAACACGATCTTACAAAACATTCAACCAACCTATGCAATCTCTGGAATTATTGATAACTCTGTACCATAAACTAGCTAGAGAGAATGAACTGACTGACCTTTCTCTATCCAGGTAGTTAAATCTATCTAGCTTGTTCTGTTCTACAGCTAGGCTAAGGCCTTCCTCTCCCTTTCAATTCTGTCCCTTGCTAATACGGGCTAGTATTTCTGGTAGAAGTTGAGCTCGTTCCGCCATCTTCGCCACTGGTTCTGCCGCGATGTCGTTTGGTTTGGTTTGGTTATTTAATGGGACCCATTGACATGACATGATCCCCATTTCCCTTTTGAAATACGGCTAGAAGTGAATTCACACAAAGAAGTGTGAGAGAAATGAAGCGATTTTGCAGCTTGAGCTTGTCATTTTCCAGAATTCTGATTGGGCCACGTGACAGGCTTTTTTTATGGATGGGAAATCATCAGATGACCCCTTCCACTCTGGGTAGAGTGGGAGGGAGTGTCAGACTCTTACTGACTGAAACCCGTGCTCCTCCTAGTGCCCTTTGCGTTTCAGGGCCGCGGTTACTCTTTCTAACAAAATCCGCTCGGTCGCACAGTCGCTTTGTCTCTTTCTACAGAGCGGTAAATTTTGTGAGTCTCTGTCCATTCTCCATGTCTTTGCTCAGTGCGTAATATTCGCATTTGGTCGACCAGGCAAGATGTATGAGTCCATCTCAGTATTTTACCGGTCGATCGACGCACGCAGTTTGCGTGAATCCAGCCCTTTATGGACTTTGTAAATCTTGACTGCTTAAAGTATGAGGTCCATTGCGTATTCGATTTAAGGTGCGCTAAAGTGCTACCTTTTCAGTGCTTACGTTTCTGTTTATTACTGGTTTAAGCTTTTCGTAAAAAAATATGGAAAATAATTATAACAAAGTTACACCTGTTTAACACGAAGGGCAAGACAGATACGTACGCCACACATTTGTCCTATAATGTTTTGGTTCTATGTCTCACGTAATAAAGGTTGAGTTTATTTCCATAAACTGGGACAATTCTAGGCTCCCGGCAGCTATTGGCAAAAATCTGATGAAAATATAATCCAATAACATAAATCTTTACCTAGGAATCGAACCCAGGATCTTAAGCTGGGCAGTAGCACTAGACAAACAAGGTATTTTTTAACCCCCGATGCAAAAATAGGGTGTTATAAGTTTGACCGCTATGTGTGTCTGTCTGTGGCTACTCCTAAACCGTAGTTCTTGATCGGGTAAACCGTTTTGATGCGGTTATTTTTTATCGATATGTGAACAAAAACTCTTTGCGGCGATTCAAAAGTATAACCAGCTAGCAAATTACAAAGGAAAGCCTAGCCTAGCCTTTTCCAAACTATGTAGGGATTGGCTGCCAATCTAACCAAACGCAACTCGGCGCTCGGCGCGTATTTTCTATTTCGTCGTGCCCTCACTGCTGAGAATCTCGACCACATACGACGCGTCTCCAAGCCATGCGGTCTTCTGCAATGTGGACCGCTCTGTTCATGCTGCGTCAGACAGCCGGTATTTTACATTGATCGATTTCCTATCTGACCTCCACAACCCTAATAACTGGGTCACACGCTACCCCTTTGCAAGACTGGTGTCACAATTTCTGGGTGTGACTAACCCGTTACAACTGTCGAAGATCTTCAAATAACAGTCGTGACCAACCGATTCATGTGTCCGTAGGTAACATTTTGTCCTGCCAGGGTTGCGGATTTTGTTCGAAAGAGTCACCGCGGCTCTGGAACTCAAAGGGTGTAAGGAGGAGCACGGATGGATTTTAGTCAGTAAGAGTCTGACACTCCCTTCCGCTCCGCTCAGAGTCGAAGGAGTCATTTGATGATGTCCCATCCATAATAAAATAATATACTGACAATTTGTCACCCACTACGGAGCAACCACGGAAAGCATCGCTTAACCTCAAAGATCGAACCTTGCATCTGTTATTTATTATTTCACCACGAGCTCCTTAACCCACACGAGTCAGCAAAATAGTTTTATCTTAAAGTCCATTTACACAAACAAACAAATCAATATTCATAATAAAATAATTTCTGTTTAAATTTCGCCAAACGTTAGGAAACGTGACATCTAAATTATTCAGTCCATACTTCTAATATTTATTTAAGAAATCTCACAAACAATATTTAGATACTTCGCAGCTATGTTTGTCTTTCTGCTCGACCTTTACAAGACAAAGGGGACACTTTAGGCATTGACAAAAGCCTAAATAGTTTAGGTCACCTATTTTCAGATGCTACTACTTGTACAACGTTGAAGACAATTAAAAGTTTTAACTTGAATCAGTAAGAGCAGTCGGGAAACGTTGGCTTTCTAACCGACTTCAAAAAAGGAAGAGGTTCTGTAATCCTGTGTGTGTATTTGTTTGTTTTAGGTACAGCCGTTAATTTGTTGCTTATGAACCGATCCTAATATTTTTTTTATTGTATAGTGAATCCTATAAATGCGAAAGTAATTCTGTCTGTCTAGTGTATATTTGTTACATCTGACGTCTTAACAGTGAGTTCGTACGAAAAATCATTGTTCAATTTCTTGTAAAAATATTTTTACTCTGAAACTTGAATGCAAATTGAACAATTTTTCATGGAAGTCTGTTTAATGCCGTTCCTTACGTCCAAACTACCATTTTATTATGAGTACGGGAGACCAACCAGAATATGAAAAGAACTTTATTTTTCGGAACATTGCACTACTTTAATAAATTGCAGAGTGCATTCTGGACATAATAGAACCTTATTTTAAAGAGTGTTCTTTATTTCTCTTTTTTTAATTTGGTGCCGCTAATGGTGTGTTGTAATAACATTAGCTACGCCGACGACATGGTGCTGTTGAGCGCGTCAATCTGCGGTCTAAAGACACTCGTAGCCACTTGCGAGCAATTTGCCAGACTGCATGGTCTGGCTTATAATGTTAAGAAAAGTGTAGTCATGGTCTTTGGGGCCAGGGGTAAATAACCAGAAGCAGAACCATTTTTTTTTTTTTATAGGTTGGGAAATCATCAAATGACCCCTCCCGCTCTGGGTGGAGTGTGAGAGCTAACATGATTGCCTGCAGATTCAGGTGTGCCTCAAAAGAGGTCAAGCGCACTATATTTAGTGCTTACTGCACGTCTTTTTATACTTGCAGTCTGTGGGTTCATTTTACTAAAAAATCATACGGCGCCCTTCGCATCCAATACTATGACGCATTCAGGGTACTGATGGGGTTGCCCCGATACTGCAACGCGTCAGGGATGTTTGCAGAAGCTCACGTAGACTGCTTCTATACGGTGATGCGGAAGCGGTGTGCATCCTTGGTCCGTAGGGTGCGGGGCAGCGCCGACAGCATCCTGTCTATGATGGCAAGCAGGCTGGATTGTGCGCTTGTGAACCACTGCTGCAGGGTTTCGGCTGGGCCTGTCACCTTGCAGCAATGATGTCACAATCCATATTTCTATTTTAGTGTTTTTTGTAAGTACAAACACTATGAGTCTTGTTACTCGAAATAAATGGTTAATTATTATAGCTAGATGTTTTAATGTCGGAAAAAAAAACTGTCACTGATCTACAGAGTGTTCAAGAAGTACGTTTAAGGGTGATGTTGGGTAGCTGATATACATTAAGGAAACAGTAGCAAAACAAAATAAAAGACTTTTTTTTACATATCCGCCCGCAAAACCGCATTAAAAGTTCCAAACATACCTATCACTTTTCAAGCAGTCTGATGCAGTTGGTGACATCAAATCTGTGATTGAACTAAAGTAAATGCCACCAACTGTAACTGTGTTTTCAATCACAAACTAGTTTTCCAAATATAATAAATAACTACATAATAAAACCAATGGAAAAAGTAGTGAAAAGTGAAGAAAAAAATACTTGCCATTTATTTAGGTACTATTTGAAACAGAAGATTTGCAATCAAATCAAATAAAAGTAATGTGATTTGATTCTAAATCTTTTGTTTCATTCAGTACGACTCTACTAACAATACCTTTTTCGTTGAAACAACGTAATCTCATTGTTTTTATTAGAACCAATAAGAATCTAATCAAAAATGTATAAAGTGGTACCACTATCAAAAGTATTTCTTTAAAATCTTATATCATCGTAGGCAATTTAAGCTCTCTTTAACAGCAGAGCTAGCGACCCACACTTTTTTTTAAGGATTTTTTTTTTTGAGGATGGGAAATCATTAAATGACCCCTCCCGCTCTGGGTGGAGCGGCAGGGAGTGTCAGACTTTTACTAACTAAAACCCACCCTTTGTCCTCCTAGTGCCTTTCCTTCCAGGGCCGCGGTAACTCTTTCGAACATATTCGCAACCCTGGCAGGACTTTTTTTTAAGGATGGAAAATCATCAAATTACTACTTGGCTCTGGGTGAGTCGGAAGGGAGTATCAGGCTTTTACTGACTAAAACCCATCTATGTTCCTCCAAAAGTCCTTTGCGTTTCACGGCCGCAGTGATTCTTTCGAACAAAGTCCGCAACCCTGGCAGGTTCTGGCCCTAGCGGGCCCCGTCTACTATGCTTACATCTCTTTGAGGCGTGCCGTTGTCGACTCGGGCCTGATTTTGATCGGACGGCGAGCCACCCAACGCTCGCCGTCCGCAGGCCAGCGCCTACGGTAGCTGGGAATTGCCCTGCGACTCCCGACTCCCTGGGCAGCGACCCACCCTAGCTTCGCACGGTGCAAATTATAAACACGAACCTTGATCTTTTGTCGTTATTTCCTTTAGTTAAAAATCCTTTGCATGCCCACCAAATATACATAAAAAAAAACATAAAAATCGGCCGACCAGTTTCGGAGGAGTGCGACCACAAACACCGTGACACGAATTAGTTCAAGTTTTTATAATCAAAAGACTGAATATCTGACAATTACTCTTGCCAAAGGTTAGGGGTGTCGTAGTGCTGCCCAGTTTTTGGGTTTCGGAAGTCGGATCGAGTCGTTCCATGTAAAATTCTGGCACTCGGCTGCATCTGGTATCCGCTTTGGTTTAAACAGTAGGATTACCGCAATCCCACTCGTCTTTGACTACCGCTCTGGCCTGCGAATCCTGCGTAGATCTGAATAGGCCTTTGCACTGGAAATTGACCCCTTCAATGTAGTTGACAATTGATTACGAGTTATACGATTATGTGTATGTATGTTTAGTATGCTGTTAATCTTGGGATCTACTACCACATTTACGGAATATCAACTCACTCATGCGATGTTGGGGCATAACCAACATTACATCGGGAAACACAACCAAAACACACTCAAAATCGACACAACTAATATAACAGATTACGTTCTAAGCCAGGTCAGACATTATCTTAGAACAAACATAGATCGATTAACCCCATAGAGCATGGTATAACATCGCGCTTCGGCGATGACAAGGGACACTATTACTGTAATACAAGTGAGCATACTTAGTCATTGTAGCCGAGGAGGAATCAACGTGCGAACCGAAGGTGAGGCCGTCATAAAGCTGAGAGACTGTCACGTGTATTATATACTGTCAGAGTTGTCATGGGCCGTCAATGTCTATGAATTCAGTCAGTCTAACCGAATGCAGCTGTGTACCATTTTAAATGGAGCCTGACTACCTGAGACTACCAATCTGATCACCGAAACTATTTTCATCAGGCGTGATCGACCAACCTCAATAAAAATAATTCAAAAACCGGGCAGCTCAACACGCCTTGGCTAGACTCCAAGGCTTCTGACCACACTATCTTAAACTAATTGAATGGGCTTTAATTGGCTATTGCTTACAATAAAAAACTTTTTCACAAAAAAAAAACTTCTTTTGGTTTTTTTTTTCACTTTTCAGTGGTACCTGGTGGTGGTTTTTGCTTTATTGTGACTTTCCAGTAGTGTTGTTAGGTGTGGACCTAACAACACTACTGGAAAGTCACAATAAAGCAAAAATACGCAATTTCGTATACTAAAGCAAAAATGCGCAATTTAGTGTAGGTACATGGATAATTTTTACATGTATTTTTTCCAGCTTTTCGGATTTAAAAACCAAACTATTGAACCTATTTTGATAAAATTTCAGTGGAACCAATCGACAAGTATACGAACACACCTTTCACATAAAACAAGAATTTTTCAAATCGGTTCTTAAATGACGGAGAGAAATATGAGGTAACAAAAACATAGAAAAAAAAATACAATCGAATTGAGAACCTGAAGTCGGTTAAAAATACAACTCGAGAAGATTCATTCATTAGGTACTTGTTTGTATGGATTGACAGCATAATTTTCTTTACCTAAGTTAACACAGTGGTGAGATGTTAACAGAATAGACCGGCTGAACATAGGCCGCCGAGGTGCTTCAATGTTCTATGACCAACCCCTTCCCGTAAGTAACCAACTTCGGTCCATTAGTGAGAGTCAACATATTTGTGTTATTAGAAGGCAAACGAATATGAAACTCTGATACGTTGAGGAAGGGTGCAATAAAGGCGATGTTATGTGACATGTGTGCGGAAAGATTTGTATCTATGTGACCAAAGAGTTTCATAAAAACAGGCCATGTTCGCGTTGCTGTGTGACGAAAATAAGTAAATAGGCTCATGTGGCTCATGAGTATCATAGCGCTTGTATCCAACGAGTAATAGCCAAACAGGGCGGGAAATGAAATAAATAAAAAAAGTTAAAGTTCGTATTCCACCTAAATTCAACATCAAATAAAAACTAATTTCATAAAACCTAACTCCAACATTTCAAAATGTTTTGCTCCCATCTAACATCCGCCGCAGTTCTACAAACGTCAGAATTTCAGAAATTCTGGCAGCTCTGAACTTCTGACCAAGTAACCTAAAAGCAGAATGAATTAGGATATTCATATTCCTAATTTCGGTAGTTATTAACCTAATTACTGTTTCGTGTATTTAATGATGTTAGTAGAAAGTGATCGTGTTTTGTTTATTATCCTTAGTACTGTGAATAATTTAGTAGCTTAGAACTGTACAGTGATGGTAAGCGGGTGGCTGCAAGCAATGAGACTGTTATTGGATTGCTTTTTCACGCGGTTTTGTCTGCCAATTTGTATAATCTTAACTAATATTATGAAAAGTTTGTCAATAACACCACTAACATTGAAAAATACCTCTGCTTTCCCCACATTTTGTCAACTTGAATTTGAACGCTTTTTACTCATTTTTACGAGAATCGATATCGGTTCAGTTTAGTTTTGAGAAACCAAAAAACTGGGAACTAAGAAACTGGGGTGAAACTAAAAGACTGAGGAGTTGAAGAAAGCCTAACCACTCACTTTCTCGCCTCCCGCGCCGTGAGGGGCTCACCTTGTTCTGAACATTTTTTTTTTCGCGTACGGCGCGACTGTGCGCCTCGCCTCTTACACAGGCCTTGTATTTGTAATATTTCTATGAACTGATAGTAAACTAATGACAGTTTCTTATAGACGATAGACGAGGCTAGATTACACAACTTGTTTTAGAACTATGACTTAGCTTTTTCTTACCTTTACCTCATACTAAACAGAGTTAAAGCAAACCAGGAATATAGTTAGTTCCAAATCAATCAAATGAAATATGCCTCAACGCAATTTTTGTCGTGTCGTTTGTCCATCTGTTGTTTGTACTAATTGGTGACAAACGGACAAACAATAAATATAAAGCCACTTATCCCAAGTACGACATAAACGTGCGACAAACAGCGCTACGACAGAAGCGCTTTACTAAAATTTATAGCGACGCATTTGCCGCAAAAATACGTAAATAAATTGTTGTTACTGCTATTTTATTGCAATTCGTGAAAGTGCATGGTGTTTCGTGAATCTGGAGTATAGTTTACTTTATTGGGAAATAAAAATTGGGAATTTCTTTCTTCTTTGTCTCTTTTAGAAATTTTACGCTTTAAAAAAAATATAACTTACGGTAAATTATGTTTGTTTTTAAATCTTCGACTGTATTTCTCGAAGGGAGGCAGAAGTATAGGTATATAGACATTCTTGCACCGGGTATGCTAACGATGCTCAACGCTCTAGTGGAGACAAACCCTGGATTGGACTAGTTCGTTGATGAATGGCAGACGATATTATTAGAATGTTTGCGGCCTTGAATAGAGAGAAAGATTTGAATTAATTTAGTGAAAATGCTCTGTACTTAGTATACGTAATGTTCTTTACTTAATATAGAAAAATAAATAAATAGAACTGTATGTACACTCGCACTATACAGGGTTATTTGTAAAACACCAACAACCTTTCAGTGGGTGAAAGTACTCATGATTATAAACAACTTTTACTATGAGACCAACTCTGAAATATCTAAAAATAAATCGGCTGTTTCATACAAAATGTAATATTCACGATGAAAATGTATGAAGCAGTAGATTTTATTTTTCGATTTTTCAGGGTTGGTCTCATAACAAAAGTACGCATTGGAGCTTGTCATAATTGGAGTTTTTGCATTTGTTTGCTCATCTCTCGAGTACGAAAACGTCAATTAAACAAGCTTTCATTGACATTTTCGTGCTCATGTTAGAGTTGAAGTTCGAGTTGAGTTGGAGTTTACATTTTGTACTTTGGGCCTTAGGTTACTGAAAAAAAGTTATAAAATCCAACTCCACAAGGGAAGTCAGAAAAAACATTATCTATTTGAGTATTACCGCGAGTAGAGGCAAGCGCTTGTAATGAAAATTGATAACCTGCTATTTACTACCTTTTTTTTTACGTAACTTACAATTTTATCTACCAAATTTTCAATGGAATTTGTACGATTTCTTCAAGTAGGTACACTTTAGAAGTTGTTCGACTATTACTCGTTAACTTGTGAAGCCTACTTCGCTCACACCTGCAATATGGGACAGACGATAAAAACAATCATTTTTCTCCATATTTTATTTTACCACTTTGTCGGCGTGATTATATATGTATACCCATACCAACTTTCAATTGCTAAGCGTCGCTGAGCGAAACCGCAGACAGACAGACAGACATGGCGAAACTATTAGGGTTCCTTGTTGACTACGGAACCGTAAAAATATAAAATTAAAGCCCTTGAAACTATAGTAGATTCCAGATAAATGTGCAATAACGGTCATTGACCCACATACATTTATTGACTTTCTTAAAATCAAAAACAGAAATAAAAACTTAGAGCAGTCCTGCAGTGCGATTCAGTAAGCATGTCGAAGTGAACACTTGGGCGGGGCGCACGACGGGTGAGTTGTCAAACCATACAAATAAGATGGAATGACAGCGCTCTTGTCGTTCACTCCGCCTAGGTGAACACCGTGAGATGTCGACAGAATCGACCGGCTGAATCTACTTCTATCGTGATCCTTTATGTTCTCTAGTAATGTAAAATGGTTCATAATGTATTGTTCATAATGTATCTACGAAGGGATATTAGGGAAAGGTCAATGTACTTTATTGCAAGTTTATCTGGCACAAGGTATAGCTACAGCCCGCAATGTCGACCGCGTGTTTAACATAAAACTTATCCTGTAGCACTCAGCAATATCGCTATATCAGTGAATAATTTTCTGGCAGAGATTACAGTTTTACCTCTTTTTAACTTTATATTTATTTCCTTTCACACACAAACAGACAGCCAAATAAGCTCTCCCTTAGCATACATAAAAGCGAGTCTCACATACAAACACTAAAAATGATATACCTAATTATAATTTTCCTAAATCCAACGCTTCTAGCTTCTAGAAAGTAATTAGTAGTATCTCATATTACTTTTATCTAGGATTCAAACGAAATTGCTAGACAAATAAGTACGTAGAAAGTATATCTACTTGATACTGTTTTTATTATGTTTGTGACAGGATTTTTAATTAGATTTATGCATGGATGGGTATGTAGAGCAGTTTACATGACGTAACGGCGAAGATGTTTTTATAATATTTTATTTAACTTTCTATGTTAGTTAATATTTAAAAATATATTATGGGTTATTTCTTACAGCTTAATATTAGTTTTACTATGAATGTTTGCATAACTCGAGATTTAATGAACAGCTGATTTTTTCGAGATTTTAGGCTTTTTTCCACAGTTAAGGCTGTTCAAAATGTTGGCAGTATTTGTAAGTGTAAAATTAACGGGCAAGCCATCAGCCTGGCAAAAATGTAGGATCCGAGCTGCCTGAGAAAACCCTGATAACAAAAACTAAAACAAAACTCTGATGTAGATATAAAAATGTTTATTTGTGCCGACCATAGCCTGCGTGACGCATACCACAAATAGTAGCAAAAAAATCAAATCAAATTCACTTCTAAAAAAGTCGGTTGATAATTGGCGAAAATATCGGTAAACAAAAAAAAATCAGTCGAATTGAGAACCTCCTCCTTTTTGTGGGTCGGTTTTTGTGTCGGTTAACAAACTCAGTACAGATAGTCTATGTGGCCGGAAGGTTCTGAAGTGGCGACTGCGTTCCGGAAGACGCAGCGCTAGAAGACCTCCCACAAGGTGAACCAATGACCTGGTGAAGACCACGGTAAGCCGTAGGATGCGAGACGCACATGACCGGTCGATGTTGCGACACTAGGGGGAAGCCTATGTCCAGCAGTGGACGTCTTTCCGCTGAAATGATGATAATGATAATAAAACATTATATTTGATAATGTTTTATTATCATTATCAACATTCACAACGTGTAACAGAATAAACGCAATAACCACCATAGTACTCATCATTATGATCGACTTTTACTACAGGATCAACACCGAAAACGCGAAAAAAATCAGTTGGTTGCCTAGCCTTTTCATTTAAATGTGCCGATTTTTCAACGACCTAAGTGACATCTTTTGTTCAATATCGTTTAATGACTTGCCCATGTCACTTAAGTCGCTGATTTAACGACAGTTCAATGATAAGGCTAAACTTTTAATGAAACGGCGGATTCAGCTAGTTGGCTGCGACATCTACATCTCTTTTATTTGACTTTCTTTTCGCAGGTATGCTGGAAGAGATTTCTTTAGAAATAAGCCTTAGTACCTACTTTTTTAAGTATTGCGTTTATTCTGTTACACGTTGTATACGTTTTTAAAGTCAATTGAAACACACTACTCCAAAATCAAACTCTTAAACTAAAGTACCGGAACATTCTATTTACTAATACCATTTAAATCCGACCTCTGGTGGTTAGTTCAATAATCCGATGTACAAAAACTTTCGCCCCGATTCCGCGGTTGATTCTGGATTCTAACAAAAACCACTAGTTCACTGTTTTTGTGGAATCCTGTCTAACTTTCGTTTGGTAAACATGAGACACGGAGTGGGCAGTTAATGGAGTTGTAACGTGAAGTTATAACAGAAAAATCATTCATCATTTCACTGTAATACAAAGAATGCTCCAATTTCATCAATAATACAAAGTCGGCCGTTACTTGAGATTAGTGATGTGACGTTACCATTTTTCCAGTACCAGTATTTTACCATATGGAAATATTCCCAGTAAGTTAACGCTAGTAATATTGTTTAATATTGTCTTATTGATTTCTTTAGTTATGTAATATTTGTTTTATTTTTGTTACCCTAAATTACTATTTTTAGAGAATGTTACTGGGAACGTTACTGGGAAAATACTCGATTGGGGTAAATTACTGGTAACGGCACACCACTACTTGAGATCATCATTACTTGAAGCGCGTTATCATTCTGTTATCATAACTATCATTACAAATGTGAAAGCATGTTCGTTTGTTACGCTTTTACGCCAAAATTACTGAACCGATTTTGATCAGTTTTGGGAGATAAACTGTGTTTTGGGAAATAACCCTGGAAACGGTTATATATGGAATCATCAACATCATTATCATCTAAGGGACCAACTCCAAAAAATCTGCTGATCAGTACATTTTATCGTGTTATGCGCACAGAAATGTATGGAGCAGTCGATTTTTTTTTTGCGATTTTAGTGTTCGTCGAATAGTGAAAGTTGTACATAATTATGAATACAATGACGCCTTAAGAGGTATTGCATTTATTCTGTTATACGTTGTATAGTTAACACTCCATTTTTATCAAAATCCAAACCCAAAAACTAGTAATTAATATAAATGTAGTAAAGGGACAACTGCTATAAGTACGAACTTAGACCTTATCTCTATATCTCTCCCTTCCAAAGTTATCTGGCCGAAGTAACATTGGCTGACAAGGGTCTATTAAGTTAGTCGCTCAAGTTTACCATCTGAACAACTCAAGCAATCATTTTTAATAGGGTTAACGTCGTTCTAAGTGAATAATTATGATTTAAGATTTAGAAATCAAGGTTTTATGATCAGTTCATGGAAGTATGGATTATGTTTAAGATGATTTACAACTGTTGGAATCCAATTGAAACCAATAAGTACGTAAGTGTGAATTTTAAAACTGCAACGCCATAGTCTTTTGGTTTCATTTTATGTGATATTATCAGACACAATTTGTATCATACAATAATATGGATATTCAAATAAATATTATGTGCGAAACGAGTATTATAGTTATAGTAAAATTTACGTTACGTCACTATACGTCAAATACATTCATAGTAGGCCCTCAGAGGGCCACTTCTACTTATTTTTAAGTAAAGTTTACATCTCAGCCGCAATTAATAAAAAACAACTCAAATTTTCCTACATTTTTGACGGATTGCGACTGAGACGCGAATTTGAACGTTGCTCTAAAAATAATAGAATTAGCCGGCTGATCAAGAAAGAGGCTCTAGCAAAGTATCTGCCAGCGGTAGCGTGGCAAAGGAGATTGTCAAGGCTTCGAAAATCCATGGGATTGGTTAACTCTGTCGAAATATCACGTGATCAATCCGTTATTTTTTGGCATTTCGACAATCGCCATCGACCGTTACTAGAATGGCACTTTGTGTTGAGCTGACCAACAATGCGCCATTAAATTAGCGAATGCGACTGTCGAAATGCCAAAATGTAGGAATTGTATCACGTGACATCTCGATAGCATCTGTCAGTCCCATACATTTTTGACGTATTGACAATCGCCTTCGCCACGCTACCGTTGACAGAATCTCACTTACCTCGAGGCCCATGACATGGCCGTTTTGCGAGAATGTAACGCATACGCGTTATACATTCCCAACTTGCATAACTTTTGTAATTTTGTTTATTTTTGGTATGCGTCATGTTTGGCGCAAATAAAGACTTTGTTTGTCGTTCCTTTCTTTCTTTCTTTCATGACATTGCAGGTTTTATGGACTTTGACTTATGAATTTGTTTCGGTGTTTATTCTCACCGAATTCTTATTATTTAAATTGAATATTTTTTTGGCTAATGTGGAACACATTTACGTGTAGGTCCAAAGCGTTTTGACACCAGTCTATCTAAATAAAATTGTAGTATGTCGGTACAGTACCTAAACTAACAACAACTTACCGTCGAGCTATTTCAAAGAGACCCACTTTATAGGAACCAGACACAAATTCCAACAAAAACAATATAATTTAGGATTCTTGTCATAACAACACCCGAAATTCTATGTCAAAATTTTGTCATATTATATACCTTCGTTATCTAAATAATTATTCCCTTAATTATTCAAAGCTAAACTCTGAGGGAATTTCTTGACTGCATACTAAAAGAGGGTCACTTGGACTGTGAGGGCTGTCACTCAATGTTGAACGCCGCTTGCCTTCGTAATTGAAAATAGGGTTCTAAGATGTTCGTGCTAATAGTTTTTTTTTTGACACGATTCTGGTGGGAGACAGGTTTTAAATTGTGAGGTTCGAGGGCAATTTTTTCTATTAGTTTTATGAGATCTTCTATTAATTTTATAATGCAGATAATTGTTGGGTGATTATATGAATAACAGCCGCACGCGTCAATCTTCAAAGTTAAGCAACGCTTGCCAGGGTCGGTCTGTGGATGGGTGACCATCTTAACATACTGAGATTCCTCTGTGCCTCGGAAAGCACGTTAAGCCGTTGGTCCTGGCTGTGATTCGTAGATCTTTGGCAGTCGTTACGGATTGTCACAAGTTGTTAGAATCCAGTAAATCTGACTCTATAATGTACTCGTAATACAACCTGTCTGCCTTCAAAGCAAGAGTGAACAGGCATCTTCTGGCCACGCTCGCTCCATCATAAACCTCATCTATCGCTTTCCATCAGGCGGGATCGAGGTCAAGAGCAAGCCCATTACTCAATAAAAAATAAAAAAGCAGAAACTAATTAGAAAGTGATACACATAATAAATGAATACAATACAAAACACTTTCCATTCTCTGCTTGAACGGTTAACCTAGTTATTTGATAAATCAATCAACTTAGACTAGAAATTTCTTCTTTAAACTCTGAAGTATTACATTGCCGACCAATCAATCTTCCAAGGAAGACCTAGTTTGATCCAATTAATTGTTAACCCAAATTACACCTAGCCTAGATAATCTGGACCCATTTTAGACATCTAACGGTTAATAGGGCAGTAGACACGTCTTTACCCTCGTCTCTAAAATAGGCATGACCGATTTAAAAGGTCAGTAAGGTCTTCTGGGACAGAGAAGAGAGCAATTTAGTCTATGTTAAGTGTCATCAATTCATCACCATTGTCATTTCAGCTGAGAGATGTACACTGTTGGACATAGGCCTCCCTTTGCGGAATATATTCTAAAGAGTCACCGCGGCCCTCGGAAGCTAAGGGCATTAGGAAGAACACGGATGGGTTTTAGTCAGTAAGAGTCTGACACTCCCTTCCACTCCGTCCACAGCGGAGTCTTTTGATGATTTCCCTTATTTAAAAAAAGAAGTAAAGTAAAATAAAAGTCAAGTGAAAGTGATGTGAACGTGAAGTGAAAGTGAAAAGAAGTGAAGGTGAAGTGAAAGTGAAGTGAAAGAGAAGTGAAAGGGAAGTGAAAGTAAAAATAACGTAAAAATATATATACATATACAACATGTATCATAATAAACGCAATACCTCTTAAGGGGTCATTGTACTCATCATTATGAGCAACTGTTACTATGGGACCAACAAAAATGAAATCGCGAAAAAAAAACGACTCCCCCATACATGCGCATAACTCGACAAAATGTACTAAACAGCTGTTTTTTTTTCGCGATTTTGAGTTTGGTCCCATGTAAAAGTTGTTTGCTGCTAAGATGGTTTCATTTACCCTTTTTTACAAAATCTATACAATAATATTTTCAACTTTTTTATTTAATTTTTACTTTTACGCCATTGTACATGGAACGATCGGCTACCCGTTACGACTGTCAAAAATAGCCACCTATCCACTGACCGACCTCGGTAAACATTGCTTAATCTTGAAGATTGACCTCGAGCCGCTGTTTTACTAAGACAATAACTCCTCAATGTATTGCCCAATATTGAGACATAAAATCGAGCGAAATATTATATTTAGAGACATTTCAATTCACCACAACACATTGCTCCGGAATGCCTGAAAATAAATCTTTTCAGACATTAAACTTCATCATCAGATAATTGGACTGTGCTCGGAATATCAAACGGGTACAGAATCGTGATATTTTCTTTGATAACTTTCGCATTTCTCGGTGAATGACTCGTTGGTCTGGACGCAAACGCTATTGCTTAGCAAAGAGATCTTGGGTTCGGTTCCCGGATCAAGCAGTGTTATTGTTTTTTTTTTAGTATTGAATTTCTCAGTAACAGCTCGGCCACTGGCAACTGACGAATTATTAATGAACTGTTGGTAGATCTCTACCTATGGTAGGCAACAGATAAAATTGCAATAAAGTACTTTGACCTTTTCCTAATATACTTTCGTAGATACAAGAGAACGTGAAGGATCACGATAGAAGTTGTCGAAAGCAACGTGGAAGGTAATAAATAGTATGAAACCTTACATTCCTAAAGCAAATATAAATCTAATTAATGTAAATAACAAGTATATATCTAATCCTCAAATAATAGCAGAGGAATTTAATAACTATTTCATAGACTCAGTTCAACCGAATGCCGAAAATTTTCAGCCGAATCAGAATCTTCAAACATCGGGATCGCTTAATTCTTTATTTATGGAACCAACCATACCAAAAGATATATGTAACATAATAAATAACCTTAAAAATACAAACAGTACGGGTTATGATGAAATTGACACAAGGGTAGTTAAATCAGTGGCTCATTTTGTAGCACCTATATTAAGTGACATCTATACATATAATAAAACTGTAGAAGAGGTCAATTCTGTACATTGAATATAAACTAAAAAAAATACTCCAGGGGTGCTTTATACAAACAGTAGAAGCCAAAAATATTTTTTTTTATTTTTTTGTCTGTCTGTCTGTCTGTCTGTCTGTCTGTCTGTCTGTTGTTCGTCTTTCACGCAAAAACCACTGGACGGATTTTAATGAAACTTTTTTTGTTGTATAGCTATTAGTCCTCGCCAACATATAGGCTATAATTTATTTTGAAGATCTGAATACAAGACGTGGAACCTTAGCAGCCCGGCTAATCTATAAGAGATATTAATATACCGTTTTAGGAATAGTTGGTCAACATGATGAGTACTGTCTGTCGACATAAAAAAAATGAAGGTCTAGAGCATCTGATGTGGAACCCTTTCAGGGAGCTAAGCTATCGGCTATTTTAATCAATTGTCAACAGATCTCATAGTCCGTTTGGTTTAAAGCCTGCTTCTCGAAAGAATAGGTTTGGGTTCAAATCCCACAAATTTTGTAATTTTTTTGAATTATTTTTATCTTATTTATTTCCTTATTTTTTTATTCCTACCAAACCTAATATTTTCAAATATTAATAATATGTTATTGCTGTATTTTGCATATCTCTTTAGAAAGACAAGCAGAAACTATTTTTTGTTTATATGTATTATGTTTCGTTTGCATCGCGATAAAAAATACAAAACTAATGTAGAAAACATTCACATAAACCTGATAGGATTATGGCAATCTAGAAGAAATCAACTTATTATCTACATGCATAGTAAGTAGGGGTAAGTATCTTTAATGACACTTGCAATGCCATCTGTTGAGCGAAACTGTACTTACCATCAACAGCAGGAGAATTACACCAAAAAGTATTTTTTAGTTAAAGATTCTTTTGATACTTACCAGGCGTTACGCATTTGATGCAAAAATAAAATTGCTCCACTGACTTTGTTTTCATTTTTTTTACTTTTGATAGGAACGCCTTTGACCACTATCTCACCTGATGGCAAACGATGATGTGATCGAAGATGGAGCACGCTTGCCTATAAGTAACCTATTCACTCTTGATAAGACTCCCAGGCTGTAACTATCCAGAAACACGGACTCAGTCAGGGAATTCCACGCCATGTGTTTCCAAAACGTTTTGTTCATGTGGGTGTGAGGTCCATCGTGGACCGGTGGCGTACCGCCGTACGTCTTGTGGTCCGATGATGGAACGAGTTTGGCGGAATTAAACTATGCAATTCCGTCGCACACTCCCCAAAATGCAACCGATAGAAAACCGAAAGGCTAAAAACTCGGCTTCGATGCTCAAGACTTTCACCTCTTGAATTTCTTTCCCAGGATCTCCCTCATTCCTAATTATTTTCTGTTAATTTTGAAACAAAACTGTTCAATTCCCAGTCAGCTGGTGATTCGTCGTGACCAGCCTAGGGCCAGAAATTACCAGTAGCTGGTTTCACACTCCAGAGCTTCAAGGGGAACTGTGGATCCCTGGGCAATGACGCCACAGGAGAACTCGCGAAGATAGGTTTCGAGATGGTAGTGCTGGACCCGTACCCGCTCCTCCTTCTTTCTTTCTTTCACACAGTTTCGTGCATGAATTTGCCAGAGAACAACTGAACTTCATGACAACAAATGGTGAAAAAAGTGAAAAATGGCAATGACAAGTCTATAAACGTGACTAACTAATTGACTTCTCAGCTTAAGTAAAAATTACCTCCGTAATAATAGGGATTATTATTACGGATCACTGCCCTTAAATTTTTTTAACTTATGTACTACAGACACCCCAATTTGCGTAGATTGTTTCGACGCCATCTACGTCATCCTGGCCATGACTTTCCGACGTGAAAAAATCCTCGGTACGGTGAGGTGCAGGTTTCAAATCAAATCGTTTATTGCAATCCATAATGTACATATACAGGTGGTAAAAATAGGTTTGTGAGTGCTAAGTGATTGAGCTGACTTTTATCTCAGATTATCACTCCCTTGCGGGTTGAGTATTATCGGTCGTCTCTCCGCTCAACCTGTGAAGCACACTGGTGGCTTTTGTACATTTGGGCGGAGCTAGGCTTGCAAACTTAGCCAGGACAACGGAGTCTCTACTCTACTCTATCCGTTGTGGGTTTTTTTATGAATAGGAAAACATCAAATGACTTCTTCTGCTCTGCGTGGAGCGGAAGAGAGTGTCAAACTCTTACTAACTAAAACACGTCCGTATTCCTCCTTATGCCTTTAACGTTCCAGGGCCGTGGTGACTTTTCGAACAAATTCCGCTCCGTTCGGACAGTGAGCCAACCTACGCTCGCCATCTGCGGGCCCGCGCTTAGGGTGGCTGGGAATTGCCTTGCGACTCCCGACGCAAAGCCCGGGTTGTCTTTTTCTGTTGCGGCGGCTGAGGGGGTCTACTCTCTTAAGCCCGAAGTCTGTAGTTTCGGCCTTAGTGTTTGGCGTTTTCTACTCCGTATCACCTACGGACTTACGATTGGTCCCGAACTAGAAATAACTATCAAATCGTGCTGTCATTCATTCTTATATTCTTCTCCGGACCATGGAGTAAACCAGGACGCCGTAGCCGATCGCCTCGACGAGGACACGGTGATGCTCCGCCCAAGCAGGGCAGACCTCCACCGTATACTCCACCATGTCCTCTGCGGAGACTTATCTTCTGATAGTTTCGGCATGACCATTAATCAAGCTCAGGGACAAACTATTAGTCGTGTTGGTGTGGATCTGCGGTAGTCCTGTATCTCGCACGGTCAGGCTGTATGTCGTTTTGTCGCATGTAAGCAGCGCGCAAAGCCTGTGTATACGTACTGATGAATATCACATAACAAGTAATATTGTTTACAAAGAAATGTTTTAAGTGTTAATATTGTAAGTCATGTCATAATCACGATGAGTACCTATATACATTTAGTGAGTTTGTGTACTTAATATCTTCCTAAATACGAAAAGCAAGCGCGAACGAAGTCGCGGGCACAGCTAGTTATAAATAAGTGTATTGTAAATGGTACTTTTCCCCAAAAATTAAAAGTTTCTATTATCAAGCCATTATATTAAAAAGATGACAAAACCAAAATCAGTAACTACAGGCCTGTAGCGCTAATACCGATCTTCTCGAAAATATTTGAGAAAGTAATTTATAACAGTATTTACAATTTTCTGGAGAAACAAGGGATTTTTTGCAAGGAACAGATGGGTTTCAGAAAGAATAAAACGATTAATATGGCTATTTATAATTTTCTAGAAAAAATATATCAAAACATGGATAATCGAAAACCAGTCATGGCGATGTATATGGATATGACCAGAGCATTCGATTATGTCGATCATAAAGTTCTATTAACTAAGCTGTACAGATATGGAATAAGAGGAAACGTGCTTAATCTCATTCAATCTTATCTAAAGGACAGAAAACAGATTACTCAGATAAGTCAAGTAGACATTAGGTCCAAAACGGAGGTAATATTCTCGTCTAGCTCTAGAATACTCCATTACGGTGCTCCACAAGGCTCCGTATTGGGACCCTTGCTTTTTATCTGTTACATTAACGAATTTCCTAATATAATCAACGACCAAATGTCCTTATTTGCCGACGACAGCACAGTTACATATAACACTGGCAGTAATAAAGATATAGAAAATGATATAAATACTAGTCTTATTACAATTGTTGATTGGCTAAAAGCTAACAACCTTCATATTAATCTTGCCAAAACTAAAGTTAGGAGTTTTAAAATAAGACAAAATATGTTATCAAACTTTCATATAAACTATAAAGGAGACCAAATATTAGAAACAAGTTCAACAAAATTTCTAACACACACAAAACATGGACACAAATTGATAATGTGTGTGGAAAGCTCAGTAAGTTTTCCTTTGCTCTCTATATGCTGGGTAAGATTGCCAATAAAACCGCGCTCCTAGCGGCTTATCATGGTTTTGTAGGCTCTTCTTTGAGATATGGCATTATGTTCTGGGGCAATGCGGCAAAAGTTCAGGAAGTTTTAATAGCACAGAAGAAATGCATTAGAGCAATATCTATACATATAATAAAACTGTAGAAGAGGTCAATTCTGTACATTGAATATACACTAAAAAAAATACTCCAGGGGTGCTTTATACAAACAGTAGAAGCCAAAAATATTTTTTTTTCTTTTCTTGTCTGTCTGTCTGTCTGTCTGTCTGTCTGTCTGTCTGTTGTTCGTCTTTCACGCAAAAACCACTGGACGGATTTCAATGAAACTTTTTTTGTTGTATAGCTATTAGTCCTCGCCAACATATAGGCTATAATTTATTTTGAAGATCTGAATACAAGACGTGGAACCTTAGCAGCCCGGCTAATCTATAAGAGATATTAATATACCGCTTTAGGAATAGTTGGTCAACATGATGAGTACTGTCTGTCGACATAAAAAAAATGAAGGTCTAGAGCATCTGATGTGGAACCCTTTCAGGGAGCTAAGCTATCGGCTATTTTAATCAATTGTCAACAGATCTCATAGTCCGTTTGGTTTAAAGTCTGCTTCTCGAAAGACTAGGTTTGGGTTCAAATCCCACAAATTTTGTAATTATTTTTTAATTATTTTTATCTTATTTATTTCCTTACTTTTTTTTCCTACCAAACCTAATATTTTCAAATATTAATAATATGTTATTGCTGTATTTTGCATATCTCTTTAGAAAGACAAGCAGAACCTATTTTTGGTTTATATGTATTATGTTTCGTTTGCATCGCGATAAAAAATACAAAACTAATGTAGAAAACATTCACATAAACCTGATAGGATTATGGCAATCTAGAAGAAATCAACTTATTATCTACATGCATAGTAAGTAGGGGTAAGTATCTTTAATGACACTTGCAATGCCATCTGTTGAGCGAAACTGTACTTACCATCAACAGCACGAGAATTACACCAAAAAGTATTTTTTAGTTAAAGATTCTTTTGGTACTTACCAGGCGTTACGCATTTGATGCAAAAATAAAATTGCTCCACTGACTTTGTTTTCATTTTTTTTTACTTTTGATAGGAACGCGTTTGACCACTATCTCACCTGATGGCAAACGATGATGTGATCGAAGATGGAGCACGCTTGCCTATAAGTAACCTATTCACTCTTGATAAGACTCCCAGGCTGTAACTATCCAGAAACACGGACTCAGTCAGGGAATTCCACGCCATGTGTTTCCAAAACGTTTTGTTCATGTGGGTGTGAGGTCCATCGTGTACCGGTGGCGTACCGCCGTACGTCTTGTGGTCCGATGATGGAACGAGCTTGGCGGAATTAAACTATGCAATTCCGTCGCACACTCCCCAAAATGCAACCGATAGAAAACCGAAAGGCTAAAAACTCAGCTTCGATGCTCAAGACTTTCACCTCTTGAATTTCTTTCCCAGGATCTCCCTCATTCCTAATTATTTTCTGTTAATTTTGAAACAAAACTGTTTAATTCCCAGTCAGCTGGTGATTCGTCGTGACCAGCCTAGGGCCAGAAATTACCAGTAGCGGGTTTCACACTCCAGAGCTTCAAGGGGAACTGGGGATCCCTGGGCAATGACGCCACAGAAGAACTCGCCAAGATAGGTTTCGAGATGGTAGTGCTGGACCCGTACCCGCTCCTCCTTCTGTCTTTCTTTCACACAGTTTCGTGCATGAATTTGCCAGAGAACAACTGAACTTCATGACAACAAATGGTGAAAAATGGCAATGACAAGTCTATAAACGTGACTAACTAATTGACTTCTCAGCTTAAGTAAAAATTACCTCCGTAATAATAGGGATTATTATTACGGATCATTGCCCTTAAATTTTTTAAACTTATGCACTACAGACACCCCAATTTGCGGAGGTTGTTTCGACGCCGGCTACGTCATCCTGGCCATGACTTTCCGACGTGAAAAAATCCTCGGAACGGTGAGGTGCAGGTTTCAAATCAAATCGTTTATTGCAATCCATAATGTACATATACAGGTGGTAAATATAGGTTTGTGAGTGCTAAGTGATTGAGCTGACTTTTATCTCAGATTATCACTCCCTTGCGGGTTGAGTATTATCGGTCGTCTCTCCGCTCAACCTGTGAAGCACACTGGTGGCTTTTGTACATTTGGGCGGAGCTAGGCTTGCAAACTTAGCCAGGACAACGGAGTCTCTACTCTACTCTATCCGCTGTGGGTTTTTTTATGGATAGGAAAACATCAAATGACTTCTTCTGCTCTGCGTGGAGCGGAAGAGAGTGTCAAACTCCTACTGACTAAAACACGTCCATATTCCTCCTTATGCCTTTAACGTTCCAGGGCCGTGGTGACTTTTCGAACAAATTCCGCTCCGTTCGGACAGTGAGCCAACCTACGCTCGCCATCTGCGGGCCCGCGCTTAGGGTGGCTGGGAATTGCCTTGCGACTCCCGACGCAACGCCCGGGTTGTCTTTTTCTGTTGCGGCGGCTGAGGGGGTCTACTCTCCTAAGCCCGAAGTCTGTAGTTTCGGCCTTAGTGTTTGGCGTTTTCTACTCCGTATCACCTACGGACTTACGATTGGTCCCGAACTAGGAATAACTATCAAATCGTGCTGTCATTCATTCTTATATTCTTCTCCGGACCATGGAGTAAACCAGGACGCCGCAGCCGATCGCCTCGACGAGGACACGGTGATGCTCCGCCCAAGCAGGGCAGACCTCCACCGTATACTCCACCATGTCCTCTGCGGAGACTTCTCTTCTGATAGTTTCGGCATGACCATTAATCAAGCTCAGGGACAAACTATTAGTCGTGTTGGTGTGGATCTGCGGTAGTACTGTATCTCGCACGGTCAGGCTGTATGTCGCTTTGTCGCATGTAAGCAGCGCGCAAAGCCTGTGTATACGTACTGATGAATATCACATAACAAGTAATATTGTTTACAAAGAAATGTTTTAAGTGTTAATATTCGTTCGTTCTTCGCAATTTTGTAAGTCATGTCATAATCACGATGAGTACCTATATACATTTAGTGAGTTTGTGTACTTAATATCTTCCTAAATACGAAAAGCAAGCGCGAACGAAGTCGCGGGCACAGCTAGTGTAAAATAAAGCGAACGGATTCATGTAAATCACATTTTCAAAACTTAAAAATATTGACTGTCCCGTCACTCTGTTTATGAAGCCTGTATTTTTGTTAAAAACAATATGCATTTATTTAAACCTGTAAAAAGTCAAAGACGCTTAAATAAATTGCACTTGATTCAGACTAAAACAAAATATTTTCACAAAAGCATATTTGCGATGGCTCCAAAATTATATAATAAGTTAAATGATAAATGATAAATGATATTTATTTTGTAAGTAGGTTAAACATAACACTTTTACACGTCAATATTTTTTGGTCATTTTAAGCTAGATGAGGCCGGTGTTTCCTAGCTGACTACCCTGAGAAGAAACACCGAAACAAACTCAGAGGTCACAGTCTCTTTTGAAGTCCATCCAAATTGTACTGGTCAAATCATACGAGAACCATGTAGGTTAATGTCTGAGGTGGCCTTTTGAGGAAAGTGCCACACAGATTTGAGTGGACCTGTCCAGACAGTGCAAGCATTTGTCAGTTATTATGGAGCTCAAACTTAGAACTTTAAGGAGCTCAACGATTTGACGAACAATACCAAAGTAAGGACATTTGGGTAGGCCGCATAAAAAAAAAAAAAAAAAAAAAACAAGTTACCAGAGCAAGTGATACTCAGCAAGAACATGAATGAATTCAAAAGAAATCTATTTAAATTATTGAATGAAAAGGTATATTATTCCGTTAATGAATTTCTTAATGACAAATTTTAAAAACATTTGACTTACTTAATTTAATTGATTTTGACATTTTTTTTGACTTGTTAAATATTACTGTATATTAAAATATGACATTCGATTAGTTGTAAAGTGTGAATAGTTAGTTTATTTTAATGTTAATTGACATTTTGTTTCTTAATATGTGTTTTTGAATGATTATTGTATTATCATTTTGCAATTTATAAATAAGTAGTACAAATTCTAATCATTTTAATTTTCTTAATATTTGTATGCCTCCTGGCGGAACATTGTTGGGACATTATTTATGTATATATTTTTGTCTATCATCTTTTACCATACCCTATGTTCACAAATAAATAAATTTGAATTTGAATTTGAATTTGATTCTGGACAGCTTTATGTCTTTATTTCTGTTTTTGATTTATAGAAAGTCAAGAAATATGTGTGTTATTGCACATTTATCGGTGTCTACCATAACCGGTCAAGGAATACAGGTGTAAAGCATTCGTGGTCTATAATGCATTGTTGGTTGATTCAAATAATATTATTAAAAACCTAGAATTCATCAGACCACGAGCAACGATAACTTCTAGGTTAGCGTACACTATTGTGCACTATTATTAACCCGCCATCGCTTACTTAATATCAAGTTAGTAATTGTTAATTTCAATTTTCAAAAAATATTTACTGGTACTTGGCACTTGGTCTGCGTAACACGTTTTCTTTTACCCGACTGCACCAGAAGTAGGGTAATGGTGTTCGACAGTATACATGTATAATTGTTTGGTCTGTTGCAGTTGGTGGCATCAAATCTGTGATTGAACTATAAATGCAACCAACCACTAGTGGATGGGTTTTTTGATAGAAGTCACTAGAGGTGCTATCAAAATTCTTATTCCAATTTTCAATATATTCTATAAAATAATCAACCTACATACAGAAAAAGAATCTACTAAATAGACCGTTTCATTTCACTTAATAAAGTTTAAAGCCTCTTCGCATTACTTATTTGCATAACTATGCGAATATCAAGTTTTAACCATAAACAAACAGAGGCCCAGAAACTACAGTGGAAGCAAAATAAATGTATACATTATGAATTCTTTTCCGCATTTTTGCAAACACGACACCGTGCGGCAATATGGAGATTTTAAAATTGAAATTTATATTCCTTTAGGAGCAGTTAAAATTGTGACCGTAGGTGTACCCGTAATTTTGGCACGTAGTGTAAGGTTGCAGTGCGATAACAAAATTGGTGTTATGTCTATATGGCTAAAATGTTACCATAAAAAAGGCAGAAAATACCAACTATTTTTTGGTCTTAAATACTTAATAACAATCAAATTCCAAAAAAAATCGTAGCGCATGCAATGTCTGCTTAATTTTGTTTGCACAGTCGTAGCTATTTTTTATCCTGATAAAAATTAGATTTTACTTATTCCATAACTTCTGCCAGCGGCTTCGCCCGCGTGAAAGTCGGAAATTATCACCAATCGATTGATGCCATCGATCGATGGTAGTCGACGTCGATATATTATATAGTTTCTACTTCTTTCTTCAATCAGCCAAAGCTATCACACCATTGACCAACGTCGATCGATGGCATCGATCGGCGGTCGATCAATTTCCGTCGATCAGCCAAAGCTACTACACCAATCGATCAACGTCGATCGGATGATCGATCGATAAGTGTAATAAAACCCTAAGGGAACATGGAGTACTCCTCATGGGATAAAAATTATATTGTGCCCTTTTCTAAAACATGGTCTACCCGAGTACCATGTTGCGTAAACAGCAAAACAGGCAGATCTGACAGACAGACAGAGTTATTTTGATTTGGAACTTTGGATCATCTATTGACTACATTTTAATACTTATATCGTATTCTAGTAACACTTGCAAATGTCGAAGAGTTCATCCCACACAAAAACACTCACAAATTCCGTTTGTATTATTACATTTACCCGTTTTATTTCGTTTTTTCGTCGACCACTGCTTATTATTGCCTCCGCGTGCCTTAATTATTGGCTTTTATAATTCAATTTTATTCACATAATAGAAAATATGCAACGTGTTCTTTCATGGTGGAGAAATGTTTTAGTACTTTATTATGTGAGTGGTATACCTAATACTGCCTCCAGTAAAAAACTATTTTCGTGCAGAGGATAAAAGCTTTTAATGCGTTTGTGGTCAGAATAATATACTAAATACTAGAAAATGTCTTCTGGATCCATCAAAAGACCTTCTGCCATACCCAAGTCTTTTGATAACCCAGTTAAGCAGAAAACTCAGTGGGAAACAATCATTATAACCTGTTTGACAATTAATGGAAGAAATTTCCAAGCCAATAAAAAAAACATCAAAATCGGACTGTTTTGTAACAAGGTATGCGTATTATTCATTAAAAAATATACAGGTCGACATGAGAACCTCCTCCATTTATTTTTATCGGTTAAAAAACAACTTTAGTTATCAAACCTCGAGTTGAGCATAGGCCGTAACTTTAGAAAGCCTAAATCCACAAACCCTAAGTTTACAAACCCTACATCTTGGTAAAGAAGTATGGCCTGGCCCAAAGATATTTGTGAAATTACTCGTGTTATCCAGACCGAAAATAAGACGAAAAGCTTCGAGACAAGTGCAATTATTTCTTTATTTCAGGCATCTGTGGCCCATACAAAATACAATACATAAATATTAAAAAACTATACTATTACATACAAAAACTAGGACACACGAAGTGACGGCGTCGAATTACGCTGCGCGGTGTCGCGTTGCCTGCCGAGAAAACGTCGGTAGACTACACCCTTCGGCCAAAACTCTTTCTTTAGGACCGCGTCGAGATGTTGTGTTGGAACCCGCACCTCAAACAACTTGAAGTTGGTGTTGTGACGCTGTTCCAGCTTCTCTACCCTCAAGGTACAGTTGGTCTTCACCTTCATGTACTCCACGATCTCCTCAACCTTCGTGGAGTGATGTAGTCGGGACACATATAGCAACGTCGTAGGTATCGCTGGACGTAGCAGCATATTTTTTTAATGCTTCCTATGGCTCTGCTGGCGGCACTAAACATCAAAATGCAAGTATGTGTCCAAAACAGTAAAATTCCAGTTATTAAAGCATTACGGTTTACATTTTCATACTTTCTACAATTTCCAATTAGTTCACTAACTCAATAAGGTAGAGATTCGAACAGAGACAACTTCAATAAGGAGCAATAAACGTTTCAATAGAACTCGGAAATTATCTTCAGTAAGGTCCTTTAACGATTTTTATTAATGAAATATTTTATAAGTCAAGAGACTTATAACGAAAAAGAAATTGAATATGGCTCTGCGTAAATTAAAAGTTGTTCAAATCTGAAAAAAATAAAATAGTTCTAATAAATTCTAGAATGATAATGATGACTGAAATGTGATACGGATCACTCACAATGGTCCTTCTAAAAAAAATGAAAATCACTCAGGACAAAAGAAGGCTGAAGTGGTGGCCGCTTTCTGGAAGACGCAGCTTTGAAAGCCTTGACGCAAAGCAGCAAGGAGCAAAACCAAGAGTAAAGGCAACCCAATTTCCAGAATTGAACGACATACAGGATAAGTTGATCTAAATTGAATGACGTCTGTGAAGTTCAGTTTCGCTACCCAGTACCCACACCTTCACCCCTTTTTTATGGATGGGAAATCATCAAATAATTCCTTCCGCTCTGGGTGGAGTTGGAGGGAGTGTCAAACTCTTACTGACTAAAACCCATCCGTGCTCCTCTTATTGCCTTTTACGTTCCAAGACCGCGGTGACTCTTTCGAACAAAATCGCTGCCCTGGCAGGCTTTGGCTCTGACCGGCCCCGTCTACTATGTAGACATCTCTTTGAGGCGCGCGTGGAACGCTCGGAAAGCTCGCCGTCTGCAGGCCCGCGCACTTTGTGGCCGGGAATCGCCCTGCGACTCCCATCGCCCGGGATTCTCCTTATGTTGCGACGGCTGGGGCGTGAGGGTTATCTCTCGGACACCTTCACCTCTGCTGTCATATTAATTTGCTACTACGCTGCGGTCCAATCCCCCATAAGGTTTGATTCTACCTGATTTCATAAAATATCGCCAATTTAATTCTAAAACTCATTTTAATATTGCCGTAACTATTAATTTCCTTTCACCGTAATTTCTTCCCAACACAGGAACACCATCCTGTAAATAACGTCAATAAATACGCCAAGGTTGATGTGGGGTGTCAAAAGAACAGCTCTGAGTACAAATTCGATAGATGGGCCCGTAATGAGCGCGTTCCTCATTCGATCCGCGCGCCTGCTACGTTGTTTTAACGTTCGGCTAGGAAACCGGCGGGAAATACATAAGTAATTTATTTTGTTAGACTCGTCGTGGCCACTGTTGCGCCAAGTTCACTATGAAGTGCTTTATTTTTTTTGGTGAAAGGAAACGTAGTTATTATGGCTAAATAATAAAATTATTATTATTTTCTTTCAAAAATATTTTATTTGGTATCTACTCTTTGGTTTTAATAATTGAATCATGGAATTCATAAATGAGAATGTCAAAACGTAATTAATCAGATCTTAAATAAAAAAGAGTAAGTTTCTTAAAAAACATTTATTTAGACATTTTACCACGACCAAATAAATTAAATTGCTACTTTCTACACTTACCTATCATAATTATTACACAAATCCAAAACTAACTTTCCTGCCCATCCATCGCTGTCTTCCCAACCCCACTATTAGGGATGCAAGAAAAAAAACCCAGCGATACAGACGCAGCGTCGCACGTGACCTGGAGCCGCGATTGTATGTAATGACGTTGTAATGTTGGTACACATCTCGCAGCAGGTTTAACGAGACTCGAGAGTCGAGACTAATGCTTTTTTGACGGCTATTTTAGCCTCTACTACTAACTATTTTAGTCGTTATTGTGACAAAAAGAATGAGTATTTATGCAGTAAGTACTTAACCAAATTGTTATGATAATACTGAGTAGAAATATTATCGACTAGCTGCCGCCCGCGACTCCGTCCGCGTGAATGTCGTTAATTATCCCAAGGGAACATACTCCCGGGATAAAAAGTATCCTATGTGTTATTCCAGACTGTAGTCTACTTCTGTGTCAAATCTCATCAAGATCCATTCAGTAGTTTTTGCGTGAAAGAGCAACATTCATCCATCCATCCTCAAAAACTTTCGCATTTATAATATTAGTAGGATAGGATAATGTACTAAGCTACAGCAGGGCCATACAGAAAACTTAAAACTTACTTTGCGAGCCACATGGCCCGCTTTTGCATATGCGCTCCACGGACCGCAGGTTGAGTACCTATAGCTCGCATAGATCCTTTCAAACTTCAAGCCGAAAGACGTCCACTGCTGGACATAGGCCTCTCCCAAGTGTCGCCACAACAACCGGTCCTGTGCGTCTCGCATCCATCGGCTACCAGCGACCCTCACCAGGTCATCGACCCATCTTGTGGGAGGCCTTCCAACGGTCTTCCGGTACGTGGTCTGCTCTGCGAGCAATGTTGCCCTGCCCACTGCCACTTCAGTTTGGCGATCCTTCATCTAACACCTGAACATCAATCACAGATGTATGATAATATCATGTTTAAGCAAGTAATTAGAAACTTAAAATGTTAGAAACTCCAAGTACACTAAAATCAACCCAAAGCCATTTTTCTACCTTCACTAACCCCGGAAAGAAAACTACTCGTAGTCCAATAACGATCAAGTAAAATTATTGACATTTTCCTTCTCCACTAATGTTTAAATTCCTATCTAATAGGAAACGTTTCCGTACCCAACCCATGGCTAAAACAAGGGATTTCCATTCTATTATTATGGAAAACGCTAAAGGAAAACTAAGGGGTATATTGCTGTAGTAATTTGAAATGAAATGATTCTGGGGAAGTGCCCGAATATTTACTTTTTGTTCTCAGACTTGTCAAGCTTCCCCAATCTCTAATAGAGATATGGTAGCTGCCTAGCCTTTTCCCAAGTATATCGAAGTCAGCTTCGAGTCTAACCAGATTCAGCTGAATACCAGTATTTTACATAGAGCGACTTCCTATCTGATCACCACAATCGAACGGCTAGGCGATATGATACCTCTTTTTATAGATGGGAAATCATCAAATGACTTCTTCTTGAAGGAAGTGTCAGACAGACATTTTTGCGTTCCAGGGCCGCGGTGACTCTTTCGAACAAATTCCGCAATAATACGATACCCTTTAGAAAGAGTGGTGGTAAATTCTCTGACTTCTGACCCGTAACGAATGTCAAAGATGTTCAAATGACAGCCAGGAACCAGGCTAAACGTGCTTTCTGAGACACTGGTACGTAAAAGATAGTCATCCAGAGATTTTCTCGATGAAACCTGGCTTAACCTCGAAAATCGACCCGTGCGGATCTCATTATTTAGCTGTTCGAAACCACGAGCAAAAATTAAGATCGCATCAGATACTTAAAAATACAAATATGACGATAGCCATGAACTTGAAATTAACCAACCTTCAACTCGACGCAATTTGAAAGGGTACCACCCAAGCCCAACGATAACATATAAGGGCAAACATGAAAGTAAGGTCAAGGTTTCCGGAAAAACATTCCCCTACCCCATAAAAACTAAATGCAAACTGCTTTCTTCCTGAGTTTCTTCAGTAATCGCTGTTTCAGGCCATTTAAGCAAGACTTTAAATACAAATCGCCTGATTAAATCAAACGCCGTTTCACAATTTCCTAAACAAAATCGTTTGGCCGCAAAAATGTGAACACTAAGATTAACATTTAGTATATATTGCGTACCTTTCTAACTTTACTTTATAGAAAGGGAGGGATAGACTTTTGCCATTATTAGTGGGTAACAAAAGAAAAATATTACTTACAATTACTTAAAAAGCTTAATAAAAAGTGAAGTGAAGTGCGAGTCGGACTCGTCTACGAAGGGTTCCGTAAATCAGGAGACTTTATTCTTGCAGAGTTTTATGGTTCAACTGTAAATACCCTACTTCACGACGTGATCCCACCATCGCCCTTTTTCCACCGGAATACCAGACGCACTGCTGGATACCATCCGCACTTGGTCGATATCCCGGCTAGTACTCAGCGCTTCTCCTCCACATTTATTATGCGCACAGCCAAAGTGTGGAACTCTCTGCCAGCGTCTGTGTTCCCTTTCACAAATAACCCGTCTGCGTTCAAAGCAAGAGTGAACAGGCATCTTCTGGGCACGCGCACTCCATAATAGACCTCATTTATCGCTTTCCATCAGGCGTGATCGAGGTCAAGAGCAAGCCCATTACTTAATAAAAAAAATATAAAAGTAAAAAAAACCCTACAGGTTTTGCGAGTATTGAAATATGCAGCATTGCAAGTCCAACTCGTACTTGACCATTTTTTAGTATTCTAATGTTAATACTTGTTCAATATTATACGTATAACAGAATCATAAATACTTTCACAGGTAAACACAGGTTTCATATACAGCCCCGTTGCATACAGATGGACAGCGGAGGCTCAGTTTACCCTAGGGTTCCGGTACCCTAAAAAGAGAACCCTAGAAAAAAAATTCCTTTGAAATATTAACCAAACGGTTTCGACGGGCCTTGCCCTAGTCATTTAGGCCGTAACTAATTAAAAAGACCTAAAAGAAGAATGGATAATTAATGAAGGTTTTAAACGAAATAAGTAAATGAACGGAGAGTGACGTGAAAAATACAAAATGGTGCCGTTCAAGTACCCAAATACAGGACCTAAACAACGTGTAACAGAATAAACGCCATACATCTTAAGGGGTCATTGTCCCCACCAACCGTGTCTCCACGTTGCCGTCGTGGTGGGGCTTGCGTGTCTCAGTGATCTTGGGGGCTTTGCCGGTAGAGCCACTCATGCCGGAAGGTCCCAAGTGAGAGACCAGACCAAGAGAGACACAAGAGGGGCACACCGTTCGGAGACTTGAGCAGTGTTCGGGTCCTCGGACGGTGTGCGTCTCATTGGCTTGCTCGCTGCTCTCTGGTACGCGTCTGATCATCAGACGTGACTGTGAGGGCGGCGAGCAAGCAGTGAGAGAGAGGGAGAGAGGAGGGGAGATAGGGACCGCACCCTCAAAAAGGAAATTATGGATAGTAGCCAAAAAGAGATATTACCCCAGGGCGGTACGGACTGCACAGCAGTCCGGGAATCCGCCACGCTTTATGCGTCAAGCCCCTCGTATTCTGGGGGGGGCAACGCTGCTATCCACCATCCGCTTGCCAAGGGCAACAGTGGCCGAGGAGGCCCCCGATCCAAGCCGTCCTTCGAGGACTTGATCGGGTTTGGTTTTAACTCGCCCGACAAAGCGTCGGTCGGGCAGAGCGCGAGAAGAGGCGCGTCATGTTGGAGAGAGGGCTTGCCTGTGCGTCACGCGGGTGCAGAGTCGGAGTCCGAGTTGGACTCCGACGACCTGGTGACCGTGAGCTCGGCAAGCTCTGGACCCGAGGGGGCGGGGACAGGTGCGGAGGACTCTAGGTCCTTCCGCAAGCGGCCTAGACCGGAGGAAGACCGGGGGTCGTCTGGCAGCGAGGAGGTGGCCTCTGCTCGCAAGATCCCCACCAGCAGGCGGGGCAAGGGCCGAGAGGGAGGCAAGGGGAGATTGCCCGCCTCCAAGGTGGCTGGTCAGCGAGCCGAGGAGCTCGCCGCTGACGGACGACCTCCCGTAGAGGGCGGTCGCAGGGCTCCTGGTTCGGAGTCCTCCGGCGGTGAGCCGGATGACTCCGGACAGGAGCGTGTTCGGAGGGCCGGGTTTGCGGAGGTTGTAGAGGCCGCGCTTCGCGATGTGGCCTTGAAGAGGAAGTTGTCCTCCAAGAACAAGGCCATACGCGAGGCGATGGCCTCCATTCTGGCGGCAGCGGAGGGTAACCCAGGGGGGCCTCCGCGGGACGAGATGTCCAAGCTGCGGGCGGAGGTCGCCCGCTTGGCTGCCGCCACGGAGCGCCTCCAGAGGGAGAATGCGGGGCTCCGAGCAGACCTGGCCAGGCTCCAGGGAGCCGGCCCACAGGGGGCACCTGAAGGGGGGCGCAGGGAGAACAGCCAGCCCGTGCCGCAAGAGGGCCAGGTGCTGGACCTGGTGCGGCAGGAGATGGCTGCCTTCCAGGCGCGGTTTTCCGTCCTGGAGGGCATCGTCCTGCGCCCCCCGTTAGCGGCGAGTGGGAAGGCTCCAGGCAAGAAGGCGGCGTCGTACGCGGCCGCCGTGGCTGCCACACCGGGGTCGTCCGGCCAGGACAAAGGGTCCGGGCTGGCACCCGCGAAGCCGGTGCCGGGAAAACCGGACCCGGCCCCGGGAAGGAAGAGGAAGGGTGGGGTTGCTGCGCGGACGGCGAAGGCTCCTGCGCCGTCTGAGCAGCAGCTCCCCCCGGCTTCCTCGCCTTCAGCTCCTCCCCCGGCTCAAGCCGAATGGCAAGTGGCCGGGGAGAAGAGGAAGGCGGGAAAGGCAGCCAGGGCGGCCAAGAGGCGGGAGAGGAAGCGGCGGCAGAAGGCGCGAAGCGTCGCGGCTGCGCTGCGCCCCCCGAAAACCGCGGCTGTAGTGGTTACACTGCAGCCGGACGCGGCGAAGAGGGGCGTGACGTACGCGGACGTGCTCACCAAGGCGAAGGAGGCGATAAACCTTGGTGAGCTAGGCATCGTGGGGGGCCTTCGGCTCCGGGTCACCATGACTGGGGCCCGGATGCTGGAGATCCCCGGGGCAGCCAGCGGCCCAACCGCGGACGCTCTAGCCGAAAGGCTCAGGGCGTCCCTAAGCGCGGACGATGCCCGAGTGTCCAGGCCCACCAAGCGCATCGACATGCGCATCTTGGGCCTGGACGACTCCGTCACGGAGGCGGAGGTGGTGGCCGCCGTCGTTAGGACGGGGGGGTGCTCAGCAGAGGAGGTGAAGGCGGGCACCCTACGTCCTGACAACACGGGCACGCGCACCATTGTGGTGAGCTGCCCCGTGTCGGCGGCCAAAACCATCACGGAGGGCCGAAGGTTTTTGGTGGGTTGGGTTTCCGCGCAGGTCAAACTGCTGGAACCCCGACCTCTGAGGTGCTTCCGGTGCCAAGTGGGCCACCATGTGGGAGCACAATGCACCTCGGAGGTGGACCGCAGCGGTCTTTGTTTCCGCTGCGGTCAGCCCGGTCACAGGGCCGGCTCTTGCGTCGCCGCGCCGCACTGCGTAGTCTGTGCGGCAGCTGGCAAGCCGGCCGACCACTGGGCTGGGGGTAGGGCCTGCGCCCCACCCACCAAAGCCGGAAACAGGAGGAAGCCCTCCGCCACCGCCGTCTCTGCCGCGACCGCCGCTTCTGCCGCCGCTTCTTCTACCGCCATTGCCGGTTCCACTGCGGCTGCTGCTACTGCAGCGGCCGCAGTAGAGCCCCTACAAAGGGCTCCGGAGGGGGCTGAAATGGAGTGCCAGTAATGGCCCCATTTCACCCCCTCCTGTTGAACGTCAGCCACTGCGCCGCCCAGGAACTGATGCTCCTGAGCATGGCGCAGTGACTGATGCCTGTGGACGGCGAGCAATGGGTAGCTCGCCGTCCGATCAGAACAGGCCCGGGTTGACGGCGCGCTGTGTCCTACGCGCGCCAAACCAGCAGACGTCAGCATGGGTCGGAGCCCAATAGGGCCAGAGCCTACCAGGGTTGCGGATTTGTTCGAAAGAGTTACCGCGGCCCTGGGAGGAAAGGCACTAGGAGGACTAAAGGGTGGGTTTTAGTCAGTAAAAGTCTGACACTCCCTGCCGCTCCACCCAGAGCGGGAGGGGTCATTTGATGATTTCCCATCCTAGAAAAAAAAAAAAAAAAAAAAAAAAAAGGGGTCATTGTACTCATCATTATGAACAACTTTTACTATGAGACGAACCCCGAAATCGCTAAAAAAAATCGGCTGTTCAGTACATTTTGTCGAGTTATCCGCACAAAAATGTATAAGTCAATCGATTTTTTTTCGCCATTTCAGTGTTGGTCCCATAGTGAAAGTTGTTCTTAATGATGAGTACAGTGACCCCTTAAGAGGTATTGCGTTTATTCTGTTACACGTTGTAGATATCAGGAACAGTACATCATCATCATTTCAGCTGAAAGACATCTACAGCTCTAGCTGGTAACAGGGGGTCGATTCTGCTATTGCAATCGTGTCTCAATGACCGGTCAATGATCGATTTTTGACGTATAACGTCAAACTTTTGACACATTTCCCATACAAAAACTGTCAAAGTTGTCAAATATTCGATCACTGACCGGTCATTGAGACACGATTGCAATAGCAGAATCGAGCCCCAGGTCATGAGCACCTCGCATACAGCAGATTGCCGCGGCCTTAACGAGTCATGGGTCCGTAGTACATATCCGAGCATTTAAATATCATTCTTTATTGTCATGTGTGAATGAATTTAATAGGTGACCTCCTACAGCAAAGAATAATTTTTAAAATTCGTTCTGCCTATACCTAATTAGAAACTGGGTTGTTTGTAGTGGAAAAAATACAATCGTATCAAAAATCACTACAAGTCGGTTAGGTCTGTTTCTTCGTTTTTTTCACACCGACTTCTGAAATTAAAATTATTTCATACTTTGCAGTGTTATTTGTTTGGAAGTCGTTTGCATTTTTTTGTAAAAAGATTTTTATTTTACGCTTTTCAGAACTTTATAATTTTTTGTAATTCGTGACCACCACTGGAAAGTCACAGGAAAGCCAAATAAGAATTTCGTTCCCTTGAATGATATATTTTTTCAAGCTATTTTGATTTAAAAAAAAAGCGATTTTGATGAGATTTTTATGGTACCAACTGGAAAGAATATCCTGTCATATAAAAGGAGAATTTTTAAAATCGGTTCATAAATGACGGTGTTATGAGGTATCAAACATAAAAAAAGGAAAAAAAATTGCAACCGAATTGAGAACCACCTCCTTTTTTTGAAGTCGGTTAAAAATCTCTTAAAGTTTCTAAAAATTGTTTCACTATTGGAAAGCTACACCATCGTTATGTGCCATGGGCTTTTTATCCCGAAAAAATGAACAATGCCTGAGGGAGCGAACCGCGGCAAAAATGCTAGTTGAAAATGAATCTGTCGTAAGTACACCTTAGCTGCCTGGTGCCAAAAACAGGAATGGCATGAATTCCCTAGACGAGCCCTTTCACAAACAGAACATTTAACAAACTTCAATAAAAAATGGGACGAGAGAAAACAGGATTTCAGTAGCACCTGCAAAAACAAAGATACATTTAATTCCCCGAAAACGTTTTGACCCAAACGAATTAACTAAAACTATTTAATAATTTGTTGAAAACTTGTTGAAACAAAGATGGTTGCCAGTTTAATACCCGCGCTACAAATTAAACTATAAATTAACAGCAACAATGTATATTTAATTATTTGATACCCCATTTCATTTCATATTAACTCAAGCTTAATTTTACCTAAAACATACCTTGTTCGGGTCAGCGCACACTGGAACTCCCGACAAAACGAGGCGTTATGCAGTACGCAGCGCAGCGCCGCGAAAAGTATCGCGAAACCTCGAGGCGTGTCGTATAGCCGCGGGTCGTGATGGAATAGGGTATTTGACTATTGTCAAAAATCTAGTATATGCTTGCCATGAATACTAATTTGATAGATGTTACTGCAGTAAAAGCCACAAACTGCATCAGACTACTTAAAAGGTGACTTGTTTGGAATTTTTTGTCACATTTTGTGGTCAGGTATTTTAGCAAAGCCGATGATTTTTTTGTTGTTTTTTACGGTTGGGTTTTTTAATTCAAATTTGAAAATGTAGGAAATAACAAAAAAAATGTATCCTACATTTTATACGATACATTTTTTTTGAAGTGTGTTGTTTTGAAAACATATTTTTGAATCATCTATTTTGACAGGTACCAAAAATGACCATATCGTAATTAATAATGATAACACAAATACAGTTCTAGTCAAATAACTTTGCCCTTCTGAAGTTAGCCATTTGCAAAGTTCGCGCAGGTGCAGTCACGTAGACGGGAGCAAACGGGACGCAAGCATGCATCGAACGTAACCAGCGACTGAGACATAAAATCGGGCCGCCATAAACCCCGCCCCCATGTCTCTTGCGCATGCGCAGTTGCAGTTTGTTCGTAATTTTGACTACTACGCAGCCACTCGTAGCCAACTCCAGAGGGGCAAAGTTATTTGACGAGTACTGTACATGACTGCAACTGCCATTTTGTTTTGTTCCAAAATTCATATAGCTTATGTCACTTCGGCTCTGAAGACAAATACATTTATAATAATATTAATAATACCCCCTCGTCAAATCATTCAGGCTTTTACCTGGACCTTGAGGGTGGAGAAGTTGGAAGCGCACCAAATTCAAGTCGTTCGTGGTGCGCGTTCCGACTCATCATTTGGTGACCTTCTTTAAGGAAGATTTTTGGCCGAAAGGTGTGCTTTATCGGCGTTTCCGCGGCCGGCTACGCGACATCTCGCAGCGTAACACGACGCTCACTTCGAGTGCAGTAGTATTAAAGTTTGTTTTATTAATTATGTATTAGTTTATAGTTATTGTTTTTATATTTATATAATGTATTGTGTTTATAGGCTTTGGTTGCCTGAAATAAAAGATAAATAAATAAAAAAATACCATCCTTCTAGGGCAGTCGAAACAAAAGCGAGCAGCATCATTTCGTGTTGCGTCTCAGTGTGCGCTGAACCTAAAACTTACTTTCTTGTAATGAGATCTTATTCAAAATGTCTCGACTTTCAAGCTGAATTCATGACTGTCTTTTGTTTGAATTCTTAAGTCATTCGAATAACTTTCGTTTATTTTAGTTGAACAAATTCAATATTAGTTTTTTTTGTTTTGGTATTACAAACAAGTTTTTCTTAAGTTCTTTAGAAACAATTATAAGTGAGAATAATCAGATTAAGTGAAAGATGTTATGGATCGAATGGGCGAGAATTCTGAGATCATCATAATTCTCTTACCCTTAGCCCAGTATATTTGGGGTCGGTCTTCTTCATCCATACTTCTCTATGACTCTTTCCGCTCTGGGTTGGTTCCAGAGCCGCGGTGACTCTTCCGAACAAAGTCCGCATTACTGGCAGGCACTGGACCTACCGGACCCCGTCACTTATGCTGACCTCTCTTTGAGGCGCGCGTGGAATACAACGCTCCGTCGACCCGCGCCTGGTTCTTATCAGACGACGGGCCACAAATCGCTCGCAGGGCCGCGCCTACGGTGGCCGGAAATCGCCCTGCGACTCCCGACGCACGGGGCGTCTTCTTCCATAGCGGCGGCTGGGGATCACTCTCTTCCTAGCCATATCATCTTTCACAAAGATGACAACTGTTAGAGATGTATTTGAAGAAGAATGACCAATTCTAAATAATTTAGTTCTAGACTCTATCCTTGAGTCAGGCAATAGCGTAATGGGTCTCGTCATCAGAAAAATGTTAATAGCAAGCCGGAGTCTAGAATAGGAGTATTCGCCACATATGTTTACATGGAACGTAAACATTGGTGGCGAAAATAATGTTGGTGCACTCTATTTATAGACAGGTAATCATCTACCTACCCCATCAGGCATGATGCTTATAATTAAATTACTAGCTAAAAGTTTTGAGTATAAACACTAAGCTAACTTGTTTTCATCCTTAAATATTACCACAACAACGTATTATTAATAACCCAAATATTTAATTCAGAAAGCATTACTTCTGGACATGGCTCGCATTGTCAGGAGGTTCCTCTCTTTGCAGCCCTGATCACTGGTGCTGGTAGCTTGGACCCACCGATACCGGTAGGCTACTATTTTTTTTTTTTAAGCAACCACGATTTTCGCCACATCAAATGTACTATGGGTGGTCTTATAGCACAGGGCAATCTCATACAGACAACCTTTTGATGGGCTGACCGACCTTTTGCTCAGGAAAAAGAAGACCTAGTGACGTGGCTTAGCGGCAGAAAGAGATGATAAGACTTCTGTTGACGAGATTGTTCACGAAGGATCCTATACTATAGCAACTTCACAGTTTGGTCTTTTCTAAAAGTACCTGCTCCAACCACCTATTTAAATAAAAAACGGTGGACCACCTCTGCTCTAAATGCTGGCTTTACGCTCAAAAACACACATCTAAGCTGCAAATGACTACTTTTACAAACATTCTGAATACCGAACCACACAGAAACTGTTTTCCCTTCTCACTGAAAGAATCGCACATTTATTTTGCCTTTGGGTGACGTCACTGACGCCAAAAAGTCTGCAGTAAGGGGTCAACATTCTGATAAACGCGCAAAGTGAGTTGTTTGTCGACAAGCGACCGGGAGATTGTAGTTATGGGGAACGATGTTCACGAGTATGTTGGAGATTTATTTGAGAGAGATACCTGCATTTGTAGAGGAGTACCTACTCTTTGTGCATTTAAATTCCTTGGAGAAGAAACTATTTTTATTTATTTTCAATTTGATTTCGTTGTGGGATCCAAGACAGTTGAACCGTTGCACGTCGAATTTAATTATTAACGGAGTACTGATAGTCGCCATTGCTTTTTCTGACTTTCAGGAGTGGCTGTGGTCAGGAATAGGTATTACTTATATACTTTCCACCCTTACCAAAAAACACCTTTAACTATAGATTTTATTTTCAACAACTCAAAACTAGAAACCGTTAACGAATTTACCTTACTCGGACTAGTTATAGACACACATATTAACTGGAAATCACACATACAGAAAACTCACTCAAAAATTTCGAAATTCTCTTACGCCCTTCGTGAAATAAAAAAGACCACCAATTTTCAAACAGCTCTCACCACCTATTATGCATATGCTTATGCATGGCTTAGCTATGGTGTCACCCTTTGGGGAAACAGTACAGATGCACAAACACTTTTCACCCTGCAAAAGAAATTGATTAGGATTCTGGTAAACATTGAGCAAAAAGATAGTTGCAAACCCTTTTTTCAAAAACATAATATTTTAACCCTTCCCTGTATATACATTTTAGAAACATGCAAATTTGTACGAAAACATCAAGAATTTTATTCAAAACGTGAAGACATCCAGACACGCTATTTACTCAGACACCCATCTAGATTAAGCTTACCAAGTTCTCGAATGTACTCTTCGAGCCCCTATGTAATGTCGATTAAAATATATAATAAACTGCCCGCACAAATAAAAAAGGAAGACAAACTTCATTTATTTATAAAAAAACTTAAACAATTTCTGCTACATAAAAGCTATTACTCGGTAAACGAATACCTAAATGATAGACTTATAAAGTCATAAATAAATTAAGACTAATTAATAAATTATAGTATAGTAGTGTGTTAAGTAACGTTTTATAATTAGCTAATGCTTCCTCTCTCCTAATTCACTTATTTGCTGTGCCCGACAGGGTCCATATGATCTAACTATAAGTTTACCACCTAAAAATACCTACATGTGGAATGCAATAAAAGATTGAGTATTGAGTATTGAGTATTGAGTATGTAATAAGAAATTATTTGTCTAGTACAAAAACAATATTTTAGAAAAAATAAAGACAACAGAAGTGAATTTGATAATAAAGTACAACTTTACTCTTTTACTGTGCATGTTTCTGACACAACTCTCACGTCGCATTTAACGACGCTGGGTGGCCAAAAAATGGAAGCTGGTAAAAACTAGACTTACAGTTTTATGCTCATGACTTCAATTAAGCTTTTACTGCTACTAAGTTAAATTCGTAATAAAAGCAATTATTGTTTTAAAAACTACGTACGATACGAAAATGCATCGAACATTTTGGGTCATTTTTAGGGTTTTGCTACTTCCAAATTAAACAAAAACAACGTTGAAAATGTTCCCTGATACATTTTTAGACCTATGTATCCAGCTTATGCGCAGGAAATTACATTGAAATCGGTTCATTCATTTCGAAAAATAAGGACTTGAAAGTTTTTATGAAATGAAATGTAAACGCTCTTATGAGATGGCCAGTCCCAACTGACGGCGCCCATTCATTAACGTGACGTGTGTTCCATCAGCACTATTCTGGGCCTAAACTACAAACTCTTAAAGCAGTAGTATTACTTTAATATTACTTCCAGTGGGAAAGAGACGGAGCTATACGTCCTGTGTAGCTCCGTCTCTTTCCCACTGGAAGTAATATTGAAGTAATACTGCTTTAAGAGTTGGTGGTTAGGCCCCAGGTCAACCATTTTGAAGAGAACTGAATTATTATTTAGTTTGAGGGTAGTTAGCCACACTTACACTCCAACCTTACCTGCTTAAGGATGATATTTTAACCACCTTTTCATATTTTTCATGAACAAAGACTTTCAAAAATCCAACACCAAAATATTTGGAACAAAAACTCATAATTTTATCTCAACGTTTCGTTAATTCCTGAATAATAGCAAAACGATTTAACATAACGCAAGTTAAACTTAACTAGCTTAAAACGCGATTTCATAAATCTCGTTTAGCTCGTAAAACTTATTTTTATGTGTTTTTAGTTAAACTGCATAATTACTTAATTCGTTAGGACGCTTTGCTACTACAGATGTGCGAGGACGCGTAACGAGAGATGTGTTTGTGAAGAACCAATAGATTAACTTCAATTAACTAGCCTCGCTCAGCGCAAGCGATTCTATTTTGGATTGGTTCTTAACCAACAAATCTCTCGCTACGCATCCTCGCACATCTCAGGTGGCAACGCAGCCTAACTGAGTGATGTGAGGTTTTTTTACGAGTGGCCTCTTATAGGACAACCTATAAGGTCTGCTTAACCGGACTTGTCTATGGTGGCCTAAATCAAAAGGCAGTAGTATAAAAAACTTAACACTAAGCGACTACACGCTAAGGGGTTGCTGAGTGAATTTGTCTTTGGGAGAGAACAGGCTAGGGTCGGGTTTGATCGGACTTCACGACAGTGTGATGCGACGATGCATAGCAGACCATAATCAATAAGATTTAGAGCGCTTTGTCACCAGAGATGTGCGAAGTAGCTAGGCGCAGTGGGGAGGTGTAGCGGCACTGTGAAAATCTGTGATTACCAAAGCTATGTATATGAGGAACTTACGCGGGGCGACGATGCGTAGCTAAACTGTGAATCGGTGTGTAACCCCTCAGTTACACACCGATTCCATTGCGAGGATGCGTTACGGAAAGACTTATAGCGTCTATCGCACACATTCTTAGCTCCGCCAGCCCTAGCTTAGCCACCACCAATGCTGAATTGGTGGATTTTTTCCTCGCACAAAGCCTCGCTACCTCGTACATCTTTAGTGGAAAAGCACCCTTATGGTCCGTATATATTAGCTAATGGCTCGAAAATCTAATTAAATTATACACGCTTTGCACAGATTTTCTGGTGCTGTGAATAGAATAATTAATGTGCAATTTAAACTGTTAAAACACTCATACTTTATTAGTTGTTAAATAAATATCAGTTTGGACTGGTCTAAAATTTTGTACAGCGCTTGTTTGAAATTCGCTTGAAATAGGTATAGTATTTTAGAATAGATTAATTATACTTAACAAATATTATCACAACTGTTACACAAACTATATTATTACTGTTGACTTAATATTTTTTGTGAACGTTTATATCTGAATAAATTATTATTATTACTCTATTTATTCATTCATTCACATATATTTTACATTTTTAAATATTTCTATAAAAACAATAAAAAAACATTTAAAAATTTAAAAAATAGTAGTCCGCCGGTGTCGGGAGCGAGGTCCAAGCTACCGGTGGTTAGGGCTTCAGAGAAAGGAACCTCCTCACAATACGAGCCGTATCGAGGAGTACTGCCTTCTGTATCAGGCCCTTTATCCAACTGCGCAACGCCAACTTCGACAGATGGTCGTCGAAGCTTTTGGCCATCAGGCCGTTGGCCGTAACGACCATCGGTACAATGACAGCCGAGTCCACATTCCACATGTCAACAACCTCGTGCGCTAAGTCAAGATACTTGATTTGTTTTTCTTTTTCAGCTTTGACGAGGTTCTCGTCATGTGGAATGGTAACATCGATTATCATTGTGCGGCGCGCTAATCGGTCTATCACCACTATATCGGGCTTATTAGGGACGATAGTCCTATCAGTGATGATAGACCGATCCCAGTACAACGTGACATGGTCATTTTCGAGAACTGGGTCGGGCACATACTTGTAATACGGTACCTCAGAATCAACAAGTTGGTATTTCAAAGCAAGTTGCTGGTGAATAATCCTGGCCACTTGGTTATGCCTGTGCAAGTACTCGCCGTTAGCCAGACGAGAACAACCAGAGATAATATGTCTGATGGACTCACCCGGACGGTGACATGCCCGACACACGTCAACCGTCCCGTCCTTCATAATATGCCTCCGGTAGTTGTTCGTCAAGATAACTTCGTCCATAATTGCACAAACAAAACCTTCAGTTTCTCCGAAGAGATCACCGAAACGTAGCCAGGCCACGGACGCTGAGAAATCTACATCGGACCCATAGAGAGCCCGATAGAAGCGCCCGTGAAGCTCCTTGCCTTTCCATACCTCCTTGCGGTCATCTGTAGTAAGTATCACAGGTTTGCGCCAGTTCTCTTTAGCCATGGACAACGGGGTGAGTCCCTTGTCCACTGCGACCACATCTCGGTGCATACCCACATCGACTTTGAGAAAATATTCTCTGAGACTGCACATCTCGCGGTTGTGGAGAGTCTTAGCATTTAAAAAGCCTCGACCTCCACACTTCCGCGGGATGTACAGTCTCATCACCGACGATCTTGGGTGATGCATCCGGTTTGCAGTCAGCAGTGTACGGACCCTCCTATCCAGGGCGTCGAGTTCAGTTTGAGTCCATTTGAGTATGCCGAAAGAGTACATTAATACTGGCATGACCCAACCGTTGAAGGCGCGCACCTTATTTCCGCCCGACAAAAGGCTGTTCAAAACCTTTTTTAGGCGGCCAAAGAAGCGCTCCTTCAGCGATTGTTTCTTGTCAGTACCGTTAATGCCCAACGCTTCCGACATACCCAAATACTAGACGTTGAGTATTCATCAAAATTTACTTTATCCTGAACCTGTCCAAAGTGGGGTTTGACACGTTCTCAATCCAGAAACTGGCCTTTTTCCGTTCCGTTGCTAACCTTGAAAACAAGTACCTACCACATACAAGTGTCTCGTGTGTCCGCAAACCTTCACTCAAGCTTCACTCGTCGTAGCTACTGAAAACACAAAGCCAATATCATTGTTGAATTATGAAGGAAGACACTACACACAATTTATACACAAAAACTGGGAATTGAATCATGCTCCCCAGTAACTACATAGTTACTGGGGACATCAAATCTGTGATTAAACTAAAGTAAATGCCACCAACTGTCACAAACTGCTTGAAAAATCATTTCTTCGTAAATGATTAGTGGTTTTTTTCTGGTCGAATTTTTTGAAATAATTCATATTTTTCATGTTTTGACATTTTTTTTTTAATGTATATCAGCTACCCAACATCACCCTTAAATATGACCACACCTTTCTGGAACACCCTGTAGAAGTTCTTAAAAAAAGTATAAAATGTATGAGTAAAAGTTGTTCAAACGTAACAGATAGGCCTGTTGCTGGGAAGTTTGTTGCGCCACTTCTTCTTCCCATCCAAAACACTAGGAAGTGGTGACGGGCGGGGCGTTTTGGCGGACTATCTTCATGTAAAATTGACGTCCAAAAAGTTGCTGGCTCTCAGCCTAATTTGAATAAATTACTTTTGATTTGATAACTGTCCTTGTCAAACGGGAATTAAGATTTAAAAAAAAACTTTGCCCCACACTAGGAACTTCTCCGGTATCGTGGGTGCGTTTACAAACATATAAACTCACATACACAAACAGCCAAATCCGGAAAAACTATATGTAGACCATACAAATATTTGTTTCGTGCGGGAAGCAAACCCGCGACACGCAGCGCAGCAATCAACCTCTGCGCCAACTTTACAATTGGCGCAAACTGTGATGCTGTGACCACACCATCACAGCTGTCGGCACAGTGTCACAGTTTACAGCTGCTATAGGTAAATGCACCGCAGACAAATGGTCCCACCTTCTTTTCTGTCCTCTTTACCCCAAAACCTACAGAGCAGCTACTACAGGCAAACTTGCTCTGGCAAAAACAAGTCAACCTAACATTTATGTATAGTTTTGTAGATAAGAAGTGAAGTAGCAAAGGTGTAACAAGTTGAAGTAGATAACTAAACTGTCGGACACAAGTGGAAGCAGCCATGTGTAGTGGTAATTCTGAACACTGTTGAGAGGCCACCGGCGATTGCGACACACGGACACTTGGAACGGGGAACTAGCGAACTAGTTTTGTAATGAAAGGCAGTATGCAGGTTTAGAAAGAAACTTTTACTGTTATACTGTTTGAGAGATACTAAATTCAAATTCTCCATAATAAAGAATCTGCGTATCGGTAATTTAGCTAAGAATAGGTTAAAAAGTTTTTATAAAAACGGTTGTAAGAGTTTCTACTTATTCTGCTAAAATTCAGTACTTTTCATACTTCAGCTGTAACGTGCTAGAACATGTAATGCTTTTTAGGGTTCCGTACTCAAAGGGTAAAATATGACCCCGCTGTCCGTCTGTCACCACTCACCAGGCTGTATCTCGAAATTTTCATAGATAATATATATTTATGTTGTCGCTATAACAACTAATGCTAAAAACAGAATAAAATAAATATTTGTGTGGGGCTCCCATACAAGAAACGTGACTTTTTGTCTTTTTTTATAGATAATGGTACCGAACCCTTCGTGTTACCTAACCAATCAATAGATCAGTCGATGTGTTACGTTTCGGTGTAGTTATTGCAGTCACTGTACCATCTATCGACGATTGTTTGATGCAAAAGTATCATTAACTATATTAATTAGTTAACTTACATAAGAATATTATTATCCAATCTTACCTAGATAGGATTAGAACTCGAATAGGATTTCAGTATCCCAGGTTTTAAACTAACCCCTGGTTACGGTGAACATCAACTCCTAATTTTGAGAGTATTCAACAATTAATTAGAAAGAATTTAGAAGAAAAAAATTCTACTCCTCCGCTGTTATTTTCTGATTAATTTCGTTGCGGGATCCAAGACAGTTGAATCATTTCTCCGGGAATCGTCCGGGATTCGTCGTCTTCATTAACTCGGTGTATTTCTGGTGGTCGCCACTGTTGATTCTGGCTTTTAGAATTTCAATAAACTGTTTTAATTCATCTTGGTCTTCAATGAAATAACTTTCATAACCATGACATAAAATACTGCCCATCGTTTCTCCAGTGTGTCACACAACAGAGTCCCCTCCTCTCTTGCCCGCAGGAATTTGTCGCTGACAGTTGTCACAGCTGCACTCGTTGAGACTCGACTGCGGATAAAAATTAAATTAATTTATGTAAGAAAACTTTGCTAACGAGATGCAAAGCGTGTTTATTGTAAGTAGCCAAGATGGCGGAAATGAGATTTAAATATTTTTCTATGGCCGCTTGCACAAACTAGAGATATCTTTTCTCAGAGTTAGAGTCGACGTCATATGAATTTGCAATAACGGTCATTGACCCACTTACATTTATGGACATACTTAATTCCGAGAACAGAAATCCCTACTTCCCTATTTATCTTATAAATACGAAAGTAACTCTGTCTGTCTGTTACGCTTTGACGCTAAAACGGCTGAACGGATCATCATGAAATTTGGCAGATATATAAGCTAGGATATGGTGAAGGACATAGGCCACATTTGCACACGATAACCAACATCCACGTGGGCGGAGCAGCGGGCAAAAGCTAGTGAAGACATAAAGCTCTCCTGAATCGACATCTATCGTGATCCTTTACATTTTCTGGTAATGAAAAACGATTCATAATTTATTGTCAAGGTTACTAAAGAAAAGGCAATGACCGATAATGCTAATTGTCAGTCATTGCCTTAATCTGGCGTCGACCATAGTAACCCGGGGCCTTTATGTATGACATATTTAATGATATTTAACCTGTTAAATACACCACATTGAATTTCCTTTAATACGGTCGAGCCCCATTTTGATTTGCAATGTTTATCCCAGTACTTGTGTCAATTATAATATTTTGTTTTTTTTTTTTAAGGATGGAAAATCATCAAATGACCCCTGCTCTGGGCGGAGCGGAATGGAGTGTCAGACTCTTACTGACTAAAACTCATCTGTGTTCCTCCAAATGGCCTTTGCGTTCCAGGCCCGCGGTGACTCTTTCGAACAATATAAGTATCTGAGAATTATATTCGTGACAATCTTAGAAGTCGGATTTGACAGCAGAACACAACATTGCTTTACTAGTATCTCTTTAGCACCTAGTGGTAGAGCGATCTTCTATCCCTCTCTACACAGCCGTCAAATCCGATTTCTAAGGTTGTCATAGGTTGTCACGAATATAATATAATAACATAATCTAATTAATATCATTACCATAACCCTCACTTTACCGTAACCAGACAAAAAATAAAAATGGCATCCAAGGTACAAATGCTTGCGTATATGTAGTTTTAGGGACCCGTATGAGCTAAATAGTACCCATCCTTTTTGGCCAGCTGTGTACCTTAAGCCTTTGCGCCAACTCGCCCGTGATTTCGTAAGGAACATCTGGGACCATCAGCATTCCTTTGCTGAGATTATCTTTGAGATAAACTAGCCATATGAATGGTATAATGCTGAATTAAAGTTTTTGAATTAGTGATGTTTTAAATGCCAAATTATTTTTATACACAATGAGGTCAAATTAGTCCGTGAATTACATTAGCAAAAAAATTGGACGTACGTTTTCCTGTCACGTGAACCAAAAATTAAATCGGTACAGTTCTTCTCAATTTCGCGCGTCACTTCTACGATTAGAAGTGACGCAACCAGCTTCAGTCCAAGTTTGATGAAGATGACTTCAGAAAAAAAAAATTGTTGAATTGTTGATTGTTGAATTGTGGTTGTTGTTGTTGAAAGCAAAAAATACGTGTCAAATATCTATTACTATAGAATTTTCCTTCTGATAGACAGTCGCTAAATGTAAAATATTGATATTCAGCTAAACCAAGACCACAAAATAGGTAGTAGTTGAGAGAAAACAAGAATGAGAGGTTCTAATACCTCTAATTCTCCATGAAACAAAAAAAAACTCTGCACATTAAAAATCTCAAGCCAGCTTTCTTGATGGTTTGCCGCAATAGAGACAATCTTATCACTTGACATGTCATCCAAAAACCAAGACAGTGTGGTGTAAACCACACAGACAATTGGGTCAATCAAGGTCGATTCGACGTCACTCATAGAAAGGGACTATCTCGGTCGGCTTTATAGATTGTGCATATAATATCAACAACAGGTTTGGTCTATTTTTACAATAGCACGGTATGTAACCTGTAGTAGCATCAATGCCGCCACAATTTTTTTTTTTTGGATTCTTTTATTATTATTATTATTTTTTGTTGACATGATTATTGTTTCAGTTTTAAAAACTTATTTTTGTTTTAAATGTTCTGTTTGTTTTTTTTTGTTATTTTAAATTTAGTACAATATTATTATTATTCGTTTAATTACTTAATTTATTGTCTATTGTTGCCTGTACCTAATAATGTTGTTACCATCTTGCATGCAGGTATTTCCTTGTATGTATGACACATGTTTAAGCAAATAAATATTATATTATCTTATCTTATCTTATCTTAAAAAACCAAAGTAGCAAAATCTAAATCGCAACAAATATAACCGCAACGCCATCTATCCCGCCAGCTGCAAACTAACTGAACGAAATCCTGCATCGCGGTATCAGTTTTCCGTGCGATTTGAACATGTACATCAGCCGGAATATCAGCTATCGGGCTATTGCCCACCGGACACAACAACCGTCCGGTCGGAGGATCCTCCCTTTTCAATGGAGGTTTACGAAACTTTACTATCGCAACCGCATACCTCTATAAAGCTACTCGTAACTTCGATCCTAGGCAGAGTTTTTTTATTTCTAAGTAGAAGACAATATGGTCCACTTGCACAAACTAGAATTATTTTTAACTCCGGGTTAGTACCTACAACTAGCTAGGAAAGACTATGAAAATAAAATTAAAAAATGACTTTTTTCGAAAAGATGGGCTTGTGGCTAAATTATAACAGCCGCACAGGCCTTTTTAAGGTTAAACAACGCTTACCGAGGTTGGTCTGTGGATGGGTGACCATCTTAACATACCGAGACTCCTCCGTGCCTCGGAAATCACGTTAAACCGATGGTCCCGGCAGTCATTTGGAGATCTTTGGTAGTCGTTACGGATTGTCAGAAGCCCAAAAATCTGACACCAGTCTTGCCAAGAAGTACCGTGTTGCCCAGTTTATGGGTTGTGGAGGTCTGGTAGGCAGCCGCTCCACATAAAATACTGATATTCAGCTGAATCCGGTTTGACTGGTGGCCGACCCCAATATAGTTGGGAAAAAGGGAGATGATGATGACTTTTTTCGAATACCTAACCTCGAAAAGCGACAAAAAAAACACTGTACAAGCAGCCTGATGCTGTCGGTGGCATTAAATCTTCGATTGACCACACACATGACATTCTAATTAGAATTCTTATTAATCAACAGACAGAAACCCAACACGACCCGCGGGAGAGATCAGGCGCAGGATCAACGGTTGTATGTGCTTTCCGAGGCACGGGCGTAAGGAACTATTAGTTAATCTGTGGCACAGGGGTATCACACCACCAAACTCCAAACGAACTGCTTTTGAGAAATTCTTATGGAAAAACCCAATAAGACTTCTTGTCAGACCCGGGAAACGAACTAAGAATGAATAACCTTTTCCAACCGTGATACTTTACTCGTAAAAACACCTTTTTAAGCTGTACGATTTATACTGCAAGTATTAACACTTTTCAAGTCCAGAAGTTCGGCTTAAAACTTGATTTAAGTAAACCACGGCAGTGGATCCAGTCATTAATAACGTTAAGTACCTATTGGTTAAGAGATTGGACCAATCGCAGAGAACTATTGCCTTAATAGCTTCCTATGGTCACGTGTTTCTTCCTGACCTATATTTCGTTGAAAATGCTGAGGTTTTAATTGGATTTTCTGTCCATAATTATTGTTAAATATAATTTTGTAATGTTCCCTTATAAATATATTTACTGTGGAATTTCTCAGTAGTGAGCCTGAATTTGTGCCCGACTAATGCTGAGAAGCTCAATGTGATCAATCATTTTTATATTAATAATATGTGTATCCGAAACGTACGTAACGTATTTCGAAACGTAGACACTCACCATAGGCCTGGTCCACAAATTCAAGGTTGCTCAGCGTGCAATGGAGAGAGCAATGCTAGGGGTTTCTCTAGTGGATAGAAAGTACAACGAAGTCATTCGCCATAGAACTAAAGTCAGTATCAGCACGCTGAAGTGGAACGGGGCCGGCCATGTCTGAAGACGGACAGACGTTCGGTGGAGCAGACATGTGCAACGTAGTGTGGAACGCCCTGCGGCACGATGGAACGATGATTTGAAGAAGGTGGCTGGCAGCGGATGGATGTAGACTGCTCAGAACCAGGATGGTTGGCGCTCTTCGAAGGAGGCTTACGTTCAGCAGTGGACGGCAATTGGCTGAGATAAATATGTGAATTCTATAGATATACCTCCTATTCTTTCGAAAAATATAGATTGTTTTTTTTTATTTTTGTTGTATAATCCTGGGACTATCTATACACACTGGCTTTTACAGATGCTAAACTACCTTTGACCCCAGACTGTACATAGGATCATTATTGACTTTCCTTACTTCAAACATCCGAAGTCTTATAATAAATGTGAAAGTGGATTTGTTCGTTACGCTATAACGCCTAAATCGCCGTACCGATTTCGATGAATTTTTGGTCGGAGATAGATGGGATCTTTAAGGTTACTTTAACGTGAACAAAGCTAATATAATTTTACCACAGCATAAGCTGTAATGTTACAGCCTTGACTGCCTTGCCAAAGCCACATAAGCAGAAAACCAAAGTGTAACTAACGTTATGTTTCACCAGTCCTACCTCGGTATAATGCTATCGGCAAAACATATCTACAACATCGACATTAGCTCAAACTGAAGGCTTAGGAACTGCGGCGTACAATATTTGTGTAGGAGAAACGGAATATGGAATATATTGTATGTTTATTGGTAGTTACTTAGAAAACGTGGGTGTGATCAAGGAGATATAATTTACGTTTATACAAGGTACTATAACTCCATAAATTCCAAATCATCTCCAACTCGACTCCACCTCAAATCATCAAATGAACAGTTACCTATGCAGCTATAGTAGGAGCCAGATAAATATGCAATAACGATCATTGACCCAAATACATTTATTGACATTGTTAACATAATAAACAGAAATTATAACGAGACATAAAGCTGTGCTATCGTAATCCTTTACATTCTCTAGAAATGAAAAACGGTTCATAATTTATTGTTCGGGTATCTACGAAGGGATATTAGGGAAAGGTCAATGTACTTTCATTATCGTCTACATCATATCAGCCGAAAAACGTCCACTGCTGAACATAGGCCTCCCTCAAAGGGAAGTGGGTTTGCCATAATCGCCACGCTTGGCAGGCGGGTTGGTGATCGCAGTGTAGCTGTAGCAATGTACCTATAGAGAATACTGCTACCCATTCTCTGGTGAGTCCCTTAGCCTCTTACGATATCCACGGGAAGCGATGGAATGGTGCTGTTCTTTTACTTCCGACACCATACGGAACAATGTACTTTATTGCAAGATAATCTAGCGCCTACCAAAGTTAAAAATTAAGAAATTCTTCTCGTTTTCCTTGTGTTTTAACTGTGAAGACATAACGTAACAAACTAACCAGAAGTTATTAATTTACATGAATTAAAGATTTTTACTGTTGACATGGTGACTCAGTCGAGTCGAGGGCCTAAGAGGCTCTAGACAACACGACATCAGAGGGCCAATTCTAGATACTAATTTTGAAACAATGTTCACATTCGCATGAAAAGCCCTTTATTTTCATACATTTTAACAGTTTGCGATTGCGATAGTTGTTTGAAAATTAGTAAAATTGGCACTCAGATATTGTCTCAGAGATTTTCAGAATTCCAAAGTGTTTGGGATTAGCCACGTGACATTTCGTGAGCGAGTGTCATTCCAAATCATAGACAATCGTAATTAAAAAATATCGCTATCGTAAAGCAAAAAAAAAAAAAATTATTCCTCTGTGTCTCGAGCTATGGGTACTTGAGACTCATCATGTCCATGACCATACACTAAAAGTTAACGTGTCATCGCTTTTTCAACATTTCAGCTGAAAGACGTCCAAGCTGGATATCAGGATATTTGTTACTCCCCTATTTGTCACCAATACGACCGGTCCCGGTGCTTCTCGCTCCCTCTGGTCACCTTCCCAGAACCTTCAGACTTCATTGGTCATCCAGTCTGCAAACAATGCGCCATGCCCACTGACATAAAGGTATATAATTTTAGCAATCCGTTATAGGCTGATGACAAATGAGAGCTTAGCAAATTAACATAAAAATGCTTAGACCTATAAGCATATTTTAAGAAATAATTACCTACCAATTTTTCCAGATACAATATAAAATTCTGCAACCGCTGATATCCATTACAGATATTACAAAAAATCTCTTTAAAGTAATTGTATATCCCCCACAAACGTATTACAGAAAATTGTATCAAGAATAATAAAAATAACAAACGTTCAATATAATGACATATTTATCTTCAAACATCTCGAAAAAACATAAAAATTTCATCAAAGGAACACAAATCGGAAAGAAACACATCAACCATGTAAACGTAAGAAAACAATATCTCTGTGGAAACAAAAAAAAAGGTAAAAGTATATGTAATTTTGGCAATTTCACATAAAAGAAACATTGTAACGTAAACCGAATTCTTTTGTCGCTTTTGTCTTGTGCTTTCTGAATATGTTTTTTCGCCATTTATCATTTCAAAACCCTTTTTTCTCGGAACATTAGTACGTCGTTCTAGTGACGTATATGCCTCTAAATAAGAACACTTCGGAGCGACTCGGACGTCTTCGGCAAACTCCGGAAGGCAGCGGACACCTAAAGAAAACTTGACGCCATAATTAATTTGCCTCTTGAATTTTAGCTTTATAATTAAAGATGTTTATCTGTGTTTTATTATATTTTTAGAGGATATTTATAGTATTTTCGTCTTTAGATGATTTTTGGCAACGGAGTGTAATTCTCTGTAAAACTCGATTTCTTAAGGCGATAGGCCGATAGCCGTGTATAATTTTATATGAGTCAGAATGCCTGACTTACATGGGTTTATATTATTATTTATGTTGTTTGTTGTTTGTTTAAGTGTCCTCTAACCATATATGTGTCGCAGCCAACTAGCGTAATCAGCCGTTTCATTAAAAACCTAACCTTTTAATTGAACTACGCCGTTTAATCAGCAACATAAATGACATAGGCAAGTCATTAAACGATATTGAAACAAAGATGTCACTTAGGTCGCTGAAAAATCGGCGCAGTTAAATGAAAAGGCTTGGCTTTTAATTAAACGGCTGATTAAATTAGTTGGCTGCGATATATGCCTCCCTCAATAATCCTCAAGATAGTGCGCCCCAACTTTGAAAATAAAACACAAAGATTCTGACCCCTTTAAAATCAATTAGCGCTCGAAGAACTAAAACATTTTCATCATTTTAAAAACTCACACTAGTCAGCAGAACGTTTTTAAGACATTTAATCTACATACAATTCCCCGAAAACTCATGCGGCGTTTAATAGCCCAACAATTCCTAAGAGCATAGACAGAGAACCCTCGAATTGCCAGTAAGAAAATTGAAACTAAGATAAAACGAACTGAATTGCTCTTCTGAATTCAGTCAAACAAATTCCAATGGTAATTTTAAAGGGTAATGTCTATAGATAGCTGAATTCTGAACGTGCCTGAGTCGAAGAAAAGAAAAGGGGAAAAATCTTCGAGTACTTAGATGGTGCTTGAACTACGCGAGGAATTGCGATTAAGGAGCGATGTGTAAGGTGAGGGGCACGAATATTTGTGAACATGTTCGGAATTAATTAAGGATTCTTTTCGTTTATGATTTCCTGGTGCTTGAGGTTGGAGTTCATAATATTGGTTCATATTTATGTGGCTTAATGAAAGGAGGTGATCATGAGTTAACTGCTTGCACGGGTCGATCATCACCTGCCTAGCCTTTTCCCAACTATATTAGGGTCGGCTCCCAGTCAAACCGGATTCAGCTGAATACCAGAATGTTACCCCCTCTACAACCCATTAACTGGAGAACACGGCACTTCTTGACAAGACTGGTGTCAGATTTTCTAGCTTCTGACAATCCGTAACGACTGCCAGAGATCTACAAATTTTATGACAGCGGGACCCGTTGTGCTTTCCGAGGCACGGAGGTATCTCGATATGTTAAAATGGTCACCCATCCACAGACCAAACTCGGCAAGCGTTGCTTAACTTTGAAGAACGACCCGTGCGGCTGTTATTATTTAGGCACGAGCTCCTTCCTCTAAGTCAATGCGAATGTCAAAATATAAGCGGTTGATTACGTGATATTTCGACAACGTTTGTCAATCCTTCGCCACGCTGCGTTGTCAAAATGTCACTTCTCTGGAGCCTAAGGTCAGGCCTTGGATGGGTGACCATCCATTCCATACCGTTACTCCTCCGTGCCTCGAAATGCCGTTAAGCCCGGTTTTCGATGGTGCCTGAACTACGTGAGGAATTGCTATTATGCAGCGATGCGGTGAGGGGCACGAATATTTGTGAACATGTTCGGAATTAACTAGGGATCCTTTTTGTTTATGATTACCTGGTACCTACTTGAGGTTGGAGTTCATAATATTGGCTTTAAAAAAAAACCTTTAAATAAAATACCGACTTCCAAATAACAAAAAACACGACAAAGTATAAAATAACTTTAATTTCAGAAGTCGCTGTTTTTTGTTGTTTCTTCGTTTTCGTTCATTTTTCGTAATTTGTAAACGCCACTTGAAAGTCACAGAAAAGCAAAATACGCAACTTCGTTTACAAAAATGGATGACATAGTTTTTTTCAGTTATTTTTTTTAAAACCAAACTACAGAAGCAATTTTGATGAAATTTCTATGGGAACATACTTTAATACCGAAGTTTGGCAAGTCTGCAGGCTAAAGTACTTTGAGAAATACTAACTTCAAATGCTTGTAATTCAGAAATCGGTGATAAGTAGGTAGTTTTTAATTAGGCAAAAAGAAGATGAAAGGACGACACGTATTATTAATTTAAAAGAGATTATCTAGTACACTTATATTCAGCATTCCAGTTCAAAACAAAAAATCTAAAAAGTTTTTAGCACATACGTGTGACTAATGAAAACCAGGAAAAAAAATCAGGAACCAGTTTTAGACACTACTCAATTTCTACCACCATTTTAATTTGTTTGAAAAATAAAGTTCTCTCAAGCGACGACGGGCAAAAAATGAAAATACTATCTGCGACATTTTTAACATGAAAGATTCGTGTTATAACAGATTTTGAACTTAAAACTATATTGCCTAGAGTATGAAATTGCGTGCAGTTTTTTTTATTTTCTGGTAGCTGACTTCCTGATTGGAACACCTTCCTTTGGGACCGAACTCAATGCAAACAGTATTTAACTATGAATTATTCTTCCATTTTCATATTTTATTGAAATAGTTTTCTCATACATGCTATTGTTTCCAGTTTGTTTTCCAAATTACCTTTTGTAACTCGTGTTTAATTACACAGCTATATTTGGAAAGCTATTTACTTCGCCACAGGATTGCTGAATGTTTTTAAATATTCATAAACTTTTTTAATATTAAAGGCTATGAAGGTGTGTTACCTCGCACTGATTAAATTAGGTACAGCAGTGCGATTCTGTAAACATGTCGAAGTGAACAACCGGGAGGGGCGCACGACGGGTGAGTTGTCAAACCATACAAATAAGATGGAATGACAGCTCTATTGTCGTTCACTCCGCCTAGCTGAACACCGTGAGATGTCGACAGAATCGACCGGCTGGACTGAATTTAACAAATGAATTTTCCTTTGTTTTACATGCTTACATACAATAACTAACTCCTTTTCCCGTAAGGGTTCCCATAGGGGTGGGTCAGGTAGGTAGAAACTACGGAATGGCACCAGCTGCGATCCTTACATATTCCCTTTGCTTCGTTTAGGGTCATACAAGAACGCCGTTTGTGGGTACTACGCACCTGGTCATTCTGAAAAACATATTGTTACGCGCCAGAATTAATGCCGGGTACATGACGATGAAAGTTACTACTAGCGCCATCTAGTATCGAGTAGCAGAACTAGTAGAGTCAAGATCCTTCTAGACATTTCGATGCTAGAACATTCTAGATGTTTCTATACTAGAAGGTTCTCGAATTATCGGCCGACCTATATAAGGCCCGCATAGCCTGCGACCGAGTCAGTATTGAATTTGCGATACAAGTGACGACTTCGAGAGCGAACTTCGACTGCGAATTAAAGTGATCAGTAGTGCAATTGTGATTTATAATTAGTGAGTTTAAGTTGTAATTAGTGTTGATTAATTAAAGTGTCATTTTGGTTATTTTATCGGCTGTTTTTATTGTCACGAACCCTAAGCTCGTAACAATTGGTGTCAGAAGAGTGGATATTTAAACTATGCCGATTCTACCAAAGGACGACATGGAGGGTATCCGTACCCGAAGTCAACGCCAGCAGGAGACAGACCAGAGGCGTTTCGGAGGTGCAACGCCGCAGACGTTGGAGGGCCAGTTGCCGACCATGGAGCCCGGCCCATCCACAGCAGCTCCAGCATCTGCAGCACCAGACTTTGGAGCTCTGATGATGATGCTGCAGGAACAGGCTCGCCGGCAGGAGGAACAGGCTCGCCGGTTGGAAGAACAGCTCCAGCGTGATAAGGAGGAACAGGCTCGCCGGCAGGAGGAACAGGCTCGCCGGCAAGAGGAACAGGCTCGCCGGCAGGAGGAACAGGCCCGTCGGTTAGAAGAACAGCTTCAGCGTGACAAGGAGGAACAGGCCCACCGACAGGAGGAACAGGCGCGCCGCCAGGAAGAACAGATGCTCCTAATGAAGGACCTTCGCGCGGCCTTCGGGAAAGACATGAAGGAGGTGAAGGAGAAGGTTGCTCAGCATGACAACCGCCTGTCAGAGGCTGAAACCCAGATCAGCAAGTTTAATGACGTCATTGCTGATGTAAAGAAAGAGTTGGGCAACCTTAAAGTAGGGGATGGAATTGCAACTCCCGTAGCTACTACGCCTTCGCTACGTGGATTCAAAGTGCCGCCCTTCGATGGGACATCTTCCTGGTCAGCCTACAAAATACAGTTTGAGGCTGTTATGAAGGCGAACGGCTGGAATAAAAATCAGGCCATGACTGCCCTCACCCTAGGCCTGCGCGACCAGGCCTTAACTGTCCTGGAAGCTCTCGGTAAGGAAGTGACTTACGAGCAGCTCCTTGAGGCGCTGGAAGCTAGATATGGTGACGCTCATCTGGAACACGTGTTTCGTGCGCAGCTCAAGGATCGCGTGCAACGTAGCAGTGAAAACCTGCAGCAGTGGGCCCTTGAAGTGGAAAAGCTGGTCCGTAAAGCATACCAGTCTGTACCTGCGCTCATTGAAGGGAACCTGGTGCAGGCATTCATTGATGGCATCCGCGACCTTGAGGTTAGAGCTGCTGTGAGGCTTGGGCACCACGGGACGCTTAAGGACGCCTTGGCTCATGCACTAGAGGTGGAAGCTGTGCGGCAGGATCACCGGTCCCATCGCGTCAGAGAGGTTGCAGCGGCTACAGTTCGCGACCGTGTTAAAGGATACAGCCCTAGGTGCTATGGCTGTGGGGAAAGGGGCCACCTTCGATCCAGTTGCCCTAAGCGAACTGCAGATAGGGAAGATAACCGATCTCCAGAGGGTAGGGCGGCTAACGGCACCACCGCTCAGCAACAGCAGGGAAACGAGTAAAAGCCAGGACTGCGGGGCAGGTGCTGGCTGATATTCAAAGAGCCCCAAGGATTTCGATCTCACAAACCCACGATGGGAATAGCCTAATCATCAAGGGCGAGGTCAACGGAACGCCATGTAAGCTGACTATTGACACTGGAGCCTCACGCACGGTTGTCAGTTCCCAACTTGTAAGTCGGTTCCTTGGGGACTCCGCATACAATCGAGAGCGCATTAATTTGGTAACAGCCACCGGTCAGCGCATACCCGTCCGAGGAGAGAAAGAAATGGAGTTGAAGCTAGGCAACAGAACCCCACCAACCGTGTCTCCACGTTGCCGTCGTGGTGGGGCTTGCGTGTCTCAGTGATCTTGGGGGCTTTGCCGGTAGAGCCACTCATGCCGGAAGGTCCCAAGTGAGAGACCAGACCAAGAGAGACACAAGAGGGGCACACCGTTCGGAGACTTGAGCAGTGTTCGGGTCCTCGGACGGTGTGCGTCTCATTGGCTTGCTCGCTGCTCTCTGGTACGCGTCTGATCATCAGACGTGACTGTGAGGGCAGCGAGCAAGCATTGAGAGAGAGGAGGAGAGGAGGGGAGATAGGGACCGCACCCTCAAAAAGGAAACAATGGACAGGCCTGAAATAGAGATTATACCCCAGGGCGGTCCGGACTGCACAGCAGTTCGGGAATCCGCCACGCCTCGTGCGTCAAGCCCCTCGTATTCTGGGGGGGGCAACAGGGCTGTCCACCATCCGATTGCCGATGGCAACAAGGGCCGAGGAGGCCCCCGATCCGGAACATCCTTCGCGGAATTGATCGGTTTCGATTTTAGCTCGCCCGACAAAGTGTCGGCCGGGCGGAGCGCGGGTAGAAGAGCGCTATATTGGGAGAAGGGCTCGCCTGAGCGTCGCGCGGGTGCAGAGTCGGAGTCCGAGTTGGACTCCGACGACCTGGTGACCGTGAGCTCGGCGAGCTCTGGACCCGAGGAGGCGGGGGTCACTGCGGAGGACCCCAGATCCTTCCGCAAGCGACCCAGACCGGAAGACGACCGGGGGTCGTCCTGCAGCGAGGAGGTGGCCTCGGCTCGGAAAATCCCCACCAGTAGGCGGGGCAAGGGCCGAGAGGGAGGCAAGGGGAGATTGCCCGCCTCCAAGGTGGCTGGTCAGCGAGCCGTGGAGCTCGTCGCTGACGGACGACCCCCCGGAGAGGATGGTCGCGGGGCTTCTGGTTCGGAGTCCTCCGGCGGTGAGCCGGATGACCGGAGGGCCGGGTTTGCGAAGGTGGTGGAGGCCGCGCTTCGCGATGTGGCCTTGAAGAGGAAGCTTTCCTCAAAGAACAAGGCCATAAGCGAGGCGATGGCCTCCATTCTGGCGGCAGCGGAGGCTAACCCAGGGGGGCCTCCGCGGGACGAGATGTCCAAGCTGCGGGCGGAGGTCGCCCGCTTGGCTGCCGCCACGGAGCGTCTCCAGAAGGAGAACGAGGGGCTCCGCGCAGACCTGGCCAGGCTCCGGGGAGCCGGCCCACAGGGGGCGCCTCAAAGGGGGCGCAGAGAGGACAGCCGTCCCGTGCCGCAGGAGAGCCAGGTGCTGGACCTGGTGCGGCAAGAGATGGCTGCCTTCCAGGCGAGGTTCTCCGTCCTGGAGGGCATCGTCCTGCGCCCCCCGCTAGCGAGCGCGGCGAGTAGGAAGGCCCCCCCAGGCCGGAAAAAGGCGGCGTCTTATGCGGCCGCCGCGGCTGCCACACCGGGGTCGTCCGGCCTGGACAAAGGGTCCGGGCCGGCACCCGCGAAGCCGGTGCCGGGAAAACCGGACCCGGCCCCGGGAAAGAAGAGGAGGGGTGGGGTTGCTGCGCGGACGGCGAAGGCTCCTGCGCCGTCTGAGCAGCAGCTCCCCCCGGCTTCCTCGCCTTCAGCTCCTCCCCCGGCTCAAGCCGAATGGCAAGTGGCCGGGGAGAAGAGGAAGGCGGGAAAGGCAGCCAGGGCGGTCAAGAGGCGGGAGAGGAAGCGGCGGCAGAAGGCGCGAAGCGTCGCGGCTGCGCTGCGCCCCCCGAAAACCGCGGCTGTAGTTCTTACGCTGCAGCCGGACGCGGCGAAGAGGGGCGTGACGTACGCGGACGTGCTCACCAAGGCGAAGGAGGCAGTAAACCTTGGTGAGCTAGGCATCGTGGGGGGCCTTCGGCTCCGGGTCACCATGACTGGGGCCCGGATGCTGGAGATCCCCGGGGCAGCCAGCGGCCCAACCGCGGACGCTCTAGCCGAAAGGCTCAGGGCGTCCCTAAGCGCGGACGATGCCCGAGTGTCCAGGCCCACCAAGCGCATCGACATGCGCATCTTGGGCCTGGACGACTCCGTCACGGAGGCGGAGGTGGTGGCCGCCGTCGTTAGGACGGGGGGGTGCTCAGCAGAGGAGGTGAAGGCGGGCACCCTACGTCCTGACAACACGGGCACGCGCACCATTGTGGTGAGCTGCCCCGTGTCGGCGGCCAAAACCATCACGGAGGGCCGAAGGTTTTTGGTGGGTTGGGTTTCCGCGCAGGTCAAACTGCTGGAACCCCGACCTCTGAGGTGCTTCCGGTGCCAAGTGGGCCACCATGTGGGAGCACAATGCACCTCGGAGTTGGACCGCAGCGGTCTTTGTTTCCGCTGCGGTCAGCCCGGTCACAGGGCCGGCTCTTGCGTCGCCGCGCCGCACTGCGTAGTCTGTGCGGCAGCTGGCAAGCCGGCCGACCACTGGGCTGGGGGTAGGGCCTGCGCCCCACCCACCAAAGCCGGAAACAGGAGGAAGCCCTCCGCCACCGCCGTCTCTGCCGCGACCGCCGCCGCTGCCGCCGCTTCTTCTGCCGCCATTGCCGGTTCCACTGCGGCTGCTGCTACTGCAGCAGCCGCAGTAGAGCCCCTACAAAGGGCTCCGGAGGGGGCTGAAATGGAGTGCCAGTAATGGCCCCATTTCACCCCCTCCTGTTGAACGTCAGCCACTGCGCCGCCCAGGAACTGATGCTCCTGAGCATGGCGCAGTGACTGATGCATGTGGACGGCGAGCAATGGGTAGCTCGCCGTCCGATCAGAACAGGCCCGGGTTGACGGCGCGCTGTGTTCTACGCGCGCCAAACCAGCAGACGTCAGCATGGGTCGGGGCCCATTAGGGCCAGAGCCTACCAGGGTTGCGGATTTGTTCGAAAGAGTTACCGCGGCCCTGGGAAGAAAGGCACTAGGAGGACTAAAGGGTGGGTTTTAGTCAGTAAAAGTCTGACACTCCCTGCCGCTCCACCCAGAGCGGGAGGGGTCATTTGATGATTTCCCATCCTCGAAAAAAAAAAAAAAAAAAAAAAAAAAAAAGCTAGGCAACAGAATCTACCTGCATAATGTTGTCGTGGCTGATATAATGGACGATTGCATCCTGGGCCTAGACTTTATGAGGAAGAATTGTTGTGAGATCGACGTTAATCAAGGAGTTTTGAAATGTGGACAAGAGGAACTTTTCATGGAAGGGGCTTTACCAGGAAATGTGTACAGCCTAAAGAAAATTGTCCTTCCTCCGAGATCAGAAACGATTGTGCCGGTCAGTCTTCCTCGGAATCCTGGGCAGACTCATCGTTGTGTACTCGTGGAAAGGGTAAACAATGACCTTCCATGGAAAGTGGCACGAACTTTGGTCAGAGCCACCGACATCTCAGGGGTACGCGTGCTGAACCTTTGTGATACGGATCAGATGATAGAAAAAGGCACGCTGATTGGTACTTGCGAGGAGGTGGATTGGCTGCGTCGATGCCAAAATCTATCGACCGGAACCCTAAGAAAGGATGCACAAACGAGAGTGACCACACTTTTAGAAGACTGTCGCAGCGCTCTGTCTCACAATGAAATGATCAAAGCGAAGAGGATGTTACTCAAGTACGCCGATGTTTTCTCTTCAAATGATGCTGACATCGGGAAGACAGGCTTAGTTCAACACAAAATAAACACAGGAGAAGAATTGCCTATCCGTCAACGACCAAGGAGATTGCCGGTAGCACGTGAAAAGGAAGTGGAAACCATGATTGAGGAAATGGTGAAGGATGGTGTCATAGAACCTTCATCAAGTCCATGGTGTTCTCCTGTAGTGCTGGTAAGAAAGAAGGACGGCAGCATGCGGTTTTGTGTTGACTATCGTCGTCTGAATGACGTGACAAAGAAGGACAGCTACCCTTTGCCAAGAATTGACGACACGCTGGACATGCTTACTGGAGTGAAGTGGTTTAGCACACTAGACCTAAAAAGTGGCTACTGGCAAGTTGAAATCGACCCTAAGGACAAGGAGAAAACTGCATTCTCGACAGGAAAGGGTCTGTGGCAATTCAAAGTTATGCCGTTTGGATTGTGCAACGCTCCTGCAACGTTTGAAAGGTTGATGGAACTTGTACTAACCGGGTTAATTGGTGATGCCTGTCTTGTCTACTTGGATGACATCATCATCGTAGGTCGTACGTTTGAAGAACATCTTCAAAACCTGGAACGCGTGCTCATGAAGATCCAGAGTGCCAACCTCAAGTTGAGTCCTAAGAAGTGTTCACTTTTCAAACGGCAAGTTAGTTTTTTGGGATACGTAGTGTCGGAAGAAGGTATCCGCACGGATCCAGAGAAAATTGCCGCTGTCAAGGATTGGCCAGTTCCAAAAGACAAAACGCAGGTCAGAGCATTTTTGGGTTTGTGCTCCTATTATCGGCGATTTGTCAAGAACTTTGCAGATATAGCCAAACCCCTGCACAAGCTAACTGAAGAGAAGCGACATTTCTGCTGGGATGAAAGTTGCGACATCGCGTTCCAGGAGCTAAAAGACAATCTGTGCAAAACACCTATTTTGGGGTATCCTGATACGGCAAAGGAATTTATAGTTGACACAGACGCAAGTGACATAGGACTTGGCGGTGTATTATCTCAACGGAATGGCGATCAAGAAGTTGTGATAGCGTACTTCAGCAAGTCATTGTCGAAACCTGAAAGGAATTATTGTGTAACAAGGCGAGAATTGCTTGCTGTAGTAAAGTCATTGCAGCATTTTAGCAAATATTTGCTGGGGCGGAAATTCCACATACGAACTGACCATGCTGCACTTAAATGGCTATTGCAGTTTAAAAATCCAGAGGGACAAGTTGCGAGATGGATTGAACTACTGCAGGAATATGACTTTGAGATTGAACATCGTAGCGGAAGAACTCATGGCAACGCAGATGCATTGTCAAGAAGACCTTGCCCTGAAGACTGCAAGCATTGTACTAGGCAAGAGGGTAAAGAAGTCCTACCTGTGAGAATGCTCAAGACAGATCTCAGCAATGAGTGGAAGGAAAGCCTACAACTTGCACAGCAGGAAGATTCGGACATAAAGCCGATTCTGGAGTGGATGAAGGCCAGTGCTCCTAAGCCAATGTGGAGCGACGTCTCAGCGATGAGTTCGATCACAAAAAGCTATTGGGCCCAATGGGACAGCTTAGTGATTCAGGATGGAGTCCTGTGCCGTAAATGGGAAAATGCTCGGGGAGACAGCTGTCATTTGCAAATGGTTGTCCCTAAAGCTAAAGTACCGGATGTTCTAGAGTTGTACCATAATGGTTGTTCAGGAGGCCATATGGGAGTCAAACGGACTCTACTTAAGATACGGGAACGGTTTTACTGGGTCCACTGTCGAGACGATGTCGAGGACTGGTGTCGCAAATGTACAACTTGCGCGGCTGTAAAAGGACCACAGACTCGTAGTAGAGGTGCATTGAAGTTGTACAATATTGGTGCACCATGGGAAAGGATAGCCCTAGACGTTGCTGGACCGTTTCCGGAAAGTGAGAGTGGTAATAAGTATTTCATGGTTGTAATGGATTACTTCACTAAGTGGCCAGAAGTCTTCGCCATTCCAAATCAAGAAGCTGCAACAGTTGCAGATAAACTAGTTCATGAAGTCTTCTGTCGTTTTGGAGTACCCTTGGAGATTCACAGCGATCAAGGAAGGAATTTTGAGTCCCAAATATTCCAGGAAACTTGTCGAGTTATGGGTACTCATAAAACGAGAACAACTTCTTACCACCCACAATCGGATGGAATGGTGGAACGATTTAATCAGACATTGGAGAGATACCTGGCAAAAGTGGTGGAAAACCGGCAACGGGATTGGGACAAGCATATACAACCGTTTTTGCTGTCATACCGAAGTGCTGTTCACGAAAGCACATCAGTGACACCAGCTTTCGCAAACTTTGGTAGAGAATTACGGCTGCCTGCAGACTTGATTACCGGAATACCACCTGATGCCCCACGCAGTATAACCGACTATGCGAATGACTTGCGGAACAAAATGAATGACATTTATGAGCACGTCAGACAATCGGGTCAGCAAATGTCTGAAAAGATGAAAACCCGTTATGACCGCAAAATGAACAATAAAGGATTCGACGAAGGTTCACAAGTGTGGTTACACAATCCAGTTCGCAGCAAGGGGAAATCTCCTAAGCTTCAAGCTAAATGGGACGGGCCGTACCGGATTGTGACGAAAATCAATGACGTAACCTACCGCATACAGAAAGGTACAAGAAGTACTCCTAAGATCGTCCATGTGGATCGACTGGCACGTTATTATGGGGCCGATAATGCTCGGGACGAGCATGTCTTAGGAGGGGGCAGTGTTACGCGCCAGAATTAATGCCGGGTACATGACGATGAAAGTTACTACTAGCGCCATCTAGTATCGAGTAGCAGAACTAGTAGAGTCAAGATCCTTCTAGACATTTCGATGCTAGAACATTCTAGATGTTTCTATACTAGAAGGTTCTCGAATTATCGGCCGACCTATATAAGGCCCGCATAGCCTGCGACCGAGTCAGTATTGAATTTGCGATACAAGTGACGACTTCGAGAGCGAACTTCGACTGCGAATTAAAGTGATCAGTAGTGCAATTGTGATTTATAATTAGTGAGTTTAAGTTGTAATTAGTGTTGATTAATTAAAGTGTCATTTTGGTTATTTTATCGGCTGTTTTTATTGTCACGAACCCTAAGCTCGTAACAATATGTACTTATAAAATTGTTTGTCCTGACTGAGGACCACATTTGTTTTTGCATTCGGTCCTTATAGTAACCAGAACAAATTTCCGTGCGTTCAAGCGATTTGGCGAAACCTATTACTAGAATCAAAAGTAGTTCACAATTTAGGACCCATTATTTCTGATGAATTTCGTTGCGGGATCCAAGACAGTTCGACTTAGACTTAGCTTTATTGACTCGGCGTTTTCCTGGTGGTCGCCACTGTTGATTCTGGCTTTCAGGAATTGCAGTGGTTTGGAAACATGTGGCAGGCTTGACTATATTTGCACAGCCAAAACGACTTATTCTAAATTTGGAATGAAGATTTAGATTATAACGTAACTTTCAAAAATGTCATAGGACCAACTTAAAGAGGGGCATTTTTATTAATATGAAATTCTTTGTTTTTAAAGCCGCCATCTACGCGAACGAAGTCGCGGGCATCAGCCATCGCCACTCCATATACAATAATACACTCATACTTACTCTAGCAACTCTCGAAAGCATCGTTTAGACAATAGTAAAACATTGGAGTTTTTCAATTACTCTAGTCCAAATTGAGAGGAACCGATATCAGAGCCGTTTCTACTAATTTTTAAACAACTTTCGCAGTCACATCTGAGTCGCAATCTGTCAAAAACGTGGTAATGACACTTTCCGAGATGTGGTGTAAGTGAAACAGTTAGAAAATTAGTAGAATTGGCACAAAAGTCAAGAACTTTTTTTTTATGGATAAGTCATCAAATGACTCCTGCCGCTCTGGGTGGAGCGGAAGGGAGTGTCTGACTCTTACTGACTATAACCCATCCGTGCTCCTCCTAGTGCCTTTTGCTTTCCAGGGCCGCGGTTACTCTTTCGAACAAAATTCGCAACCCTGGGAAAACAATCACCCTAGAATCGTTCAACGACAAGGCTATCATTGTAAAGAGGCTTAACCTATATATAACTGACACCAAATTGTCACTAAACTACATCAAACTAAAAAAAAACATTCAAATATCACCTCTCTACGGCTTAACGTAAATCGAGCTATCACCACGCCTCCAACGGAATAAATCGGAACTAAGTGAAACTTATGTACGTTTAGCGCGAATCTGTTCTCGATTGAATCGTAACTTGCAGACTTATCGATTTCGAATCGTATTTGTTCTAGAATACGACCTATATTTCTGGATTGTTTTGCATAGAATGTTTAACCGTTATTGAAATAATGTTTGGTTAGAGCATTTTGGGCTCGATAAATCGGTTTCTTTGTGCATTAACTAAAATGCTTTTATCTTTTACTGAGGCATTGTAAGACAAAAATGAAAGACAAAAGGGTTGAATAAGTTGAACTTCTTTTTTTTTAGCATACATATATGATATTGATCATACGATCTTTTCAGACATGATCGCAGCAGTCAGCGTGCCAGGGTTGAGAATTTTTTTCAAAAGAGTCACCGCGGTCCTGGAACGCAAAGGGCAAGAGGAGGAACATGGATGGGTTTTAGTCAGTAAGAGTCTGACACTCCCTTCCGCCCAGAGCGGAAGGAGTCACATAGTTGATGACATCCCACGCGTAAAAAAAGTATCACATCAGCCGGTCGTTTATAAAATTATGTAGTGATACAGCAGTGCGATTCAGCAGTGCGATTCTGTAAACATGTCGAAGTGAATACCCGGGCGGGGCGCACGACGGGTGAGGGTTTATTCCCGCTGTCCCCGTACACCGTGTCCCCGTCCTACGGGGACAGCGGTACTTCAATTAAATATTTAAAAATACTTCCCGTTGTCCCCTCCCCGTACACTGTCCCCGTTAATATAGTTGAATAAAATAAGTAAAAATTATTGCCCACAGTCCCCGTTTTTTCATTTTTCTGTAGTATTATGAATGTGTGCGTTGATTTACTATGATTATTATTTTTAAGCAAATGATTGTGATATTTTTTGAAATTACATATGTATCTATTTACTATGATTTTTATTTTTAGGCAAGTGATTGTGATATTTTTGTTGATTTTTTTTTTGTAGTAGTAGTAACTACTACTATATTTATAATGCTCAAGTTGTGTTATTTGTGTAAATTTAATAATTGTTTTTTTTTACCTCAAATTAAAATTCGAATACAAATAAATAAATTTTGTTTTATTCCCCTTTTCTTTTTCCCATGCTAAAAAACTAAGCTTAAACAATGCAGATTTAAGAGGACAACGACTCGTGAAAAGTTTACTTCCCGTTGTCCCCGTTAGCCGAATGTACGTTACGGGGACAATTGGAAATAAATTTAATCACGTCCCGCTGTCCCCGTGACGGGGATATGGCATACGGGGACAACGGGAATAAACGCGGGTGAGTATGGTTGTATGGTTTGACAACTCACCCGTCGTGCGCCCCGCCCAAGTGTTCACTTCGACATGTTTACAGAATCGCACTGCTGTATCACTACATAATTTTATAAAACAAAATTCCCAACACGTCTGTCTTTCTGTACGCGAAAAAACTTGAAAACGGACACAGTCATTAATATACCTAACTCATTAAATGTGTTAATTGACCGAAATCTGACGATGAGTGTTGATGAAAATGGCGGAAAAAGTCAAGTCAATTGGGAGTTCATATAATCTCTGCTACCCGTGCGAAGCCGGGGTGGGTTGCTATTGCATGATTTTTTACATTAAATGTTGTATGAAAGAAAAAGAAAGAAAGAAAAATATTTATTTGGGACTCGCACAAGACAAACAAAAAGTAAAACAATAAAATAAAATTAACGATGGGTACGTAGGTAATACAAATTAATTTAAAATAAAAATAACAAAAGCATCATTATATATTCTGTGCGATGCCAAAAAGGTCCCTATCTCAGCATAAGCTGCGATATTTAAAAAGAAAATATCACAGCGCTGGTATTCCGATAGGGCCTGTGATGCCACGGATACACTATACGGAACACATTTTATAATGAGGCGCATTGGCTGGATGGTATTTAGGCCGCTGATTAAACGGCGCCGTTCAATGAAAAGGCTAGGGAGCGAATTCAACGGCTGATTAAGCCATGTGGCTGCGACATATCTATGATCTACTTTATGTACAGTCGACTTCGATGGTAACACTAAGACTTTTGCTGGCCTATTCAATAGTATAAGAGACCAGTTTCTACTGGTTATGTCACCATTGACGTGCACTTACAATAAGGTAGATGACTAAAAAAATTAGTCCGTCAGATAGATTTCCAAAAAATATTAGATACGTAATTTTTCTTTTTTCACGTAAACAAAAAATGGAAACGATACAGTGCGTTGAAAACTTGTGTGACGTCACTTGTAAGTACACTTTTTACATACACATGACGTCACGAGCCCCCACTCCTGATCTTTGATGCGTTTTATCTTCGCCATTTCTTATTGATTTGATAAAGCAAAAAATACTTGTTCAATAGTTTTCGATAATCTGACTGACGGACTAAATAGAATCATTAATATTTTAACACGAATCATCCCTATTATACTGGGTATTTTTTTTTCCAGTGCGCAAACTTTAAGAACCACTTCTGCCCATGTAAATGAACAACTTTCCCCAAGAAAGCCATAGTCAATTCCTAAAAAAAAAATTGAGTCTCCCATACAAATTGTGGTCAGTTGATGACAATTTTGTATGGGAAGTTCAAATTTTTTTTTAGGAATTAACTATGGCTTTCTTGGGGCAAGTTGTTTATTTACATGGGCAGAAGTGGTTCTCAAAGTTTGCGCACTGGAAAAAAAGTATACCTGTATACTACATAAATTTTATTTTAAAACGAACAATATACGCTTCCTACGACCGTGTGACGTCATCCGCTGTTGTTGGCGTCCATCTAGCATCACAGCTTCATATTTTATACCCCTGTCAAGAAAAGAAAGCGCTATTTATGTTTACCTACTTGAAAATGTTTCATGAAGTATCTCAAACAACGACTTTAGTATAGTACTAGCGACTTATGTGTAGTGCTTTAGTGATTATTTAATAAATAATAATAAATATTTGTGAGTTTGCGACGTAAGATTTTGGGATGCATGAAGGAGCCTCCTCGTGTAGCGCAATTTGTTCCATCAGACACTCAACTGAACTGAGCGCTCGGCGCATCTTGGACAGTCTCCTCATCCAGTGTTGCCGTTTAGGAAAAAGAAAAGTCTCTAGACCTCAATGCAATAGTCCCTAGATCTTAAAAAAAAAACGAATAAAAAATCCGCTAGAAGTAGCTAAATTACCATGGAATAGGTAACAAAATATGGTATAAATAAAAGCAAATTTGTATAATCAAGTATTTAATCATAATAATCAAATCTCTCTATCTCTGTAGGCTCATCTAACACCTTATTAGACTGGCCAATCCTTCCCTTGCGGTAGTAGGGCTAACGCCCGCCAGGTTTCCGACCACCCTCCCACCGGAGTTCGGCGTAAAGCAGCCTGCTGTGTTTCGTCGACGCGTGGGAGTACCAGTGCCTCAAGGCATCTTCTGGGCCCGCTCGCTTCATCATGGACCAAATCTTTCGCTTTCCATCAGGTGTGATCGAGGTCAAGAGCTAGCGCATTCATAAATAAATTAAAAAAAAGATAAAATGCTATTTGTTTTTTCCATCTTCTTTTTAATTGACTTCAAAAAAAGAAGGAGGTTCTCAATTTGGTTGTATTTTTTGTTTTTTACCTCATAACTCCGTTGTTTATGAACCGATTTGAAAAAAAAACTACTTTATGTGGAAAATGTACTCTCCAATTGATCCCATAGAAATTTCATCAAAATCGGTTTTGTAGTTTGGTTTTTAAACCAAAATTGCTGAAAAAAATATGTCATCCAAGTAAACGAAATTGCGTACCTAATTTTCTTTCCTTAGGTGACTTCCCAAAGGTGTTTACGAATTTTAAGGTAGGAAAGTAGGTATAAAATAACTCTAATTCCAGAAGTCGGTGTCAAAAACGAAGAAACAACAAAATACACCGACTTCCGAAATTTTAGTTACTTAGTTGTGTTTTTTATTTGGAAGTCGGTTGTATTTTTTGTAAAAAGTTTTGCATAAGTATAGACTCCGGACTACTAGGTACGGAAAATTTCCAAATGATCTATGATTTCTGATAGCTTCGGTCTTTGACTCAAGAGTGAATAGGTTACTTCTAGGCAAGCGTGTTCCACCATCAACCACATCATCGCTTTCAATCCGGTGATATTGTGGTCAACAACAATAAAAAATACAGCTTTTTTTTGAAGTCAGTTAAAAAGAAGATGGGAAAAAACAAATACCTTATTGGCCGACCCGCGAAGCGCATCCATTATCTCTCTCTCGCATATATAGAACATGTATCAGAATAAACGCAATACCTCTTAAGGGGTCCTTGTACTCATCATTATGAACAACTTTTACAACGGGACCAACACAGAAATCACACTACGTACTGAAGAGCTGATTTTTTTCGCGATTTCAGGGTTGGTACCGTAGTAAAAGTTGTTCATAATGATGAGAACAATGACCCCTTAAGAAGGATTCCGTATATTCTGTCACACGTTGCATAATTCTTTACTGTTCACTTCAACAACTATTAATCATCATCTTCCTGCTCCTATCCCATGTTACTTGGGGTCGGCGCAACACGTTATTTTCTTCCATTCTGTCCTATCAGCCGTCACACTACACTCACTCAATCCATCCATCTTTTCTTTGGCCTCCCTCTCCCTCTCCATCCATCCACATTTATATTCATAACTCTTTTAGTTACATGCGTTTCGTCCCTCCTCTTCACATGACCATACGACAATAACTTCTAATACAGTGATATTACATTCAAGTGTACAAAAACAAGTTTAACTCAGTTTCTAATTAGTTCCTTCTCTCCCTTTAAAAACCCAATCCCTCAGCCTGAACGTCACCAAAATCCGTCACAGCATCACCAATCAAATTCTAATAAATCAACGCACTGTCAATTAGATTGATCGACAATCGAGAATAGTGATAAATCTATAACGCTAGGACTGCACTAGTGATTAATAGTCGTTAGCTAATTGATTTTCGTCTCGGTACACCGATCTCGGTAGTTAGGATCGATTATTGCGAAATCAGTTTTGTGATCGATTCGGTTTTGATAGTACAATACCATGGTTTGTAATAAGTAAGTAAAGTGTTAGTACTTACTCTTCATCTTTGTCCAAAGGTCATAGCAATCTCGTCTTTGTGACGTTGAACTTATAGTTCGCTTTAGTTTTCCTATCTGAAGTTTCTCAGTACGCAGAGAAATTTCTCAACGCTGGGGCTGCCCTAACGTTGTCTAGATTTGTGCCCAGTTGATGGTTGAAGGAAGGTGTGATATAATGTTATGCAACATCAATGTCAAATCGTTATTGAATATTCGAATAAGTGAACTTTTGGGTCAAACCTCGATGTAATAAAAATTGTTACGCTAAATTATTGAGCAATATGCTAAACATTTATTAAGAAACTTTTGAATTGAAAGAAAGATATAATGAACAAAATTTATTTAGCAGATGCATGTAACACGCACGGTATATAGAAATTATAAAAAAAAATGGTAATATGCGAAGAACTAAATGCATGTCTCACGGCTGCACTAAAGGTTTTCTAATGAACCTTTCATAGGACGAGTGGCGGTTCATTTGGTATGCAGCAAAGATTAAACCAGTTAAGAAATAACCAGTCTGAACTGACGACGCCCGTTCACGAACAAAACGCTTAGATCAGCACCATTAAGCTCAACCATTTTGAAGGGAACTGAATGATTCAACACACGCGCCACCATCAGTGAGACATCTGAGTGTGCTAAGCCGTTTGACTTATCTTTTAGAAACAAAATGACCTTCAAAACTTGACAAGTAACTTGAGAAAGGTCACTATAACTTTTTATGAACTAAACCAAGAAAAAGAAACCCAAGTTTCTAATGCCATCAGAAATCTCTTCGGTCTAATTTAGCTGAGGCTTTCAAGGCAGTCTCAAGGCTCCAGGGAGAGCGAAGTTTAATTGCTTCGAGTCGCAAGCGCTGTTGATCTTGCCTGGACTAGAGTTACGATAATGGGGGAAAAGGACCAGTAATAATAAATTAATCCCAGTGCAGGTTTTATAAGTGCAACGTTGTATGATTTAACCATTATTTCTGTAAGTGAAGCTCTAGGCGACCAGGCAGTTGGAAACTGCATTGTCAAACCTCTCCGTACAAGCCAAGTGAGTCGTTTACTCATTGAAAGTGATAATAGAGATGAATCGTGGTTAAAAAATATATGATTCTATTTAGTCCGTCAGTTAGATTATCGAAAAATATTGAACACGTATTTTTTGCTTTATCAAATCAATAACAAAGCCGAAGATAAAACGCATCAAAGATCAGGAGTGGGGGCTTGTGACGTCACTTGAATGTAAAAAGTGTACATACAAGTGACGTCACACGAGTTTTCAACGCACTGTATCGTTTTCATTTTTTATTTACGTGAAAAAAGAAAAAATACGTGTCTAATATCTTTTGGAAATCTATCTGATGAGATTTTTATAGTCATCTACCCTATTCTGACTATGGCCATGAGCCTATTACAGACGAAACTTGTGCACATGCACATAACGCGGGCACGTCGCTGCAAATGCGCGTTTCCGTGCTTTCTACAGCCAAGACGCAGACTGAATGGCGTGCAATGAATACAAGCAACAATCAATCATTTACCTTCTTGACTATATGTAATATGTTGTTTATTGAAACAAAAAACCAAGTTGTTGCTCAGTAAAGAGAAATTTTATTAAATGACATGGATCACAAGTGTTTGTAAAACACCACTTACTTCTACACATAAGTACAAACTATTATTACTTAGGTACTAACCTGTAAAGAGAAACAACATTAAAAGGTTCAAATTTCTTCAAATAATATTACTGTTTCACTATTTTTAATCTGAAATATTTTAAGACGTGTTACAATACCAGAGAGAAATCTTTTATCTATAGAACGAGCAGTGTCAGCCTGCTGGTGCTGCCACCACGCTAGGTCAAAATTAAAGCGCGGACAATTCATTCAATTAGCCGACCGTTTAGAGAGCCATAGGGAAAGTGACAATCCACCATCAATAAAAATTGTTGAAAAGTACAAAATGTATGTTTACACACTATCGAAATGACACTTTGTGTTGTCCCTCAACCTTGGACGTATTAAATAATAGTAATTTGAGAAGACTTTTCAATTGTACTCTTTTCAATTCACTGTTGTTTTATTTATGGATTCAACATAATATTCTGATATAAAAATCAACCTATTAAGTCTTTCCCAATGAAGTAAGGGTCGGCTTCCAGCTGTACCAAATGCTGCTGAACATCAGAATTTTACATGGAGCTCCTGGAACGGAGAAAGAAAATCTAAAAAAATAATCTCAAAATATAATTCAACAGCGACAAGAATAGCGCAAGATAACGAAATATTATCGAATTTCGATAAAGGCCATTATTTATAGCAAAAGTTTTCGTGAAAAATTTTCTTTAGTTTTTTCGATGAAACTTTTTAGTTTAGAACTATTAAAAGTCTAGAAATTACAAGCTCCAGGCCCTGAAACTTTAAAGTCGGGCTTAAATGTTCGAAACCGACGCGTGTTTTAGCCCAAAACTTGTGTACCTATTGTAAATTTAGTAACTTGTCCTGACTTTGTTATAAGTTTCAGTAAAAATAGCCCATTATTTCAGTAGGCAGTTTTAGTTGTCTAACTTATATTTTTTTAAATTGTAGATTTTATTGATAGAACAACTTTGGATCAACATACATTTATTGACTTTCTAAAAAGGAAAATTCTGAGTATATTCAGATTTAATAAGTAATAAGTAATATACATGGTTATATTTAACTAACTTAACTGTATACAAACTAGACTAAAAATTACCAAATTATGTGCAAACGTGTATAAAAACAAAATAAATCATTGGGATACTTTGGATTATTTATGGTCTGAAAAGATGTCAAAAAAGGACCTTTCGGAACTGTACTGAGCGGCATCGCAATGCCTCATTAAAAGCTTTTTTTTTATCTCAATCCAATTTTATTTTAAGTCCATGGATGATCGAAACATGCCGAGATTCCTCCATACCTCGAAAAGCATGAGAAATTGTTGATCCCGGCTGGCATTTGTATGTTCTTTTGACATTCGTAACTGGTAGACTGTAAGTAAAGAAATCTGACACCATTCTCGCCCAGAAGAATCTTGTGAGAAGTGAGAGTTCCTGATAGGCAGTCGCTCTAGGCTAAGTTAATACTCATAATTATGTAACTCTACAAATAACAAAAAGCAATCAAACTTCTTATTACGAGTATAATGTTAGGTTACCAAAAATTAATTGCAAAAACTTCAGATTTTTTTTGTCCATTTTCTTATTTCAGAATAATACGAGTGGAACTTTTTATGAAAGACAGACTAATCTACAATCATGACAGAAAATATAAAACTTTTTCGAAATTCTATTAAGTTAATTTAATTTATTTGATTTAATCAAATCCAGGGGTCTTGATTGCGCTAGCAATGAGTGACTCAAATATTATTTATTTAATTCTTTAGAATTATGAAAATATTTCAATGTTTTTTTTTTAATTCACCGTTGGCTAAACGTGACTTGTGAATAGTGATAATTCGATGAACCGACAGTATTCTAAAAATGTTAATGGCACTAGCCACAGAAACCAACTACAGGTTTTTGTGTATCGCGAGGTAGATTTGGTGGCATACGTCATAAAAACAAAGTCTTGTGAAGTTTCAATTGAAACAAATATGTTTTAGTTGTCATTTTAAATTAATGCATAATTATGTCTAAACTAAAGTATGTAAGTGAAGTGTAAAGTATATTCTACCATTCTATATTGATGAATACTTAGAAAATCTTAAAGGATAATGGTGAACTTAGAATGATTTTCGTATTGAACCGAATTATTTATTTATTTTATACTTTATTGTACACCTCATTAAAAGAACAGGACAAACATTTATAAAAATAAGTGTACAATGGGCGGTCTTATCGCACAAGGCAATCTCTTACAGACAACCTTTGGATGGCCTGAACGAAAGGAGATAGATTTAGGGTTATCAGTGTAAAAGAGTTCTAAATAATACTAAATATACATAATAACATAAAGTACACAAATACAATAACAGTTAATATACTAATAAATATCAAATATATAATTGGGAAAGGAGTGAACAAAATTAGAGTGAAAAGAAATACTCCTTCATCTTTTTTTAAATTAATTAATTTCGTAATAAAAAATCAGAATGCCAAAATTCTATTAATTTTTAGGCAACGTTCGTATTCTCATCTCAGTCACAATCTGTCAAAAAAGAAAGATGGCGACTGTGATTTGAGCAATAAAACATATATTAAAGCTCAGGGCCTAAACCACCAACTCTTAAAGCAGTATTAATTTTGTTGACCCCAAAAATGAAATCTTAAGAGACGGAGCTATACGTCCTTTATAGCTCCGTCTCTTTCCCACTGGAAGTAATACTGCTTTAAGAGTTGGTGGTTAGGCCCCTGGTAGACATTTTTCTGGAATCAACGATTTTACGTACTTTCCGAGGCACCAAAATGCAGGTTATGGATGGACCCATCCATTGACCGACCTCGGAAACCGATTTTCAACCTCGAAAAATTAACTGTTTAGAAGAAGAGCAACAACTTTAAAAAAATATATCAGGTAGGTAAGTTCGTCACCACAAACACATCGAAAACAAAAACAGCCAGCGATACCTCATTTTCTCTTCCCCAAGACATATCTCCCCAATAAAACGCGACTCAGACCTATTTATATTCAACTACCCACATATTGTTACGGAAACACATCATAAATTGAATCGGTCGCAAGTGTGACGTCACCGATGGTTGATTTGTAGCCATGACGTCACGCTTCGAGATTTATGACGTAACGTTGATGAGGTAACTTGTGGCAGTGACTTTGAGTTTGTCTGCGAAAGTGTGGCGGGTTTCCTGTGTTAGTAGGTATGGTGGAAATATTATAAGTTATGTAATAAGTTTGAATTTTTTTCATAAAATGGGAAAAACACATCTTTTTTTTTTTTTTTTATTAGTTATGGGTTTGCTCTTGACTCTAGTCAATGTCAGATATGACAGAGACAAAGTCTACGATGGAGCGAGCTTACCCAGAAGGAGCCTGTTCACTCTAACTTTGAAGAGATTAGGGCTGTAAGCTTTTGGAAACACAGACGCAGGCAGAGAGTTCCACTCCTTTGCTGTGCATCTTGAACCAATCTGACGAACTAATATAGGTAAACATATTTTTTTTTTTTTTTGAAAACGTTGCCCCACACTAGGAATTTCTCCTGTATCGTGGGTGCGTTCACAAACATATAAGCTCACATACACAAACAGCCAGACCCGGAGCAACTATCTGTAGGCCATACAAATATTTGCTCCGTGCGGGAATCGAACCCGTGACACGCAGCGCAGCAGTCAATCGCTCAATCACTGCGCCAACCGTGTCGTCAAAATAATTACGATTGCAAAGAACAATAAAATAACATAAAGGGATTGCTTCCAATTATTTTTAAATACGTCTGTTCAGCTTCATTTTTGGGGTCAACAAAATTAAGATTTCATTAGTGATGACCAAGTAATCAACCTCCTTAACTTTATACTGACAATCATTATCGATGGTAAAATGTCACTTTGTCCAGACGCTCTTGTTACATGTTACCTGTGGTCGCCGCAAAATGTTTTCTCCTTCCGTTCTACCCTGACAACCGTCACGCCATCATTGACTCACTTAAACAGTGCATCCATCTTTTATTTGGTCCTCACCACATTTTTTTTATAATCGCATGAACACTATTAAACAATATTAAACATAACCAATATAAAACCATCTCAAACATTGTATTTCTAGAGCGTTTTACCACGCTACGCGCCCAGCTACGCCCGTAGCAAGCACAAAGCTACGGCGTGGCACGCACTGCTACGTTTAAGATCGCATGATCTCTACGCCTTTAGAGCGTTTTGAATTGTTTTCTTTGTAATATCTAAACCAGTTTCTTAAGACATAAAATGTATGTTTTTTTATCGCAGGTAGTTTTTGGAAGTCCGGTTATAAAAATTGCTTCACTAATAGAAAATTACACTATATTACTTTTTATTCCAGGGAACGCTCGGTTCCTGAAGAACAGACCATGGAAGTGAGGCAACGGGAACAGGCTGATTTATTTTTATTAAACTCGACATCAATTCATTCTTTCCAAACATCGATAGCTTTCATTTTTCAGGCATATCTAAACCCCAAAACTATCACTGCCCTTAATTCTAATATCCTCTCTAAATGACACAAAAGACCACAAAACACTTTGTTGACTAAAGGTCAAGCAACAACCTTACAAACAGTACAGGAACTTGCGGAACACAGAACTAAGAAACATGTTCCGGTAAGTTAGAGGGAAATCCGCGAACGGAATCCCGGATTAGTTACGGATTGATTTCTGAAACAAAGCTCGTGAAGTTTTGGTAAGATTATGACGTTATCGGTTAAGTTTAAGAATAGAGCAGAATTAAATAGTTCTTAATTTACTCAGAAAGTAGGTACAAGTTACTGCAGATGTTAAGTTTAAAAATGATCCTTTTACTAACTACTACCTTAACTAAGGCATACAAATAGTTGAACCGCAGTTGTAGTTGGTGAACTTGTTCGCATATAATTTTTAGAGATTCTGATTCTGAGATTCTATAGTTTGGGGGAATGAAAAGATGGATGAATGGATGGGAGAGGGAGCTCTCTCTATGGAGCCTGCTAGGGCTGCGGAATTTGTTCGAAAGAGTCAGAAAGAGAGAGTCCGCGGCCCTGGAACGCAAAGGGTGTAAGGAGGAACACGGATGGGTTTCAGTCAGTAAGAGTCTGACACTCCTTTCCGCTCCACCCAGAGCGGAAGAAGTCATTTGATGATTTCCCATCCATAAAAAAGGGGTTTACTTCTAGGCAAGCTTGCCCATCATCGCTTTCCATTAGGTGAGATTGTGGTCAAACGGGACCCTATCAATAGCAAAAAATAAAAGCCCAAGCATCTACCCCCAGTGTGAAATATCCTACCGATTTGAATGTCCTCTGTATAATGTGGCGATCAGGACCATTACTCATATAAACCTTCATCTTTTGAGGGCTCTGATCCTAGTGAAATGGGTCTACTTTCCGTTAGGCTCCGTATGTTGTGTGATGGATTTAGAGGTATTTTGTATGCAGTCCATGTGACTTCGTTTTGCTTTGAATTATGTTAAAGTTAGATGATAGATTTTGGTGTAACAAGAATGACACTCATATTAATTTGCATATGCGAAAGTAAGTGATTTTTTTTCCAACACTAGGAATTACCTGTATCGTGAGTGCGTTTACAAACATATAAATACACAAACAGCCAGACCCGGAACAACTATCTGTAGGCCATACAAACATTTGTTCCGTGCGGGAATCGAACCCGCGACACGCAACACAGCAGTCAATCTCTCAACCACTGCGCCAACCGTGCCGTCAAATTAATATAATATGTTAAATAAACATAAATTATTTAAAAGTAGGAGCTCGTGGCTACTAAACTATAACAGCCGCACAGGTCGATCTTCAAAGTTAAGCAATTCTTGCCGAGGTCGGTCTATGGATGGGTGATCGTCTTAACATACCGAGACTCCTGCGTGCCTCGGAAAGCACGTTAAGCCGTTAGTTCCGGCTGTCATTTGTAGATCTTTGGCAGTCGTTATGGATTGTCAGAAGCCAGAAAATCTGAGTCCAGTCTTGCCAAGAAGTACCGTGTTATCCAGTCATTGGGTTGTAGAGGTCTGGTAGGCAGCCTTTCCACTGACTGAATCTGGTTTGAATGGGAAATATTTATGAAAACCTAAACCACATAAAATAACAACACTACCTAAAACCCAGCATTAAAAATTACCAACCATAGATTTATCCTCCCATTAAAAATTCAACAAGTAACACATACATACACGCCCCCCGACACTGCCCGTACACTCCAAACTGCTACATTTGCTTCCATTACATTGCGTAACTGCTCTTGATTCGGACGTGCTCTGAAATTTTATGTGCCATGCATGTGTTGCCGACAGTCGGTGATGTATGGCGTTCTGATAAATGACTGGGATTGGTCCTTTTGGGATTTTGTTGTGTTGGTTTGGGTTGTTTTAATGTGTGGTAAATGTGGTAATCAATATTAAGAGGAAATTATTAGGCGATAAATACATTTCAAGATGATAAAATTTTATTATTCGTAGCTAAATAATATCAACGAATTTTTCGGGTCAATCTTCGAAGTTCGAACCTAACAAAACACCTCCATGCGTCAAAAAGTATGGCAAGCCGTTGGCTCCGGCTGTCATTTGTACATCGTTGACAGTCTTTACGGATAGTCAGAAGCCAGAAAATATGACACCAGTCATGCCAAAGAGTGCCGTCATATCGTGATACCCAGTAATTGAGTTGGATCGGATAGTCAGAAGCCAGAAAATATGACACCAGTCAAGCCAAAGAGTTCCGTCATATCGTGATACCCAGTAATTGGGTTGGATGGGATAGTCAGAAGCCAGAAAATATGACACTAGACATGCCAAAGAGTGCTGTCATATCGTGATACCCAGTAATTGCGTTGGATCGGATAGTCAGAAGCCAGAAAATATGATACAAGTCATGCCAAAGAGTGCCGTCTTATCGTGATACCCAGTAATTGGGTTGGATCGGATAGTCAGAAGCCAGAAAACATGACACCAGTCAAGCCAAAGAGTGCCGTCATATCGTGATACCCAGTAATTGGGTTGGATTAAAACTTAACGATGGCTAGAAAGTGAGCGTTTCACTGCGCATTACTCCCACTTTCACTTGAGTTTGCTACTGTAAAGCGAAGGATGGGTTCGCTTAGGGTTCTGAGCCGCCATCGGCTTTGACATCACTACAACCCCACGCTACAATAACAAGCCATTTACATACAAATTAATTACTAAACTATGCGTTTTTAATAACATAATAGAAGCCTCTCGACTGTAATATACGTTTACGTTTAAAGAATCTTTATATGTCACCACTATCATAAATACTTTGTGAAAAAGAGATAGTTTTATTCGTCCTATACAACGTGTTATAGAATAAACGCAATACCTCTTAAGGGGTCATTGCACTCATCATTATGAACAAATTTTACTATGGGGCCAACATTAAAACCGCGACAAAAAAATCGACTGTCCCATACATTTACGTGCGCATTACTCGACAATATGTACTGAACAGCTCATTTTTTTCGTGATTTCAGTGTTGGTCTCATAGTAAAAGTTGTTCATAATGATGAGCACAATAACCCCTTAAGAGGTATTGCATTTATTCTATAACACGTATTATAGCTGCGTCTCCCTTTCAGACCGGCAGCATGACGGCATCATCATCATCATATCAGCCGAAAGACGTCCACTGCTGGACATAGGCCTCCCCAAAGTGTCGCCACAACAACCAGTCTCGTGCGTCTCGCATCCATTGGCTACCAGCAACCCTCACCCTGATGGCATTAGCACGTCATATTCGCAGATATCTAGGCAAGAATCCAAAAACACTATATCTACGATTCCCCGCAACAAAAGTGTAACGATGCTGAAAATCGATAGTTAGGTCATCCAGACATCGAATGTAATGTCTAATGCCTTTCAAATTTATATTTTATTGAAGTTTTCTCTCTTTTTGTTATTGCAGTCTGAAAATATAGGAATATTTTGCTTGTACGTGTATTCTTTTATGAATTTTCCGTTTGACTTGCATTCTGTTTGCTGAGTTGAGAATTAGCCATATTAATATTACTGCCGACTATTACTTACTGATGAGCTCGTGGCTAAATAATAACAGCCGCAAGGGTCAATCTTCAAGGTTAAGCAACGCTTGCCGGGGTCGGTCTGTAGATGGGTGACCGTCTTAACATACCGAGTTTCCTCCGTGCCTCGGAAAGCACGTTAAGCCGTTGGTCCCGGCTGTCATTTGTAGATCTTTGGCAATCGTTACGGAATGTCAGAAGCCAGAAAATCTGACACCAGTCTTGCCAAGAATTACCGTGTTACCCAGTTAGTGGGTTATAGAGGTCTGGAAGGCAGCCGGTCCACGTAAAAATACTAGTATTCAGCTGAATCCGGTTTGACTGGAAGCCGGCCCCAATATAGTTGGGAAAAGGCTAGGCAGATGTGATGTACCATGATTACTACATTAGTTGCGAAAATATATCCATACTTACTAATATTATAAATGCGAAAGTTTAAATGTCTGGATGGACGTTTTTTACTCAATCACGTCAGAACAGTTAAACGGATCCTGACAGAGGTAGATTATAGTCTGGAATAACACACAGGATACTTTTTATTCCGGGACTATGTTCCCTTGGAAAAGTTTTCAACATTCACGCGGGCGGAGCAGCGGGCATAGCAGCGGGCGGCAGCTAGAAAAGTTACGTGGTCAATTCTAAACATTTTGGCATTTCGACATTCGCTAACACTGATTGAATTTAACTTTGACTAGAGCCCCAGGCAGGTCTCTGTCAGGTCGCTGTCAACGGAAAAAGTGCCATAAAGGCAATACTGATTCTGTGGCCAGGTGAAAGGTCAGCCTTCTGGTCACGTGAAGAATGACTAGCTTGTGGACACAAAAAACTCGTAGAGTACTCGGATCATGGTCCCTTTTTTTATTTCTTTTATGGCTGGGAAATCATCAAATGACTTCTTCCACTTTAGGTAGAGCGGAAGGAAGTGTCAGACTCTTACTGACTAAAACTCATCCGTGTTCCTCCTTATGCCCTTTGCGTTCCAGGGCCACGGTGACTCTTTGCAACAAATTCCGCAACACTGGCAGGGAACCATGGTCTTACTGTTTCGACCCCAAACGTATCAAACAAATATAATTCCTAATCATGTTTTTTACATCAATGGGATTTAAAAGCTTTTATGCATGCGTACCAATATAGAAGGATCTCAAACGGCGCAAATACAACAACTTTATTGGGAATTATGTATTTGAGCCGTTTGGGGGTTGAAACACTAGGGCCATGGGGTCCGAGTGCTCATCGAGTTTTTCGTGATATCAGCAAGCAGTTAGTCGACTCTTCACGTGACCAGAGGGCTGGTCTTTTCTTTGGCTAACGTTTTTTCGCTATCAGTTGAAGTACTATATATTTGAAGATAGGTACCAAATAGTACCAAAAAAGTAGTAAATTTTGGTATTTTCTAAACATCAAATATCTCTCTTGGTCCAGGGGTTCTGACGCTTACAACGAATCAGCATTGCAATTCAACGTGGCAATGCGGCCAGTGTTCTGGGCACTTTTCCCGTTGACAGCGATGTGGACGAATTTTTCGATGCCCTTCCCCTCCCCCTTTTTACTCCACTTGTATATTTTCTACTAGTATCTGTAAGTTTTAGTTTTTAGTATTTATATATTTATAAATATCAATCTCATCCCACTACATACATACATAATAGATAACTATAAATTAATACTCCAGCTAATCTACTGGGCACAGTAGCGACTAGCGTGATTATGTATATACACTTCTGGACACATCTATTGGCCCACCTTAGAGTTTAGGTTTCGATGGCCCCTACCGAAATATGATTGCTAGATTGAACAAAAACTGTTGATGCAGTTTTAAACCTGATACAATTTACCATCTTTTTCGATCGTATTGTTTTAAATTTGAATTCAGAATACCATACGACATGGAGCATACATAACAAGTCGGATATGCGCCTTGTTAAAGGCAATTGATTTTTGAATAAAAAACATGTTTTATCAAATAAAGGTTTAATTTAATAACGCGTGTTGCCTCCATGGGCATCTACCACAGCTCTCATACGATTAGGCATAGAGTTTATCAACCGCTCTATGAAATTTTGAGGGATCATCTCCCATTCCTCTTCTATGGCAGTTTTCAACTCCTGCATCGTCTGGGCAACTGGCTGACGAGCCCTAACACGTGTTTTTAGCTCGTCCCACATGTGCTCAATGGGGTTCATGTCTGGGTTTCTGGCTGGCCAGTCCATAACTGTGATGTTCACATCCCGAAGATATTCCCTGACGATGCCGGCCGCATGGGCTCTTGCATTATCATGCATAAAAAGGAAATTTGGGCCCACATAGTCCGCGTATGGTATCACGTGAGGTTCTAAGCACTCACGAATGTACCTTTCAGCATTTAATGTTGGCAGCCGTGGTCCTGTAACAACCTCAAGTTGAGTTTTGCCGCTCGCGGATATACCGCCCCAGACAGTCCATGAGCCACCGCCATAAGCAACCCTCTCTTCAAAGCAGCATTGTGCGAAACGCTCTTCCTTACGTTGGTAGACCTTCTTCCTTCCATCATTGCCATGTAACACAATTTTAGACTCATCAGAAAAGAGTACACGGCTCCAATCTTGCTGTGTCCAATTTAAATGACTGCGTGCGAAATAGAAAGAAAGAAAGAAAGAAAGAAAGAAAGAAAGAAAAATAATTTATTTGGTACAGCATAAGGCACAAACACAAAAGCTCGGTAACACGTAAAATGGATAAAAATAACAAAAAAGTTTCAAAAACAGCACAAACAAAAAAGATAACAATAAAAGTTGCGTGCCTCATGACTGCATCAAAACAGTCTCAGTTCAGCATGAATGCCAGACAACTAGTGCCTGACGCTGGTTTTCAACTGACCTGTGTTGTGTTGTGACGCAACGGACGCAAAGCCGCTTTGCAGTGTTGTGATTTTTACACACAAAATAAACAAAACAAATAAATAAAAAGAGATAAAAATAAATAACGGTAGAAAAAAAAAAAGATTCGAAATGGGGGTAGGTAAACCTTGACGAGTTAGGATGATCAAATTTGTGTAACGTAAGTAAAACAGTAAAAGCAGCCTCCGGGATGTAGGAGACGGAACCCAAGCAAACTTATCGTGAGGCAGGTGCACGGATACATCATATAAATGAGGTATTGTGCGCAACCATGTCCAGCTCTCGCTGTGCATCAATTAGATACTGCCGTAAACGTCTTCTAAATGTACCAATCGTATTTATGGCTCTGATAGGTGGAGGAATATTATTCCACACTTTAGAAGACGCATAACGAAAGCTGCCCCTAAAAACAGCTGTACCGCAGGACTGGGTTGTAAGTTGCTGTGAGCATTGCCTCCTTCCGCATTCCCTCCGGCTCGTAAGCCAACTCAGTTTGTTGAATAAGTAGTCAGGCTTTTGGTATTTAACTACACCGAACAGGAGACAAGCTAGATGCAGTTTGCGTCTGGATTTCATTTTCAGCGTAAAGTGCTTATTCAAGTATGGCGTTACATGGGTTCTGCGTGGAATATTATAACAAAACCGAGCGCAAGCATTTTGTACCCTTTGGATGAGCCGATCAGTACGAGCCAACAGGCGCGGGCCATACACTGTATCTGCGTAGTTCAACCTAGAAAGAACCAGGGTTTCCACCAGCTGCTCTCGCAATGCTTCGGACAAGTAAGGACGCATCTTGTACATAACCTTCAGGCGATAGAAACAATTTCTAACCGAGTCTGCTACGTGTTTCTCAAAACGCAGGTCCTTATCCATAACCAGCCCCAAATTCCTCGCCTCATACACTCGCTCAATCGGCTCGCCCATCAGTTTTAGGTCAAAAAATGAAGGTAGCTTAGCAAGCTGTTGTCTCGAGCCAAACACCAAATATTTGGTTTTTGTAGGGTTCAATGACAAGCAGTTCTCCTCAGACCAAGTGGCAATTCTTTGGAGGTCATCGTTAAGCTCTTTGATGGCATTACTGTACTCATCTGGTCGAAAAGAAATGTATAACTGAACATCATCGGCGTAAATGTGATATTTACATTTATGGAGACACTTAATGATGTCCGCACAGTACAGGATGAAGATAATAGGACCCAAGATGGAGCCCTGCGGGACTCCTCTCTCTACTGCAATAAGTGACGATCTTAGTGTAGTTCCATCATCAAAACGCAAGTCGACAAACTGTTTTCTGTTCGTGAGATAGCTACGGAACCACTCTACGGCGCTAGGATCGAAACCATAATAGCTCAACTTTGATAATAATAGCCGAATATTTATTGCGTCAAATGCACGGGAAAAGTCCAGCAAGACGAGCACTGTACACAGACCCTGATCTTGGGCAGCCAAAATATTATCTGTAACGTCTAGTAAAGCAGTAGACGTACTGCGTTGCCTCCTGAACCCAGATTGTAAGTCAGGTAGAATATGATTTTGTTCCAAAAATTGATTTAATTGTTGGCAGACGACCTTCTCTAATACCTTGGAAAGGCATGGCAAAATGCTAATGGGACGTAAGTCTTTGAGCTCGGTTGGATTTGATTTTTTAGGTAATGGCCTGACTGAAGCAATTTTCCATTGTTCGGGAAACGTTGACGTCTCTATCGAACAGTTAATTATGTCGGTTATAACGTTTAGAGTATGCGGCAGTGTCATACTAATCATGTCCAATGTAATGTTGTCGTAGCCCTCAGCGTTACTTTTAAGATTAGTGACAATTCGCAAGATATCAGCCGGCTCTACTGGAGTAATAGCAAAAGCAGCATCACCATGTTTGTTTTCATCATAAAACGACATCAGTGACGTGCTGGCTATAGGGTTACCTGGTACTATCAAAAAGTTGTTGTTTATTACGTTAGGATCTGTAAATTGCGACGGTAGATCTTGAAAATTTTTGAAGGGCAATAAAGTGGATTTCAAGTTTTTCCATAACAATTTTGGATTATTAATTTTATTATTTATGTTATGCTTGAAGTACGCAACTTTTTCATTATGTAGTGAACTAATCACTAAGTGTTTTAGCTCCTTATAATATTTTATTTTTGACTCGGTTTTAGTCTTCCTACAGGCACTAAGTGCGTCATCACGTAAACGCATCATAATTTTTATGGTATTGGTAATCCACGGATATGACTTTTCCTTAATTGTGCAAGACTTAACCGGAGCGTGAGCGTCAAACAGGGCAATCAAATGAGAGTTAAAGGCATGAACCATGTCATTAACGCTGTTTAAAAAAGAAACATACTCTAATCCCAAAAATGATAGGTCTTTGTTCAACCTGTCCGTGCAAACATCCTTAAGTGGCCGGAATTTTACCGAGTATGGCTTGAGTTTATCACGTTTAATGTGGAATTCACCCACTATAATGGAATGGCCATTAAGAGAGTCCAGTGATTCCACAGATATAAATCTTGCTCTCATATCTGTACACAAAAGGTCTATGAGAGTTTCACTGGATGAAGTAAAGTGAGTGGGAGTAGTTACCAACTGCGTGAGGTTGAGACAATTAAGAAATTGATTAATTTCCTTCGTTTTTATCCCGCTTGTATCCAGCAAATTTACATTAAAGTCGCCTAGCAAAATGTAGTGGTCGCAGTCTCCCAGTGAACTGACAGAATCCGTTATGGCGTCCAGGAATAGGACCAGGTCAAGCCATGGCGGTCGGTAGGCTGTACCCACGGCGATTTTTTTCCCGCTCAAAGTTAGTGTTAACCACATTTGCTCGACTGATGCGAACCTGGGATCAACCGCCGCGGTACAAATACGCGCGCTCAGTCCCCGGCGAAGATAGAAGCCGACCCCGCCACCGCGCCCTGAGCGCACACTCGCCGGTCGCGGCGTGTGACGTAGTCGATAGCCCGGCACCACGGGGGCTCGTGCCTCCTGTCCCGGTCGCAACCAAGTCTCGTTTATGGCCATAATGTCGAAACAATGTCTGTCTAAAGCTCCAATTAAGTTATCATGACCCGTACCCAATGACCCAGCATTAAAAAAACCAACTTTGAAAAACTTATGTCCTTTAGTTGTCATTGTAATAATAAAAAGTATATCGTGTACATATAATTACTTCGTAAAATAATAGTAGTTGTAGTATTAATATTTGTCGTAGCCCATTAATTGTAAATAATAACTGTAAATAATAATTGTAAGTAATAATAATTGTTGTAAATAATATTATATGTATGAAATGAAGGCGCGCTGTTCGGTGGGCTCGCGTTAGTTTGGGCCCATTAGCTGGCTTGTGTGGTACCATATCGCGTTCTTTTAACCTTCTCCGAACAGTTCGAGCGCTCACAGATACTCCGTGGAAGTCGCGAAGTTGGTTTTGTATCTCAATGGAGGTAAGGTGACGATTTCTCAAGCTGGTCGTCACGATGAATCGATCCTGCCTTTCAGTTGTGACCCGAGATCGTGGCCTTCCTTGGCGACGAACAAAGCCGCCAGTCTCTAGGTACCTCCGATAAACATTTCGGACCGCAGATCGACTTAAAATAAGTTGAGCACTCACGTTTCTTTGGCTGTGTCCGGCCTGAATAAGTGCCACAGCTTGGGCGGCGACTTCAGGTGAAGTATCCATTAGATTATTGATAGAACCTCACCTTAATGTTAAGAATAAGTAATGTTTGTTGCAAAACCAAAGATATCAATCACTTTTTCTAGAATTAAATCCAAGTAAACCAATAAAACCAAGTTTTCTTAGTATTCGATTGTTTGATATCAACAAACAGGCTCCAAATTGTCTATTGTTTCTTTAAATTCTGTGTTCGAAATTCAAAAAAAGACTATTGAATGAAATTGTGAATGTGCCAGGTTCAAAACTGCATAAAAACTTTTTGCTCGACCTAATATTAAATTTTAGCTAGGACCAAACGAAACTGAAAATACAAGGTGGGCCAATAGATGTGTCCAGAAGTGTAGATTGATGGCGTCTGTCCCCCGACTTCCGTAATAGATATGTTGAATACAATTATTAATGTCTGTCGCTGATACGTGCGTATTGTTTTGTGATATATGTGACCATATAATGTGCGGACGACGATACAACAATAAATTAAACTTCGCATATCTTGTGATTTTTCCAGTCAGTGCCATAGTTTCTAGACTCGATTTTTTATAAATCACGTGACGTTTCGATTGCACATTTTCATAAATTTGGTCCCCCGGACGATAAAGGTTAAATAAGATTCTAATTTAATAAGATTCAAACTAAACATAAGGTTTGTTTGTTTTTTAATTAAGACCCATAAAGTTTATTAGTAAACATGTGTTCATATTAGTTCAACGTCTGCTGTTCTGATGATTGAAAAAATTGAAATAAAAATGTCTGAAGAAAATATTTGCTTTTATCTCTACTTCCCTACTAATATTAATCTCAGATGAACTCAGATGAACAACCATTCATAAGTTATTTTTCGGGAAGCTATGAAGAGATATAAGGGAAAGGTCAATGTCCTGTATTGCAAAATCCGGCGCCAACTATATACTAATTCAATGAACCAATCGAAACAAGAAATAGTCGAATTGCATCGCATTGCGACCATGTGAACAATTTAATTTTTAAATCGTCTATCGGTTCCGTCGCGTCACTACAGTCCCTAAGGCACCTCGCGCACTAGACGGCCACGACCACGACCAGTGGCCGTAAAGACCAGATTAACTAAAGAAACGAGACGGCCACGACCACGACCAGTGGCCCCAACGACCAGATTAACTAAAGAAACGTTGAACGTTTCTGGTCGTTGTGGCCACTGGTCGTGGTCGTGGCCGTCTAGTGCGCGAGGTGCCTTAATAAGTCTTTTGGGATACGAATGAGTACTTTAACCGCAAAAAAGAACACAAATCTAACAAACATCACACATGCAGCATGCCACACACGCCAAACTTTCCACAAACATTTGTCACGGCTATACTGGGCCAAAGTAGGCCAAAGTTTTCGGCCATCCATCTCTGGGTAACAGTCTTGAACGGAGCTCGGCTATTAACGGAGCTATCAACTGAATTGCAGTCATTATCACTACTATGTATCTCCGATGGCTTGTCAGACCTAAGTTTGGTGAGTGAAGTGTGGATCGAGTAATCTCTTATGAGGGCCATACACGTTCAAGTAATTTGATAAAACATGCTGGTTCAAGTTCAGTTTTAACAAGTTGGCATTAAAGTCAGTGGGAAAATTTGAAAAGTTGTCAAATGAAGTAATATGTCGTATTACTTCTTTGACAACTAAATAAACGCAGCCTAAGTCTTGACAGATATCATGTTATTCATTTACTAGGCTGTTGAGGTCAGAGAGGCAGTCGCACAGCAGCATTCATACATTGCTACAGCTACACTGCGATCGCCAACCCGCCTGCCAAGCGTGGCGATTACGGCAAACCCCCCCACATTTGGGAGAGGCCTTTGTCCAGCAGTGGTCGTCTTTCGGCTAATATGATTCAGCTGCAACCAGTTAGTGTGGAAGCTTACCACAGATAACGATGTTATATTCATTCACGCATAGTATTGAACATCACGCTCGCTAATGTGGTATAGATTTTCACAGAATCAGTTCGATACAAAGAATCAATTTATATTCTTATATCAGTAAGAAGATAATGCGCCCCAAAATATTACCGTACCTCAATTTTATTCAATACCCAAAATGACTTGATCGACTCAAACGATTTCTATGAAACCTTTGTTCGATTATTATTTTAATTTTTTCGACGTATTCATAGACTCATTATACGAAACGTTTCGTGGAATTTCCATCACTGTAACTGATTTTTTATAACAAACTTAAACATAGGTGAACGAATAGTTTGCGGATTGAACTCGTAACTTTGAGCGAGGCCATAACACTGCGTTGCGGCGTCGCATGGCAAAAACATTTTGTATTGCTTGCTTATGGTATTTGTATTGCTGTGCGACGTCGTTTTTGCGATACGACGCCGCAATGCAGTGTAGTGACCTCACCCTTTTTAGGGTTTTGTATCAAAAGTGTAAAACGGGACCCTATTACTAAGACTCCGCTGCCCGTCCGTCCGTCCGTCCGTCCGTCTGTCACCAGGCTGTATCTCATGAACCGTGATAGTTAGATACTTGAAATTTTCACAGATGATTATGATGATTTCTGTTGCCGCTATAACAAAAAATAATAAAAAAACAGAATAAAATAAATATTTAAGGAGGCTCTCATACAACAAACGTGTTTTTTTTACCGTAGTTCAGTACTAGAGAATGTAAAAGATCACAATAGAAGGCAATTTAGTACAGTATGTCTTTATTTCTGTTTTTGATTTTAAGAAAGTCAATAAATGTATGTGGGTCAATGACCGATAATGCACATTTATGTGGCGCCTACCATAGCTTTCTATCTTTCACCAGTTGAGACTGTCTATTAATTTCCATCTTTTCATCAGTTAGCTAAACCTATGGAAAGAAGCAAGATTTTCAATCGCTTTTTGACAGTGTTCTAGACATTGCTGGCTTAGGCGTTTCCAATTAGAGACGGCACGGTTGGCGCAGTGGTTGAGCGATTGACTGCTGCGCTGCGTGTCGTGGGTTCGGTTTCCACACGGAACAAATATTTGTATGGCCTACAGATAGTCGTTCCGGGTCTGGCTGTTTGTGTATGTGAGTTGATATGTTTGTAAACGCACCCACGATGCAGTAGAAATTCTTAGTGTGGGGTAACGTATTTTATTAAAAAAGAAAATGCAAGCCTATTTACTCGATATTCGGCCGTTTTCGTCCAACTACAAATTCACCCTGTGAAACTCATTCCTCCACAAATTCTAATGGCATCCTATACTACGTTTGCTGATTGATCCACATTTGTGCCATACAATGACCACTTCCACGTCACAACTTATAATCTAAATTAGTCTTAAAAATGTTTGATGAATCCATGCCTAGGCCAAAGCTTGCCTACTTACAAGGCAAATGATAAAGTAAACACACGGGACCTTGTGTGGGTTGAAATTGAAGTTCAAGTTGGAACTTACCATCAACCCACACAAAGCCCGCGTGGAAGATTACTGCCCACTGCTTTTCAAGAGGCCCTCTCTGAATCGAGTATTTGGAGATAAGAACGTTGACAGATTTGAAATTAGACAGATTTCAGGCTGTGTTTGTGTGTGTGTTTTACATGTACGTACTTAGTTTCTGCGATTTGGATTTTAACTTTAACTTTAAGTAATACTTATTACTTTTGCTGTGCCCTGACAGGGTCTACAACGGTTCTTAGCTCTAAGCCTTTTGTTAACATCTTATTAAACCTTGTGGAATGCAAATAAACAAATATGAATATGAATATAGAAAAGGTAAATCTAGTGTTTGACAAATAGAGTGCCAGGGGGCCTAGATAAAAAAACTTTCCTGTAGCGTTAACGTCAGACGCTGACGACAAAATGTATGGGAATGAAATTAGGTGTGGAAGGGAAACGTCATCATCTAATGTCATTCCCATACACTTTCCTTAAAAAATATATTATATTATTATTACGCAACGTTCGCATTCGCATTTCAATCGCAAATAGTCAAAAAAGCCTCATTTTCCATACATTTTTGTCAGTTTGCGACTGCGATTTGAATGTGAAAGCTCCTTAAAAAATACGAGAATTGGCCCTCATAACTCGGGGGCAGGTCTCAACAGTAGTTCAGAAACATTTACGGGCTGAAATTGTTTGGTTGTTTGCTTGTATGAGACTACCTCTGGTTGTTACTGACCCGAGTACAAAAATCATTTCACTAATAGAAAGTTACATTATCGTTGTGTGAGATATACTATCTACAAAATACACCGTTGCTGAGAAATAGGTCACGGGAGCGAAACCAGGTGAATAAGCTAGTATACAACACACTTGCTCCCACATGAATGAGCACCAAACCAAACTACATGAAAACAAGTAGGTACCTACATACTACACACCAACAGTTTTATTTTTGGGGTATTATCTGAAATACTTGGCTCACTGCCCACCGCATAGGCCGTTTACATGGTCGGGACTTTAAATCTCGGACCAAAGTTACTGCATGTACCTATAGTTTAAAGTTGGGATATTATGAGCTTGTGAAGTTTTACCGCTAAACATAGATAGCATTACGACAAATAGTTTTGGAGTGTATGGCGTCGTTCTAAACGATAGTGAACATGTGACGATCGTGTCCAAGCGGTAGGGCGCTCTCGTTTCCAATCACGTGATTATTAGTATAATGAAACAATTTTTTAGATGACGCTGTCCGTTGCACAGTTGTGCCATCAATCTCCGACATATAGAAGAAGATTGTACCGAAAACGAAATAAATTTTAGAATGATGGATGACGATTAAGAACCAATAGGATATTCTACTGAATAAATCTAATTAGTCTTTCAGATAGATTTCCAAAAAATAATAACATAATATTCAGAACTGAATAAATAAGATTGTTAAAATGAATGCAATTGATCACATATGCTTTTATTTGTACATTGTTCCTGTATTTATTGCATGTTTTATATTTGTAGTATTGTTCAGACGAATTTTCTGCAGTAATAAACTTATTAAATAACAGACAAACAGACGTTGCATTTTTTACATATTATACGGATCAATCATTCAGAGCTATAAAATAAATAAAACATCTACACCTCAAAAATAGGATTGAGAAACAACTACTTACGCATTCACAAAAAAAAATCTTAAGCGTTTTATCTCAAAGTCGTTTTTTACGAGGCCCCGAGGAGACTGTAACCTAATCTCAGCCAGCAGCCTGGTGGAGGCAAACTTGTAAATTAGTCAAACAGCCACATAAGTCTTGGTCTAGACTCGTACCTAATATTCCTTGAATTGCGGTCAGTACTATAAATAGGACGTTCCGACATTCTTTATGTTCACCTACATGTTTAATACGTTTTGGTTATGGAGTAAGTTTTAATGGAGTGTCAACGCAACATCAAGAAGTTCGAAGAAGCTGTAACTGTCGGCTTCAAGGGAAGCCCCTGAGGGCTGAAAGGGGTGGTACCCTTTAACAGACATCATTATCAAATTTTAATGTAAACCGATACTTAAATATAAGGCCTTTAAATTAATAACCTAACTGATGTCGACCAATGAAAACGGTTTTAGTTTGTTTGACAAAAAAACTTAGAGCACTACTGCGCTAGTATTGTCATTGTGTTCATTTATTCGCATTGTCTCAACTCCGTTGCATATTTATCACGTGTCTCAAAGTAGCTATTACTGTCGCAATGTCTTTAATCCTAACTAATCAATTCTAATAATATGAAGCTGAAGAGTTTGTTTGTTTGTTTGAACGCGCTAATCTCTGGAACTACCAGTCGGATTTGGAAAATGAAAATTCTTTTTGTATATGATAGCCACATAAGAAGGCTATAAGCTAGACGGTAACGAGAAATTCCTACGGGAACGGGAAAAAATGGGCAAAGCTAGTATTATATTTACACGAAAGTGAGTTTGTTTGTTTCTTTGTTTGTTACTTCTTCACGTATCGGCTGTACGGGTTTAGGCTTAGAACACAAGTAGATCATGTCCTAGAATAGGATTTTTATCCCTTATTATGTTCCCTTGGGATAATTTTCTACTTTTAAAGCCACGAGCTGAAGCTAAATTGTTACATCATTTTGTGTAGATTTTTAACCGACTTCCAAAAAAGGAGGAGGGTCTGAATTCGACTGAATTTTTTTTTGTATGTTTGTTCAGCGATATTTTCGCCAATTGTCAACCGATTTTGATGATTCTTTTTTTTGTTGGAAGAGTATCTTCCCGGACTGGTCTTATTACAATTTGGTGAAAATCTGATGAAGAACTTTGGAGATAGGTAACGGAACTCTTCAATAAATGATAGCAAACCTGTCGGGATTGCTGAAATCGCATGTCTGTTTATTGTTTACACCAGTTCATAACTTATCATCACGCCGGTACGCTTTGAAGGGGTACGCAGATGTGTACAACTTAACCATGGTTTTGGGGTATTCAGAAATAACTTTATTGTTTGTGACACGATCTCGATGTTTATTTTTGCGTTAGGTTTAGTTAAAGCTAACCACTAAAAAGTGAAAAATTAAAAACTTTTTTACAAAAAAAAAACGACTGACTCCACTTCACTTCACTTCGTCGGTGTCAAAAAACGAAGAAACAACAAAAAACACCGTCTTCCAAAATTATAGTTATTTTATACTTGTGTTTTTTGTTTTGAAGTCGGTGTTTTTTTTTGTAAAAAAGTTTTTTTTATAGTAATATACGCTCATTTAAATGATTTTTATTTTAACAACAGTCCTATATTTTAGCCCCATTGACATCATTATCATTTAAGCCGAAATATGCTCACAGTTTAACAAATTTCAAAGCGTCGGAACATCGACCGGTACTGTACTTCTTGCACCCAGTTGATTCCCACGGCGTTCACCAGGTCAGCGGTCCACCTTCAAGGACCACCTTACAACGGTGACACCCTTTATTTTATTATCATCTGCCAGCTTTTACCCAACTATATTGGGGTCGGCTTCCAGTCAAACCAAATTTAGCTGAATACCACTATTTTATGTGGAGCGGCTGCCTAACAGATTTCCACAACTTATTAGCTGGGTAACACGGTACTTCTTGCCAAGACTGGAGTCGAGTTTTTTTTTTCTGGCTTCCGACAATCCGTAAAGACTGCCAAAGAAATGACAGCCGGGACCAACGGCTTAACGTGCTTTACGAGGGGCGGAGGAGTCTCTGTATGTTAAGATGGTCACCCATCCACAGACCGACCTCGGCAAGCGTTGCTTAACCTTGAAGATCGACCCATGCAGCTGCTATTTTTTCAGAAATTAATTCAGCAAAATGCGATCCCCAGCTGACAGGTCAGCTTGGTGTATAAACTACACGATATTCGAAGGTTAATGATGTCACCAACTTGAGTACTCCATTAATTCATACTCCACGTTTAACCCCGACCTCGGATATAAGGACTGAATATATTACGGATATTTTTCACTTTAGCCCTACTTTATTATGACAGTAAAATGTTAGGTTCGGGTGTGATGAATTTCCTTTTTTAGGAACTGTAAAATGTATGTAAAATTTTCACATTTCAGCTAATTCGTGAATCATTAATCTAGGAATATAATCTACTCGTAAATATTCCGTCACAAAACAAGGTTCATTGAGTAGTATGCTCCGACTTCTATAACATGTGACAATCACGCCTTTTCCCTATAGGTGTAGGCAAAAACAACACCAGCCAGCATCTGCCTAGCCTTTTCCCAACTATATTGAGGTCGGCTCCCAGTCAAACTGGATTTAGCTGAATACCAGCATTTTATGTGGAGCGGCTGCCTACCAGACCTCCACACAACGCACAGCCGAAACTACTGGTCGTGGAAAGCTGAAATTTGGCATGTAGGTTCCTTGGGGAGTCTAGGGGCACTAAAAGAGTGTATCCCGAAATTTTAACGGGAACGGGATGTGATGATATAGTACGAAGTCGCGTCCAAAAGTTAGTTCAATAATAATATTCCGTGCACCTGCTAATTAGTGTATGTAGTAGCAACCAAAATATCCTCTACCCATCCTAATAGATCCTTACATACTCCTTATGCATCCATTACGTTCATAGATCTGAATGCCAATTCTACAAATTTTTAAGTCAACGTTCACATTTGCATCTCTGTCGCAATCGCTTTTTTGACAGATTGCGACTGACATGCGAATGTGAACGTAAAATTGGCACCCTGTTCATAGGACATCCCGGTTGTGAGTACTACGCACCTGACCTTTCTGAAGAATATCACCAATAAGGCCCGTGAACATCCTTCTAGGCAGACGTTCCGGCGTTTACACAATATCCCTTCTTCCCTACTCTTCCTACTAATATTATAAATGCGAAAGTAACTCTGTCTGTCTGTCTGTCTGTAACACTTTCACGCTACAACGGCTGAACAGATGGTCATGAAATTTGGCAGATATATAGACTGGAATATGTAGAAGGCTATTTTTTTACGCCTGTTTGTCGAGTTATGCGCACATAAATGTATGGAGCAGTTGATTTTTTTTTTGCAATTTCGGTATTGATATAATATGTTACGGCTAATAGCCGAAGTGTGGCTACACCTAGTTTTAGCCGGTCATTGGGCACCCCGATTCGGACAGGTTAGGTTAGAAGGGGATGGCGGAGACTAGTGAGCGAGCGAAGCGAGCGAACACAGACCCCGCCATCCCCTTCGTGGTTATTTTTTTTTTAAACCACACAGAAATAGGAACTTTAAAGTGTTTGGAGGTAAGGTTAGAACTAGTTGTAGCCGGCTAAAACTAGGTGTAGCCGCACTGCGGCTATTAGCCGTAACATATACATAGTAAAAGTTGTTCATAATGATGAGTAAAATGACCCCATAAGAGGTATTGCGTTTATTCTGTTACACGTTGTATAGTCCTTACAAAGTTATTGCTAAACATCAACATTAACGAACAACATTTCTAAACCCTAAAAACAATACATCTACAACAGCAAGAAACACTTCTGGAGTCACGACAACAAGCCAAGTCTCCTGCCAAGCCGTTTGATAGATAAAAACACAGACGGTTCAGACAACGGTGGACCGTGGGACCACACTACGCGAATTGGATTCTTTTTACTGCATACTGCCCGGAATGGACACGGAAATTTTACTGTACTTGAGTTTTGTGGCAAAATGTATTGCACTGAATATGATATTTGGATTCTCGGTTTTGTGTCGTGTTTCGGTGGGATTGTATTATTTTGTGCCTGTTTTGTTTATTTATAATTTAAGAAAAACTTTTTCTAGACGTGCGTTAATAATACCAAATCATTATTAAAGCATACAATTATTGAGGGCTACCGTTTTTGTGTTCACCAATTGGGTCCTTAACTTGCAGGGTTATGGTGTTAAACCCCAACCACTGGTAGGGACTTATCCCTACCAAGTTGGGGTTTTCCACCAGTATTTTACATGGAGCTCCAAAACCGTAACTGGGTAACACAGCACCACTTGCCAAGCCTAGTGTCATATTTTCTGGCTTCTGAAAACTGGAATGATATACAAATGACAGCCGAAACGGGTCAGAGCCCATTCGTCCCCTAAAATTCGTCCCCCAGCATAAAAGTTGTAGATTCGGCCCCTAAATAGGTGCCCATTGGTCTCCTGGTAGGGGACCAATTAATATTTTAATAAAAAATATTATTTTTAAGGTACCCATTCGTCCCCTCTAATATATATACAATATAAGTTAAAGATTCGGCACCTATTCAGGTGCCTATTGGTCCCCTGAGATAAAATTAGCTATATTTTACATAAGAAACGGTTAACATAGTACACTTGTGAACAGTTTATTAACGGAATTAATTTAATAAATCATAACAGATCATTGAAAAAAGAGCTATGATGAATGATAATCCGTCATGATAATAATATAACCTGTCGATAGGCTTACGATGTAAAATTGTCTCACTACGAATGGCATGTTAAAAAAACGGGTTACAAATAATAGATAAGGTGTTTAAAATTGGTAAGTACTCTCCAGATGTGCGCGGGGTGTGGAATGCCGAAGCGGGAGGGGTAATCTTAGCCAGAGTATCTGCGCGCGAGCAAATAATTTTTTGATTTTAGTAATTTTTTGTTATTGTAGTTATAGTTTGTTAGATTTAAGTTATTATGATTTTGCATGTAGTTGGTAAATATACAAAAAATACGGTGATTTTAGCCAATTTTTATGTAGGTACTTCTAGTTACAATTTATTAGATTTAAGTTATTACGATTTTGCATGTAGTTGGTTAATATACAAAAAAAATGTATGTTGATTTATCTAGTCTTCAATAATTACCGTGATTTTTGTATTTTTTTTGTACTGTTATAATTTTTTAGATTTAAGTAATTATGATTTCGCATGTATGTAGTTGGTAAATATACAAAAAAATAAGAAGTGATTATTTACTGTTGATATGTGTTCTATTTTTTTTTGCATGTTGTATATTTAATGTTGATTTATATGATGGTCAATCAAGGCTGATTTTTGTAAAAGAGTTGTATTTTGTTAGTTTCTAGGACATTGTGATTTTGTATGTGTTAATCTTATTTGAAATAAACATGATATCTACCGAATTACTATATTTTTTATTTTAGCCTTTTCTGCGCGACTTTACCAGGACTACCAAGCTGCAGTATACACATATACATGTACTTATATTAGAAGAATGAATAAAAATAAATATTCTTCAGGGGACGAATGGGCCCCTCAAAAGTTCCAGGGGGCGAGTGGGCACAGGGTGCGAATCTCAGGGGACGAATGGGCTCTGACCCGCCGAAACCAACGGCTTATAGGCACGAAGGAGTCTTGGTATGTAATAAATGTAACCTCCAAAAGCCAGTGATGGAGTAACACAATACAGCTTGGTAACATCAGACGTTCTGGCTTCCGAATACCCTAACGGCTGCCTATAAATGACAGCCACGACCATCGACTTAACGTGCTTTCCGAGGCTCCGTATGACTCGCTTGTCACCTACCCAAGTTGCCACAGAAAGCAGGAAACGCGAGCATGCGAAAACCCGACAGGCTTGCAGTGTTTTGATCTACAGAAAAAGAGACGGATATTGGCCGCACAGTCGCTTAGTCTCTTTCTTCTGAGCTGTCAATTTTGTGAGAGTATTGCTCAGTCCATTCTCCATGTCTTTGCTCAGTGCGTAATATTCGCATTCGGTCGACCAGGCAAGATGTATGAAATCATTTCAGTATTTTACTGATCTATCCGATCTATCCGCGTATGGGCAAATTTAGTGTGGGACGCCCTGCGGCACGATGGATCGATGATTTGAAGAAGGTGGCTGGCAGCGGTTGGATGCGGACTGCTCAAGACCGGGATGGTTGGCGCTCTTTGGGGGAGGCTTACGTCCAGCAGTGGACGGCAATTGGCTGACATGATGATGATGATGATGACTGATCTATCGACTTAGGCAGTTTGCATACAATATTAAGTGTTACTTAATATTGAAGATCGATCCCGTTCAGCTGTTATTATTTAGCCGTGAGCTTACTTTTACTAAGCCCCAAAATATCACAATAATGATGCAACTAAATTCTCAACTTAAGGCGATACGTGAGCCATACTACAGACTGTCCAGCGAAGTAAGTCAGTATTCAAGCAAGGGCCAATTTACGAAGCAAATTGGAAGGTAGCCAACGTAACAAGGTCTGTAGCGTTTCGTTCTAATACTGCCAATTGTCTTCATGTTCCAGTAATTTGGTCTGATGCGAGGTATTTTGTTGAGATGAAAATGGAATTGGTTATTTCGGCTTGGGGAATTTTTAAAAGATTTTTTAGTGGATTAAGAGACAGGCTGCAGTATTTGAATTACTTGTAATTAAAATACGTATTTGTATTTCATTCAATTACTTCTTAAAAATGTAACTTGTTGGTATTTCAAATACCGAACGCTAAGGTATTTGGTAGTTAGTGTTTCAAATATAATATAACTTCAAAATACATTTGAACATAAATAAACATTTAGCAAACTTATTAATGAGTGCGTTCTGCAAAAAACAGCGCTCGGTAGCTTTCGTAAGCAAAAAGGCCTACCTAATCTAACACCTGATTGTATTTTGTAATTAGTATTTTGTATTTTATAGTTTAAATACTTACACGACTTATAAGTATTTTGTATTTCGTATTTTAAATACATGCGAGATAGTAAGTATTTTGTAATTTGTATAATAATTAAAGCAAAACATTTATTTTGCCCAGCTCTGGTTTAAGAATCGCTTACCGAGTTCAGTCTTTGGATGTGTGACCAGCCAATACCTACATACGGAATCTTAACATCGTTAAGCTAATAGTGCCGGCTGTTATTTACAAACAACCTTTGACAGGCTTTACCGATCGCCAGAAGCTCGAAAGTCAGGCACTAGTCTCGCCAAGGAGTATCGTGTTACAGAGGTCAGATAGGCATTCGAACCATGGAAAATACTAGTATTCAATTTCATCTAATTCCAGTGAAAGCCGATAAGCCTGAGCTATAAGCACATTTAGTATGATCTCATCATCTGCCTAGCCTTTTCCTTACTATATTGGGGTCGGCTTCCAGTCAAACCAGATTCAGCTGACTACCAGTATTTTACGGGGAACGGCTGCCTACCAGACCTTCGTAACACGGTCCTTCTTGGCAAGGCTGGTGTCAGATCTTCTGGCTTCTGACAATCCGTAACGACTGCCGATGACTACGAATGAAACACTACAAATGACAGCCGGGGCTTAACGTGATTTCCGAGGCACGGAGGAATCTTGGTATGATAAGATGGTCACCCATCCACAGACCGACTCTGACAAGCGTTGCTTAACCTTGAAGATCGACCCGTGCGGCTGTTATTATTTAGCCACGAATCCATGAATCGTGAAAAAAAGCTATGTATAATATTATGACATGGAAATGTATGGCGATGTATCAAAAGCCTGATTATCATATCAAAATGTTTAATCTGCACGTGGTATGATGGGGAAAAAAATTAGGAGATTTTTCCCTACACATTGGTATATTTTTCATCCCCTACGGTCCAACTTGAAATAAAACATATAAATAAAATCTAGATTGACTGGACTAGTAGTCTGTACTGTAAGAGATTGCCCTTATTTATTTGTGTGAAGAATTTCACTAAAAAAACCACATTCAACACATCATCATTCGTCTGTGGACATTCATTAGTACAGTACGCGTCGCTCGAAATAATAGATCGTCAACCTTTTTTTAACTTTAACATCGTGTTTAACTTTGCTAGTTTTGCTCTGTTATATCATTTTATTTATACGGAGTGCTTCAACAATGAAAACGTGCGCAGCTTGTAACGTGCAGTTCAATGACGGAGTCCAATGTGCGAGCTGCAAGAGACATCTGGATTTTGGATGTGCAAACATCTCCGAAGCCGGATGGAGAAAGCTCGGCTCCAGCAGAATGGCTCTATGGATGTGCCCCACCTGTCGAACGTCATCACCAGCTCCGGTTGCTCCAGAACCAGCTTCCCTCGAAACCATATTGAGTGAAATTCGTGACATGAAACGCCAGTTACTGAATTTGCCGACACTGGCAGATGATATTCGGGTAATTAAGGAAGAGTTAGCTGAGCTAAAAATCACATGTGAAGGCACTAGTGGCAGACTTGACGAATTTGATACTCGACTCGCGGAAGTCGAAGCTAAAGCAGCGGATCTTGACAAGCTTCGGGAAACAGTAACTTGTTTGCAGACTGACTTAGAGAGGTCCAAGTTCACGCTGGCAACATATGAACAACGATCCCGACTTAATAATGTGGAAATTAAGGGAGTTCCTGTAAGAAAAAATGAAAACCTTTTTTCGATAATTGAAGCGATTGGCCGGAAGGTTAATTACAGCTGCCCCAAATCACAGGTGAATTATATCTCAAGGGTTCCCATCTTCAATTCCAACGAAAAACTGATCGTAGTGAGTTTTTTAAACCGTTATGTGAAAGAAGATTTTATCGCAGCTGCACGTGCAATTAAGGACCTATCCACATCCCATATCGGGTTTCAGGACACATCTCATCGTGTATATGTTAATGATCACCTGAGCGTGGAGTATAAGAAGCTCTTAAGTAAGGTCAAGATCTTGGCAAAAGAAAAATACTATGAGTTCGTATGGGTAAAGCATGGCAAAATACACATATTAAAAAACGCTAACTGCAAAGTAGCTATTATACGTAAAGAATCCGATTTAAACAAGATTGTGTAACGTGCTTCCTATTTTTACTAGGTTACTTTTTAATTTTATTTTATTGTTTCATAACATCTCAATTCCTCATATTTTTTGTGATCCTTTGCTTCTCAATATTTGTTTACAAAAGGTTTAGCACCTCATTCGCGCTAATGACCTTGACACCTTTCTATTGTGAAGCTATAGTTATCCTTTATGTTTCTTATCGCGCTGTCTACTTTAAAGCTCTAATGCGTTCCAATATATTTGACTCGCTCTCGCTTGTACGCACCATGCATTACGCGTTACTGTTCTATCGCACAGTTGTTTATGATTTAATGTCGTATGATTTTTGTTCTCGCGCAAACTTTTTTATAGTTTACCCTCCTGGCGTTTTTATATTGTTATATTACCTCAATATACATTATAATTCTATTAAATTTGTCATTGTGAAAATTCATACCGATTTATATTCAATTATTAACTGCTTTTTCAATTATTAATAACTTAAACATATATTATCAGAACGTTCGCGGTCTTAGAACTAAAACTCATTCTTTCTATCGTCAAATGTTACTTAATTCGTATGATATCATAGTACTTACTGAGACTTGGTTATTGGATGGCGTTTTAAATTCTGAGTTTTTTGATGATCGGTACATTGTTTGGCGCCGTGATCGAGACTATGTTTTAACCAGGCAATCGCGCGGTGGGGGGGTACTTATTGCTACTCGTAGAGAATTATCAGTTGTTTCCCAACCGAATTTTCATTCTACAGCGGAGGACCTTTGGCTATCTATACGCCTAAAAAATCATGTCACTCGGAATAATATTACACTGCATATTTGTGATATCTATTTATGTCAACAAAATTTAGGTCTTTCTTTTTCTTCACAACTGTCTAATTTTCTTGCTAAACTAAACCAAACAATAATTAATAATACTTCTGATACCTTTCTCGTTATTGGTGACTTTAATTTGAGCGGTATAAGCTGGGTGCCATCTGACAATCTATCGCTTGTCCCATTGAACCCTAACAGTAACGATGAAATCTTGCTTTGTGATGAATTATGCACTCTTGACCTTGGCCAATATAATGTCGTACCTAATAGGTTTGGTAGATTCCTAGACCTAGTACTTTCCAATGAAATAGTGAATGTGTCGGAATGTTTTAGCCCGCTTGTGCCTATCGATGCCTATCACCCAGCATTATTAATTAATTTAGATTTATGTGTAACACCTCCGCTTGAGTGCGCGCCTCGTACTCAATTCTTGTTTGATAAAGGTGACTACGAATCTATCAGCAGAGACATTTGTACGATTGACTGGGAAACTGAGTTCTCGGCACGGTCAATTGATGATTCAGTAAACTTCTTTAATCAGTTTATTTTTAATTTACAAATAAAATATATTCCACAAAAGCTGTCTCGGAAGAAAAAGTATCCAACATGGTATAGTTCGTCACTTATTAGAACAATTAAAGAAAATTTTAAATACTTAAAAAGATTCAAAACTTACGGTAATATATCTGACGAAGTAACATTCAAGCTTCTTCGTGAAAGGGTGAAAAGTTTGGAATCTCAATGCTACCGAAACTATTTGGATCTGACAGAGAGTTCTATTAAAAATAACCCTAAATATTTTTGGACCTATGTAAAAAAACGTCATAACTCAAATGCAATCCCAAGTACCTTAATCTATAATAGTGATACTTTGCGGTCCGGGGATTCTATTTGTCATGCTTTTTCAGAATACTTTCATTCTACTTTTCTCAATCCCACTGGTCATCCTAGTCATCCTATCTCTTCTAATTTTCATTTTACCGATTCGTCCGAACCACCATTTGATATATGCAGTATCGTTATTAATATTGATGAAATCATTAACTTGCTTCGTAAGTTAGACACATGTAAATCGGCAGGCCCAGATAACATTCCATCCAAACTTCTTGTACGCTGTGCACCCTCAATAGCGCAACCTATCTCGATTTTATTTAGGAAATCTTTGAAAAATTGTGATGTACCGCAAATATGGAAATCTGCGTTTATAACGCCTATACATAAAAAAGGTGTCAAAACCGATATAGCGAACTACAGGCCAATATCTAAACTGTGTATCATAGCAAAGGTTTTTGAAAGAATAATATACGACCAGGTTTATACTGCTCTTAAAAATTCATTTAGCTCGTTCCAACACGGTTTTCTGAAAGGGAGGTCTACTGTCACGAACCTGATTCTCCTTAATGAATTTATTACTAATGCCATGGACAACGGTAAGCAGGTCGATGTCGTTTATACGGACTACAGCAAGGCCTTCGACCGAATCGATCATAGCATCCTCATATCTAAGTTAAATGGTATGGGAATCCGCGGCGATCTACTCAGATGGTTTTCGTCTTACCTTATGAATAGGACCCAAGCAGTAGTACTTAATAATTATATATCAAGCTGGGTTCCTATTCTTAGTGGAGTCCCGCAGGGTTCATTGCTCGGCCCACTGCTTTTTATAGTCTATATCAACGACATCGACTCTTGCTTGACTTCATCCCAACTATTGTGTTTTGCTGACGATATGAAAATTTATGCCACAATATCGTCGCAGACGGATGTAACAGCACTCCAGAATGATCTGTGTCGTCTAGAAAGCTATTGTCAAACGAACAAGCTGGATCTCAATCCCGCCAAATGCTCGGTTATTACGTACTCTCGGAAACGCTCAATCATTGCCACATCGTATACCCTAGGTCATCAAATTTTGCCTAGATCAAATTCCATCCGTGATCTGGGGGTTCATCACGATTCCAAGCTCAGTTTTGAAGTACACGTTGATGCAATAATCGCCAAGGCATCCAAATCATTGGGTTTCATAATGCGGTTATCCAAGTGCTTCTCTCAAGCCAAAACTTTAAAAATCCTATACTGTACCTTTGTTAGAAGTCATTTGGAGTATGCGTCTGAAATATGGAACCCATGTTACCACAAATATATTGACCGAATTGAGAACATCCAGAAAAGGTTTTTAAGATATTTATGTTACCACCAGAAAATACCGTATCATTCAGAGAGTTACCCTAACCTCTGCAAAAAATATCATATTTTACCCCTAGCCAACCGCCGCGAGATTTCTGACTGTGTTTTGTTGTTGAAAATCTTCAATAACCACATAAACTGCTCCGAAATTTTGTCAAAATTCTATTTCAACACCCCCAGGAGGTCTAAACGATTTAATCCACCACTACGTGTGCCATTGGCCTCAACAAATTATAGGCAGAACTCATACATTGTGCGTGCAAGCAGAAATTTAAATAGGCTTTGTAAGCAGCACGATTTAGATCCGTTCACAACTAGTGTGTCCTCAGCCAGGAAGTGCTTAAGCCGAAACTTTTTTGTGTAAGTTGCCTTGAAAATGATTGTTATACAGTGCGAGCAACATATTACTATAAGTATTAGTTAGGTACTCAATAACTTGGTGTGAATGTCCATAGATATTATTTCTTATTTCTGTATTTTATAAGTGGAGACTTGTAATTGGCTGACAGTCTTATTTACTGATCTTGACCTGTTTGTTTTAGCTGTAAGTCTTCCATATTGCTTAAATAAATAAATAAATAAATAAATAAATCATTATTTTGTGTTTCAACGGAATTTTGCATTTATTTTGCACAAAAACAGTTGTATTAAAAGTACAGACAGATGAATAAATAACCTAGCCTGAAGATGTTTAACATGCTATGTTTTACACAAAGGAAAATAAAAATATACATAACCTCTCAGAATCTCAAAAGAGTATTGATAAAAGTGAAGTGTATGCAAAATAAGATATAGCGATAGATATATATTAAGCGGGCGACATCGAGAATGTTCTTACATAAATATTTATTGAGGTCCTTTAACATAGTAGCCGGTACCGCCGACAGTGTGGGATGGGAGGACCATCACTTGAGTCCGAGGAGAGAATATTTTGTCTCCATTGTAGGATCGCCTATGGTACGTTTACACGGGCAAAAATAAGCAAAACTGGTCGATTGTGACGTCATAAAATACCAAGCAATTTACAGCAATGCTGCAATGGCAGCACGCGTCAGTTCGGCAAAATGTTTTGCAATGACTTCTTCCGCTCTGGAGGGAGCGGAAGGGAGCGTCAAACTCTGACTGAAACCCATCCTTGTTCCTCCAAATGCCCTTTACGGTCCAGGGCCGCGGTGACTCTTTCGAACAAATTCCGAAACCCTGACAGGCTCAGGGAGTCTACTCTTTACGCCCTAAGTCCATAGGGTTTGCCTCAGTGTCGTGCGTTTTCTACTCCGTATCAGCTACGGACTTACGAATAGTCCCGAACCCAAACTAAGAATTAATGACAACACGATTTGCCAATTGTTCTTAGTGCGGTTTCGGGACTAATCGTAACTCCGTAAGTGATACGGAGTAGAGAACGCCCGACACTAAGGCCGAAACTACGGACTTCGGTCTTAAAGAGTGGACCCCCCGGCCCTACTGGGCCCTGACTACTGCTGACATCTCTTTGATGCGCGCGTGGAACACAACGCGTCGTCGACCCGGGCTTGGTCTGATCGGACGGCGAGCCACCCAACGCTCGCCACCTTTGCCTCTCCTTCTCACGCGGCCCATCATTTCAGCCTACGAATGGCATTTTGAAAACTCGACCAGAATGGAAAGGGTGCGTGGCGGGCGCGATTTTTATCTATAGTGCATCCCGAGCGCACCTTCTCGAGCACTGTCTGCCGAGTCGCATACGATGATTGACCTCTTTCCCAAACTTTGACCTACCCTTCCCGAGGTCATCGAGCATTGTACTGTTTCTACTTACTAATGGACCATTTATTTAGACCACTCTCGCATTTCATTCGAAAATTAGGAATACTGCCAACATAAGCACTAACAAAAGTACTATTTATGTCCAACAAATGCTATTTCAAAGACTCGCTCCACTAACCAAACCGCGATTACAGTGTACCAAAATCAATATACGAAATTCAGGAATGTCCACGAGTACTTTGGAAGTATGTACATACGAGGTTTTGCCTATATCGCCTGGGAGGCATAAAACCGAATCGCTTCTATTGGCTCTCCCTGCCTATAACAGTGTAGTTTTCAGATCACATACTTGCTACCAATATTCTTTTGTTCATTGTGCTAAATGACGTATAGAGCTCGCGTGAGTTTGGGTTTAAAAATTCTTCGGGGAGTTGTGCTGAATTTCTGCAATATAGCAGTCTTAAATTGTTACTGATAATGGTCACGTTTCATCTTCATGGCAATCGAAATGTGATTATTACTTGAGAAGCGAAATTTTTCCAAAGGACCAGTAGTTCAGTAGTTAGTCCTTTGAGTTGATCAGTTAGATGCTATTATCTTTGTGGCATGTTTGAAAGATAAACGAAGCAATATTACCTAGTAGTTGGAGTTCTATAGTTGCTGCCTACTTCCATGAGAGAAGGCATGAAATCATTATGTTCCATATCCGCAGTGTTAGATGGAATGTTTGGAATTAACTTACTTCAGCAGTAAACCTGTCTAAATGCCACCGCAAAGGTTGTTCTTCAGAAGGGGTCTTGTTGTTTTTACCGAAACATGATCTGAAAGGATAATATCATGTCATACTGCTGCTGCATGCAGCTGGGGCACAGTCCACAGACCTCCTCTCCGTGAGAGGAAGTGAGATGCAAATGTAATTTAATCCGCCATGCTGAACCAACAAGGATTGTAAGAAGTTACCTGGCTTCGAATAGGTATTTGGTTTTAGGACATGACATTTTCCTTCACCGTTTTGAAAGCAGTGGTGATGAAATAAATTACTCAAAGTAAAACGCCTCCCTAGGTTCAATCACACAACCTACAACTCGTAATGTGGGGCTTTTACCACAGCTCGCAAATCTGAAACGTTGGTCCTCTACTTCACAGTAAGACCATAAAACAAAGTTAATTTCTGAAACAATTTAAATAGCTCGGCACTTCATTAAAACTAGCTTTAATTTCCAACTATTTCATCTTAAAAGTGTGAAACTTAACATTGAAAATGATTAAGAACCTGCAAGTCTTCACAACAAAGTTTCAGTGGTTTTCATAGAGTCATACACTGCTAGATACGGCATTGTCAAACTTTCCATACACACCTAACATCAATCCAGCTAGTGGCTGCCACAGTTTACGCAAAGGAATTGACGGCCCGTGACAATAGGAAATATGCGTGTCATTTTTATTTGCTAATTAAAAAACTAATTAGCCTTTGTTAACAAATGCAAAACATTATTTTAAATATATTCATCGGTGACAAAGTCGTACAGTTTCGAAGTTCATAATTATTGTAACGAAAAATCCGACATACACTCTGACGTCTAAGGCGCCCACTGTCGACGCGGCACGGCAATGGGTTTTAATAAGCGCAAATTGACTTGAGATCTTATTTTATCATGCTTAGCATTCAAATTTTAGCATGCGACGATATGCCAGAACGTCCCGAAGGATGCCGAAGCAGGCTGTGACGTATCAATTCAAATTCAAAGCATTTATTTCAATTAGACCATTTACAAGCACTTTTGAACTGTCAATGAAATGTGAGTGATAACAGTGTTAAAATATAAGATTCTTAATCATCTGTAGGTACTGCAAAAATCCTTTGCCGTTCTGCGTCGCCAGTGGGCGCCGGGCCTTAGTCTAGCATATGCCCATACACTTACTTAGGAACGACGGTTTAAAATTGTTTGTTTACAGGACAGACACAATCATCATCTGCCTAGACTTTTCCCAACTATATTGGGGTCGGCTATAATATAGGACAGATATTATATTTGTTAAATAAAAGCATATTATAATAATAATTTCTTTCCTTTTCTTTTCTTTTTTCGCTTTTTTTTCTTTTTAAAATTATGTGCCACCTACCTATGGCAGGACATGAGACCCATTACCCTGTAATTGTTCCACAAATAAACGTATTTGATTTGATTTGTTTTATCTTGTTAGTTTTTCGAACAATTTTTATTCTGTTTTCTTCATACTAGTTAGATAACAAATATTTTATGCATATTCCCTATACTGACGATAGCTATGACAGCAGCAGAAACTTGCGCTCAGCGGACATTGCATAGGAACCTATTTATTGAACATAGTCAGGCTTCCCAATCATTACCAACTGCGACTCCGTACTCTATGGTGGTTTTCTCTGAGATACAAGAATTAAATTCAGAAGCCGAACTTATTTTCCAGCTATTTAATTTTTTTTATTGAAGTGTAATTCGGTCTGGAATGAATCTTGAGGTACGTTTTGCATTCAAAATACATTTAAAGTATGTTTTTATTCAATTACGTTTTATATTTAAATTTAATTTGCGTTGAATGAATGTTGCCATACTGTACAGCCAAAGTATTGGCTATCAAGAAAATCAATTTCTAGAAGATGGGTTAGATTCATTCTGGCACTGATTATTAGGAACGTGCGTGCATTCATTCGGGGTTGTCCTGCAAGGTCGCGAACTGAAACGGAGTTCATTTTGTGACCTCGCCACGAGAACAGGTCATTAAAGACTCTTTTTTTAATTCTTATTTCAACCCATGTTCTTAATCTTTACATACTTTTATCTATCAATCTACCAAGCCTTTTCCTATATTGAGGACGCCTTCCAGTCTAAACGGAATTTACATGGAGTGACTGCACACCTGACCATTTTTTTTTGTAACGATGGCAAATCATAAAATGACTCCTTTCGCTCTGGGTGGAGCGGAAGTGTCAGAGTCTTACTGACTAAGGGACTTGATAAACAACGCGCTCCGGGTGCGAGCGCCGACGATAATGTATGGGGCTTCGCCGGGGCGCCTGCGACGCTAAGTATATTTCGATCCTTTGACGGCATACATTTTACCTTGTCAGCGCCTTTTCCGCTTTGTATATAATTTCCTAAAACCCATCCGTGTGTCTCCTTAGGCCCTTTGCGTTCCAGGGCCGTGGTGACTCTGTCGAACAAATTCCGCAACCCTGGCAGGTCCATCTGAACTACACGACCAGTTTGACTGTCGCAACATGTCACCTCTTTGCAAGACTTGTTTTAAAAAGGGGCTTCTGACTATTACGACTGTCAGAGACACACATGACAGAAAAAAGAATACTATTAAATGGAGACTCCATCAATCCACGGATCGACCTTGCCAACTGTTGCTTAACCTTGATGTTTGACTCAGGTCACTTATTGTTTAGCCACGAATGTTTTTATTATGCTAGTTAAAGTTTGACTCAAATATATACTTTTCGTATATTAAGCGCTACAAAAAGGCTATATAAATTCAAATGATTCTAACGCACAAGCATTCATACGCCTCATCGGATTTTATTGTGCACATTTGAATTTCAACTGAAAAACGGCCGTAAAATAAAAATATGTAGGTGCGTATTTATATAAACAGATACGAGATATATATTTACAATTTATGGAGGAGTATTGAAACTGGTAAAGCCGAAATTAGGGCGAAACTCACGCGTTGAAATATAAAGTTAAGCTGGAGCGAGTTATAAATTAAAAAGCACAACTTTCAAATGACTCCTTCCGTTCTGGGTGGAGCAAGAGGGAATGTCAGACTCTTACTGACTACCCATCCGTGCCGCTTCTAGTGCCCTTTGCGTTCCAGTCCAGGGCCGCGGTGACTTTTTCGAACAAAATCCGCTACGCTGCCTGGCAGGAAAAAGCACACCTACAATACTTTTGTTTTAAAGCTAAATAAAAATACATTATCTCCAATATGTTAAAGTCGAAAACCGTCCCCTATTCTTTATTAGAAGAAATTTGTACCTATCTATATATACATGAGCTAGTTAGTGATATCAAAGCGACTGCAAAATTATTCTTGGGACAAGCCCACCACACTATTTCCTTTCACCGCATTGTGTCGATAAAATTAAGCTCGATGAGTCGTGGAGCACTGACGGAAACGCAATCAATCAGTGAAGAACAGCGGATGAGTAGATTGAAAATATCACTCTCTGTATGGCGGGATACTTACCAAGTAGGAGGCAGGAGCTTGGCATTACACTTAGCTAGTGCTTTTTGAAAGACGCTACTTTTTTCACCAGTATCAACCTTCTTACTGGAGATAGTATTTTTATTATACAAGTTCTCGCTAGTGAACCTTGTTTGAATCTTGAAGGAATTTTTTATCCTTCTTTTTATCTCCGGACAGCGGAATTTGCACCAGTATTCCATGCTTCTCTTCCACCTTCAGAATCCTGTGTACCAAAATAACAACAAAGAATTAAAACCTTATACCAACACCCTTTTTCATCAATAATAACAGGACGATTCATTCGAATGAAACAGCCCAATTTGGACCGTATTGATCTGTCTGTGTTATTATTATAGCCTTTAATAACGGACTCGTTATCTGCGTCGGGTTTACCTGTATCGAAAAAGTTTTACTGAATATCGTGTGAATGGGTAACTTCAGCGGGAATTCTCTTGATGGTTTCTTTATGCAGCTGTAATATTTTCAGTAGGGTTGGTCGACGAATTCAAAATATTGGGATGGTTATAGGGATAGGTGAAGACCAAAAAAACCATGGATAGATTGTGTGAGAGATGTGGTTAGGAATGAGGTGACTATTCAGGTGACGAAGTATAGAGAAGACATTCTGTGTCCACCCCTTATAATAGGGATATGTAGATATAGAAAAGAACTGGAGCTACCGGAGTTGATGTGATGTTGCCGCTGGACTTGAGAGATAGTGGAGAAAACGATTTCGATTTTCGAATATGGTTTAGGAGGCCCCAATGATAGGCGGACATCAACACCTTAAAAAGCTCACAGAATTCTGCGGCCCTGGTTTTGTGTGTCCTGTAACCAGCAGTAGATTGCGGCAAGTTGAACTAATTGAATAAATGTTTTCCATCAACCTAGCTCTTGTTCTTTCCTTGAGTAATCTATTATTATTATCGTGGTGATTCTGCTGCAGGCTTAGGCTTATGGACCTCCTAAAGTTACTGTTATAATTTGTGTAGATAGTCTTTCAGCAGTTTATATTCCCTCCATTGCGCCTTCGCTATTTATCAATAAACAAACAGTCTCCTCCAGACAAATAGTACCAGGGCACCATATGTTTCAGCAAATATTCCTCCGCAAACATCGAAAAAACAAACACGGCCACGGAACATTAGTACGGAAATACAGGCCAGTTACGTTCCACTTAATAATATCGAGCATTACTGCTTCGTATTCGTAAAATTTTATTGTTCACGCACTTTGGGTAACAGCCCTTGATATTCTGTGTGCGATGCGCTGTCGTTTGTGTTACTATAAATGGGAGAGTATCAAATGATTGTGGATTTTTTATGAGTATGGTGATTTGCACGTTGATTTTTTATTGAGAAAACATAATGGGTACTTCTTCGTCTCTCGTGTCGGTTATACGAAAAGATTGCTGAGGTATGAAGATCAACTGACTAATATGTATAGTATCTACTAATAAAAAGTAAAACATTAATGTGTCTGATTGTCTTGTCTCGGTTTTTTAGGGTTCCAAACCCAAAGGGTAAAAACGGGACTCTTTTACTAAGACTCCGCTGTCCGTGTGTCTGACTGTCACCAGGCTGTATGTCATGAACCGTGATAGCTAGACAGTTGAAATTTTCACAGGCATGTCGTATTTCTGTTGCCGTTATAACAACAAATACTAAAAATAGAATAAAATTAATATTTAAGTGGGGCTCCCATACAACAAACGTGATTTTTTTGCCGTTTTTATAAATACGGAATCCTTCGCCGTTTTTTTCATTTCTTTGAATTTTTAATTCATCATCGCTGCTCTTAAAACGGTGAATATATTCATCCTACTTGAGAAGATTTCTGTGGTGGTTAAAAGATCAGCTACTATGCATGTTGTGACTGCTCAAGGTACGCTGGACAAACGCCAAGTACCGTAATTTGTAGTTGCACCCGTGGAATATTGCTATTGGCTCTTTAACTCGCACTGGGCCAGTTTTTCTTTTGACAATATAGGTAAATAAATTGAGATACCAACTCCTTGTTGGTGATAGCAACGCATGCAATGTTACCTACTTACCAAAAATACTGCAAGTAAAGTGTTTTTATTGAATTACACTTTTTTATAAAAATGTTTTTATTTTACAAAAAAGTGTAATTCAATGGGTAAAAAATTCCATACAAACCGATTCGTATTTTACATCAACATGCGGACAGTATTTCCAGGAATACCTGAAAACTACTGAACCAATTTAAAAACCAACATAAATAGGAAACAAACCTTACGTAATATTTTTTTAATCATCTCAGTCGTTCGACTCGTCTTCGAGAGAACGAACTACAGTGTTAAAAATTGTGAACATAGTTTGTAATAAAAACACTAGAAAAACTCCATTAACAAACATAGGCTTACTGCAAAACCTAGACACAAAAAAAATCTAGCATTTAATAAATGAATCGCACTTCGCCCAACGAAATGAACTAAATTATATATTATAAAAAAGAAATAAGGCGGCCCGCACACTCTACACTTGTCGTAAAAAAGTTGTAAAAATTTCAGACGTCGTCGTCAATTGCGTTTTGTATCCATTTTTATGCAATTTTTTTATTTAGGTTCTTCGTGTTACTTTGTGTGTTTTAAGCTTTTTTGAAAGAGACAGGTAACGTAATTATTTATTTAGGTACGTTAGGTTATTCATATTGTAATACTTAGATGTTTTTGCGGTTGCACTGAAAACACTTCATTTTATTTTCTGTGTGTCTTGACTTTGACTTTGAATGACTTCTTCCGCTCTGGGCGGAGCGAAACGGAGTATCAGACTTTTACTGACTAAAACCCATCCGTGTTCCTCCTAGTGCCCTTTGCGTTCCAGGGCTGCGGTGACTCTTCGAACAAATTCCGCTACGAACGTGCTGCCTAGTAAATGATTTATGGTGTTCAGGTAGGCAACAGCTTCATGTAAAATACTAGTATCCAGTTAGACTGGAAGATATTTGGGAAAAGTTTAGGCAGATGATGCTGAGTCATTAAAAGTTTATCTCCAAAGCTTGAGTTTAGTTTCGAAATAAGCCCGCTTTGCGAAAATGATGGGAGGGTCAGACGGTTCAGTCATTGAGACTTGACTGCTAACAAACATCTCATCAAGAGTGGAAATATACATATTATTTTCTTCCCAACATTATTTCAAGAGAAAACCCAAGTTCAATTTAAGCAACAACTCGATTTTAATTGTGTTCAACCAATTACCAGTAACCGATTAGTCGCTAACACGATAGCGAAGCGCGTTCTGTATTAGTACGAGAATCGCTATCGTCACCATTAATACCAATAATTACAAATTAGTCTACCTGGCTACGTATGTATGTACTTAATAATGTTATGTACGCTGTGGGGAGGTAAATACGGTTATGTGTAGTCAGGGATGTAAGGTGGGCGTAGAAAACAGATTAGTTGCGTCGTATTTGTCCTAGGTGTAAATCTTAATAACTACCTGAAACATTTAAATACTTATTTTTAGAAGTGTTTGCACGCTTTTCTTCATAGAGAGCTTTGGTATATACTCGTACGTGCAAATAACTTCATGTTTTTGACTGACTGACAATTCAAAAGTGGCTGCAAAAATGGTTTACTTGAGATCATCATGTCAGCCAATTGCCGTCCACTGCTGGACGTAAGCCTCCCCCAAAGAGCGCCAACCATCCCGGTCTTGAGCAGTCCGCATCCAACCGCTGCCAGCCACCTTCTTCAAATCATCGATCCATCGTGCCGCAGGACGTCCCACACTACGTTTGCCCATACGCGGTCTCCACTCCAGCACATGTCTGCTCCATCGACCGTCTGTCCGTCTACAGACATGGCCGGCCCACTTCCATTTCAGCATGCTGATTCTTCGCGCAATGTCGGTGACTTTAGTTCTCTGGCGAATGACTTCGTTGCGAATTCTATCCACCAGAGAAACCCCGAGCATTGCTCTCTCCATTGCACGCTGAGCAACCTTGAATTTGTGGACCAGACCTATGGTGAGTGTCCACGTTTCGGCTCCGTAAGTCATTACGGGTAGGACGCACTGGTTATAAACCCTGGTCTTAAGGGATTGTGGGATCGACGATTCAAAGATATCACGTAGCTTCCCGAATGCCGCCCAGCCCAAACGAATTCTTCTGGTCGCTTCGTTTTCAAAGTTGTGCCGCCCCAGTTGAATAATTTGGTCTAGATATATGTATTCTTGCACAACCTCGAGGGTAGCGCCATTTACGATTACAGGTCTCGAGTTGACATGACCATTGTACATGACTTTGGTTTTGTCCAGATTCATCCCGAGACCCACCCGCCTTGAAGAATCGCTCAGACCGTTCAGCATCACTTCCAGGTCTTGCAGAGATTCTGCCATGATGACAATGTCATCCGCAAACCGGAGGTGCGAGTTGGACTGACCGTTGATATTTATGCCTCGTCCTTTCCAATCAAGCGTCTTGAAAACGTCCTCCAACGCGTTCGTAAACAGTTTCGGAGAGATGACGTCTCCCTGTCTAACACCTCGACGCAGCTGGATTGGTTTTGTGCTCTGTTCTTGTACTTGGACGGTCATTGTTGCGGCCTTATACAGACATCTCATCACCTCGACGTAGCGGCAGTCGATGAGACATCGCTGCATGGCCTCCCGGACAGCCCAGGTCTCGACGGTGTCGAAGGCTTTCTCGTAGTCCACATACGCAAGGCACAGAGGCTGATTGTATTCCTCGGTCTTCTGGATTATTTGCCTAAGGGTGTGAATATGGTCCACGTTACTTGAGATCGAGGTTAGGGTACTAGGGTTTCGATTTTCGGATCCCATGGGTAGGACCATTCGTAGTGCCTCCGTTTGTCACAGCGAATTTGCTGCGAGCCTACTGGACTACTTTTTAGAAACAAAATGTTTTTTTTAAACTGTACCGTGCGAATTAAATCAAATAGATTATTGTGAAGGGTCTTAAATATATATTTTTCATAATTTTACAACAAATATTTAAAGTGATTCAAGAAATTAGTTGAAAATTGACAATTCCCTCCTCCTTATCTCTAGAATTTTTAGATTCACAATATTGAGAAAAAAAATAAAAAGTTAATACCTACTTATAGGTTACAGGAAAACCTTCAAGAAGTCTATGGTTTCAAAATAACAGTTACAAAAAAATATCATTCGTTCGGAACCCTTTGTGCGGACCGATGGTACTCTTTTAGTAGTGTCGTGAGTCTACAACGAGCCTAAACAAACTCGCTTGCTTGCTAAAACTCATACTCTTGCGTCCCGGCGGCGGCGGCAGTAATTACAAATTAGTGCTACCGCTACCTGTGCTGTCAAAAGTGCAGCTAAGTGTGACGGCAGGCGGGTGTTATGTGAGAGGGACGCAAGAAAGAAATGGGGAGAAAAATATGGTTTTCATTGGAACTTACAAAAAGGTGTTTTTTTCTTCGCAGTTTAAAAAGTTGTAATGTTTTACATCTTGTTTTGTTTTTGTTGATAAATTCAATGTTTTGTATGACATGCTGCGTATACAGACTAAATAATGATAATTTAAAAAATCAACATTATCTCACTGTCTAACCGACATGTATTGAGCCTAACCCTAAAAAGATGTGACATCTACAACCAAAGGAGTTTCAGTAATCCATCTATAAACGTCCAAAATACGCCGACACCGCAAAAATAAGTCATTGTCACGTCAAATGTAGGTACAGGCCGACTGTGTAAACGAGGGACATAGGTAATGAAAAAAAAAATATTTTTTTTCAATGTTTTATTTTACCACTTTGTCGGCATGATTAATATGTATACCAATACCAAATTCCAACTTTCTTGTGCTAAGCGTCTCTGAGCTAAACCGCGGACAGACGGACAGACTGACATGTCGAAACTATAAGGGTGTTGACTACGGAACCCTAAAACATATTTTTTTTATTTTTTTGAGTAATGGGCTTGCTCTGGTCCTCGATCACGCCTGATGGAAAGCGATAGATGAGGTCTATGATGGAGCAAGCGTGCCCAGAAGATGCCTGTTCACTCTTGCTTTGAAGGCAAACGGGTTATATGTGGAAGGCAACACAGACCCACAGACATTGATTGTTTATTGTGTGCGTTAAAGGTAATTTCTGTAAAGCTACACAATGGCTGAGTGTAAAGAAAAGTGCACAATTCTTGTTGGTTAGGACATAATTATGAAAGAAAGTGAGGGAAAATGCTAGCGTAAATTAATGGGACATTAGGACCTAATTAAAGTAACAGGTATTTACTGACTTCAAAATATATATTCTGATGTAAGTTAGTCTGAAACAACCTTAACATATTTGCAGGTGATGATGACAACCAAAAGACCGCTTAGGGAACAATCCAGCATATTGGGAATACTTACATTGTGCGTAGAACAACCGGATTCTAATGTTTCTAATAGCTACAACCTCATCATCTTTCTGTCTTTATCCCATGTTACTCGGGGTCGACGCAATACGTTCTTTTCTTCCATCCTGTCCTATCAACCGTCACGTTATCACTAACTTCTATTTCTTTCATATCTCCTCACACAATCCATCCATCTTTTCTCTGGCCTCCCTCTCCCTCTCCATCCACCCACATTTATATCCATAGCTATAACCTGGAGATCTTAAATTCAAAAGCGAATGGATCAAGCGTGATTCATAGTCAACCACATCACCACGTATACCATATTGCCTTGGATACTTGCAATTTCAGTTGTTCAGCACCCAGGTTCGTACCTGCCTTTTCATAAACAATCCTGATGAAGTGAACGTGGACCATTTTAAAAAACGTTTTACTATTTCCTGTTTGAAATAATGAATTACAAATGTTTTGCTTTTCACATGAGCATAGATTATCAAGTCATTGAATATTATGTCCTTCGTTTAACAAGTCGCACTGTACATAGGGTCCCATCCATCTAGACATATCCATTCTTTTCTATTGTAATGCGAAAAAGAGGGTTAAGATCTGGATAATACAGGATCACAAAAAAAAGGTTCTGGAAAGTTAGACATTTAACCTGAAAGTGGGTCTTCTATTTTGAATATGAATAGACATTTTATACGGCTAGGTCTTATTTAAATTCTAGAAACAGTTTTTTTTTGTGGTATGTTTTTGTTAGGAAACGCTTTTTAGATATTATTTTGGTGTTCTCATTTTCAAGGTGACTGTTGAAACCAAATATTTCATTACCATCTGGTATTCACAGAGAGAGTGGATAGATTTTAAGGTCGGAAATTGATAAGATCATTGAATTACTTGGTTCTTATTTCCTTTATTCATTTGTACAATACAAAAAAATTACATTTTTAAATATTAAAATACAAAGTTATAAAAATATTTAAAAATATAAAAAATAGTAGCCCACCGGTATTGGGAACAGGGTCCAAGCTACCGGCGGTCAGGGCTCCAGCGAGAGGAACCTCCTAACAATCCGAGCCGTGTCCAGAAGTACTGCTTTCTGAATCAAGCCCTTGATCCAGCAGCTAACGAGAGCCTCCTGAGGTGTTGGTCGAGGCTCGTGGCTATTAAGCCGTTGGCTGACACGACTATCGGTACAATGATTGCCGAATTCACATCCCACATGTCGACAACCTCGCGAGCCAAGTCAAGATATTTTATTTGTTTATCATTAAATTACTTAGTTCTTATTATTATTATAATTGCTGATGACACATCTTTAATTTTTAGAATAAATAGACATGCTAATAATCTTGACGATATAAATAACGCCCTACTGCAGGTACATGATTGGTTCACTGCTAATAATTTAGTATTAAATGGAAAAAAAACGAAGTGCATTCGATTTACTTTACCAAATGTCAAACGTAGTGATTGTGACATAGTATTAAACAGGGAGAAACCAGAATTCGTCGATGAAACAGTTTTCCTGGGGATTACGCTTGACTCAAGGCTACAATGGGGTCCCCATTTAACATCTCTTGCAGGAAGGTTAAGTTCAGCAGCATATGCTGTTAGGAAAATCCGCCAGTATACAGATGTTGATACCGCGAGACTAGTCTATTTTAGTTACTTTCATAGTATAATGTCTTACGGTATCTTACTATGGGGACGGGCTGCTGATATCGAGTCTATTTTTATTCTACAGAAAAGAGCCATCAGAGCCATTTACAATCTTCGCCGGCGCGATTCTCTAAGAGAACTGTTTAAAGAAATTAACATCATGACGGTGCCTTGTCAATATATCTATGAAAATATCATGTACGTTAGAAAGAATCTACATCTTTTTAGTAAACGAGGTGACAGACATAACTATGTCACTAGAAATAGGAACCAATTATTTCAACCAGGTTTCAGACTTGCGAAAGTAGCAACATCTTTCATGGGGTACTGTTTAAAATGTTACAATAAAATACCTCCCCATATAGTAGAATTAAATGAGACAAAATTTAAATCTTGTATTAAACGCACACTATGCAGGCAAGCATATTATAAGTTAGGGGAGTATATTGAAGATAAAAATGCTTGGCTCAATGCTGGTCCTGCTCCACAACGCCACTAGGTAGCCACTAAGGGCTCAAAGTAATCTGTTAGCATTTCGTAATATTGTTGGACCGGCTGAAGATTGTAAGAATGCAAATCTTTTTCATTATATAGATGCAACTTATTTAACATTGTATAATTTCATGCACATGTGTGAGTACTGTGTAGCTTTAAACTATAATGATCATTTTGGGTAGGTCTTTGACTTGAATGTACCCTGGCGATTGGGGATGTCATGCTCACTCAAAAGTCTGGCTGATGGTGGCGCATGCGTTGGATCATTTGGCTCCCTAAAAAATGGTTGAGCCGAATGGTGCTAGCGTATGCGTCATGTTCGTGAACGGGCGCCGTCAGCTGAGACTGGTCATCTCTCGGCTGCCATGGTTTATTTTAATTTTTTCTTTGAATTGTTTCTTTTTTTACTCCGGACTCTTTTATCCTGCACGTCTTTTACATCGTTCTCACATATATGTATAATTTCAATATGAATGATGTAACCATAATTTTGTAACAAAATATCATTTTTAAAAGAGTGTCCGTGGAGTTTCTTGCACGTTCTTCTCCATAGAGATCTACGCTTTGGAACGTGCAAATAGCTTCATCTTTTTGACCGACCGACCTTGACAATTCAAAAGTGCCTGTAAATGGTCTAATTGAAATAAATGCTTTGACTTTGACTTTGAATTATGTAGGTGTAATTCTCGGCCTTCGTCGCAAGGGCTAATTCTCGGCCTTTTTTTAAGGGTGGGAAATCATCAAATGACTCCTAACTCTTACTGAATAGAATTCATCCGTGTTCCTCCTAATGCCCTGTGCGTTCCAGGGCCGCGATAACTCTTTCGAACAAAATCCGCAATCCTAGCAGGGACTGGTCCTAGCGGGCCCCGTCTATAATTCTGAGCCTATGGTTATGAATTTTTTTCCCGAATCGCAAGAAATTCTATTGGGATTTTCCCATCCAGTTGACAGCAACAATCTTGTTCGATTCGGATCGGACTTTTTAATAACTGGCGATATGTGAGTTTACGATAGATGCACCTCTGCTGAATCCTTTGGGGATTTCAGGCGGAATTGTACATAATACATTATCTAGTTATTAATTTTTCAATAAGAATTACCATTGAATATTTAAAATAAATTTCTTTTCTCTATTAAAATTAAACAAAAGTTGGTGATTATACTTTAATTTATTAAAAAAAAACTGTTAGTATTTCTTCAAAACCACATTATTTATTCCCTGCCTTTCTCTTTCATTGCGTCGTCCAAACGCCACATAGTTGTACTAGAGCCGCCAGTTCGGACCACCTAATTAAAATATTTCGCTGACTTCATGCAAGACAAGTAGGGTCTTAATTATTGCCCGAAAATTCTGTGAAAATAATTATTTTTCGGTATAAATTATTTGCGAAAACCCAACGCCCGATGTCATATACTGAAACCGTTGGCTGGAAGAAAATAATTAATAGCCATATTAATATTGAAATGCCTACATAATTAAAGCCTGATTCTTCGTTAGCGAATTGTTTTACATGGTTTATTTTTTTTAACTTTTTTGCCAATTAAAAATATTTAGATGACCTTTTGAGAAACGTCATGTTCGGGATAAATTACTGCCTGCAAAATATTGAGTCACCAAATAAAACGTAGGTCCTCCCTCAAAAAAGCCAAAGGAAACATAAAAAGGGTTAGGCTTCTAGATGTGAGCTGGGTTCTGCCGTTTTATGAAGACCTTCAAAGATTTGTATCGTTTTCACAACAGGATGACCAACATATGAAAAGCGCATAATTCTCATATTTTTAAGAAGCGTTCGCACTCGTATCGCATTCTGACAAAAATACGACTATTTTCCCTACATTTTGACAAGTTTGACGTTGATTGTCATAGAGATGACATCATCTATGACTCAATTCTCGTTTTATAAAAAGCGATCAAATGATCGCTTTTTATAAAACGAGAATTGGCATTCAGACAAAATTTTCGTGTGAACCTCTGGCGCTAAGTAGCTTAGGATGATACCGGTGATTATTTAGTTAAGAAAATCACTCTTTTTCTCACAAAACTAACAAAATGAGTCAATCCTTCAAAACATATTTTGTTTCTCAACCTAAACAAGGGCAAGAGCATAAATAAATTGCCACTATAATTCCAGTTCAGCGCGCACAACTAAAGCTTAATTATAATAACAGCAATTAATATTCATAGATTTATTATTACTTGGAGAGTACGCGTAGGTATCTAATTGATAGTGTGAGGAGTAATTGAAAACTGCTCGCCGAAATCTACGAAGCGATGGTGTTGTATGTTATAATTGATATTTACTTTGATAATAGAAGGAGCTCGCTCGTGGCTAAATTATAACAGCCGTACGCGCTGATCTTCAAGGATAAAACCATGATGGTCATAGGTGACCATCTTAAAATGGCCATAATAACATACTGAGACTCCTCCGTGCCTCGGCAGACACGTTAAGCCGTTAGTCCCGGCTGTCATTTAGAGATCTTTGGTAGTCGTTACGGATTGTCAGAAGCCAGAAAATCTGACACCAGTCTTGCAAAGAAGTACCGTGTTACCCAGATAATGGGTTGTGGAGGTTTGGTAGGCAGCCGCTCCACGTAAAATACTGGTATTGAGCTGAATCAGGTTTGTCTGGGAGCCGACCCCAATATAATTAGCAACAGGCTAGGCAGATTACAGACCACGTAAAATTACATTATAAACTACTTTTGTCACAAAAATATACATGGACTTTCCATACAAAATTGAGTTCAGAGGGCTTAGTGTGAGTTTTTAAACGTACTCGATTGCGTTAACGTTCGCTTATATAATGTCAAATTGCATAGAAAAAAACAGGTTGTTCGTGAGTTACGTTAAAAACTCGCACTAAGGCCACAGCTGATGTAAATTAATAAAGGAGGTAAGTACATTTTTTTACTGTATACTCTTGTTGTAACTGTCAGAGTCTACAAAATCTACACATGGCAGCCGTTTTCAAGTTCTTGGCATGGATGAGCCCCGCCATATTATTATGGATGGTCAATTGGGCACTGCCCATGCATGGCATCTACAACTGCTTGGAGGCACGCGGTGGCTGAGGGCGCGGGGGCTGCGGCATCAGCATCGGGCATCGGCGGCGGGTGAAGGGTGCACGGGTGGCGCGAGGGGGGCTCGAGCGTGCGTTCTCTCGCTCCGAGCTTGTCATTATCACGACAAACACACTGCGTTTTTTTAAACTTGTAATCATCCAACCGGTCGTAGGCATGACCAGTAACTATCCACGGGCATACCTTGGTAAACGTTGCTTACCCCCTTGTTTTCGATAACAGTGGCTATGAAATAAACTACACTATAGTGCCTGCCAGGTTTTGAAATAATAAGTTACTGTGGTGTGGTGTTTTGATCTGCTCAGACCATTTCACAAGGAGCTTTATTCCCTGAAAAGATTTTATCATTGCTTAATTTCTGCATAAAAACTTCGCAAAATACCACTTAAAATTTGTTACACAGTAAATTACGACGTCAAATAAAACCTTTTCCAACGTTCATGCTTTAATTTTTATTATTAAAGCAACAATTTTACGATTGCAACACAATGAAATAGAACTTCACAAAGTTGCTAACGCAACTCCGAAAATCGTCAGTTTAAAAACTCATGCAACAATCAACCTTAATAGCATGAAATAAGATTTAGCTGAAATCATAAGTGGTTTTAGAACTGCAAATACAAGTTGGTCTTCAGTAGATTTTATCAAAGCAACACTGTTTTCTGAACTAACGCTCAATGTGGACTATTAATTATACTAATTTGATCACTAACGAGTTTTTCGAGATCAACGTTTTACTAAATCGAGAAAAGAAAACTTAATTATTGCAATATTGACTTGGGAACAATGTATGACAGACGCCCCGTGTAAAACATTGTCCCAAGAAATGTCTACTGGCTTACACATTGCTATGTTAAATTACATAGGCTCTGTCAGGGAATCCACCCCATAGTTTTTTATGATTTATTGACTCTCGTTTGACCACCATCTCACCTGCTGTACGCACAATTAAAGTAGTTGCTTAGGAGGGAAAATTTCTACAGTCTTCCTATTACGGTTTCTGAGATACAGCCAGACAGACAGACGGAAGGACACCGGAGTCTTAAGCGAAGGGTAACCTATTTGGTAGGTACGTTTCTAAATGTTAATCATAACCAACATAATAGTATATTCCAAAACGCAAACTCCAACTCAACTCGAGCTTCTCTATCGGAACATCAAACTGTCAATAAAGCTTGTCATAAATTGAAGTTTTCGTGCTCGAGAGATGAGCAAGCTTACTCAGGTAAAACTCATCTCTCGAGCTTCAATTTGATAACGTCAATTAGACAAGCTTTTAGTGACGTTTTCGTGCTCATGTTGGAGTTGCAGGAGTTCGAGTTGAGTTGGAGCACACGTTGTGGAATATGGGCCTAAGACGTAAAATATCTGAAAGTAGGAACTGATCCAATTGCGAAAATTCATTCACTGATCTTATCACTTAGTACACTTTTACACTTTTTATCCCGAAAAGCACGAACGATTCCTTTGAGATGTCACGGTAGTGTAGTTTAGGCTTAGTATAAAAGGCTAGTATAATATATACATAGGAGAACATGAACTTCTATGTTCCTCTTCGGACTGAACCACTTCACTATGAAACTAAATGACCCGTTGAACTTCGCACCACCAAAAATTTGTTGTTACACTTTTTTTCCTAAAAAACACACACCAAAATTATTTTATATACTTATGTATCACTTAATGTTTTCACAGACGTAGATTTGAGGGACTATTCTTGAGTGTGTAGGTACTTAAGGGTTTAAAGTATAGGCACTGATTATAACTAATAGTTCCATACGGTTCCTTGGTGTAGTAGGTACCTACGTACACGAACTACGATCTACACACTAAACACGAAATTCTCTTAATAAATCCAACTACACAAATTAAGGAATGTTCTAAAACGGACTAAATAACCAATCCTCTAGTGCAACTAGGATTAGGGTGACCACAAACTGTGGTGGACGTTGCAACCGCGACGCGGCCAAGCCACTCCGGATCGTTTAAACATCTTATTTACATCTAGTTTTAGCCGGTTTAGACTGGTTTCGGAGTGGTAATTAGATGGTTTGGTTTCAGGTACGAAGGTAGATTTTAAGTGCGTATCGCACAAAATTATCTGTAATAGATAGTTACATGATAGAAACAAGAACAGGGCCACGAAACTGATTTTGTTTGATTTTCGTGCTACCGACACTATCACCATTGATTGCTTCTGCTGAGTATGAAATCCTGGGTTAGATTTCAGGGTCAGACAAAGTGTTATTGGCTCTGGAATTTCTCAGTAGCAATCCGGATTCCGGATGTGCCCGGTGTACGGCAAACAGACTCGCTCCTCTAACAAAGCACTAAAACATTTCTAGCGAAATGTGGATGTACCATAAGTATTTGCACCTCGGCTTAACCCTTTGAAGTATATAGCGTGTTATATTATGTTTTAAACATACAATTAACTACAGTAGACAGTAAATAAACAAAGGTTTTGGCGACTCCTTAACATTTTTAAAAGCAATCACGACTGCCTTTGTTTGCTATGAATATTTCGACAGGAGTGATTTTTCATTGCCGGAGCAGCCAGTCATTCAACTTTACTAAACATTCTTAATTTTGTAAAGACATCAATTACAACATTTATAAGCATAGTAAATATGTTAACTGTTTAATCAATATTATTAAAAACAGGCAATTGAATTGGGGATTATTAAAGTGTGGTTATTATTTTTAGGTTAGGCAGTGTGGTTCACGAAGATTCGTAATTATTTATTTATTGAACTATTATCATTTTAACTTTTGGTTGGCAAAATTATGGCATCCAATGTTGTAGATTGTAAATGCTATTTAAAATGAGGTACAAATAACATTCATACGGATTATCAATTTCAATCAAAAGTCTAAAAATAGAATAAAGATTGAATGTCTACATTTACATACGAATAGAATAATCTATTCTAACTTCATTATAGTTTTAAAAGGGGCCAAAAACAGCGTCAGTTATTCAACCCACAAGTCTGCGATAGTTGACCTGTGGGAGAGCGGAGTAGAATCACAAAGATTCATATCCCGAGATCATCACCCGCTGTTCAGTCGAGTCAGTTAAGACCCTCCTGATGGCAACTTGACCGAGTGCGCGCGGACGTCTTATACTGTGCGCGGTAACGAAACCATAGCGCGCTTTTAAATCGAGCAACGCCATCTATCGAGGTAGGGTGTAAACTTAATCCGTAATGTTTTAAGGGGTTTATTAAAATTGTTTGGGAATACTGTAGTCATTTATCACAAAAATAAAATATTTGTTCCTAAATATTCTGTTTAGTTACTATAGGCCCTCGGATGATAAGTTGTGTGTATAACGCAACTCCTTACTCCATGACATTTAGAAAACCTTGACATACAAAAAACTTGACATAAAAACGAAAACAATTCAACACAAAACATCAAATTGTAATGTCAAACACCGCATCATTCATACAAGATTTATTTTAATTATATTTTCTTTAAAATACTACAAATGGTACGTAAGTATTGATGGACAACAACGAAAAAAAAACAACAGATGGAAACAAAACTACGTCGAGTGAAGTGAAGGCAACTGATAGCAAGAGTCAACGATCTACTGCGACCGAAGATGCAGGACCATCCGGAGCGAATAACTTACCTGGAGCTGTATTCCACGCAAAACTAATGCCAGCCAAACCTGGAATATCCAAATCAGAACATAGCATGCGACACATTATAACAAGCAAAGACGTGACAGAAGCACTAAAATCTCTCAGCTTCGGCACGCCAGCACAAGCAATAAAGAACTTAAATCTCAAAGAACTAAAGATACCAATCCTAGATTCAGAAGCAAATGCAATAGATGATTCTACTACGTTAATCGATTTAAAGAAATTTATGGCATCATGTTTCAAGTTTGTCAAAGAAACCCCCAACGCTATAGTTTTGAGTGAAATACCAAATGTTCAAAACGTTCATCCTGTAATAGTTCCCGTTACTCCAGATACTACTAGACGAGATATTGTCGAGACACACCCTGGTCATAGTGCAGTACAAACAGAAAGTGCTCCAATTCCAATCAATACGAACGAAGTAATCGTCACTAAAATATCCAAAACTGATAAAAAGAAAACTGGTCTATCAGAGAAATCAGATCTAGGAGTAGCAGCAAGAGATTCTTTATCCAGTATTGGATCCAATGTTTGCAGAATATGTATGACTCGTGGTAGGGAAAGGTTGGTACAGGGAAAATTCCGATATATTTATTTTGCAAGATATTCGTTTTGGTGTTACATAAGATGTTTGCTAAACGTGTTGTCGAGGGACTGAGTGAGTTTTTTATTTGGTAGTTGAGTTTGAAGATCGGACATCGTTTTATTGTCCGGAATCTCATTTCGTATCGTATTGATATTTGTATAATCTTACTAAACTTGTATAACGAGTATATATTTCTGGAAAGGTCATGGTAAAGTTACGAAATGAGTACTCTGTTGTAATCTTCCCTAAATGTATGAAGATCATGTAAACTGAATCGGGCCTTTTATCGGTCATCTATACTTTAACTTAGCACACAATTTAGACCACAGATCATACTAGCACATTCTTATCTGGACACTTTTTGGTTACAATCGTATAGCCACGTTTCCACCTGCAAGCAAGTCCCATGCAAGTTTAATTACATTGCGGGACACGATCGAGCGATTGATCACATTAACTAAGTAGCATGTAAGTAATGCTACTCACATCCGAACTTATTACATGTGGAAACGTGGCCTAAGGCAAAGAACTAGTCCATGGTATTGCCAAGAATTATTGTTACCATGATGTCAAAAGCCATGTGTGTGATTGAATTTCGCTTCGGAAAAACGACGAAGTTTCACCGCATATTAACTAAGAGATACATTTTCTTAGTCGTCACTTCCGCCAGGTAAAATATTGATGGAAACATATCGTGACGAGACATGAGAACTAAAAATTCGAAGACGTGATATCTGCCAATCCGCACTGTCACCATCACCACAGTCCATTGCCTCTCACAAATCCTATGTCCTAGTCCCCAGTAGCCTATAATGTTACCAACATTATAGGCTGATTATGCCAGTCCTCACTCCTCTACTACATTAGAATATAATCTTGTGCAAAATTACGTACTTCTAGACCTAGCAGTTTAAGACTAAACTGCTAGGTCTAGAAGTACGTTATTTTAATTTTAATTAAGGTGATAAGATGTACTGCACTATTTCTTTCATAATTTTATTACCTTTGAAGCTTTGAGTACCTTTATATATAGTTTAGTTACTCCGGATTTCTTGTTATTTGTTCTCAGATTGATATCCCCATGCAACTGTAAGGGCTCGATGGCGAATGTCCACCTGAGTTGTCTGGAGAGATGGCTTAACCAAGTGGGGAGGAACCACTGCGAGCTCTGTGGGTTTAGGTGAGTGACTAAGTAATAATCCTTTTTATCTGTTGTGCATGTTGAGTTGCATGTCACGTGTTGCGCGTCAGATGTTGCCTAGTGGATACGAGGCAGCATTGCCATTCAACTTGGCATTTTCCCATTGCCAACGAAATGAATACAGTTTTTGATGATTTCTTTTTTATTTATTCTTTGGCCGATCAAACACACACATTTCAGTCTTGTCTCTAGTCTCACGTACAATGTCACAACAGGCTGTCACAAGCCTGGCTTCAATCACAATCTGTAGGTAATCGCGTTCAAATAAACAAGATTTAATTTAATCACAAATCAGAAACCATAAATTTATTTACAACCAAAAAAGCCCAATAAATATCTTGAACAAAACCCCCCAACGACAAAAACGTTGCTCGCAAAGTTTCCAATATCCGATTGTTAAAACTTATTTAACAGTTTCAAATGGAGTGGAACAGTTGGCCAACTTGCCGCGGGCTTGTTCGCTCCGTGATCATCAGGTAGGGTTGCTACTAACAAGCTGCGGGTGCCGGAAATAACTAGGTTCGTCTTCATGGAGTTTCCCTCAGGAATCGTTAAATGTTTCGGGGAAGCAAGTAGCCTGTGTCTCTAGCTTATTATAATCCTCATGTCACCAGCCAAAAAGGAAGGAAACTCGATAAATATTAGGAATTATGTGGCGATCTAAGCCTGCAAAACTAAATGGACGTGGTGGTAGAGCACGCACGTACTTCTTCTTCTTCGTCGTTCCCTCACTGTTGAGGATCGCGACCACATACGACGCGTCAAGCCAAGCCATGCGGCCTTCTGCAATGTGCTCTGTACATGCCTCCAACAGCCTTCAGCATGTACGCACGTACTTACCGGTACGCAAAAAGCTTAAGTTCCGTCATGGGAATTTGAGGTTTTAGGTATCCTTTGTATCTCTCATACAACTATTTAGCATAGTGTGAATGTAACTGTATCTTACATTACACGAACAAGCAGAAGGGGCTCGATTTTTTTATGTTTTCAACAATCTGTTAGTAGGTATCAAAAATATCAGTTTCTTTTTCGATGTATGCAGAAAAGTTAGATAATGACAAGAATGTAGGATGCAAGAACGAGCTCGTAGCTCGCTTTTGAGTTCTAGACAAGGTGGGGCAGGTATCCCACTTTGAACAACCGTGGGTGCACCCATGTCTTTAAGATGGGCCAAAGGACCCTAATTTAAATTCACATTTCACGACTTAAATCCACGTTGTCTGTTGATAGCTAATTTACTGATATTTAAAAGAATTTAATTAAGCTAATAACCGAGTCATTGGCAGCCCTGCTCACAGGTAAATGCTAGTAACAATTTAAATTTAATTCCATCAACTGCAATATTGCGGGACTAGATTATGCCTTCGGCTTGATTCGGCCCAAATCGGAGTTATTCGGTACGGACAACTTATTTTCAGTTGTAGTTTGAAAGCAGAAACTGTGGTAGGACCGATATGTCAAACGTTCTAATTTTGAAGCAGAATTTGCGATGGATTAAGAACTCACTGAATTAACGAGTATCGGAGGAGCTCGTGGCCGCACGAGTTGACCTTCAATGTTAAGCAACGCTAGTCGAGGTCGGTCTGTGGATGGGTGACCATCTTAACATACCGAGACTCCTCCGTACCTTGCAAAGCACGTTTGCGTTTGCGTTTGTTTTTGCAAATTTGCGGATCTTCGACAGACCCAGGAAAAGCCAGACCCAGGAAATAACAGATCTTACCATTGGGCATCGCATAATCCTAGAACTGGGTTGTGAACAAGGAAGTCGCTCCTTGAAAACCATAGGTAGCCGTCATAGCCTCCAAAAGTTACTACTTACGTAATTGATAAGAAACAGCGTAGCCGTAGGTACCATGAGAACCCCTCCAAAGATCCATCAAAATTACAAAATAATCTCCTCAAGTCCTCCGACACCGGAAAAGAAATTCTCATAAAAAAATAATCCAAATTCATTCTTACATAATTCCATCGATTAAAAAAAAGACGGACCACAGAGAATATAATAAAAAAGTTGATTCCAATAATGACTGGGATTATGGCCGTCCAAGATAAAGAATCCTATTCAACCGGCGACCCCATTCGAATGAATTTGTCAAAGAATTTAATTCTCTTCCCGATTTCGGTTGGATTGGGAATCTTAATTCTAAATGCAGCTGAGGTTCCTCTTTAGGGTGCTTTTCCACTAGATTTTTTTTTTTGCCCCTCAATAGGATTTTCTCCTTTATCGTGGGTGCGTTTACAGACATACAAACTCACATACACAAACAACCAGACCTTGAACAACTATCTGTAGACTCTAAATATTTGTGCCGTGCGAGAATCGAACCCGCGACACGCAGTGCAGCAGCCAATTGCTCAACCACTGCGGCAAACGTGTCGTGTGTGCGAGTAAGCTTGGCGGTTGGCAAGGAAACAATCCACAAATAGGAGCACTTCATTTTCCTAGCCTAGCTTAGTGCAGCGCTGATGGAAAAGGTATAGTGAAACTGGATATCTAAATTATAAATGCGATACTGTGTTCGCTTATTACTCTTTCACGCCTTGCCGAACCGATTATGATGAATTTTGGTACAGGGATAAAAGGGGCCCTGGAGACGGGGCAAAAGCTAGATTGATCATACAAAAGAGCGAGAGTGTGTGCGAGAAATGTGTGCGTATAACGCCAGAGAAGAATACTTAATGTACCTCCGCACAGCTAAAAAGAGTGCACTTCACATTCTCACACCACTCAGCTAGCTACACACACCTTCACTCACTACGCATTCTCACATCGCGCAAGTTCTTCGCACAGCTTTGGAAGAAACAATCACACATTTCACCACACCGCTCATTATCTTCGCATCGACTTGCTACCTCGCACATCTGTTGGAAAAGCACCCTTAAACGGCCAGCTAATATCTCTCATTGAATTATTATAGCGATCAATCAAACTGTGACGTCACACCTGTTGACCCGAATAAGATAGAAATGTGCATCTCAATCAATCATTGTCAGTTTGGAAACGTCCACTGGTGAACCCGGACCCCCTAATAGATCGCTACAATAAGGGTTCGTGGGTACATATAGCCATAATCAGATCTGTCAATCGGTAAATGCAATTTGTTTCTGTTTCATAATAGCTACAACCTGGGGATCTTCAAGTCAACAGTGAATGGGTTATTTATAGGCAAGCGGTGTTCTATCGTCGACCACATCATCGGTTACGATCAGCCAGTCGATTCTGTCGACATCTCACGGTGTTCACCTAGGCGGAGTGAATGACAATAGAGCTGTCATTCCATCTTATTTGTATGGTTTGACAACTCACCCGTCGTGCGCCCCGCCCGGGTGTTCACTTCGACATGTTTACTGAATCGCACTGCAGAATCGCACTGCAGAATCGCACTACTGAATCGCACTGCAGATGAGATACGTGTAGCAAGCCTATCGATATTTTTATTAATTTTTTTTTAATTAAATGGCGTCGTTCGCGCACTAAATTAGTAGGTAGTTTTCATCTAAAATGTAATATACTTAATTAGTTTTGTTCGTAGAGGTAAGAGAAACGACTGTACGCTCTAAAAGAATTTGTAAGGTTTGCTAGAAAATTTTGTGAAATAATTGATAAACGCTAACCATACCGAGAATGTGTGGTGATACCCCACAACTAAATTGACATTATTTCCTAATGAGTGGTTGTGCAATTTGCTGTTAAAACATGCTGATATTTTATACTTACATTTACAAAAACGGTGCAATTCTGACAATACTACATACATAAGGGTCGAATTGATAACCTCCTTTTTTTGAAATCGGTTAAAAAGTTCGCTTGAATTAATAACCTTCTTTTTGAAGTCGATTTAAAAGCCCCGGCGTCTGGTCATCGCTAAGAGGATTTTTCGGGGACTGCGCTCAACTCTCAAGAAAGACGTCTGCTACCGCTCCGACGGATAATCCTTTAGTGTCTTTAACGATGCTCACGGGAAGAAATGGGGTGGTAAATTCTTAGCGAGACGCCATAGAAAAACAAACGCATAGCGTTATTCTGGGTACTGACTAGGTGAATGAGCAAAAATAATAGGATTTGCTGATGTGTGAAGGCGTGAAAGCGTGTTCAAGTTGCAAGTTCTGTCCGATTTTGTAATGTAGGTACTAAATTCGGATGGATGGGGTCAGATTCAGTCCTAGAAGGAGCACTACGCGGTTACATTCAGACCGAAATTTTCTCGGATTCAATAAAATAAAGTTGGTAAAGGCTTTTGCGTTTGTTCGCTCGTTCGCTTACTCTCAAGTCTCCCGTCAGAAAGTGAGCGAGCGTTCGTTCATCAGTGCTACCTATTCGTGCGTTCGTTCGCTTGGTCTGTACTGTGCCCGGCCTGAAAAACAAAAGCATAGCGTTTTACGTGTTTATGCCTTTATGGCGCATAGTATAGACTTGACGGTACGTACGGCGCAATGGGTCACTGGGTGCAGAGCAATATACTTCTGCGGTGGCGGTTTTAACTCCCGTACGACCTGAAACTAAATATTTGTGACGGTCTCTAGGCGCTTGTTCAGTTTTGGGACTCAAAACGTGTCTACGAGACAGAAAAACTTTGATTAAATCGTAAGAACATTATCCATCTTCCTTCTAAACTAACGATACCTGAAGTATCAGTTAACGTAAGAGAGATTTACCCAAAATGCAAAAAGAACCTTACAGCTATTACTTCAAGTGGCATTTATTAAAAAATCTAAAATGTCGCTTACGTTAATAAATGGAAAGTTACTTCTGGTATCGTATCGCCAATGCGAAAGTAGTAAGTACGTTCTCGATACTTGGTAAGTTGTAAAGTAAAGCAACCTGCCTTTTTTATGGATGGGAAATCATCAAATGACTTCTTCCGCTCTGGGTGGAGCGGAAGGGAGTGCCAGACTCACACCGACTTAAACCCATCCGTGTGCCTCCTTACGTTACTGTTACTTTACGTTCAGCAGTTGATGACAATCGGCTGATATGATGATGATGATGATCGCGTTATAAAGAAATAAAGCGCGTTAGGCTGTAGGCCAAGACATATGACACCAGTCTTGCCAAGGGATATCGTGGTGCTCAGTTACTGAGATGTGGAGGAAGGATAAGCAGTCGGTCTATTTAAAATACTGTAAGGACTCCGGTTAGACTGGAAACCGACTCCAACATTGTTGGGAAAAGGCTAGGCAGATTGATTTGGGCACACCACTATTGCGGTGATAAGTGCCCTCTCCCTTCTGCCTGACGCAGGTACTCACCGGATACGGCTGTTTCGGGAGCTACCTGTTTCAGATTCAAAGGGTTCACTTCCGGGTGTTATTATCACTGTCAGGATCGCCTAAACTTTCGCTCTGGGTGGAGCAGAGCGGAAGAAGTCATTAGAGGATTTCCCATCCATAAAAAGGCAGGTTGCTTTACTTTCATCATATCAGCCGAAAGACGTCCACTGCTAGACATAGGCCTCCCCCAAGTGTCGCCACAACAGCCGTCCTGTGCGTCTCGCATCCATCGGTTACCCGCGACCCTCACCAGGTCATCGGTCCACCTTTTGGGAGGCCTTCCAACGCTGCGTCTTCCGGTACGCGGTCGCCACTCCAAAACTTTTCGGCCCCATCGACCATCTGTTCTGCGAGCAATGTGCCCTGCCCACTGCCACTTCAATTTGGCGATCCTTCGGGCTATGTCGGTAACCTTGGTTCTCTTGCTTTTTTTGCTTTACTTTACTATCTACTTATACCTATTGGATAGTAGTACATAGTACAAATTTAAAAATAAACATCTCTAAGGAGACGCTCAATAGAAATAATTGTTGAAGATGCATTATTTTGGTCAAGTAAACCAATATATTGCAATAAAAAGAAAGACCATTTTTACCATTTTTAAACGGCAGGTTACCCACCTACATTCCAATGACACTTCTCCACCGACATGTGAAACGACACACCACGCTTTTTCCCTCCTAAAAACTAGTGCCGCTAAAATCCGCCATCTTTTTTTTTAGTTACCCTGCAATTCGGACGCCGAGGTACACTGTGCTACAGGCACTTCGGCTGTGGTTCGGGAACCCGAGGAACAGGAGCCATTTACAGGTTAGAATGGTTTATGTTCGAATTTTGAATCAATTCAGATGCTATGTGAAGTGGATTGGTCTTATAATACTTTTTATTTGATGTTTTTGGATTTGATGAAACTTGGAACATAGGTAGACCAGCGGCATAATTGTGTAACGAACAAACAAACTGTGAATGTGATAGTTTGGCACATTAGGTGCATTGCACAATTTGAAAATCGTTATTCATAGGCAAAGGAAAAAATTGCAGATGTGCCTTTGCCGAAACACGTTACATAATAATTAGGCAGGACATTGAATCAAGTCATTTTTCTACTTTTTATTGTTATCCCAGTAGACAGTATGTTCCCCTATGACAATTACCGAATTCTACGCGGGCGACGGCGCATGCAAAAAATCATCATCAACATCATCATCATCTCAGTCGAAAGACGTCCACCACTGGACATGGGCCTCCCTCAAGTGTCGCCACAACAACCGGTCCAGCCCCCCTAGACAAAAAACTTTTCTGTAGCGTTAACGTCAGACGCTCACGACAAAATGTATGGGAATGACATTAGGTGATGACGTTTCCTTTCCACACCTAATGTCATAGACATGGGTTGGATTAGGTAAAAACGATACCTAATCCACCTAATCCTAGTATTTAAAAATACCTAATCCATTTACCTAATCCTAATATTTATTCAATATAGCCGCTGGCCTGTTCCCGATATTATGTATCGTATGTGGATTGGGTAAGAAATATTCAGCATGGATCGAATATTTATTCAATCCACTGGCCTGTTACCGATATTATGTATCGTATGTGGATTGGGTAAGAAATATTTGGTATCGATTATGAACGTTCCGTTTCTTATATATTTTGGAACGGTGGAATAAATTTCGTATTTTTAGGGGCAAACGTTACTCAACGTGAATACTAAATTTTGTTTTTAACGTTTATTAGAGCGATCAAAATTACCCTTCATACTTAAAGAGTGCACCTGCACATAGTGTTAATGATGGTGCGGCGCAGAATCTTAAAATGTCGCCTATAATATTGTAGGCGCCAGATAAATGAAGAATAACGGTCATTGACCTTTCCTTAATATCTCTTCGTGGGTACCCCCGGACAGAAAAATCTGAATCGTTTTTCATTACTAGAACAGTAAGGATCACAGTAGATGTCGATTCAGGACAGCTTTATGTCATTATTTCTGTTTTTGAAATTAAGTGTGTCAATAAATGTAGGTGGGTTAATGACCGTTATTCTTCATTTCTGGCGCATACTATAGTCATTCTCACAGGCTTAGGACTGTCATCTTGTGTAGATTCACACAAAAGGTGTATTTCGACGTATATTCGTTACGACATACATCGCTAGAGCACGAACTAGTCCAGTTGTATTCTACATAGATGGCGCTGGCGGCAGTGCTAATTAAACTTGAAACTTAACCCCCACATTTTAAGGTACGGAATATCTTCTGTGTGTGTAGACTGTGTACAAATATTTTGTGCCATACCTAATCCCCGACGCTTTGGATTAGGTACGGACTCGCATCGAAAAATACCTAATCAACATACCTAATCCAATATTTATGCCTCACGTCTATAATGTCATTCTCATACATTTTGTCGTCAGCGTCTGACGTTAACGCTACAGAAAAGTTTTTTGTCTAGGCCCCCTGTGCGTCTCGCATCCATCGGCTACCAGCAAAAAAATAGTGTATGAAAAAGTGACTATGAAGTCATGCATGGTCACTTTTTCATAAACTATTTTTTTCACTATTTTATCTCAAGTGACACCAGTCCCTCGTCTTACATGAACTAAAACATGTTTACATACAAACCGATAACATCTTTAAAAATCCCAACGACATTCTATTAAACCTACGCAAACATCCCTTATCTTAAAAGAAAAGCACATTCCCGTCAAAAACAAGTCCTACCCAAACAGTGATGTTTCCCAACATTTTTGAAGCACGTCAGTCACTCAGAATCGAGTTCTTCCAATCGATTCTAATCTCGAGCCGGAGTGACGGGCGTTGACGCGTCAAGGGCGTATTGAATCGCGTCTGTTAGGTTTAAAGGTACTTTGTCCCAATTGAAACTGGCTTCCTTGAAAGCCGTTGAATATTTCCACCGTTTTAAGTTTTCAATGAAGCGGAGGATAGAATTTCGGAACGCTCTCGCTGGATTTTGTTAGCGTGTTTTTGTATGTTGTCTAATTGTCTATTAGCTTGATGGGATGTTAAGTCTTTGGTTAGATTTTGTTTGAGCGGATAGAAAGGGTTTCTTTTTCTTCTTCTTCTTCTCAGACGTTCTCAACCCGTTTTGTGCAGGCCTCCTTCAGGTTTTGCCATCCAACCCGTTCTTGCGCCACTTCCATTCAATTCGTCCCTGCAGTTTGACGCCATCCATAATGAAGAAGAAAGGGTTTACAGATAATTAATTAAAGAGCCTTAGTCTGGGTCCTATTTTGGTCAACCAATCACAAGGGAATATCAATGCGTTACAATTTGAAAGCTCATTTACAAATTAGCTGGTGTTTCAGACTTTTTTGCATACCTACCTGAGTAAAAGCACCTATCAATATTAACTACATGTAACGGTAACTCCTTGTTTATTATATCTATGGTTAAGACACATAAGCGAAATTGGTTCAAAAACTTAACTGAGTTAGTTGCTGACACAAGGTATAATAACAAATACTTCAAACAAAATGGGCCCGTTGGCAACTAATTCGTAATTAATAAGATAACACTGGCCGGTCCAAGCGAGCCTTAGATCCTACATTCCAAACGCGACTCCACTCCAACATGAGCACGAAAACGTCAAAAAAAGCTTGTCTAATTTGACGATTTTGTACTCGAGAGATGAAGCAAGCAAATGCGTAAACGCGCTCAACTTGCTCTCGCTATCTCTCAAGCACGATTGCTTCAATTTATGTCAAGCTCCGATGGAGTTGGAGTTCGAGTTGAGTTGGAGCTTACGTTTTGAAATATGGGCCTTGGTTTGCATTGCAAAGAACTTAATGTCGACCTTCAAATACGTTGTAGATAATTATGTATCTACATATAATTTGTACCTGTAGGTAACCCACTCTTAATTAATCTTCAAGCTAAGGTCTGCTATTTAGCCGCACAAATAACTAACCCAATTCCAGAGATTTTAGACAAGAATCACAAGATATTCCTTAGGTACATAAAAGCACTTAATTCAGCAATCGACATACAATTTGCTCCTCAGACACTCAACGTTTCAATATTTCGGTCTGATTTAAGACGTAATCGTGTAATTTCAATGGAAATTTGAAAATGGCTTCAATCGCCTCTCACTTGTTTGACGAAACCTCGATTAACATTAAAATTATTTGATCAAGCTGTGGATTGAAACTCTTAATGAATCAGGGTAGGATTTAAAGGGATATTTTAGTATTGACTGGGTTTTTTTTTGTTCCGACGTGGCCGTGGGTGGATTTTAATAGAATCAGCCAATCAGGAAATCACAAAAGTTTTTAGAGGAGGAACTCGTAGACTGTTACATTTATTCGTTGTTTAAAATTGCTGTCTGCCTCTGTCTATTTCTCCACTTATTTTTTCTACACCACGCAACGGATTTTGACACCTTTTTTTTAAGGATGGGAAATCATCAAATGTCTTCTTCCGCTCTAGGTGGAGCGGAAGGGAGTGTCAGACTCTTACTGACTAAAACTCATCCGTGTTCCTTCTATTTCCCTTTGCGTTCCAGGGCCGCGGTGAGTCTTTCGAACAAAATCCGCAACCCTGGTAGGCTCTGGCTCTAATGGGTCCCGTCCTCATTGCTGACTTCTCTTGTTGGCGCGAGTGGAACACAACGCGTCGTTGTCACGGGTAGTATAGTCAAATTAGGCCATTTTTGAATAAAGATTGGAATAAATTCTCCGGAGAGGCAAAAACGTTTCTGATGGTTTTGTATGAGTGAAAAATTGAGTATAAAAAACAAATTGCATTTAGCACCCCTACGGAAGGGGGTGAAAAACTGTGAAATCTGTTTATTGTTCATAACTAAGCAAAGCATACAGTTGTACTCATCGTAATTTTTTATACGCTTTATTACACCTCAATCTACATTATTACATTTTATTTATTTTAATCAGACCAACGCAGCGTTAGAAAAAAAATAAAATATCTGTAAACATGATTTTTGGTCATTGCGGCTTAGGGGAAAATCGTGTAGTTCTGTAAACTCAGAAAAGGGTTAGTCATTTTGGCCTAAATACATGATTGATTTTGCACCCTGGTGCGACATACGGAAATTAGTTTTTCACGTTTTTCTGCCGCTGTACTTCGGGGGAAATTTTGGTTGTTTTGAAAATCATCACAATCATATAATTTGGTTTCCTTTAAATTTGCACCAAATAAAAAATTAGCATTTTTATATGGAACATACATTTTTCGTGTATTGTAGTCATTGCCATTGAGCAACTACGCTATGGAAGAGACAAGCGCGCGACACGGAATAATAAACTGACAAGAAGCGCCGTCGCCACGTGCATAAGCGCGTAGTTGTGTTGCGGGATGTGTTTTACGAGGAAGGAGTACTTTCTGATTGTGAATGCTCTGTTTGTAAGTAATAGTATACAAATCCAAAGATTTTTTTAATGCAAAAGCAGCTTGTTTTTAATCGAAAAATAAAACAGCAGGCAAGCATGTCCTTTATTTCTTTCAAATTAATTATTTGTCTTTCGAGTTATAGACCCTGTGACAGCGCTGATTATCCTACGTCATCAAGTAACGTAGGAATAAGGCTAAGAACTAACGAGACCGCAGTTTTGTGCGGTTCCACAGCAGCTGCCGTTGGATTTTCGCCCGCAAACTTGGCGGGCGAGTATCACAAGACGGGCGGTTACTTACGATCAGATTGTTTAGTTGATTTCCAGACCGCCATGAACACACTTAAAAAACGAGCTGTTACGCGCTGCTGCCTTAGTACTTCAGATTCACAAGTACCAGGAGACCAGAAACATCAAGTACCAGGAGACCAGGAACATGTCATTGTATTTTTGGGCTGGTATAATTATGTAGGTAGGGTAGGTGTAGGGAAGGTGTAGGGTAGGTGTAAGGTAGGTGTCGGGTGGGTGTTTCCTGATTAAAAAAAATACAATAAAAATCAGGAAACCTTGCTATTTCCGATATTCACGCGGGTGAAACCGCAGCTGGTAACATAATAGGTACTAATAAAATACATATACAAGCTAAAATAATAAAGTAATAAATATGATTTAATATACTAAAAATTCTGATCTGCCGGTCGATTCTGTCGACATCTCACGGTGTTCACCTAGGCGGAGTGAACGACAACTGAGCTGTCATTCTATCTTATTTGTATGGTTTGACAACTCACCCGTCGTGCGCCCCGCCCAAGTGTTCACTTCGACATGTTTACAGAATCGCACTGCTGAACTCATAATTATTATGACGAAGACAAACTAAGAATGACAGGCTTTTAAGTAGTGTCTTCGGATTTTACGCTTAAAGGAAAATTTGGACTCAGCCTTCTTGATGTCAAGGGGATTCCAGAGTTTAATGGTTGAAATAGCGTAGGAATTAGACATAAACCCGGTGCGGTGAGAAGGAATATGAAGGAGTAAGTTTTTGGATGCTCGAAGTTTAAGACTGTGAGAACTGCCCAACACTTTAAAATATTGTTTTAAATAATCAGGAGCACAAGGATCATTCATAATAGTGAAAAGCATGCAGAGGGATCTGAGGGATCTCCTTTGACGGATAGGCAGCCCTTTAAGCTGAGAACGAAATGAAGAAATGTGATCATATTTACGAAGGGCAAAAATGAAACGAATACAGTTGTTAAGTAGTCGATCCAGTTTGTTAAGAAGTTCTTGGGATAGATCAGAGTAGCAAACATCAGCATAATCAATTATAGGAAGCACAAGTGATTGAACCAAAGTGGTTTTAGTGCTAGAAGGAAGAAAATGCTTGAATCTATAGAGAGATCGCAGTGAGTAAGTTACATTCTGGCTAACCTGAGAAAGTTTATTCCAACTTAACCTGTCATCAATGTTTAGGCCTAAGTCTTTAACGTGTGGCTAGAGAGGGATGACGGCATTGTTGAAAGTAAGCGGCAGTAGTTGACTGGTGTCCAAGTTACGTAAAAAATAAGTTCTGCCAATCAGGATAGCCTGGCTTTAACTGACATTGACTGTAACCCCAAATCTGCTTGACCAATCACTGATAGCTAGAAGCTAGAAGGTCAGCATTCAGCAATGAGATGCAGTTGTCCAGGTTGTCAGTGTCAGTTTGCGCGTAGACATGTAGATCATCAGCGTACAGATTGTAGGAACATTTGAGAATAGTGGTAATAGAGTTATGAAAAGAGAAAATAAAAGTAGAGAGAGTATACCGCCTTGTGGAACGCCAGTTTTCAGGGCGCACCACTCAGAAAATTTCTGATCAGCACGGACCGCTTGCTGGCGACCACGAAGATATGATGAAAATCAATCCCGTGCCGATAAAGAAACCCCAATTTGAGACAGAATAGCCAGGAGGATGTCGTGATCAACGGTGTTAAAAGCATTGGAAGAATCTATTAAAACTAACACCGTTAATCTTGAGTTCTCCAGGCCATTCCTAACGTCTTCTGTAACCTTAAGCAAAGCTGTGGCTGTGCTGTGGCCAGGCCGAAAACCTGATTGGAAAGGGGATAACAGATTATACCTAAACACAAAAGTAGATATTTGTTTAAGAGCAACTGCTTCCAGGATCTTAATAGGAAAGGGAGATTGGTCTGTAGTGATTAAATAAACTGGGGTTGGATATTTTAGGAAGAGGGATTATGATGGCCTAACGCCAGATTGTGGGAAATACTCCAGTTTGTAGGGAGGCATTGATAATGTGTGTAATAATAGGGAGTATACTTTTAATTATGAGGGATATCATAGTTGCTGACACCATCACAGCCAACAGCCTTGGACTTAATTGCATTGAAGGTTTTGAGGACTTCAGGGTCAGTCACTGGGGAAAAAGAGAAAGAATCGGGAAGTAAGATTGGCGTGGAAGTAATCTCAAGAAGAGTTTTGTTTTTAACGGCATCTACAAGAATATCCGACGATGAAAAATGCTTATTCTAATCACTCAAGGACACGTTAGAAGAAATGACATTTGGGGAAGGACTTTGTTATGCCGAGAGATTTGAGAAACTTCCATATATCAGCCGATGAAGAGTTAAAGACATTTTCACAAATGTATCGGCGTTTATAAGCTTTTACCATCTGGTTACAGCGGTTTCTAGCCACCTTGTACAGGTTCCAGTTCTCCTCACTGCGATCTCTTCTTTATCTTCGAAAGGCCTTGTCACGCCGTCTCATCGCCATACGAACTTCAGGGTTAATCCATGGAGCGGGTGGGCGCTTAACACGGACGGCCCTCAGAGGTGCATGTGTTTCAATAAGGTGAAGAACACACCTATTAAAAATGTCCACTTTCTCATCCACTCAATCAACAGCTCTTGCATAATCCATTTTTCACATTTATTGAACAAACACAGTTAGTGAAATAATATAAAAGGAAATGACAAATAATAAATTTGCGTAACGCACGGATCGCTTCTTGCCACAACTATGATAGTTCAAACTCTACGCTTTGCTCCCGCGCCCGCCCCGCGTCCTGCTTCAACCTCTCGTTCGCCCTTGCGAACGCTACGATATAACCACGCTCTCTGTATAAACTTCCCGAGGTATATTTCTTATTTTTATTAGGTGCAAATGTAGTATATGTAGAATACATTATATATTAAAAAAATCATGACTACACTAATTTCCCCCGAAGTACAATTTGCAAATATTGTAAAATGCTGGTTTCCAAGGGGTGCAAAAGGGTGCTAAAATAACTGGGTGTTAATGATGCTCTAAAAAGCTTATTTTGAGTTTGCACCAACAGACTGAATTTCCCTTGAGCCGCAAATGATTTTTTTAAATTTATTAGTGTTTCATACACCTCACACCTTTTTTGGTGAAAAGTAATTATACAACAAAGGGGTATCTACATATATATAAACATAAAACAGTTAGTTATTAATTAAAATTCAAAATAATGAGACTTTAATGTTAATACCTAACATTAAACGATGTTCCGTACATAACAGAAATGGTGCAAACTCAGAGGAGACTTATATTCATGTTTTCTAATGATTCCATAAAAAATTACAACTACACGAATTAAGTCCAATCTTTTTGCTAATTCGACTACACTAGGGCCTGGTTCTGATCGGACGGCAAGCTACCCATTGCTCGCCGTCCGCAGGCATCAATCACTGCGCCATGCTCAGGAGCATAACGTCTTGAGCGGCGCAGTGGGATTTTGATACCTACCTACGGTGTGCTTACGGTTTGCGCTATAAAGAGCGATACACGACGATGTTTTTGTATTCATCATTTGTACTTATAGTATTTCAAGATTGATGGGTGACAGCATATTTGGATTATTTTTTTAGGTTTTATTCGCTCGAAGAGTTTAGTCACTTGTCAGCCCAATTAGGAGCTACATTTTTTATTTGTAAACAATTATTTATTTGGTGTTATGTTTAAGCAGATAAATAAAACATTTTATTTATTAGTAAATCGAACAGTGTCAACACTATTCATAAAGTGGTCTGCTTTGAAAGACTAAGGCGACGGAATCATTTCTTCCATTTACATGCCGTGGCTAAGTGGAATTGAGTCTTTGAAAGAGGTTTTAATAGCAAAGCTAGGATAAAGCTTCGTTCTGGATTAAAACAAATATGTAGCAGAAAATGAGCATCTATTCTCAACCTACAGTTTCTTATACTAATAAATCAGTTAGCTGATTTACTGCTTCGTTTGACTAGTGGTTGCAAGCGTAGGTTGATAATCTTTACGTCATCTTTTGATTTTCAGGATAGAGGGGGTCTACTCTCTAAGACCGAAGTCTGTAGTTTCGGCCTTGGCCAACTGTCAAATCATGTTGTCATTCATTCTTAGTTCGGGTTCGGGACTAATCGTAAGTCCGTAGGTGATACGGAGTAGAAAACGCCCGTAACTAAGGCCGAAACTACGGACTTCGGGCTTAGAGAGTAGACCCTGAGGTCCGGAATAGAAGCCCGATCCAAAGGCAAGGCCGTTATGGAGCCGAGAGATAGCAATGCCAAATGCTCACGTGTACCAATCAAACGACGTTTTGCAATTGTTTTTACGCGCCAAAAATAAATAAAATTTATAAATGTTATTTGAGACGGCACAGGGAACTTCAATTGAAGAATTTAAATGTTACTGGAAAAAAGCCTCACCCCCTATTAAATGGGTGTAGAACTGAACCTACATACTTACATATATTTAATTGGCATGCACAGCCACATAGCTGATGATATGTGAGCGACCAACTCAAATCCCTTCTGTTCCTACGAATTTTACCCATCACAGCCTTGATCAACCATAGGCATGCGAGGTATGTGTCCCCAAAACATAAACAAGACCTTTGACGTCCCAAAATTAAATTCAAGAACGCACAACGTTCACATCGTTCAAAATTAACGTCTTGTCAAGCGTTTCTCAAACGTTGACAATATTTCACACGCGCCCGTTGACCGCAACATGGCGTCTCTAAGATGGCTGCGACGACTTAACGTGACGCGACACGCATATATTGGATTTCTGTTGTCAGACTGTCATTTATTGAATTACGTTGCGTCGAGCGGCGACGGGGTTGCTTTGTTGTCGTCGATGATACAAAATATAATATTTAAGACTAGCTTCTACCCGCGACTTCAGCCGCGTGAAAATTTTTATCTACACTCACAACGTAATGTTCCAAATATGAGTTCAAAAACGAATGCATAAACACATACTTTTTTTTCGTGGACAGCTAAAATTTAAAAAAAATACCATTACAGTTCAACAGTTTCCTTCGATTTTTAAACAACTGCATCATAAAATAACTTTTTAATTTTTATAGCACACTTTTTCTTTTTAATTTTTGGCGCGGGCTCATTGACTTAAGTCAATGTGCCAGCTTTTATCTTTGTCTATGTTTGAGCGCGCTGCGCAGTCATTCGAATACGCAATGAGAATATCGGCCATATTGGAATTAACTATTTTTCCACTTATTTTATTTCAACTGTATGAGTGAAGATAAAATAGTGTATGCAACGGCATATAATTAGGTATTAAAACACTCGTGTGATGCTATTAAAACCACACTCGTATTTTAATAACCCTTTTTATATGGTCGTTGCATAAACTACTATTGTTGCACGGAACCGTAATCCTTTTTTCTAAAATAAAGTTAGCCTAAGTTACTCCTTATAACTGGACGTGGACTGCATTTCGCACCAATGAGTCTATCCTTCGTTAGTTGAATATCAAGACTAGGCTTTCCACTACCTGCCTGCGAAGGATCCTGGAGTTCTTTGGCCACATAGCCCGAAAAGATGGTCATAACCATGGTGACAGGCAAGATTCGGCAGACAGCCGAAAGGTCGCAGCCATGTTAGATGGTCCGACCAAATCCGTTCAACCCTCAACATCAAGCTGCATGAAACGCTCCATGATGCCAAGGACAGACACTGGTGGAGAGACATTGTAAAGCAGAAATTGACCACTCATCGGGGGACTGACGACCCTCAGCAATGAGGAATACGACGCGAGGAGGAGGATAACTCCTTATAACATCAGCTATTTGCATGAAAGTCCCGTTAAAATTGGTCCAGCCGGTTTTTGAGATGAACCGGAACAGACAGCCAGGCGGTCAGACACAGACAAAAATATAAAATTGATTTTTGTTATTATAGTTTAAACTTGCTTATGCATTAGGTATGAAGCTGTTATTTATTGATATTACAAACAGACACTATAATGTTTTAAATAAATAAAGTACGTTCATCTGTGGTATAAGTATCCTAAGTTCCATTCCTGGACATGGTCTACCTGTGTGCCTGCCAAGTATCATTCAAATCCTTACATTAAGGTGTGAAGAGGTACCTAACACACAGCCAGGGTTACTTTCGCATTTATATTACTAGCTTTTGCCCGCGGCTCCGCCCGCGTGCATGTCGGTTATCGCGTAAAACAGTAGGTTATGTCCTACATCATATCCCAGGCTATTATATCTGACCAATTTTAATGAAGATCCGTTCAGCCCTTTTAGCGTGAAAGCGTAACAGACAGACAGAGTTACTTTCGCATTTATAATAATATTAGGGATAGTGTAGATATAATATTAAAGATGATACTTGTATGAAGGTTTTTGATCTGATGTTATTGAAGAATTCTTATGCTTCTCAGGTGTATGTATGCTCAAATATTCAGGTGTAGATACCTAGGCATTTCAATAGGTGTGCGACGAGATTGCCTGGAATAGCAAAGGCATCAAAGTTTATATTGAGGTGTCCGATCCGAGACATACTCGTACCTATTCTACAAGATATTGGCTACCGTTCCTAGATCTATACCTACTTGTGGATATAACTTCTATGTAGGTAGGTACCTAGAAACGAGAATATCTAGAGTAGTGTTTTGACAGTGACATCGTAAATGTCGAAAATTAACGAACTACTTACCGGGATAAAAAGTATACGTACTATAGTATCTTACTTGTGCCTAGTCTAAATTTCATCCAAATACGTTCAGCCGCGTGATTGATTAGCAAACATTCAAACTGTACCTACTGTACTGTACACCTGTACTTACTTTAATTGAATTAATTCTGATAGCCCTGATATGTGAATCTGTTTAAAGAGAAATGTAGATAAAGCATAGACAGACACAAAAAAACATCAAGCAAGACGTGGAAAGATACTCGTACATCTAGTATTCAGTAAATCTGCTGGTGCATCATTTCCGGCCTTCATTTTTCTCCCTAGCATAGCAAATCCCGAACACGTTAAAGTAACAAAGGACTTGGTCCCAAAACTTGACAAAGTCACCCTTTAAATCGATTTGCAACACCCAGTCTTTTGGAAATCTCGCAGTTGCGAAATAGATGATGAAATATTCCAACGATATAACACTGTCGCTTCAAATCTTCGGGTTTTGGCCCAGTATTCCGGGAGTAGGTACCACTTTTGACAAATATCCTTTTGACGTGGACTCCCCTTCGTTAGTAACGGCTATATTTCATTCGTGAACGCTGAAAAACAGGTTCAGTTTCTTGGAATATCCCTTGTTAGATTGCAAGGGTTATTTTTGGAACAGTTCTCTGTGTTGATAAAAATTAGAAGAATCTAGAAATAATAGACACAGTGTAGTCTACTCTAAACTCGATAATCTCTCGACGTGTCTTTTAATCTAAGTACTAGGTATTTATCCCGGAAAGAAAACGAGTTTTATGGTCACGGGACATAGCTGTGTAAAATACTAGTTTCATAATAAACGGTAAGTAGGTGTATTTCCTTTTTTAAATAGGTACTAGAAAAAGCAGAATACCATGCTTTGAAAATAGAAGGATTTTTTAGAGGCGAGTAATAACTCGCCTGTTGTAACCTGGTACATGGAATACCATGTACCAGATTATTAAAATAATTGTTTTCCAGAATGAATCGTGGGTACCCTACACATTACATTACGCCCACATGTACAGCACGTACCTATTCATGCCATACTTTTATTCCGCAGTCGGATTGTCTGATATTCTGGTTGCTATCGACCGTCACGGCTGGCCTGCTTGCAGTATGCATCGTCGGAACTCAATACTTTGTGATTGAAGGCACCAATTTTGGTAAGCTCGACGCAAGCGCTCGAAAAGAGGAAGGTGTGTTTTGTTTTTGCTTTTTTTAATTTTGTTTCTAGTGTTTGAAAAGGAAATTTTGCTAAGTAAGTCCAAAAACGTTTTGTTTTGTCGGGGGAAATGCAAAAGCAAAATTGCCTTTTGTTTTTTTTTATTTATTGAGAAAAACTGAACTTCATTGTTTATCGATAGCGCTACTACTGAGCGTGACGCCCTGGGTTCGATTCCCAGGTTTGGGTAAATTATATTTCTCAGTAGCACTGAGTTTTGAGTTGTCTATAACGTGAAGCTTGATAACTCTGATCAACTCTTCAGATATCTCGCCTTGATTGGGGTAGGTTATTCTAAGGGGTAGGTATTTAATGTAATTTTATTTTATTTTTTAAATAAGGAACCTTAAAAAGCCATGCTGTTCTTCATAAACAGCAGTACATGACATCGTAGAAGTCGTAGTACCTACGCCAAAAAGGTGATAAGTTCAATACCTTATCTATATTTTAAACCTTTTTGGCGTACTACGACTGAATTGAAAGGTAGGTTTTGTAGGGACAAAATATTAACACAATATGTTACCTTCACATCTCAATACCTTAATACTATCCGAATTCGCAATATGGCTATCTGTGTCTTATCGAGTACAATCTCATGCGATTAAGTACATAATATAAACAGTAATTTTAAAATAAATCGCGTAAGATTGGAAATTCTGCAACAACTTGGTGACGTCCACAATTTTTAGAACAAAAACATTTAAGTAACGAATGATTCAGTGCATCCCCTTCTAGGCATCTCCCACCGGATCACCGAAACTGCCATGGATTTCTTCATGGCTATCGTCCTCTGCGGATACTCAGTCACGGTGTACCTCCTATGGAAGGACCATTACGTCATGTGGAACCGATGGAGAAGGGCCAACGTCAATGTCAGGTTACTCCTGACGCCAGACTCCCAGCCTGTTCCTTTTGTGCCGCGAGCTAGGTATAATGTGGTTTAATTTTCTTGTCGTATTGTATATTATTTAGCAACTTTGTGTGATCAGTATTAAATGGTATATCGTATGATTCTTTTGTTTAATTAATTTGTTGTTGTTATCTTTTTTTTTTCTCGAAAAGTGTGAAGGTTTTTTTTTTTCTAGAGATACCTAAGTTTCTTAAATCCTAAACCAGGCTTGCCAAGGGGCACCGTGTTACACAGTTACTGGGTTGTGAAGATAGACAGTCGCTCCTCGTAAAATACTGGTACCTACTCAACTGCATCCGGTTAGACCGGAAACCGACTCCAATGTATGTATAGTTAGAGATATAAGAAGAAAATCATCATCATAATTTCATCCGACTTCTAGTGCTGGACATAGGCCTCGCCCCATCGACCGGTCCTGTGCGTCTCGTATCCAGCGGATAACTAGTTTCATGAACTTCATATGTAGCACATTTACTAAAACGGCATAATTAGGTAATCCTAGCTAAATGTTTCCATAAAAGAGATTTTGACCGTTTGCGATCTCCGCCCCTGTTATTTCTGCCTCTATTCGGGTCAAATATTTACTTAGAACCACCAATTCTGTTTCATCATCATCTTCCTGCCCTTATTAACCAATTTTGTTTACTTGGCTTTTAAATAAATCTCCACTTACCAAAACAGACTATGGCTAACTAACATAACTAACACAAGCTAACATTTATTTGGTGCAAGAATATAAAACACCGCACACAGAAGAATTCTTACGTAAATTGTAAGACAAAAATAAAACGAGTAAATACAAATATTATTAAGAACAAACAAAAGAAAAAGACACGCTATGATTATGGCAGTCTATGGTAGAAGTGCCTAACTAGGTACCTACTACCTACTTAAATATGTATGTTTGAAAATGGAAAAATCTTTGTGCGGTGTGGTGATCATTGTGTAAGTAGTTGGGGAAAAGCCAGATTGATTTTTGATCATGCAGTACAGTCTGGGGGGAGTCATCTGCAGCGGTGGACCTGTAGACGTCTAGGCTAAAATGATGAGCAATATAGTCATGTCATTGTGTCTCTGATCGACCCAGGAAACTCAATCTACAACGTCTTAGGTCATGAATCACATGGTTATGATCCCAAACAATAAATAAAAAGTAGAAACCCTTGAACTTTTGGCCGAAGCAATAGAAATTAGGACTCATCGCTTAGCTGGCCTCAGTCAATCATTGAGCATCTTGTCCATACATAAGACCTCTATCAATATTTAAACAATTCCCTAAAATACCTATACATTTTTGTCTAACAAAGCTGGCATTTTTTTGGGGTTAATAGAAGAGCTTTAGGAGGTTCTTCTCAGGGTCGTATAACTTCTAAAAATGCACAATAGTTAAGTAAACAAGATACCTACAACCACGATAATGCCATTATTTTTTTAACAAAGACCTTGTTTACAAGTAGTTACAGGGATAGCATCTGCATCATAGCAAACGCCTATGATTTGCAGCCAGTGCCGTTTGGCGCTCTGCCAAGCCCAGATACCCTCTCAAAGGTGTAGGTGTTGAGTGGCTTTGTAAATTCACCCAATGAAAAGATAAGATAGGGAATTTATGCAAAATCAGGTGTGTTAGCAAATTGGCAGGGTGCCATTTTGAATTAGCGCAGGAAATACCGCATTCAGCCATAGTCTGTTTTGGTAAGTGGAGATTTATTTAAAAGCCAAGTAAACAAAATTGGTTAATAAGGGCAGGAAGATGATGATGAAACAGAATTGGTGGTTCTAAGTAAATATTTGACCCGAATAGAGCCAGAAATAACAGGGGCGGAGATCGCAAACGGTCAAAATCTCTTTTATGGAAACATTTAGCTAGGATTACCTAATTATGCCGTTTTAGTAAATGTGCTACATATGAAGTTCATGAAACTAGTTATCCGCTGGATACGAGACGCACAGGACCGGTCGATGGGGCGAGGCCTATGTCCAGCACTAGAAGTCGGATGAAATTATGATGATGATCTTCTTCTTATATCTACACAAATAATAATAGTATAAAGAGAAAAGATTTGTTTGTTTGTTAGTTTGAAATGAATAGGCTCCGAAACTACTGGACCGATTTGAAAAATTCTTCACCAGTAGAATATTATTTTATGCTCAGCCCTGGCTGTAGCAGTGATACTGATACTTTTTTTTCCGCGAATAGCGAAGATGAAAGCTTTGTAAGTGTTCCTTCTCTAGCCGACACTCTTGTTTCCTTTTTTTCCGATGTCTCCAAGAATTTTAATGTGGTCCATATAAATGCCCAGAGTATTCCGGCTCATTTCCCCGATATGCTGGCCAGTTTTGACTGTAAGAATATTCATGCGATTCTGGTTTCTGAATCATGGTTAAAACCCTGCCTTCCCTCTTCCTCTTACTCTCTTCCAGGTTTTCAATTCATCAGGAATGATCGAGAGGTCGGCGGTGGTGGTGGGGTGGCCATTTATCTTCGTAACTACATTCCTTTTTCTATTGTTAACATGTCCACACAGCCACCCCCACCGAACGCCGGTGAACATCTATTCCTGGAAGTTGAACTGCACCACTCTAAGATTCTCCTCGGGGTCTACTACTGCCCTTCCCTTCGGATTAATTTCTTTTCTTCTTTTGAACGAGTTTTAGAAGCATTAATTCCCTCTTACAGTCATAGCATCATAATGGGCGACTTTAATACATGTCTCCTTAAAAATGACTCCCGCTCTACTTCTCTTCGTCATATTATTGAATCCACAAATCTCTCTATTCTTGACCTTGTTGCCACTCATCATTTTCCTAACTCGGTTCCTTCACTTCTTGATCTTATTTTCGTCTCATCTCTCGATCACGTCACTAAACATGGTCAATGTTCAGCTGACGCCTTTTCCTATCATGACCTAATTTTCACTTCTTATAAAATTCGACCACCTAAGCATAAGTCCAAAACTCTTCTGCTTCGCAATTTTGATGGAATGAACATTGATCGTCTTCGTGAAGATGCCGGCAACATTGACTGGACTCCTCTGGTTACTTCCTTATCCGTCGACGAACAAGTTGAATTTTTAACTTCTTCTTTAATTCATCTTTATGACATACATGCACCTATTCGAGCCGTGAGAGTTAAACATCTCCCAGCGCCTTGGCTGACTGATGAAATTAAAATTTTACTACATAAGAAAGCAGCTGCGAAGTTTAAGTTTAAAATTCGGCCGAATGATATTAACAGGGAAAAATATGTCTCAATTAGAAATCACTGCAGCAAGGTGTGTAGGAACGGGGGCCTTCGGCTCCGGGTCACCATGACTGGGGCCCGGATGCTGGAGATCCCCGGGGCAGCCAGCGGCCCAACCGCGGACGCTCTAGCCGAAAGGCTTAGGGCGTCCCTAAGCGCGGACGATGCCCGAGTGTCCAGGCCCACCAAGCGCATCGACATGCGCATCTTGGGCCTGGACGACTCCGTCACGGAAGCGGAGGTGGTGGCCGCCGTCGTTAGGACGGGGGGGTGCTCAGCAGAGGAGGTGAAGGCGGGCACCCTACGTCCTGACAACACGGGCACGCGCACCATTGTGGTGAGCTGCCCCGTGTCGGCGGCCAAAACCATCACGGAGGGCCGAAGGTTTTTGGTGGGTTGGGTTTCCGCGCAGGTCAAACTGCTGGAACCCCGACCTCTGAGGTGCTTCCGGTGTCAAGTGGGCCACCATGTGGGAGCACAATGCACCTCGGAGGTAGACCGCAGCGGTCTTTGTTTCCGCTGCGGTCAGCCCGGTCACAGGGCCGGCTCTTGCGTCGCCGCGCCGCACTGCGTAGTCTGTGCGGCAGCTGGCAAGCCGGCCGACCACTGGGCTGGGGGAAGGGCCTGCGCCCCACCCACCAAAGCCGGAAACAGGAGGAAGCCCTCCGCCACCGCCGTCTCTGCCGCGACCGCCGCCGCTGCCGCCGCTTCTTCTACCGCCATTGCCGGTTCCACTGCGGCTGCTGCTTCTGCAGCAGCCGCAGTAGAGCCCCTACAAAGGGCTCCGGAGGGGGCTGAAATGGAGTGCCAGTAATGGCCCCATTTCACCCCCTCCTGTTGAACGTCAGCCGCTGCGCCGCCCAGGAACTGATGCTCCTGAGCATGGCGCAGTGACTGATGCCTGTGGACGGCGAGCAATGGGTAGCTCGCCGTCCGATCAGAACAGGCCCGGGTTGACGGCGCGCTGTGTTCTACGCGCGCCAAACCAGCAGACGTCAGCAAGGGTCGGAGCCCATTAGGGCCAGAGCCTACCAGGGTTGCGGATTTGTTCGAAAGAGTTACCGCGGCCCTGGGAAGAAAGGCACTAGGAGGACTAAAGGGTGGGTTTTAGTCAGTAAAAGTCTGACACTCCCTGCCGCTCCACCCAGAGCGGGAGGGGTCATTTGATGATTTCCCATCCTAGAAAAAAAAAAAAAAAAAAAAAAAAGGTGTGTAGGAACGCAAACCGCCAACATATCCACAGTTCAGTTCAAAATTGTGATCCAGTTAAGGTCTGAAATTTTCTCAAATCACTAGGTATCGGAAAAAAATCTCATGATATGATTCCTAAAGACTTAGACTTCAACTTATTAAATACTTATTTTTCTACTTCGCCCGTATTGGATAGGGCCACCAAAGTTGCTACACTAAGTCATCTTTCAAACCTTCCGATACCTGATTATCTCCCATTTGTCATAAGTCAATTCACTGCTTGTGATGTTAAAAAGAGTATTGTATCGATTACATCCAACGCCGTTGGTAGCGACTGTGTCAGCCGTAAGATGATCATTCCCATCCTTGATAATATTCTTCCCGTTATCCTTAACATCCTTAACTTCTCTGTTTCCAATAGTGTCTTCCCGCAAGCCTGGAAAGACGCCCAAGTTATCCCTTTACCTAAAAAATCTCATCCTGCATCTTTCTCCGATTATCGTCCTATTTCTATTCTCCCATTCCTATCCAAAGTCCTTGAAAAACTGGTTCACCAACAACTCAGCACATTCCTTTCCAAGCACAACCTGCTGAATCCCTTCCAATCTGGTTTTCGATCTGGACACAGCACTACCTCGGCACTCGTGCATATTACGGACGATATCAGGTCTGGCATGGAAATGGGGAAATTAACGGTACTAGCACTGCTTGACTTTAGCAATGCTTTTAATACGGTTGATTTCGACATTTTGCTTGCCATTATGTACTCTTTTAACATATCTCCTTCGGTAATTGACTGATTTCGTAGTTACCTGTTTGGCCGCCGGCAGCGTATTTGCATTGAGGAATCTTTCTCTTCTTGGTGCGACACCTCAGCTGGTGTGCCACAGGGTGGCGTGTTATCTCCTCTACTTTTCGCACTTTTTATTAATTCTATCACTCAACGACTGTCTTCTTTCTACCACTTGTATGCAGATGATCTCCAAATTTACACTCAAGCCTCCCTTGGAGAATTATCTGATGCCATTGAGAATATAAATAAGGACCTCGCTCGAATAGGTGACTGGAGTGCTGAGTTTGGGCTGAAGATTAATCCAACAAAGACGCAGTTCATTGTTGTTGGTAGTTCCCGGACTGTCTCTAAGATTGACTGGTCGAAACTTCCCCAGGTTTCTTTTAATAATACCAACATTCCTGTAAGTCACGTTGTGAAAAACTTGGGGATTTATATCGACAGTACTATGTCCTGGACTAAGCAACTGCAGGAAGTAAGTCGTAAACTGTTTGCTTCTGCGGGCTCCCTGAGGCGTCTTCGCAATTTTCTTCCCATCACCACCAAAATTGCGATAGCACAATCTCTTCTTCTCCCTATTCTGGACTATGCTGATGCCAGCTATCTTGATCTCACCCAAGACCAATTGGACAAGCTTGAGCGACTTCAAAATCTCTGTATCAGGTTTATATTTGGCTTGCGCAAGTATGACCACGTTTCTGAATTTCGTACTAAGCTCAAATGGCTTCCTATTCGCCTTCGCCGGAATGCCCATATACTTTCTTTACTTTATAATGTGCTCTTTAATCCTTCTACTCCTTTTTATCTTAAAGAACGCTTTCAGTTCCTCTGTGACACGCATTCTAGGTCCTTGAGATCATCGGAAAATCTAAAATTAAGTATTCGTATGCATTCTACTTCCTTCTTTGATAAATCATTTAGTATACAAGCAGCACGTTTATGGAATGCATTACCCATAGAAGTAAGGCGTGCTCAAACGCTACCAGCATTTAAAAAAATGGTGAAAGAGCATTTCTTTTCACTCTAATTTTTTCACTCCTTTCCCAATTATATATTTGATATTTATTAGTATATTAACTTTTATTGTATTTGTGTATTTTATGTTATTATGTATATTTAGTATTATTTAGAACTTTTGTACACTGACAACCCTAAATCTATCTCCTTTCGTTCAGTCCATCCAAAGGTTGTCTGTAAGAGATTGCCTTGTGCGATAAGACCGCCCATTGTACACTTATTTTTATAAATGTTTGTCCTGTTCTTGTAATGAGGTGTACAATAAAGTATAAATAAATAAAAATAAAATAAAAACAAATAAAATCCTACATTATACGTGATGGACATATTAAATGATTTCGATAAAATAATAAGAATAACTAATGTTTGGATTTTTCGAAAAGAAACTATTTACATAATAAGGGGTGAAGCAGGGGTGATTAAGTTTTTAGGGGAGGACATTATTGCTTGCTTCAATTTACATCGGAATGCTATAAACAAACTAAAACTGGGATAATTGAAACAGATGTACCTAACAATTTTTGCATAATAAACCCCTGACGCGGACGGGGTGAACAGTTGCGCTGAACCTGGGCTCGAGACAAGTGAGACTCTGTCAACGGAAGCGGGGCGAAGGCATAGACATATAAATAGTGTCAATACGTCAAAAATGTATGGCATTGACAGATGCTATCGTAATGTCACGTGATCAAATTCCTACATTTTGGCATTTCGACAGTCGCATTCGTTAATTAAATGGTACATTGTCTAGGGCTTCCTGAGACCATAGAATAAGTAATAATGGCTAAGTAATTAATGAAAATCGTTGTCCATAATTTTCCAAAACTAACCTTTATAAGGAGGTATAGGGGACGTTGAAACTAAATCCTCGCGGATGAAGTCGCGGGCGAAGTGCTAGTATCATAATATCTCTTAATTTAAGTAATCAATTGGAGAGCTAGTAGGCCTACTAGTAGTAGCTCTCCGATTGGTGACTCGTGTTCTGAACTGGTGTCACCGCACTCATATTGGGTATCCAACGGGTCTATAAAACACCATTTCGCCCAATTTTCAATCGGTTCACTTCTAGGTCGCAGATGTTCCTGGGGTTTCAAGTAGTCGGGTGGTGATAGTTGACGTTTTTCTCACAGCTTAGTTCTCACATATGGATGGTCTCTGTATAGGGGATAGGGGATCTCGGAAATCGGATTATTGTTTTGTTTTTTTTTTAGCGCGCATGCGACATCCTTTTGTATTACAAATCCACCTTTGGCTGGTGCAATACCAGCCAAAGGGTAGAGCTTGTTAAGTAGGGTCGGTTTAAAGGCAACCTGATATAATTCAGCACGTCTGTCTGACATCTCGTTTAGAGTGATGATGAGGATGATGAAACCACTATAATTACCACGTTTCGCGTAAGGTAAAACCATTTCTAATTTTAAATAAACGATGATCACAGTAAAAAATGCAATTTTATTCTTAAACCGTGCTTACAAAGTAAGCTCCTAGTCTCTCTCAAGTATTACTTGCGGTTGTCATCTTCTTTAAGTTTTTTTAGTAATTTACTTTGATTTTTGAAGTCATTCTAAAGAAATGCTCAGCCTATTGCACGTAAATTTAGAACTTTTCTGAAATTTATAGCAAATTGATACGTTTTTCAATATTTTGAAAGATCGAAATGACCACAAAGTGTTGAGGTATTGCTGAACGCAACAATAGCTAAAATAAAATGAACTGCGATTCCGAACGAACGCACCCGAATATAAAGTCGTTAATGGCGGGCCGCGTTTGTTGACTTTTATTTGTTGTTGCAACGGACAACGTGATTTTTACTAGAAATACTATTGAAATTAAACATAGTTATTTAGCAGGCAGTGCCTGTATAGTTTTCCCAAGATTTAATAAAGTTGAAAGATGAGTTTCAGCTTCGGTTCGGCTACTACGACGGCAGGAAGCACATTCGGAACTGCAACCCCTTCTACTGGTAAATATATTTAAATTACTGTACTATTTCTCAATAATAACCAAGGAATAACTGTTGTTCTGAAGTTTTTCCTTGTTCAAGGTCTATTTAGAGGAAACAACATTCCCATGATTTGAAGTAAAATCCTAACCTAACCTTTTTCAACAATAAGAAATTCAAAACGAAAGAAATGAAAAATCTTCAGTTTTCCATTAACTTTGGATGCTTGCATGTAATTACTACAAGTAACATATTTCTGTTGCCATCTGGTTTTAGTAATGTTAATACAAAACCAATACGAATTTGCAATACGTATTTTTATCTTCAAAATCCAAAATATTTTGCATTGTCAAATGTGATAAAAAGTGAAAAATTTACTACTGTCTTCAGGTTCTGGCTTTGCATTTGGCAGTGGAGATGCTAATAAACAAGGATTATTTGGTACTGGAGGCAATAATGCAGGTAAAACTAACACATCTTTTTTTTTTAACTCTTTCAAGGTTGCAATCATAAATTTATTTTTAAAGTGAGGAGGTGAGTCATGCCTCCCCAACTTTTGCTTAGCCCTGGCTAGGCCTTTTACAAGATTCATTTTAAAACGGGAACAATACACCACAGGATAGTCCAGTTATGCAGTTGATAGCCCTAGCGTGCTGGATCTGTAAGTGGCCATTAAAAAAAACAAAAGTGAGTCATGGCTTCTTTTTGTATTTCTTTTACAGAAAACAAGCCAGCATTCAATTTTGCGAGTCCTTCAGGAGGAGGGTTCGCATTTGGTGCTGCTAAAACCACGGCAGCCCCCACTTCTTCACTGTGTAAGTACTTTTTTTTTATTTGTACTTGGATAAAGTGTAGACACAGTTTGCTGACCGCTCACTCCAAGAAATGTTTTAGAAAATCTCTACCCAATAATTGCTTGCATCTGTGCAGTATATTGTGAGTGGTTGAATACTGGCCTGTGTTTGGTTGATCATCTAAAATGTATAATAAATGTTTAGTTTGATCCATGACAAAGAGTTCCATTCCATGACAGGCAGAACTGCAAATTTTGGACTAAGATAGAAAATTGACTACTTAGGTAATGTCAACAGTAAAATATCATGTGAAATTGTAAAAAACAAAAATTGTTTGTAAGTAATCTTTACTTGGACATAAAATTTTCTTACCACAACATATTAAAATGGATAATTTGAAACCTTAGTCTAACAATTGGCTCATTTTCTGAACAGGGGTACTACACTCACATTGGGTATCCAACTTTTTATGATGTATTGTGTTGGAGTGCTCCAAGTTTATCCACCTGTACTTTGGGGGATTTAATGAATACCACCAACGCAATTAACATAGCCACCTACTGGGTCCAAACAAACTATTTTAAAATGTTAACCATCAACTTGAAAAGAAGATTTGGAACCTTTATAATAATCGTAAAACATTGCTATCCACAGTTTCTACACCAACTACAAGCACTGGTGCCAGTCCAGCATTTGGTGCAGCTAAGCCAGCTGTGAATTTTGGTGGGTTCACATCACCACCTAACCAGACTGTTGGTAGTCCAGGCTTTGGACAAATGCAGGTGAGTTTTTGACAGAGTGATGTTTATGTCTATATATTTATGAGGTGAAAGGGCAATAGAATAGAAATGAATCCCATAGGGGTCAGAGTTAAAGAGATTTTCAGAAGCCAGGAAATCCAACACCAGTCTAGCGAAGAAGTTCTGTGTTACGGTTTTAACCAATTCAGCTATTTATTTATTTCATACTTTATTGTACACCTCATTACAAGAACAGGACAAACATTTATAAAAATAAGTGTACAATGGGCGGTCTTATCGCACAAGGCAATCTCTTACAGACAACCTTTGGATGGACTGAACGAAAGGAGATAGATTTAGCTATTATTAGGTATTCAGCTGAAATTGGTGAAGACTGGATGCTGACCCCAATATTATTGAGTAATGGCAATGGTTATTATTATTATTATTATAAATGCCTTCCAATGATATTTTTTTTAAGTAAGTATGTTGTTTTCTTGCAAACTGTCTGCTTCAGGGTGTTTAGCTAGAGGTCACAAACTTCCATTTTGTCTTGAACGAACCTAGACCAGTGGATAGTCTATCGGCGATGATAAAATGATAATTATATAATTCTTTCCAGGGTGGCACAGGCTCTCTTGTTGGCAGTAATCCACAACAAGCGGCTCCAGCATTTGGTACGCCAACCACACAAGGTTAGTAGTTCATTCATTCACTCTTACATTTACCACGTATTGTTAATTAAATATGTAAAGTCACAATTTAGTAACCATTCATATTAGTGTGGCAGGCCCGCAACACATTCCCAACCACTGCAACTCCTGAAAGCCAGAATTAATTAAGTTACTTCATCCAAGACAGTTGAATCGTTTCTCCGGGACTCATCAAGGTTCATTGAAATGTTTCTGGTGGTAGCTACTGTCGAAGGAAGTCGCGCTCAAGGTTGAACACCGGCAAGATGGTCCGACGCTATAAAGAAGGCTGTTGGAGGCAGCATGTACAGACCGGTTCACATTGTAGAAGACCGCATGGCTTGGAGACGCGTCGTATGTGGTCGAGATCCTCAGCAGTGAGGGAACGACGAAGAAGAAGAAGAAGGAGGTTGCTACTGTTGATCTCTCAGGAGTGCAGTGGTTGGGAATTGTTATTATAGTCCATGGTGATTGTTTATTCTGAATCTGCTTCATGTAAGTACAGTGACCCTATTCAAGAAAGAGAACCTTGCTTTTTTTTTGTTGAAGCAAACTCAATACTTCTTTGACTGCTGGGAAAGCAGTCAATGAAGTATTGAGTTAACAAAACTAATAGATTATGCTGTTTTACGCCTGTGCTTTTATTGTTAGAGTCAACAAAGCATTAATGTTAGTACACCGTAAGTAAAATCGACAAGATATCCCCTAAATGGAAGAAAAAGTCTTCGAAAATGACCGTGAGCAAGTCTGTAGAATGTAGAACCCATGATTTGACTGACCACCTTTGATGCTATATGAATAATAATATCTACTTAAGGTGGAAGCGCCAATGGCATAAATTCTAACTGAGACAGTTGTATTGATGATTTTAATGATTACAGTTCTGTAAATACGTACTTGTTACGGCCGCGAATCATTTTGACCAACATACAACGTGATACTGATCTGCAAATTGCAAAAAACGGAGGAAAATTTGAATTTCGCGGGCTACCCTGGCGCTTTCACCTTAACGTTGTATTAATAAAAAGATTAATTACATAGAAAATATGGCATTATTCTTATTCACTAATAGGAAGCTTGAATAGAATCACTCTTATCTTGCTCTTAGCTTGAAATAATCAACCTTTCTATTCCAGCTTCAGCCGGTTTCGGCGCATCACCTTCTGGTTTCGGCTTCGGCGCGTCCAACCCGCCCGCGTCGTCGGCATTCGGTCAATCTCCTCAGCCAGCCACTACGGGTTTCGGCCAATCCGCTCAGCCAGCGACCACGGGTTTCGGCCAACCTGCTCAGCCTGCGACCACGGGTTTCGGCCAACCTGCTCAGCCTGCGACCACAGGTTTCGGCCAACCTACTCAGCCAGCGACCACGGGTTTCGGTCAACCCTCTCAACCAGCTGCTATTGGTTTCGGTACTCAACCTGCGACCTCCGGGTTTGGGTTCTCGTCTCCTGCTTCGGGCTTCTCTGCGCCACAAGTTAGTGCTGTAAGTATATTTTTAAGACTGTTGAACCATGACAAAAAAAAACCGTGAATGTGATTTGACACATCACACAATTGGAACGACGTTAATTTAAGCAAATCGTAGGCGAAAGGATCGCGTTACGGAATTTTTCCAAAGAGTCACCGCGGCCCTGGAACGCAAAGGGATTGGAGGAACATGGATGGGTTTTAGTCAGTAAGAGTCTGACACTCCTTCCGCTCTGGGCGGAGCGGAAGGAGTCATTTGATGATTCACCACCCACAAAAAAAAGAGACCGCATTGTCTTTGTTGAAACACGTTACTCAAAAAAAAGTTATATCTTGGGGCTGTGGAGATTTAGCACTATCAAGGTATTATTATTGCTCATATATCATATGAAATACCCTATAATTCTGATTTTTGTAGGCCGCCTCTACATCAGCAGCTGCCCCGACACAATCCTTCCTGTCCGGGGGAGCCCCGAGCGGCTTCGCGCAGACGGCGTTCGGCGCCAAGCCGGGCTCCGCCTTCAGCTTCGGAGGAGGGAATGCGGCCGCACCACCTGCGTTTAGCACTGCGCCCGCTCCTAGTAAGTTTTTGTACATTGTTATTCTGTATTCAAATTGTTAAAAAATAATTAAGTATTGTCTTGTTGTTTATTTTAACACATTTAAGCATGTGTTTGGAAAACATGAAATGTTTTTGAGCGCACCTTGATATAGCGTAATGTAGTGAATATTAACAGAAATTAACATAATTCATTAATTTTCTTTCAGCATCAACTCCAAGCGCTTTCGGCCAGAAACCAGCCGCCCTAAGTTTCGGTGCCATCGGTAGTACAACCGGCACCACTACCGGTCAAACCACCGATCTTACTGGTCAGACAACGGGACTTACTGGTCAGACAACTGGTATTGGCGGTCAGACCACAGGCCTTAACTTCGGTGGTGGTCAAACTGCTGCCACTTCGGCGCCGGCGTTCGGTACTTTGACGCCGAGTTTTCAGAGTACTCAGCCACAACAACAGAATCAGATGTCATCGTTTGGTGGTGGACGTGAGTTAAACCAATTGCTTCTCTATGTAAAATAGAATAGAAAAAAAATATTCGACACAAATACATGTTAAAAAACAAGAGATCAATGTTGGGCTGGTGTACGCAATTCACCGTCCAATTGCGTATTTTGCGTACAGGTGGGAGAAATATGTCATTCGATCCACCCAAGCTCCTAAAGAAAGGCCAGCACGGCCCTGGTGTTTATTACTATCTCACAGAGGGTACATGGGTTTCCCACCTGTATCCAGCGACATGTCCCCTCGAGATCTTTATTTTACCCCTACATAACTAACGGCCGCTTTCTATAATGTATCTCAATCCCAATCTTGATCCCGATCCTTGTCTGTAACCAATCAAAGGTGAGAATTGTGTGGTGAAGGACACAAACTCGGCCGTTGATTGGTTACAGACAAGGATCGGGATCAAGATTGGGATTGAAATATATTATAGAAAGTGGCCGTTAATCACCCAAAAAATACGACTTCTCTAACCTAACGGCGCCGGCGGTCGCATCCTTGTTCCTTTTTCAAACTTCATAGAGTCTATGGTCACTTCGGCTCATAAAACGAATCTAATGACATCGCATTTGTTAACATCTATCCAGCAGTTTGGGCTACAGGGTGCCAAAGAAATAGACGTCTTACAAAAATTCTGTAAATCATCCTCCTTATGAGGCAGTTGAGTGAAAATTGTATAAATGTCACCGGAAAATTACAAACGTCGTAAGTTTGTAAAATGTCGCGTGAAATTGTAAACTATTTTTTCTAAATTAGACACAGATATATTGAAAACTATTAAATTTGGATGAGATTTACTGTATACAAAACGAATTTTTCGTAATATAACAAGAAATTATAATTTAATAAAGGTTTGAAGTATTACAACCTTACGGAGTCTACAATTCAGTGACATAAACAACGACATAAAGTAACTCATTATTAATTCGTCTCATTTCCAGAGCAAGCCCCATTAAACTTCGGCACGACCCAACCAGCAGTCCAGCAACCACAACAACAGCAAACTGGTCTCAGTTTCGCCCCAGCATCAACCGCTACGTCTCAACCTGGGCTTAGTTTTGGTGCCACAACCACGGCCCAAACTGGGCTTAGTTTCGGAACAGCCCTTACTAGTCAAGCTCCTACAAGCACTGTAGGGGCCATTGGAACGTCAGGGGCGGGTCAGAAGCAGCTTATGTTGGGGCAAGCAATGCCAGCGGGACAGTTTCCTAAGACTTCTGCTGCTCCAATTAGTTTTGCACCGGTTTCTAGTGCTCCAGGTACGTTCTTTTATGTATTTCGATGTTAAATAGAACATGGACCTATGATTATTCTGTAACACCATAAACATGCCAGGTATGTTACCATCTCGGAGACATTGCTGAAATGTGTCAGGGGGCCTGAAATTGTAAATACCACTCAACCGAGCTTCACAACTATTTTCTAAATCATTTTGAAGGAAACTTTCTCCACTATCCTCGACTAAGTCAGCATGAAAACGAAAAAAAAAACCTCAATGAATACCAAGAACTGTCTATTTGATGAGTTGAGGTTGAGTCGAGTGGAGGAAATGGTTTATTTAGGTTAGGCTCGTCTTTGCTCCCACTGTGCCCCAAATTCATAATATTTTCATCTACCTCCCGTAGCGTTTTGTAGCCTAATTTGATTCTTGTGTGACCAAAATATGTAATTACAAAACGCCAGCTGTCAAGATCTTTGCCAAGAGCTAAAACACAGTCATTGTCTAAGATTCCGATTTCATTTAATGGTTAGTATGCTGCGTTTTAGACTGTCTTACGTTTTCTGGACCCAAATTCGCGATTGATTTTGATAAAAACCGTTTGAAGTTATAGAAACCATAGGTTCATAGTATTGTTCATTGACACGACAAAACAAGAGGTTTTTTTCATAGAAGCTTATCTCAAGTCACATAACATTATAATATGAATGTTCTAACATGGCATTGATAGCAAGAAGTCAATTCATGGGTTAACACGTTATTGCTTATTTGTTTCCAACTCTTCTATATTCTCAGCCTAATAAATAATTCGAATAAACAAATCGTCGCCCTCAGGCTCCAGCGCATCATCGAGCACGCCAGCGGCAGCCACAGGCCTCACCGCGTGGTCCACCCCGCTGGCGCCCAGCTCGCAGGCGCCCAGCTCGCTGGCCAGCAGCACGGCGGCGCCCGCGGGCCTGGGCTTCGGCGTGGTGTCCACGGCCGCCTCGACCACACAGCCTGGCTTCGGTTTGGGGACTAGTGCGGGTAAATCTGTGCTTGGTTTCGGGAAGGCGGTTACTTCAGTTGCTGCTTCTTCTGCAGGTAAATTTTGTTTTTTTAGCTAAAGTATTGTTTATTTCGCGATGTAGTATCCTGGGGGTTCGAATTTCAGACCCCGTAAGGTACACACTGCGCGCTGAAACTAGACACAGATTGCTACTTGATTTGATTGGTTTGCGCCGGACACGTCTGCCGCATGTAAAACGATATGTGGGCAAAAAGAACCACTAGGGTCTCCCACTTAATCCTAGGCTACATCGCGGTAGACCAGAAGAAGGTGGAGAGGTGAACTTGACTCTTACTGAAAGGGCTGGCCCGCAATGGCAGAGGACTGTCGTGTTTGGAAAAGGAAGAGGGATACCTTTGCTCAACAGTGGGACATAATGGGCAAATTTAGATAAAATTGGCTGTTTTAACCATATGAGTCGCACTAGAAGCTATTTAGCTGATGCATGTCTTACAAATAGCTGGGAGATATAATCTGCCCATTCGGTTCTATTACTACACATGACCAGGCAATAATGGGACAAAGTTTTGACTTCATAATATATCATAATCATAAATTAAACTTTTCACAATATTTTTCGTATTTTTTAAGTATTACGATATCAATTCTCTGTTCAAATATTCAAAATTGTGTCATGATGACATTAGAGAAAAATTGTTTGTCATAAAATAATTTCTTTTGTAAAATCTATATTTTATACAAAATTATTAGTAACCGAATATAGCACTTACTGCCTAGAAGATATAGCTTATAGTTAAAGGTCTGAAGGTCAAGTCTTTAACTACAAAATATTTTATAATCAGATAAGGAAAAACATGAAATGCATTGATAGACTTAGTTATAATTTAACCAGTAATTTTATATCTAGTCGCTCCATTCTCGTACTCAGCAGCATCTGGTTGGACTGGTAGCCTTATTCCAAAAACCTAAAATGTTTTTATAGAAATATGAATCAAGTATTTACTTTAATTTTCTGATTATGTACATTTCAGCGTCAACAACAGCACCATCTGGTATCACAGCTCTCGGAAAAACCACTGCTACCACTACTATGGCGTCTTTGACTACTGCCACTACGTAAGTATACAATATTTGATTATAAATACTGATATATACAGGGGGAAAGAGGAGCTCATAGCTAAATAATACAGTCGCGAAATTGTTGGGAAAAGGCTTGGCAGAGATATACTGATATTATCTCTAATAATATAAGTAAGTTTGTTTCTGGGCGTGTTGGTTGAGCTAATAAATGAGTTTGGCACGATAACAGGACTAAAAATTAAAAAAAAAACAATATAGGGCACAAAATGGTAAAACAGTTTAATTATACTATGGGATATATAAGAAACGTCTCGCTAAATCGTGGTTTACCTTTTTGCGGTCATGAGTCCATAGAGGAGGTTTAATGAAAAAAACTATTATACTCTTTGGTAACAATTTATAGTTATAACACTTACATGAGTATGATTATTTGTTCTGTATCTGGGTGTGTAATATCTATAATATGTATGTATTCAGAAATATATAAGTATGTTTATCAGTTGTCTGGTTGCCATAGTACAGGCTCTGCCTAGTTTGGGATCAGATGGCGATGTGTTGGTTGTCCCAAGATATTATTATTATTATTCTGTTGCTAACAATTTTTTATAATTTTAATTTCCAGCACAACAGCCGCAGCCGCAGCCCCGCCTCAAGCCATTACCTCGATATCCTTCGCGCAACTAGAAGAGAACATCAACAAATGGACGCTCGAGCTGGAAGAGCAAGAGAAGACATTCATCAACCAAGCGACGCAGATCAACGCGTGGGACCGACTGCTCATCGCTAACGGAGAGAAGGTATACCTGTACTTCTCTTCTTTTCGTGTCGTTTGACTCAATTTCTCAAAAGAGGACCGGCTAGTATGTATGGAGTGGAGCCCACCCTATGACCAATAATGTTAAGCAATAATTATGTCGCTGGAAAGGTTTTTTATATTCTACAATTTACGTTATGGCAGTATGTATGGAATTGCTGCGGAAAAAAAAATATGGCCAAATACAATTAAATAATTTATTGAAAAAATTTGATAAAACAATAAATTTTAATTGTCTAAATTAAAGCAAAAACAAGCAACTTATGACTGAGGTATAACATCTGGGGCCTCCGTAAAACAGCAAATGGGAAACATTCACAAGCTGTGAATACTTCAATAAATACCTACTTAATTTTAATCACACTTTCCAGATCGTAGAACTAAACGACGCTGTACAATCAGTGAAGAACGAGCAACAGAGCCTTGAACACGAGTTAGACTTCGTGTTAGCACAGCAGAAGGAGTTGGAAGACTTATTGGCACCCATGGAGAAGCAACTTACTGAAGAAACGGTTGACAGACTGAGAGATCCAGAAAGGGAGCATATGTGAGTAATACTCAATTTATTCACTTGAGCTCTTGAGTTTATACTGCTCTCCTGTCAAGTGTCCCTACACCCTCCAGAACTTTATCAAATGAGACTAGAGCCGTCCAAATCGCCACTTACAGTTCTCGTCAAATAACTTTGCCCCTCTGAAGTTAGCCATTTGCAAAGATCGCTTGGTGCAGTCACGTAGAGGGAGCAAGCGGGACGCAAGCATGCATCGAACGTAAACCGCCATAATCCTCGCTCTTGCGCATGCGCAGTTGCAGTTTGTTCGTAATTTTGACTACTATGTAGCCACTCGTAGCCAACTTCAGAGGGGCACAGTTATTTGACGAGAACTGTACTTGTCTAAACATGAGTCAGTTAACTGAATAGCAGAAGAATATGTTGCCTAAAGAACAATGTCTCATGCTTCGATCTTAGTCTAGATTTGAAGATCTAGTCTTTGTCTAACATCTGATAGAGTGCATTGTAAAGATGAAATTCTGTTATTATGATTGACGGATGTGGTTTTGATCAAACGTAACTTTATTACTATGTACAGTTCGCGTCAAATAACTGTGCCCCTCTGAAGTTGGCTACGAGTGGCACAGTTATTTGACGCGAACTGTACTATCTTTAGTTTTTAAATGACCGCGGATTTACTGACCAAAAAATTAGAGGTGCCGCTGCAGTCTGATCTGTATTCATTTTGATATGACGATATTTCTGTTTCCAGGTATTCCCTAGCTGAGAACTTGGACACGCAGCTCAGACAGATGTCGGAAGACCTGAAAGAAGTTATTGAACACCTCAACGAGACCAATAGGAGTCAGGACAGTAATGATCCTGTAAGTATTAATGTGTAACAAATTATTATTATTTTTTGCAGCTTTTTCCGAAAAATTATTAAATATTATAAGCAACCATGAAAATACAGTTATGGAAAAGAAAAACCAGTGATACTGAATTCATTGAAAAGAAAGAAACTGCCTTCTAAATAAAGGTGATAACTGTGATAAGTTTTGAGAATGAACACGGAAGGATGTAAAAATAGAGCAAGCAATGAAATAACGGATGAATTATAAAACGGCACATTATGTGATGTGACTAGAAACACAAATACAGTTCGCGTCAAATAACTTTGCCCCTCTGAAGTTAGCCATTTGCAAAGATCGCTTGGTGCAGTCACGTAGAGGGAGCAAGCAGGACGCAAGCATGCATCGAACGTAAACGTAAGACTGAGACATAAAATCGCGTCGCAGTTTGTTCGTAATTTTGATACTACGCACGCAGCCACTCGTAGCCAACTTCAGAGGGGACAGTTATTTGACGCGAACTGTACTGTGATAAATAATGGTCGAAATGTACGACAGACGAAGGATGATGGTCATGATTTCTAACTAATGTTTAATCTCTTTTCCAGATCGTCCAAATCGGCCGCATACTAAACGCTCACATGTCCTCGATGCAATGGATCGACAACTCCATCGCCCAAATATCTACCAAGCTAGACCAACTGAAGGCCACACACGACACCTTGCGAAGAGATAACGAACGGTCGTACCAACTGACTTACAATTGATGATAACAGTATTTGAAATTATGTTATTTGTTGTTACTGTTAGGCGTTGATTTTGTTAAGTACTGGCTAGGGTGAATAAGTGTTGTCTGTCTTTTTCTAATTGGTGAAGTGACAAAGAACTGGAGAATTATCACCTTGTATATTCGACCCTATAATTCCTTTAGGGATACTTTGAAAACGACTTTCAGTCAATGGTTTCTTATTGAACCTTAGATAAAACACTTAGGAGCGCTTGGAAATCCATTAAATGTTGGCCTTTGCGATGATAGTTATTGCTGCTAAAATATCACTTGGTGTGTTTATGTATATGACAGATAGTAATAGTTTCACCACTTTCATTTACTGGAAATTATAAAAAAAAGTTGTGGTCGGCTATCCCTATCACTTTAATGAAATTGTAATATCTCTTCCTCAAAACCCACCAATTGAGTTGACAGGTCATATTTTCCTCTGTTTTTCTTATTTTATTTACGAGAAAAAGATAGCAATAGTTTTAGCCTAGTTAGTGCATAACAGAATAAGGGCCATAGTTAGTATATTAAAATGTAAAAGAATGCGATTGGCGATGTCGTGATATTTTTTTATGTCGTATTGTGAGGACCATTTATAAAATGTCAGATGCACTAGTCTTTATTCATTGTCAATTTAGTTGACTCTGTTTCAGAAAGCTCGATTGATAAGTCTATTGAGGCGTTGTCCTGATACAAAGCGATCATCGCTCGAATACGCAATCGTCACGTTCATTTGTAAGGCCAACCCGATCGCGGCGTCCGTCGCATCGACAGAAGGTGCCTTCCGAATGAACGCGACGACCGCGTATTCGCGCGATGATCGCTGTATCAAGATGAAGCCTGACAAAACTCATTTTAAGAAATTGGGTTGACTTTGGGCCTTGGATAGTCAATCATCTCAGTTGAAATGAGATTATCAATCGGTCGATCAAAAGGAATCATCCTTTGGGTTTTCAGGAATTTATTCCTTCGAAAGTTATTCCTTCCTTAATTTTATTATTTGATACTTCTTTTACATAATTATGATTTTGAGATAGAATATGTATCAAATATTTCCATATTGCTTGTTTTGTGACATTAATATCAGTCGAGTCGCATGCATTAAGTACTTATCCCAAAACTTGAAAATTATAACCCTATTCCATAATAATATATTCAGTGATTGTCCTAATAGATATTTCCTACCGTTAGAATAACTTAGAATTAGGTACCGATGCTGTGAAAGATGTAATATTTGTAGAATTTATATTTTCATTGACTCAATGCTTTGGACATGGCGAAAAATATCAAAATAATTTAAACATACTTTTGTTAAACCGGACAAATTATTTGTTACTTGTAATTCGTATTAAAAGTGTATTTCTGTGAAATAAAGTGATTATTACAGTTCATAATGATTTATTTAACACTCAAATGTAGGTTTAATTTAACTTTCAGTCTTGCAAAATGATTGTATGATTCCTTTATTTGCTATGGATGGAATTAAGGTATTATATGGTGGAGGAGCTTGTGGTTAAGTAATAAAAGCCACATGGGTCGATCTTCAAGGTTAAGCAACGCTTCCCGAGGCCGGCCCGTAGATGGGTAACCATCCACTACATACCGAGACTCCTCTGCGCCTTGTAAAGCGCGTAAAGCAGTTGCTCCTCCATCTTTAGATATTTGAGTCGCTATGGGTAAAACCTAGAAAGTCGGTCAAAAGTTACCAAGGGGTTTCGTGTTACCCAGTTACTGGGGGGTCTGCTCTCTAAGCTCGAAGTCCGTAGTTTCGGCCTTAGTGTCGGGCGTTTTCTTCTCTGTATTACCTACGGACTTAAGATTAGTCCCGAACCAGAACTAAGAATGAATGACCACACTACTGACAGTTGGTGACGTCAAATATTGGTGTTCAGCAGCAGTAGTACACTGGAAGCAGTCCCCAACATAGCTGGGAAAAGGCTCGACTTATAGCTTTTTTTTTTCAAATAAAAAAACTCAAGTACAAATATTTCCAACTATTTTTTTTCAATACACAATCCCACTAATGAAGCACTGCAGCTTGACGCTCTCGTCGGTCTGCAAGCACAAGAGCGCGAGCTTCTTGTGCACTATGCTGCAGACAGTCCTGTGGCTCGCTATCTGCTCCGCGCTCAGGAACATCGACAGCTTCTTAGCGTCCACCCGGCAGTAGCACACACGGGATGTGTCTTCGTTTGCTTGAGTTTCTTCAGTTTCGGAGTCTGAATGTTCTATTGGACCTGGAAATTTAATTGTTTGATGCTTCAGCTTTCTTCTAGTAGGTGTTCGTGGCTAGGCTAGGCGAAGGACAGAAGCCAAGTGAGAAAGCTAGTAATAAATGTATCAAAAGTGAATTTATTACAATGGTGTTTGTAATAAATTCACTTTTGCTGCTTGCACACTATGGTTTCATTTCTACAAACCCGTCAACTACCTAAATAAGAATGAAGTCAAAATTTTAAGGGGTGGGTTCTGCTGAATTCAAGCAAAAGTTCAAAAGAAATATAAATAAACAAAAATCCTAAGTCATTCATTCAAATTAGCCTGAGTTTGAACATTTACACAAACGCAGCCCCTCGAAAAGCCCGCCCGTCACCTCTTCCTTGTATAAGCTGGGAAGAAAAAATAGCACAACACACACCCAGCAACATATCTGTTGTTAAATTCCGCTCGAGCACTGACATGTGAAAATTCCAAATAAATCTTACGTAATAGTAATAATTAACAATAAAATCGCGAAAATCTCGCGGCACACCGGTGTGTGCCGGCAGTGCTCGAGCAGGGACATGAATTTATACAATAGTATATTAAGCAGTATTTACCTCCAAAAGCTTCCACGGTCAGTCCTTTGAATCTCGTGGACACTTTAGCCATGTCAGTCTTGATCTGTAAGGTGAGCCTCCCTTCCGCGGATGCTCTGATTACTACCTCCGAGGCCATGGTCCTCATTCTGTCTATGGTTGTGCGGAGCTGCTTGAGAGGTGGCAGTTCTATTGATATCTGTAACATTTATGTTGTATTTTAAAATTACTGCCTGTTTGTAACTTGAACAGTTAGACACAGGCTTCAATTGGAAAAGTGTCCAATTATACTGGCAGCATTGCCATTTTGAATGGCAATGCTGCCAGTCTATGCATGTATCAAACCAAACAATGTTCTTGATAATTATATAAATTACAATACCCTTTTATGGGTATAGGCCTCCTCCATCGCCTTCCACACCTCTTTGTCCAGTCTCTGTCTGTCACTTTGATCAGGCCATTTTTAGGGTTCCGTTCCGTACCCAAAGGGTCAAACGGGACCCTATTACTAAGACTTCGCAGTCTGCCCGTCCGTCTGTCACCAGGCTGTATCTCATGAACCGTGATAGTTAGACAGTTGAAATTTTCACAGATGATGTATTTCTGTTGCCGCTATAACAACAAATACTAAAAAACCATAAAATAAATATTTAAGGGGGCTCCCATACAACAAACGTGATTTTTTTGCTCAATATTAATAACGGCAACAGGTAGACGACTAAAATATTCACAGAATATTTAGTTATAATATTCACTTAAAAAATAAATAATTAAAATAAAATTAATATTTAAGGGGCCCCCCATACAACAAGATTTTTTTGCCGTTTTTATAGATAAAATAGTATGGAACCCTTCGTGCGCGAAAACCGGCCACGTGCGAGTCGGACGACTCGCACGTGGCCGGTTTTTTCATCTTTCCATGGGACTTCCGACATTTCTCTTCCTCTGTAGCCCTGGACACTCGGTTGTTTTCAATGTCCACCTGTTGTCAATAAGCCTTGCGACGTGGCCTGCCTATTTCCACTTTGATTTCAGAGCTGTACGACTGTAGTGTAGCAGTTGTAGTGCGTCTGATAGTTTTGTTTTTTGTCTGATGACTTAACTTGAATGAATTTTTTTAATTTTCCTTATCAAAGCAAAAATCAAAGACAATTAATTTATTTCAACTAGACCATTAAAAGGCCCACCCACGGCACAAAACGTTTAGGGAACACATTCATTGTGCGTACAGCTAAGGAGTGGAATTCGCTGCCAGAGTCTGTGTTTCCTGATAGCTACAACCTGGGAGTCAAGTCAAGAGTGAATAGGTTACTTCTAGGCAAGCGTGCTCCATCTGCAACCACGTCATCGCTACCATCAAGCGTATGCCTATCTCTAATAAAAAAAGGGCACTGTTGAACGTCAAGTTTACAGTTAGAAAATAAAATATTATAGTGACTCTAGTTGTCCATTCGCAAAAGGTAGATTCTTATGAAGAAGAATGGACAAGAAACTCAGTTGTTACTCTTTTCAAATAAAGGTTTTACAATATTTTGTATACAATATCTTCAGAATACTCATTTACAATACCCGTTGAGCATATTTTTGTTTTCACTGCTTATGTATAGCCACGTTTGGCACCCTTAAAGTAAGCATGGTAGTAGGCAGGTTTCTATTAAGTCTTTTTTATGATTATACTTTAGCTTACTTTGTAAATTTTCAAAATGTGATGTTGATTCATCTATTTACTTCATTGTCATTGCTTGTTTGGTTGAATAAATACCAACAATTAGGGCTATTTTATTATATACTTAATTGCACACCAAAAACTAAACATAAAAGAAAACAATTAAAACTAAAATACAAACATTGGGAGGCCTTGTCACATACTGTGATCTCTTCCTGTTACTGAACTGAAAAATGTGTACAGGAATATTGTAATAACTCACATCTGGGTCAGGTATCCTAGGTTCCTGGTAGTCGGACCACAGCTTTCTTGGTATCACTGTTACTGGAATATCATGCGTCACTTGTCTTGTCTGCTGTGATACCATACATGGCTGTAAAATAGAAATGACTACTGGTCAAGTTTTGTTTGATTCTTCTTACTGGAAATAGTTACTACAGGCCTACTGTTTCACAAATACGTTGCCTGATGTAGTGGGTGAATGACTGAGTTCTGATATATTTTCAACACCCCTCCCACACTAACCACAGTCAGTTGCTGATTAGAATGACGGCCACCATGGCTCACGCACAATGGTCCACAGCAGGACTAAGTGCGGAAACCATACCAAGTAGATAGATAGATAGACCAACCACAGTCAGCTGCCTTAGGCACCATCACAGTCAAGCAAAAGGCCTTTAAGGTAACTATGCTTATAATATGACTTATTACCTAGAGTCCTACTTTTTATAGCCTTATTCATGTTTGAATGCAAAGATATATAAATAGGTAAGAATTTCAAAATAAACAATAACAAAAACAATAATTTTATTTCTAAAGGTTTTCCGTTCATAAATATTATAGAAAGATTATCTTTGCTTCGGCAATACTAAACACTATAGATCTATGCTAAAACCATAAAGATTTGATCTTACCGTTTCAATTTCTAAAGTTAAACATGGACACTGTTTCTTTGTTAACTTCATTTTCAATGATTTAGCTGTCTTTAAAGTGACTAGGGATCTTGCTAAATTACCTGAAAAACAAAAAAATAAACTGAGGTGTTTGTTTCATTATGGTTTAAAACCATTACTATTGTGCTTTTATTTTTTAGTACATTTTGAAAAGTATACTTGTAAAAATAGGTACGAAAACTTGTAAGTAGAATACTATACACACAAACCTGAACTTAAAGCCATATAAATATCTTTATGCTCCTCATCTAACCCAATCATTTGATACTCAGAGCAAAACATCCGTTGAGGAATCTCACACCATAATATAGGTGGACTTGGCCCGCTGTTCTCTTCACTCACAATAAAAAACAAATGGTCATCAGTCAATCTTAACACACATTCTTTGGATAACTTCGATATTATTGTCACTACATCTGTAAATAAACATTTTTATTAGAAAGTTGAGACAGAAAGTTTGTTTACATTTTTATTACGAGGTTAAGTACTTGAAAATTCTCGCATCGGCCCAGCGTCTATCATTACAGCTCGGAATTTCATGTTTTATGTTGTTTTTAAATAGTATTAATTAGTATTTTTTTAAATAGTATTAAGTTGTTTTTGAATAGTATTAATAGTATTCTCTAAATAAAAGTTCGCGGGCTTCCAGCACGGAATTTGATTTGTTTTGACAGTTGACACCACGCACAGCCGACCGACCTTTGGCGAATAGACAATCAGAATGACGTAGAGACTTTTAGGGTGGAAACGTTATTAGCATGACGTCTGCTATGAACAATTTGTAAAATCGGTTCAATTTGTAAAACCTCTGCAACAATAAAGCAACGTTATAGGATAGTGTCGTAATATAGTTGATTTAGACGTTCATCAATCCGGATGTTTGTTATAATATTTATACTTTTTTTGTGTAAGTACTTTTGTTCAGGTATACTTAACTCCGTCATATAGTAGACGGATTTACCTACAACTTAATTATTTTTATTCTGAAATGGTCCCATTTAAATTTCGTAATGAAGAACTTCGGAGATAGACAGCTAGATAGATATGGACTGGTTGGAATTTTTGAGATTTTTTTAATTTTACTTTTCAGTGCTACCCGCACAGAAAAGTGAAATTAAAAAAAAAACAAAAAAAATACAACCGACTTTCAAATAACACCACTTCTTACAAAGTACAAAAAACTCTCATTTTATGAAGTTTTTGGAAGTCGGTGTGTCGAAAAACGAAGAAACCACAGCAAAAACACCAACTTCCAAAATTAAAGTTATTTTGTACTCTAATGTACTCATTTCTCACTTTATCCATTATCGTTACTCCACATATCCATCTCAACATTCTCATCTCCGCTGCATGCAAGCAATCTATTTTCATCCCACTTTTCCACAACCCAACATTCTCATCCACACACAGTACGACAGGTCTTATCACGGATTTACAATAATATATATTTTTTTTAATTTTCACTGATTTTTAATGTAATAGTTTTACCGATTTTGACAGGATTTTCACTGGCAGATAGCTGAAGCTATAAGGTGTAACTTATGATACTTTTATTTTAGAAAAAGAGGTGTGACTTTCGTGCAAAATGAAAAAAATCCATTTTGACGTGGGTGAAGCCGCGGGCAGAAGTTTGTTGTGAAAACAAAATGCTTTCGCAGTTTTATTTTCAACAAGCTTCTGCCCCTAACGATTTGATATCTGTATCACATAAAAAGTATTTGTTTTTTGGTTCACTGAACCCTAAAAAGCATTCCTCGCATGGAACCTCTGCAAGCTTGTTGAATTCTCACTTAGCATTAAGGCCAGTCAAATTAGCTTTGAACCTTGCAAAAAAACTTAACTCTGTTTTTTTCTTGATTTGTGTATTTGATCTTAGATTCATAGATAGCTCTTCTAAGAATATGAAAAAATAAACATTTTCCATAACCGAGTCATTCTGAAAATACCCAAAACTCGTTTGTTACTCGTTAGTTGTTAAAAAATAAATACGGAATTTTGCAAAAAAAAAATATCAGGTATGGTATAATTTTATTATTATTAAGTCAGACATAGCCTATAAATTAAAATTAAACCCAATTTAATTGTTACATTTTTGCCTGAATCGCTTTCGCAAAAAAAAAGGGATACTAATAACTTGCGCTTATAATAATGTTTAATTTATTAGTTAGCGAATTAAAATGTTTAACATACTTCTCTGCCTATACACTAAACGTTAACGACAAAAATTCGGAGTTAAAAATTATGCTAAGTTTGCCTTATTTATATGACTGAACTAATTATAAAATTTGAACGCGTTTTAGTCGATTTCTTATTTTAAAACTGGTATCATTTTAACCATAGACAAAGATCCATGCGTTCTCATTTCCTACAAAGATGGCTCTGAATGGCGCTGTCGTGTTGATAAAGTTCTATTTACGGTACATCGTCGCTCTCTGTCGCACATGTTTCGATTCTGCTACGTATGAATGAGAGAGCGAATGTTCCATTTTGATTGTAACGAATACTAACGAATTGTGGTTATATGACTTGAAAAAGTTTTTATTTATTTTACTTCATTATTGTGCAATTCAGAGTAATTTATTTGCTGTTATAGTTCATGTATTGTCTATAATTTTTATTTGTAATTTTATTTCTGTAACAATCTTAATACAAGGAGGATAAATGGAGAAAAATGAACAGTCCAGGTATGTGGTGGATCGATAATGTCGTCATACGAATGTGTTATAACCACAAATACACTTTCTTGCTCGTATATTTTCACTTCTACCTCGCTTATTTGTTGTTATCAACCTCATTGTTGACATTAATGTGGGTATTTATGAGAAAATGATGACAGGAGTTGTTTATTTTGGGATATTATTGGCACAACGCTCGTCGTAGGCCATAACGTTTTTCCTTCGAATTTGATCTTCGAATATTTAACGGATTCCAATTTGAAAGAAAATCGTTATTTTGTATTTTATTTCAGCTTTCATAAACAGTGTGAGCAAATTCAGAGAGTTCTAGTATACATTCAATGTGTTTTTCGCCATCTCATGGACGTGAACTCGATGCATAACTACGTAATGCGGTTCAATGTCGCTCGTGATTAGGTGCGATGATTATGCAACGTTAACTCAGCCATTTTATTTGTTCGATTTTCAAACTCGCAGAGTTCTGTCATTTTGGAAAGATACCTACTTGTTGAAATGTTGTGAAACATAATTTTCGTTTATGAACGCACTCGAGATTATCTAGCCTGCTGGAAGATAGTAAACATTATGCTTTGATAGCGCTTGTTTACTTTCCTTATCCGGGACGTACTTATTAATTCCAATCTAGTCAAAGTCTTTTCCGTGTTATGGAGAGAAAACAATAGAGTACCTAGCTTTAATTTCGTTTGAAAAGGAGGAATGTTTGATCCTTTTTTGACCTGGCATCTGGAAAATTACCTGCAACCTGACCTGTAATTAAGATATTATTACTTACCTATAGTATATTAAGATAGACACAAGATAAATGTGCAATAACGGTCATTGACCTAATGGGGTACATTTAATGACTTTCCTATTTAGGTAGGTAGGTATCTGAAACAGAAATAATAAGTAAGTACTTACTTCTAAGACATTACTTACGTACGTACTTAAGTAAAGCTGTTCTGGATCGACATCTATCGTGAATTCGTGATCCTTTACCTACGTTCTCTGGTAAATACCTAGGTAGGTACCTAATGTAAAACTTTTCAAAATGTATTGTTTGGGTATCTACGAAGGGATATTAGGGAAAGGTTAATGTACTTTATATCAAGTTCATCTGGCGCCTACCATAGGTATCACTAGTATCAGGGCATTTACTTTTTGCTAACTAAACCCATCGGCGCACCTAGGTATTCCTGTGCAGTTACCACTCTCTTCTCTGATGATAGGTTCTTCAGTAGAATTAGTAGACCGCAAGGAATGATGGAATCACAGATCACAACCGGAAGAACACTTGTCAATACCTACGTGTTTATTGTCTATTATTTATTTATTTATTGTACACCTCATATCAATCACAGGAAAAATGTTTATAAAAACAAGTGTACAATGGGCGGTCTTATCGCACAGGGCAATCTCTTACAGACAACCTTAGGATGGACTGAACGAAAGAAGATAGGTTAAGGGCGGTCAGTGTACAAATAATATTAATTAGACATAATAATATATAATAAATATATACAACACTAAATAATATATTAATAAATATCAATATGTAATTGGGAACGGAGAAGAAAAATTATAGTGAAAGGTAATGCTCCTTTACTAATTTTTTAAACGTTGGTAGCGTTTGAGCACGCCTCACATCTATGGGTAATGCATTCCACAAACGAGCTGCTTGAATAGTGAAAGATTTGTCAAAGAAGGATGTGGAATGCATACGAATATTACGAATACTTAATTTAAGATTCTCCGATGATCTCAAGGACCTAGAATATGTGTCACAAAGAAACTGAAAGCGTTCTTTAAGATAAAAAGGAGTAGAAGGATTAAATAGTACATTATAAAGCAGAGAACGGATGTGGGCATTCCGGCGAAGACGAATAGGAAGCCATTTGAGCTTAGTACGAAATTCGGAAACGTGGTCATACTTGCGTAAGCCAATATGAACCTGATACAAAGATTTTGAAGTCGCTCAAGCTTGTCCAATTGGTCTTTGGTGAGATCAAGATAGCTGGCGTCAGCATAGTCCAAGATTGAGAGAAGAAGGTGTCCGTTTCGACTGCTCGGCCACTATGTCGTAGAAAAAAAAAACTTATGTCAGCATTTCGAAGGAATTTGTAAAAGATGAACAGTGAAAACCGCAAATTCGAAGAGTCAATAATCAGAAAGTTATGTGGGTTTAACCGTGGCCGCGCAGTCCGCATGAATTCAACTGCGCGGCCACCAGTTCTCTTAAACGGAGCGTTGTAAAAGTCTAATTCCTTTTGCTAATCACTGACAGGATTTCGAAGAAAATGTAGATCATAAAAATAATGCCCTACTGTCTGTAGTTCACGACCTACATCACTCCAAAGTTTGGCCGCGCAGTCCGCACAAAGCGAACCGCGCGGCCACGAGTTTTTTTTAATAGACCTTACACGGAGCTTAGTAGAAGTCCCATTCTTTTTGCTAATTACTGACACCATTTCGAAGAATATGTAGACAGTATAAATAAATCCTATAATTAAGAACTACAAGACCTACAGAACTTAAAACCTATAATCGAAGGAAAAAATAGGGTGACCAAGATTTATAGTGTGTGAATCCAGGCTTTTTTCCATTTCAATATCATAGTATAAATATATCATCACTACACAATATACAAAGTCGCTTTTTCTGTCCCTCCCTATATCCCTATGTATAGATTTTAATGCGGTTTTTTTAATAGATAGTGATAGAAGAGGAAGGTTTATATGTATAATAATAAAATCCATTAAATAGGGGCTGTTATTTTTGATGTTTCTAACGTGATGTACAACGTTCGAAGTACTTCGCCCGCGCGTATTTAAACGTTTTTATAAACCTGTTCAGTAGTAGTTGCGCAAACACACACACACATTATTACAAACTTTCACGTTTATAATATTAGTAGGAAGTAGGATGCCTCAAAAAAAAGTATAGGGTAAAATAAAAGCTAGCTCGCAAAAGACAGATTTTTCATACTTTACATTTTAATTTTTTATTTATCGTGATATTTTGAAAAATGTGCACTATATCTATATAAATTATAGCACATGTGTTATTCTGACATGTAAGCTATTTTACTGCAAAGTTTCAGAAAAATCCGTTCAGTAGTTGTTGCGTGAGAGCAACAAACACACACACACACACACACACACACATTATTACAACCTTTCACGTTTATAATATTAGTTAAATTATTAAATTATATGAAACATCTGTCCTGTCTGCGAATGAAAGGAATGCCAAAAATATAATATCTTCCTAAAGTGTTTATTTATAAAACACTGTTTATTTATAAGACATTGTGCTATGGCAATTTTAGTGGTGATGGGAAGAAAATTACGAAGTCGTCTCAGGGAGCCCGCTGAAGCGAACAGTTTGCGGCTGACCTCCTGCAATTGTTTAGTCGAGGAAAGAGTGTCGTCGACATAAATCCCCTAGTTCTTCACAATGTGAGTTAAAGGAATTATAGTGTCATTGAAAGAAACCTGGGGAAGTGACGAGCAATAAATCCTAGAGACGGCCCGGGAACTACCAACAACAATTTGATCTGCATTGAAACTCAGTGCTCCATTCACCTATTTGAGCCAGATCTCTATTAATAGTCTCAATCTCATCTGATAGCTTCCGCGAGGGGCTTGGGTGTAAATTTGGAGGTCATCAGCATACAGGTGATAGAAAGAAGATAGTCGTTGAGTGATACCATTAATAAAAAGTGCGAAAAGTAGAGGAGATAACACGCCACCCTGCGGTACACCGGCAGAGGTGTCACACCAAGAAGAGAAAGATTCTTCAATGCAAATACGCTGCCGGCGGCCAAACAGGTAACTATGAAACCAGTCAATTACCGAAGGAGATATGTTTAAAAGAGCAAAGAATTCCAAGCAAAATATCGAAGTCAACCATATTAAAAGCATTGCTAAAGTCAAGCAAAGCGAGTGCCGTTAACTTCCCCATTTCCATGCCTGACCTGATATCTTGAGTAATATGCACGAGGGCTGAGGTAGTGCTGTGTCCAGGACGAAAACCAGATTGAAAGGTATTCAGCAGATTTTGCTTGGAAAGGAATGTACTAAGTTACTGATGGACGAGTTTTTCAAGGACTTTGGATAGGAATGGGAGAATGGAAATGGGACGATAGTTAGAAAGATAAAAGATGCAGGATGTGATTTTTTAGGTAAAGGAATGACTTGGGCATCTTTCCAGGCTTGTGGGAAGACCCTACTGGAAACAGAGAAGTTGAGGATGTAAAGGATGACCGGAAGAATGTTATCGAGGAATTATCATCTTACGGCTGACACAGTCACTACCCACAGCGTTGGATGTAATCGATAAAATGCTCTTTCCATCTACCTAAGTCTTTTTAACTGGTTAGCCTTCGGGGTTTTACGGAATGGCGATGTGGAATTTGTCAAATATGGATTTGGCTGTCTAGAAAGAACTATAAAAGAACGGCATACCCTCGTTGAACCCAACGACCAAATCACCCTGATTCAAGAAAGCTGTTGGGAAACCAGCACTCTTAAAAAAACAAACAGACCGCGTTCCGTATTCCGGTCTCGCCGCCGAGGCACATCGCGACGCCCCTGTCAAACTCAAACCCCTCACCGACTTTTGGCCTAACAAGCCAGCCCGCGCCGCTGAGCCATTAGCTCAAACCCCCCAAACTAATAATGATACTAATACTGCAACTGATGGAACTACTGAAGGTTACTGAAACTTTCAGTAGTGCCATCAGGATGGAGTTTGGTGTATGGTCATGCATGTAAAGCATGGAGAGATTATGGAATCCGTGGGATCTCAACTCTCGGATTCCATAAACCTGAGATCCCTCTCTCCAACTGAAACTTACAAGTATTTGGGTATGTCGGAAGCGTTAGGCATCAATGTTACTGACATGAAGCATTCGTTGAGAGAGCGCTTCTTTGGCCGCCTGAAGGAGTTCAACAGCCTTCTATCGGTGGGAAACAAGGTGCGCGCTTTCAACGGATGGGTCATGCTCATGCCGGTATTGATTTACTCAAATAGACTCCAACGGAACATGACGCCCTGGATAGGCGGGTCAGTACAGCTCGCGTCAAATAACTTTGCCCCTCTGAAGTTAGCCATTTGCAAAGATCGCGCAGGTGCAGTCACGTAGACGGGAGCAAGCAGGACGCAAGCATGCATCGAACGTAAACGAGCGACTGAGACATAAAATCGCGCCGCCATAATCCCCGCCCCCATGTCTCTTGCGCATGCGCAGTTGCAGTTTGTTCGTAATTTTGACTACTACGCCGCCACTCGTAGCCAACTTCAGAGGGGCACAGTTATTTGACGCGAGCTGTACACTACTTACTGCACATGAATGCATCATCCACGGTCGTCGGTAATGAGACTGTATATCCCGCGAAAGTGTGGAGGTCAGGGCTTTTTAAATGCTAAGATTCTCCTCAATCGCGAGATATGCAGTCTCAGGGAATATTTCCTAGCCATCGACTTATGCATCGAGATGTAGTGGCGGTGGACAAGGGACTCATCCCGCTCTCCTTGGCAAATGAGATCTGGCGCAACCTGCGGTGCTTGACACTAACGATCGCAGGGCGTTATGGCAGAGTAAGGAGCTTTACGGACGCTTTTTCCGGGCCCAACGTGGTTCAATTATCGCCATGCTGCGTTTTGGTGACCTCTTTGGGGAAACCGAAGGTTTTGTCTGTGAAATTATGGACGAAATTTTCATGACGAAAAACTACCGGAGATTTAGTGTAAAGGACGGCACGGTTGACATGACATTTGTCGAGAATGAATTCGCCACATTATCTCTGGTTGTTCTCGTCTTGCTAACGGAGAGTACTTGCATAGACACACCCTTGTAGCCAGGATTATCCATCAGCAACTAGCTCTGAAATACTCTCTTGTGGAATTGGAGGTGCCGTACTACAGATATATGCCCGACCCAGTTCTCGATAATGGCAGTATCACATTGTACTGGTATCGGTCCATCATCACTGACAGGACTATTGGTGCCAATAAGCCTGATAATAGTGGTGGTGGACCGCACAATGATTGTAGACATAACCGTACCGCATGACGAGAACCTCGTGAAAGCCGAGAAAGATATACAAATCAAATATCTTGACTTGGCTCGCGAGGTTGTCGACATGTGGCATGTGATTATGTGAATTCGGCAATCTTTGTACCGATAGTAGTGTCAGCCAACGGCTTAATAGCCACAACAATAATTTTACAAAAATGAGTTAACGGAATAATGATATAATCCAGCTGTCCCTTGCTGCTCCCCCGAAACCGAAGTCCGTACCCCACAGGGGGTGCCCTTAGCGAGCGGTCATTTAGCTTATTTAATTAGTTTTTGGCCCTGGTTGGGCCTTAAATTCATTTGAGGTCACCAAAGGATAGTCATTATAAGCAGTAACTATCCCTAGCGTTCAATGGAAGATGAAAATCCTGTGAATCTCAACACTGACAAGATTCATTCATAAAACGGGGAAGAATATCGTAGGACGTCGAGTCTTGTCTTAAACCACAGAACTGATAATCATAAACTATATAGATATTCAGTACAGGGATGCAGGAAAATCAGCGTAACAGTAATCATGTACCTATGTCTCAAGGTAAGCCGGTTCGAGAAATGACTCGTACACAGTAGTAAAGGTTACTATTTTAAGCATCCCCTTGATAATCTCGGGATCCTGGTTTCTCAAGAACATAAGTTATTAATGATGCCTCAATGGAATGAATCAATCGTATTACTCAAATTGATTTTAATGGATGCGTTCGCCATCCATTCAAGTTGCCAATAACTTAATCATCTACAATGAACTTGGACCGGTTTCTTACGTGATTGTTGAAAAACAGCTGATGTTATTTTTATTTCTGTGAGAAGAAAACACGTTTAAATCCTGGAGGATTATCATAATGTATAATCGTGTGCTGAATGCGAAAATAGTGACATCATCTAGACAATATTGGGTGTGCCTGCACTTTTGTACTCAAACGATGATGGAAAACACCATAGACATACATATAAAAAACCTTCTCTCATTTATATGGGAAACTCCATAAGCGCCAACTGGCAAGTCCTAGAATAAAATCAAAACTTCGAAGATAAAACAACTATCTACAGTACCTAACACCGCACTGAGCCCGCGTTGTGTATTACCACAGTATATAATATAGCCCCTCTTTCTCTCATAGAGAGGGAGGAACATTAAAGGCTCATTATGCTTATGTTGCACATTTATTCCAACAATGAGGTCTAATACGTATAATACAACCTCTTAAGCCTAAGGAGAACCAGATTATTCAAGTCTGATGATATCAGGCAGCAGCCTTCCTTAAATAACCTTGGCGCAGCCTTTTCAATGAGTTCCTCTAAACGAATATTTGCGAGCAAACACTGCGTGAACATCATGTTGAATTCCCTTACTTTATTTATTGTCATGTTACTTCACGACGAACGCAAGTTCGCTCCTAAAGGATTAGTAAAGACAGTAATGCCCTGTTTCTGTGTGAGGTCTTCAGATAATTTCTGAATAGGTATTAATTTAAAAACGGGATGAATGGAAAGACGAGGGGAAGCCTTTAAACCTGCACTTGGATAAATAACTCTGGCTTCAATGATTAATACTGATTTGGAAAAGTTATCAACATAAACCTCTAAACTGAGAGCAGAAACGCAAAAAATCCCATCGTATCCATCAACGGATTGCCGTCCAATCGGACGATGGGAGTGAGGAAAGAGAGTACATCTGCGCACGTACTTGTATTATATTATTATCTCTGATAAGATAGGCCGCCATGACGGAAATTCGGACATATAAGAGAACCACGAGTATTATTAGGTACAGAGGGCCAATATTCTAGCAAATTTTCGCATCTCTGTCGCAATCTGTCAAAGAAGCCTCAATTTCTAGACATTTTTGTCAGAATTCGACTGAGATGCGAATGCGAACGTTGCTTATAAATTAGTGGAATTGGCATTCTGGTACCTAAAGATATCGCACAAATGCGTCAAATCCCAACAAATCACTGAAGAGTATCTTATAAACTGACCATTTTACTCAAAACGAAGCCCAAGGCCCTTATTCCGTCGCGGATTTTGTTCGAAAGAGTTACCGCGTCCCTGGAACGCAAAAGGCACTAGGAGGAGCATGGGTGGGTTTTAGTCAGTAAAAGTCTGACACTCCCTGCCGCTCCACCCAGAGCGGAAGGGGTCATTTGATGATTTCCCATCCTTAAAAAAAAAAAAAAAAAAAAGGCCCTTATTCCAAAACATAAACTCCAACTCAACTCGAACTCCAACATGACCACGAAAATTTCAATAAAAGCTCGTCTAATTGACGTTTTCGTACTCGAGAGATGAGCAAACAAATGCAAAAACTTCAATTTATGACAAGCTCCGATGGAGTTTGAGTTCGAGTTGAGTTGAAGTTAACGTTTTGTAATATGGGCCTTATTTTCGTCCTTCCTTATACTACCAAGGAGTCTTTAGTTGGCACACCCTAAGCGGAAAACGATGTAATGACCTCTACTTACATAGGCTGGAAGTCTCGTCAAGCCAAGAAATTACACATTATTATTTTCACGGTTCTTTCACGTCGTAATTGGAGCTCTAAACGACATTGACACCAGGTGCATCAATGTAATTCCAAGCCACATGTCAGTAGTTGGATTTGAGATACTTATCGTAGTGAATAAATAATAGGCATGCTCTAGGGACATACGATTTCAAAAATATTCAGTCCCTCCCTTTTCGAATCGTTAACATTTTATCTGAAGAGTAAATGGATCTGCGGAAAGGAATGCCCTTAAATTCGAAGGCAAATGAATTGGCCCATTTACACGGTACTTGTTTTTGGAAAAGAGTTTAATGGGGTCGATTATTTGGAAAGTTTTAATAGTAGTTTATTAGTTAATTGTTCTTCATTGTGTCGCTGGTACGATGGTTATAAAACTTTGCTTGCCTAAAACTTCGCCACTTCCACGGAAGGTATGAAGAGAAAGTAATTAATTCCGCTGCACTTTTTCTTGAACGCGTGGGTATTGTACCTACTTTTATTTAATTTTAGGCTCTATTACAATCTTGACCCCCACAAATACATCTTATTCCTTGTTTTCCTGTAGTACAATGTTAAATGCTGCTTTTTCTTTTGAAGACGATGGTAGTGTTACAAGCTTGGGGTTCGTGACAATAAACACAGCCGATTATAGAACTAAAATGACTCTTTAATTTCCAACACTAATTACAACTCAAAACTCACTAATTATAAAACACATTACACTACTGATCACTTTGAAGTTCAGTAGTTAGTTAGTTAAAGTTATCGCTCGTACCGCGAACCAATACTGACTCGGATCCGGGCTATGGGCCCTCAGACCAACAAAAAAACTATTTTTGGTGGTTTTTGGTGGGCCTTATAAAGGGCGGCAGTTAATTCTAGAACCTTCTACCGTAGAAACATCTAGAAAGTACTCATACATATCGGTCCCGACTGACCAGATTTCGAGAACTCTAGAACGTTCTAGCATAGAAAACTCTAGAAGGATCTGGACTCTACTAGTTCTACTACTCGATACTAGATGGCGTTAGTAGTAACTATTACCGCTGTGTACCCGGTATCAAATATGGCGCGAAACAGTAGATTTACATAATTTTAGCCCAGTCTCCCAATTCCTCAAAAGTGTAGTTGTATTGACTTGACACTTGAAGCACTCCTGCTTAAAGGTCATATTCTTGAGTAGACTAGAGCATAATCTTGCACAAAGTCAAGGGAAATCAATGAGTTACTGCTATCAAGCAGGGTGGTCTCCTGTCAACTTTTAATTACATTTTCGCACAAGTAATGTGGCTCGACTCACTCTCCAGAGATGTCCTGTCACGTATACCTTTATTACGTTCTAGAAACAGGTTTCGTTCAATCAATCAAAATTACCGGACACGCTGCAACTTATTTCTATTTCGAGAGGAGGAATCTTGATGACATATAATCACTGGAGCGAACTAATGGTTCTTGCAAACAGAGTTGGCACGTCCGGCGACTTATGCATGCTGCCTTCAACTACAATATCTGAGGATAACCAGATTTAAAACCTTGCTTAATAACTTCCATGTGTAAAGTTCTCCGAAAATGGTACTAAAAGATCCTGAGTGACACTAAGTTCCGATGGTGTAGGTATATGTCGCAGCCAACTAGCTTAATCAGCCGTTTATTGGCTGCCTAGCCTTTTCATTTAACTGCACCGATTTTTCAGCGACCTAAGTGACATCTTTGGTTCAATATCTTTAATGACTTGCCCATGTCACTTATGTCGCTGATTAAACGGCGCAGTTCAATGAAAAGGGTAGGCTTTTAATGAAACGGCTGATTAAGCTAGTTGGCTGCGACATATATAAGCTAGCATTTATACGATACGAGGTGCCGCGCGCGGCTTCGCGCGGTTGAACATCGCAAAATTATCCCAGGAGACAAAATGGTTACAAACAAGAAAAAAACTCTCACTTTCTCATTAAAATATTAGTTAGAATATTCTATTCTAGACGCCATCGGACTTTTTTTCCGTCCAATGTTTCGTTTGCAGACGTTGCAGTTGGTCTTGTGCCTCATCTCTATCCGGTCATGCCGGATTGCCATCCCATTTGGGCTATGAGAGTGAGATAGGACAGTGCACTTGTGTTTGCGCACACACATGCGCAGTATAATATTTTTACGAGGGGTTCACAATTACACTACTGAACACTTTAATTCGCAGTTGATGATCGCTTTCAAAGTTACCGCTTGTATCGCAAATCTTATACTGACCCGATCGCGGGCAATGTTGTCCTTATATATGGCGCCAGTTATTTTTTAAAACCTACCGTAGAAACATCTAGAAAGTAAGCGTACATAGGTACCGGTTCCGACTGACTAGATGTTGAGAACTAGGAATTTTCTAGCATAGAAAAGTCTAAAAGGATCTTGACTCTACTGGTTCTGCTACTTTCTACTGTCGAAACATCTATAAAGTACGCGTACATACCGGTTCCGACTGACTAGATGTTGAGAACTAGGAATTTTCTAGCATAGAAAAGTCTTAAAAGGATCTAGACTCTACTATTTCTGCTACTCGATAATGGATGACGCCAGTGGTAACTAATATCGTTATGTACTGGCGCGTAACAATATCTCTTGCACCGATGGCCTATTATTATTATTCGGTCAATTTACTCTCGCATTCTAGGGTGCCTTTCCTAATTCAAACTATGCTTTTCCCGCAGAATGGCTGAAGAAAGAGGAACAAAATCCTATCTGCAGTTCCAGATAGAGAGACTGAAAGTCTTGCAAGCGAAACTGTCAACAGAAGCTGAAGAAGATTATGTTATCATCAAAGAAGAGTAAGTATTAGCTTTAAGTTTGATGAGAAGACGTTGCTGTGGAAGTCTTCCAAATCGAAGTGTTCTATTGGAATGGAGATTCTTATTGTTGAGTCTTATTGTCAACATACTCGTACATAACCAGCCTGTATTCTCCCATTTCGATAGGGGCGAGTATATTGCTATTAATACAGGTAGAATTAAACCTTGGCTCGGGACACTCCACGAGTCGCTGCGCAGTAGCAAATTAATATGATAGTGGGGGTGAGGGTAGGATACTGCGCAGCGAAAAGCGAACTTCACAGATGGCATTCAGTTTTAATGGTTCTATGTATTGTATTATACCTCTCATTAAAAGAACTGGTTACATTGACTCCTTGAAATTTGTTGAAATGCTCAAAGCGTTGAATACAAAATCTCTATCGAAGAAACTTCCAGGGTTGCGGATTTGTTCAGTAAGAGTCTGACAAACCCTTCCGCTCCACCCACAGCGGAAGAAGTCATTAGATGATTTGCCCTCCATAAAAAAAAAACGAAGGAACTTGTTCGGCGAATCACAGCTCAATAAAATTAAGTCTCATCTAGAAGACGTCACAAAACGTAAGACACGAACACTATCTTTGATAAATTAACATCGCATTTACACTAATTACAAAACATCTTACTTTCACAATTAAATTCGAGCTTCGAGCTATCTACTCCCATAAGTCTACCGCTTTATCTGTCAAGGCTGAAGTGGTTAGTCCTGTTGCGAATACCAAGAGATGCCGGCTGTCTTTATAAGGACTTGGGAGTGAATCGTATTAAATAATAACTCTAGTAATGTGGGAAACAAGAACAGCTTAGTTTGAAGACCGATGAAGGATAGATTATCTTTTCGAGTTTCAAGATGGCCGTCTTTTGGCAGATATTCAGTTGTTTCTGGTTGTTCAATATGCATCCGTGTGTCACCCCCATAAGTATCACCGGAAAATAGCAAACACCGTAATATTGTAAAATGTCGCGTGTCAATTACACGCGACATTTTACAATATTACGGTTTTTGCTTCAACATTTTATTCTCAATAAGACACGTATATATTTTGGAAACTATTGCATTTCGATGGGATTTATTGTAGTGCTCTAGACAAAAATAATGTCATTCTACCAGCGAATGCGACTGTCGAAATGACAAAATATAATGGGCCGATCACGTGACATTTCGACAGCGTTTATCAATCTCGTCATACATTTTTGACGTTTTGACAATCGCCTTCGCCACGCTACCGCTGACAGAATGTCACTTGTCTAACGCTTCTCTGGACTGGTTGTCATAGTTTCGGGCTTTTTACAAAAAATACGTCATGGGCATTCCTAAATGGAATTGCACATTGCGATTACAAGCTCGCGTGCTGGAATCGACCTTTTGTTGTTAAAAGGAAGAGTCATTATAAGTCTCCTAGGTATATCTCTTTGACGTACTCGTAACGTTATCGAGTACCACCCACGGCTACAAGACTTAGGCCTTGTCCAGAGTGAATACGCGGTTACTAGGGCGGGTGCGGGCGCGGTAGCAAGTTGTAGCGGACCATAGAGGCTAGATAATGTTGTTTCCTTAGGGTAAATCAATAGACGATCTCGCTATTAGGCACCCGCCATAGTTACTTCAGCCTAAGCTGCCGACGCCGGATAAAAACTTAAAAATCCCTGGATTGGGTGTAATGTAATTGAGTTTTTCCCCGGAATCTGTTTTCATTTTATCCACTGACGCAAAAAGTGTCCGGATTTACACAGGAAATCCCTCGCAGACGACCCTGATCTGGACCCTGATCTGGACAGTTGACCAACATCAAAAGTCATATTTATTCAAATTAGGCTGAGAGCCAGCACTTTTTGTTCTACATAAAAACAGTCCCCCAAAACGCCCGCCCGTCACTCCTTCCTCTCAATCCTTCAGTATGGACGCAAACGGCGGTTTCATATGTTTGATATTTCGCGTCTGCCTAAGCACTCGCTCAAGCTCTTCACCCTGTTTTGGGCCTAAAGCTTCGAACGCCTACGCTTTGATTACGCTTTTATTTTGAATAAAACCGTGGGTGTGGAGCCTGTTTGGCCATCTATTTCGCACGAAATTCAAAGGTGCGTCGATGACGTTATTAATTCAGTAGTTGACTCTTTGTCCCTGGATATTATTGGACTTTTGATCATAGAGCTATCGGCGACAGCTATTACCAAAAAGTCTACCGCAATACCCATATTTTATAAGAAGATAATTAATTTCTGTCGTATAACTGGACTATGATTTCATAAAAATAAGGCACCATTTTTTGAAGTCCGTGGTGCGCGTGAATTTAATTATACCCATCCCAGGTAGAAGTCCGACATAACACTCTGTTCTCCCCTTTGAGGATTTCCCCACAGAAAAAAAGAAGGTACAGTGCCTTACCTACCTACCTATCTCGACACAGCGACTGTACACAGTCTGTAAGCTACCATTTATCGCAATTGGAATAACATTACAATTATAAAAGGAAAACTAGGTTTAAGGCAAATACTCTGCGTAGGTAGCGCGTATATACATAGTTGATAGCCTTTGTCTGACCTGGAAGCTGCCTATCCGGTATAGGCACATTGTTACCTACCCGCCAGACGCTATTATGTATCTGTGACGGGGTCTGTGTAAACAGCTGTTTAGAGAAAAAAGTCGAGTTTTAAATCGGACTCCTGAAAAAACGAATCAAATACACAGATCGACTTATTTTAATTGAAAGTTATTTTAGACAACGAATAAAACGAAGATTTTTATTCTACAAAGAACCCCTCGGAAACAACATAGGCACCTACCTCAAAACAAAGTTCAATTAGGTACCTACTAGCCAACCAACGTTACTAGGTACCTGTTTAACCAAAAGAAAACAACTTAATTATTGTAGATTTAATGGAGGCCATGTATTTTAGGTGTCATGCTACATGACAGTAATTAAAGCACAGATAATACAATACTTCGTACCAACCCAAACCCGATGTGATTTGTTAAAAGGAAAAAAAAAATTGTTTAGTATAATGGTAGCATTTAAAAAGTTAGCCATAATAAATAACCATAGATCGATATCACTTCACCAAAGGCAAGTCTGTTTGTTTTATAATTTAGTAAAAAAAATGTTTATGACTGCAAAAATGTTTTTTTTTTTTACTCTGATGTTAAAGACGTAATAAGTACATAATGAAACAAAATATGTAAGACGTAATAAGAACATAATGAAACAAAATATGTAATTTAATTGAAGTTATCTAAACATCGACTTTCAATTGTTTTATCAAAAAACATTTAGTTTTAAACATTTAATTGACACTTTGATTAAAAACTATGAGGTCTTATCATAATGTTGTAGGTAGCGAGTATGAAAGACGGAATTATTACCTTAACTATTTAAAGAAATAAGGAGCCGGTGATAAATTGAAAGAAATAGCTGGCCAATTATTATGTTCTTCGAATTTAAATGCGAAAACCTGTTCTGCGAAGGTCGAATTTATTCTAGACTAGAGGCAGACTTCTCTCTTCTTACTTTCCCTACAAATACTTACACCTGCGTAGTATGGACCAGTCAGAATCCCACATCTCTACAATAAATTGAACTATTAAGTATGGAATTCCATTCCATGGTCATTATAGCACGGCCCTGGGGACACGACGGTGTTGCCAGAAATTATTTTTAAACCTCCCTAGAAATTAAACTAGAATCCTTTAAATAAGACTGATATTTAAAATAAATTCTAGACTGAAATGTATCTATAATATAATTAAGTTATTAATCATGTGCATATTTCGTTCAGAGTGAATGACCAGCCTTGACGGGTTTAGCTTAAAATTAAAATGTCAAAGTGTCTCGCCGACGATGAATAGAATTCTTAAGTAGGTATTGTTATTTGGTTGCAGTCTAAATAGGTACTAAATTTTAACGCAAATAGCTTATTTAGCAATCTTTTCCTGCTGTGTTGCCTTTATTGTAATTTTAATTAGTAAGAAAACCTATCGGTATCGAATGCTAAATGTACCTAATCGTAACAACAGTAAGCCCGCTGCTGCGCTGTTTGGTAGCTTTAGAGAAGATCCTTCTTGCTAGTGCCCATAAAAATCATCTAACTAAACTTTAACGGGCTTCAGTTTACCTTCAATGACTGATCTATGGTTAAAAGCATCATGATTTTTTTTTTTGGAAGTCCACCTTTGCATTTTGATTTTACATTACTCATTCATCTTAATTATGTTTTTTGATAAAGTGTGGATGACGTCAGGATCACCAACTAAAATCACAATACCAAGTGGAGAATCCCCGCATTGGCAACACCATTGTCGAGGGACAACGCGCCGGTTCCCGTGTCCGCCGCACGTTTCGTTCTTCGCTCAGTCCGGCTTCGCGCGCGTTACAGCCGAGATTCACCGCGACCTGCGTCAAAATAAAACAAATAAAAAAAACAAAACCATCGACTAATTTTATCATTTTGGCGGTATCGTAAAGCCAGACGTGATGTTCGCGTTAAAATCAAAGAAAAAGTGCTAGAATAATGCTTTGCAACAATGATTCTAAGATTAAATAGTGATAAGGGTGTTTTATTTATTGAATACGTAGTAATTCGTGTGTAAGCGATGCAATATCAAAGTAATGACGACGACCTGCAGTATCGGATTTTTGGCGAATCCTTTAATTTTCCCGTCGAGAACAAAACTGTCGCCGGCCGCCGTAGAAAGTGAGTTCAGTCTTCAGTACCTACCTACTTTTTTTTTTGCAAGGGAGCTGACTGAAAGTTAAATGTGAGGTATAAACCTACGGCTTACGGCACATTTCTGATATACCTACTTACTTACTTAAAATAGGAACTTTTTCACAGTAAAATTTTCTCCAGTTCTCCGAATAAGCTGAATCGAAACCATGTTTATTTTATTTAATCGCTACAGCTGCACAGCTGTTTGATATCTCTGACCCATTCTCAGCAATCGATTATGAATGAACAGCAAAGCCTATCATACGTACTTATCCCTGAATAAGCGCATTGCACGGCGGAATAACTACCTACCTCAGTAAGGAGTTGACGTGGTCCAATATTCGACCGCAGTAGGTAGGTACTACCACCATACCTAAACCTACATGTGCTGCTACCACCGATGCGAAGTGGAAACGTTTTGGGCCACCCAAATTTAATCAACTGTCGTGCCAGCGACACGAAGAAGATGAAGAAGATCTAAACTTCTTGACCTAGGAAATGACCTAACAACGTTGTTGATATTTTAAGCGAAGTTCACTTTAAATCAATCATCTTATGAAGACTACTTTTAGGTAACGCATCGGAAAGTTCTGCTTCAACGTATAATCTCGCAAATCTTTGAAACACGTAGGTTGCGGAGGCATTGCACTTGCAGTACTTAGGTACCTACTATCCGAATTAAAGTTACTTTGTATATCACCGGAAAAAAGCAAACGCCGTAAGATTGTAAAATATCACGTGAAATTATAAATGTATTTTTTCTAAATAAGACACGGATGTTGGAAACTAGTGTATTTGGATGATATTTATTGTTTAGTATTACCCATGTCACCGGAAAAAAGCAAACGCCGTAAGATTGTAAAATATCACGTGAAATTATAAATGTATTTTTTCTAAATAAGACACGGATGTTGGAAACTAGTGTATTTGGATGATATTTATTGTTTAGTATTACCCATGTCACCGGAAAAAAGCAAACGCCGTAAGATTGTAAAATATCACGTGAAATTATAAATGTATTTTTTCTAAATAAGACACGGATGTTGGAAACTAGTGTATTTGGATGATATTTATTGTTTAGTATTACCCATGTCACCGGAAAAAAGCAAACGCCGTAAGATTGTAAAATATCACGTGAAATTGTAAATGTATTGTTTCTAATTATGACATTGATATTGGAAACTACTGTAGGTATTTGGATGGGATTCATTGTAATATACAAAACGACTTTTTTATAATATATATCGAGAAATAATAATCTAATTAAGATTTATTACGATCTTACGGAGTCTGCTATTTTCTGGTCACACACAGGGAACTACATGGAACCGATGAACACGACTAGTCTTTATTATCATAACATAAGTATCTTCATATTCTTCATCTTTCGCGCCATACGTAAACCTACCTGTTTTATCGTGACGTAATAAAACAAAAGAAGCTAAAGTGGTCACAACACTCACAACTACAAGTATCTAGCTATTAGGTCCAGCATTATATTTTCTCTGGTTCAAGTCTTCGCAATAGAGATGAGGATGGGGATTAGATTTTTTTAGTCATCTATAAAAAAATCTAAATAGTCCGTCAGACAGATTTCCAAAAAATATTAGACACGTATTTTTTCTTTTTTCACGTAAACAAAAAATGAAAGAGATACACTACGTTGAAAACTCGTGTGACGTCACTTGTAAGTACACTTTTTACTACGTACACGTGACGTCATCAGCCTCCATTCCTAGTTGCGTTTTATCTTCGTCTTTTTTTTATTGATTTGATAAAGCAAAAAATCCGACTCGGCTGGGCGGCGTTCGGGAAGTTGCGCGGTATCTTCTCGTCTCACATACCACAGTGTCTCAAGACGAAAGTCTATGACCAGTGCGTGTTGCCAGTGATGACCTATGGACTCGAAACGTGGTCGCTCACAATGGGCCTCATCAGAAGGCTTAAAGTCACCCAAAGGGCAATGGAGAGGGCAATGCTCGGAGTTTCCTTGCGTGATCGAATCAGGAATGATGATATCCGCAAGAGAACCAAGGTTACCGACATAGCCCGAAGGATCGCCAAATTGAAGTGGCAGTGGGCAGGGCACATTGCTCGCAGAACAGATGGTCGATGGGGCTGAAAAGTTTTGGAGTGGCGACCGCGTACCGGAAGACGCAGTGTTGGAAGGCCTCCCACAAGGTGGACCGATGACCTGGTGAGGGTCGCGGGTAACCGATGTATGCGAGACGCACAGGACCGGTGGTTGTGGCGACACTTGGGGGAGGCCTATGTCCAGCAGTGGACGTCTTTCGGCTGATATTATGATGATGATGATGATGATGATGATGATGATGATGATGATGATGATGATGATGATGATGATGATGATGAAAGCAAAAAATACGTGTCCAATATTTTCGATAATATAACTGACGGTCTAAATATAATCATACATTTTTTAACCAGGAATCATCCGGCCGACAAAAATATCGCACTCTTTACCCCATGCAATTCAGTTTTCTCGTCGATGTTAAGTCGATATTACCCCTAGTCCGCGACATAAACAAGCCATTCGCAAAGCGACTAATGCTTAGTCTAGGCCTGGGTCATTCGATACGCTCACTAAATTGCCTTAAGTACCGTCGCATTGTTTAAAAGGTCTATTTCTAGTTTCAAACATTATTGTGTGTGGGAAATATTAATAGAAAAGTTTATTGTTTAATTTTAAGACTAAACTTAGGTTTGAGAGACCAGTTTTACTAAGTTCCGGTGAAAACTATTCAAGTGACGACTAGAGCCCCCGCAGACTGCTGACTTTCTATCGGCCGATAATCTACTCGGAGTCTTAAGAGCGGCCAACCCGTCATATTTTTTTCGGTCTTATGTACGTGATTATGCCGTTGTAACACAGATCTTTGATTTTTTTGAGCTAATAGGTAAGTATCTTATGCACTATATCTTTACATTTGTCATAAATTACAAAAGTAAAGAAAACATCCTGATAGAAACCTTGCACATGTAATGGAGATTCTAAATGGATAATATTTATTTCGTTAGGCTCATTCAAAAACACGTATTTCCTGGATCAAGTTTTATGAAATTTTAGAACGCTATTCTCGTTCAATATTATCGCGTTCTCACTTGCTTGTTAGTGAACAACATTGCGCTGGATGAAAAAACAAGCTTTTCGACCATGCTCGCGTTGGCGGTAGACGGACCAGGAAAGGCCCTTTTAATTAGTATGAAGTTATGCAAGTGCGCACACTAGAACCACGCTAGAACGATTCGGTATCGGCCGATAAATAAGTTTGAAGGGCTTGCCGATTACCTTCAAACTAATCTATCGGCCGACTGGTTAATCAGCATTGGCTCCTTTCTGCCAAACTGTTTTTTTGGCTCGATGTGCGCACTAGCAGCCCAACCCGACTAAACTATCGGCCTATGGAAAGTCTGCAGTGGCTCTTAGGGCCCTATCTCACTAGGACCCCATGGTGGCCGCCACCGGTCGCGCCACTAACAAAATGTATGCAGTGCGTTGCCACCAGCGGGTAATTCGATTGCCGGCAACTTTGTTGTGCAACAAAATGTATGCAGTTGTCATTAATTTTTAGTTCGGGTTCGGGAATAATCGTAAGTACGTAGGTTATACGGAGTAGAAAACGCCCGACACTAAGGTCGAGATCTCGTTTCGATGTCACCGGAAAATTGCAAACGCCGTGAGATTGTAAAATATCGCCTCGGATATATTGGAAACTATTGAATTTGGATGGGATTTATTATACATTTTATACAACACGATTTTTTCATAATATATCGGGAAATTGTAATCTAATAAGGATTTATTACAATCTTATGGAGTCTTCAATTTTCCGGTGACATCGACATGAGAGAAGAATTGACAATTCGCATTTTATTTTTGAAGATACTGATAGTAAAATTCTAACCAAATAATACCTATTTAAAGTGTTAGGGTTATCTTTAGTAGGTATCTGTCTCGATTCTGCTTCATTCATCATTAATCATGAAATGATCCTATTATTATTTTGCTACAAAAACCACACAAGGCGGTCAAGTCTGACTGGTATCAGAGTAGGTACAGCCGTACAGTACCTACCTATAGCATAGTATAGATAAGCACTGCTAATTCTGTACCATAGATCGTACAACACAAATACGCCAAAAACGTAGTTTTCCTTCCTTTTGCCAACTTAAAATCCAAATTCTTTCCCAATTACGTAATAATTCCTGGAAATTAACACCTATACTTAAACAAGATAAAACAACTCGTTTATGTTATCTTTGTCCTGTCCAATTTTATTAATGGTTCGCGTTATTGTTGATAATGTAATGGACATGTCTATTAGACGTCAGGGCGTGACGAGATTACTAAAAACCTGAAAATCCTGATGCGAGATGTCACAGCTAAAACAATTCCTTTTTAATATTACCAGAAACGAACGGGTAGTTGAACAAAACTGTGTTTTGCGAACGTGCGCTGGCATTGTTTTACCATGGGAAGATAGGAAATGTTTGTAAGTAAATATTTATTTATTGAAGATCTTCCATAAGGCATAACTCTGAAATATGAATAATTATTTGAAGACAGGAGACTTTATGAGCTAATAAAGTTAGGCTCTGCACTTCAAGTGTTACGACGGCACGACCTGGGTTTACGACTAACTGTCGAAGACACCGTTAAAGAGAAAAGACAGTAGTCGGGTAAAAAGAAGAGAATACAAGACAGTAAATTGCGAATCGAAAGAGCAGATTGATTGCAATGCTGCCCTGCACATTAAATTGCACATTTAAACATACCTAGCTAAAGTAAGCACTATTCCGAATGCTGAACATCGCAAAGTCGCGACACTCATGTACTTAAACTCTCATCTGCTTGTAGATAGCCTTTTTCCAACTATATTGGGGTCGGCCTCCAGTCAAACTGGATTCAGCTGTATATTTTACGTGGAGCGGCTGCCAACCAGACCTCCACAAGGAGTCCACGAAGGAGTCTAGGCATATCCACAGACCAACCTTGGCAAGCGTTGCTTAACCTTGAAGATCGACCCGTGCGGCTGTTTTACGTACTTAATCTACCTTTGTTAAACCAAGACCTTGATTACATTACAGTCACAGCGGATTATTATGGCGATATTTGTATGCGGTAACTTAGAGGAAGCAAGCTCGTTTAAGCCTTGTTTCCTTGAACTTTTTGACCTCGCAAATAATTTGGAGTCTGGGGCCCCTAGCTTGTTTGAGACATCCCAATTAGTGACCATTGAAAATGTAGATCAAGTTGTTAACAATGACAAAGGAGTTAGAAAATTGTTGGGCGTGAATTTGTTGAGACCGAAGAACAACTACAATGGATAAGAATTAGACAAATAACATCGTACTTACAACAGGGAGGAGTTATTTAGTATAGAAATAACTCGTTCCTCTTAGAAAGATGTTATCTTAATGCTTTTAAGAGAACAAGGTCGTTTTTTTGTACGTGACCGGTTGGAATTCAAAAAAACTGCTTTATCAGCTGGGATATTTACTCGGAACTTAGAAAGAAGAGCATGGCCATAATTTTGGATATTGTTCAAAACTCGGGGTTAGGGAGACCAAAGGAAAGACGAATGGTTTGTGAATCCATTAGTTAGACATTCATATCCAGGAAAGGGGTGAATGATAGAGATGACGGAAAGAATGGAAGGGATAAACCATTTACGACAACTTCAAGTACCTAACATTAAAACCAGAGCAAGCAGAATAAAAATTCCCAGAAAATTTCAAACTAAAGACTGTGTAGATTGGCGTTACATACATTAAAGCTTGCAGAAGCTTAAGAAACATCAAGAACTCAAAACGAATCATCAGATGATAAAACTAATAGGAAAGGAAGCTATGATTTACAAAGCAAGCCACACGCGAATAAAATTTAAACATTTAAGTTGGTAACGACTTGACTAGCAAATGGCCCGGATAATCCTGCGTGCTTTCGGAGACCTTGACGTGTAACCAAGGTCTCACGTACCTTTGCGAGATGCCTTTGCTTTAGCGTAGGTAGTGTAACTAGTTGGGTGTTGAGTGATTGAATGAAGTCATAGCCGGCTTCATTCAAAGTTTTAGCACCCATAATGTACGGCCTTGTCGTTTGGTTATGGTTTTTTTTGTGACACTCCTTATGTTAGGTTATTCTGGAGAAATTTTGAGGATGTGGTATAGACAATTTTTTGGATCAGTGTGTGGAGGAATGGTTTTAAAACTTCTTTGAAGAGAATTTTCGACCTTATAAAACCATGTTGCAAAAAATAGCTCAATTGAAAAACTTAACGTTCAAAGAAAAGAATACAGCTGATTTAAATATGAAGATTTTCCGGTATTTTAAAAGAATCTCGATAACTATACGGCTATTTGCCACTATAAAATTATAATAAACATGGTGAATAAAAGATGATCTTTCATCAGGATTTAATTTTAGTATCTAAGAAAATAATTTGCTTTAACATTATTGAATGTTTACGACTCAATAAATACTGTGAATGAAGATTTTTATTAGATTAGGTGAATGCTCCAGAAGTTTCATTTCGATCCCAAAAATGTTATCACTATTGATATAGCTAACAAAGGACAAAGGGACTTTGAATGTATTCGGTACTGTCTACGTACGAAATTTTTTTAGGATTCGATATTTAAATGACTTTATCCCCTTTCCCAAAAATCTCACCACCTTACACAGGATCACCAAGAGGGTCTTAAATCCTACCATGTTTGCCCTCTTTGTCTGCCGTGGGAGTCTAAACATCAAACAATGAACCTGGTGCATTGACCACGTTGCAACCCCTCTGTACTGAGGTAAACGACCATTGTACCGAGGGTGGCACCCCCAAAGCCGATGGCCTTAATTGCCTCACGTGCATCGAGGCAGATGGCAAGCAAGGTGCGAGTAAGTGATGTCCCTCGCTTATCGATAAAATGCGCTTGCGACTTTGATCTTTGCGCTTGGACTTACTTCTGTCTTCTATTTTTAAAAAGCATCTCGTTATTTGCGTTTTGCTGAGTGGTTTGAATTTTATAGGTGTTATTTTTTGTTTTATTGCTTGCTGCAGATATGTTTCTTTATACGGACTGTAAAATAGTTGTGCATTGCGTGATGTAGTGAGCATAAAGAATTTAAATAAGCTTAAACTATCATAAGCTCTCATACAAGTGCTGTTTAGTGCTCATATTGCTAACGGTAGTTATCATTGGTTTTTGTATTCTTTCATGTTGTGATTTTTAATCTGCGTTGTCAATCAACCAATTAACTTAAATTAATTTCCCGTATTGCTGTTTTTCTAATACCTAACCTCCCTTGGCCAAAATACCAAAAACTTCCTTTGCTCAAGTTTCATGTATAAATTATTCGTTTAATCAATGAAGTATCGATAAGTGAGCTGTCCAGCCGTATCTAACGTGGCTTTACTATGAATACCAAAGTAAGTAATTGGGGTGAGTATGTAGGACTTGACTTTCACACGATTGCAACTGCACCTAATGCACATAATACGAGTATATTTACTCTTTACGAGATATATATAGAGCACATACTACGAGTATATTTACTCTTTACGAGTTGATTAAAACATGACAGTGAAGTTTTTACTGATGCCTTGCCAAGTTGACATTTTAGGAAGGTGTTTTTTCACGTAATAACACACCAATAAATTGCTACAAGGAACGCATAAGTTGAATAATTTATTACCATAGTCGTGACAAAATAACTTTGAGTCACCATTCAAGCTTTTTAATAATATCTATGGAGAACCAGTCGAATTTCCGACCACGTGGAGACAAGCCGTGTTTTTTTTTTCAATTATTGAATAGACCAGCTGGTTTGATGTCAGAAGAAATATTGTATTCACTTTAGAGGGGGACCAAGAAATTGAGGGAGCCATTCTTTTTGGGACTGTCTTAACAAAAGATCGTACGAGCCTTTCTTTGTTATGCGCGAGACGGATTCGCAATGGTTGACGAGTAGGTACGATTTTTTTCGGCCATGAATAAGTTACATGGGTCGGTCTTGTATTTGTGTCAAAGTTCATCAAGGTCCCTTTAAGAAGAGTTGCGAGAATATCCCGGAATCTCGGAACGAGATCGAAATTTATTGACAGTCCCCAAATTTTATGAGCCTCGAAAACTTGAGATATATGCTTCAATAGTTTACGATCCCAGCTGTAAGAACGGATTTTTTATTTAATACAAAGTTTGACATTAAAATCGCAGATTTATCCTTGTTGAACATATTTTTTTTGCGGAAAAAATATTTATTCTCCAAAAATACAAAAAAGTTTTGATGTGCATTCGCTATTCCGACAGAGCCATGCTCAGCAAAAACACCGTTTGTGTGAACAACGGATGAATGAATCGATTTATGCCAGCGATGCGTAGGTGTTTCGATAAGCTGCGCCTGCGATGGCGCGTGCTATGCCTTCGAGCCGGGTGCGTTCAGAATTACTTATGCACCGAAGATGTTTAACGTCGTGAGTTTATTCAAATGAGGTTTTTGCTACCCCCACGGTGCGTCAGACAATTTCTTCGTAGCCGTTTGTAAAGAGCGCCGATGTTTATCAAGTACCCCTATTTCGGTCAAAGTTGGCTTTTGTCTCAAAATCGTGAACCGTGAAAAGCAAACAGTTCCTTATTCATGTTCTTTTAGAATGAAATCTTGTTTAGTATACAATTCGTGAACGGGTTTTGGACATGCGTCAGTCAGTTCGTGCGTTCTCAGTTCTGATATCTTCAATGCCCTTTGCCATCGTTATAATTATAGCCAGGATATTCGTCACTGTTTCATGTTTATCAGTGTTACAGGAAATTCTACGCATTTTCAATGTGCTTTAATTGTGTTCAAGACTGCAGTTTATTTAAAAGGTTGGATAAATAGAGCTGTGTTATTATAACATCCTTTTCAATTATTTTTAAAAATCTTGGCAGATGTTCTGTCAACGCTGCAACGCCTTCTCTATTTTCTTATAACTTCTCAAGACTTATTTCCTTAGCAGTTGTCCCATTAATTTAGTCTACTATACATTGCCATCAATTAGGAGGTACTTTAAAAAAATGTTACATTTATAAAAGCTATCAAGTTTTTATCTGTATCATTTATTTAGTGTAAAACTAAGGATCATGAACGCACCTTTTGAAAATATGTTTTCTACTTGAGTAGCAACTAGCAATGATAAGTACTTGCATTTTTATGAGTTGTCTTCCACTCCTAAATACTCTTGCAGTTGTTACAACCACAACTATAAACTTAAACTAAACAGTAAAAACTGCTTGCCAATGCGGGTTTACAAAGGAGAAATTCTCAAGGGGCCCCTATGTTTTAGATAATTCCACTGTTTTATGGAAAGTATTGTTAGTTTCCCATTATCTTGTATGGGGGCTTTTTAAATAGTTATCAATTCCTTTATTTCTGTCTGCCATATGTCGATCAAATCAATTTTATGGATCCTCCGGCATGTTACATAATGTTTTATATTAAAATTATACTCTGATATCATTTCGGACCGGTTCTTTCGGGTATTTCTTTAATATCCACTTCATGAGTGTTTTTACTAACGTTGAAACAAGTGATGTTACTTTTAAGGCGTGAATATGTTAGTTCAGCGTGTTTCTTGAAAAAACGTGAACCAAATTTGATGATTTTGTAAATGTTTTGCGAAACCACGAAACAGGTTCCTTGGCAGGTTCTGGATCTTCAAGGTAAGCCTTACGCACATTTACTCTCTTGTTCTTTTGAATTTGTTTGCTGTGACCTTAAATTACTTGTGATTTCGTAAGTTGGATTGATTTATTGCAATATAGAAGTGCCCTTGACTGGGTTATCTCCCAAGACTATTTGCCTATCCTTCTCTTTCTATTAAAGAAGATAATTATTGCCTCGAAGTAATTTCCATTGCGATCATACTGTGGGGCTTCCTTAATATAATAAAGATTTAAATCAAGTCCATAAAGATTCCCCTTTCCACGCCCTTGATTGAGATCATGCTTAAACGCAACTACCATATAATCGTTCTCATTGCTTATTTATTCATTCCTAATTTAATTAAGTAGTAGTGGTATCGTTTAGTTATCGTTGAGCGTGAATACCATATTGTTCGTGAGTCATGGTCATGCCATGCTCTGATGGTTTACGAAGATGTGGCGACATGGGAACCAGAATATATTAACAACCTTGTAGGCTTGTACTTATTCTGGTTCTGTTCAAGTTTTTTTCGGACACAATTTACCAATTGATAGTATCTCTCATAATTTATCATTGGATTTGTTCTTTTAACATTTTCTTTGTATGGAAATTTTTTGTTTCGGATTTTGGGAAGAAAGATTTAGACTTGATGATTTCGTTGAATTTCTTAAATGTGACCGCGTTCTGAAAGCATATTCAAATTAAAAATAGTCTTATTCTCTGCTGGGGATTTACATCTATTGATCTGCATTCATAATTCATGCTTTTTAATGTACCCAACAAAAAGATTTGATATTCGATGTAATTCCCGCATCGAATTACCCAATCACGCGTGAATGGAATCAAAATACTGATTGTAATTTATTGCACTTATAATTAATGTAAGGGTAGACGAACCACCCTATTTTACAGGTAACCATGGCACATTCCCACGAGTTAAAAAACAGGGGGCTTGCATAGGTTCGGACAAGGGGCCAAAGCATTGGTGCATGTCCTTTCTCATCTTTTTAATCTAAATTTGTAAACGATGAACAAGCAGATGTGGTGACGAGATGTTTATGAAATTTCCGATGTTCCCATGTAGAATTCTATCCCCAGAATTGGGTTACTTTAGTAGAACAAGCTGTGTCATTCATAACTCATGAACAAGATTGTATTACTAACCCACAATCGGCAAAGTAACTCCAGCTGAGGGTGGGTGTCTGTTGGCAGCTTCTCAAATTGATATTGACGTATCAATTTCAAGATCAAGAGCTTCTATTTGAAGGCCAGTATCAACTGTGCCTTCAAATAAAAGCTCTACTCTCTATACTAGAAAAGATCTTGGATTTTCATACTGATACAAAACGACTAGTAGTGGCATCCTTTTTCAAAAAGAGTTTGGTGGAGCACAATTAATACAAAAGTTTCTTCCGTCTATTACCGAGAACTCACGCTTCTTACCGAGATTATCCATAACAAATGAACCTCAAAACCTGTTTCGGTACTTCGAGAATAAGATTTTTTAATAAGCACCCCTTCAGTTTAAAAGGGAGACTATTGTTAAGATTTAGAAAGTGCATTGCCCTCTTAATGGGTCATTTTGCTAAAGGGTTTTTGAGGCATGTAAAGAATGGTTTGAATTACGCTTTGCTTAGTTAACTTGAGGTGGGAAATCTAGGGTTTTTGGACAGTTTATTTTTCTGAAGATTTGTAGGCCCAGGCGGAGATTTCGGAATGAGTTGGACTTTAACAAAAAATATATTCTTGGCAGCTGTAGTCAGAGAGAAAAAGGAGATCAAGGAAACTTTTCCCAAGCAGCGGGGGCAATCCTTATTGCCCCCGTTGCTTGGGAAAAACTTCCAGCTTTAAAGTCAAACTAGGTTAATGCAAAGGGGATCCCAAATACTTAAGAAAGTTTTTCTCTTTATTGATAGTAAGTAAGGACTATCAATAAAAATAAACTTTACTTCCATGTTTTATTTTACTTTCGAATTAACATCCCCCCCACAATACCATCGGAAACAGACGCTCAACAACAAAAATTCTAAACTCATCAAACAATTTGTTATACCATCCGAAACTATAGCAAAAGGAAATGATAACACCATAAAATAAACATTATATTACAACACAAAAGCAACCCCTACTTTAATCACTCTCCATTGACTGATCCAGGAGCGAAAGGTCTTACGTTCCTGCTTTGTTATTGGTTGGCTCTGCGTCATCCCTCGCAAGCGCAGCTGCGTTCGGTGCGTGGGGGTCGCAGATGGCGCAAGCGCACTCCCGCGGCCCGGAATTGGGAATTCACGTAGGTACTAAAAATCGATATTTTGTATGACTTGTGTCGTTTTTTTGTTTGATGTGAGTTTAGTTGAGTTGTCATATGGCGTTTCTGTGCCTTTTTTGTTTTTGCTGTTAGCTTTTGATTAAGTTTTAAAGCTGGGAATTCAAGTCCTTACTTAATTTACTTGAGGCACGAGGCACACTTGACACAAGTTTAGCAATTGACGTACTTACCCATTTATTTATTTTTTTGAAATTTAATAAAATATAAAAATTCATCTTTGTTCTAAGTAGTATCGTGCGAAGGTATTCTGAAACTAATCTACCCAACATGATGTAAAAAAAAAAATCCCGTATCCAAAATCAATATTTAATTCCATTACTCACAAACAATATTCTCAAAATAACCGCAACTTCGAGGAGGTCCATCCACAAATGTTTACAAACTGCTTTATAATTAGAAACTGCGAACTAACAGCTAACCGATAGCTAATAGCTCATTTAAAAATCGATTAAAAAAACAAAAACTCCCGTTTCGAACTTTACGGCAATAGTCCCGGACTCCCGGTATCGATAATTATTATTGCGAATCGGTATCGGTATCGTAAATTCGCCGTTCGTTGACACGTGGCAAGCCAGATGGCGTATCACCTGCCGTCTGAGTAAAGAGGTAGAGTCCTGTAAGGTTTGCGGAACAAGACCGTCGGGGACCACATTCTTTAGTAAAACGAATTCCCATCACTACTACTCGGTCGTTGACTTGCAGTTCGATTTCTTATAATTTTTTGCACTTTTTTGCGGCTTTGGAAGCCTTGTTAACGAATTCATTAGTGAGGTTCTTAGATTTCTTGTCTTTAACATTTTATACAGTGGGATGAACAATATTTGAGTTATTGAAGTTCTGCTTACTCAATAAAAACAATCAGTGTTGTGACGCTCGGTTCTTACTTTTTAATTGGCAAGCTATCTGCACTGCACGAAGACGGAAAAGTAAAAAGAAACAGGAAGGAAGAAAGAAGGTACCTATGCAGGCCGGTATTGTTAGGTGTAGAATTATCGATCTATTAATTTAAATTGAGGAGCTTTAAAAATTGCAAACTGAAACTTCGTCAAAATTCTAAAGTCCGAATTGACTTATCTTTGACAACTTTTTAAAAACAAAAGAAGTTACAGACAAAGCCAGAATCTAAAGACTTCGTACCAAAAACAATTCCTGCAAATGAACAACTCACAAGCGCCATTAAAGCTAGAACAGAAATAAATCAACCTCCATTTTCGTAGCCTATAACTCCGCAATAATGTAATAAAGTGTGGCAATTTAGAGGCACGGCTAGGAACAATGACCTCATACAATAATACAGACTTCCAGAGGCCGGGCGCAATCTGTTTCTCATATGTTGTCACGGACTTATTGTTTATGATATGGTGGGCAATTGTTGAAGTGGCATTCTCTAATGTGGAGCTTCTAAGAGTGGCGTTAATAGATAAAAAATGCGTGAAAGGAAGTGCAAGAAACAACAAATTAATGTAATTTTATTCGAATCATTCAGACACGGCATAGCTTATATGTCCAGGAACACGAAGTTTTGCACAAGAATTTCTTGAAAAATAAAGATCACAAACGAAACTTTTCCGACACTTCATCCCCTAAAGTTCGACTTTTTTGTCTATGGAACAAGGCTCGTTTAAGACGAGGAATACCCTTATGATAGCTTAAGATCTAGTTGAGTCACCACCTACAATGCTTCATTTGGTTTCGAGGTCGTAATGACCATTTTCTAACATGCAAAATACTCATGGGCTTGTAATTATAAAGCTGTAAAGCTCATCATTATTCTTGTATTCGTTGCTTGGTCATACATTTCTTTAAGCAGTGCTGTTTGAGAGGGATCCTGTTGTGTTGCACAGTAAAAAATCCAGTGACTCAAATTGCATTCATATTACAACTGGCGCTATCATTAGACTGCAATCTGCATGCCTCATCTTCATTGGAACCGTGACGATGTCTTGAAATAGTACTGTAGGAGACCATGTTCGATTCACGATGTAACTCATCTCAGATGGTCAATTGTTTTGAATTGGCCCTTGTGAATCCTTCAATGGAACAGTTAATAAGCTTGTGGCAGGCAATTATTCTATAAAAATAAGTTGCTGATGTTTTTCTCAAAATAATAAGAACATAATGTGAAGGTTCGGACGCGTTTTGATCTGAAATGAAACCATTAAGGCTCTCTGTAAGTTGTTTTAGTATTATTGCGTTTTTATGCATCGTTTATTTTTATAACTCTGCAGCGAAAGGTTTCATATCTGCGATTAGTGTAATTCTAAACTTTATTACGGTAAAACCGCTTTTTACTAAGTACATGAACTTCATATTTCATCCTTGTGTTTTTGAAGTAATCGAACTCGTGTAGAAAATATGTTTTCAATAATTCTTTGGTTTCACCCTCCTTACTTCATCTGATATCATAAGATTGAATTTGTCTCAGAAGGCAGAACAGCGTTTTTTGTTCAAATCGGAAACGTTGAAAAAAACTAAATTGCCCCCGCAATATTTACTCTAACTTTCGAACACCAATAGCACAAAAGAACATTAACAAAACTGCACATTTCCTAAGCACGCGACATTACACAAAAAATCCTCGACAAAAAAGGTCAATATTAATAAAAAAAAACTATATAAATAAATGGTTCATTAACGCTTTCTCTAAACACCTTTAGGAGCGCGTGCGTAATTATTGTAAGACGATATAATAAGGGAGGAAGTTGAAAAAAATATAAGTCGGGGTAGAAATGTCAGGCCATGTGCTAGGGAACGCGGGGGCGAACCATTGTACAGTCTTAAGACATTAATCTTAGGGGTGGCCAGGTGAACACCCTTGAACCTTTGTGCTTTCAACAGTACGTAGTGTAGGCCGAAAATTTTGACCGTTTTGTACAGCTGATTATTTTTTCTGGGGTCACTCACTATGCTAAAGGAAAATGTTATTCCAATATTTTACAATCTTTATCATACTTTTATATCCGAGATTCTGGTTTCCTGGATGAATGAAGAGGTCATTTTATCATAGCCGTCGAAATATTTCTTAGTTCGCATTTGTGAAGTACTGAATTTAGTAGATTATTGCTATTTTTCCAACGGAATGACTATTGAGAACATGACACATTTTTACTGCTACTTTTACCTACACTATTTCAGTTCCACTTACATTAGATTTTGCAATACAAAATGTGCTAATCAAACAAGTTGCAGCTTTAAAACAGGACACATTAAGCTCTTTATTTTATAACACAACAAGTTTTTAATATTCCTCCAACCCATTCGATTACTCAGCATTGCCGCTTCATCTCCATTCACAAACGGATCTATAAACTTCAGCAAACTAGCTTCTTCTTCAACGCCTTAACATTGATCCTGAGAACGAAATTCAATCCAAAGTGACCAAGTATCATTAAACAATATAAAGATCCTATCGACTATTAGAGCCTCAAGTAATTTCATACAAGTTGCAACATGTACTGATGCTAATCGTTTTCAAAGGTAGCAGCTGGCCCTTTTGTGCGCACCCCTCGTATGGCTCCTAATGTCATCTATGTATAACTGAATTTAATTATGGTACTGAGTTTCCTTCGTTTTTTAGCTGCAGTAGTTATTTTCCTGTTTAGATTATTTACGGTATTTACTTTGGCGAACTGTGTCTTTTTTATATTTTCTAAGTGGTTTTAATTTCTGCAGTCTTAAATTATGTTTATCTTTGAACCTTTTCATTTGGTTATGGTTTAAACGCCAACGTTGTGGAGTGTTTTTTTAAGCCCTATAATACTGGAGTCGAATCTCTGAATCAAAAAAATACAGATAAAGAATCTCCATGTTCTCATACGTCTAACGCAATTAATTCTTATCAATATGTTGATAAAATTGAGACGATCGACAAACAGACGCTAAATGGTGGACGAGTTCAGCAAAAAGTTCACATATGTTTTAAATGTGTCATCCACGGCATATGGCCGTACGGCTGCTGCCTTTGACACATCAAGATAGGTATGAAAAAAGTTCCCCTCTATTTGACTAGCAAGTCGGAAGTCGCTTCCAGATTTTGTATAACGAAAAGATGTTTTTGTTGTAATTTCGTAGCGGGACTTATCAAAATTTTATTTGCTTTCGACGGCGCTAATGCGCGCAAAAAAATGTTGAATTAAGTCCCTTTTAAAAACGAAACCGCAAGGACTGCCACTAATTTGGAGTAACCTTTAAAAAATTACTTATTTAAAGTAACACTACTTAATTACAAGCCTACTGTCAACGATAAGACTGATATAGGTACGGACTAACACAATAACTATGATGAATCGCTCATGGCCACGCAAGACCTTTATCCATTGCGTGAGAAAGTACATTAAAATAGACAAGGGTTTCTGTTTTTCGCATATGTCCCCTTCAACTTTGTCTATCACCTATTGTATAATCGCAGCGAGCCATCCTTTCATCTAATGTCTATTTATCTACTTTGTTAAGGCTAAGAACCTGTTTCTAACCCCTGCCTATGATTTAGAAGGGAATCTATCTTAGTTCAGGTGTTCTACGCATTGTGTGGAGATTAAATAGATTCTCAAGGGTGGGACCAAAAAGAACTGTGGGTAAATTAGAGGCGATGGTTGAAGCCTGTTCAATAGAAGCTGCAAGCTCATGAAATCTTTAGAAAGAACTCTTTGTTCCAATGTATTCGTATCCAACTTGATGGGTATTTCGGTCAATGTCAAGACCGCGGATGTAGGGCATCATCAATAAGCTGTGTCTGCTTAAATAATAGTTCCCAGAATTTCATTTTGATGAGTTTCAGGTTCTATCCTTTCTATCTATAGAGTATGGTTTCCGCACTTAGTCCTGCTGTGGACCATTGTGCGTTCATTTAACTACAGGAGCTTTTGATAAGTTCATGACGAAGACTTTTTGTTCAGCAAGAATTTACTTTGCAATTTGAAGGAGTTAACGATTCTAACTACTGATTTACGAATTCGACATTGTAATGTAACATGTCACCACATCATGCTTACTTGCAATAAAACTCAAGTTTCAGGTTCTCATAAACTAGCGGACAAACCAATTTATATCCAGACAGTGTGAGAACGTAGCAGTAATTTCGCAAAGGGGTGTTTAAATAATAAAAGTCCCATCTATTCTTCTATGACTCTAAATAGAAAATAGCATTCATTGAATAGGCAATCATTCATTTGGGTCAGGTCGTTTGTCTGACTAACATGTTGGTTCAATGGCAAGAGTACTTGAATAAATCTTTGATCTTAATTTTAATGTCTGGGGCAAAAATAAGGTTGTTGGATGACCTAAAATTGAAATGAGGATGATGATTTTTGACTGAGAAATACTCGAGGTGATGTCTTCCACTTCCACCAATTTACATCAGAAAATATTTGACAATGAAACGGGAAACCCTATCTTTGCTTAGGTACTGTTAAATAAATAGGTATTCCGGAGAACGATATATGCGTCACTTGTTGCGGGATAAACGTCACAAAACTGCAGTTGATTGCATGTTCTTATCCTGGCATTCCATATTAATGTAGTACCTAACTAAACAAGTTCAGGGCCATCGATAGAATATTTTTCTTAACTTTTTCCTCCTAAATCTTCTGAAAGAGCCTCTGGTTTCCTTAAAACATTGTTAAGCTTCACTTGATTTTTTTCGCCATTAATCTTAAGGACGACAAATTAATTCCTCTTGATTGCTCCGGATAAAATAACCCAGTGGGCCACCACATGGAATCGACTTTCTCAGTTCTCATCGGCACAGATTCCGGTGTCATATTGCTGAGCAAAAACAACATAGGTAGTGGTTTAAAGTCTCTCGAAAGGATTTTTTATGGTCTTTGTTTTTCATATGGTGGGCTAACTTGTGTAATATATATTGAAGGATGTTATTTAAAAAGTTATACATGAATTTTCATACTATAAACGTTGTGGTTGTGATGCCATGTGTCATGCAGTTCTGTACCGTGCAATTAAATGGGTGCAAATAACGAAGGGTGGCAAAACTTGTACGAGGGTGAATTGTCGGAAATATTCAGAAATATTGTCGGAAATTACCTTCATAGATTTTTGGTATGCATTTACTTTTTACACAAATGTATCAACAAGTAGTACAGGTTATTCACATTCGCTTACACATATAACTTTAAATATTGTCACCACACGTTGCGTCTTCAATAAACATTCCGTACTTTATCTACAAATTGTTGCGCATGACTCATTCATTCACCGTTCCACGTTCAATGCACATGTCACCAAGGCATCTTATTCAACGCGTAATGAGAGCCAGCCAATGTTTATCTTAATTATTTTTACTGCAAACTCGACTCTTTACGGCATTGCCTTAATTGTGGGAGAGACGTCTTTTGTAATGCTAACCGATTGACTTCGAAGAAACGAAGCTGAACTAGAATATAAATCTGATATGGAAAAAAAACATGTTGATGTTTTATTGACATGGGAAAGTGAATTGCAGGAGATATATGCGAACTGGCGTTGATTAAACATTGTCCCATTGATGCTATAGTTCTAATGCTCGCGTTAGCAAATGAAAAGATTCGTTTTGTCAACGATGAGTGGCGTGTTCCTTTTAATAAAGTAATTTACTTCTTTAGTTAATAGCTGTTACACGCGATGTTGCGCTGAGTTAGATGTCTAAAACACCAAAACAAGAGTTTGTTTTTGTGTTCAATGCATGAGAAAAGCTTATCCCAAAATTTGTATGGAAACTTTCGGCGTTCCGCGTTCTGCATCATGGCGTTCTGTTTACCTTTTCGCAGTCTCCATCCAGCATCGGCCCACCTCATTTTTGGTGGACGTTCAAGAACTACTTCCTTGTTTTGTCTTGATTGTAAGCAGCGTGCATTACAATGGGTTACATTTCATAACTTACCTCCACTGCATTGCAGCGTTGACTAAAATATTTGTCCTTTAGCCCATTCGTCACGTCATCACATTCGTAAATTTTACGACTGTGTTTATAAAATATGTTCATTCAATCACATGAATGACCTGAAAAAACATCCTTAGTACATAGTATAAGTACATGTCTAGACTTTTGGCGCCACAAAGGATTACAAACTTTATCGTGCATTCCTTCCCACGGGAAGGAAATAGGTAGATATGAATGCACTTTCCGTTTGATATGAAGCTGAGAACTCCTTTAAAGCTCTGTAACCTTTTCCTCAAAGGCTGGACGTAAAATGCGGAAATGAGAGAACCAAAGCATAGGATTTTACGACCTTTAGTATTTTGTTTCCGGCAAAAATTCTTCCACGTATAACTTTATTGACAGTATCGCCTTCTTGCATCAGTTGTAAGTTATTATATGCGTCAATTACATAATAAAAAACAAACGTTTAATTCATTTTCGTGTCCAGATCAGAGCAGATTAAGTTTAATTTATTATTACGTTTCCGATATAACTTTTTGCTTATCGTTTGACCTATATGGACGACATTATGAAATGTTTAAAGCTTACCGATAAGTTATAATTGAATCGTTTGCGTGTGTTTGTGTGTTATTTCCCGTGCGGTGGCGTTTCATTTTGACCCCCATGTCGACATATTTATTTTACAAAGACCAATATTTTTGGTCCTTGTGGTTATATCTTTTGCTTGACCAACTTTCTTTGTAACATCCTTTTAGTTTTAGAGCGTTTACCAAGTAGAGGAAGTGCTTGAGTATCTATTAAATGTGTATAATAATATCAACCCAACAGGATATCGATATTCCAAGGTTTTGGATCTGTTTAAAGTCTATGATGCAATCTCATTCGTAATTCGAGATGAATTATGAATGAGCTGCAACATTTGTTCCGTCTATTTGAAGCTTTGCCATCGTTTCTATTTGTGTGTCGTGTACTTTATATTTTGTTTAAATACTATTACAATCTGAAGGGTAAAGGAACTAGAACAATTCATAATTACTAATTTTTTAAACAAGTTTACTTGTTATAGTTACTTAGTTTGTTTATAAGGGATTGCTGCTTTTTGTTCGTCTTTTGATTTTTTTTTTCCCTTCCGTAGTTAAGCGTTCAATTGGCTACTGCTTTCCATCCATTAAATAGAACTGAATTGGACCAGAACGATAAATCGGTACTATTTTCCTACTAAAGGCTTCAGTGCATTTATAAACCAACGCCACGTGCAAGCACTATTCCCAAATACAAGTCACTGACCACGTAATAAGTTGTAAATTTCTAACGGGTACTAAGAATGTTTTGAGTAAACCCGAATCCCGAAGTGCTAATAAGCAGGTCATACACGACACACAAGGGGACAGAAGACAGGATACACGGGCGATGCGTGAGTTAACAGGACGCTTCCTTAGGGAACCCCTTGACATTTTTTTATATCTTTTTCCCCTTTTGAAATTGGCGATGTCCAGGCTTTTGTTTCGAATGAAAGGAAATGGTTTGTAGTTAATTGGTAGTCGTGAATGGAATCTAGGTTTGCTACAATGGAAGTGGGTGGTCTTGAAATAAGGAAATTAGAGTGCAAAATTATAGCTATGTAGACTTGAATTGAGGCGGAGTAGGTTATAATGATAGCTTAATTACCGTGTACGCCGAAACGTGTCTTTTCATTGCAACTGTTGTATTCAATTCAGTCAATAATGTATTACCTGTTGCATTGATCTTGGTAAAAAATGCCAATTGTTTGACATTGGAAATTATTAATTCAGACTAATAGTAGTAGAAGAAGATGCAGAAAACCGTGAATTGGAGATATTTACCATTATTTTGTACCTCTTTTAGTACTTTAAGACAAGAAATTACGACAACCCTAAAGAAACCACAAGCCAATTCGAAAGCTACGGATTCACGGACGGTCTACGCACCTTCCGATAGAAATCTGTAAGGAACATAATTTAACTTTAACAAGGTTACAGGGTACCTTTTTTGTTCCATTTCCCCAAATAATCGCTCGTGAAATCAAATGTACATCAGAGGGTGGTCACGACTGGACAGGTGAAATGACGACACAAAATGGCTACCACTTCCTCATTTAAATTAGTTATGCTTCATATGTGATTAAAGTGTGATCAAAGATTGTGGAAGTTAATAATAATTACTATTACTGTCCTCAATAGAGGTTCTATTGTCGTTTAATTACAACATTTCCGTAGTAATTTCAAACTAATTTTGAGTTTTCATGTTTGAGTGAGATTTAAAGTGGAGGGCAATAAAGTTATTAGCACGTTGCATACTAGACTAAGTATCTGAAAGTGCAGCCAGATCATACACAGGTGCAATCGATACTGATAAAAATATTATTACAAATAAAAAGGACACTTCTTAAAGGAAAGAAGCTCACACAGCCAAATAACGTGATGATGAATGAGGAGAGTTAAGTAAACGAATTAAGTTCTATAAGTTATCAATGGTCTCAAATTCTAGATGAATGGATAACGAAAACGAAACTCAACAATTCTGACAAACTATACAAAATGTGAAACGTCTTCCTTATCAAATATATCTGATTACATAAATTCGTATCTGACATTGCCCTTACATTAAATATGATCACATAGCGCATTCACAGTATTCTTATCATTGTATGGCTGCGGAAGTAATGTTGATAGCGCCTATTAATTTAAACTAATATTTGGACGAAATACCAGACGTCTGATCAAACAGTTAACGAGTAATTGACAAAGCTTGTCGGAAACCATTGGAGTCAATGGAAATGTGAAAACAGAATTTGGTAAACATTGATTCAAGTAAGTAATGTACTTACATTAAGTTTTTTTCAATATGCTTTCCGATTCATTTCTCAGATATTATCCAATAGGATATGAATCTCCTTAGATTTTAATCTAAGAGAAAAGCATCTATTCCTGAATCGCTCGTAAAACTTGTCTCAAGAATAAAATATTACTTTTGAAGATGTTCTTTGATCTTTGGAGGATTCTCATATACCTACAAGGATGGAAATGAGTAAATTTAAAGCAAGACTCGTTGCGTCAAAAAACTTGAAAGAGTCATGGATAACTGCCGTTGTTCTCAAACCATCACGTTCGACATTCGCAACACCCATCTCTGCAAAAACGGAGTCCCCGTTATCCAAAATTAGTTTAGCATCCGGCACACGTTTCTACCCTCTTGTTTGAACATTTTTTGTTGCAATCGAAAGTGCCGTTCGTCCAAAACATGTGGTTTGCTTTGAGTGTTCCGAATTCCCGAATTTGTGCAAGAATGGTATGTTGGGTTGGCGAAAGTCTTCATATTTTGGGTTTCTTTTCATTTTGTTTAGAGGTTAAAGACGAAAAACAAATGGCTAGTTTACCTTTTGTCCATTTTCAGTCATTCGTGTCCAAGGTTTTGAAAAGTTCATGTCTCGTCTATGTTACAGGATCATCATTGTAAAACATGTAGAAGCAAGGAAGAAATGACTTTCATAAAATCTAAAGGTAACAAAAGCCCTTAATGTGCCATGAATGTTGTAATATGTTTGCTTTATTGCCTAAGGCTTTGAAATATCACCGTTTCCTTTCCTTTAGGAATTTTAATACCATGTGATTATTTTTCTTTATGGCAACTCCGCTGACCTATCCTATAAAAAGATCAATTTTTCTTTGTACCTTTCTATTACCAGCCTACACCTGCTTACCTTTGGCTATGTTGCGTCACATTCCCACTGCGGGGTAATGATTTCTATACCTGATTTTCCATCCTTTTCTGTATCATTATTTCTTGTATTCGCTGTCTCCTTCATCAGAATTGCCGCGTCCCTTACAGGGTTTTTATTGTTCCCCACACCCTTATTACGGACTGCGTATGCGATCCATGTGGGTGTGTTAGTGAATATTCATGGTGTGTGTGTGGGAACACGTACGACTACCATTTTTCTTAGGCAGTCTTGTTTCGGCACTCAATGCGTATGAGTCGGATTTCCGAAAATAATGTGAGTTGGGTGCGTTTTGGCGGGAATTTTGGGGTATATAACCTTAAAATGTATGGTGATTTGTAAAAGTTATTATGTTTTTGAACTGTGTTTCTAAGTGAATAATGGGGTTTTGGATGACAGAGGTTGTTTTCATAATTCGTCGTGATGATAAATGTGTGAGTAAGGTTCCTTGTTTTACAACTTTGTGTTTTTTTTACTGCGTTGAAAATCTACGTGAGAAGATTTTTAATTAATGATGATTTGTGGAATTCCAAAGGTTATTTCCGATAATTTTATCAAGAAGAAACTTTTACATCAAGTGTGAAGTGTACCTACATACATTGTGTTTGTTCCCAACATTCCTTATACGAAAGAAGTAAGATTCAGGCGACTTATCAAGTCTTGAGATTCCACTTTTTCTTCCCAACGATAGCACGAGACACAAAAAACGAAATCAATAAAAATATATCACCAAAGACAAGCCTCTAGATCAAGATGGATCACTTTATAAAATTCTTTAAAATAAGTGACTTCGAGTTCGCATTGCCCCGGTTTCGATATTCCATCCATGTTATTTACAATGAATGAGAACTGAGCAAATAAACTGGTTTCCATATCAGCTGATGTGAGCGCGGTATGCATAAATACCGCTGGTTTTTCTATCTCGCCTTAACATGCCGACTCAAGAATTATTAGCTGTCTCAACATAGGTTATTCTTCGATAGCTATACGAAACTCGTTCTTGGAAGAAATTGAATTGCCTACGCTATTCGATTTTAAATTTTATTGCTTTTAGTATAAAGTTCGGTTCCTTTAGATCGAAATTCGAAGGGCTGGTTACTTCTTCGAATTTTATTGTGTGTCTACGGGGGATTCTGGCGCCAACGTGTTTTTGTCAAAAGTAAGCCCGCGACAAATAATGCGAACAGTGAGAAGTAGGTACGATACGAGTAATTGTTAAGCTAGCATCATTGTGGTGTCGACAAAAAAGATTAGACATGTTTTACGCGTATAATAAGATGATAATTCTCATTTTGTACTCACTTTTTTGGGTGGCTAATACATTTCTGTTGTTCAAAATGATATCTGTATAAAGTTTAGTTTTCGCTATACTTAATAATTTATTTTCTGACTGTATCTCTACGATGTGAGACATCACATGGCATAAGTGCGAGTTTTTTGGGGTTTCTTTTTATTTTATTTTACTGGTTTTTAACTTTTTATATTATCAGAAAAAATATCTTGAAACTCGCAATGTTACTAAAAGTAGGAGGTAGTACAAATAAGCCATCAAAGTTATTGTAAAACTGGCTTTTTCCTATGCTACCGAGAAAAACTGACTACCCAACTTCAAAGAAATAAATGAATAGTTTTTCGTCTTGTTCCGTCTACAACATAATGTTTTGAAATGCAATCTCAAATAGGACCACACATAATGAACTGGTATGTTTACATTTTCGTCTTAGCAAACCTTTTATCAGAACCAAAATACATATACCTACTATAACAATTTTTTTTAACATACATTCAGTATTCTCGGTACATGGTCTCATAGATAACAAAATATTTAATTAATAAAATGTCGCGTAACGTAATATTTATTTTTGGCTCTCGTATCTTTAGTTTTTTTTTGTTATGCATCTGGATTACGTTAGCCATGATTTATGCAAGTAATCTAGTTCCATTAGATGTCTCGACAAAAGGTCGTAATTCTTTTGTTTAATTTTTCTTGCACTCTGTGAAACCCCAGATTAGTAGTCGTACAGGTAAAAGTTTTTTTTACAAAACTAAGATAGGTAAATAACTTTCAAAATAATTCCGTAGACAACATTTTTTACCCGACTGCCCCAGAAGGAGAGTATTTTTTTGTGATTGTGGTTAGATCATTATCAAATTAATTAAGTATCAAAGTTTTTATTCATTTTACCTGGATAATTATATATTAAATTCAAAATTAAATGGATATTCTTAATTAAGAGATTGCGTGCCATAATATCTTTCAGCATACACATATTTTTATTTTTCAAAAACAATAGATTCCTTACTACTTTTAAACATTTTTTTTTACAATAATTAAATTTAAAAATTTTTTTTTACAATATTCGTCTAAACATTTTCAAAAACAATAGGTACCTACGTTTTAACATAATTATTGTTTTTTTACAATTCGTTTATAGAGTACACATTTCTTCCAGACAAACACAACTCTAATTATCTTTCAGACATTTAAAAACTGACACAATAATTATATTGTGTCGGTATTTTTATCATCCATCAAAATAATTATGTTCACATAGCTCGTAATAGTATCACGTGCTTTGCCCAAACGAGGCCCCGGGACATATCGGGGGATTACGTAATCCGAATAAATACTTAGACAGAGGATAAAATAAGGATCTGCGTACAGCCAACATTATGTCGTCAGACTGCGAAATATGGAACTAAATATTTATGTACTTAAAAAGTATAGAATTTGACATTGTTGACAGTTTTCCTTTGTAAGCACTAAGCAGCGCTGCCGTGAACTGCATAAAATATTTTGGCATTCTTTGTTTTTTGATAAATGACTTTGGTCGTTTTGGACGTGACTTGGTTTTATTAATTTGGTTTTTTTTTCGGGATTTTTAGGTTGTGACTTGCTGGTTGATTCTGTAAAGAAACATCTCACCGTGAGATCTAAGGTGGAGTGAGCTATCACTCCTTCGCAACAGCCGGTCTTTTCTGTCAACGCCTCACCGTGTACACTTAGGTGGAGTGAGCATGAAGTGAACTGTCATTCAATCTTTTTTGCATGTACAGCTCACTACAGGTTTACAGTATCGCACTGCAGCTGCATTAACAACTCACTTCACGCAAGTGTTCACGGTGACGGTTTCACGGAACCCGTAGAAAATTTATATAGATAGCAAAACATTCGAAAAGACCTTTAGAATTTAATGAACAGTTCTAATTACGTTTATTTGAAGTTAAGCCTATGGCTGATTGAGCCATAAAGCACTTATTTATTAAATTTCAACTTAAAACTTACGTAAGATACTTGTTTAGAGGTAGCGAAACAGAGAGTAAAGTCCCGAATACCTCCGTTGAAAAAGGAGGATCCTCCGACCGGACGGTTGTTGTGTCCGGTGGGCAACTGCCCGATAGTTGATATTCGGGCTGTTGTATCTGTTCGAATCGCACGGTAAACTCTGATATCGCGATTTAGGATTTCGTTGTTAGTTCGCAGCTGTCGCGATAGATGGCGTTGCGGGTCTTGTTGTTGCGATGTAGATTTTTGCTTCGTTGCGCTTTTTGTGGCGGTATTGAGTCCGCTACACTTGCTTGTCATATGTTTTGTTCAATTTCGCGATGCCTTCTTTATTACAGCATCTACAATTCTAGGGTGGTGTTTTAAAAATACTGATCTATTTTATCTAGGTTAAGGTTTGGTTTCCTATTTCCTATACACGATGTGTTTTAGCTCGTAAAAGGCTCCTGCTAACTTAAAATACATCTTAAGTCGCACTAAGATATGTACCTGTACCTACACAAATTCAAAACCAAGTACCTCCATCCATCCTCATGTTAGTACACTACGGTACTCTTGTGTGCTTAAGCAAGGTGGAAGGTAAACAAGGAAATCCTTCTTCAAACTTTGAAGACGAGGGAATCGAGTGAAAAAATATTAAGTAAGCCAAGTCTTGGGATGAATAGTTTGAAGTTTGAAGTACGGGGTGGAACCTATAATAATTGTTATTCGTAAGTTGAAATAAATCAGCCGTTATTCGGGTATTCATAAAGTACTTAAATACGATTTTTTTTTTGTATTCTCTGTACATGTTTAATTCTTCTATATCGTGTAGGCAGTAAGGTTCACACACACATCCTAGTTAATTAATATCTGGTGTTTCCCCAGTTCTTCTCAACCATTCATCGGCACAATTAATATTACTGAGTAGTGCTATGACCTTCCGTACTATCTCAGCATAATCAAATCATTGATTTGTAATTTGTAACCGGAAAATGGCAAACTCCGTAATATTATGAAATATCTTGAGATTGTTAACTCTCGATAAATTGTCAACTGCACATTTGGAGTAGGTACTTTTTTCGCATCAAAATTAGATAGTCTCTCAAAGTAATTCCGAGAAATTGTAGAATCTTCTTCGTGTCCAAAGACTATTAACTCTATGTTCGTGTCTCTGTCACGACAGTTGATTAGATTTGTGTGGCCCCAAACATTGCCACTTCTACGGTATCGTTGGTAACAGCACTTAGGCTGCATGTTTTGGGGCACAGAGGGCAAGATAGAAGGTGGAGCATACCGTGAAGGATCAACTGCAGGGTGTGGCCCTGCAGTTGATCCGTCACGAATAGTCACGATAGCCCCACTTTGACTTCCAAGTGGACCAAGGAAGGTTAGATCCTGCGGTAAGATGTTCGCTTGGTTGTAAATAACTCATGGGTGGGGGAGAAGTATCCTGCCACAGTTCGCAGCGGGCGTCAGCTAGGTTACCTGACAGCGAGACTGCCGATTTGAGGAAGCTGTGTCTGCTACTCAGTCTTAGTTGGTAGTTGTGCAGCACGTTTACATTTTTCGACTACCTACACTAGCAACTTCTCTTCTGACTTGTGGAGATGTTATCCCGGCTGTGGGCTATAGTAAGCTGACCAGGGTCGGCTTGAGGCAGCCGGTGATGATAAAACATACTTAATTTAACAATACGGGAGTGTTTATTCGGACAAATCAATTTAAAACTTCTCTCACTCAGAAAAATACTGGATTAACGCCCATTACTCCACTTTTACTAAGCTCCATTTCTCCTTATCAACAGACGTAGCGGCTATGATTCGGAGACGAGTGAATACTCAGAGGACTCGGCGGCGGCCTATGAAGATGTCCCGGTTGCAACCAAAAGCTCTGGGCCGAGGAAGAATATTAATAGGGGACGGTGGACGAAGGAGGAGGTAAGAGGATACAGTCATCTAGATATTCATTAGTAGTGCCAGGTACAGATTGTTGAAACGTAAAGAAGTATATGAATAACAAGCATAGTGGACCTTAAAGCGCTGGACACACAGAAAAGACGTAAGACGAGGACGGGGCGCGGACAGCGCACAGACGAGGCGCCGTCGCGACTTTTTAAAACATAGAAAAGACGAGGCAAAGACGTGGCGCTGGGTGCCGTGAGAGATGACGGTTTTCAACCAACTTCATTCAACCGTCCGATTTTGACAGGATAAAATGTCTTCTTCCGGTGATGAAGATGTGGTTAATTGTGGTGGTGTAATTGTGTGACAGCGACGCGCGAGTCCCGGCACCCACGCCCGCACACTCCCTATGGCGCTCACTTCTAACTCATTGGATCTAAGTCTACGAACGGATAGCGGTGGTGATCCTGATCACTCAACATCAGGTTTTGCTCACTAAAGGCGGATAAATTACAGCTGTGACAGATTCGATTAGTCTTAGGCTTAGTCGATTGTTCTCTATGGTGTCGGACGTAAAAGAATAGCACCATCCCATTACTTTCCGTGGGTGTGGTTGAGGCGACTAAGGGACTCACCAGAGAATGGGCAGCAGCATTCTCTGTACATTGGAACAGCTAAACTGCGATCGCCAACCCGCCTGCCAAGCGTGGCAATTGGGAGGCTTATGTCCAGCAGTGGTCGTCTTTCGGCTGATATGATGATGATGAGAAAACGAAAAAGATGATCTTAGATCATCAGAATGTCTTTTAAAGCTTACGTAAATAAAACGTTAAACATACTACTCCGTTTTTGTTGACAAAAATGTTCTATATCCATGGGTAGAAAGCTTAAAGCGTATGATAATTTTTTACTGCTAGAATGATTCTTAAACCATCTAACACTCACTAACTCCCAACAAAATTTTTCCAGGACAAAATGCTGAAAAATTACGTTAAGATGTACAACGAGAACTGGGACCTGATATCGGCAGGGTTCTCCGACCGATCCGACGTCCAGTGCCAACAGCGGTGGTGCAAAGTCGTCAACCCTGAACTAGTCAAAGGCCCGTGGACCAAGGAGGTAAATTACATTTACTTATTTTGATCTCTGTTGACGTGATTTTACAGCACCTTTTTGAACAGCTATAGATAGTCAACAGATATGGCTGCCCCAGCTGCTAATCTGGAAGATGGTACATTCGAGACAAGGATCAGACTTGGGATTCCCAGCCAAAGCTGTGTATTAGTCAATCGATGGCTGACATTTCCCGTCGTGTTTTGACGTTGATCAAGATAACGACATAATATAACGATGGTACAACCTGTGAAATGGTTAATCGTTATTTTAAACCTGATTATATCAATGTAAATAGATGCTGATTCATATAAAGGACATCAATTCATTACTAGGCTCACCATAAGTCCGGAATGAGTTAGTAATTCATGCCTAGAATGGCGCATCCTTTGCGGTTCAAACAAATGCTGGAGAGTTTATTGAACGAGGTTACGTCATGACTTATTTACGTTGCTATGTTGTGATGAATTCAAATCCATGTGTTTGAGTGCATGAGCTAAGTTCCCAGGGATATGAGTAATAATTTGTTAGGTAAACACTTTAATTCTACATACCAAGTAAGTATAGCTAATTCAAGCAATAATGTGTGTTTTCTCATGATATTTTTATGGTCTGCCAAAATTGAACCCTTATTAAACAATCTTAAAACCAGTATCACCCTGAAACCTTTTAAGGTCTATGATTTAATATAATATCCTGCATGTTTTAACATGCTCTCATGAAGAGTAATGACTCAAGATGGCTTCCGCTGGCACTACCAACCACAATTTCTTGTTAGACCGCGAGGATATTGCGTCCCTATATAAGAACAGGCATGTAATTGGGCTGTTTAAAGGTTTCAGGCTATTCACGAGGACGTCGTTATTGTTTGAGAGGGCTATTACCATCTGTATCTTGATGCAGTTTTTTTGTAGTTCTATAGCATTCTTATAGTTCTAATATTTAGCGACAGCTCCGTTGTTCTCGCACTGCTGCGACCCGGAGTTTGGAAGTTAGTGGTGAGACACCCCCGTGCTTTTGAAAGCATGTAAAACCGTTGGTCCTGCGCCTGATCTCTCTTTGGTCTTTGGTTTTTTGTCCCATTGAATTGTGAGAATGATGAAAGAGGGAATCTGTGTTTGCGCACACACTTTTGCACTATAATAGCTCCCGCGCAGATATTAATTGCTAAAGTGTATGTCTGTGCGCAAGGCTCTCTGCACTGGTTAATCTCTGTTGTGATTGGCCACCATGACCGAAATCAGTCAAGGGGACTGTTCATATTGTACTGCAAAAATACGGCCGAAAAAAATCTTGAAGGTACTTTTATTTCTTTACGTTTTCTTTCTTCAAAGTTACATTATCTCTAAAAATGGAAACACACATCGAGATATCCACAGGTCTTATGACATTGTATATATGTCGCAGCCATCTAGCTGAATCAGCCGTTTCATTAAAAGTCTAGCCTTTTCATTGAACTGCGCCGTTTAATCAGTGACATAAGTATCACGGGCAAGTCATTGAACGATATAGAACAAAAGTTGTCACTTAGGTCGCTAAAAAATCGGCACATTTAAATGAAAAGGCTAGGCAACCAATTAAAGGGCTGATTAAGCTAATTGGCTGCGACGTATATATGTATTAAGTGTATCAGTTAGTTTAACTTTATGTCATCAGTTTCTTCACCAACCTATCGTGTAAAGAAAGAACGTGACACAGCACACACTACAAACATCCTCAATTCCTCTTCAACATGAACTGCACTTATTCAACGTGCCAAGTGCCAATCAGTCTATCGAGGCTCGGAAGCGGGGCTGAGTCACGGGTCGTTGGTACTGCATGCGCGCGCGCATAGAATGTGCATAATTAAAGAGTGTTGTGGCTGTGTCAATGTGGATGAAATTGGTGTTAGATGTGGATATTTTGATGAGTGAATTTTTTTTTATTTTCAATCGACATCTAAATAAGGTCGAGACTCTCAATTCAGTTGTATTTTTTAATGTTTTTTATCTCAGAACTCCGTGATTTTGGGAAACCGATTTTTAGAATATTTTTATTTAATTTGTTATATTATATTGCGGAGGAATTTTTCGACGCCATGTTTTAGATTACTTTTAGTTTTAGTTGAGTCTTTTATTTAAGTGTGTGAGTTATAGTTGCAAATAAATTTATTATATAAGTATATTTTATTGTACACCAAAATATAGTCACAAAGAAAACCTCAGACTAAAAAATATACAATTGGCGGCCTTATCGCATTCCGCGAATTTGGTTTTATTTGATAAAAGATGATCTAAAGATTTTTATCAACTGATGATAGGATACTTACATGAGATTGTTTTGTTTCTCGAAATTGACTTTTGACCCTTTTGACCACTTCTCTATTTGTCATAATGTCCGCCCTGTAGTGGCTTCCAAAATACTCAGTCTGTTTGTAGACTTAAAATGTGTTATTTATAGCTACTCCTAAAATCTTAACCATCTTGTCATCCAAATTCGAGCACGCACATCGCACAAAATTGCCCATAAACCTCGCATTAGCTTACGACACAAATTCTTAGATTTTATGAATGAATCCATTGTTTGCTACAACGAGGTTAGAATGCTAATGCTCTTTATCTGTTCGTATCTAAGTATAGATGATAATGATCTTTATTACGTACGATTGTAGGGTTTCTGAGGGCCTAGTACGAATGTTTTGACGTATAGTAAAGTAACAGTATCGTTAATGTGAGTGAATTTTACTATTATAAACTAAAACTCATCATATCAGCCGAAAGACGTCCACTGCTGGACATAGGCCTCCCCCAAGTGTCGCCACAACAACCGGTCCTGTGCGTCTCGCATCCATCGGCTGCCCTCGACCCTCACCAAGTCATCGGTCCACCTTGTGGGAGGCCTTCCAACGCAGCGTCTTCCGGTACGCAGTCGCCACTCCAGAACTTTTCGGCCCCATCGACCACCTGTTCTGCGGGCAATGTGCCCTGTCCACTGCCACTTCAGTTTGGCTATCCTTCGGGCTATGTCGGTAACCTTGATTCTTTGCGAATATCATCGTTCCTGATTCGATCACACAAGGAAACTCCGAGCATTACCCTCTCCATTGCCCTTTGGGTGACTTTAAGCCTTCTGATGATGCCCTATGGTAATAATTATTTTAATAATATTTAATTGAATTGGATACCCTAGTCATATGTTTCTATGATACAAATTGTGTATGACGCTTAAAATGAAATCAAAATACAACGGGGTTGTAGTTTTTTTATTATATTCAAAATTCACTTACGTTAACGATACTGTACGTCAAAACAATCGTGCTAGGCCCTGTTCTGTGTGCCGTTGGTGATTACTGTGATAAGGTACAATGTTGTAGGCTGTTGGTGTGGCGAACAAAAATTGGGAGAGGTACTACCTGTCTTTTTAACTTTTTTGGCCTGAAGTAAAGGGAGCAAAAAGTGTTTTATAATAATAAAATTTATAAATAGCAAGACAACTTTTGATCCACAGTCGGTCGGTGTTAGTAGCACTAAATACTATGCTAGTTCATTAAATAAATCATCCTGGCTTTTTTTTCAACTTTTAATATGTGTGTCGTTCTTCCTTCTAGACCGTGTGCCCCATTTCATTGGGGTTTCCCTTCCTTGTTGTTTTCCTCCAATGAGCTAAGTTTATTTCGGTTTGTACTGTGACTTCCTTTTTTTGATTGATGGCCCTTCTTAAAGATTAACCTATGCAGCTAATACCGCTGTGGTGTACTAAAATGCGCGTAGTTAAATATTTCTGCGAATAACAATTCCACAAGTTCAATGACAATTATTTCGGACAATATCCTTGTTATAATACCCTTTAGGTTATTGTCCTAAGTGCTAAACAACAGATCTAATCGCAAAACTCTAAGTCCTAAAACTATGACCTAGTAAAATGTCATTGTTATTTCAAATATCAACTACATAACATGAATAAACAATCATTCTCACAATAGTCAATATAAAACTTTTAATAGAAATAATTTCGTAGAACGGAACTATATTTTCACACATTTTATGGTCCGGACACCCAATGTGTATGCATGACAATAAAAATCTATTACTTACAGTATTTATATTTTAGAGCCTGCCTACGCATTGAGTAGGGTTCCGTATGATATAATGCAATACCTGAGTTATGAATTTATGATGTCGTAAATACTACTAACGGTGTTTCTATTTACTTATCTGGAATAGAAGAAAAGAAAGAAAAAGTATTTAATTGCCACAAAACAGCATAGGTACATACATTCGTGGATCTTGCACTAAAACCCAAACGATAGTGTTAGTAGTTCTTAAATTATGTTAGTAAAGACAAGTTAAAAATTAAATATGAATAAAAAAAAACCTGAAAATTACGAAATATCATACAAAGATGCTCTTTACAAATTGATTTAAAAACATTCCAAGTAATATAAATGTTAGCAACAATGGTGCTATATCCTTCCCACGCTTTCAAGTTGCCGTTTCCTTTACTGGGGGATGAATTTTCAATAAGCCTTCTTTAGTGTCCACATTCGTTTACACAAGAAAAGATTTTGGAATAATTATGCTTCTTTGTTTGGACTGTGCGTTGTCTAACATTGAATTACTTAATTAATTTAAGATTTAAGTAATTAAGAAGAAAATTTTGGTATTTTACCTCGGTTTTTGTACCTTTCATTGAACATAATTTTGAGTCAAAATAAGAGTACTGGCGCACATTGAAGCAATTATTCTTTTAGCTGCGGAACCCAACATCAATAATCAAACCATGCTTTAAAATAAATATGCAAATCGTTCCACAGACATGTTTTTTCTCACACTCATATTGAATTATTCACACATATTATTTACTTTATTTATTTTTTTATTTTTTTATTCACTCATATTATTTTTTTTATTGGGCGTGTTTTAGGCATTAGATCATGTTTGATTATGAATTTTGTCCTCAAAAGGAAATCCAGGCGAAACTAGATTCATAATTTGGAAGATTTTTTGACCGTGTCCATTAAGTATTCATATTTCGGTTTCTTCTAGTTTGGGAAACTTAGATACAATGCGGAATTGAGTTATAAATCCTTTTATGGAATCAAATATTGATATGGCTTTATCATCATCTGTCTAGCCTTTTCCTTACTATATTGGGGTCGGCTTTCAGTCAAACCGGATTCAGCTGAATACCAGTATTTTACGTGGAGCGGCTGCCAGACCTCCACAACCCATTAACTGGGTAACACGATATTTCCTTGGCAAGACGAGTCAGATTTACTGGCTTCTGACAATCCGTAACGACTGTCAAGATCTACAAAATACAGCCGGGACCAACGTCTTAACGTGCTTTCCGAGGCACGGAGGAGTCTCGGTATGTTAAGATGGTCACCCATCCACAGACCGACCTTGGCAAGCGTTGCTTAACCTTGAAGATCGACCCTTGCGGCTGTTATTATTTAACCACGAGCTCTTATGTTAATATGGCTTTATATGATTATTAAGAGCTGTATAGTAGGATTGTATCCGTAGAGAATTGTAAAACATCTGTAAGCCACGCGACAACAGGCAAAGTATAAAAAGGTATTGTTTCCTCAAGTCGATAAGGTCTTAGGTATTGTATTACTATTCAAGTACTTTACAACCTTGGTATTAAGAACTACTATCCTATTTTCTTGTAAGACTTGAGCTCTAGACAAAGTAAGTATGTATCATTTCATCCGCGATAATGATTATCAAATGTTTGAGATTGACCACCTCACATTCAATGTGTCATAAATTATCGAGTTTTTGAAATTCATTAGCGCCGGTAGAACGTCACTTTTTCTAAGGACTAACAGCATATTCATAAACACTTTATAATGGTTATAAAGTGTTTACGTAGCTAAAATACTGTTAAGCAAATTCTTTTTGCAACATTTTTTATGGCGAATTTGAATTTAGAATCTCATTGACAGTATTTTAAATAAGTAGTGGTTAAAAAGTTTTTATAAATAAGGGCCGATGAATCTTCTCTCAAAATACTCGAAAGTGATCTAAAAACACGGACGCCTATGTTGAACGAGACTTCATTTATTAGATTAAATACTCATAAAGCTAAAGCCACATGGTGAACATGTCACAATCAAGTGGTCGACATAAGATGATTCATTACTCTTCTACTTACACGAATACGGTCACGTATATTGAGACACCAAATATTTGGCTCAGAAGAAACTATTTGGGCCAGAAAAATACTAGGATGAAAAGGCAGAAAATAAAAACAAAAATGTCTGCCAGATTGCCTGAAAAATTAAAAAGAAAGTAAATTAGTTGTCTTGAAACCATTTTGAAGATGTGGGGTGCTTAAAACAATAGTTTGGAATGCCCCACTGCAGGGCAAAAGTCTCTCCATATAGTAAGTATAGTTGTCCTCATAATCATTATCATACTTCTGGGATTTGACTAGCTGAGTTTATCTGCGTTATGAAGATTTCAGACATAAGTTATAGCTTTCCCCTTAATATTTAAAAATACTATTTGTATATCTGACCCAAAAAAATAATGCCATTAATAAAATGACACTAATACATGTCCCTGTCTCAGTTCCCATTAAGAAATGACATCATCAATTACCAAACTGAAATGGTCTAGTTAATAATAAGCACTAAAACATCTTTGTATAAGAGTTGAGTCGTACAAACAGACAAAAAACATGCAAGCAAGTCAAGGGCAAAGATATTGACTTGAGGCCAGCTGTGTGATAAGGATAATATTCCGGTCTGAATTTTAGGTTTTATTTTTGGGTATGAGAGGATTAGTATGTAGTGCAAATACTTGACATGCATATGTCGCAGCCAATTAGCTTAACCAGCCGTTTAATTGGTAGCCTAGCCTTTTCATTTAAATGCGCAGATTTTTCAGCTATCTAAGTGACTTCTTTTGTTCGTTTGATGACTTGCCCATGTCACATTAATTAAACGGCGTAGTTAAATGAAAAGGCTAGGCTTTTAATGAAACGGCTGCTTAAGCTAGTTTGGCTGCGACACATACAGCTTGGGAATTGCGACCGATTCGTATTGCCTGTTGGTGGCAATGGCCATACGAAATCCATGATCCTCGATTTGGTTCACAGACTTGTTCTGTCTGGACTGGACTCCACTTTTTTTATCCAAGTAACCTTGCTTCTGGTTTGACTAGGTATTCGTATGCAGATGAATAAATACGTTTTTTAAACAATAGGGTAGGTTTTATTTAGTCAATTTCTCAAAACCTAGAGAAAAGACTGTACAGAAAAAAATATATTCCAAAAAACAAAAAAAAATACAGAGTTGTGAGTGTTTTAAAATCTGTGTAAACAGAAACAGTACCTACCTACTAATCGCCATTGTGAATTTGCACCATCCAGTACAAACGACATTTTACATGACAAGGATAGAAGAATAACTTCAACTTCAAAGGAATGTAACTCCTCTATTTTGCTATCAATGTTATTTATTTTTTCACAAATCGTACAATTTTAGTGATGACTTTCCCTGTTTTCAGTCATCTCCATTTTTGATAGTTGTCAAACACCCTATTGTGTCGTCTTGAAAAACTATTTAGTAGTTCGTGCTTTACTGATTATATCAACTGCTCCTAATCAATTACTTGCCGGAACTAAATAATTATAACGAGACCAAAGCTGGCTTAAATACATCTTCAATGAACAATAACCATTCATCCAAGGTCACTTATTAATCAATAATATCAATCAACAGTTTTTGTGACCAAACAAAGTACTAACAATCATACTATGACCAATTATTTAGTACAATCAGAGCAAAAAGTGTTATTATATTAATTGAAAGGGCGTTTAATTTGGACAACGTGACTCGCGATTTGATAGAGATATTTTGAAGTACTTTGTAGGGTACAATTAGACAATCACGATATTCAGTGTTCAATGGATATTAATCAAATCATTACCTTCCTTTTGGACTTTGCCGCAATCGGGTAAAAAAGTCAATGAAATAGGCAGGTAGACCAAACCTTTCAAATTAGAATAGGGTCGGACAAGCCGTAGGTACTTAGTATATCATCTTAACACGTGGAAACACTTTTTACACATCTCACATCCTTGAACACCACAGAATAGAGAGTTACAGAAGTCCAGCTCCATACAAGGAACGAAAACGCACGCATACATAGACACGCTTCACGTACAGCGAGTGCAAGCGCACTCGAGACCAGTATTCGGCATTTGTTTGAGATAATAATAATAATAAATCGTTTATTTCAGATCGCCGTACGAAGAAAAAAAATCGACTGCGAACAATTTTTGATTGCTGATTAATTTTTCGCGATTTCAGGGTTGGTCCTATAGTAAAAGTTGTGTCATAATGATGAGTACAATGACCAGAGGCCTTAGACAATGTGCTATTCGATTAGCGAATGCGACTGTCGACATGCCAAAATGTAGGAATTTGATCACGTGACATTTCGATATCATCTGTCAATCCCATACATTTTTGACGTATTGACAATCGCCTTCGCCACGCTACCGCTGACAGAATGTCACTTGTCTAGAACCCCAGATTCAGTTGTTTTACACTCGTTGTATGAAGCCGACCTTCTGTAACACTCATCTGCTTGGTATTAATCAGCTGATCAACCGTCTTATTCATATTTTTTCGCCCACACACTAGTTCACCTTGCGTTTTAACGTATTTTCGCACGCTACTATCAGATGTGCTATTGTTTTTTATTTGCGAACTTTTTGTTTTGCTGAGGTTCCTCTAAGGATGAGCGGTGATTCGCAATTGTTTCGATTTGAATTGAAAGGGTGTTTGGTTCAAGTGATGATTTGGCAATTATTGGTACTTTTTTGGGCTGGTTGGTACTTGAGAAAATAATGGCTTGTTGATACATTTACTTGTGTGGTTATATGGTAATGAAACAAGAAAAAAATGAAATACTAATGATCGTCCTGAGTCTGTCATCACTCATCACCTTATTTTTTTTTTTCTTTATTTATTTATTTATTTATTTAGGGACTTATAATCGCACATTGGTCATATCTGGGCCATGAACCTAAACAGACTTCGCATCATCCATCTCCCTTCATGTCGATCGTTAAATTTAATACTTACCTCCCACGGTATTCAGGAATAGAATTCACATTTTCCCGGAAGAGTTTCCAAACTATTTAATTTACTTTTAGAATCTTTAAAAGTAGATACTTAGGTATCTAATGTTATATTTTCTTGAATTTTTCAGGAGGATGAAAAGGTGATGGAGCTGGTCGCGAAATACGGGCCGAAGAAATGGACGCTAATTGCGCGCCATTTAAAAGGAAGGATAGGAAAACAGTGCAGGTGAATATTATTAAAAGAAAGTGCTAGGTACTTTCTTCAGAAATCCGAAAGATATCTATTTGGGATATACCCAGCCAAGTGCGATCAATCAGTTACTTTTCAAACCAAAATTAAAATTTCAAAATGTAGGTACAGTACCCTATGGTACAGTCGCCAGCACATCAAGCTACAACAATCTGTCAAATTTCTTTAATAGATTTCAACTTTACACGCTACAGCATAAGCTTCAAAGTTGATTGGGAAAATTTGACAGTTTCGGGGAGCTTGATGTGCTATGTCTGTACGTTTATGTAAAGATCATAATCTTTACATAAACGTACAGACGCCAGCACATCACGCTTTCAAAAGAAAAACAGTGAGCAAGATAAATATAAAGTTTCAACTTTTTCAAGTACTATGGTTCTTGAAACTCTATATTTAATACAACTTCACTGTATCTAGCACACTTTTTTTTCTTTTGAAACTTTAACTTCACGATATTCATATCATCAGTACTTGCCTAATATTATTACTTCATAAATGTTTCAGAGAACGATGGCACAACCATCTAAACCCGTCCATAAAGAAGACAGCGTGGACGGAGCACGAAGACAGAGTGATATACCAAGCACACAAACAACTTGGCAATCAGTGGGCCAAGATCGCTAAATTACTGCCTGGCAGGTAAGAACCATCATACATACATATTATTATTGGCTTATTCTAATGCATCTATCATAGGGAGCTTTAGTCGTAAACTATTACAGCCGCACAGGGCCCCAAGTCTGCTATTTTTGTAAATTCGTCATTCCAACGCAATCCCATTGTCATTTTGCTATATGTTCGTAATCTCCTAAATTCATAATGGTCGATCATTGGTCGGCCAGTGGTCTCGTAATAGAATCGTGGTTCTAAATATTCAATGTCTTTGAATAGCAATAACTGCACAATATCGTTCTAATGGTAGGTCACTGATCGAAGGAACTGTCAAAATTTTAGCAGATTACCGCATACGTCTGTCATTCATTTGTCATTAATGTACGAGATTACCATTCTATGCCATTTCTTTCAATGGAGTGTCAGTGGTTGGCCATTGGAAAGTCATAATGACGCATTTATGTTAGAAGATTACTAAACTTGTCAAAATCAACAATTATGAAATCAATGATAGACCATTCTGACACTATTGTAATAGCAGACTTGAGGCCCTGGTCGATCTCCAAGGTTAAATAACAGATGGATGACCATCTTAACATACCGGTATTCCTCTGTACCTCGGAAAGCACGTTGACCTATTGGTTCCGGCTGTCATTTGTAGATTAAGGGTTGTCAAAAGCCAAGATATCTAACACCAGTCTCATCAAGGGATTTCAGTCTACCCAGTTACTGGGTTTTGTGGAGGTCAGATAGGCAGTTGGTTCATGTAAAATACTGGCAGTTAATATTTACATTGTGTAGGTTATAATTAAAGATTTACACGCCATATGTACTGGTAGAATGTAAAGGGGCAATTATAGTTTTCAGATCAGACAATGTAAACCTAGATTCTGGCAAATTAATGGATTTGATTTGATTTGATTTGATACATCCAGTTAGACTGGAAGTCGACCCCAACATAGTGTGGAGCTCGTGGCTAAATAATTACAGTCGCACGGGTCGATCTTCAAGGTTAAGCAACGCTTGCCGGGGTCGATCTGTGGATGGGTGACCATCTTAACATATCGAGTTTCCTCCGTGCCTCTTTTTGGAAAGAAGGCAGATTGATCAGGGGCCTAACCACCAACTCTTAAAGCAGTATTACTTTCATTTTACTTCCAGTGGGAAAGAGACGGAGCTATACGTCCTGTATAGCTCCGTCTCTTTCCCACTGGAAGTAATATTGAAGTAATACTGCTTTAAGAGTTGGTGGTTTAGGCCCTGAGGTGTCGATAAAAATGTGATGATGTTTTTTCTCCCTTCTAAACAGTAGATTAGAGGGAGAAACCACTTGATCAAAGACAAACATACTAAACCAACATAATTAAAGCTTTCATAGGCATTATCTGCCATGAAAAAGCTGCATATTAGCTTTGACTTGAAAGAAATCTTTATTATATTGGGATTAACAATCATCATATGCCTAGCCTTTTCCCAACTATATTGGGGTTGGCTCCCAGTCAAAACGAATTCAGCTGAATACCTAATTGGGATTAACAATAATACAACTTAAATTAAAAAATACACGAAACTTACAACAAACTAAAATATAGCAATAGCATCAAAAGATTCGTCCTCAACACTACTAGTAATGTGCCCAAGAGACTGGTGGCACTGCCACATTGACTGGCAATGCTTAGTCTCTACCCAAAGCTTTGAGTATTACCATTCCAATATTTTAAACAATATCAAAAGCAAACTACAGTTCTTGTCAAATAACTTTGCCCCTCTGAAGTTGTGTCGAGTGGCTGCGTAGTAGTCAAAATTACGAACACACTGCAACTGCGCATGCGCAAGACACATGGGGGCGGGGCGCGATTTTATGTCTCAGTGTTACGTTCGATGCATGCTTGCGTCCCGCTTGCTCCCTCTACGTGACTGCGCCAAGCGATCTTTGCATATGGCTAACTTCAGAGGGGCAAAGTTACTTGACGAGAACTGTACCTGATTACAATCAGCGACTCACACACTTTCACATAAAGAGTCTTGAGAAAAGGAGATGGGTTCGTGATTTAGGTACATTACATAAAATTGCTAATGGTTCATTTGACGTTCAATTACTTGACCAGATAAACTTTAAAATACCAACTGGATCTGTGTGCACTCCACAATTATTCAGTATTCCTGCTAGTTACAATAACGTTTCTGAAAATAATCCGTTATCCAGAATGTGCAGTCAATATAATGCAAAAGGTGGACTTATTTTTGAACAAATTTGACGAATTCAGAAATGCTTTATATAAATTATAACTGTGCAACAGTGTCTTTTTCTCCATAATAATATTTTTTTACCTTAACTGTCACTACTGTACAGAAAGAACGCTGTGTACAGTAATAATTGGACTTCAGATTTATATACTGTATGTTATTTTAGCTGTGATTAATTGTCTTACGGCCGCTTTCTGTAATATATCTCAATCCCAATCTTGATCCCGATCCTTGTCTGTAACCAATCAAAGGTGAGGATTGTGTGGTGAAGGACACAAACTCGGCCGTTGATTGGTTACAGACAAGGATCGGGATCAAGATTGGGATTGAGATATGTTATAGAAAGCGGCCGTTAGTCTGTAGTCTGTCACTGTACTTATTAAAATAAAATGAATAAAATCTCACCGAATACTTCCCCTTTCCAGGACCGACAACGCAATAAAGAACCACTGGAACTCCACGATGCGCCGCAAGTACGAGCCGGAGCTGCTGGACAGCTTCGAGTCGCTGCGGCGCAAACAATCGCGGGTAAAGCCGGGCAGGGATTTAGGCGATAGTGTAGCGCCCGAGAAGGTGCAGGTCGCCTATAACGATGTTAGTCGCTTTTTTTGTTTGTTTTTCTTTTGTCGAGTGGAGATTTGGTTGGTGAAAATGACAGAGTAAAATCTTAAAAAGTGTGATGAAAGACAGAACATAATGTTTTTATATTCGGAAAAAAGATAAAGAGAAATAATTTTGTGATCGGGTTTATCTATAACTAGCTTTAGCCCGCGATTTCGTACGCGCATATCACATATAAAACACTGGCCCATATTCCAAAACGTTAACTCCCAACTCAACTCCAACTCCATCGGAGCTTGACATAAATTGAAGTTTTTGCATTTTTGTTTGCTCATGTCTCGAGTACGAAAACGTCAATTAGACAAGCCTTCACTGACATTTTCGTGCTCATGTTGGAGTTGAGTTGGAGTCTACGTTTTGGGATATGGGCTTATGTGATTATGTTACACCAAAAATTCCATAGTAACCAATGCTTTTATTTCAAATGGTAATGGTCGCAGTCATATAAACGAACTTAAAATACACGACGATGGATTGAAATCTCAAATAATAAATTCCATTTTTATTAAAGTAAGCTTTGGTCAATTATTACATGAGATTTAACATCGATTTTGTTTTCACGGAAGTAAAACCAGGTAAAAAAGACAAAAAGTTCTTAAAGCAACTTTATTGTAACAAAATTTAAGGATTACCCAACCAAATCAACACCAAAAGGCAAGATATGGCTGTAATAACCACACTTCATAAATCCACGGTACTGGGAAAACCTTCAAGCCATATCTAGGCCTTAAAAATGTAAATGCTGACTTTAACTTTGATATCAACGTAACATAGAAGTCTGAATTTATGTATTTTCTTCGAAAAAGGGTCAGCATGTACATTTTAATTTGTTAATATTAATTTGCTATGTTTTTCTGTTAATTTGCTCCATCTTACCTCTCACTGTATCATAAGCATAACATCACTCTATTATCATCAAAATTATTTCACTGGGTTTTTGTTTTTACATTTCGGCTTATTTTGTAGTCCTGTGTGCTTTGAGCTTAATAGATGCCTGTGGTGTAACTCACACAATGTAAATAATAATTCACTTTTGTGTACAAGTATATTTATCTATCTTTATGTATGTTTATTACATTTTTTTTCTCTCACAACACTCTTCCAGCTCAGTCTTCAATATAGATTGTCATAAAATATAATAAACTCAAAGAGATGTCAGCATAGTAGACGGGGCCCGTTAGTGCCAGAGCCTGCCAGGGTACAGGATTTTGTTCTAAAGAGTCACCGCGGCCCTGGAAAACAAAGGGCACTAGGAGGAGCACGGATGAGTTTTAGTCAGTAACAGTCTGTCACTCCCTCCCTCTCCACCCAGAGCAGATGATTTCCCATGCATAAAAAAAGGCTATTAAAAAACACAAAGCTTTATTTTGACTGGAGAAATGAGACCTGAGCATATTAATACTCTCAAGAAGAATTGCATAACTCAGAAGGGGGGTGGTTTAGCAGTGTGTGAAACCAGGCTACAAATGATGACTCAAACCACGTAGTATTCCCCTAAATTACAAGGCTAAACTCACACAGCAATCACCTAACCAGCCGAACTCTTTCACAGCAAACCTGGTCAGATCCCTTCAACGAATCAACGCAAAGTAACTCGTCGAACGCAAGTCAACCTCCCTCGAAGCACGTGCTACACTTCAGACAGTTACTGAAGGAACAGCTGAACAATATTCAACAACAGACGGGTCCTCCCAAGTCTCCTGATAGAGGGGGATTGGTGGCAGCTGATATTGAGATTGTGGATGCACCTTTCAAGTAAGTAAAATTAACCTTAATACGTTCTTGGGAAGGTCTAGAGTAGTCTGGATATGTCTAGAATGATTTAGTAGTGTTTTGGATGGTCTAGAAGTGCCTGAAAGGGTCTGGAACGGTCATGGCAGCTGTATAGGCGGCATAGTATTTGACATCGGAGTTCGTATCGGACTTCTCTTTCTAACTGTTAATTTTGAAGCTTTATAACTTCATCGCCGTTGAAGATATTTTGTAAATAATTTTATCTACACTCACAACGTAATGTTCCAAATATGAGTTCAAAAACGAATGCATAAATGCATACTTTTTTTTCGTGGATAGGTAAAATTTAAAAAAAAAACCATTACAGTTCAACATTTTCCTTCGATTTTTAAACAACTGCATCATAAAATAACTTTTTAATTTTTATAGCACACTTTTTCTTTTTAATTTTTGGCGCGGGCTCATTGACTTAAGCCAATGAGCCAGCTTTTATCTTTGTCTATGTTTGAGCGCGCTGCGCAGTCATTCGAATACGGAATGAGAATATCCTTCCAATTATTTTATTTCAACTGTATGAGTGAAGATAAAATAGTGTATGCAACGGCATATAATTAGGTATTAAAACACTCGTGTGATGCTATTATCACACTCGGCTACGCCTCGTGTGATAAACCCACACTCGTGTTTTAATAACCCTTTTTATATGGTCGTTGCATAAACTACTACTATAAGACGTGCTTTCTAGAACTAATAAGATTATTTTTTTTATTTTGCTAATAAAAAAATTGCATGCACATTCCCTATTAGCTATTACCTGTCCATCTCAATCTTATGAATATTTCGTAAAATACTATTATTCATTAGTTTATTCGATTTTCAGATTCGTGAACATAGACACATTAGCAACGGACTCACCTCTCAGAAAGTACTTGAGCCACTCCACAGCGAGGAATGATAGCAATCAAGATGCTGGTCAGTATTCATTCAACGAAAACATCCCTTAGCAAACAACACCGCTCAAGTCATTTTGACTAAGTTAACATACAGCTAAAACACCGATTTATTTATTGTAACCAATACTGGGGCCCCGTGACAACTTTAATTTTTGCCTAGGTTTGCATAATACACTTTATCGTATGTCAGTTAACTATTTTTTTTTTTTTATGGTTATGGCTCCATCGACTGTCAGTTAACTATGAGATGAATAAGAGAAAACCGCTTGATCCACAAAGAGCCAAATTCGACTTCAGCGGTGTTGTTTGCTAAGGGACGATAAACTCATTAGATGATGTTCTTCATGACATGTCTTGGTAAAGATGTTTAATATTTGTGTTTATTTTGAAAACCAAAAAACCAATCAATTCAAGAATCGACTTTATTGTTGTGTATGTGATAAGTTTTATTCGTTAAATAGTAAGATCAATGCTTTCCACATTTCAGTTACCTACTCAGTGCAAGCCGAGTCATCAAGAGAGATTGAAGTCCCCTCAATCTACACGTCTCCTAAGAAGAAAGTGGTAGAAACTAGTAGTCCACCACCCATACTGAGGAGGAAAGCTAAGAAGATTAACACCATCACTACCAACTCTAATGTGAGTCATTGTATGGTATCCTGGTTTTATTATTTTTGATAATCTTAAGTTTATGGAAAAAACCAATGTCTTACATGGCAAAGTTCAAATTCCGTTTCAACCGAACATTTAAGCGAACTCCCAACATTATGATGCCACCGAATGTCTTTTGTTTTTTGTAGAATCACAGTTAGTCCACAAGCTTTGTCTTTTGTTTTACTAAATTTGAATTTAGAATAGCAGTCAGTCCACAAGTTTTGGCAATCTTATGATATGATAACTGACTTTTGTTTTTCTTTATTTGAATTTAGAATCTGTGATGATAATCCTGATTTCGAAACAAAAACTGTATGTCATTCATGGCAAAGTGCAAATTGTGGAATTTGCAACAGGTTTAGGACCTTTTTATTCGGTAAAAAATCTCAATCAAACAGCAATTTGGACTTCATAATTAAACTAAACTAAAGTGCATCTTCCAGTGTGCTCCTCAGTCTATCTTTGCACTGGCTACTTACCGTGACATCACCATATCATCTACCTCATCAAAATAATTATTTATTATTATTACTAACCAAACAATGACTTACTTGCAGGCTTGGACCGAGACTCTGTCCAAAGCGTTCGAGTGCCGCGAGTCAGGCGTGACGCCCATCAAGGCGCTCCCCTTCAGTCCGTCGCAGTTCCTCAACTCGCCCGCCGCCATCTCCTTCTCGACATTAGACTCTACGCCTCTCAGGCATGCTACTAAGGTAAATATACAGATATCAACCCATAGTTAATATGTACCAGAGGCCCTAGAAACCTTGCTAGGGTTGCGGAACTGTTCGAAAGAATTACAGCTCCTGGAACGCATAGGGCATTTAAAGGAACAGGGGTGGGTTTTAATCAGTATGAGTCTGACACCCCTTAGCGCTCCGCCCAGAGCGGGAGGAGTCATTTTATGATTTCCCATAGAATCTATAAAAAAAGAGGCTCTTGGCAGGTGAAATTCTGTCAGCAGCAGCGTGTCAAAACTTAAAAAACGCATGGTAATGTCAAACGTCAAAATTTCTTAAATTTTTTACATTTCTACAATTAAATTCAACAATAGAATAGCACTTTGTCAGCGTCAGATATTCTAAAGGTATACAAAACACGGTGGAAAAGCATCCTCCATTCAAAATGTCGTGTTGAATGATTTAACTACCGTTCGAGCACTTTATCGCGAATTTAATGCTTATTTACTATTACGTAAGATTTATTTTTTATTTGGGAATTTTCACATGTCAACGGTTTATTTCGTTCAAATTTTAATTTCTAATGCGTTCTTATTCTTTCAGGAATGGAGTGCGAGTCCCTTACTACAGACGCCGACGCCTGTCAACCACGTGACGCCCGGTGGACCCAGCAACTTGAAGAGTAATACTCCCAAGTAAGTCGCTCACTACATCACTATCGCTACATCACTATCACTGCATCACTATTACAACACCACTTTTGCTAAATAACTATCACTACATTACTATCGCTACATCACTATCACTAAATCACTATCACTACATCACTATAACTACATCACTATTACAACACCACTATTGCTAAATAACTATCACTACATTACTATCGCTACATCACTGTCACTAAATCACTATCACTACATCACTATAACTACATCACTATTACAACACCACTATTGCTAAATAACTATCACTACATTACTATCGCTACATCACTATCACTAAATCACTATCACTACATCACTATAACTACATCACTATTACAACACCACTATTGCTAAATAATTATCACTACATTACTATCGCTACATCACTATCACTAAATCATTATCACTACATCACTATCACTACATCACTATTACAACACCACTATTGCTAAATAACTATCACTACATTACTATCGCTACATCACTATCACTAAATCACTATCACTACATCACTATAATTACATCACTATTACAATACCACTATTGCTAAATAACTATCACTACATTACTATCGCTACATCACTATCACTAAATCATTATCACTACATCACTATCACTACATCACTATTACAACACCACTATTGCTAAATAACTATCACTACATTACTATCGCTACATCACTATCACTAAATCACTATCACTACATCACTATAACTACATCACTATTACAACACCACTATTGCTAAATAACTATCACTACATCACTATAACTACATCACTATCACTAAATCACTATCACTACATCACTATAATTACATCACTATTACAATACCACTATTGCTAAATAACTATCACTACATTACTATCGCTACATCACTATCACTAAATCATTATCACTACATCACTATCACTACATCACTATTACAACACCACTATTGCTAAATAACTATCACTACATTACTATCGCTACATCACTATCACTAAATCACTATCACTACATCACTATAACTACATCACTATTACAACACCACTATTGCTAAATAACTCACTACATCACTATAACTACATCACTATTACAACACCACTATTGCTAAATAACTATCACTACATTACTATCGCTACATCACTATCACTAAATCACTATGCTAAATAACTATCACTACATTACTATCGCTACATCACTATCACTAAATCACTATCACTACATCACTATAACTACATCACTATTACAACACCACTATTACAACACCACTATTGCTAAATAACTATCACTACATCTGCTTTAGAAGAAAATGGCTATTGTTTTGGAATTTTTGACCTATATGAAAACGACAATAACCGATGTAAATACTGCAAGGGTTGCGTCACTGTATGCATGCCCAACACAGTACAGCTGATTTTTCCTAATAGTAAACGGTTATAATGTCTCTATTTTGTGTAGAAGCCCGGTTTAACACAAAAATTCTCAAAGATTCACGTTTCATTTACAGAACCCCAACTCCCTTCAAGATCGCGATGGCGGAACTCGGCAAGAAATCCGGCTTGAAGTACGAACCGTCCAGTCCTGGCTTACTAGTTGAAGATATCACCATGATGATGAAGCGGGAGAACTCCGACAGTACGGTGCAGCTCAACGACTCGCTGCTGTCGTCCACTGCTGAGCAGGAAAACAACACTGTACAGCAGGTGAATATTAAATTAAATATAAAGGACTGCCGTCATAAGAAATACAGGACGTATCTACACAACACGAAGTACCCGATTTCCGACATTATGAACGGGAATAAGTTACTTCGTTTTGTGCAGATATGTACGAGCGGATTTCACCAATGAAACTGAACGCGATCAGTACATCTAAACTGCGTTCAAGAGCTGTCAGCGTCAATTTTCCATAGAAAAATAATGACACTGACAGCTCATAAACGTGGTTTATACGTTGATCGCGATCAGTTTGGCTTGGTGAAAATGGCCCTCAGTCGTTTATCTTATGACTGCAGAGTAGACAACCGGTATCAAAGCTCAAGTAGATCTTTGACAGTCGTGACTGCAGTTAGAAATTAGAAAATCTTACACCAGTCTTGCTTGGATATCGTCGGTGATACTGCAATACCGCGTAACTATAGTTGTCAAAAAATAAAAGGCCCGTTTTGACAGCAGGATACAACAAAGAGATTTATTTCATCTCTCTTTCATACTTACTAGTAAAGTAATGTTGTATCCTGCTGTCAAAACGGACCTTTTATATTTTGAAAACTTTACCCACTTAGTTGCTCGTCGTGCACAACCACTTACACCTACCTGAATTTAAACGGGGCCAATGATAGAGCTGTACAGGTTGCTGATCAAAATTTAATTTAGGTTATTCGATGCGACCCTCGACAAAACAGAAGGGTGATATAATATTTGGCACGTGTTGATAATTGACTTGTTTGTTACCTAGATCAACGACTCCGGCATAGGCAGCCTGAAGCGTCGCTCGGAGCCGGGCAAGGAGAACCTCCCGGGCTCCACGGGCCCGCACAAGCGCGCGCGCAAGGCTCTGGCGCAGGCCTGGGGCGCCGTCACCAGCACGCCGCACGCGCACCACGGGCAGAGCCGGGTGCCTGACGTGTCTTATATTGAGACGCCGGTAAGTACTGCCTACAATCCTACATATGAGATATGTGAGGTTATTTAGTCATCATTACCACCCAATAGCAGTTTACTGCTGGACATAGGCCATATACTGTCTGGCTGCTATCAGCCTGCAAAGATCGTCGGTTCGTCAGAAGTGAGTTCTAGAGTGACGTCCGCGTACCGGAAGATGCAGCGTTGGTGCGGCCTTCCACAAGTAGGACTAATGTTCTGGTGAAGGTGGCGGGAAGCTGCTGGATGGCGAGACACAGGTCCGCTCGATATGACCACTCTTAGGGGAGGCCTTTGTTCAGCATTGAACCTCTTTCGGTTAAAGTGATGATTATGATAGTGACGCAATAATTGTTCGATTATATTTAAGTTCCATGTAGTGCCCATGTCGTCAAATTGGTGGCAATGTCGCCCATTTCCAGCAAACGAACACAAATCTAGTCTTACTGAGGTATGCCTCTAAGTAAAATTTATTGAAACTTTGCCCAATTTGGTAATCGAAGCTTGGACCTCACGTTCAGCACTCGCAATTGTATTACTAAGCTTCCATATAACCAAACCTTCAGTTATAATCAATTTATCAGTAACAAAACCCACTTATTTGTTTCAGAGCAAAACCTTAGCCGGCGACAGCTCAGTAATGTTCTCACCACCATCGATCGTCAAGCATTCCCTTCTAGAAGAGTCCACTAGCCTACACTCCCTTATAAGCCCCGAAAACACGCCCGACACCAGCAAATATGAAGAAATCGACATAGAAGCCGTCATCACAGAGAAAACTAAGGTACAACACAGGTCTATACTCCTTACTAATCCCGAACCTAACACCTTAGGACCCACTGAAATGATATACCCTGAATTTGGATCACAACTTACAGAGATCACACCTTTTAGAGACTTAACGAACTTAGAAAACCCTAGTTTTAGTCGACTAAACGCGGATAGGCTACGAACTATCACTACAGGGAACGAACTAGCTTGCGACACCCTAATCGCCCCAAAACAAATCTTAGCTAACGCCCTAGCAGACCATATTTACAAAGTAACCAATCAAAAGCCGTCGACGTCACGCATAGATGAGATTTTAACTAATAAGATTATGAATAAGAATGATTACGCGAAAGAGAATCAATGGTGGACCGTTGATAAGGATAACGGGCAGGACGAAGCGTTGAGTGATTATTATATGTACACTAATATGTAAGTCGGGTTTACGCTTATTGGTTTAGGTAGGTCTTGTGGTATTTTGTTAGTGGAGTACTTTAAAATTGATAAAACTAAAAGACAGTTACAATCAATTCTAGATATAGTGAAACATCCTGTACATTTTGGGTTTTGGAAACCGTAATCGCTGATAAAATATTATTTGGTCTAGGTCTTTTAATTCAAGAGTTGTAATAGGAATAGATTAATTCTGAGGGCCATTTTCCTGTCATGCGTATTTTCATCAGCGCGCGGATCTCGTCCGCATGCGGGTGATAGCACGCTCCTGGCCACACGCAGGTGACGCAGGACAAAGATTTCGTTTTCCGCTGCAGTGTCGTGCGTGTCGCCAGTGACTAAACTCGTGCGTACTATGACCATGCGTGCGACCCGCGTCACAGTAAAAACAACACTAGAGGCAGAAGAACGCCGCCCGCATTCGGGTAGCACGCATGCAGGCCGCGCGCCCGCAGCCAAAACGCGTTCCGCGTGCGTGGTGCCCGCATGATAGGAAAAACATGTTCGAAATGATAGGATGCGGGCAGTCTGCACGCGGACCAGCCGGTCGATTCTGTCGACATCTCACGGTGTTCACCTAGGCGGAGTGAACGACAAGAGCGCTGTCATTCCATCTTATTTGTATGGTTTGACAACTCACCCGTCGTGCGCCCCGCCCAAGTGTTCACTTCGACATGCTTACAGAATCGCACTGCAGATCCGCGCGTGGGCGAAGACACGCATGACAGGAAAAGGGCCCTAAGCAAGTAATATCGATCTCAATATCGACGACCACAGATTTATGAGCGTTTACACCGTACGGCATTTCATACAAACTGTCAAGTCCTTAGTTCAATACTATACGGCATTTCGAAATTGTTTGAAAATGCCAACGTAACTTATTATTTTCTTACTAAAAATTTCTTTTATAATAAAATAATCGTCCCAATGTTGATAAACAATTCAAGATTACAAACACTGGTTTTTGATAAGATGTTGATTGAAATAGTTTATTTTTGTTTGTTCTTGTTTATCTAAGAAGACTGCTTACAAAATATCACAAGACAATTAATTTAATGGACTGTGAATAATAGTGATTAAATTTTAAGTTAAAAGTAAAAAAGACACGCTTAACTAAGTCATAAACACTAACATTTTAATAAAATATGTGGGTTACTAGAGGAAATACTAAAATGAATCATAGCTTTGCATCAGGGCTAAGATTTGGCTCATATTACATCAGTTCATCACAAAGAAAAAAACATAGCATAAATGAATTTAGCGAATCAGTAGCATCTATTAGTTTTTGTAACGTGTAGGATTTAGGGTTCGAACGAGTGTCGAATTCCAAAATATATGACTAGCTTTTTTCCGCGGCTCCACCCGCGTGGACGTCGGTTATCGCGTAAAAAAGTAGCCTATGTCCTTCTCCATATCCCATGCTATATATCTGCCAAATTTCATGACGATCCGTGCAGCCGTTTTAGGGTGAAAGCGTAACAGACAGACAGAGTTACTTTCGCATTTAAAATATTAGTAGGGATTGACAAGCGTCCTCACCTTCCGCCGCGAGAGGATATGTCCGGGGTGTTTTCACTGTGAGGATCGCCTTGAGGACACGGTGGAGCATACGGTGGAGATCTGCCCTGCTTGGGCGGAACACCACCGTGTCCTCGTCGAGGCGATTGGCGGCGGCGAACTCTCGCGTCCGGCCCGGGTTCAATCCATGGGAAGCCGTCACCTCCTTCTGCGAAGCAGTAATGCTAGTGAAGGAGGAGGCGCGTGAGGGAGAGAACTCCCCCACAGCCGCCGCAACATAGGGAGACACCCCGGGCGTCGGGCCGAGCAGGGCGATTCCCGGTCACCGTAGGCGTGGTCTGCGGACAGCGCGGGCGCGTTGTGTTCCACGCGCGCCTCAAAGAGATGTCAGCATAGTAGATGGGGCCCGCTAGGGTCAGAATCTGCCAGGACTGCGGATTTAGTTCTAAAGAGTCACTGTGGCTCTGGAACGCAAAGGGCACTAGGAGGAGCACGGATGGGTTGTAGTCAGTAAGAGTCTGACACTCCCTCTCGCTCCACACAGAGCGGAAGGAGTCATTTGATGATTTCCCATCTACAAAAAAAGGGATTGACAAGTGTGTGACAAGTGATTGGCTGTTAGAATGCGACTGTGTTAGACCCGGTTTCCCATAGATAGTTTCCTTGCTAATCATCCAGATGTATTTGAACAATTTAAATGAAATAGTTGTAGTAGAGAACTTTAAATTTTAGTACTTTAAAACTGGTAACCCACTTAAAACTAAACGACTAATGAACTAACATAACATTACGCGATAATATTGTGATCAAATACTAAAAATCAAGGCGCAAATCGGTGATCAATTTCTAATAATTTCTCGGTAAATAACGATCGATGTTAAAAATCATGACTAACTTATAAATAAATAACGTTAAAATAAAAATAGATTATGTAAGTTTTAAAATGAAATATCGAATATTCGTTTAATTTATCGTGTTATCCATACTCGGTTGTAAATTTTTCTAATTTTATTTTATCGAATTATCGAATCTTAGGTAAGTTTTGCACCAAACTAATGTAAACGTTAAACGGTATTAGAAAATAAGGTACCAAAGATGAGGTTTTCATCAAATGAATTATTCGTTTTTTTTTTCTATTAATTTAATATATTTCTTCTGTAGTTAAAAAGTATAGTTGTAGGAATCGTCAAAAGTATACCTCAAGTTTACCATGCACCAAATTATTTAAGTGTTACTAGTTATAATAATTTCAAGTATTAATTTGTTTAGGTTAAAAAAAATACTTGTTCGTAGTAACAAAAAACAAATAAGTACAAAACAATAATTGTGTTTCAACAGTATTTAGAACGCGATGTTCAATATTGATGATGAAATGTAATTTTTTTTCTGAGTTCTTTTTTTCTTTAATACGGAATTTGTATTAGAGTTTAAAAATCGGTGAGAAACAGGCATTGTAGGATCTTTAGTTTTAGGGCACGAATTCTCTTGATCTACTAACGAACCCCCTAGTAGGTGAACCTGTCCTATCCCTGTATTTATTTATTTAGAAATTCTATTAATCATAGTATTTTTGCTTTGTATTTTGCCTTTAAAAATATTAACATTTTTTATACTTAATTTAACTGTCATTCGAATAACGACTAAAATGCTGTCGCATAGGTTGTGGAATTTGTATTAAAGTCACTTTTTTTTTTTGTTAAATTGTAACATTTTTTTATATCGGCAGCTACTTAAGAAAAGTTTATTTGAAATAAATAAATGACATTACCCTTTACCCTGAATCCCTCCATTTTATATTTTTCCCACCAATTCCAATCCCGCACAATATTGACAGACCAGTGTTGAATCTTCTTAAAAAATACTTATTTATTTATATCTTGTTATAGAAATTGTTTTTTGTTACTATTTATGTTTAAAAAAAAAATGTTTTAATTTATTCTGTAGCTGTAGTTTCTTTGTATTATGGCAACATTTTTTTTTGTATTTCGATGTGTTTTTCTTTTTTTTGAGTAGTTTAGTGTCTCTGTCAATATTGTTTGTATTCCAATCCAATCCAAAAGAGATCCGGTGTCATTTTTTTTATTTCAATAAATGTATTTTGTACATTTAATTTTTGTTTTGATTTTTTTTTCACCCTTGGTATACAGTTCGCTACACAGTTTTGATTTAGGTTTGATTGTTTAATGCCATAGAAAAAAAGAGAAAGTTTTTTGTTCGAAAGAGTTTTATTCCGAAATGGTCCCATTTAAATTTCGTAAAGATCTGACTGACGTAGACTGGTAAAACGTGAAAAAAAAATCTTTTTTACGAAAAATATAACCAAGTTCCAAATACAAACCACTACTAAGTACAAACAAATAACTTTAATTTTCGAAGTCGGTGTTTCTGGTGTGGTTTCGAACTTCGATTTTTGAAGTCGGTTATAAAGTTTTTTTTACACATTTCTTTGATAGATGGCATAGAATGAGTTTATTTTTGCATAGAACTTAAAGCCCTACATACAATGCGTTTTTATTTGGATGGTAAATCGTCGAAGGCAGTGTTTTTATTAACTAAAACCCACCTGTGTTCCTCCAAATGCCCTTTGCGTTTCAGGGCCGCGGTGACTCTTTCGAACAAATTCCGCAACATAGAACGCATTTGTAGTCGTTATTCAATAGAGTAAGGCTGCGTTTCCACCAGAGAAGTGCGATGATGCGTTGCGAGGGATGTGTTTTTATGCACCAATAGAATCGCTTGCGCTGAGCGAGGCTATTTCATAACAAACATATCCCTCGCTACGCATCCTCGCACATCTCTGGTGGAAACGCAGCCTAAGAGCGGATTTCACCTATGAAACTGAACGCGATCAGTACATCTAAACTGCGTTCAAGAGCTGTCAGTGTAAATATACCATAGAAAAATAATGACACTGACAGCTCATGAACTTGGTTTATTCGCTGATCGCGTTCAGTTTCATTGGTGAAATTGGCCCTTAAAGTAGTTCCTATTTGCTTATTTGGTTAAAAATCACATTACATTTGCACTACTCAAATAAGTATGTAATTTTCCTTTTTTTTAAAGATTCTGATAGAAAAAAGCAAGGGGTTGCGCATTACCCAGTTACTGGGTTGTATGTTAAATACTTGCTCTGTACTTTCATTCTTGGAAGCTGACACCAATGTAGTTAGGAAAAGGCTAGTCAGACTGACCCTAAAAAAAATTATTTCAATACGAATGTTTCCTGAGTATAAAAAATATAATTCTGTTTAGTCTGTTAGATTATCGAAAAATATTGCATACGTATTTTTTGTTTTATAAAATCAATAAAAAATGACGAAGATAAAATAAAACGCATCAAAGATCAGGAGTGGGCTTGTGACGTTATTTTCCGGTAAAAATGTATCTGTCTGTGACGTCACACGAGTTTTCATCGCACTGTGTCGTCTTCATTTTTTATTCGTGAAAAAAGAAAATATACGTGTCCAATATTTTTTTTAAATCTATCTGACGGACTAATTTGATATTTTCAGGAAACATCAATATAGTTGAACTATCATTCGTTTATTTACAGTAATTTTGTTTCGACCACAGACAAATTAGCAAAACGACAAGAGTATGACGGATGATGTAATATTTCTAATTTAGTATAACTAATAAAATTCATAAACTGCACACAAAACGTATTCCCTTATAGATCACCCGGGGCAACGAGCCCATAATCGTGAAGAAATCAGCTGTTCGCTCCATCAAGTTCGATAAACTCGAAGATCTCTCGGAGATTAAGGATGAGATGCCATCCTCGCCGTTTATATTAGTAAGTATTATTGTTTGTTGAAATCCTGGTAAGTTCTGGTAATGAAAAATGAAGGCTTTTCTGTAAGAGACAAACTGGGCATATCATGCGCCCTGTACTGTACTTTGAACAAGGTACTTCCCGAAGTAGTACTTCTCACGGGTTTTCATACCAACTTTTAAGTAATAGGGAATATATATGAAAAAAATATTTTTTATCTACACAGTTAATCTCAAAATATTCAATAATATAATACAGTTCTCGTCAAATAATTGAATTATTCCCAATAGTCCCGTCTAGCCCTGTCCTCCGGGGTGACAGCTGGGAATTGTCTTCCCAGTTGTTTGTTGCTACGATTCCTTCCTTCCCAGAAAAAAAAAATGTAATTACCATAGATTTCAGCTTTTTTATTTCTTATGCTACATAGAATCAAATAAAAAAATTAAGACAATGTCAACACGCTTCAACATTAGAAAAATATTAACTATTAAGTAAGTAAATAAAAATGTCAAAAAAGTTATATAGAAACAAATAAAAAAAAGTCAACATTATGTTTAGCATCAACAAAAGTTATTTGACGAGAACTGTACTAACAGTGAAAATAGAATCAAAATTGATCGAAAAACCAATGAGATAATTAAAATTATTTACCAATAAGTATTTAATTTATCAAATATTGCATGCATATTTCCTATTCTTGGAAATGACGCACGATACCTAGGTATTTTTTTTAAGGATGGGAAATCATCAAATGACTCCTTCCGCTCTGGGGGCTTACTGACTAAAACCCATCCGTGTTCTTCATGTACGTCAGAACCGCGGGTGTACTATTCAGATCTGCCTAAATTTATTGCAGTTATTTGGTACCTTCTGTGTACCTTTACGTACCTCTCTTGAAAATCTGTGTACCTACACCCGTACAATGATATTTTAAAAATTAGGTACACCCGCCATTCTGATGTCAGAACCGCGGGTGTACTGCTAATCAATATATGTAGCTAAGTACACTCTATAAGTAGATTTGGTACCTCCTGTGTACCTGCAGAAACAAGTATTAAATAAACAAAATATTGTCAGGTTGTTGCGAAAAGTAAAAAAAAACTATTTTCTTTCTATGACGTTGTTATTATTTAAAAAACATGGTATGGGCACACAATCACACTCACAATCCTACTAATACTATAAACTAGCTGCCTCCCGCGGCTTCGCTCCCGTTAACTGGCTACCTACCTATCCCCCCCACCTACCCTATGCCTACCCTATAGGTACCTACCCTACATCTACCCTACACTTTTATCCTGCACGTCTTTTACATCGTTCTCACATATATGTATAATTTCAATATAAATGATGTAACCATAATTTTGTAACAAAATCTTATTTTTAAAAGAGTGTCCGTGGTGTTTCTTGCACGTTCTTCTCCATAGAGATCTACGCTTTGGAACGTGCAAATAGCTTCATCTTTTTTTTTTTGACCGACCGACCTTGTCAATTCGAAAGTGCCTGTAAATGGTCTAATTGATATAAATGCTTTGACTTTGACACCTACTCTAACCAGTCCAAAAAATACTATGACATGTTTCTGGTTTCCTGGTACTTGATGTTTCTGGTCTCCTGGTACTTGTGAATCTGTAGTACTAAAGCAGCAGCGGCTCTGAATTTCCACTTCCTCCTCAGTCTTCATTAATCCATGCCACCTACCGGGATAAAAAGTAGCATATGACCCATTCCAGGACATGAACTACATGTGTGCCAAATTTCATCCATCCCTTCAGCAGTTTTTGCCTGATTGTTACACAAGCATACAAATTCAAATTCAATTCAAATTTTTCAAATTATTTATTTCAAATAAACCATTCACAGGCACTTTTGAATTGTCATGGTCGGTCAGTCAAAAAGATGAAGCTATTTGCACGTTCCAAAGCGTAGATCTCTATGGAGAAGAACGCGCAAGAAACTCCACGGACACTCTTTTAAATTATTTTTCTTTACAATTTTATGGTTACATCATTCCTGTTGAAATTATACAAACATATATGTGAGAACGATGTAAAAAGAAATGCACGTTAAAGTATCCGTAGTAAAAAAATAAAAATCAACAACAAATTAAAATAACAAATCATTAAAATAAACCGTGGCAGCCGAGAGATGACCAGTCCAAACTGACGGCGTCCGTTCACGAACATGACGCACGCGCTAGCACCATTCGGCTCAACCATATTTAAGGGAGCCAAATGACCCAACACATGCGCCACCATCAGGTAGACTTTTGAGTGAGCATGACACTCCCAACCGCCAGGGCAGTCAAGTCAATTAAAAAATAAATAAAAGTAGTATAAGGTTCACAGTACTCACACATGTGCCGTTAATTAATGAATTTATACAATGCTAATTACATTGAGTCTATACAATGAAAATATAATGTTTTACAGTCTTCAACGGGTCCAACAATATTTATAAATGCCAAAAGATTAGTTTGTGCGGCCTAGTAACTGTGGAGCTGGACCGGCATTGAGCCAAGCATTATTATCTTCAATATAATCCCCCAACTTATAATATGCTTTCTTGCATAGTGTGCGTTTGATACAAGATTTAAATTTTGTTTCACTCAGTTCTAATATATTAGGAGGTATTTTATTATAACATTTTAAACAGTACCCCATGAAAGATGAGGCTACTTTAGCTAGTCTGAAACTTGGTTGAACTAGTTGATCCCTATTTCTAGTAATATAATTATGTCTGTCGCCTCGTCTACTAAAAAGATGGAGATTCTTTCTAACGTACATAATGTTTTCATATATATATTGACAGGGTACCGTCATGATGTTAATATCCTTAAACAGTTCCCTTAGAGAATCACGTCGGCGGAGATTGTATATCGCTCTTATAGCTCTTTTCTGCAGAATAAAAATAGACTCGATGTCTGCAGCCCGTCCCCATAGTAAAATACCATAAGACATGATACTATGAAAGTAACTAAAATATACTAATCTCGCGGTATCAACATCCGTAAATTGGCGGATTTTTCTAACAGCATATGCCGCTGAACTTAGCCGTCCTGCAAGAGATGTTAAATGTGGACCCCATTGTAGCCTAGAGTCAACCGTAATCCCCAGGAAAACTGTTCTATCGACGAATTCCAGTTTCTCCTTGTTCAACACTATGTCACAATCACTACTTTTGACATTTGGTAAGGAAAATCTTATGCACTTAGTTTTTTTCCCATTTAAAACTAAATTATTAGCAGTGAACCAATTTTGGACCTGCAGAAGGGCGTTATTTACGTCCTCAAGATTATTACTACGTCTGTTTATCTTAAAAATCAAAGAAGTATCGTCGGCAAACAAGACCATGTTTAGTTGGTTTTGCAATAAATGGGGTAAATCATTGATATAAACTAGAAATAAGAAAGGACCTAAAATCGATCCCTGCGGGACGCCCATTTTCACGTTTAATCCCGACGAATTAACACCGTTTATTTGGACTAATTGCTGTCTATCATTCAAATAAGATTTTACTAAGTTTAGCGCTGTTTTGCCTAGTCCGTAATGCTCGAGCTTCATGAGTAATGTTTCGTGATTTACACAATCAAACGCCTTAGATAGGTCGCAGAAGATGCCTATGGCGTCTTGCGCCTCTTCCCACGCATTAAAGATATGTTTTAGTAAGGTGACACCGGCGTCAGTTGTACAACGTCCTTTGGTAAAACCATACTGTTTATCGTGTAAGATGTTATTTGTGTTAAAATGATTAAGCATTTGATTAAGCATTACCTTTTCGAATACCTTGCTAAATACTGGCAATACGGACACCGGTCTATAGTTATTTGTGTCTTTACTGTCCCCGGATTTAAAAAGTGGTATAACTTTACTGTATTTCATCAGATCCGGAAATACTCCTTGATCCACACATAAATTAAATATTAAAGCTAAATACGGCGCTATAGTCTCAATAATTGAGGTACATACTTTGATAGACAATCCCCACAGGTCTTCTGTCAATTTAATCTTGATTTGTTTAAAAACCTTTAGTACTGTTATGGGGTTTATATGTTTAAACTCAAATTTAGTTGGGCAGGCTGACACGTTGGCCTGTAATAAATCAAAAGCCAGCGAAGGCGAGGAGTTTAAGGCTTCAGTTGTTTCAATAGGGATACTGGTAAAGAAATTTACAAATTCCTGAGCAACTTTCTTGTTATCGCTAATAAGACCATGAGGAGTCTCCAATGTGTAATCAGTATTATGTCTTTTGTTCCGCTTTGTTTCATTATTAATTATCTTCCAAACCGTCTTTATTTTATTTTCTGATGCTTTAACCTTATTGCTAATATATAAGGCCTTAGCTGCCTTACAAGAAATTTTATAAATTTTTGAGTAGGTAGCAACATATTTATTAAAAGTTTCAGTCATAATAAATGGCTTAAGGCCATACAGCTCATAAAGTCTATCCCTACTTATTCTCAGTCCTTTAGTCGCCCAGTCACTAAATAAAAACTTAGGGCAAATAGTTTTAGTTCTCTTTTTAAAAGTATTATTAAACTCAGTTTGGACTACTGAAAACAATTCTGTATACAAAATATTACCATTATTCATTGTGAAGTCCCGATCACTTAACTTGGTAATTAAAGTGTTGTTAAATTTATTTAAATTACCGAATGTTATTGGTCTGGATTGTATTTGCACTTGTTGAATAGGTATATTGCACTCAAAAGATACCATTAACCCGCTGTGATCTGAAGGGAGCTCATTTACAATGGCTTTTTCTAAATAGTTGCAGCAACAAAAAACATTATCTATACATGTAGCAGTAGCTGTAGTTATTCTAGTTGGTTCTATGAAAACATTTGACAAATTGAATGATTTAAAGAGATTTAATAATCTACTGCTATCTGAATTATTTTCTAAAATATTAATATTAAAGTCACCACAGATAATTACTAATTTATTACCAGTTGCAAGTTTTGCCAAGACATCTTCCATCACTGACTCAAATATAGAGTAGTTCAGATAATTAGGGGGTCTGTAAACGCACACTATGACATGCCTATCCAGCTCAACACAGGAGAGTTCAATGCTATGTTCAACTGACAGCTCAACTATGTCTCTACGAGTTTTAAATTTAATACAACTTTTGATTAAGATTAATGAACCCCCACGTAGCATTGATTTGCGGTTAAAACAACTTCCCACATTATAATTCTCATAATTAATGAGCATTTCAAAATCCTTTAGCCAATGCTCAGTGAAACAAATAATGTCAAACATTGTTTTTTCTAAAAATAATTCAATTTCGAGTTGTTTCGAAGCAAAACCTTGAATATTCTGATAAAATAATTTCAAGCATTTCAGCTTAGCTCCTTTATTATAATTAGCTGTGTGAGAGCTAGAAGATACCTGGTTGATCGTAGATGTGGCTATACTGTTATTGATATCCTCTGTTGTCTTACAAATTAGTTTAAAGTTACATCCGGAGTGAGCCCTAAGAGTCCCATGCCATCACCAGGCAATGAGACACATGGAACCTCCTTCGTACAATTATTGTAAAATACAAACATTCACATCCTACTAATATTATAAACTAGCTGTCTCCCGCGGCTTCGCACCCGTCAACTGACTACCTTCCTATCTTATTTTATAAAATAGTAGAACATTAAAAAAAGAAAATTGTTTTTTTACTTTTCGCAGCAACCCGACAGTATTTTGTTTATTTAATACTTGTTTCTGCAGGTACACAGGAGGTACCAAATCTACTTATAGAGTGTACTTAGCTACATATATTGATTAGCAGTACACCCGCGGTTCTGACATCAGAATGGCGGGTGTACCTAATTTTTAAAATATCATTGTACGGGTGTAGGTACACAGATTTTCAAGAGAGGTACGTAAAGGTACACAGAAGGTACCAAATAACTGCAATAAATTTAGGCAGATCTGAAAAGTACACCCGCGGTTCTGACGTACATGTGTTCTTCCTAATGCTCTTTGAGGTCTAGGGCCGCGGTGACCCTTTCTAAAAAAAAATCCGCAACCGCGAAACCTAGGTCTAAGAAGTCGGTTAAAAAGTTAGGAAAATTCTCGAAAAGAATTTAGAGGGAAAGAGAGTCTCTATAGAGAGTGAAGTCACTCTCTTTCCTTTCCTTTATTTTCATGAACATGGACTTGAAACTTTATATGAAGCATCGTGAGGAGTATGGTTCGGGCGAAGTCTGTCATTGCTGAGGCGGGAATAGCGCCCGACACTAGACCAAGCCACTTGTAAACATGTATACGTGAACACTTGGGCGGGGTGCACAACGGGTGAGTTGTCAAACCGTACAAATAAGATGGAATGACAGCTGTGTTGTCGTTCACTCCGCCTAGGTGTACATTGTAAGATGTCGACAGAATCGAACGGCTGAATAAGTTTTCCAATGAGTATTCAAACCTCGGCAGACTATTCAACTAGTGATCGCACCAACCATTTCATGAAAAGGCCAATTCCATGATATGGCAGCGACATATGCATAAGTATGCATAATTGGTATAAATTAGAAGAAAATTCGTCGTGTCTAAAATGACACGTGAAACTCAAAAGAAAAAAATGTCCACAGTAAACTGAACACACACTTATTTAAACATTATTTTCACAGGGCAACTACAAATGGCAAACCTTCGCATGCGGTATGACTCAAGACCAACTGGACCTCACACAATTAGCACATCAATACATGAGGAAAACGGCTCTAAAACCTCGATCCCTTAACTTCCTGTAAATAAGAACTATTTTTGTGTGCCGAATTTCGGACTTGAGAGTTTGTGTTGTGTGATTGCTTTTGAAACACGGCATTTTCAATGTCTCGCGCACACGACCACTCCCGAAGATTGCCGACCGCGTGGCGAGTTTGCTTCGGTCTAGACGGCCAGTTACGGGCCAATTTGTTGCGACAAAAAAACGTACGGTCTGCCCTGTGCTTACTATTTATGGCCTTTTAACAAAATTATGCTATAATTGAGACCAGAAAAAGCAACGATGAATTTTTTTTTACAAGTTCGGCCTCATCAGGTCAGATCATCTGTTCCGGTAGGAAAAATACGATAAAAGTCGTAAGTACGCTTATTATTTTAGATTATGGGTTTAGTTAAGTATATTATGTCATAGTTCCGTAAATAAAAACAGTGTGATTCTAGTGTAAGGATAATAATTATGTACCGATGATTTTGTAGCAGTAAATTGATATAAAAAAATATGAAGAATATAAAGTTTCTAGAATGTATGTAAGTTTGTATGTCTTTTAAGTTTTTATAAATATATGTTCTAAGGTTTTGTGGTAAATTAAAATTAATATTTAGTCAGTCAGCTTTGTTATTAATATTGTGTGTGAAAAATATTGTTTAATTAAGTATGCATATTTTTTCATAGAATTTATAAGGTACAGAAAATATAATTATTATGTTGAAATTCCAATTTCCAAATAAATATCGAAATCAAAAGATTTTTTATAGTGTAATCGCATGTCAAATATACGTAATTTAAAATGAGGAATGTGATTTAATTTTCGCATTTCAACGTAATGAGATCCACATTTTGAACAATATTGCTATTTTGTGTTGCTAATTACGCATAAAATGTACGCTGAAACTAAATATAAATCTAAGTCTAAATAATTTCATTGTAAGACTATCTGGTAATTGAAAAGAGTACAAAATAGTTTTAAGTTTAATTCAATACTTATTGTACAGAAGTAGTTTAGTTCACTATATAGTAATTTTCTGTATTTGTCGTTTGAAATAATTGCTTTTCCATTTTTAGTTCATTTTGTGTAATTTAAATTATAAAACAGCAGAAATTTTTATCTTTCAATTCTAATTCGATAGAATATCTTAAGTATTTGCTTTGATAAAGAATGCCTTTTCTTTTTAGAATATTTTTGAAATTGCTTGGTTGAAATTAAGTAAAGTTAAAATTTAAAAATCTTGCAAGAATAGAATAATTGGAAAATAATTATTAACTTTTAAGTTTTGGAAAATATTTATAATTTAAGAGGCAATATTTATACGAATTATGTTTAAACATATTTTTATTGTACGTTTTTCTTTTGATTTCTATTCTATTAATTTTATAGTTACTTTATCGAAATTTTCACGTAGGCTGCTGAACAAAACATACTCTGGTTTTGGTTTATATTTAAAATTAAAAAAATCTTTTGCTAAAATCGTTATAAATACCTACAGTCAATGCTATTGCATAAATAGCTGGTAAACATTCTTACACTTAAGTCAGCGGTTTTTGGAATACTGTAAAATATACAACATGGTTCAGATATACACGTGTTTGACTGTACGTCCTTACGTCACATTACAGGAACGCTTTTTCGAAAAAAAAAAAAAATTATAGTCAATCAGTCTGCCTCGCCTTTTCCTGTTTTTTTTTACGCATGGGTAATCATCAAACGACTCCTTCCGCTCTGGGTGGAGCGGGATGGAGTGTCAGACTCTTACTGACTAAAACCCATCCGTGCCCCTCCTAGTGCACTTTGCGTTCCAGGGCCGCGGTGACTTTCGAACAAAATCCGCAACCCTGGCTCCTAACTATGTTGCAGTCGGCTTCTAGGTTAATCGGATGCAGCTGAATACCAGTATTTACATGAAGAGACTGCCTGTCTGGCCTGCAGAACCTAGTTTATGGGTAATATCCCTTGACAGGACTGGTCGTAGACTTTCGCGCTTTTAGATATTCGTAACGACTGTCAAAGATCTAAATAAAACAATTCCGTAGTAATATTACAATATCGAATTTGTAGTATACAAAATGTGTGTAAACGTCCTAGTTGTAAGCGATTGCCATGTTTTATAAAATTTGTGTTTTTATCCTGTGACAACAATTTATTGTTCTAGTTTGTACATAGTAGGTAATGTAAGTAGGTTTATGGATGTTTATGTAAGGAAAATAAATGGTTTTATAAAATTTTTGTGTTTTTTTATCTAACCTCTGTAACTCCCAAAAGCACGGGAGTACAGATCCTTTTTGAACGCTGAAAATCGGCCTAGTGAGCATCGGATCACTGAAGTCTTCCCTACGGAACCGTATTACCCAGTAGGGGTTCAGAGACTGGCATAAAATGGCTTACGAGGGAAATCGTATTAAGTGGGAGGTAGCGGAACATAAAGTCCCGCATACCTCCGTTGAAAAAGGAGGATCCTCCGACCAGAAAGTTGTTGTGTCTGGTGGGCAACTGCCCGACGGTTGATATTCCAATCCCGACCCATGGTACAACTGCGATGTCCAACTGGTTGTACTACGGAGAAGTAAATAAATCGCATTGTACCACGGGTCGGGAGACTGATATTCGGGCTGTGATATGTTCTAATCGGACGGTAAACTGATATCGCGATTTAGGATTTTGTCAAGTTAGTTCTCTGCTGTCGAGATAGATGGCGCTGCGAGTCTCATTTGTTGTGATGTTGATTCTGCTACGTTGATTTTTTGTGGCGGCGTTAATACCGATACACTACTATATTTCTTGCGCTCATTTTTAGAGTTCAGAACCTCCGTATGTAAAAACGGAACACGTCGATCACTCGTGTTTCTGTCGGTCTGTTCGTCTGTCACAGCTGATTTTCTACGAATGTACAGGACCGATTCTGATGAAATTTGGTACATACGAACTTCTGTAGCCCAAACACGGGTTTGGGCAACAGAAGTTCCGTATCCGTATACGTAACGTACATTATATATTAAAAAAAATTATTAATTACAACTTTCACCAGGATACAACTTTATTAATATTTGTTGGTAATAGAGCTAATGTAAACAAAGGAGAATTACTCCAATATCATAGGTCCCTAAGCCACCTTAACTTAAGAAAAATTGTTTTGTTTACATTTCCATATAGCAAAAGTTTGCCACAGGAAGAAAACTACCTTAGATTTAATATTAATAAGACATTGCATAATCTTACTTATAAAAGCAATGTATTTCATTTGATAGATATAAACAATTTTATTGGGGATAGTTTTGTTTTGACAAAAGATAGATACCTTGTAGATAGGTACTATCTCACTAATTATTATAGAAGACAGATAGCTATATCGCTATCATATTATTTTTGCATGACAGCCAAGAACTTGGCTAAACAAGTTGCTCCTATTGAGCAATGCCTTGACATGTATGAAAATTCTGCCAATAATTTGGCAACAAACATTGACATAAATGATAATTTAAATTAGCAATTAAGACAACAGAGGTAATCTCTGGCACTAATGTTCCAAAAAGCAGTAATTTTTCAAATAAAGTTTTAAAACCATTAAGTACTATTAACCTGGTGCATCAAAATATTCAAGGATTTATGAACAAGGATTTAGAAGTAGAGTTATTCCTTAAATTTAACAACATTGATATTCTCTGTTTAACAGAACATTGGCTTAAAAGCCATCAGTTTATGTTTAATTATAGCAATCACCAGGTTGGTAGTTCATTCAGCAGAGAAAATGCTATACATGGTGGCTCATTAATTTTAATAAATAATCACCTCAAATATAAGGACCGCAAAGACATAGTGAGCCTCTCTGTTGAGCGGATAATTGAAATAGCCTGTATTGAATTGGAGCAGTTTATTATATTAAGTGTGTACAGACCACCTTCTGGATTGTATGATTGTTTTGAAAAAGTAATGGATGAAGTTTTGCACAAAATTTTTAATTCAAGTAAATCTATTATTATTTGTGGAGATTTTAACGTTAATTTGTTAGAAAATTGTGGTTTAACTACTAAAATAGTAAGTCTGTTTCAGTCATACAATCTTACATACCTATTTATGGAGCCTACTAGAATAACTCCTACTAGTGCCACATGCCTAGATAACATTTTTACAAATATTGTACCTTCCCACAAAAAAATTATTAATTTAATGGACTCAGATCATTGTGGGCAATTAATTACTATACCAAATGTAAACAAAATAAAGCCAAAGAAAGATATCACTGTTAACCCAAAATCTAAGTATCGTCTGGAGACTTTTAAAACTAAACTTTCAAATAAAATGCCATCTTTGTCAACCAATGATGACCCTAATCAACATTACAATAATTTTTTCAGATTGTATTGCACACAATTTGACACTACATTCATTCCGAAGACTATTTCTGTTAATAATAGCACTTCTTTTAGTGACTGGGCCACCATTGGTATTTATAAGAGTAGAGAACGTCTTTACGAGTTGTACGAAGAACGGACTTATATTAATACAGTAGAATTTAATTTATATGTTAAAAACTATTCTAAATTATATAAAAAAGTTTGTTATATCGCCAAGTCTAGGTACTTGAGTTCAAAAATTAAAAACAGTAGCAATGTAATTAAAATGACTTGGAATATTATTAATAGCGAAACGGGAAAATCTTGCAACCGAACTAATGATTATAGCCTTGCTATTAATGACAGCGTAATTAAATTAGATTCCCAAGTCGCCGCGGCTTTTGAAAATTTCTTTGCAGAGATTCCCGTATCGACAACTAAGTCTCTAAATTCATCACCCACTGCTGCAGAAACGTTACTTAAAGAAAACGTCCCAGTTTGTGATGCTGAATTTAAATTCCAACATGTTACTTGCAATGATGTAATAAAAACTTTTAATTCCTTGAATTTCAAAAAGACGGCAGATTTATGGGGTAATTCTGTTGACCTTGCTAAGTCTATTATACACATTGTAGCACCTATCTTGGCTGTTATTTTTAATAAATGTATTGACCGTGGTGAGTTTCCTGATCTAATGAAATATAGTAAAATAATACCATTATTTAAATCGGGTAGCACATCAGACCCTACTAATTATAGACCTATATCAGTGCTACCTACTTTTAGTAAAATTTTTGAGAAAGTTATTCTTAATCAAATGCAAAGATATTTTAATAAACACAAACTATTACATAATAAACAGTTTGGTTTTACAAGGGGTCGTTCAACAACCGATGCTGGTGTTGAACTTTTAGGACATATTTATAACGCATGGGAGGACAAATGCGATGAGATTAATATAATGACTGTGCCCTCTCAGTATATTTATGAGAATCTTTTGTATGCACATAAAAATATTAATCTATTTAAAAGATACAGTGATATCCATAACGTAAATACTAGGAACAAACACAATTTTGTCATTCCTAAAACCAGGCTCAAAAAAATAGGTGGTTCATTTAGATGCCAATGTATACGTTTTTATAATAAACTCCCTAGCCATATTCAAGACCTTAGTATAAATAAGTTCAAATTATTTATAAAACGTAAGCTATGCCAGAAAGCTTTTTACACAATTAAAGACTATCTTGAAGACAAAAAGGCTTGGGATTGAGCTGCTTCAATGATGTACATGGCCTAATGTTATATACCTTTTTAATTTTTAGAAATTGTCTTTTTTCTTTTTTTTAAGCTCTGTTGTATACTTTTCTCTCATCTCGTTGGTAAATTTTGACATGAATGTTTACTTTATTAAGTATTCTATTTTATTATTTTTGACATGGAATATTTACTTTGTAAAGTAATATATTTTATTTTTATTTTTTTCAATTTATTATGTTTGACATGAATACTTACTTTGTAAAGTATTATTTTTTTTATTATTATTATTATTTAACTCATTTTGTGAATATGGGGACCATGTGGGTTATTTTCTTCTTATTTTTCTCTTCTTTGAAATACTTCTTCTTTGAAGTATTTTTAACGAGGTCTGGCAGTTTGAGTACTTAAATGCGGCCTACACAAATGTCCTTTCTTTGGCATGTTCGTCGGTTCGTTGAGCTCCTTTATGGTTCTAAGTTGAGCTACGCGACTACTGACCAAAGCTTGCACTGACTGGACGGGTCCACTCAAATCTGTGTGGTTCTTTCCTCAAAAGACCATTTCAGACACTGATCTGCATGATCCTCATATCGTATTGTGAATGTGGGGACCATGCAGATCGCTATGATAGGGGTTCATTTCATGTTAGTCAACAATGTCTGGCAGTTTGAGATTTTTTTTATGCGGCCTACCCAAATGTCCTTACTTTGGTATTGTTCGTCAAATCGTTGAGCTCCTTAAAGTTCTAAGTTTGAGCTCCATAATAACTGACAAATGCTTGCACTGTCTGGACAGGTCCACTCAAATCTGTGTGGCACTTTCCTCAAAAGGCCACCTCAGACATTAACCTACATGGTTCTCGTATGATTTGACCAGTACAATTTGTATGGACTTCAAAAGAGACTGTGACCTCTGAGTTTGTTTCGGTGTTTCTTCTCAGGGTAGTCAGCTAGGAAACACCGGCCTCATCTAGCTTAAAATGACCAAAAAATATTGACGTGTAAAAGTGTTATGTTTAACCTACTTACAAAATAAATATCATTTATCATTTATCATTTATCATTTATCATACGTCCTACATTATGAATATTGGGTCACTTATCGGGGCTAACTAGAAACTTTAAAGTTATTCAAACTGTGTGCGTGACATATCAAATGATAGGGCACAATGTAAGGATCACAAAAGTATATATTTTTTCATAATTAAAATATTCAACTCCAAAGTTATTAAATAAAATTGATTATTTCCCAACCTTATCTCCGAAACCACTAAGCCTAAAAAAAATAAAAATACACACAGACGAAGGATTTTAGCATAGATTACAGGAAAACCTATGATTTAAAAGTAACGTGTTAAAAATATTACTCCTGGCCAGTTTTTTATTTGTTGACAATAATCGAGGGCTTTTTTCATTGACGTGAAGTGATATGGCATCCGTGACTTTTTTTCACTACGCCGTATATGTAGAGTAGAGGAAGTTTTGAAACTAACTAAAAATATCGACTAAAGGCCTAAGACTTTTCCTTACCTAAAACAAGTCCTTATTAATAATCGCTCCACATCACCCAAAACAAAACTAAACCCCTACAGATACCTAGGCTCAATCTACTCTTATAATACCTACATAAATTTCTAACTAAACCCACCTACCTAAACCGTAACTAATATTTTTTCAAAAATTCAATGATGTAGTTGTAGATTCTCGGGCCCGATGTTGATGGAAACTAAAACTACATCAAAGTTTTGAAAAAAATATCAGATTATAATTTTTTTTTTGTAAATTGAAAAAGTATTTTGTCAAAAATCAGCACTTTCCTGTAGTTTGCCATGTGGTATTACTTCTCGGAATTTGATACTTATTAGCGACAGCTTCGGATGGTGTCATGATATAGGATGTGCTTTTTTTACAATGAACCGGTTCGATTCCTGGCTAGGAATACTGATTTTTTAAAAATAAGATGATGTAGTTTTAGTTTGCATCAAAACCGGGCTCATGACTCCTTTCAGTGTTTTTCAATATTTCTCAGTTTCGTATTTTTTTAATTTTTTTTTTATTAGATATGGGTTTGCTCTTGACTCTAGTCAATGTCAGAGATGACAGAGACAAAGTCTACGATGGAGCGAGCTTACCCAGAAGGAGCCTGTTCACTCTAACTTTGAAGAGATTAGGGTTGTAAGCATTTGGAAACACAGACGCAGGCAGAGAGTTCCACTCTTTTGCTGTGCGCATTTGGCCATCCACGCACACTTTACAAATTCACTGTATATAGGTACCTACGACTTACATAGTTACGTTGCCGCTGCGGTAACGTTAAATATAAAACCGTAGTGTCGTGATACCGGCTAACACCATCAGTAACTGAAACGTCTTGCGAAATTGCCTCCCAGCCGAGACCCGGACCTATTAGCATGAGGACGAATTAAATTGTCGGGTAAGGCTGTGGGCAGTTACGAGAGGAGCGGCAGCGATTTTATTTTATTATAAGAAGACAGCTAAGAAGTGGAGTGTGCCGGAGTCTATGTTTCCTGACAAGCTAGAAAGAAAGAAAGAAAGAAAAAGAGTTTATTTACGCCAAGCATGACGCACACCATAAAAATAAATGAGTATATTATATAAAAGCAAAAAGGGATTTTGAGGAAGATATGCGTCACATCGGCGCAAAACGGCCATCGCTCAGCATAATGCTGGAACTCGTGTGTGAGCTACTAATCTGGGCGTCTTTATTTCAAGAGTGAATAGGCTTCTTCTAGGCAAGCGTTTTCATCGTCGACCACTTCATCGCTTTCAATCAGGTGAGTGAGATTGTGGTCAAATGTGAGCATTTTTTTAATAAAAAAAAAACTTTGACCCTCACAAATCCTTCAATTCGTTTAGAATACATCGTCTTCTTGTCTGTGAACCTAGAACGTAACGTGTTTCTTGGTTGGAAACAACACGATTTCTTTTTCCATTCGCCTTGTAAGCCGTTACGCTGTTTTTCCCTTCCTTTTCTTTAGTATACTTACTCCTTTCATGGGTACATGTCCTACTTCAGTGCAAAATTGAATTGTTCGAATTTCATTATACGTTTCTCCGAAACTAAGTATGTTAGTTCGAACTTGCAAAGCTTGTTACATCGACACGGTGTATCTGCTTGCAGGCCACTTTGTCTTCGGCTTAGTAAAAAGTCACAGATAACTTTATTGGATACTAGCAGCACCTCGCAATTTCACCCGCGTAGTTCCCGTTCCCGTGGGAATACGTGGATAAAATATAGCCTATGTTACTCCCTAATAATGTAGCTTTCCATTGGTGAAAGATTTTTTGAAATCGGCACATTAGTTTTTGAGTTTATTCATTACACACAATCAAAAATACAAAAATACAAATCTTTCCTCTTTATAATATTAGTATGGACAAGAGTGCTTGGGGCACCCCGATCGTTATTTTTTTAACCACCCAGAAACAGGAGCCCCGCGAAGCAAGGCTGCGTCGACCGATGACTATGACCACGTTAGTGGCATCCTATGGGTAACCTGCCCCCATAAATCAAGTTTATGATGTCGAAAAACCGGCCAAATGCGAGTCGGACTCTCACACGAATGATTCCGTACCATAAACCGAAAATTAAACACAATTTTTGTTTGTTGTCAACTGTTTACGTAGCCATTGCAATTCTTGAAATACAGCCCGCTGACAGACAGACGGACGGACGGACAGCCAAGGCTTAGTAATAGGATTCCGTTGGTTATCCTTCGGATACGGAACCCTAAAAATTACACAAATAAAATCTTAAAATGGGATTTTTTTTAATTAATAAAAAAAATACCTATGCATTTCCTAAACTTTTCCATGCAGGGGGGATCTCCACCCGTGCCCCTGCCCTTCATCCCTTATATAAAAGTGCTTCCTTATTTAGGTATTATATTAACCATTTAATAAGTTAGAGAGACAGACAGCTAAGTTAATTAATTCTACAAAACGAGAAAGCAATTATCATTTCTCCCAATTCTATATGAACAAACCACACATATCGCTGTCTGCCAATCCATAATTTATTACTAATAAAATTAAAACAGCACTTCATTACCACTAAGCTCATACCCTAACCTCGCCAACGAGGCTACTTCCAAGCCAAAACCAACTTTCAGAACAGCAATTACAGTTCTAATTACTTTGACTCGAAGTCATACCCCAGTCGAACGGTTGTAAATTGAAGTAACATCGCTTGGAGCTATTAAGATTGCATGTCACTGGTCTAAATTTAGTTAAATTCTGTGGAATTTATCGGCGAGCTTGTCTGTATTATTTAGAGGCGAATATATTGGTTGGGTATTAATTGAAACATAGGCTTTGTTCAAAGAAAAAGTACGCTAATGGAGCAAGAAAACTTGACTTGTCTGAGTTCGTCATCCGGTTTTATAGACCCCTCTGGTATCCAACGTGGTGTCCGATTTCAAACATGACCATAATGCAAAAACGTCTCAAGTGCTCATAGATACTCCGGACTACAACTTTAAGGAACTAATGAACGCCTCTGTCGCTTAACTTTCTGAGCCCAAATAAGAAAGATTTCAAAAATAAAACTATTAGATTACCTACTTAAAAATATTAAGTACCTACCTAGACAGAAATTTCTATCAAACATACCAAATATACTTAGTTTGGCAGATTCCAAAAGTGCACCACCTTTAAAGGTGAAATAAAACGCGTTGTAGGTACCAGCATTTTTCCTCTTATATTTTCTTTTACTGCGACACGATTGTAATGGTAATAAAACCGTTGTTAGAACTACAATAATGAAGAAAACATGTACCTACCTGTTATACTAATTAAACAATAATCGAATTTGCTTGGCATTACCTACGCCATTCCTACAATTCTCCATTTCTAATTAGTTATTCAGAAATTCATAAACAGCCACTCAGTCACAGGCTTTCCTAATTAACGCAACTGCCAGCTTCATATACTGGCAAATAATAATAATGCTCAATATCCATAGTACCAATAGTTATTATAAATGCGAAAGTAGATACCTTTGTCTGTTTGTTTGTTACGTTTCCGCCGTGGTGGGAGGACAGATGATACGATATATGATTTAGCCCAAGATTAATTCGCCTTGGGATGATTCTCGACCTAAACGCAAAGTCACTCTGTCTTCTTTCTGCAGTGCGATTCTGTAAACATGTCGAAGTGAAAGCTTGGGTGAAGTGATCATGAAGTGTGCTGTCAATCCATGTTATCAAGATAGAATGACAGTTCACTTCGCGCTCACCTCACCTGAGTTTTCGCGGTGGAAAGCTTAGTGCGAGTTACTCGATAACGTTTTTTTTTTTTTTTGTCAAGTTGTATGGAAAAAGAGGGCTTTCCGTGAGTGTCACCAGACGGCACTTATTCAGTTTCAATACAAATTGACCTTTACGCTAACGCTAATCGCTATCGAGAACGTTAAAAAACTCGCAGTATCGACAGAATCGACCGGCTGTTTTTAGGGTTCCGTACCCAAAGGGTTAAAACGGGACCCTATTACTAAGACTCCGCTGTCCGTCTGTCTGTCACCAGGCTGTATCTCATGAACCGTAATAGCTAGACAGTTGAAATGTTCACAGATGATGTATTTCTGTTGCCGCTATAACAACAAATACTAAAAACAAAATAAAATAAATATTTAAGTGGGGCTCCCTTATAACAAACGTGATTTTTTTGCCGTTTTTTTATATATAATGGTACGAAACCCTTCGTGCGCGAGTGCGACTCGCACTTGGCGGTTTTTCTTATCGCTTCGCCTCTTAAAGGCAGAACGGATTCGTATAAAGTACACAGGTTAAGAATAACGTGGATACGGATATAGGATACTTTTGTCCCATGAGTATGGTATAATTTTCCGACGATTACGCGGGTGAAACCACTAGCAGAAGCTAGATAATAATATACATTAACTATATCTACTATTATACAGGTATACAATTACTCAATAAACAGCTGAGTCTTCGAGTTTGATTGAGCCTGCAATATTCCGTTTACCTAGCTCTCGTATTAACTCGTCAATTAATGTGTTCTTGTACAGACTGTAAAATGAAGGGTGACCATGATTCGGTAAGTACGAATATCCTTACATCTTATTAATATTATGATTGTTATACTTGGATATATACTATAGTACTAGTGGCTCGCCCCTGCTTCGCACGGATGCATTCTTTTTTTGCATTCAATATAACATTTTTGTGAACAAACCATCTTGTCCACTAACACAGACTAAGTAATAGTAAAAACAAAATAAGCCAAATCGGCAGAGCCGCATTCGAGTGATGCTCACACATTTGGCAATTTATTTTTATTATAGTTGTAAAATAGAACCAGAAACTACCTTCGGTTCCTTTAAGAATTTGGTGTAGGTAAGCGTTTGTCCTGCAATGGCACAGTAACGGGCTGATATTGTGTTCCGCGGCCCTGGAACGCAAAGGGCATTAGAATTAAGGAACACGGGCTGGTTTTAGTCAGTAAGAATCTGACACTCCCTCCCGCTTCACTCAGAGCGGGAGGAGTCATTAGACGATTTCCCAGCCAAAAAAGGCTGCTACCTACCCAATTTTAAAGACCATAGAAAGTACCTACCTAAATAGGTACACAGCTGTCGATTTTGATTAAGCAGAGCTTACACTTAACACAGTACACACTTACTTATATACAGTAGCTATGCATTCACATGTAGGTATTACCAGAGGCAATTAGTATGTGACTCGGCAGCGAACTGTAGGGCTACAATGACTTGTTAAGCATGTAGGATATTTATCAACGTATAGTAACCACTATTAAATATCCCCAAATGAACAAATAGCGGTCTAACGTCACTGGCAAGGGATTTAATTAAGAATAAACTATTTTTGTTATCACGACTATTTTTGTTTTAACACGCTAAGAATCCGCGTACCGGAAGATGAAGTCTATGTAGATAGACCTTCGAAGCCACAAGGTGGACCGATAACCTAGGGTCGCGCGAGTCCGTTGATGGATGCATGCAGCACAGGACCGGTTGAGGAAGGCCAAACAGTGGACGCAATTCAAAAAAGCTATCGCTAACAGCTGGCGTTATAGTAAACCTTTAAGGGTATACTATACCTAATAGTGTTTAATTTGCAGTATCTAAGACTATATCAGTATATTCTAATGCATACGGCTGTCAGTAAGAGGCTGTATGTGGCCTTTGACGTTCATAGGAGATGATGTGTAATGGAAAGGATGGCCGATGATTGAAGCAGTGCACAGTATTGGTGGCCACTGCCGCGAGTAAGCCTAGACAGAGCGCGGCAGACATTGTGTCCTATGAATGCCGTGTGTTGCTACCGCGCTCCTTGCACGCTCTGTTTGATACGCCTTTAGACAACCCTAATTGCGTAACATTCTCGAAATAAAGAACCTGTCGACCCCAAATCTTTTGATCTACCAAAAATACCTAAGATAAAAGTACCAGAAAAACAAATCCAAACTTTTATCCACAAACCCAATTTCGATTAAAACGCAAAACTCCTTACAATAAGAAAGTTATTTAATAAGCTGGTTGAACAACCTTGGACTTAACACAAATATGGGGAAGCGAAGCGAAGTTCTTGTTTGAGATTATTACTAAGTTAATAACCAGTGTGTGTTTGTCTTTTGGATACGGATACGAGGTTTGTTGGTTCAGATGCTGTAGTGGCGAAGTACTTGTCCCACCATAACAGAACAACGGAATAAATTCAAATCGCAATATAAACTCAGCGATAGAAAATGACAAAAATTTGTCAAAATGTGGGAATTTTTGGGAAATTAAGGGTGTTTTGACAGTTTTCGACTGCGTTATGAATGCGAACGTTCCATAATAATACGAGAATTGCCCCTTTGTACCTACTTTTATTATTAACAGGTGAAATAGTTTGTACGGTATCTCCAGGAGTACGGTACTACTTATTCTATTAAGACTATTTTTTACCAATACAAAGCCACACTATCGTGGCTACTTTCATACCGGAACAAATGCGTTGTCCCTGGCCTGGCCATGGGACTGAACTATATGTTATTAGTACTTATGTAATAAAAGAAAATCTATTCTGAAAGAACTGATGGCTGAAATCGCCTAGCAGAAGCAAGACGATTCAGGAATCACCTATAGATCCCTACTTCCCTACTAATATTATCAATGCGAAAGTAACTCTGTCTGTTTGTCTGGCTGAACGGATCCTCAAGAAATTTTGAGAAGGACAAAGGCTACTTTTACGCGATAACCGACATTCACGCGGGCGACACCGCGGGCAAAAGCTAGTTTTGTTATAATTTCTGTCTTAAAAGATGAAATGTGCCCTTCAATGTGTCTGTGAATGTGAATTAAAATCTGAGGTTGGAATACTTACTATAAATAACAAAACGCGAAGAATATAATACAATTGTCATAATAAAACAACGGGATTGCAGGTGTAAAATATTTATTAGTAAAGTTTATAATGAAATAGTCTGTCCGGACTCCCGGAGAGACTTCGTTAAAGACAGAGATAGCTAAGTTTATGAAAATAAGTGGAAACAGACGAGAGATACACTGGGTGGTGGATGTGGCCCGTTTTCAGGTACTGAATGAAGTACTGCGTATTTCATGATGATGCTTGTATACTAACGTCGGGAAATTTATCTTCTTTCGTAAAGTCCATCCAAAGGTTGTCTGTAAGAAATAGCCCTGTACGATAAGTATATTTGCTTTTATAAATGTCTATCCTGTGTGTCACGAACTGAAAAACATAGGTAAGTTAAATGATGTGGCAAGCTGATTAAAATATCAATAACCAATCAAATTAAAATAGAAACATAATTGAATATTAATAATAAATAATGATTAAGCAGTACTTCTGGACACGGCTCGCATTGTTAGCATGTTCCTCTCTCTGGAGCCCTGACCCGGGTAGCTTGGACCCTGTTCCCTGTACCGGTGGGATACTATTTTTTATATTTTTAAATGTTTTTTAAAATATTGTAAAGAAATAATGAATAAACGAAATAATGTTTTAGAATACAACTAAAATATATTATGTAAAAAAATGTTTTATTTTATGAACCACACAAACTCCCATTGCGCCTCCATCTTAACGCCCAGAGCGTCGCGTTTCGTTGAAGCGCGAAATGGGACGAACAACTTGTTACAGCATTCTGTCTTATAACAAAAAGAGTACGTCTCTCATCTCCACGAACTACGCTAGCCTGCTTAAAGTATAAAATTGTTTTTCATATTATTTCCCATCGTATTTTAGTTGGGAACTCTCGGGAAGTTTGTTATGAAGTTCCAGGAAGATGTAATGGTATCAAGTACGGGGAGATTAGCTGGGATGAGTTTTGAGTTCGCCTTTAGTGTTTTATCTGCTGTTGAGAATGCCAGGGGCGGATAGTTCCTGAATATTGCTGTCAAATGACGATGATTATGAGAAGAGAAGATGCTGGAAAAAATTATGCTGAATGGAGCTTATTTGTATAGCCAGGGTGGGATACTATAAAGTGAACATCAACTCAGTGTGGCATTTTCCAGGAAAAGGGTTTTCTTTTTACCCGACTGCGTAAGAAGGAGGGTAATGTTTTTCGAGCGTATGTATGTATGTATATATGTAGGTATGTATGTCCATTTCTTTGGCACGCCCTACAGCCCAAACGGCTGGACGGATTTTGACATATTATGAGGTGGCGTTGAATTTGTCAGAATTGTGGTAGTGACATAGGCTATATAAATTTTCAAAATGGCGCCCACAAATGAAAAAAAAGGGAGATAGGTTTGTTGTTTTTGCTCAAAACCTATCAAGCTAACTCACTAAAATGTAGGAAAAAAAAAAAAAAATACTGTCAAAAAACCCGACCGCTAAAAAACGACTAAAAAGTTCTAAACACGTTTTTAGGGATTTTTGACAGTCAATTTTTTTTCCTTATTTGGATACCGTTAAGCGTGAACATCATCTTCCTTCCGTTATCCCATGTTACTTGTGGTCGGTACAACACGTTTTTTTCTTCCATTCCGTCCTGACAGCCATCACGCTATCACTAACTCCATTCTGTTCATATCACTCCTCACACAATCCATTCACCCTTTCTTTGGCCTTCCTCTCCCTCTCCATCCATCCACATATTTTATAATTCATAACTTCGTGGACACGAACCTGAGAAATTGCTGACTTGATAAACCTATCACTACGGATCTATTGGTTTAGTATTGGCGTGAATCATTCCATGTTACACTACATAACGATAAAAAATATCTTTCATAGGTGCCAGCCTGTCGGTTTTCTATACGTTACACTTCGGGGAGTGTGCGTTTGCTCAGTTAATTCCGCCTAGCCTGTCCCATCATTGGACTACAAGACGTACGGTGATGCGCCACTAGTACCTACCTACATGGTGGACCCATACGCACAGGTACGTTTGAAAAACAACAGTTGCGTACAGTCACAGCCGTCCCAATTACTGGCCACGGGTCTTTTAATAAACACCTCTATGTCATAGGAGTCACTGACAGCCCACTCTGCAGAGCCTGCATGGAGGAGGATGAGACAGCAGCACATCTGCTTCTAAGCTGCCCGGTAGTCGCCGTTTACAGGGCTAAGTACTTTGGTAACCCAGGTACCCTTTGTGAGATAGTTAGTAACACCAAGGCGTTACTGGCCTTTCTTGGGGAGCTGGGGTGGATCGAATGAAACATTTGTCCCACCTGCACGCAAAATACGCGCTTAGTCGTGGAGTTGCGGAAACCAGCCCGATTTACATACATACATACGTTTGAAAATCCTTACATCGTGGCTACAGCTAAGGAGTGAAATGCCGAAGTCTGTTTTCCGTTGTGCCGATAGCTTGTAGCCAGCCTGGGGGTTTTTACGTCACGATTGAATAGGTTACTTCTAGGCAAGCGTCCTCCATCGTCGACCACATCATCGCTTTTAATGAAGTAAGATGGTGGTTAAACGCGAGTTTCAAGAAGTATAAAAATATGTGGCCAACTCCTAAAAACACTCCCCTACTACTTCGTACAACGAAAACCCTGACTCGTTTTCTATCTTATGTAATAACATTATTAAATTACTTACATACAACAGAAAAACTCAATTCAGAGGCCGACAGACAAATGAAGGAAACTCCAAGTTCCTAATGGGCTTATTTTTTCCTTTTTCGTCTAGAGAAGTTTCTTTCTTTATTGCGTTAGTATTGTGGTTGGCTAGACTACTTGGTTGTGGGGACAAAACTTATCTTGATTCTGACGTCAGATAGAAATTATGTTTCAAATGTTACCTACTAGCTAAAATAATGAAAGAATTTCATTCATTTAAATTGAAGCATATCTACAGGTAAATAAATAGAGTACCTATTTTAGCGTATTCCATTTCTTTTGTAGATTAAAAAGTACGAAATAGTGTAATACTCTATTATGTTAGTTAGTTAATTGACTCAACTCGAACTCCAACTCAATCGGAGCTCGATGCTCCGATTGAGTTGGAGTTCGAGTTGAGTTGAAGTTTACCTATATACGTTTTGGAATATGGCCCTATATTTTGACATTTTGGTCGCCGAAATTATATTGTAACTTGAATTTAAACGATTTTTCAGCATGAGAATTGCCCTTCTGTTTTGTTTCATTCACCTCTGCCTAACCCTTTTAGGAATACAACAGAAATATTATATTACACGGGTTCTTTAACCACATTTCTTCACAACAAACACTTCTTATAAGGTATACAGACTTTTCATAAACCACTTAGCGATTCTCAGGCGGCGCGGGGTCCATTAATCTGTCCGAAAGTGACTGTTACTGACTGCCAGAGCTAGGAACGGCGCGCCAGCAGCTCCACCTATATGAAGAAAGATAAAGTTGTACCAATTTATTGTTACAGAACATCATGCGTGAACAGCTGAAAAGCATACAAATAATTAATTATAGTACACCTAAACCAAAATTAATTGACACTAAATATACATGGTTATATTTAACTAACTTAACTATATACAAACTAAAAATTACCAAATTATGTACCTACAAACGTGTATAAAATAAATTAAATAATAAAATTTATTAAAATAATAAGTTTACGAAAAGTGTATACGCTAGTAGGTATAGTCAATATGGTTAAGGGCCGTGAATCTGTCCGTTTTGACAATCGCCTTCGCCACGGTAATGCTAACGGAATGTCACTTGGCTTCTAGTACCTAGTGTCCGCCCAGGCGTATTGAAGATCTGTGGTATTTGTAGGTAGCTACGGACGGTAGCTTTTTAAACGGTGGTCCATTACGCGAAGTGAAGGTTTTCACTAATCTTGTAGCTATGCTTCAGTAGGGCTGCCCGGAGTAGGCGAGAAATACAAAAAATAAAAGAAATACAGTGCGTTGCAAAAAATGTGACCGTTTTTGACTCATCAAACTTTTTGGATATGAGATAAAAGTGAGAAGTCTTTTGAAATATAGCAAATTAGCTAAACGGATAGACGTTGTGCCCTGTCAAAGTATAACAAAATTTCAAAGGAAAAACACGTTTAGTTTTTTGGGACCGTCACAAACATTTAAATAATTTACTTAATCGGTCCTGCCGTTCTTAAAAGTTGTGTCTACGAACGAGCATCATTTCAGTTTTATTTACAAAGATTCAACGATTTTAGCAATCATTACTTTTATCATAATAGACAGTCTTATTTAAAGCATTGGTCTATTTCATAAAAGTAACCATTAGCCTCGGTGGCGCAGTAGGCAGCGCGTAAGTCTCATAATCTTAAGGTCGTGAGTTCGATCCTCACCCGGGGCATATCTTTTGGTATATTTACCTGGATAGTCTACATCAAGAACTGTTTGAAATAAATCATAATTAAAATGCATCTGGGATCAGCTCGTTCTTCGTACGAACACTATTTTAATATTCTGAAGTTGTTACCTAAACATACGGCAAAAGTGGCAACGACAAAATCCAACTAAATAGGTACCTACATGTCGCAGCCAATTAGCTTAATCTGCCGTTTAATTGATTGCATTTTATTGCGCCGATTTTTCAGCGAAATATATGACATCTTTTGTTCAATATCGTTTAATGAATTTCAAAATCTTATTTCTAGGTTTAGACAATTTGAATTTGATTAGAAAATTTGGATTAGGTATTTATAATTTTCTAATAAAAAAATATGTGGGTATTTAAACTTAGCTTGTATTTTTTATGATTAAGAGCGGATTTCACCAATGAAACTGAACGCGATCAGTGCATCTAAACTGCGTTCAAGAGCTGTCAGTGTAAATATTCCATAGAAAACAAATGACACTGGCAGCTCATAAACTTGGTTTATTCGCTGATCGCGTTCATTTTCATTGGTGAAATTGGCCCTAAGTCTTTTTACTTTATATTATTTAGTGATTACTGAAAACTTGCAACGATTCATTTTAGCACCAAACACCTATTCCAACTTTCCAGTATATAGATTTTCCTAGAAAAAAATAAAATATGACTGCTATTTTTCTGCAACGCAGTGTATTATGACATGGCTGTTATGTGACCGTCCCTAGCGATTGAAAGAAGGAATAGAAAAGGAGTTTTTTCTCATGTAGGTATAAGCACTAACCTTTTAGCTAGTGGTTATTGTGAGTAGGTATGTTTGTTATGATAAATAGTTGGCTGGTCAAAGGATTAGAAAATCAGTACGTTGGACAAGAAGGTAGGCGTAAAATACTGGTATTCAGTTGAATCCGGTTTGACTGGTAGTCGACCCCAATATAGTTGGGAAAAGGCTAGGCAGCTGATTGCTTTTGCCTAAATCAAAATATAAAGCGGAACTTGCATTCCTCAAGTTCTTTGCTCACAATAATTGTCATAAATGTTAAAAATTACCAAATCAGATTCAGACCACACAGTTCAGGTTTCACGCAATTTCCTTCGCCATTAATGTTGATTCAGATTTAATACAAAAAAATAAATAAAATGACAATGAAAATTCTCAAAATTACACTATGTAGATTTGAATAATCTGGCCTGAACTGAAATAATGTCTGCCACGATCGTCATTCCACACAGACATCCATTTACATATATGATAAATAACCCTTTTAACTTAACTTATAACCCCATATCCGACTACCCCAAAAAATGAGAGAAATCTCATAATAAAACATATGGCCACATTTGGCACACCCCTAAAAGAGCTTCACTTAATCGTCTAAAAGGTCATTTAAATTGAAAGCGTTTGTAATTTATGTTCCAATTTGAATTGTTTCTCACAATAAAAGTCCGGAAGGATTGTTTGAAACTGTTTCTCTAAACTTTTGCTATTTAGACTCTACAGGATGTTCCAGAAGTGCGTGGCCATATTTAAGGGTGATGTTGGGTAGCTGACATAAAAATGTGACTTTTTTCAAAAAAATCGACTTCTCTTCTCTTCCTAAACGTTCTCTGATGACATTAAAGAAAAAATAGCAAAGGAAAAAAAAACTTTAAAAAAAATAGCAGAATTAAACGACTAAAAACTTTGCTATAGTGGCATTTACTTTAGTTCAATCACAGATTTGATGTGGTCACTGCATCAGACTGCTTGAAAGGTCCTTTCTTCGGGACTTTTAAATCGTTTGTGTAGTCGATTTTTTTGATGATTAGGTGGAGAAAAGCCCTTGAAAATGTGAAACGGAGTCACGATTCTCAGCAGTGAGAGAGCGTTTAGGAAGAGAAAAGACAATACGTTTTTTTTTTGGCCTCGTCTAGTTTAAAACGACCGAAAATATTGACGAGTAAAAGTGTTATTTACCTTTTTACAAAATAAATATTATTTATCATTTTACATCTTGTTTTGATATTTTTTCGTGTAAATCAGCTACCCAACATCCCCCTTTTTTTTTTTTTTTTCGAGGATGGGAAATCATCAAATGACCCCTCCCGCTCTGGGTGGCGCGGCAGGGAGTGTCAGACTTTTACTGACTAAAACCCACCCTTTAGTCCTCCTAGTGCCTTTCTTCCCAGGGCCGCGGTAACTCTTTCGAACAAATCCGTAACCCTGGTAGGCTCTGGCCCTAACGGGCCCCGACCCATGCTGACTTGGCGCGCGTAGAACACAGCGCGCCGTCAACCCGGGCCTGTTCTGATCGGACGGCGAGCTACCCATTGCTTGCCGTCCACAGGCATCAGTCACTGCGCCATGCTCAGGAGCATCAGTTCCTGGGCGGCGCAGTGGCTGACGTTCAACAGGAGGGGGTGAAATGGGGCCATTACTGGCACTCCATTTCGGCCCCCTCCGGAGCCCGTTGTAGGGGCTCCACTGCGGCTGTTGCAGTAGCAGCAGCCGCAGTGGAACCGGCTTTGGCGGCGGAGGAAGCGGCGGCGGTGGCGGCGGTCGCGGCAGAGACGGCGGTGGCGGAGGGCTTTCTCCGATTTCAACATCCCCCTTAAATATGATCAGTCACTGATCACGCACTTTTGGAACACACTGTATAATAAATTGCTCTGTTATTTCTGTGGGGCTTGTAGTTTTTAACGGCCCCTCTTTCGAGTATGAGGTCATGAAAATAGTTGGTTTATAGTCATTCATAATTTTGATATTTTAAGACCAAACAATATCAATATTAATTGGGTTCAATAGCCCAATTCTAGTAGTTTTTTAAACCCCGGCCGAAAAGAGGAATTTTATAAGTTTCACATGTGTATCTGTATGTCGGTCTGTGGCATCGTGGCTCCTAAACTCAGTAATGTACCTACTCTGTGCCTAAACTGATGAGACGGTTTTTGATCTGCACTAATCTTGTCTAAATTTATTTAAACATATTCAAATAAAAGAGGAGTTTGTGGCTAAGTATTATCAGCCGCTCAGGTCGATCTTAAAGGTTAAGCAACGCTTACCGAGGTATTTCTAGGGATGGGCGACTATTATTTACATACCTAGTTCTTCCTTTGTGCCTGAATAACGTTATGTCATTGATCCCGGCTGTCATTTATAGATCTTTGACAGTCATAAAAGCTATAAAATAAATCTGACACGTCTTAGCGGCCAAGCTCCCGACATGAAAAAATTCAAACACACGTGGCTAAATTATAACAGCCGCACGGGCCGATCTTCAAGGTTAAGTAACGCTTGCCGAGGTTGGTCTGTAGATGGGTGACCATCTTAACATACCGAGACTCCTCCGTGCCTCGGAAAGCACGTTAAGCCGTTGGTCCCGGCTGTCATTTGTAGATCCTTGGCAGTCGTTACGGATTGTCAGAAGCCAGAAAATCTGACACCAGTCTTGCCAAGAAGTACCGTGTTACCCAGTTAATCGGTTGTGGAGGTCTGGTAGCAGCCGCTCCACGTAAAATACTGGTATTCAGCTGTATCCGCTTGACTGGATGCCTACCTCAACATAGTTGGGAAAAGTCTAGGCAGATTGAAAATATTCATTAATATTTTTTTTTTTAATCAGACTGATCTGATCAATCAATAAAATAATTCATAAAAAACAACAAAAACACTATAATACTCGTATAAAAAGTTTGGAAGACCAGAAAATAAACTAAGGAAAAGCTACCTATTCCAGACGAAACTTTTCCTAAACGAGATCCATTTCAAAATCGTCTTTTGAACTAGCTTCAAAATAAAACTCAAAATCAAATGATCGAATGAAGTTCAAATGATCAATGGAATACTCAATACAGGTGAAAGGAAACCATGTATGCAAAACAGAACTCCCAAAGGAGCTAAGAGCAAATCAGATTTCAAGGTTGTTGCGGAAATATACGGGAATACACTGGTGCAAAGGTTTGTATTCAGACCACAGAACTTTTAATTGTATTCAGTAACTTAACAATTTTTCAGGGACCTATGTGACATGTTTTGTTAAATATCGTTTGATGACTTGCCCATGTCACTAAGGGCCATTTTCACCAAGCCAAACTGATCGCGATCAGCGTATAACCACGTTTATGAGCTGTCAGTGTCACTATTTTTCTATGGAATATTGACGCTGACAGGTCTTGAACGCAGTTTAGGTGTACTGATCGCGATCAGTTTCATTGGTGAAATCCGCTCTTAGGTGGCTGATTAAACGGCGCAGTTAAATGAAAAGGCTAGGCCACCAATTAAACGACTGACTAATACTAGTTGGCTCCCGCCAGCTGCGAAATAACTTGACGAAATCCTGAATCGCGGTATCAAAGTTTTCCGTTCGATTTGAACATGTACAACAGCCCTACTATCGGGCAGTTGCCCACCGGAAACAACAACCGTCCGGTCGGAGGATCCTCCCTTTTCAATGGAGGTTTGCGGGACTTTACTCTATGTTCGGCTACCTCCATAGTAGTGTGTGGAAGGTTCTTTTTGTGTGAGTTGTCTCTTAAACTCTTTTTCGAAAAAGTTCTGGTATCTTGCGTATGCTTTTCGTTTATTTTCCAGAATAAGGACCTGCGAGTGTTTATGATGAGAGATCTGAGAAGTAAACGCTATTAGTGGCATGTTTCTTTGATATCACAGGATGGTTGAGAATCAGCACCTTACATTGAAGCCTTTTCCAAAATCCATGACATCTTAGGCGAAGTGAATGCAATGGCCCGTAATTGTCCCTATTATTGTTCTAAGATCGTTTCTGCTTAGGCTGAGTAGTCGTTTAGTTAGTCGCGGGTTTAGACATGGCATTGCCACTTTTGACTGCCTGCAGTCTGTGGCCCGTGACCATTTGTTGTTGTGGAGTTCAGTTGATCTCTGGCGAATCCATGTACGAAACTGCGAGAAAGGTAGAGGAAGGAGTGGGTATGGGCCTAAAACTACCATCTCGGAACCTCTCTTCGCAAGTTCGTCTGCGGCATCATTGCCTAGGGATCCGCTGTGTCCCTTGATCCACTGGAGGGTGATCCTGTTAGACAGCGATATACTCTCCAGGGCGAGGTGACACTCGAAAATTAGTTTACTGTTGGTTTGTTTGTTCCCTAGAGAACAAACAAACCAACAGTAAACTAATTTTTTAAAAAAGCTTTAAGCAAAGCCAGGCTATCAGATACGAATCTGATTGCGTAGCTGTGTATCCCTAGACGCTTTACGGCTGTTGCGGCTTGTGTTAGGGCGACGCACTCGCATTGGAATATCGAGCTGTGTTCGCCTAGTGGTAAGTGAAAGTTAATGTTGAGGTCTAGGGAGTGTATGCCAGCCCCTGAACCCTGTGGAGTTTTTGAGCCGTCTGTGTAGACGCGTACTTCATTGACTCCTGACTGGTCCCTCTCTTCCTCTGTTGTTTGTATGCTATAGCTTTTGTTAAACATGAGTTTATTCGGTGTCCTATCACACGGGGCAGCGATAAGAGGTTGATACTCGATCGCCCGGTCCAGGATGCCAGCGTGAGGACTAGTATGGTTCTTGCCCCATATGCCTAAGTGCATAAGCCTGATGGCTGCTAGTGCTGCCTCCTGCTGTATGTACATGTCGAGGGGAGTTAGATGTAGGGCTATCTCCATTGCTGTAGTTGGGGTTGTCCTCATGCAGCCCGTGATAGCGGAACAGGCTAACCTTTGGAACCGCTGGAGCCTAGAGACGGTGGTCGAGAGTTCAGTCCTCGTCCACCAAACCAAGGCACCGTAGGTCAGCATTGGTCTGATCACAGCTGTGTAGAGCCACAGCGTGATCTTTGGAGAGAGCCCCCACGTTTTTCCTAGCATTTTTTTGCATTGGTAAAGTGTGATTGTGCTTTTGTTTAATTTGTAGTGAAGGTGCTTGTTCCAGAGTAATTTGCTATCAAGTATCACTCCTAAGTACTTGACTTCTTCTTTGAGTGTTAGTTCGGTGTTGAAGAGTTTGGGTAGTTTATGAGGTCCAAGGACTCTCTTGTTGGTAAACATTGTTAGTTCTGTTTTAAGGGGGTTGACCGATAATTCGTGTTTTGTACACCAATTCTCGATTACTTTGAAAGCTTTCCTCATGAGGTCACATAAAATGCCTTCAAAGGAGAATGACCACGACAATATGGACCACGGTACAGAGTTGCGTCAATTCCAAAGTTGTTTTAGATGGTTTATAAATTAACCAAATAACCATCTACAATTCCCATTTTGGAATCAAAACTCGCATTTCCAAGTTTTTTTAGAAAACGTAACTTAACCTCAAAATAGAAATATCCGTTGTGTATAGAGGTAAGTTTATAGGTCGTAGTTTGGAGAGCAGATTAATTAGCATATCTGATGGGATAGAGACTTAAATAAATCAGTACCTTGCCTTTATATTTCCTGTTAAAACAGTACAACAAAATACGAATCACACACAACTTCAAACAAAGTGAAAACTTCCTGGCGTAAAGACGTCCTGGCGTAAGATTCACAATTTCACATTAAAGTAAGCGATAGTGATTGAAAACAAGAAATAAACAAATAGTTACAATGAATATTACAATTACTGTGGAGAGTAGGACTCGATCAACACAAAAAAAACTGTAATATTTAAATCGCTATGAACAAACTTAGCATGCACCACGCGCAATAATTGACATTGGACTTTTTGACAATGACAATTCATTTTGAGACACCAACACCAATGCTGCCACTTTAGATTTTAAATGAAAATTGATTAATCGAATAAATTCACTCGACACAATTATTTCAAATGACTGATTTAGTTCTATAATTTATTTATTAAAAAGGTTCGATTTATATCAAACCGAAGCAAGATAATTTAAAAAAAAATCTATGCAATCACTCATAATTATGTATCGTTAGCCAACAAAGTGAAATTGCTTTAAAAAGTTTTGAAAGCAAAATAATACGACTACTGTGTGTGTGAAATACTAATTATTTCACACCACAGTAGTATCATCTCCATCTCTCAAAAACCCCGCGATTTACCTTTCCAATGACTTAACATTTATATTAATGTGTAATCGTATACAAAAAAAATCGATTAGAGTTGTCAATACATTTACTTATTTTGATTATGGCAACACTTTAACGTAAGAATAGCCGGCAGTAGGTAATTCATTTTATCAAAAGAATTTCATAACTTATTAAGTTTACAAAATAAACCCCTATACAAAATTGGCATTCTAATTGCAGAATGACTTCAAAAATAAAGAAAATAATTGTAATATAATTTTTATCTTGATGCATGAGAAAAACCAGTACCGTTGATGGTCATGATTCTTTCCCCGTGATTAGGATTGCTATGTCATCTGCGTAACCCACCGAGTACAGACTGCTAGCGTTGAGCTCAGCGATGAGCTCATTTACAACTAAGTTCCACAGTAGTGGTGACAGCACCCCACCCTGCGGGCAGCCCCTACTTACGATTCCTCGTGTGGTGGTGTTAACAGTGAATTGAATAGCGCGGTGTTTTAGCATGTTGTGTATCCATTGTATAAGCGTTGGCGCCACACCGTGCACGGCTAGTGCCTGGCCGATGCTGGCAAAATTTGTTTTGTCAAAGGCACCTTCTATGTCAATGAAGGCGCCCAGTGTTGGGTTTTTGGTTTTGAGAGCATTTCCTATGCGTGTTACTACGCAGTGGAGTGCGGACTCAGTTGATTTGCCTGCACAGTAGGCATGTTGGTTTGGGTGTAAGGGATTCAGTAGCGAGATTTGGCTCCTGATCTCTCGATCCCCAAGCCTCTCCAGCGTCTTTAGGAAGAACGAGGTGAGGCTGATGGGTCTGAAAGATTTGGGCAGAGTGTAATCGCTTCGACCTGGTTTCGGAATAAAGATTATTTTTACTTCTCGCAATATCAAGGGGATGTAGCGGTGAGCCAGACAGGCTCGGAATATATTAACAAGGTATTCAGCTAGCGAGTCACCGCTCCACCTAAGCAGAGCTGGAAAGATACCATCCAACCCTGCTGCCTTGAAAGGTAAGAAGGTGTTGATTGCCCATATTATTTTATCTTTGTCTATCACTTCTGAAGCCACTTCCCAATCCAGGCTGCTCGTAGCCCTTTCCCTATGCGGTTCCCAGCTCTGCTGGGTCGCAATTTGGCAGCCTGGGAAGTGGGTGGTGAGAAGTAATTCGCTAGTTTCCGCATCGTTGGTTGTGTAAGTGTTGTCTGGTTTTTTGAGGCATCCTATTGAGAGTTCTGTCTCAGTGGCGAGACAAGTTTTGACCCTCATTGCCTGGTTGCTATTCTCAATGTTGGTACAGAAACGCCTCCATCCGTTCTTGCCTCTAAGGCGTATTAGTTTTTTATAAGTTCTGCGGGTTGTTGTATATCGGTCCCAGTCTCCTGGTGACCGAGTGTTCATGGCTTTGTTAAGCAGCCTTCTCAGCCTGCGACGGTGTCTCTCTAACTCTGGACCCCACCAGGGTTGCCTTGCTCCCTGCCTAGGCACGGTGAGTGGGCATGACTGCTCAAAGCTGGTTACAAGGATTGATGTTAATTTATTTACGTTTTCATCTAAGTTGGTTATGGGAATTTCAGCTGGTAGGGCGGGTAATTTACTAAATTCTGCCTTGACTAGCCTAATAAACTTGGGTTGGTCTGTGTTACGAGGTATTCTCCTCGGTTGTGGTTTGGGTAGGTTGTAATTGATGGTATAACGGATCCATCTGTGGTCCGAACATGATAGTTCACTGGACACGTGCCAGTCCTGGATGGAGTTGGAGATACCTATGGTTGCTAAAGTTAGATCTATCACTGTTTGTGATCGTGCGTTTATGAAGGTTGGTTCTGAGCCTTTGTTGAGTAATACAAGATTATTGCTAAGAATAAAGTCAAGCATTGCCTCACCTCGGTTGTTGGTTTTGATATTACCCCAGAGAGTGTGATGCGCGTTGGAGTCGGTTGCTATGATTAGTTCCAGTTTCTCCCTTTCACAGTACTCCACCAGTGAGGCGAGCTCTGGCAGGGGCACGTCCTCGTCGCCTGGCAAGTAAGCCGAGGCGAGTACAATGTCCGGGAGATCCTGTCCTGTCCTGGAAAGCCTTGTTGCTGTCAGGTCTCTTGAACAGAATTCGTTGATTAATAGGTTAGGTACATGTTTAGGAATAAAGATGCAGGTTCGTGGATTACTTACGGAGGTGTCTAGCAGCAATTTACCTCCGATATTTGAAAGGCCACATATTCTGCCACCCCTAATCCACGGCTCTTGGATGAGGGCGATGGTCTTTTGCTGTTGGTTGTCCAGCACTCTGCGCAAGGTAGCCGACGCAGTTTGGCTGTGCTGGAGGTTGGTCTGCAGGATTCTAGTTTCCCCGCATGGGAGAAGAGCAGAGGCTGCTGCCATCGTCCTCACTCTCCTCCCCTGCCGGAAAGCAGTCCTCGTCCGAAGTAAGTCCGGGCGAGGGTGGATCCTGTGGTGGTTTCTCGTTGTTTTCCTCCATCACAACCGGGGAAGAAGCCCGCTCCCCCTCCTCCTCGACGGTCTCCATCGCGGTAGGCGACGGGGACCGCACAGGCGACGGCGGATCAGGCTCCGAACCAGGTGCGACGGAGAATGCTGTGGTTTTAGGCGCAGTACCCTCCTCACTAGCGACACCCTCATCCAGGAATCGGATGTAGATGCTGCCCATGAGGTAGTACACGCGCCTATTCTGGTCTTTTATTATTTTGACCATGGACTCTGGCACACGAAAGAAAAGACAGGTACCCGGGGGCTCCTGTCTAGCCCTCACATGTGTCAGGGTCCAGGTGTTGATTAGGAGGTTGGGATTCTGGCGGGTAAGGAGCTTGACCAGTGCCGGAGTGTCCTCGGTGTTCTCCGGCACGAACAGCATACATAGCGCCTTTTTGGGTATTTCGGCTTGTGGCCGAACGGTTAAAATGGTCCCTGGAATCGGGGACTGCATGGTCGTTGCGATCCGCTTGAGCCAGGCCAGAGTGAAGTCGTCTTCGCACCAGGTCTTGAGGACTCCTTCGGCGAAGTGGGCCTTGCCTCGGAAGTGGATCGCCGTGTTTACTGTTGGGTTGGACGGGTCAGGGTCTGCCATAAGCAACGCCCGCAGTTCTTTTTCAATTTTTTGACGGATCCCCTCTGCCTGTTCTTGCATCATGTCCTCGAAAGGTTCCGTCATGACGGCGACGCACAGCTCGTTGCTCCTGTACGACGCGGCAGCTTCGGCGTAGCTCACCAAAGAACCGTCTACCATGTGGGAGCGAGCAGGCTTGCTCTTCTTGCCTATCCCGGTTGGTGTGACGGAATCCTCGGGTCGCTCACGCTTCTGCGCCCTGGCAGGAAGTTCCCCGTCGTTGGTTGGATGTTTTTTCTGTCCCCTTGGTCTTGAGCTGCGCTTACGCTTAATCGCCGTGGCTGCCGCACCTGCTGGTGTCGGTGTTGTTTCCAACACTTCTGCAGGGGCCGCCACAACGTCTTGCTGCGCAGTCTTGACCGGTGCAGACAAACGCCTCTTGGAGGACGATGTTTTGCGGGAGACGGTGGTCCAGGTTTGTTTGACCGGAGATTGAATGGCGTCTCTAAGAGACGACATGTCGATCCCGGTCGTGTTGGTTGTCCCTGTCGATATGGCTTCGGTCAGACTCGTTAAGTCCCTCTCCGAGGCCCCCGACGCTGACGCAGCCCTAGTGGGCGCATCCACGCCAGCAACCGTCTTTGAGTCGCCTTGTGCGAGAGCTGCCCTAGGCCTTACCAACAGGGTTGTGTTAGGTCGCGCATCCTTGGACGCAGATGAGGTTGGCGTTACCTTCGACGCAGCCTGGTTTGGCGCATGCCCGGCGATTGCCTTGCCCATCGCATCCTTGGACGCAGCGGAGGGTTTGTGTTTGTGTTGTCTGTGGGCATCCGAGGACGCAGCCTTAGGCGGTTTTCGCTTGGGCGCATCCTGGGACGCACCTCTATGTTTGGTTGTAATTGGCGCATCAGAAGACGCAGCCGTAGATGGTTTGTTGGTAGTTTTGTTTGGCGCATCAGAGGACGCAGCCTGAGTGTTGGTTTGGTGTAGGTGTGAAGTCTCTTTGTCCATAGGTTTGGATTCAAAGTTTTCACCGTCGGAGCTCTCCACCCGCCACGGAGCCCTCAAGTCGGGGACGCCACTCGCTCAGCGAGTGGACGCCAGAGCTACTCCTTCGGTATAGGACCAGCTTATGGAGAAGAAGACGAGCCCGCACGCAGCGGAGGATCGCGAGACTGTAAACGACACGAGACTATGCCGCCACTCATCCCGCAACCCCACGCCACGCCGGCTGCCCCCCCTCCATAAACCGGCCCTCGCTTGACAACCCGCTTATGGGACGCCACAGCCGATTGATCGTGGGTAGCTACCCCACAACCTCCCGTGTGAGAGGAAATCCAGACCAAAGTGATGTGTTGTGTGCAACCTGCTCCACTCAATCACCAGGATTCCTTCATCCCTCCGTACGGGTCCCCACACACGGCACAAACACGCGGGAGGTCATTGCTATCCACCATCTGCTCTTGTTTGATGATGGACACCCAGGGGCATGACCTCGCCACCCCTGTGATATTCCGCCCGGTGGTTTCAGTTGCGTCTAGTTCTGAGGGAATTAGACCAAAAACGGGGCGGCAACCTCGGGAAGGTACACCACCAGACTTGCTTTGAGGATCTACACGACCGTTGCGCTCTCCCTCAAAACCCCGCCACCCTACCGCTTCTGAGGGAGGAGGTAGAGTAGGCCTGTATCTACACTACCAAGCCAGCAAAGCATGTCGTTGTGCAACCGCAAAAGCATAAATACAGAGCCCTCCCCTTTTGTCCCTGAAGTAACCATGGAAAAATTTCCGACTTTCAAGCAGGCAAATCGCTGGTAAAAGATATATAGTCTTAAATAATAATTTTATTTTCATAGGTACATATAAAGTAGTTACGAGAAGAGAACAAGCTTATACTGAAATGAACACATGAAATGAGAGTAATTTAAACAAAAAAAGCGGCAAACTTTTCCTCTTTAAAGCAGGATGCGTCTAGCTTACGAGTCAACAACCGTGAGGGCTGAAGAATCAAAATGGCGGCCGTTTCGCTATATCGTTTCTGCTGACACGGCTTTTTCACTCATGAAAATGTATCTCTGTCTTGTAGGTACTCGAAAGTTTTGTTCGTCAACGTGATTTTGCTGGACATAGGCCAAATCCCCCAAATGGGGGGAGTTTGCCATAATCGCCACGCTTGGCAGGCGGGTTGGCGATCGCAGTGTAGCTGTATCATTGTACCTACAGAGAATGCTGCTGCCCATTCTCTGGTGAGCCCCTGAGTCGCCTCTTATGATACCCACGGGAAGTGATGCGATGGTGTTATTCTTTTCGGATTAGACACCATACGAATAAGTAGAATAACTCGCTTTTCACGCTTTTCTTATAGCCTCGTTGTTCTAGTGGTCGCCAGCGCTACTGCTTAGCAGGAGACCCTGAATTCGATTCCCGGATCGGGCCAAGTGTTATTGGGTTTTTCCGTCTGGAATTGTTCAGTACCAGAATAAAGTCCTCTATTCCTCATATTACCCGAAAGACGTCCACTGCTAGACACAGGCGGGCCAAATATCGCCACAATAACCTATCCTGTGCGTCTCGCATTCATCGGCTACTCGCGACCCTCACCAGATCATCGGTCCACCTTGTGGAGGTCCCCTATTACATGGGACTTAACTTATAACTGGCGAGATGTACTATAAAAGGTTAGGTGTCTCTGCTTAACCCTTTGGTAGACTACAGGCGACTACAGGACGTGATGTTACGTCATACGACCTAGGTTTCAAATGCACGTACACATACGCATACCTATTATAATATAGCTCTTTCATCATCATGATATCAGCCGAAAGACGTCCACTGGACATAGGCCTTCCCCAAAAGGGGGGTTTGCCATAATCGCCACGCTTGGCAGGCGGGTTGGCGATCGCAGTGTAGTTGTAGCAATGTACATAGAAAATGCTGCTGCCCAACCTCCGGTGAGTCCCTTAGTCGCTCTGCAGTCCCTCTTAACCGACATCTCCATTTAAAACCAAATTAATTTCCCCAAATTAATCAATCTTTACACCAAAAAGTTGTTGGACATAGAACTGTTCCAAATCTTTTAACCCTTATCCCTCGTAGGAAACAATTTATATCCTCAACTGGAAAGGGCTAAAAATTTTCACATTCCGCGAGCGATTTAGGGAATGTCACTTCAGATCAAAATAAATAGCCCTATACTTGGGGACCTTTTGGACCTTTTCCTGGTTTCAATAGACGCAGTGTACAAGGTTTTAGGCAGGGAGATAGGATGGATTTTTGTTACAGATTTCGGTATTTACACCTAGAGAAAAGACAAGACACACTAAAACAAATTGTTGAAACGTTTCAAAAAATTACGGAGCTGTGAGCGTTTCCAAATATTTTTTCTTTTTATTCCTTTAGCTGGTTCTGTTTGAAATAATAACGTATTTCCTTGGCTATACATGTGTGTTAAAAACAATAGGGCAAATGCGGAGTTTATGAGTTCTATCAGTTCATTGAACAAAGGGTGTCATGTCGGTTGGAGGAACTTACTGTTGCTTTTGTGGCTAGTGTGTGTGGCTAGACTTTATTCCTATCTTCAGTGAAGTTCACAAGCAGTATACTGTTTATATTTTTAAGAAAGCTAGCCAGTACTTTCTATTTAAAAGTAAACTACTAACCTCTAAAAATCATAATAATTTATACAAATTCTCTGGTTATCAATTTCCATATTTATGAAAAAGATAACCTCGTCCAATTTAGTTCGGATTAAATACAGCTTAAAAGTCAAAAGTTTAAAGCCGTGAAATCCGCACGGAATCTACTTACAGAACTTTATTTTCAACTTATAAAGTACTGTCATAGAGTCTCGTTGACTTGACATACAATTATAAACTTTTTGTACTATTCTCTATGATATTTGCAAGTCTAGATAGGTTTATCGGTTACTTCTTGGTAAGCGTGCTCCATGGACCACATGACCGCAAACCATTAGGTGATGATATAGTGGTCAAATGCAGACCTTTCAATATTAGTAAAACAAGAAAAAATGGTATTGCAAAAAACTTGTGTTCTTGACATTTTGTGGAATGAAATGTTTAATTCCTAGAAAATCTTTAAGCATAGAGAAAATCACTATTGTGAGTTTTTGATTTGTATTGTACCACTATAGGGCAAAAACATAAAAATATGTCATTCGTTTAGGTCCATTGATTACCCCGCTTGCTTATTGCGTGCTGGCGATTTTGGGCCGAACAAAAAACAGAAAAGAGAGAAAAACATTCATCAATTACACAAATAAAATAAATCGTATTCCATTGAAAGACGTTTTTGGACACTGCCAAAATTCATTTCATTCATTCATTCATTAAATTCATTACTTGCCAGGGAAACCTGTTGCTTTAGAAACGTATCAGTAGATACACTTGCCAAATTAGTCAATAGCACCAAACTATGAAAAAATCGACCTTTGAATTCACAAAACAAACGGGTACAAGGAAAATCCTCTTCACGTATTAAAAATCCGTTCCAACTCCTGCACTATTCACTTATTTGAGCTTACATAACATTTTTACATGGCCCTTATCGCTTAGCAATAAGGGTCACATTCGCATTGTAAACGTTCCTAAAATCGCAGACCTTTTTGGCTTTGTTGTGGATTTTTATCGTGACGTTAAGGTTTTTTTATTTAGTGCGATATTGAATCGTCCAGCGTGAATAGGAACGCGTTGCTTTAAAAACGAGCAAAAGTGAACTTTATAAAATGAAGCATAGAGTATTTTTTGAAATGTTGAAAGGTCAAGTGAAAATGGTTTTTTCAGCGATATTTTTATACATGCTTTTAGTCAAAGAAAAAAGGCTTAAATGTTTCTTTTTCAGATAATGTGCGGAGATGGTATGATAGAAGGAAGCTGCCATTAATTTGTAGCAAAATGAAGTTTGTAAAGAAAGTTCCTCATAACGGCAAACGTAGGGAGGATCGTCTTTTGTGGTGTATTGGTCCGATAAGGAGGGTGCGGAAAAGAGGATTTAAAATGCTCTTTAGAAGGTGAGGAAAAGTTAAAGCTGATTACGTTTATTTTGCTTCGTGTTTGGGCGAGGAAAACAAGCTCAACATCTATGTTGAGCTTCTATTCATATTCTATTGCTTATATTGATCTGCTTAAAGTTCTGAGTTGAGCAACACGAGAATTGACAAATGCTTGCACTGTCTGGACAAGTCCACTCAATTTGTGTGGTACTTTTCTCAAAAGACCACATCAGACTTTAACCTACAATGACCTACATGGTTCTCAAATGATTTGACCACGTACGGAATTGTATGGACTGCAAAAGAGACCTCTGAGCATGTTTCCTCTCTGGATAGTCAGCTACTTTAATTTGATAAAAATGATTGAAATGAGTGTAAAAGAGTTATTAATTTGTAAAAGAGCTGTTTTTTATCATTTGGTTTTAACAGCTTTGGCGTTGTTTTATTATAGGTATAATTACAGTCAGTTAAACAATGACTGTTTCAAGAGATTAACTCAAACAAGGAACTAATTTCTTAATCTTTTCCTTAACTCAGACTCATCCGGCGACCTAACTCCCAGTACAGCCAGAGGAATCCCCCTGTCCCTCGCGATATCACTGACCGCGAGTGACCTCAAACTATAATAGCAGCTAATTGGCTACACTTATCAATTCAGACGGTTCTCTCCCGCTATCTCAGTGTTGTGTATGTCAGGTTCATAATGTGACGTAATATCATGCGTGTAAGAAGCGCCGGGGTGTATAGAAGTGTACTAGCTTTTGTCCGCGAATTTGTACGCGCAAATCTCGATTTTTCCCGTTCCCCTAGGAATTTCCCGTTCCTCATGAATGTGGTTATCATTTACAAAAAAAGCCAAATCCGAGAAACAAACAAACTCACAAACAAATAAACAAATAAACTCTTCAGCTTACATACACCACTATTTTTTTAATTAGTAGGTACTTGATACTTAAGGTTGAACTAGTCGCGGGCTCGAACTCACTGGTAAGCGTGGCCATAAAGCACGCTGTCTAACCGGGCATCGGAACGGTGTTTTGCACGAAAAGCCTATTGGAAAATTGAGTTTTATGAAAAAAACACTGCATAAATTAATTACAAATAAAGTTTATTGAACTCTTCTATAATATATCTGACGACACGGTTGGCGCAGTGGTTGAGCGATTGACTGCTGCGCTGCGTGTCGCGGGTTCGATTCCCGCACGGAACAAATATTTGTATGGCCTACAGATAGTTGTTCCGGGTCTGGCTGTTTGTGTATGTGAATTTATATGTTTGTAAACGCACCCACGATACAGGAAAAAATCCTAGTGTGGGGCAACGTTTTTTTAAAAAAAAAATTGATTTTTGTCGGTCCTGACTTGGACTTTGAGATTTTACACACTTTTATTACATACTAAGGCTCAAAGTTGCGTTAAAATTAGCAAGAAAAACGAATCTTTGTTGGCTTATAACTTTTTATGGCTTTTTATTTTACTATTCTGTTTCCGTACAGACAAAACGCATACTGAGATAAAACGATATCATACTTAAATTTGAATGAATAATGTCAAACAGTGGAGTATTATCCCCCCAGAAATTTGTTTGGACAAAATATCGACTAGAGCAACCTTAAAAGGCTTATTAGAGAAGGTCTTGATTATATAAATGTAAAGTCTCAATAAATAATATTCATAAACAGCAAAGTTATTAGCGTTTGTTTATATCCCAAAATATCACTCAATTTATGGAAATATTGTACAGGCTATTCATAGTCGGGCCTTATGAATGGCGACCGAAATGGAAAAGCACTGCGCGTAGTATTTTCTATTAGAAATTGTTATGAATGATTGATTCAGGAATTTACCAATTATGACAAATTTTCAAGAACAATTTTTGACTTTCGGTTTTTTTGACTTTTGACTACACAAATATGACGGGTACGGAACGTTACCCATTTTTTTTTGTAATAAAAAAATAGTGGTGTATTAATAAAGTCTAAATAGATGTGTCAGGTTCATGATGTGACGTAATATCACGCGTCTAACAAGCGCCGGGGTAGATAGAACTGTCAAACTATGCATAATAGCATTTTATTGGCTAGACCTATCAATCGGACGGCTCTCTACCGCATCTTAGTATTATATATATGTTATGGTTCATGATATGACGTAATATTTTCAAGGCTATAAAAAGCGCTGGGGTTTATAGAAATGTCAAACAATAATAGCAGCTAATTAGCTACACTTATCAACGCAGACGGTTCTCTCCCGTTATCTCAGTGTTATAAATGTCAGGTTCATGATGTGACGTAATGTAGTAAAACTTTATATTTTCATTTCGTGTCCAGAGGCGCTAGATAGTGTCATTTTATCAGCGAAAGCGATTATCACAATACCAGAAGAGTAGGCTTTGATCACGTGACATTTCGAAGAACTCGCGGCTAAAGAATAGCAGCCGCACGGGTCGATCTTCGAGGTTAAGCAACGCTTGCCGAGGTCGGTCTGTGGATGGGTGACCATCTTAACATACCGAGACTCCTCCGTGCCTTGGATAGCTCGTTAAGGCGACCCCAATATAGTTAGGAAAAAGCTAGGACGATGTTCACGTGACATTTCGACAGCGTTTGTCAATCCCATTCAATTTTGACGTTTTGACAATCGCCTTCTTTACGCTACCTTTGACAGAATGACTTGTCTATAGTCTCAGGTTATCTCCATCAATTGCAGGTTGCCTGGAAGAGATCGCAGAATGCAAAAGGCGCCGCGAGTTTTATAATTTTGAGTTCGAGGATTTCTTTTCGTCATTTTTATCATGGTGTATCCAGTTCAAAATAATATCAAATTCTTGGGGTTCCTTGGAACTCTAAAAGCAACAAAAATACCCAACGAGCATGAAAAATACCCATGTAGATAATTTTGAGGTGATGCTACACCATTGACTTGTCTCCAATCCGTAGTGATATCGAGTGATTTGTAATGATAGAGACCAAAAACAAACAACAGAAATAAATCCAGGACTCCATGCTTAGCACTCGCATTTTCTACCGTACTGTTCTATGAAAGCATACATTAAGGACTCTGTCACAAATGGGTAGTCAAATCATTACTTTTTTACACAAAAGTATGTTTATTAAATAAAATGCTTTGCATTCTTAAAATGTTTTAGCCAGAATTATTGTTGAAAGATGTGCATGGTACGATTCTGAACTATAAATATAATTTTAGATACCTAGTTACAGTTTCTTTAGATTATATTTAGATTTATTAAGAAAATGTACAATAATTCTGGCTAAAAACATTTTTGCAATGCAAAGCATTTTATTTTATAAACATACTTTTGTGTAAAAAAGTAATGATTTGACTACTCATTTGTAACAGCGTCCTTAACGACTTTCATGCATTTTCCGATGCTTCTTCTTTTAAAAAGCCAGTATTTTCAAAAGCAGTGGTTGATTTATTTAAAAAAAAACATCTTTTCAGTCTAACGTTGAATGCCGACCAAATATCAGTATTGTAAACCACAATATGGAAACCGCAATGAAATCGTTTTGTTTTATTATTTTCCTTTTGTTTCTTACTCATTTTATTTATTTATGAAAATTATGTACCTAAAGCTAAATCATGAGTTAAGCCATTATGTAATTGTTTTGAAGTTCTATTATTGAACTGCATAAACTTACGTCTTCACTCGCGGAGAAATATTTTGAAAATCGCTAACGCAACACGAAGTTTCCTTTTAGTAAAGCAAAGGGCACATTGTCATCGGGAATCCAGGCTACCGTAATTTTTAATATGGTAGATGACTAAAAAAGTATAATTAGTCTGTCAGATAGATTTCCAAAAAATATTGGACACGTAGTTTTTCTTTCTTCACGTAGGTAAACAAAAAATGAAGAAGATACAGTGCATTGAAAACTCATGTGACTTCACATTTCAGTACACTTTTACCGGAAAGTGATGTTACAAGACCCACTCCCGATCTTTGATGCGTTATTATCTTTCTCGATTTTTATTGTTTCCATAAAACAAAAAAAACGTATCCAATAATTTTCGATAATTTAATTGACAGATTGTTTCCATAAAACAAAAAATATGTAACCAATATTTTTTGATAATCTACCTGACAGAATAAATATGATCATATTTTTCTTAAGAATCATTCTTATTTTGTAAACGCGGTCAAGTGCAAGTCTGACTCGCATGTGTGGTTCCGAACGAATCATGTGAGAAGACATAAAAAAACGAACTAGGTACATAGAACGACGAGACGAATCACATGTAAAACCATAAACTTCTCATGGGTTTTCTTGCTTTCTTCCTGCGGCTCAGAAGTTTCGGAACTAAGGGTGCAAATTGTTAATTTTAGCTATGTACAGTCGCCAGCACATCAAGCTACCTGTAACTGATAAATTTTCCCAATCAACCTTGAGCCTAATGCTGTAGCGATAAAGTTGGAAATCTATTAAAGAAATTTGACAGATTTAGCTTGATGTGCTGGCGATTGTACTTAAATAGCTTTAAAAATGTTCGAGTACGAGTATACAGTGATCTTATATGGGTTCTATTTTTTCATTCGGACGCGACGTTCGGAACCCTAATAAACTAATAAAGTTTCATCTAAATTCTTTCTACTGGTCTCACAAAATTTGGAATTAGAAACGATAGGTCTAGTAGAAATATTAGAAACATACATTGTATAGCTATAATAAGCCTTCACGGAGATCAGAGCTGGGCAAAATACATGCTTTGCTTTATTTAATTAAAATAGAAATTACAAAAAAAAAAAATCGAATTGAGAACCTCCTCCTTTTTTGGAAGTCGGTTAAAAATACTATCCCGCATGCATTTAAAATACGAAATACAAAATAGTTTTAGTTGTGTATTTGAAATATGAAATATAAAATACAGTAAGTATTTTAAATATTTTTATTTAAAATAAAAAATACTAATTACAAAACACAGTATTTTTGCTTTCGAAAGCTATTCGAGCGTTGTTTTCTGCTTATCGCATCCATTAATAAATTTGTTAAATGTAAATATGTTCAAATGTGTTTTGAAGCCATAAGTATTTGAAATACAAACTACATAGGTAATATATTTTTCAACACATTTGCTCAAAATAGTTATTTATGATATTAGTGCGGTAAGTTGGTTTTTACAAACGAGTAGACGAATGTAAGCCCGAGACGGAGTCGAGGGCTAACCATAGTCACGAGTTTGTAAAAACCAATTTCTGCACGTATATCATACAACGTTTTTCAATACATTTGCGAGAAAACAGTACAATAGATAATGAAACAAACTTTTTGTTTTTAGATATCAGTCGGAAAGTCGCAACAATCTTTGACATTTCTAATATGAAAATGGCGCGAATTTGCAAACAGCGCCACAATTGCGTGGTGAAAATAAGAACTACATCTTTCATTTATTTATTTTATTATTCTTTTCTCATTTTCTCTTTAGTATTAAAGTGAGACAAACGTATTGAGCAAATGCGCTTTCAAGGAGGTTCGATCATTCAGCTTATTTATTCTAGGATTGTGAAACTCCTTGGTGATATTCTTATTTATTTTTTTATGGAAATTAAAAGAAAAAACCGTAAAGAATACCTAAGTACATATTTTACCGCACGGCGCTATACAATAGCACCGTGCGGTAATATATGTACTTAGGTGAGAGTACCTATTTTACCGCACATTCCATGGTGTGGTGTGTAAAATTTAACTTTCGAACAATGTGTACAGGCTTCGTAAATGTATTTTTTGAGCAAATGTGTTGAAAAATGCATTTACGAAGCCTGTATGCATTGTTCGAAAGTTAAAAATTATGCACCACACAATGGAGCGTGCGGCAAAGTAGGTACTCTCACCTAAGTACATATTTTACCGCAAACTCCGTTGTATAGCGCCGTGCGTATTCTTTACGGTTTTTTTTTTATTTCCATAAAAATTAATAAGAATTCCACCAAGGAGTTTCACATCACGAGAATAAATAAGCTGAATGATCGAACCTCCTTGGAAGCGCTTTTGCTGTATACGTTTGTCTCATTTTAATATTATAGAGAAAATGAGAGAAGATAAATAAAAAAAATAAAGTATGTGGTTCTAATTTTCACCACGCGCATGTGGCGCCCTTTGCAAATTCGCGCCATTTTCATATTAGAAACGTCAAAGATTGTTGCGACTTTCCGACTGATTTCTAGAGACAAAAAGTTTGTTTCATTACTTATTGTAATGTTTTCTCGCAAATGTGTCGAAAAACGTTGTATGACACACGTGCGGATTTGGTTTTTACAAACTCGTGACTATGGTAAGCCCTCGACTTCGTCTCGTGCTTACATTCGTCTACTCGTTTGTAAAAAACAACTTACCGCACTAATATCATAAATAACTATTTAAGAGGTAATTTAAATACAAATACCAAATACGTATTTGTGTTTCAATTACATATTTTAATTACAAGTAATTCAAATACTGTCCAGTTTTGACGGAGAAAAATACTATTGCCGATTATATCACAATAAACCCTCGCTTTCAAAGCTTCTACAATCTTCACACACATACCCACAACAAAACTACGTCACGCACACATAAATAATACCAAACAAAAACATTACTGATATCACTGAGACCACAATCTCGCTGGTAAAGTCCCGCAGCCCTCTGTACATTATCTCTCCACACAGACTCCTATATAAACTCAGGGATCCTTTGAACAGCATTATTCGTGTTTCCAGAACGCCAGAAACATGTTCTCTCCAGTTCTCTTCTCAGTTTTCGTAGTCAGTGTGACCGCTTGGGAGTCTATCCCGGATGGTTATGAACTGGTGTTCAGCCCTCAACATGAGGAGTTGGACAAGCATTTCTATCAGTATTTGCACCAGCCAGAACATAGGAGGCAAACTCGGCAGTTACATGGAAGTACTATGGTGAATTCGGATGGAAGTACCGGTAAGATTATTATTATTTATTTTTTTTCTTTCTTTCTCTTTTGACTCTTTGTCGTTGTTAAATTTATTAATATTATGTCGCTAAGTAATAATAGCAGCACGGGTCGATCTTCAAATCAAAGCAATGGTTTTCGGGGTCTGTTTTTGGATGGGTGGGTGGACCCCTCCGTGCCTTGGAAAGTGCATTAAGCCGTTGATGCCGGCTGTTATTTGTAGAACTTTTGCAGTCGTTACGGGAAGTCTGAAGCCAGAAAATCTGACATCAGTCCTACCAATGAGTATCATACTATTCAGTAAGTGGGTTATGAAGATCAGAAAAGTAGACTCACGTAAAATACTGGTGTTCAGGCAGTTGAACACCAGTATTTTTCGTGAGTGTCAGTTAGACTGGAAGCCGACTCTAACATAGTGTATGGTAGGCGCCAGATAAACTTGCAATAAAGTACATTGACCTTCCCCTAATATCCCTTCGTAGATACCAATAAATTATGAACCGGTTTTCATTACTATAGAACGTAAAGAATCACGATAGAAGTCGATTCACAACAGCTAAAGTCCGGTCGCGGAGCGTAAAGAATTTCGTACAATGACCTCTTATTACCTGTCTCCTTCACTCCCACGTAAATATAATGCGTCTCGCTCGCACAAATGCAATGACGGCCGTCCATGCGAGCGTGTGACCGGACTTTATAAGCCTTTATTTCTGTTTTTGATTTAAGAAAGTCAATAAATGTATAACCGTTATTGCACATTTATCAGGCGCCTAAATTGTTAGGAAAAGGCTAGGCAGATGGATCGTTAATCATTTGTTTTTCCTGTTCCAGGTATAAATGCGAAGTTGCCATTTGCTGGCAATGATAAGAATGTTCTGAGTGCCATTGGTGGAGCTAACTTCGACGCGAATAAGCATCTGCAGTCAGCCACAGCTGGTCTGGCTTTTGATAATGCGTAAGTGTTTTTTCTATATAAATCCATTAGCTTTTCGAACAGCGTCGCTCAAATATCCTGCCACAGGAAACGAGCAATTTCAGGCCGTAGCGTATGGAACTTAACAATAGTTTAGCTTCATACCACTAAAAGAATTTTCATAATGGGATCAATATTTTCAAAGAAAAACTATAAAACAAAGTCGCTGTCTATTTCTTCACTTACTTCTTCTAAACCACGCAGCGAATTTTGAAATGGTTTCTAGTAATAGAAAACGAGGAAGGTTTGTGTATATGTCGCAGCACTCGCAGCCAATAAGCTTAATCAGCCGTTTAATTGGTGGCCTAGCCTTTTCATTGAAATAATGTGAATGATGAACCTAGGTGACATCTTTTAATCACTGTCTTTTTCTGATTTACCCATGTCACCTATGTCGCTGATTAAACGGCGCAGTTCAAAGGCAAGGCTTTTAATGAAACGGCTAATAAAGCTAGTTGCAGCCCTGTGAAGCCGGGGGGGGGGATATATAAGACGAGCCGCCTAAGGTTGTAAGCCACTGAAATCGTTCCATTATGGCATCATAAGCTGGATAGGCTATGGATCTAAGTAATAATATTATAAATGCGAAAGTGACTTTATTTGTTTGTAACAAACAAAGAAAGTCACTTTCACGCTGAACCAGTTTTGATGAATTTTGGCACGGAGATAGATAGGACCCTGGAGACAGTTATAGGCTACGTGTTTTGTGAAATAAAAACCTGATAGCGAGCGAAGCCTTAGGCAACAGATAGTTCTTACATTAACGAAGAGCCCAAATCTCAGTTAGCAACCTTTTCTAATTTCAGTAGAGGCCACGGACTCTCCTTAACCGATACGCACATCCCGAACTTCGGCGACAGGATCACGGCAGCAGGCCACGCGAACTTGTTCCACAACCCAAACCATGACGTCAGCGCTAATGCGTTCCTCACCAGGAATCAGCCTTCCATTCCTCAAGTGCCGAACTTCAATACTTATGGAGGCGGACTTGATTACATGTACAAGTGAGTATTTATTTGTCAAAATGTTATGTCTTTAAGTCAAGAGTGAATAGGTAACTTCTAAGTAAGCGTGCGATATTGTTAACTACATTATCGCTTTCTTTTGCCTACTATAGGCAAAAGAAAGCCTATCAATAGCATTACAAAATGAGTTTAATGCTCTGCCTTTGGGTTAGATACGGAGTAGACGATCACGGGAGAAAGCGAATTGGTAATGAAATATAGGGATGCATGAAGGAACCTCCTCGTGTAGCGCAATACTGAACCGAGCGCTCGGCGCATCCTGGCCAGTTTCACCTAACATCTTATAAGACTGGCCAATCCTTCCCTTGCGGTGGTAGGGCTAACGCCCGCCTGGTTCGCGACTACCCTCTCACCGGATTCCGGCGTCAAGCAGCCTGCTGTGTTTCGTCAACGCATGGAGTACCAGTGCCTTAAGGCATCTTCTGGGCACGCTCGCTCAATCTTAGACCTCATTCTTCGTTTTCCATCAGCAGTGATCGAGGTCAAAAGCTAGCCCATTCCTCAATAAAAGAATCTGGTACAGTCTCAGGCTACGCGGAGCGACGATCTACCCTAGGTGGAGTGCCCTCAATCAATTCGTCGATCGTTTCGTTGGAATCTTTTAGGATATGAATATTTCTTTACGTTTGAACGCCTCTCATAAGGTAGACCGATGTCCTGGTAAAGACCGCAGGATGCGAGACTCACAGGACCTGTACATATGGCGTCACTTGGCCTATGTCCAGCTGTCGACATCTTTCAGCCGAAGTCATGATGATGAATGTATCCTATTGCGATGGCATATAACATACTTCTGGTTCTAATTATTTTCATGTATTACAGAAATCGAGTTGGAGCTTCATTAGGGGTGGCTCACACTCCCCTCCTACAACGGACCGATTACTCAGCCAACGGAAACCTGAACCTCTTCAGAGGAAGGGACAGTTCTCTAGACTTTAACGCTGGCCTCAGTAAGTCCGTGTCACCCTTTATGAGGAGCTCATCATGGGAACCGTCCACTGGTTTTACTTTTAGGAAATTCTTTTAATTTTACCAAAACAATATGTATACTTGTGAAGCGGAGAATTCATTATACGGACTGGTCCGCGGCCATCTTACTGAACCTTTCCACTAGTACCTACTAAAGGCATTCTTGTCTGTGACCATAGAAAGAAGTTTTTTATTCGTATTTCATATTTTTCACTAATTTTAAATTTCTGTGTTTGTGACCGTCGCAGTGACAACTATGGTAGGGGATTTGCTAGTCTGTCTATTCGATTCTCCGCTTTGGATTTCCTTGTAATATAAGTTTTTTCGATCAGTCCATCTTTGAAGTTAGTAGTTTTATTTGTCAAAGAGATGTAATTTAAGAGTACCTACGTGGTATATTTTAATGATTGAATGTTTTCAATAGAATAAAATAGAAAAGCTTCCAAATATTAGACCTAGTGATTTTTATTGCCAAAGTATTAATTAAATAGCAAGTGTAAATATTGTTTAAATCACACACAGGTTTTTCTTACTATATTTAAGTGAATGTTAATTCAAAATGTAGGTATAATTTTTGTATTGTATTGCATTTATAAATTAGTTCTGTTATAGATCTGTCAATAAAAAGTTTTCTATAAAAGTTTGTTTTTAAATTAATCCGTCATTTTCGGTGCATCGATTTTTAAATGAATAATTAGTCGCCGACCTCAGTCAATTCCATGTCCTGGTTGGCTAATCTCTTATTTAAAAATGAAGCTTACAAAGCCCCCGTCATCCACCAATCCGCAATGACTCGTCGGGTTGTACCCCAATAGACACAGCATTTTCCAAATGTAGATTTAATGACTAATTGTGTAATCGACTTGTCCAGTTTTGTGTAACAATTAGCCGTCTATTGTCAGTTGCAACAACATGAAATAAGTGTCTCATATACACTAATGCTTTAGTATCAAATTTTAGCACCTATTGTCAGACGCCTACTATTACGCCGATGTATGGTGCTTATTGGTGCAGCAAGACTGTGTTGTATAAATCATTCTTTTATTTTTGTAGAGTGTTGACTGTGGATAACCGAGTAAGTAAGTGCATATTTAGTTTCTCGTGACTCTTAGGGTTCCAGACAAAGTTTTTTTTTTCTTTCATAGCCTGAAATACTAATAAGCAATTTAACTCTAACGTAGTATGTTACGTGATAGATTATTTTAAAACTAAGAATAGTGTCCATTTGCACTTTTACACAAGTCCGTAGAACTTTCTTAGAGTCTGATAAATTTATAAAAACACTAAGTTCATGTGTTACATGTATAGCACATCATTGTTACTATTATTCATTCACTTTGTACACTACACTAATTCAAAAGGTATAGGTCGTTTTAGCCTACGCAGTAAGTCTGTGTTGTCTAGCAGCTGGATTGCCTCAACATTCACGTGTCGACGAACTAGTGAAATTCTATTGTCTATAGCGACTGTTGAAATGTCAAAATATTATTGCTTGACCACGTGACATTTCGGTAGCGCATGTCAATCCCATATGTTATTGACTTTTCGACAACCGCTGTCTGATAAAATGACACGTTGTCTAGAGGCTTTTAAAAATAATGGTAGCTGATAGGTACATCTTTTGTTGCGAGATTAAAATAGTTAATAGTTATAATTTCAGACCCAAAAGGTGAAATCAATTTAAAATTACTTTATTTGTTAAAAATGAGCTCTTTCCTTTAGTTTGCCATGTGTTATTCCTTCCCAGAATAAGCGACACTTTCGGATGGTGTAATAAAACAGGTTGTGTTTTTTTTAATTTAACCGGTTTGATTCCTGGCTAGTTAAGCCAATTTTTCAAAAATTCAATGATGCAGTTTAAGTTTTCATCAAAATCGGGCTCGAATCTCCTTTCAGTGATTTACGATATTCCTCATAGTTTCGGATTTGGCCATCCACGCACACTTTAAAAATTCACCCTGGTTTCCTCATAAACTGGGTACATGTAGCAGGGCCCCTAGGACGCGACTGAAACCGTTAGCAACGCTTATATTGTAGAAAATAATAATAAAACATTTATTTGAAGCATTTCTCCTTAAATACCTCTCAAAATAAACATTGTTTCTTCTCAATATTTGTTGAATAAATCCTTTGTTTCGAACCCAATGGGCCGCAAGTTGCAATCATAACAGACTGGTGACAATTTACAAAGATATCTTGAAGCTAGAAGAGATTTAGAACCGATTTGTTCTAAAAACATTTGGGTACTTGACTGACTGAAATAAACTACCTGAAATAACCGATAGCATAGACTGAAGATGGCGAACCTTTAGGTATTGGTGACTGTGCCATTACTAATAAAACAGGTATCTTAATTAAGTGATTTTATGGACAAAAATCACTAGATGCTATTAACTTCTCTCAAACAGAATAAGAAGTCGTAAACCAACGTTATGTTAAGAGTTTTATGTAAGTATATTTATATCGCAATAAAAATGAATGTATGTAATTTATAAATTGTGGTTGTCGCATATTACGTAGATACAAAATTGATATATCATCTTTTAGTGGCGTGCTAGAATTATTTTGTCACATGCCATCATTGGGGCTGTTGGCGCGTGCTATAGTTTCGCCATCCCTGGCGTAGACGAATAATATTGAGTATGAAAACAGCATGATGACATAAATAAAATTATTATAAAGGCCATGATAATATGACTATGGACGAAAGACGTCCATTGCTGGGCATAGGCCGCCCCCAAGCGTCGCAATATCGATCGGTACTGTGCGTTTCGTTACCAGCAGACTCTCGCAGCCCTCATCAGTTTATCGGAACATCTTGTGGGAGAACTTCCGAGGCTGTGTTCCGGATACGCGCTCGCCACAACTTTCAATCCTATCGGCCATACGTTCTGTTAGCAGTGTGATATGCCCTATCCATTGCCACCTAAGTTTGGCAAGCCTTAGGGGTGTCAGTTACTTTGTTTTCCCTGAGGATCGTTCCTGTCTAATTTGATAATCTCACCGGAAAATTGCTGACTCTGTAGGATTTTAATAAATCTATATTAGATAACAATTTTTCAATATGTTATGAATAAATCGTTTTTTATACAAACGTCCCATCCAAATTCAATAGTTTCCAATATATCCGTGTCTTAATAAGAAAAAATAGTAAATGATTACTCGCGATATTTTACAATCTTACGGCGTTTGCATTTTTCCGGTAAAAACTTCAAGCATACCTAAGCCTCTTCATTGCTCTGTCGATGAATTTCTTAACTTCTGATGAGGCTCATTGTGATCAAGTCAAGTCAACTCAAGTCTCTCATTTCATAAAAAATATGGAAAAGGCAGGCGGCACGTAGAAAAAGAATCTTGTTACACTTTCTGAGACAACGTTCAAAAACCCTTTGTCCCTTCTTGTTTTGTTAAGCATCTTTGTCAGAGGAAACGAGCGAAGTTTTCGAGACATTATCAAGAGCTTTCAACGTCGGAAAATTGTCGTGAAAATTCCTTCAGTTTGGAGCAATTCTGATGCAAAAACTTGATAACTCTTGAAATACTAGTTTGGATATTTCTATTTGTGTTTGACGACAGTAAAATAGATCTGGGGGAACAGAATCGTTTCGACTTTATATTTGAAAAATAATAAAAAAGAAGCTACAACGGTTCATTTAAACTGCTTTTTCATCCGGGTTTGCTTTCGTGACCTATTTCGTGAGAGAAGAAAAAGTAGCCTTATACACTCGGCGACGGCTTGGCTTTCCAATTAACAATGAATATTAATAAAATTACATTCTGCAAAAAAAAAAACAAAATTGAACTATTATTTACATTAGTTTATAGCCCAACTAGGCTGTTTATAAAATAAAATACTGTTATTTTTCAGGGTTTCCAATTAGGCAATCACTTTTATAACAGCCTAGCTTTTCTGTAAAACCGTCATCTCAACTCAAGTGAAGTGTTCTGTTATTTTCAGCTGCAATTGGGAATATGCATGAAAAAAAAATTTGTTATCTACACAGTTTAAGTATCTCAAAATGTACAAAAATATACTAACAGTGAAAATAGAATCAAAATTGATCGAAAAATCAACGAGATTGTCTGCGGCCCTACCATGACGTTGTTCGAGCGAGAAGGAGGGACGGAGCTATACACAATATATAGCTCCATCCCTCCTTCTCGCTCGAACGACTCACGCTTTAACACGTCATGGTAGGGCCGCTGTCCCTCTTGCAAAAACGCTGTTTTGTGCGGCAGCTATACAGGCGCCATGGACTTTGACGTCAAAGTCCATATCGGACTTCTCTTTCTAACTGTCAACTTTGAAGCTACATAACTTCATCGCCGATGAAGTTATTTTAAAAATTATTTCATAAGTGCTTTCTAAAACTAATAAATATTTCATTTTGTAAATAAAAGAATACGTGCATATTCCCTATACTATAAAATTCCCATCGCGAAGACTTACGAGGAGTGAGCTTGTAGTGGCCTGCTCCTAAGTTGCACACTGTTAAAACCTCCCGTGAAAGTTTATACGGAATTGCACAACAGTTTCAGCTGCCCGACAACACTGTTAAAATCTCCCATGATTGAAAGTGAGCTGTCCATTCCTCATTGCCAAATTGAAGTGGCAGTGGGCAGGGCACATTGCTTGCAGAACAGATGGTCGATGGGGCCGAAAAGTTTAGGAAGACACAGCGTTAGAGACGCACAGGACCGGTTGTTGTGGCGACACTTGGGGGAGGCCTATGTCCAGCAGTGGATATGATGATGATGATGATGATGATGATGATGATTATGATGTCATTACTCCTAGTGCTTCGGATTGATACATATTGATGCAATACTCAATAGCCCACTTCAAGCTTACTTCTATTTAAATATTAATATTCTGTACAAACGTAAGAAGTAAGTTGGAAGTGAGATGTCAATCTCTAACATCAGGTGGAATTATAAAGCTTACTTCAGCTTAGATTACAAAGTGAGATTTTTTTCAGAATACACTGGCTGGTTTCAAGAAAATTTAAAATGAAATTTGAAATGTTCGCTTTGACGTTTTTGGGGCTCTTTCATATGGCATGCTCTTTCTCAGCTGATTTGACATATTTCTATAACAACGGAGCCTTACTTGATTTTGACGAAGACGATCCGTTTGTCGAATCTGTGAGCAAGCCTGAAGAGATAAGCCCGATGGAGTTGAGGAGACTGAGAAAAAGGCTTCCGAGACAATCAATTAATGGTAAATGAAGAGCTACATTGTTAAATCAATATAGTTTTGTACTTATTGTAGGGAACATGTTGTACACTAGTATAACAACATGTATTCTGCTCGTACTCAAGGGATCTTGTTGCTGGCTTAAAGACGTTTGCAGTGTTTTGCAATGTTTTTATGCTTCCTAGGCTATATTTTGTTTACGTGTTTGGATGTTTTTAAATATTATACTCACTAGTGTGAAGTTCCATTATCCGCACACAACATATAATACTGGCTGAATGGAGGACCCAGTGCGGGTTGGTGAATGCCACATATTTTCGTATCTTTTTCTTCACCGTTTTAAGAGCAGTAGATAAAAATAAACTAAGTAGCTTAAACAAAAACACGAAAGTCGGTGTCATTACTACTGAGCCACCACCTGCTCATCTCTCACTTTAGATAGAATGAAGGTTAGGTACATCAAATTAGACTGTAAAGTAGAAACAAACCTGTTGCCTAGAATGCCTTAACAGAAAAACGGTTGTTCACCTTTTTTCAAATGATTTAAAACTAGACTTAACTTTGAACTTTTATAGAAGACTTGGGAACTGCTGTACCAATGGTTGGGAATGAGAGGGTTCCCCTCACTGCTGTCGAATTTGATGACGTCAAGAAAAGAGAGGAGTCAGTTTCGAAGGGATTGGATCCTCAAAATCTGTGAGTATTATTATCTGGCTGTAAATAATAATTATGTAGGCCTTAAAAGAATCAGTCTTGAGACGAAGGGATTTAATATGTAGTTGAATTTAGAACTAATCTGACAGCTGTCAACTTGACGTAACACCTAAATAATCTCAATTTAAAACAACCTGTTTAATTTCAGCAAAAACTTCGATGTCTTCTTTGGAATCAAAAATCCGTTCCTCGGCAGAAATAAATACAAGAGAAACATCTTTCGCAGCCCTACCTCCCTAGTAAACTCAAACGCCAGTTTTAATATTATCGCCACCCCATATACGAGAAGCAATTGGGAACCGAACTTTTTACGCACTATTTTAGAGTGATCTTTCTGTGAGCATTGAGATGTACAGTCACCATAAAGACTCTTGCAGACGAGATGCGATGCGACAATGCGACGAACCTTATATAGAATCTTTTGTTCTATGCAGATATTATCAGCAGAACAAAATGTGTACGAAATGCAGTTTTGCACTGTCGCATCACGCCTGTCTGCGGCAGCTTTAATGGTCTAGCCAGTATGGAAAAAGAAAAAGCGCGATTTGAAAATTGTTTCAGCATTTAATTCAAAAGTTATCAATTGTGTTTTATTTGTTTAAAATGGATATCATTTTAAGAGTTCCGTACCCAAAGATTGAAAATGGGGCTCAATTATTAGGTCTACGACGTCTGTCTGTCCGTCCGTCCATCCATCTTTTGAGTCACAAGACTAAATATTTTTACCACAGTGGGTAGCCACTTAGTAGGTACATAATACGTGTTTCTAAGGATCGATTTATAATAGTCCGATCACTTTTACCTGAGGAATAATTTATGGCGGTTTGAGAGCTTTATTGGAAAATATGTCAAACGGCCATATTTATTCTGCTGTCAAAAATTATCTGACTGTTGAGAAATTAACCCTATATCCACTTACATGGCAGGCAGCTTACACTGAGTCAGTCATCTATTTTTCTATCAATCAACATAGCAATTCACTGATTAAGACCTCTTAGAAATAGCCAAAAAAAAACATTCACGAAATCCAAACAGCTTTACCGAAAACTTTCGTTCGAATTAAAATCATCGAAACGGAACACCTACTGTGGTCGAGAAAAACTCACATTTTTGAAGCCACATTTTCAGCGGGTAGTTTGAAAATATGACTGTTTCGAAAACATTATTACTGTCGATACTACATTAAAGTAAGCACGCCCTGATTTAGCGCTGCGGCATGGAAAAAAGTTTGGGGATTATTCTTGAAAGCGTTCGATAAAATTGTGAGTTTATTGTTCGATATTTTATGGTGTGGTGGAACTGTGGAAGAGCTCTTGGCTAAGAAATAACAGCCGCATGGGTCGACCTTCCTGCCAGCGTTGCGGAATTTGTTCGAAAGCGTCATAGCGGCCCAGGAACGCAAAGGGCATTTTGAAGAACACGGATGGGTTTGGTTTTAATCAGAAGAAGTCTGACACTCCCTTCCGCTCCGCCCAGAGCGGGAGGAGTCATTTGATCATAATCATAATCATAATCATAATCATAATCATAATCATAATCATTTATTCATTTGCAAACATGGGTAATTGGTATCGTTAAAAAAGGGTTGATCTTCAAGGTTAAGCAACTCTTACTGAAGTTGGTCCGTGGACGGATTACCGGCCGGTCCCGGGCCAGTCGTCAAATAAACAATGTCAGAGGCGCTTTGAGGCGATTTAGAAACTCTGAGACTTGGGTGTGTGGGGTTGTTGGACCTTACTGCCCACACGATAAGAGGAAGATGACATGGAGCGACTGTTTATCCACAACCCAGTAACTGGGTTACACGATACTCATAGGCAAGACTGGTGTCAGATTTCATGACTTCTGACCGTCCGTAACGACAGACAAAAATCTACAAATGACAGCCTCAACTCCCGTAACAGCACATTGTGTAATTCATCCAAAATGATTAAAACGAATAGGTACTTTATGAATAAATCGTTTAATTTTATAAAGATGTAATCACGTTAATGTACCCTTGTGGATTACAAAGCCCGGCTGTCAGCTTAGAGGAAGGACAAACGGCGACAAAAAATATGAACGATAAAACTGAGAGAAAACTGGGATTTACTGGTGGCAGTCTTGTTGGGCAAAAAGTGTATGATATAAAAAAGTGGCTTGTGGTTATAAATAATAACTAGTGGCGTATCGCAACGCTTGCCGAGGTATACCGAGGATACCACAGATAGGTGGCTATCGATTATATGCATCTTTGCAAATAGATGTCTCCTCTGTGCCTCAGAAACCACGTTACGTGGCTAAAGAAATCCAAAAATATGATAGAAAGTCTTGCCAAAGGGTAAAGGGCCAAAGGGTATAGGGCAAAAAGGTAAATGGCCAAAGGGTAAAGGACAAAGAGTAAAGGGTAAAAAGCCAAAGGATAGATACAGGTACCTACTGGCCATGTCAACTACTGATTCAGCTATACAAGGTTAGAATGGAAGCTGACATCAGTATTGTTGGGATAAGTATTAGATCTATATGTTGAGACAGCTCAAATAATGTTACCTAGCATCCATAACCAGACTAATATTATCTGTCTGTCGGTCTATCTATTTGACTGTCTGTTTGTCCTCTTCACATCTTGTCAGAACGATTGGACGGATTTGGATGGAATTTGGCGCACTAGTAGTACCTTATCCTGTAATAGGACAAAGGATCCTTTTTATCCTGGGAGGATAATATTCGACTTTCACGCAGGCGAAACCGCTGGTAGAACTTAGTTTAATATTTAAAGCAACACGAGGCTCTTTCATAAAAAAAATTCTCCTTCAATAAGTCCTTGTAAAAATTATTATAGGTACATTTAAATTCTTTGAAGTCTAACAAACAATAAATTCGATTTTTTAACACAAAGATTTTTAGGCATTGTTTGCCCTGAAGGTATATTTCCAATCATTGTTGTTTTGTGTGTTTACAGGGTTTCTTATGAAGGGAAGTATTTTTCTTATTTTACTATGTTGATCTTGTGTTCGCATCGTCATGGGGTCTTGAGTTCGGTGCCCAGGTTGGGAATATTGGGTTTTTTAATTAGGATTTGTGGTATTTACTGAATCTGATTTTGCGTCCGGTTCATCTGATGAGTTTATTTGATACGCGGAACCAAAAAAACATGGCAACATTTTTGGAATGATAGTAAGCATTTAGGTATATCAGAACTTATAAATCTTTCTGATTACTTACCAAATTCTCAGGAATAATTTCACAGTATCCATGAAAATGTATCATATCATGTCGTGTCATTGCATTGTCTCGGTGTCGCAATGTCGCGTCGCACCTGTCTGTGGGAGTCTTAAGCCAAAGAATCTACAAACTTAGGCAGACCTATTTTAAACAGGCAATTCAAAGTTGCAGTTGCGGAATTTGTCCGAAAGAATCACCGCGGCCCTGGAATGCAAAGAGCTAATGCTTTTTGCATTCCAGGGCCGCGGTGATTCTTTCACCCCATCGTGTTCCTCCTAATGGAGGAACACGATGGGTTTTAGTCAGTAAGAGTCTGACACTCCCTCCCGCTCTACCCAGAGAAGAAGTCATTTGATGATTTCCTATCTTAAAAAATTAAAACCCCACTCGTAAAAAAATCCGTAACTCCTAGAATAGTGGCCTGCGCCCGCATTTCATTCCCGCTGCCATTAAACAGATTGAGGCAGAAAAACAAGGATCTAGAAACTTGTGTCCCCATGCTAAATATACGACTGCTAGGGGACATGGAGAAGTAGTTCATGGAATACTAACATAATAATTATCATGTTTGCATCTTTTGAAACGTCACGACGTATACACATATTTCGCCGGTTATGCTTACATTCGTGACGATCTAAGAGTTGGATTTGACAGCTAAGTAGAGAGGGATGGAAGATCGCTTAACCACTAAGTGCGAAAGAGATTTATTTTATGTCTCTTTCATACTTACTATTAAAGATTGTTGTTTCTTTCAGTCAAATCCAACTTCTTAGATAATCACGAATATACGTCCCACGGAAGTCATGATTTCTGAACAACTCTTAAAGAACTTTATTTATCCTACATAGGAAATTCCGTTTCATTCCAGGAGTATTCTAGGACGTAGTCTCCACATGTCATACACCCAAGTCAGTTCTTCCGTTTTGATGTGTAGAGGTAAAAAACCGTCAATGTTACTTTCTCATTTATGATATTAAATCAGAAATCTTCAAACTTCCTTGCGCAAGCATGGAGATTAATGGTCGTGCTTCCTCTGTATAAGAAGAGGCATCTGTCCAACAGCCGTTTAAGCATTTTAAGTTGCCAAATCGTTTATCATTAGACGACTACCAACGTTCCAACATAAGCCTTGGTTCTGATTGGTTAACTCAAGCTAAATGCAGCAACTGCAAAGCCTGCGTGTTTTAAATATCATAAACCTCCATTTGCTCTACACTCCGTGACATCAATGCAGAAAATAAAAATTCGGTATAATTTAAAATTTTAATTAAAGCAGTTACTTAGTGGTGAACTGCAGTCGAGGCTGCTAGCTTGTTTCTGTGGGTAAAGAGGTCTTGTGCCTTTTGATATTTTGAGGAATTATTTGCAGGACAGTGGGTATCTGGGTGTTTGTGTAGCTATTGACTCTATATTCAGATATATTATCATCATCATCATCTCAGCCAAAAGACGTCCACTGCTGGACATAGGCCTCCCCCAAGTGTCGCCACAACAACCGGTCCTGTGCGTCTCGCATCCATCGGCTACCCGCGACCCTCACCAGGTCATCGTTCCATTTTGTGGGAGGCCTTCCAACGCTGCGTCTTTCGGTACGCGGTCGCTACTCCAGAATTTTTCGGCCCCATCGACAATCTGTTCTGCGAGCAATGTGCCCTGCCCACTGCCACTTCAGTTTGGCGATCCTTCGTGCTAAGTCGGTTACCTTGGTTCTCTTGCGGATTTCATCATTCCTGATTCGATCACGCAAGGAAACTCCGAGCATTGCCCTCTCCATTGCCCTTTGGGTGACTGCTAAGCCACCTGATATCCTTCCTGACGTTAAGCCTTCTGATGAGACCCATTGTGAGGGATATCCCAGATACCTAGTAGTCATCAATTAGTTTTGACAGATTTCTAGACAAGTGAAAAAGTAGGTACAAAAACATCACATAATTAGTTTGTGGAAGAAAAGTTTTGGTGTCCATAGTGACCATCAGTTTGGATGGGGAACACAAAATCGAGGTTACACCGTAGTCTGTTACGTGCTCAAAACAATATCGATGCGCACATTTTATATGAACCCGTTCGCACACGTCCGTGTTGGGGCCTTGCAAGAGACAAGTCGGACCACGTTAGGCAGCTTTAACAAGAACTTAATATTTTTAATTAGAAACGAAAAAGGATTTACTCGCTCATCCTCTTAACAAGAGCACTCCGATTGAAAATGAAAACAAAAAAAATATTTCCCATTATTAAAAACGTAATAAAACTTTTCCTATTTCTCTATGCTTATCTCTCCTCGTCATGAAAAAAAGGATTAATAAAAAAAATAAAGCGGCAAAAAGTTCAGCTGTATAAGCAACAGTGAAGAACACTCGGTAACGCAAGTCTCGACTTTAAGCGCGGGTACAATGGTGCACAGCGGTGGAAACTAAATTGAAGCGCCGACTCCTGCAAATTCTGCGAGGATTTTTTTCGAGTGCTTCACTCCTGTTTGTAACTAACAATTTTGTGTTTTCTTAGACTTTTTTTTTGGTCCAAAAGTCGCGTTTTGTTGGTGTTAAGTGAAAAACGGGGTGTACCATTTACGTAAGATATAAATTTTAATTTAATAGGAAACAAAGGAATATCACACATTTAACTCCCCTCTATAAATTCCTTTCCCATAGTAGACAGAAACTGCAGAACGTCACCTTACGTGTTCCTTTTGCTTTGTTTACGGGATATTATTTAAAAAATAGTTTCTTTATTATTGACGTATGTATCATCAGTATTGGGTTTATGTATAAGTACAATAATATCAAAGTATACTGGTGAAATTCTATGAATAAATATTGAAAATTGAAAAACTATGATAGTTATGCAACTATTAAAATAGAAATAGTTTTAACGGAAACTGTGTGACTATTGAAATTTAAACACTAGGTACAGTGAAAATCGTGTGGCTCCTGAAATTTAAATACTTTTTTTATTTTTTTATGGATGGGAAATCATCAAATGACTCCTGCCGCTCTGGGTGGAACGGGAGGGAGTGTCAGACTCTTACTGACTAAAACCCATCCGTGCTCCTCGTAGTGCCTTTTGCTTTCCAGGGCCGCGGTAACTCTTTGGAACAAAATCCGCAACCAAATTGAAATATCTCGTAAGGAACTTGTGTTGCTATTGAAATTAAGATACAACGGACTTTTTGGGTCACATTGTAACTTTTGGGGCATGCATACAGTTAATGCACAGTAGCAGATAGATTCGTAAATGTACTTTCTTTCCACATTTACCAACACAAGAAAGATAGCTTTGTACAAGTTTCGTTGGTGCGTAGCAGAATCGGGGCCATAGCTATTTTTAACGTGAAGGAGGGTAGTTCGAGGCCTGCCCTCGTTTTATAGTACGTAAGTAATGAGCCACTACTGTAACCCATTTAGTTGAGTTCCCCCATTCGATGTGTACGCACGCGTGCTATCCGGAAAATGTGGTATGAGTTATTTAGTTGCTGTTTAATTGAAATGATTATCTGAGTCATACAGTTAATTCTAGCACCGACTTCGTCGTTTAGTAGTTCTTTAAAGTGAATAAGACTTTGAAAGTTAATTGTATTTTAATTACATAAGTACACAGATGAGAAGGTATCGTGGGTTACAAAAATTATAATTATTTACTCTTATTACTTAGGGACAATTTTATAGAAGTTTTAAGTGTACGTTGCGTCTGTCCTCGTCATAAATGCATTTTTTTTTAATAATCATCGCTTTTTAAAGCTGTAATGCCTTAGGTACTGACTCACTGCGCTACTGCTGAAATGGATTGCTGGGTTCGATTCCTGGGTCGAGCAAAGTGTAATTGGGTTTTTTCTTCTGTAATTTCTCAGTGGCAGACCGAAGTCTGTAATTGTGCCAGTTCGATGGCAATAGACTTGCCTCATAACTGGCGTACTATAAAGTGCTACACCGTCCTGGGAAATTCTGTTCACATTTTTATACCGAGTTATATTAAATTGAATAGAATTTTCTTCAAACAGGGAAAATCCAGGAAAATCTCTTCATCCCGGTTTTCGTGGCCACCCCTCCGTAAGACAGCGCGACTAAGTTTTTTAACTTTACGAACGAAAACTATAGAACAGGTGCTTCAATTATTGTTTTACTTGGTTTTCCCGAACTTGCAGCTGAGAGGTCGAATTAGAATTGATTGCTTTTGGCTTGGATAATGAAGGAAAGATAGATTGAAGAAGTTGTAGAGGAACTGCAGATTAATGTATTTTTTTGTTGTGGATGGGAAATCATGAAATGACCCTTTCTGCTCTGGGTGGAGCGGGAGGGAGTGTCAGACTCTTACTGACATTCATGTCTGCCTAGGTTCAACCGTGTCAATCATTCCACTACTGCAAATTGTACCGCAAAATCATACCTATCACATCATATGTAAATCCAACTACCAGTTCTCAAAAGATAACTCTCCAATATACGCCTCAAGTATCCACCCCAAACGACACAGCCGAGGCTCTCAATTTAAAGGCCATAACTCCATCTTTATTACCGCCCAATATAACTTGAGACATTGAGACAGTAAAATTTTAATGCAGTAAGGGTCTCTCGAAGATTATTACTGTCGCTTGAGATGTTTTGTGGTTAAGAGGTTGTTTTTTTTCTAGCATTTTGTTTTATTTTTATTGTATGAAAGAGGGGACGAACGCAGTTTAATATGAATAATCGTATTTTAGGAAAAGTTCTGCTTACAACTCTGTAAAATTAGGAGATACGTAAGCACCTATCGTTGTAACAAGTTGATAACTGAACCATTCTACTTTTCGATTCCTGTAAAAACGTCCCTTGTACATTTTAACGCATAAAAACCCTTCGGAAAACCTATTATTTTTTAGTTCAGAATTGTACACGCTCACCTGAATGATAACTTTTATCGAAATAATGTGGGCTAAGAACATAAACAATCTATTTTTTGGTAACGCAGTGCACATTTTATATGAGTGGTCATGAGGACTGGCAATGCAGTGGTAATTTTAGTAACTAATGAGACTTTCTTGTGATAAAAACCCCAAATATTGAAGAAATTCATAATAAATATTGAGGCCCGGTTGAGAACTAACGTAACACTGCCAGGAAAATATTTTGAAACATTGCAATTTTGTAAAAGTTTTCATAAATTTTCATATCCATTTTAGGCACTAAAAAGTAGAATGGCCGAACTATATAATAAAGCTTTTAATCCTTTACAAAGCAAAAGTCCGATCCTGCATGGTGTATTGTAGCCACCTTTGGGATGGCTCAGCTAAGTATCAGCTTGCCGCGCCTGACTCGGTGGAACGCAGAGCTAAGAGGCTCATCGGTGACGTAAAACTGGTGGATGCCAAGCTACATAGCTTGGCTCATCGCCGTAAGGTTGCCTGCTTATCGGTCTTCTACAGATTGTACTTCGGTGAGTGTGCCCAAGAACTCCACGACCTCATCCCACCGGCCCCCTTCTACCATCGGACATCCAGACGCACTGCATCTTACCATCCCTACCTTGTAGCTATTCCACCAATTCGCACTAAGCGTTTCCAAACGTAGTCTTTCATAATGCGCACAGCAAAGAAGTTGAACTCTCTGCCTGCGTCTGTGTTTCCAAAAGCTTACAACCCTAATCTCTTCAAAGTTAGAGTGAACAGGCTCCTTCTAGGTAAGCTCGCTCCATCGTAGACTTTGTCTCTGTCATCTCTGACATAGAGTAGAGTCAAGAGCAAACCCATTACTAATAAAAAATAAAAAAAACTATCATTTGTAGAACTGATAGTTCGGCCATTGTCCGTCGTAACGGGTAGTCAAAACTTCAGAAGTCAGGACACACCAGACTTGCTAAGCAGTACCTATTCAGTTACCCCATTGTGGAGGCCAGACAGGCAGTCGCTCCACGTAAAATACTGGTGCTCAGCTGTATCCGGTTTGACAGGAAGCCGACCCGAAGATAGTTTTAAATAGAGGGCCAATTCTACTAATTGACCGACTTCAAAAAAAGGTGGAGGTTCTCAATTAGGTTGTATATATTTTTTTAATGTTTGTTACCTAATATCTCGGTCATTTATGAACCGATTTGAAAAAATCTTGTTTTCGGTGAAAGGATATACTTTATTTTATTGAGGAATGGGCTTGCTCTTGACCTCCATCACGCCTGATGGAAAGCGATAGATTTCCGATTGGTTCCATGGAAATCTCATCAAAATCTGTTCAATATTTTGGTTTTTAAACCAAAATTTCTGGAAATAATATGTCATCCATGTACCTATAAGAAATTGCGTATTTTTTTAAAAGTAACGTTCACATTCGCATAGAGGCCCGAATTTTCCTTGACTTTTAAGACCATTTAGTGATTCGTCAGTAGTTTGTAACGATTTTATCTAGAACTTTTGGAAAGAATATACCATACTAGCTTTTGATCGCGACTCCGCCAGCGTTGATGTCAGTTATCGCGTATAAAAGTAGCCTAAGTCCTTCTCCATATCCCAGGTTATATATCTGACAAATTTCATGACGATCCGTGCAGCCGTTTTAGCGTGAAAGCCAGACAGACAAAGTTGCTTTATTTTATTTTATTTTTATTAGAAAGAAAGAAAGAAAGAAAGAAGAAAGAAAAATATTTATTTGGGACTCGCACAAGACAAACAAAATGTAAAACAATAAAATAAAATTATTACTAAGGATTACCTCCTTTTCTCCTACATTTGCACCCGTATACATAGCATTATGGTACTCACACTATCTAAAAGCACCTCCGAACGTACTCTCGAATGCACTCATACATCAACATGCGTCGCTAATGGAGCCTTCAAAGCGGCCAGTCGGAACTAAAAGCACGTTTTGACCAGCCCAGTGCAGGCGTGACTGTGAATTTAGAATTACACTCGACGTGTTAAATGTTGCTTTGAAGTGTGCCTGGACGATAGTGCATGGCATTAATATTATAGGTACACTGATATTAGTCTATGGTACGCTGTGTGATGGAGATGGAACTGTTTTTATCACTTTGTCTTATCTTGTATCATAAATTGTTGGTCACTTCGGGTGGTTGGCTGTCATTTGTAGATTTTCGACAGTCTTTATGCATAGTCTATTATAATAGTTATTCCTTTTTTTAGCCCATCCTGTCCCACTGCTGGGCAAAGGCCTCTCCCAAGTCCTTCCAAGAAGTCTTTTCACGTGTCACATCGTACCAGCCCTCATGGTACGCGTTCAGGTCGTCTCGTCATCTCTTTCTAGGCCGGCCTCGGCGGCGCCGTCCATCTTCGGGCACCAATTGTGTGGAGACTTTTGCCCAACGGTCACGGTGCATGCGACCAACGTGACTCGCCCAATCCTATTTGAGCCTGGCAGCCTTCTTACCTACATCCATTATTCCCATTCCTAACTTTAGTAAATTCTATTTCAGTAACACCCACTTCACCATTTAACTAAATAACTCACAGTCAAAGCTTATGGCAAATTTTACTCCCACTATCCGTGATCCGATTGAGTTCATATTTTTTACACAAGTGTAAATTGTTCTTGTGACGTTGCAAAAGGAGGTGGTAAAGCTATTTCGAGTATACAGAATGATTTTGAATTTATGTATGTATACTTGAGGGACTTGATATAAAATGTATGGCGTCAAAGGATCGAAATAAAATTAGCATTATGGGCGCGTGGTCAGCCGCCATACATTTTCGTCACAGCGCTGCAGCGCACCCGGAGCACTTTGTAAATCAAATCCCTTGGATTCATGCCCACTTGGACTGGTCGGGTTACGTCAGCTGCATGCACAATGACCGCTGGGCAAGAGTTTCGGCGCAGTGGGTTCCTGAAAATGGAATGCGCCGACAAGACCGGCCCACTAGGAGTTTTGAGGAGAAATGATTCTGACGTGTACCATGAGGAACGGTTCGAGACGGCACGAGAAAAGAAGTTCTTCAAGAATTTGGGGAGGACTTTGCCCAGTAGAGGGACAGCTAAGACTATATAAAAAAAGTTGTAAAGCTGTTAAAGTACTTCATCACCAGTAGATTTCATGATCTTCCTGAAGCCAATTAAAGAGAATGATTGTTTTCGTATTTATTTGTGCTCTTCTATATTAAGGTCAATAGATGAAAAGCCTATAAAAAGCTAGGGTACTAAAAGAAAAATGGGAATATGAAAAAGTTAGAAGGAAAAGTTTTACTGAACAATATTTTTTTAGGGACTCAACAAATATACTTACCTTCAAGTATCAACGATGATCGGTTTAGTTTAGTTTTTACACACAAGAAGCTGGCGCTAGCGACCACTAGACTAAATCACATATTATTCGGATAATGGGTAACTGAAAGATTCAATTGATTCCGTGGCCGACTGCAGATGGCAGCAGCAGGCGACTTCTATAAACAACGTGTAACAGAATAAACGCAAAACCGTTCATCATTATGAACAACTTTTACTATGGGACCAAACCTGAGATCGCGAAATAAAAACAGCTGTTCAGTCCATTTTGTCGACTCACGCGCACAGAAAATAAGCAGCCGATTTTTTTCGTGATTTCAATGACCCCATAAGGCTGCGTCTGCTCGTCTTCATTAACCTAGCCTCGCTCAGCGCAAGCGATTCTATTGGTTCTTAACAAACACATCCCTCGCTAGGCATCCTTGCACATCTCTGGTGGAAACGCAGCCTAAGAGGTATTGCGGTTATTCTGTTACATGTTGTATTTCCATGGCATAGTAAAGAAAAAAAAAAGAAAGAAAATACGTTTATTCTGCCACACATGACGCACAAAAACACAAACAATGAAAAGAAAATATCTTAACAACTAAAACTAATTAAAACATTAAAAGTAAACCTGTTGCACTGTCCCGCGATGTCAGGACCGGATCAGGCGTCGTGTCGGAATACGCAAGGTATAGGCTACGGAATCACACGGTAATTACCGTTAGCTAAACAACGTATTATAAACATAACCAGAAGCAGAGAGAATGCAGATGTAAAGAAACTACATATTATTTACCCAGTACCTATTGAATGGGTTATCTTATCAGCTAATGTTCTGAGGATAGTGTTGGTACCATGTTGGTACTCATGATAGACGTCGTCCTTTTTCTTATCACAAAGAAATCATCCATGTGCGCCTCCGCAAACAACCCGGTTAGCACATTCCACAAAAATCACTACAGCATAAAACTCTCGACTCCTACCCCACAATCTTTAACAGATAACCACGCCCGAGCAATTTCCGCTCACCTCCGCGAATCTACGTCACCTGTAAAAAACATGTAACCCCCTTTTTTCACACGCAATCGGGTAAGATCACGGCTCATTTCCCGCCGATTCGGAACATCTTGTAAGTGATTGGAACGCTCAGGTATTTTGGGGTTAACGTGTGTACTAAGGTCGAGTTTGGCGTGACATTTAAGGTATTTGTAATAGACTTGAGGAAAGGTTAATGATGGCCTGATGGGGTGCCTGAACTGTGGTGGGTGGGTTAATGTCTTAATTATAATTATGTTGTAATAGTGTAGTTGTTCCATTCGTAAAATAAGAACTTTAAGGGCCGTTTTCAATAGGTTTTGCTACTGAAGTTACCTCATGATAAGTTTAAGTAAAACTTATCATGCAGATGATGCAGATCATTCTAATAATCTGGTAGATGATTAGATAGATGGATTCGGTCATTGTGAAATATATTCTGGATTCTCCGTTTCTGAAGATGATATTGTTTCTCATATCCAGCAAGTCTTAGTGTGCTCCATCTTCGACCACATCATCGGTTACCATCACGTGAGATAGTGGTCACAAATAGTATAAATTTAATCTTCGAACATCAAATATCTTTCTAAGTTAGCTAGGTTAGGTTATCTGAGATACAGACGAGGAAAGAGGGGCAATTTTCGCACCTAATTTTAAGGAGCGCTCACATTCCCATCGTAGTGCATTCCCAGTCAAAAACATTTTCTTATTCCAGATAAGTTTACTCTGGGTAGATTGATTGGTGATTTATAACGTTGTTCTAAGGCGTCGTACTAAAGCGTCGTTCTTAAGTGTCCGTATAAGCCGTCGTTCTAAGATGTCGTCCTAAAGTGTCGTTCTAAAGTGTCGTTCTAAAGTGTCATTCTAAAGTGTCGTTCTAAAGTGTCGTTCTAAAGTGTCGTTTTTAAGCGTCGTTCTAAAGTGTCGTTCTAAATTGTCGTTCTAAAGTGTTGTTCTTAGGTGTTCTTCTAAGGCGTCGTTCTTAAGCGTCCTTCTAAGGCGTCGTGCCAAGTGCGTGCATTAATCCTCATACCCACCATCTAAGAGACCTCTGCGCTACATTAAAATACACCTATATTGTACGTAATGCGTATATACCTCACTTATATATTTATTTCTGCAATATATTGTCAGCAGAGTTCCGCGGCATCAGTCGTTATCGTAACGATGACGCGAGATACGCTGGCGAACGTCATAGATATCACAACTGGGATATATTGTTCGTGGGAAGCAAAGAGTGAGCTTTACTGGAAGGGTAATTTTAATATACCTACATAATTTGTAACATTTTCATATTAATAACAAACTACTAGATTTTATCCGCGGATTCGCTAGCGTTTTTATAGACTTTCGCAAAAAACCCTGTAACCATTCAACAAAATCGGTTCAGCGATTTAGACTTGAAAACGTAACAAACAAAAATACTCAGTGTCGCATTTTTTTTTAAACTCTCCTGTATCGTGGGTGGCTTTACAAACATATAAACTCACATACACAAGCAGCCAGACCCGGAACAACTATCTATTTATAAAATATTAGTTTGAATTTTTACGTAAAACGTAGACGCTCCAATAAAAAATCATTTTCACAAAAAAAAAAACCGACTTCCAAAAAAAACACCACAAAGTACAAAATAACTTTAATTTCGGAAGTCGGTGTTTTTCATCTGCTTCTTCGTAATTTGACACCGACTTCCGAAATTAAAGTTATTTTGTACTTTGTGGTGTTTTTTTTGGAAGTCGTTTTTTTTTTGTGAATAAGATTTTTATTTTTAAATTTTTAGTGGTAGGTACCTCACACCTATCAACACCACTGGAAAGCCACAGGAAATAAAAAATACGCAATTTCTAAAATAATTTTTCCACATATTATTTCCAGATATTTGGATTTAAAAATCAAACTGCTGAACCGATTTTGATAAAATTTCAATGGGACCAATCGAGAAATATATCCTTTCACATAAAACAAGATTTTTTCAAATCGATTCATAAATGACGGAGATATGAGGTAACAAACACAAAAAAAAGCATCGAATTGAGAACCTCCTCCTTTTTTTGAAGTCGGTTAAAAAATTATAATAAAACTAAAGTAATACTCAAACTTTTGAAAACGAAATCACGGTCGCCAGTCGCTTCCATTAAATCTCGCAAGCTCACCGAAGCGCACAACATTTTGTCGTAGCCTATAAATTCAGAGGCAGCCGTGCGAACCTAGCATATTAGTGATTGTCATATTTTTATACCTCGACGATCTTTAAGGCGACTTCACGAGTTCGTACGGGTGATTTTGTGTTTGTAAGGGGTGAAAGGATTTTTGTGTTTGTCTTGAATTAAATGGACTTGTGGAAGAGGATTAGTAGATAAAGGAGTATTTTTTGTGAATCATATTGTGGGTGTTATATTTCCATATTCAAGGTTATAAAAAAGAATCAGCGGTTAAGTACTGATTTAAAAATAAATGTAGGAAACAGCAGATAATTTTTTTAGGGAGTGTATTTTTGCATAAATCAATGAACATATTCAGATGATAGGGGCAATGACCACTAGAAATGACACCACTATAGTTAAAGGAATCTGTTGTTTTAACAGATTAGTACTACATATACTTATTGGCTAGAATTAACGTTAATTTCCGAACGTTTTAGTATGTCCAGACTAGAGACGTCTTAGAAAGTGTTGGTGCTTTATGTACTGTATAGTGGCCTATTTAAATTTATTCACTTCCATGCTATAAATCCTATACACAAGTTTCTGAAATAGCTAGCTTATTGCCGACATTAAAACAACCAGTGTCATAATAACCATAATATCATCCAAACGAGTGTTATAATGTACTAAATTTTATTATCCAACTCCTTCGCTTTTTTGATATAGGATCGAAAAAGGGAATTACTTTACTCATAAAACAGCTACATTCTCACTATCTTTATGAATTTCAAAAAAAGAAAATTGTCATGCACGCGCGTTTCACTAACAAAAAAAAAATAACTTAAAAAAAAATAACTTTAGGTTTATTCGAATTCACGTCGTATCCCGCCATTTTTGTTCGATATTAATAGATACTTATTGCAAAAATGTATTACTTAGTTGTTTACAAAAATGAGTGATACAAACTTTGATAACACCACCAGATATTTCTAATGCAGCAAAGGACTTTTCGAACCAATAATTACCAGAAAATTCGAGAAAACAACATGAATAACGGAAGTATCAAGATTTCATGAATTAGAAACAATAACCTTTTATAGACGATTCATAATATCGTGGGTGTAGATAAAGTCTCATACGCAACTGTACCTACATAATTAGGTATTAAAACACTCATGTGATACTATTATCAAACCCACTTTCTTGTTTTAATACCCCTTCTTATACAACAATTGCATAATAATGATGACAATGACATTTCCCTGAACGCTCTTGTACCTAATGGAGTTGTAATAACACCTTTCATAAAATAGCTCAACAAAACATTTAATCTTTTTAAATTAGTTAATTATTTCCAGTAGTTGAATTAAGCTGGGTGACGTATGACGTTGATTGATAGTTGGTACCGGTCTCACGAAACTTTTTGTACATACATACGTGTTGCATGAAGTTTTTCTGAAAACAACTAACGTAGAATACTAAACAACACCGTACACCTACGACCTTTCTCACAAGTGTACCTACTAGAACAACCAGCAACCTACCTGCATATTAACAGCAAACTATAAATTATTTACGAACTAACACGCTCAGTCACAAATCTAATTCGGCGGGTGCCGGCCGACAACCGGTCCGGGCCGTACGGTTCGTCCGACGCATAAATCTGGAGGAAGACGGAAAACCGGGCCGTAATAAATCTCATCGTGGATCCGGAATATTCATGAGACCACATACGTACGTTTAACGGATGTTATACAGGGGGTTTCGGGGTTGTAAGTGGTTGTTCTGTAGTTTCGGTACTTGTAGTAGCTCGTGTCGGTTTTTGTGGCATTTGTTTGTACTACACCTATTGTATACTTGGCAGCCATTATGTAGAACTTGTTACTCAGTGGTCCTCATTTATGTTGTCCATTTATTTGTGATACGGATAATACACGGTAAATTACAATCTACCTCAGAGTCTCGGTATGAATTGGATGAACCATTTACAAATCAACTTCGGCAAGTGTTGCTTAACCTCGAAGATCAACCCGTAAATCTATTACTAGCTTTTGCCCGCGACTTCATACGCGCATTTCCCGTTTTTCCCCGTTCCCGCATAGCCTTCCTCATGAATGTGGCTATAATATTAAACAAAAAGAATTTTCAAAATCCGACTGGCCGTTCCAGAGATTTAAAACAAGCGCGTTCAAACAAACAAACTCTTCAACTTTATTAGTATAGGTAGTATACAACGTGTAACAGAATAAACGCAATGCCTCTCAAGGGGTCATTGTCCTCATCATTATGAAAAACTTTTCCTACGAGACCAAAAAATCGACGTCCCCATACATTTGACAACACGGTTGGCGCAGTGGTTAAGCGATCGGTACCTCTACCATGAGTTTATGCAGCCAAAACTCGCTAGCGTCTCCGTAAATTATTTGTATGACATACTGTACAGCGCCCCTAGCGGTCACAGAAAGAATTAAAATTCGTACCATGAGCACTATAGATTTCGATAGGTTAAAAACCTAACGTAATCTATTCGATGATCACTAACGTTTTTCGGCTGTCTCCATATAAAACGGCACCATGAGTCACTAATTTGACAGAAGCTATCGAACAATACGCTTACGATATTAGTTACGTAGCTCACTAGCATTTTGCCGTGTGAAACATAAGTTTACATTAAATTTATATACGTTTTTCAGTACAATAAAGTCAAAATGATGTCTGCAAGAGCTTATTTAGCCTGGAATATGTTAGTTGCTGCTGAATTTGAAGACCAACGACGTGTACAACGTTCATTTCAAGCCAAAATGAATTTTTATGTTGGATCTCAATTGGAAAATATAAGTAAAAGAAAGTTTATTAAACTTTACACACTCTATAGAGAAGCGTTTGAGGATATGTGCATTTATAGTATTGAATAATGTTAGGTACGGATTTGACGTCAACACTGAACACAACGAGTTTTCATTAGAACTAAAGATAATACCTAAGTTGGTATGGTATGCAGCTATCTCAAAACAAAACCAATTATAATCTATTGTTGTAAACTTTTAAACCCCACACACACACAACTGTAACACAATGCCAACAAACAAAACATGACATATTTTAAGGAATAAAAATTAAAAAACCACTAAATACCTTATGTAGTCCACTAACCGTCAACTTTTTTATTTGGTCGGTTTATTTTGTGATATTGACTGTCTTAACATTTTAAGCATAGCGATATAACTACATTTTGAGTTATTAGTGAGAAAGAAAGAAACAAAACATAAGTAGTGAAGCATTCTAACGAGTAGAGTGAAGTTAGCTAGACGACGCGAACTATCGAGCTTACCTTAGCGAATGCTTATGACTCCGTAAATCTCATGGTGCAAGCAATATCGAAATCTGTTCGCTCCACGTTAGTACGCTAGCGAGTTTAACGCTAGCGAGTAATTTTTCGATGACATCTCATGGTAGAGGTACGGCTGCTGCGCTACGTGTCGCGGGTTCGATTCCTGCACGGAACAAATATTTGTACGACCTACAGTTATTCCGAGTCTGGCGTTTGTGAGTTTGTATGTTTGTAAATGCACCCACGACACAGGAGAAATTCCTAGTGTGGGGCAATGTTTAATAAAAAAAAAAAATTAAATGAGCATAACTCGACAAAATGTTTGTACTGAAGAGCTAATTTTAATTTCGCGATTTTCGGGTTGGTCCCATAGTAAAAGTTGTTCATAATGACCAGTACAATGACCCTTTAAGAGGTATTGCGTTTATTTTTTTACACGTTTTATTTATTATAGAAGTATAGATTACTTGGGCACGAGCTCTTTTTCCGAGAATTTATTTTTTTAACCATAAAATATAGTACAGACATACAGAGCATCAGCATATTTGTAAATAAAACTGTGTTTAGGTGTGCTCTGCTAAGCTTGAACAAAAGTTTCGTACGTAAATGTATTTTTATCGTTTTTTGTGCCCGCAACATTCGGCCCGGATGCACTACGCAAAAACAACAAAATTAGTTTTTACGGAATTTCAGCTATTCGAAAGCTCATGACCTACTTTCGATGTTATATGTTACGGATTTAACGTTCCATATTATTATTTTTAATGGACTTTCATGTAGTTTCGTGTTTGAGGGTTCCATTTTGAACAGATAAAGTAATTCTTTGGCTCTCCAAAGAATTACTAAACATGAGGTTATTAAAAAACCTATCTTTAATGGACATCTCTATGTCCATTAAAGATAGGTTTTTTAATAACCTCATGTTTTTAAGTTATTTTTTTTTTTCAAACGTTGCCCCACACTAGGAGTTTCTCCTGTATCGTGAGTGCGTTTACAATCAATACAAACTCACATACACAAACAGCCAGACCCGGAACCATGTTCGAAAGAGTTTCCGCGGCCCTGGAAAGCAAAGGGCACTACGAGGAGCACGGATGGGTTTTAATCAGTAAGAGTCTGACACTCCCTCCCGTTCCGCCCAGAGCGGGAGAAGTCATTTGATGATTTCCCATTCATAAAAAAAGGCCATTTATAATTTTGTTTTCAAAGCATTTTTCTTGCATGTACGCAGGACAAGCGCCGAAAAGTTTTAATTACTAGCTCTTGCCCTTAAATTTCATCACGATCCGTTCAGCCGTTTTAGCGCAAAAGCGTAACAGACAGACAGAGTTACTTTCGCATTTATAATATTAAAGTAGGGATATGGGTTTTTCTAAACAGCTTCTAGTAACAGTCATAACATGTAAAACTTGAAAATATTGTTTGTAAACATATCTTCTATTCGGTCCTACGTAAAAACACTAAAACGCACTCTATTTCCCCAATAACTTGACCAAGCACATAAAACACGAGACACAACATTACCACTGCACGAATAAAACATTTTCACACATAAAACCCATATCCGAAATTTAATTTCAACCCATATTTCACCCCCTATTTCGCCCCTACATTGCAATGTTTTTTCAACCCGCTGTATAGTATAGCATTAGAGTAGTGGTCCAAATATTCTGTGCGCCACTGTAATAACTTTATTGCGGGGCTCCGTCGTCGAACAGTGCAAAAAGGGTAGGTTTGATATCTTTTTGTGTTCCACTATAAAATGTTGCGAACCCCTGAATTAATTATGGAAGGCAGATGTTTATAGTTGTACAGTTTTGTTGGAGACAACATAAAGCTACTTTGATAAAATAAATCTTCACTGTATGGTGTTATTGGGGTTTTTAAGTTATAAAATCCGCAGTGGCCTGAATAGGGTATTTCCTGAAAAAAACTATTTATTTATTAAATCTATAGATTACCATAAAATATTGACCGGTCAAGCGCCGCTAGCACACCGATTTGCCACCCGATTCACGCGTTTTAAAACTCTATTATTACTAAGGCAAGGTATATTATAGGATGTAGTATTTTTTCTTTGACAAGAAACTTAGGTAAAGTGAACATGAAGAGAGTTGTCAATCCATACAAACAAGGTGAAATGACAGTTCACTCCACGCTCACTCCACCTGAGTTTACACGGTGAGTTGTTGACAGAATAGACCGGCTGTGTGTCGATAGTTTGCGTGACGTTACGCGTTGGTACACTTATTACCAACAAGTGTCACCAGTTCCCACTCCTGAACATTGATGCGTTTTATTTGTCAATTTTTATTGACTTGATAAGGAAAAATATTCGTGGCCAATATTTTTAGAAAATCTACGTGGCGGACGAAATAAAATATTTTTCAATCTATCTAGGAAAATACCATATTATTTCACTTACCAATACTAATAACTTTATTTTCCACATTTACAATTTACAAGAATATGAGAAACACGAGGAAAAATATTATTAAAAATTGCATGTAACACAGGTTATCAACCTCTGGCACCCAAGCTAAGATTAAACTTGTGTTATGGATGCCAGGGCACACTCTATTAATTACATCAACTTACAAATGCAAACAAGTTTGGCGATACAACGGATCATCACTTAGAATCTGAATTATTGTAAGGTTAGTTGCAAAAGGCACGACCCGTGTTGCTCCCAAAAAGCATTGGTATAAAGCTGTGTATTAGGCATGGGCCTGAAAGCTGACCTGAACCTCTTTAGTTGGGAATAGTCAAGGCAGGTTAAATAAACTCTCCTGAGTTGTGAGTGTTTTAAAATCTGTGATAAACAGAGACAGTACTCTAATTGCTTGTGACGTCACTCACTAGCATCGCCATTGTGAATTTGCGCCAACCAGTACAAACATTTGGCATGACAAGGATAGAAGAATAACTTCAAAAGCTTGTAACTCCTCTATTTTTTTACTCAATTTTATTTATTTTATCACAAATCGTACAATTTTAGTGATAGCTTTTGTATAAGTAATAATTTCATCTTGATTTTTGATAGTTGTCATAAACATATTCACCTACACCCATTTCAGGAATCAAAACAACGTTAAGCATACACGACACCGCAACTCCTCCACACCAATCCATTAAAAATTTAAATAATCCGCCGAAAATTTAATGTTCAATTAAAATAAGATGTTATAATCATTAATTCGCTCTAAGTCTGCTTCGGGAAGTTTGTTAAGTCTTAATTAAATAAATGAATTTTCTCCGCACCGGAGCTAAGTCGATTATTTTGCTCAGCGAACTCTTGGGAACTCGGTTTGGTTAACTGTTACTATTGAATCTCGATTTGGTTTGGGTGTACCTAAGTGAGAATCGTGTGAGGTGAATTATTTTTCAGTACGTTTTCAGATAGGTGCGACGCGAGTGTGAAAACATTAAAAGTTTAAAAAGTGTTCCGTATGTCCGAATGTAAAACGGAACCCTTTTGTGATCAGTCGTGTGTATGTGTGTCACAGCCAATTTGCGTTCGTCGTTCGGCCCAAATAGATATTAGTCTTGCTTGGATATACGTATGCATTTTTTTATGGATGGGAAATCATCAAATGACTCCATCCGCTCTGGGTGGAGTGTCAGACTCTTACTGACTAAAACCCATCCGTGCTCTTCCTAGTGCCCTTTGCGTTCCAGGGCCGCGGTGACTCTTTCGAACAAAATCCGCAACCCTGGCAGGTTGACATATGCATAGGAGTTTAAGTGGAGTTGAGTATATTCGTCATAATGTCATCATCTGCCTAGCCTTTTCCCAACTTTATTGGGGTCGGCTTCCAGTCAAACCGGAATCAGCTACCATTAATACCATTTCATTCATTTACCGCGGAGCGGCTGCCTACCAGACATCCAAAACCCATTAACTGGAAAACACGGTACTTCTAGGCAAGATTGGAGTCAGATATTCTGGCTTCTGACAATCTGTAACGACTGTCAAAGATCTACAAAATGATATCCGGGACCAACGGATTAACATGCTTTCCGAGACACGGAGTAATCTCGGTATGTTAAAAAACGGTCACCCATCCACAGATCGACCCCGGCAAGCATTGCTTAACCTTGAAAATCGACCCGTGTGGCTGATATTATTTAGCGAGTTCGTCATAATGTAAATGGATACATATGCTCTTTGAATAAAACAACTGCGGTGAAAACAATAGTACGGGTCGAATTTTATCACAGCGATATCACAATGGTTTTCCATCGCGTTCGAGGATCACTATCGCTTCCGAATTTACATGAAACAATATAATAATTCGGTTGATAGCAGTTCTGTTCATTGTGTGTGTATTAACGTAACGTTTGGACTAAAATACAAACTACTGTGTGGTAATTTTGGCTAATATTTGTGTTTTTGATGTACATATCAAGTACAAGTACTGTTGTATAGTGGTTTTACTGGTGCATAAAGTTTTAGTAAATAAATAATCAACCTGCCGCGCTTTTTCCAAAGTTGGGGTCAACTTCCAGTATAATTGTTTAGGATTTTTGTTTATGCGTATATTTTTACAGGAATTGCTGTGTTTTTAATTGCAAAACCGCATAACTAGGTCTCTACATCATAATTTAGACCGGAAAGCTGTTACAAAAACGAACCTATAAAACACCAAGGTCAAAACATGTACCAATCACCTGAAAAGTCTGTAAACCAAATACGTACAGCTTCCACTTCCAGCAGGTAATATAAAAGAAATATTTTAATATGTTCGTTTAGCGCAGAGGACACAATTTTCCAGGCTGAAGCGTTCTTTAAGTATAAAAGCAAATAAACTCGGGGTAGAGTGGAGGCACAACTTTTTTAGGGATCCGCAATAAATATGCTATTTTATTTTTATGTGTACGGTTCTGAACTTACTGTTTTTCCCTATGGGCACCGTAGTTATGAGGGATCGAATAAAATGACGATAAATGAAAGCTAGGGACGTATTTTGTTTTTAATTTGATGTTATTGTGTACGTAGAAATAGTGAAAAAGGTTATGCAACGTTTACTACATATCATCTGCCTAGCCTTTTGCCAACTACGAGTATATTGGTGTCGGCTTCCAGTCAAACCGGATTCAGCTGAATACCAGTATTTTACTTAGAGCGGCTGCCTACCAGACCACAACCCATCAACTGCGTTACACGGTAGTTCTTGGCAAGACTGGAGTCAGATTTTAATGGATTCTGACAATCGTAACGACTGCCAAAGATCTACAGAAGTGCGCACGTAGTACATAATCATAATTCATCATCATCCTCATATCATCATATCAGCCGAAAGACGTCCACTGCTGGCCTCCTCCGAATGGGGGGGTTTGCTATAATCGCCACGCTTGGCAGGCGGGTTGGCGATCGCAGTGTAGCTGTAGCAATGTCCCTACAGAGAATGCTGCTGCCTAAAAATGCTGAGGTGGTCTTTTGAGGAAAGTACCACACTAATTTGAGTGGATCTGTCCAGACAGTGCAAACATTTGTCAGTTATCGTGTAGCTCAAACTTAGAACTTTAAAGAGCTCAACGATTTGACGAACAATACCAAAGTAAGGACATTTGGGTACGCCGCATAAAAAAAAGCATGAAATGAACCTCAACATAGCGATCTACATGGTCCGCACATTCACAATACGATATGAGGAAATGGCCTTTTGAGGAAAGAACCACACAGATTTGAATGGCGGGTTCATTCAAATCTGTGTGGTTCTTTCCTCAAAAGGCCATTTTTCTTCTTCATTCCAGTCAGTGCAACCGGTCAGTCAGTCCTTGGTCAGTAGTCGAGTAGCTCAACTTAGAACCTAAAAAGAGCTCAACGACTCGACTCGAACAGTCGAGTCGAGTCGTTGAGCTCTTTTTAGGTTCTTGCAAGCAAGTGCCATGCAAGTTTAATTACAGAATTAAACTGGCATGACACTTGCTTGCAACTGTAAACGTCTCCAACTACTAACCTTGTTTTTCTTAAGGCTGAGTTTTTAATGGTCAGAATGCCAAGTATTTTTTGCTCACACAAAGTTATTGTTTTGAAATTAAGTCATGTTATTTTTGTTCCTAGATTGTGTGTCCCTGTGTGTGCCAAATAAACTTATTTCCTTTCTTCCAACCAAAAAAAAGCTGTTTGAAATTGCCAACCATCTTACTCCTTGTTGTTATCACGTGTTAGCAACAACGTAAACAAAACAACGATGTCCATTTCAAAGACAAAACAAAACATACAGAACCCATCTCTTGACATTGCGCGGTTCCCTTCACTAACTAGGTATGTTCAGTTTGTGTGTTTTACAGCTCAGCAGCGCTATGCGTCCGCCGACTGTTTTTACTGCCGCTTAGCGTCGATCATTACCGCCCTGTATATATACTGGGAGATTGTTTGCTTTGAGAAATCTGTTTGAAATGCTCAGTTGCTTTGAAGAATCGTAATAGTTTTGATAGATTTCTAAAGAATGGCCAAACTTCAGCGTCCGTGGGCAGGGCACATTGCTTGCAGAACAGGTTCTGGAGTGGCGACTGCGACGTCTGTACCCTTCAAGATAAGCAGCCTAAATCTAATGTTCCCACAGTGGGAACTTCCCACTGAACATACCGCGACTCCGCCGTCCTTGGAAAGCCCGTTAAGCAGTTGGTCCCGGCTGTCATTTGTAGATCTTTGGCAGTCCCCACGGATTGTTAGAAGCCAGAAAATCTGACACCAGTCTTGCCAAGAAGTACCGTGCTACCCAGTAACTGGGTTGTGGAGGTCTGGTAGGTAGCCGCTTCACGGTGTTGGTGTCGGCTTCCAGTCAAACCGGGACTGGAAGCCCGCACCAATATGGTTGGAAAAAGACTAGGCAGATGACGAGGTTTGTTCTCGGTGTACACCACAGAGTGTGGTTCAGTCATTAATTTATTAAATTTTTAAGTAATATTATTTCTATGGCTTGCTTTGAAGTAACTTTAGAAACTAACTAGAGAACAAGCTTGAGAATGCGTGCAGCTGTCTGCTCACATTCTCACACCAGTCATAACTAGGGAAAACTTGTTATGGCTCCTCATTTACTGGTTTTCCTGAACGCAAATACATAAAAAGACCAGTCTGCACTGATGAAGCTTTTCGCCAGCACAGAGACTAAGTAAATGTATAAATATTTCACTAACAAAATAGTATGTACTGCAACCAAATGTCGATTTCAACTTGAATATTTTAAAACAGCTATAGGGCAAAAGAATAACTGAAGGGTAAAATCAAAGCATTTATTTTAAATAAACCATTGAAAGTTGTTCCTAATTATGAGTACATTGTACTCATAATTATTAACAACTTTTACTATGGGACCAACACTGAAATCGCAAAAAAATGTGTCTTAGTACCTACTCCACACAAATAATGAGTGATTTTTTTTTGAGCTATTGTTAAATAGTAGTTTATGCAACGACCATATAAAAAGGGTTATTAAAATACGAGTGTGGTTTTATCACACGAGGCGTAGCCGAGTGTGATAATAGCATCACACGAGTGTTTTAATACCTAATTATATGCCGTTGCATACACTATTTTATCTTCACTCATACAGTTGAAATAAAATAAGTGGAAAAATAGTTAATTCCAATATGGCGGATATTCTCATTGCGTATTCGAATGACTGCGCAGCGCGCTCAAACATAGACAAAGATAAAAGCTGGCACATTGACTTAAGTCAATGAGCCCGCGCCAAAAATTAAAAAGAAAAAGTGTGCTATAAAAATTAAAAAGTTATTTTATGATGCAGTTGTTTAAAAATCGAAGGAAACTGTTGAACTGTAATGGTATTTTTTTTTTAATTTTACCTGTCCACGAAAAAAAAGTATGTGTTTATGCATTCGTTTTTGAACTCATATTTGGAACATTACGTTGTGAGTGTAGATAAACGATAAAACATAAAAGCCTTAAAGTAAATCAACTTATATTAAAACCGGAAAAGTGCGAGATGGAATCGCGCCCAAAGTGGTCACAGTATCGTATATTTTGTCCCTCGCAAAACCTATAGGGCAGTTGTCCTAGACTTTGAAGCTTCGCAAGAAGCAGCGTCGGCCAATGGAATGGAACTTCTTCGTATGCGAGTCTGACTTGCATTTGACGGAGCTGGTAACCTTCTTTTTTATAGAAAAAGAACAGGTTGTCCGTGAGTGTCACCAGACGGCGCTTATTCAGTTTCAATACAAATTGACGTTTACGCTAACGCTATCGAGAACGTTAAAAAACTCGCACTAAGGCCTCAGTCAGTTCTTTCAGTCTATCCAAAAGTTGTCTGGTGTTAGTGATAAAACCCATAATTATACAACATATAACAGAATAAACGCAATACCTCTTAAGGGATCATTGTACTCATCATTATGAACAACTTTCACTTTGAGGCAAACACTGAAATCGCGAAAAAAATTGCGACTGCCCCATACATTTATGTGCGCACACCTCGACAAAATGTACTGACTAGCTGATATATTTTTCGCGATTTCGTGTAAATAGAATTAAGTTTGTGTAAAAGAGTTATGTAACTATTGTTGTGTAAAATAAAGTGTCTATATTTCTGGTTTCTAAGAATATGTAAGCGTACTTCAAACTTAGGAATAAACAAAATATTGACATAATAAATTACTTCAGCAGTCTTCAACATCAAATCAGCCCCAGCGCCGGCAACTTGATTATTGTGAGAGTCGATCTGCGGAGTTTGTGTGTCTACGTGACGTTGGGCGACTTCATTTAGTGAACGAATGACACTACTGAAACTGTGGAGCTCGGAATATTTGCGCGGGGTTTGCGTCATCGGGGTCAGCAACATTTTTAACGGGCTTATTAAATCTAAATGGTAGTGTGTTAGTTAGATTGTGACTTAACAATTACAACGGTTGCCAAAGTCAGCCCATGGATGGGAGACCATCCATTATATATGTCAAGACTTCGACGACTCCGATTATTGTGTAATCCAGTAACTGGGTTGTGGAGGATGATCAGTGAAAAATACAGTCTAAAGACATCAAATCAGCACCACAACGTCGGCAACTTGATTATTGTTATGTTTAACCTACTTTTTTTATGGATGGGAAATCATCAAATGACTCCTCCCGCTCTGGACGGAGCGGAAGGGAGTGTCAGACTCTTACTGACTCTCTTCCTAGTGGACTTTGCTTTCCAGGGTCGCGGTAACTCTTTCGAACAAAATTCGCAACATGTTTAACCTACTCACAAAAGAAGTATCATTTTATAATTTAATTCACACGAACTACACTTAAATCGCATGTACGCATTTGGACAATAAAACTGAATGGAATACCAACATTGAAATGGGTTATATTTATTGCCAAAATTCCAGAACGAACCGCAGCGCAACTGTTGGATACCATATACTCCTTTGTATTATTTTACTCAGATTATGTCGGTACTATTAAAAAACAACCGAATTCATTTTATAAAATAAGCAGTTTAATATGAAGCACTAAAATAGGTTACTTTGATTAAATTGAAATAATAAAAATATGGCGGAAACCTTTTGATATTTGTATTTAGGAAAAGTTTAGCTTGAAACTAAATAAAAAATCGGTCAAGTGCGAGTTGGACTTGCACGCGAAGGGTTCCGTAATATAAATCAAAATAATCTCGTTTCTGGCTTCGTCAATACACATTAAAAAAACACACACACAAAAATACACATTCTGTCATTCTTGAAGTTTGTCGGACCTCGCACTTGATTGAGCAACAACCCGTAAACAAAAGCATTCGAAGTTGCTCACGTAGTCGGTACATGCAGTGCGTCTCCTGCCTTTCAAACACAAACATCATTTAAAATAGTTTAGTTTCAAATAGACCAGTTACAAGCACTTTTGAATTGCCAAGGTCCTTCACGCCTTGCCAGCCCTCGACAAGTATGACCTGTAAACGGCGCATCCAATCTTTACTGGATGTATTCCATGTGTTGTACTTCGGAACTTTGGCATATAATAAGAGCAGGCTTAGTAAAAGGGTTCCGTTGGTTGTCTTTGGGGTACGGAACCCTTAACATTTTCGAATTTATCTAGGCGACAATAATGTCAAAAACTTGGCAAACGTAGGAAAATTAGAGTTGTTTTGACACATCAAAATCTCTGTTTCTTTTAAGCTATTTTTTTTAATAAATATTTAAAAATGTATAAAATAAGTTAAAAAATGTAATAAACGAAAAGTGCATTTGCATCACTGCTGTAAACTGTCAAGAACACCTCTGATTTCAGGCATTTTGACAAGATTTATTGATCGCCTACATCATATTGCGACTTAAATTTGAACGTATTTAAGTACAAAAATGTGCTGCCATCACCACATAACACTGGCAGAACATCAACACCTGCTCACCATAGGATGAAAAAAAAGTAACCACGAATATTGTGGTCACAAGTCCCCATTTCTCGTGGTCGTACTATTCAGCGTAGAAGAGTTTACCAACTTTCAAAGTGGGTTCTGCTTATTGATTTAACGGATCGAAGCGCCCTAAAGAGGTTTGCTGAGGGCTTACAAGATAGATTGAAGGAAAACTTTGCCAACTCCCTCACAACAAAAAGTTGCCAACACAATTAAATGTTTTTGGCGAGAAAAAGAGGTTCGTTTGGGTAAAGAGGTCTGGTTGTGGAAGGGGTGTATAATATGAAAGTATTCTGTGAGGGACGTTTAAGCTGTGTTTAAACAACTATTGGGGTTCTAAATTTTATCTTGCACTTCATCATCTGCCTCGCCTTTTCGCAACTATATTAGGGTCGGCTCGCAGTCAAACCGGATTTAACTGAATACCAGTATTTTACGTGGAGCGGCTGCCTACCAGACAAATTTTAACTTGTACGTTTGTTCTGTTGGAAGAATATCCTAGAACTTTTTCTTTATGGATGGGAAATCATCAAATGACTTCTTCAGCTCTGGTTGGAGCGGAAGGGAGTGTCAGACTCTTACTGACTACAACCCATCCGTGTTCCTCCTCATGTCCTTTGCGTTCCAGGGCCTCGTTGACTTTGCCGAACAAATTCCGCAACATCTTAAAGACCTAAAAGCCAGAATTAACAATGGCGACCACCAGAAAAGCAGGATCAATAAAACTCGACCAGAAACAATTTAACTGTCTTAGGAGTCATCCAGAAATGAAATTAATCAAGAACAATGGATGTGTAGGAAAAAGATAAAAATGCATAACACCATCGGGCTCAAATCGAATTAGTTAGCTACTGAGAGGTTTGTTTGCCCAGTTTAGGATCCAAAGCGTAAACAGTCGCGTTGTGGGCCTCTAGAACCACGAGGCAGACGATTGAGTCTCATAAAAATCTTAAGTTGCCAACATGTTGGTTGAATGAAGGTTTATAAGAATTGTTTTTATGTTAAATATTTATTATTTATTAGAGTTATGTTCTGATCTCAGTAGGTATGTATATATGCACTTGACTATCGTATTAGGGCAATCTGTAAAGATAGTTTTAAGGTGTTAATTAAATATATAAATAAATAAATAAATGTTGCATTTTGCAAGAGGCCTTTGTCGGGCCATCCTCCACATTTGTCTTCTTCTTGTCGAGTGGGCAGCAAGGTCTAACGGCCCCACACACCCTAGTGTCAGAGTTTCTAAACCGCCTCAAGGGCCTCTGACTTGGTTTGACGACCGCCATTTGGCGGCCGGGACTACCGGCTTATACGTGCCTTCCGAAGCACGGAATCATCTTTTTATCAGACAATCAGGTGATTCAAGCCTTGAATTCCACATTTGTTATGCCTAAAGACGGTATATATGTTACGGCTCATAGCCGAAGATCGGCTACACTTAGTTTTAGCCGGGTACAACTAGCCGGTCATTGGGCACCACGACTCGGACAGGTTAGGTTCGAGGATGACGGGGTCTAAAAGAATTGTCTGTTAGAATTTGGCGTTAGAAGATGGCGGATGGATCTTCTAACGCCAAATTCTAACAGAATGAACGCAATTCCTAAAAAGGGATCATTGTACCTACTCATCACGCGTGTTCTGGGTGTGCTCGTCCATCAATTTCTGTAAGTCAAAACTTCATCAAAAAAACAAAGCACATACCAGAGGCCCTAGACAATGTGCAATTCAATTAGCGAATGCGACTGTCGAAATGCCAAAATGTAGGAATTAGATCACGTGACATTTCGATAGCATCTGTCAATCCCATACATATTTGATGTATTGACAATCGCCTTCGCCACGTTACGGTTGACAGAATGCCACTTGTCTAGAGCCCCAGAATGATATTTCAGAGGGCCTAGCAAGAATGTTTTTGAAGTATGGTAACGAAACGTACAATTCTACTCTATGTACATATTCGTTTAGCACGTAATATTTAATTTAATTGGATACTACCTACATTCATGTTATTGTATTGATACAAACTGTGTATGTCGCATAAAATTAAACTGAAATTAAATTGAGTTGCAGTTTTTTTCGCGCAATACGTCTAACGCATTAAATTTCAGTGTTTTTTTGGGGATTTTAGTCAACAAAGACGTGTAAAGCAAGAATATTAGTGGGAAGTACAATCCCCGTATACGCTTAAGTGGCTATACGTCAAAACATTCGTCCCTTAGATGAATAAACGGACCCGTATTTCCATGAGTCTTTCTCAAAAACAAGTAAATAATATCAAGATAAAGGAGAGAGGTATGATGTCTCAATGTTTACCCTTCTGTCACCTGTAAGTAGGGAATGAATTCTGCAATAGTTGTACCCTTGTTCCAATTTGATAGGTCGGAAGGCTCATAACTTATTCAAAGTCGCAAACACCATGGAATGGAGAAAACATTGGTATTAATTTAATTCGCTTTTCTGGGTATTTTTCTTTTATTTTTCGGGGTATGCTAATTTGAGGGTGTCTTTGGGAGTAAACGATATTGGATGGAATATGACATCACGTTTTTGGTTTTGTAGTAAAGGGACACTTTTGGATTAGGTATGCTATGAGCTTGCTTTTTTAAACACATAAATTCGCTAACGGTCACATAATTGGAAAAGATTCTTGAGTTTGATCAAATAGATTTTGCGTAGTTAGGTTTAAGTTTTAAAAAAATATTATAACGTTGTGTGTATCTGTCTTAGGTATGAACCTATCTCACCGGAAAATGGCAATCACCGTAAGATTATAAAGTAACATGAGAGATTTTAAACTCTCGATAAATTGTCAACTGAACATTTGAAATACTTTTTACGCATAAAAAGTTGATATTTTTTATTGATCTTACGAATTAATTCCACGAAATTGTGGACTGACATAAAATGGCAAAATACCATTCGAACCTAACTTACCCGTGTCAGGTAGCCCTAAGCTCCCTGAGCCCTATTTATTTATTTATTTAATACTTCATGCATACAATAATGTACAGAGGCGGACTTAATGCCTTAGGCATTTTCTACTAGTCAACCTTAAACCCTATGTTCCGCTACTTGGCTAGGCATGTCATTAAACGATATTGAACCCAGTAATAAATATCCTTAGCTGTTCAATTAAATGCCGGGATGTCACTAAGGCCGCTGATCAAACGGCGGCATTCAATGAAAAAAGCCCGGCCGCCAATTAAACAGCTAATTAAGCTGTTGTTCAGCGTTCATATTATATATCTAGATTTATTTGTAGATGGATTTTAGTTTGCTGTCTGTATTTTAACTTCAACGTTTTATCTATGTCCTCAACCAAACTATAGATAGAGATATTTCTCCACTTTCCGAGCCTATTTCAAGCCTCTGGTATCTAGTTTGAAAAGAAGGTAAATTGCCTCAATTTGTCAATGTGAATAAGTACGAATCCCGTCAGAGTCGTGATGAAACGAACAATAGATTACTGTCCTATATAATGGAGGTTTAGAGCGCTTGTAGTTGGGATTTTATATAAATGGGGTAATCTGCTCCGAGCGTCTTTTGTTTTTGGTTTGGATGAGAATGAAAGTTTTCAAATTCACTCCACGAGTTGGCGCCACATAGACGACAAGGCCCCTTCTTTGAAAAGGTAACTCTCACGTGAACATTACGCTGACGTTAATTTAAACATTGTCAGTAAAATTAAGCGTTTTGACAGGTGCATGTCTCAGAGGGCCAATTCTACTAATTTTCAAGCAACTCACGTCTTTTTCTACCTGCATTATTAATCAGAAGAGGAACCAAACCAATCCACATTTGTTATGAGAATTGGTGGAAAGTGACGGAAGTATTAGAATTCTGTGCTGTTTGTTTGCAACTGTCAGTAGGCCAACGAATCAGCGAATGCCATTCAATGTGGCAATGCGGCCAGTGTTTTGGGCACTTTTCCGTTGACAGCGATGTGGACGAATTTTTCGATGCCCTGTGAGTTCTTTTCCTCCTCCTTTTTTACCCCGTTTGTACATTTTTACATATTTTCTAGTAGTTTAATTAATTGCTTAATTAAATAAACCTACGCTTAGAATGTTGAAATTTTGCCTCAAGTAGTTTATAACCTGAATTATTTTTTTTATCGGTTTGCCGTCCTCCGCATATAAAGTCGCCGACAAAAGCTACCGACCGTTACATTCTGTTTAAAAGTCCCATAGACAAACATCTTACAACACATTCACGATACATACTTAATGTATTTGGAAAGAGAAACAATTTATTTAACTCCCCAGAGGAATCTTCAAGTAGGTTCGTGGATTAGTAAATGCTTCCGTTTTAATTTTTAATAAAGTCAGCCCTTAAAAGGTTGTCTTCCATTATTTATGGGGTCGCAGCTGGTATGTGGAACTATCTTATATGCGGAAGTGAAATACTTAACCCTCATCATCATCATCATCATCATCATATCAGCCGAAAGACGTCCACTGCTGGACATGGGCCTCCCTCAGATGGGGGGTTGCCATAATCGCCACGCTTGGCAAGCAGGTTGGCGATCGCAGTGTAGCTGTTGCAATGTACTACAGAGAATGCTGCTGCAGTGCCCATTCTCTGGTGAGTCCTTTAGTCGCCCGTGATGTGATGGGATGGTGTTATTCTTTTACGTTCGACACCATACAGAACAATAGCAGAATTTAAACCTATTCTAACAAAAGGATGACAGTAAGATAAGGTAAGTAAAATTGCGATTTTGTTTATGTCTTCTTCTACAGAAGACATAAACAAAATCGCAATTTTATAGAATAGCACATTTAGTTAAAAAATTGTGACCATTTTGAGAGTACCTAACATTAAATTTTCTATCTACACTTCTACACTAATATTATAAAGAGGAAAGATTTGTTTGTTTGTTTGTTTGTTTGTTTGAAATTAATAGGCTCCGAAACTACTGGACCGATTTGAAAAATTCTTTCACCAGTAGAATTGTACATTATCGATGATGGACATAGGCTATAGAATATTTTCAAAAAAGTTAGGGATCCGTATGAAAACTTCGATAATGAAACCCAAGGTGTGAGAAAAAATCCTTAAATCGCGTACGCTGCGGAATGTATTGACAATAGAGCAAAGTGATGTACTACAGTTTTATAGAGGTCATCAATGTCTACAAAAAAGTCCGCGATACCATATGTCTAACTATTATGGTTAAGTCACCATGACCGCTTTTTGTTCAAATTATGCAAGCAAATCCTTGGTGATTTGAAAAAATGGTGATTTCGGTATCATGATATCAATCCTTATGCATTTAAATGGTTTGATAATTAAGGTTGATTATTTCCGTGTAAATTACACTTTAAATTATTCAAATCGGACCTTTCGTTCAAAAGTTACGACGATAATAAACATGCTCGGATCAAGAAAAATGTCACGGCTTGAGCGAATCGGGAAGAATCATATCAATGCTTGGTCCGATGAAGTTGAAAATGATTTCGATAAAACAATAAGAATAACAAATGTTTGGATTTTTCGCAAATAAACTACATACCTACATAATAAGGAGTGAAGCAGGGGTGATTAAGTTTTTAGGGGAGGACATTATTGCTTGCTTTAATTTACGTCGGGATGCTATGAACAAACTAAAAATGGGATTATTGAAACAGATGTACCTAACAATTTTTGCATAATCAACTCCTGACGGGGTGAACGGGGTGAACAGTTGCGCTGAACCTGAGACCATAGAATAAGTAGAAATGGCTAAGTAATAAATGTAAATTAATGAAAATCGTTGTGCTTAATTTTCCAAAACTAACCTTTATTAGGGGGTATAGGGGGCGTTGAAGTTTGTGGAGTACCTAATAAATCCGCGCGGACGAAGTCGCGGGCGAAGTGCTAGTCATGCATAAAATAACACTTCGGTCGATATCCCAACCAGTCGTACTCAGCGCTTCTCCTCCACATTTATTATGCGCACAGCCCAATTGTGGAACTCTCTGCCAGCGTCTGTGTTCTCCCTTCCACGTATAACCCGTCTGCCTTCAAAACAAGAGTGAACAGGCATCTTCTGGGCACGCTCGCTTCATCATAGACTTCATCTATCGCTTTCCATCAAGCGTGATCGGGGTCAAGAGCAAGCCCATTCCCCAATAAAAATAACCTTCTTTACTGATTTTAATGTGATCTTTATTTGTGCATATTCATTTGCTACAAGATCGACAAATATATCTTAAAATTGATGATTTTTTAGTTAATAATACAGCTGTGTTGAAAAAATTACGCTCCGTTTACTGTAAAAACTCCATCTCTATGTAAATATCTGAGTGTCAATTCTACTAATTTTTAAGCAACGTTCGCATTCAGAAAAAATGTATGGAAATTGAGACATTTTTGACAGATTGCAAATGAGATGCGATTGCATCGCCTTCGCTATCTCTTACTATAGGGCTTAGAGGCCTACTATAGTGTGGCCATTAGTGCGGTGCACTCCCTGAGATGCGCGCGGCGAGACGGGGGGGGGGGAGAATCGGCTTCTGCGCTCTGTCAGTGCGCCTTCAACGCTCGTGGCGCCGTCAACGCTCGTGGCATTCTTCCCCCCGTCTCGCTGCGCGCATACCTCAGGGAGTGCACAGCACTAATGGCCACACTATAAGAAATTCTTTCTGGACTAACCCAATAATACTTTTGCCTGACCTGGAATTCGAAACTAAGACCCCAAGCCCAGCAGTCGCACTTGCCACCATGAGACCAACGAGACAGTATTCCTATATAGAAGTACCTGATGCAGATGATAAGTATTTTAGCAGGTATCTAAATTGAAAGTTTTGAATAGACGTTTGTTATTTTTATCAATGGGAAATCTCATTTGGTTATTTGTAAAATTCTGCTATTCTGCTGTGTCCCTTCAGTTAGACTGGAAGTCGACCCCAATAAATTTTACTTTAAAAACATTTCATTTATCTACGCTAGACCGAAAGAAAAAGTTAACTTTGAATTCCAAGTGATCTACTCAATCGTTTCTTTCTTATATTAACCAAACCTTCAACATACACTCATATTCAGAAACAAGTTTATCTTGGAATAACCATGGGTACCTATATCATTATAATATTACGTCTGTTTGGTTTCGAATACAATCTCTTCCTTTTTTTTAAAGTCGGTTGCTAGGAAACATGATAACAAACTTAAACACGTTCCAACACACAATATCTCTTAAAACCAAAGAAAAATCTTCATCTCTCCCAAATTATAATTACAAAAGCGTAAAAACACCCGAAAAATTCTATGTTTAAACTTCTAACCGTCGAAGTTAAGATGAGTAGGAAGTAAGACAGTGCGCACACCAGCGTGCTGGGTCATTAAGTCATTACTTATTGCATTCGTTGCACTCAATTTCACTTCTGTCCTCACCCAGTGACAAAGCATGCTTCCTGACGGTGGATTATCGGCCTTAGGGATTTTTCAGCAGTGCCCGAGAAGGCTGGAATTTTGACAAATTGACGAAAGATACCACCCCTTTTAACATGGGACTATAAAATAAGCTTCTACTTGTGAATTTACTAGATCTAGAGTCCTGCAAATTTGCGTTGAAACGGGGGATCCTTCAACCGGATGGGTGTTGTGGTTAGTGGACAACTGCCCGATAGTTTTACTGCATTATACTGGGTATTTTTTTTCCAGTGCGCGAACTTTGAAAACTACTTCTGCCCATGTAAATGAACTACTTTCCCCAAAAACGCCATTGTCAATTCCTAAAAAAAACATTGAGTCTCCCATACTAATTGGGATAAGTTGAAAACAATTGTTAGAGAAAATTACACAGTATATTCAAATCGCACGGTTTGATAGCGCGATGAAGAATTTGTGTGACGTCAGGTCAATTTTGTCGTTCGTATGTGGTGGTATAGATGCCGCTTCATCCCTGCTTCTACGGGAATATAGTCGTTTTGCTATTTTCGCATATGTGTAGTCAGTCTCAACTGACAGTCTTGACTTTGGTTTGCGCCCAACCTTAAGAGGGTAACATTTTAATGTTTGATATTCATCAAAACTTAAGGAAGGCTTAGCTTGAGGCGGTTTAATTTTTAATTACTATCCTTAGGATTATAAGGAGTTTTCGATTCTGTGGTTTTTTACCTTTGGCCTTCGATTAAGAGGCTGTAGAGACTCGTGGTTTTCTTCTGGAAAGAAAGGTAAGAAATAAATATTTATTTGCTTTGGACTAGACTTGCATCGTTATGAATGAAAAACTTATTAGCTGCATTCTCTTAAATATAATATGACTAATTAGATAGATTAAGATTTTCGGAAGATTTTAGCCTAAAACCGTCGCCTGTGTCCAATTTATACAGGGTACAAAAAATGATCACCTATTTAGGCGTGGAAATCAGAATCAGAATCAGAATCAGAATCAGAATCAGAATCAGAATCAGAATCAGAATCAGAACTTTATTTGCTCCAAATGTAGGTACAACATAAGATAACTTTCACAGAAACATAAGATCAGCCACATTTTACCTTACGGCATGCAAATCATTAGTACAATAAAAAAATATAAATTAAAAAAAAAATAATAATAATATTAAAGTGCCATAAAGCATAATTTTCGTTTACTTGAAAGGTTACTTACACCGAAAAAAATATATCTTCTTGAACAGTATTTGTAGATACTTTAATTATGTCACTAAAGACGAAATTAACAGATAACATTGAAACAAAAAAAAGGCCGGAAGAAAAATAGGTCGAAATAAGCACGTCAGCTCCACTCAGTATGATACTGTGCCATGAGGGACCTAAAGCAAGACGCTGATTTTTAGTGTAAAAGAAAAATAAGTTTTCTCCAAGTGGCGAAAATACCCATGAGAACAAACTTAGTCCGCAGTAACTTGGGAAGCAAGCATCTTTGAGTATAAATTTCAACTTCGATCCTTTTCAATCATAGATAACTGATATTATTACATTACTAACATGAAGATCGAGGGGATTGTGTTGCTCTTATGTTTCATTGAAAATAGCAAATCAATAAAATGCTGTAGTGAAATTCCGTCTGAAGTTTCCTGATTGCTGCAATCAGCCGGTTGATTCTGTAAAAAACTCGCCGTGAAATTTAGGTGTTAACTACGCCCGCTACGCTCGTAGATACTTTTTTCATAGATTTTGATTTGTCAATTAATGCCTTTGGAAGACTGCACTAAGATGTAAATCAGCTGGGTTTTTTTCGGGCCCGTTCCTTCTTTTGAGAAAATACGAAATCGCGGCAAGGTGATGGCAAAAGATACACATGACTACATAAACTTAGATCTTTTTCCCATAAAGAGCGCAGTCTGCTGCGATCCTAACTATTATTGCTTCGTTTATGTTTATAAACTTATACCAGCTTTGCTTTTAACTTCACTCACATTTAAGTAGCCTATTACAGTCTTCAGGGTCCCATCTATCTTTATACTAAAATTCATTAAAATCTGTTCGACGATTTAGGCTTTTTTTGTATGGGAAATAATCACACCTTCCGCTCTGGGCGGAGCGGAAGGGAGTGTCAGACTCTTACTGACTAAAAACCATCCGTGCTCCTCCTAATGCCCTTTAGAATACAATACAATAGAATAGTTCTTTATTTGCTCAGAAATTAGGTACTAGTTACAGATGTTATGTTTAAAAATGATCAGTACTACTAACTACCTTAACTAAGGCAAGCAAATCGTTTAAGCTAAAATAACAAAGACTCATTCAATATTATATTACTATACAATGTCAAGATTAAATTCGATAACTAAACTGAAACGGGTAATATATTTCATAATGTCAAGTTTAATAAAATGTGATTATAAATTTGTCAAGTTCGAGGTCAATATAGTTAGATTAAAATATAAATGATTGCGTTCCAGGGCCGCGGTGACTCTTTCGAGAACAAAGTCCACAGCATTCGATCTTCTTCTTCGTGTGGGTAGTAAGGTCTAACGATCCCACACACCCTAGTGTCAGAGTTTCTAAACCACCTCAAAGGCCTCTAGCATGGTCCTCTGTCAGCAACCTTCGATGCTAGGAATGGACAACTCGCCTCACTTAAGTTTTTATGGTGACATTTTTACAGAACGCCACTTCTCTACTCTCTCTATAACTGGCAATGCGATTTTTTTTGGATTATCGATAGGTACACGCTTGACTACTATCTCACCTGATGGTAAGCGATGATGTGGTCGGAGATGGAGCACGCTTGCCTAGAAGTAACCTATTCACTCTTGACTTAAAGACTACTAGGTTGTAGCTATCAGGAAACACAGACTCTGGCTGGGAATTCCACTCCTTAGCTGTACGCACAATGAATGTGTTCTCGAAACGTTTTGTGCGTGTGTGCGGAAATTTTGTCAAAGACATATTGTCAATTTTCTGTGGCACGTGTTGTTTAATAAACCTGTCACCTGATTACATTATAGGCCCGTGTTACGAAGTGCCATTGTGAGAAAGGATTAGTGTTATGCGCCCTGTAAAACTCCGTCTCTCTCTCTCTCTCTCACCAGAATGATGATGATTTTAAGACGTTAGAGTAGGGCAGTCTCTGACTTACGGCCGCTTTCTATAATATATCTCAATCCCAATCTTGATCCCGATCCTTGTCTGTAACCAATCAAAGGTGAGGATTGTGCGGTGAAGGACACAAACTCGGCCGTTGATTGGTTACAGACAAGGATCGGGATCAAGATTGGGATTGAGATATGTTATAGAAAGCGGCCGTTAAAGTATATATAGCATCACCAGCGGTACTCACCTGAGAATGGAAAGTGGCATTATCTGTAAGTACATTGCAACAGCTACACTCCGATCCCCAATCTGCCTGCCAAGCGTGGCGATTATGGCAAACCCCCCTTAGGGAGAGGCCTATGTCCAGAAGTGGACGTCTTTCGGCTGATATGATAATAGGTAATAGCAAACTGTGCTCCATCATCGACCACATCATTGCTTGCCATCTATTACGAGCAATGATGTGACAAACAAAAAAAATAACAAAATATTTTATTAGTATAGAGGAGCTTGTGGCTAAATTACAACAGCCGCACAGGCCGTTTCAAGGTTGAGCAACGGTTGCCGAGGTTGTTATGTAGATGGATGACCATCTCAACATATCGAGACTCCTCCGTGCCTCGGAAAGCACGTTAAGCCGTTGGTCCCAGCTGTCATTTGGAGATCTTTGGCAGTCTTTACTGATTGGCAGAAGCCAGAAAATCTGACACCAGTCTTGCCAAGAAGTACCGTGTTACCCAGTTAATGGGTTTTTTTTTTTTTTTTTTTTTTGTTTTGGCAGGAGTGGGAAATCCTCATGGACGCCCCAACTGCCTTGTTTTACAAGACGGTTGGGGCAGTGCCGGACTCTTACCGGCTAAAACCCACTCCTGCCACGCTAATTGTCCCCTGACATTATCAGAGACTTTATTTGCGGTTTTTTATTTTCAATTCTTGTTATGTATTATTTATCATTTGTTGTTTGTTACTTGTTGTTTATTGTGTATTATTTATCATTTATTATTTACTATTTACTATTTATTATTTACTATTTACTATGTATTATTTATTATGTATTATTTATTATTTATTATTTATTGTTTATTATTTATTATTTACTATTTATTGTTTATTGTTTATTATTTATTATTTATTATTTATTATTTATTATTTATTATTTATTATTTATTATTTATTATTTATTATTTATTGTTTATTATTTATTATTTATTATTTATTATTTATTATTTACTATTTATTATTTATTATTTATTGTTTATTGTTTATTATTTATTATTTATTATTTGTTATTTATTATTTATTATTTGTTATTTATTATTTATTATTTATTATATATTATTTATTATTCCTTATTTATTGTTTATTACCCTTTATTCCCTATTTGCTTTCTATCACACTGACATCACACTCACAGCTCACTTTGCTAATCACATTTTCGGACATTTTCAACGATCTGTTCGTATGCTACTGTTAAATATTGTGTACAAATATTAATCCTAAGCATATTTTTGTTTACTTGTTCCTGGTGATTGTTTGGCTAACTACTTTTAGGCAATAACTTAGAAATTTTTCACTCTTACTCCTGTCCATCATAATTGCGTTGAAATTTGCGGTCGCAATCTCAACGCCCAGTTCCTGCTCAACTGCATACCTCTCCAGACCGTAGGTGGGGCATTCAGTCAGTATGTGTACCACGGTTTCATGCTTGTCAGGGTCACATATGCACGATGGGCTCTCCTTGCACTTAAACCTATTTAGGTATTCGGAGCGATGGTTGGTGACCGCTTACAGCGATGACCTGGAATCGCTGTAAATTCCAAAGCTGTTTTTTGGGCTGCGCAGAATTTCCCTCGTAGCTTTACATATAGCCAGCAGTTCCGCCTGGAAGACGGTGCAGTGGGACGACAGCTTGAGCTTTTGGGTTTTGGTTTCCGCATCATTGCTCCAATGAGACAATGATGCCCCCACCTTGCCCTCGATCTTGCTGCCGTCCGTGTATATCCGCACTGCTTGAGTGCAGTGGTGGTTGTGCTGATCTTGGTCTGCCAAGCATATGAACTGCAGGCTTATATGTTTGGCTGGGTGAGGAGTTTTGTTGAACGCGGTACGTCGCTCAACCTCAATATCTCCTAGCGCTGGCTGGGGTACTCCCCTTCTCGCTTCATAGAGGGCAGCTGCCTCTTGTATTCGAAGATCAAGGGGTAGTAACCCAGCCAGCACCAGTGCCGAGTTCAAGGAGACTGTGCGATAGGATTTGCTCAATCGCGGGGTGTCATATTTAAGTTTCCGCGTGATGACCATTGCGTTTCAGTAGGGGGTCCAGTAGTAGGTTCCAGACTATTGGACCCCCTATAGATCCTTGCACACAGCCTTTGTTGGTTTCCCTGGCGACTTCTTGTCCCGCGTATCTTACCCTAACCTTCCTGTGTTCCAGGTAGCTGTCCACCATTCTCCTTACATTTACCGGACATTTGGTTTCCGCCAGCCTAGTTCTTATGGCGGGCCACCACGCACTATCGAAGGCTCCCTCTATGTCAAGCGATATCATGACGATCAGCTTTTTGTCGTTTAGTTTTTTGCGTATGTTATCTAGCAGGTCATAGAGGGAGTCTTCGGTGCTTCTCTGTGGCATAAACCCGTACTGGCGTGGACTGAGTCCGGGAATGATGTGCCACTTCACCCTTCCTATCATCATTTTCTCCAGAACTTTTCCCATCACTGGCAACAGTCCTATTGGCCTGTAAGATTTAGGAACTGTATAGCTCTCCTTCCCGGGTTTCCTCAATATGACTACTGTCGCTTCTTTCCAGATCCTCGGGAAGTAGCCCAGCTCTAGGCATTTGTTAGCCAGTGATAGGAAGAGTTCCGGATCGCGGTTCACCGCTTGCTGGCAGATATCTGCCGTAAGGCCATCTGCCCCGGGGGCTTTTTTAGGGTTAAAGCTGCGTAGGGCTATGTTCAGCTCTTCATGAGTAAACGGAGGGTCATGTTCTTCATCATGACCCATCTCGTTTACTTTTTCGGCTTCTGCCCTGACACGTCGATGTTCTTCGCTGTCTTCTTCCTTATTGTCCTCGGGGTAAAATGTTTTCGCCAGCAGTGTTGCAGATTCTAGGGGGCTCAACGTTCTACCTTCCTTAGTCAGGGGCAAATCCTCCTGTCTTTTTACTGTTCTTCCGATGACCCTGTAGATTCCTTCCCATAGTCCCTCCTTATCCTGTCTTTCACAAAAGCTTATCCAGCTTTTTGTCTGTGCTGCTCTCTCCGCTTGCTCATATTTTTCTTTTATTTCCAGGTACTCCCGGACGACTTTCTCTCTACGTATCGGCGCTGCACAGCGGACCCTGCGCTTCCTAGTGGCGACCTCCTTTTTGATCATGGCGAGCTCTTCGGACCACCAAGGTAATTTAATTTTGTTATTTGTCCTAATCTTTGGTATATTAATTTTGCATGATTCTAGTATTAAGTTTATGTATAGTTCTATTTTTGATTCTAATTCCGACTTATTATTAATTTTCTTAGTTTCAATTTTACTTAGTTTATTTTCTTCTAGCAACTGGTCCAATTTCTCACGAAACTCGCCCCAGTTTGCTTTTTTACTATTGAAAATTCGAGTTGTTCTAGTTAAATCTAATCCCTTTTCCCTCCCCAGTTTGATTTTAAAAAGAATGGTGTTGTGGTCTGAGCTCGTCATGTCTTCGTCCACTCTCCAGTTCTCGACCAGGTCGAGCAGGTCCGCCGTACATGCCGTGATGTCCACACAGCTGGTGTACAGTGAGGTTCCCCTCACTGTGTGGAAAGTTGGTGTGTCGCCAATGTTGAGCACCTGGAGTCTCATTTCTTCCAGAGCACCAGCCATTTCGGTCCCTCTTTGATCGATTTTTCGACTGCCCCACCAGGAGTTTTTGGCGTTAGCGTCTCCACCCAGGATGATTCTGCGGCCAAAAGTCCTCTCTATCTCGGCAAGCTGCTCCAGGTATGGCCCTATCGGCGTTGGTTTCGGCTCTAGGTAGAATGAGACCACCGCGATCTCCCAAGCAATTGTCTTCACCTTCACCACTGTGATGTTGGGCGTGGTGAGGTTCGGACAGTGAACAACGTCTAAGTTGTCGTCAAAGACTGCGATTGCAGACTTGATTACGCCGTCCCTATGCCCAGCGTGCTGGTATATTCTAGCGCCGCGGTAGTCTTTCATTCTACCCAAGCTTCCGATGTACGGCTCCTGAAGCAGTGCAAAGGCCACCCCCTTCTTGTGAGCCTCAAGCATAATCTCGTTCGTGGCAAGAGCCTTCCTCTGCAGATTTGCTTGTGCCACGAGGTATGGCCCTTTTTGAGAGACAGAGTTTTCTCCTGGAACCACCTTAGCAGTATGCCACCCTGGATCTTGCTATCGCATCCCATTTTAACCTGATGGAGCAGTCCCGGCTGAAAGCGTTGTGACAGTTAATGGGTTGTGGAGGTCTGGTAGGCAGCCGCTCTACATTAATAATAAATACTACAAATACTGGTATTCAGCTGAATTCGGGACTGCTAGCAGCCCCAATATAGTTGGGAAAAAGGCTAGGCAAATGATGACTTGTTAATGGTATAGTTAGTTGGTGGTAGTAAGGTTTTCTCATTTTGTGTATCGAATGGGGGGAAAATATGGTATTAGAATGTCTTTCAGAGATCGGGTTTAGAGATAAGGCCACCCATGTCACCCGTGTCACCAAAGGAAAAATATATTTTCTGTAGCTGATGTACATGTCGCAGCCAACTAGCTTAATCAGCTGTTTCATTTAAAGCCTAGCCTTTTCATTGAAGTGCGCCGTTAAATCAGCTACATTAAAAGCGACATCTTTGGTTCATTATCGTCAAATGACTGTTGTTGCTCTTGCCTTGACGCACGTGTCGTGCCCTAGTCGCTTATGTCGCTGATTAAATGGTGCAGTTCAATGAAGAGGCTAGGCTTTTAATGAAACGGCTTATTAAGCTAGTAGGCTGCAACATACATAACAAAGAGTATTCTACCTATCCATCTATTTCCTTACAAATCTACAGAGCCTACCCTCTCCGAATAGAAACTGTTCCCAAGTAGGTACCTAATACATCGGCAAAACTCTCTACTCTTCCAAATTGCTTTCCGTAGCGAATTTGTCGCGATTCATCACTGAGCACTCCCAGTTGGGCTATAACGGAAATTTCGACTCTGAATTAATGGATTATCCGATTTCCAATGATGCCCGTTTGTTTTCCGAAGTTCGGGATCGGTTATCTGGTGCCTTTAGTGTTTGGATAGCATCTGGTAATGAAGGAGATGGTGTAAGTTTGTATATTGCGCTGCAGTCTCATTGCAGAGAGTATTGCACTTCAGTATGTGTACTTTTGTTGAAATATGTTAGTCTTTCCAAGAGCAGGAAAAACACTTAAACTCCAAGTCCTTTTGAGGGTAACTTCCTTCACTTTACTTACAACAGAAAAAAGCCTTTTGATTAATGATGTAACACAAAACCCAGTAACTGGGTAACACGGACTTCAAAGATCTGCTCTAAAGAGGCACGGAGGAGTATCAATATATAATGGATGGTCTCCATCCAAACAAAGTCTGTCAAGCTTTGCTTAACCTCGAAACGAGCTCCTATTTCATGATCATCATCATCATTATTTCCGCCGAAAAACGTCCAGGACACAACGTGCTGGACATAGGCCTCCCCTGCCATGGTTGCAGAATTTGTTCGAAAGAGTCACCGCGGCCCTGGGAGGAAAGGGCATTTGGAGGAACACGGATAGGTCAGTAAGAGTCTGACACTCCCTTCCGCAAAAAAGGCGTCGCCCATGTGTCACCACATATCGGCAGTGCTGTGTTAATTTATTTAATCAATACGAATTAACAATTCTTCAAACCTCAGTACCTTTTGTTATGGATGGGAAATCATCAAATGACTCCTCCCGCTCTGGGTGGAGCGGAAGGGTGTGACAGACTCTTACTGGCTAAAACCCATCCGTGCTACTCCTAGAGCCCTTCGCGTTCCAGGGCCGCGGTGACTCTTTCGAACAAAATCCGCAACCCTGGCAGGAAACCCTAGTAAGGTAAGTACCTAATTTGTTCGCATTTGCATGTTCCAAGCAGGTTTGTGTATAATTCCATGTAATGAAGAATGTTTAAATTGATTTTGAGCAATATACGGGACTAAATACCTCGTTTGGATCAAACCTTTGTGCTTTTAGAGTATCTGAAGTATTCGCCTTTGATAGAAACGGTGATTGTATGCGCTCGGATAAGGTTTGATTTCTATACCTAAGCATATACAGGTAACATACAGGACGTCCCACGCTTATGCCACATGAAGGAAAAGTAGCTTCTTCATTTTTGTTTTAAAAACAATATGAACTGCATTCAAAGTATTTTAAACAATCGCCTGCGGGTTTTAAAAACCACTGCCGTAAGAATAATCGAAACGTGAGTTCTGAGAACTTTTATGAAAAGGAAATGGAAATTACAGCTATCATCATTATCTTGGCTTTGTTCTAAATAAATTGAGGTAAGAGCAAAATAGAGCTTTTTGAAGAAGATAATCTAAAAAATAAACGCGCAAAAGACTCTCCGGCGGGGAATCGAACCCCGGTCTCCCGCGTGACAGGCGGGGATACTTACCACTATACTACCGAAGACTTACTATTAGCTGTTGAAATTTTTGTATCCAAGGCACTGTATCGTTTTAATTGTTTATTAACGTGAAAAAAAAACTGTCCAATATTTTTTGGAAATCTATCTGATTAGAGTTTTTCAGGAAACATCCCTATTGCCCACCAGACACTGGCCACGTCAGAGGACTTACCGCCCTGTTTCGCATTCTTCTGTATCCTAACCTATAACCACTTTCCTCACGACATTTTCCTCATTATCACTAGGCAGTAACTAACTAATGAATATCGAATCTGTAATCAATCACTAGATTGGAATACTGGTATCTAAATGCAGCCTTGATTTCTTTGAGAGGCCTATAAATTACTCTCTGCGTTACATTTTGATGCTACACATTGAAATACAATTCTAGAAGCGGTAGCACAGTTTTGAGAATGTGTTTATACTTAGAAACCTTAAGATCAAGACAAGGCTTTCAACGATATACTAACAGAGAATTCTCGTACCTATACTTCGTCCAAATATCTGGACCAGACGGACACAATATTGAGAAGCTTGTGTTGGTGGGCAAGGTTGAAGGCCCCAAGAGTCCACTATTAAATGATCAGATCAGATACGAGAAATCTCTGGCATGTTCTTTAACACCGCCCTGCGACGTGCTCAAGAACAAGACAAGTGAAAGAAAGCCACCAACATCTCAGAGCCAGAAATTCTATGTGCACACGACCCTCTGCAGCCCTGAGATAAAAAAAAAAAATAGATAGTTTGTCAAACTTCCCGCAAAAACCGGGAAAAGCCGGATCAATTCTCAACTCCCTGTTATGTCCTCAGGCGGCGTGTCCAGTGATCTACATCTGTGCTAGCGTCACTCACTGGATTGGTCCGCTGATGAATTAATCCGGCACAAGATGTGAGTGAATTAATAGTTCGCAGTGGAAACTGGCGCGGCAGATTCGCTGCTAAAGTTTTTGCTTAGTTTTGCTTTAGTAGACGTAGTGATATTATCAGTGCCATTGTAATTTCAGATAATTTATGAAAACAAAAAAAGGAAAGTCTCTGCCGAAGTGACAAGTCGCGGAACTTTTTGTCAACAAGACAGATTTAATTACGACTTGGCCAGAGTAGCGGACTGCCAGGGTTGTGACTGCCAGGGTTACGGACTGCCAGGGTTGTGACTGCCAGGGTTACGGACTGCCAGGGTTGCGGACTGCCAAGGTTGCGGACTGCAGGGTTGCGGAATTTGTACCGCGGCCCTGGAACGCAAAGGGCATGAGGAGGAACACGGATGGGGTTATAGATACAACAGTCCGAATATCAACTATCGGGCAGTTGCCCACCGGACAGAACAACCGTCCCGTCGGAGGATCCTCCCTTTTCAACGGAGGTATGCGGGACTATACTCTCTGTTCCGCTACCTCCATATGCTTATCTGACCTCAACAACCCAGTTACTGGTGTCAGATTTTCTGGCTTCTGATTATCCGTAACGATTATGAGAGATCTACAAATGTCAGCTGGAACGTAGGAGTCTTGGTGTGTTATCAATGGTCACCCATCTGCGGCACGACCTTGGCACCTCGAGCGGTTTATTCTTTAGTCATGACCTCTCCAATCGCACGTCGTTTGCCGCGATTCCCGGCAATTCTCATCCAACAGCTACCAGCCACCCTGTGAAGATCGTCCCTCTACCTAGACTGAGGGGTTCCCACCATTTGCCGATTCGTGGTCTCCACTCAAGAACACGTCTACTCCAACGATCATCGGTTCTACGGCTTATTATGGCTAACCAACTCTTTTAAGTTAAAGATTTTTTTTGGTTTACTTTGTACGTTTAATTAAAAATCTGTAACGGTACTAAAATACAGCTTTCTATGACCAAGAGTTTCATAATTAAACCGCAGACAGACGGACTTCACAAACCAATAAGGGTTCCTTGTTATTTTACTCCGGAACTCCAAAAACCTTCGCATAAACCCGATCTTTCATCCAATATCTCTTCAATAAAACTTTATTATAACCACATATGATTCGAAAACGCGAGCGTTTTAATCTTAAAAGTCAATTGTAGTCGTAAAAACGACCTCGGGGCTATTCGGTGCCATTCAGGGCCATTCGGTACATCTGTTCTTGGGTCCCGATAATTTAGGAGCCAATACTGGGAGGATGCGAGGACGATAATTATCTTTGGCATTTTAGTGTTGGAAAAAGGTGTGGTTTTTAAGAGTAGGTACTTACCTAGATGTGATATCGTAGTTAAGAACTCGTGGCTTAATAATAACAACCGCACGGGTGGATCTTAATGGTTAAGCAACGCTTACCGAGGTCGGTCTGTGGATGGGTGACCATCTTAACATAGGGAGACTCATTTGTGCCTCGCGAAGCACGTTTAGTCGTTGGTCGCGGCTGCCAAATTTGTGGCTGTAAAATTTGTAGATATTTGGCAGTCGTTACGTATGTCAGAAGCAAGAAAATCTGACACCAGTCTTGTCTAGAAGTACCGTGTTACCCAGTAACTGGGTTGTTTTAGTCAGATAGGCAGTCGCTTCACGTTGCGGAATTTGTTCGAAAGAGTCACCGCGGCCCTGGAACGCAAAAAGCATTTGGAGGAACACGGATGGGTTTTAGTCAGCAAGAGGACACTCCCTTCCGTTCCGCCCAGAGCGAAAGGAGTCATTTGATGATTTCGCAACCTTAAAAAAAAACTAAAAATAAGAAAAACTTGTCAAAAAATACGAGGCCCGTTTTGACAGCAGGATGCAACATTACTTTACTAGTAAATATGAAAGAGACATGAAATAAATCTCTTTGTTGTATCCTGCTGTCAAAACGGGCCGTTTATTTTTTGAGAACTATAGATATATAGAATACTAATTATTGTACACCAAAAATAGTTACTAGCACAACTCTTTTAATATAATCCACCATCAGTTCCCTTTGCGGGTTGCAGAATATTAAAAAGTAATACTTCGATTTAAATAAATTTTCTTCACAGTTTCTTGAGGAGTGGTGATTGAATATTTTTTATAGCAGACATGCAATAAAATTTATTACATCAAGGTCTGCCAGTATAAGAGCAACGGCCTACAGCTCACAAAGTCGAGTCATTTGGCCACCAACTTCAGGCTGCATTGGGGTCGGCTTCCAAAGTCCAACCTGATGCGTAACAGTATCATAAATGGAGCGGCAAGAAATACCCAAGTAAGACTGAGCTGGGGAGTCTCGACATAGTTACCGATCGCCTACCGACCGACTTCGTACACAGTCAATCTTGATTGCGATCCACGGATCAGGATTATCATTGATTTTGATCGCGGATCGCGTTCGAGATTGACTGTGTACTCCTTAGCACTTATCGACCAATTTAGGCGGTAACTATTTCGAGATTTCCCGCCCTGGTGTCAGAGTTTCTGATCACCCTTAGAACTGAAACAATTACCTATTGAACAAAAGTCTTCAAATGGGAGACTTATAGAGAAATTTCGATATCCTAAGATTGTGACCCATCTACGGACCGACCTCGGTAAGCATTGCTAAACCTTTTTTTTTTTTTTTTTGAGGATGGGAAGTCATCAAATGACCCCTCCCGCTCTGGGTGGAGCGCAAGGGGGTGTCAGACTTTTACTGACTAAAACCCACCCTTAGTCCTCCTAGTGCCTTTCTTTCCAGGGCCGCGGTAACTCTTTCGAACATATTCCGCAACCCTGGCAGGGAGCATTGCTAAACCTGAAAGATCATCCCGTGCGGCTGTAATTATTTAGTCACGAACACCTCCAAGAAAAAAATTGAAATAGTCAATCCAATATTCTGTATTTGCTGGCCGATGTTTTATATTCTCTATCTGACATTTCTCTCTCACAGTTGCGTCAGTGCCACATTTTGGCCCCAAAGTTGGCCCAACTTGTCACACAGGATGACCTTGTTACAACGAGATTTGACCCAAATTGGAACCAACCAAGCGACAAAGAAAATGTACTATGACTGACATTGACAGCCAATCGGTTATCGTTTTGTGTCTACTTCCCCCTTTTCTCTGCAAAAATATATTTACACTTCACTTCGTTTTTATAACCCTTGTTCTAAGGTTTATTTTCCTGTGGTTTAGAGGTTGTGTTAATTGTGAAAATATTGCTGTAAGGTCGTCCATCAAATAGCACCCTTTTAACGTCGAGTGCACACTATAAAAATGATACATAGACGCCGTGGATGTGTTTAAGTAGAATGAAACGTTAAGATGAACTATTGTTCGTCTGTTCAATCATCGTTTGATGGGTAAATAAAGATGGATTGGGGAAAGTCAAGGTAAACACAGTTGATAGATGATACTATTGTAGAATAGATACGAAAACAACAAAATGAGCTTAGTGATCACGATGCGCCTACTTAAAATGTAATAGCAACTAATGACATTTAAGCGTATCTGACATTGCAACACTGAATGTGAAAATGTAAAATATCAGTAAACTTAGTTTGTTTTTGTGTTATTGACGACGTTTTTTGTTTTGACAGTTTCACAAAGGCAATAACTATTTATTAATATATTATTTAAAATTTAACGAATCAAACACACTGCTATAAAACAATAAATTAACATTCAGACATTTATCATAATTTGTCACAGCGCCATCTATTGACAAGTATACGTAAACTCTTTTACTGTCACAACTTATCAGCCAAATTAACTTTCCCTCTCGTAGTGGCGCTACTAATAAATCGAACGGCCAAATTCAGTACGCAAAATGAAGTTCAATTTTTCGCCGCGTGCCAAAGTAAAGTGGACAAAGACGCTTCTTACTAAAACGAGAATTAAATATCCAATGCCAGGGACATCGTTAGCAGTATGAAAAGTTGTACAAGTTTTGAACAAGTACCAGGAACTTTGTTTGTACCATAATGACCGATGCTTTAAGTTATAATGACGAGCCGTAGTTAGTAACTTTGTTAGGCAAGGAGTTTTCTTGTCTTAGTTCATGGTTAAGACGAGAATTTTAGTTGGATGTAGTTTAATGGTGGTTCCTTCTTTTATTTTTCCTTGTATTTGTTATTCTTGTTATACATATACTGGGTAATTTTTTTTCCAGTGCGCAAACTTTAAGAACCACTTCTGCCCATGTAAATGAACAACTTTCCCCAAGAAAGCCATAGTCAATTCCTAAAAAAAAAATTGAGTCTCCCATACAAATTGTGGTCAGTTGATGACAATTTTGTATGGCAAGTTCAAATTTTTTTTTAGGAATTGACTATGGCTTTCTTGGGGAAAGTTGTTCATTTACATGGGCAGAAGTGGTTCTGAAAGTTTGCGCACTGGAAAAAGAGTTATCCAGTATAATAAATTTACTAACAATTCGAAACGAAAAATTTAATTCTATTAGAAAATGTCAAAATGTATCTAAAAGAGTCAAAGTAAACACGCGTTATCTTTAAAATACGCGGTAGTAAGTACTAAATTAAAACAAAATATTTAAAATTATAATAAGTATTAAGATATTTTTATACACAAGGTCACATAACATTCCGTATCGTAACCAACCATTGATAAAATAACATGGTTGAGGACAAAAGGACGTAACTGTCGTTGCGTAAGGCGCATAATAAAAGCGTAACCTTGAATGGCGCGTAAATCATTTTGACTAGCAGAAACACCGGTTATTTTATCAATGTACTGTATGACGTCATCGTGATGGCATAGTTCGGAGTTACCAAACTGTTATTTCAGAATCATATGCAAGTCTTCGGTAGTATAGTGGTAAGTATCCCCGCCTGTCACGCGGGAGACCGGGGTTCGATTCCCCGCCGGAGAGAATCTTTTTGTGTTTTCTGAACACTTATTTTGTAGGGAAATCATATATTTTGTGGTAAGAACCTAATAATAATAATTGCTGTTTTCTAGATAATCTGTAATATAAATTTTCCGTTTTCTACACTTGTTAGAAAGTAAAATTCTGCACAATAGTCCGAGTTTTAGGTTACTTTATGCTCAGAAAGAAATCGCAGTTTTAATTTCTTCATATTTCACCTGCCTTGTCCCACATTTCCTCCTTGGGGTCGGCAAATCGGCATAACGTTTTTCAGAACTAAACATAAAGCAATTATTGTAAATTAATTTGTTTTAAAAATTGAATTGAAGCGCCTAAAACATTTTGAAATAACACAATTTAAAAATTTTGGTTACTAAAATTTCAACCATAGTAACAAGTCTTCGGTAGTATAGTGGTAAGTATCCCCGCCTGTCACGCGGGAGACCGGGGTTCGATTCCCCGCCGGAGAGAAACTTTTGCATTTTATTTTATTGTGATAATTATGACGTCAGACTAGCACAAATTAGTGATATTTAACAAATTTTAGGGCAAAATTGCAACAGGTTGGTTTCGAACTACTTCGAACTAACGATCTGCCGATGAATAAAAAAACTTATCGACTAAAAATTTGTAACTACGTGTTGTAACGAACAAACAGCTGATTCTTTTTCTTTTTTTACCCGACTGCGTCAGAAGGAGGGTAATGTTTTTCGAGCGTATGTATTGTATCCATGTATGTACTCGTATGTATGTCCATTTCTTTGGCACGCCATGCAGCCTGCAGCCCAAACGGCTGGACGGATTTTGACATATTTATGAGGTGTCGTTGAATTATTCAGAATTGTGATAGTGACATAGGCTATATTTTCAAAACTCACTAAAATGTAGGAAATAAAAAAATTACTGTTAAAAACCCGACCGCTAAAAACGGCTAAAAAGTTCCAAACTAGTCGCTTTTCAAGCAGTCTGATGCAGTTCAATCACAGATCTGAGGCCACAAACTGCATCAGACTGCTTGAAAAGATGTAGTCGTTTTTAGCGGTCGGGTTTTTAGAATGGAATAAATAGAATAATTATTTATTTGCATAGAAAGTAGGTGTAAAAATGCAGATGTTTTAAGGCGAGCCTGACTTGAGCGCGTAGGCATCTAACGCTTACCTCAGGCCCCGCAAGGAGTAGCAATACGTAATAAGTTACGATGCGGGAGACGCGCGCACCAAGCGCACCGCTCGCTCATGAGTTCACAGACTCGGGTAGGTACTAAGTTCCGTCACAGGATAAAGTAATGCAGTAGATCAACTTGAATTGATTAGTATAAGTTTATCTTGTTTTATTTTTCTATTAAGTATTTTTTAAGTTTATAGATGGATTAAGTACGTATTGTACAAACTTGAATCCAATTACTAATCATTAAAAATCAGTAAGAAAACTTATTGATTTTAGAGTATATATGGTGGATTTAAAATTGACTGACACGAAAATTATGAATACGAGTACGATACAAAACTACGCGTCGCGCGCTATTTGGCTTTGGTGCGATACCTTCGTAAAAATCAAGTAGTAGGTAGGCACACTTACTTTAGGAAAATTATGTTACAATTCTTGAATATTATAATTCAAGAAAGCTTAAAAGTATAAATGGTTTGGAATTTGCCTAGATGCTATTAAAAAAAAACAAAAACGTTTTTATATTTTTTAATCAAATAGTTAACATAATAAAAGTTACCAATGCAACTGGCTAAAATTCGTTGAACTGTAGCTGTCTCGGTTTGCATGGACCTAGCTGAGTAGATTGACACGGAATATGGTCCTTGGATTTGCTTGGACCGGGCTGCACAGGCTTATCATTAACATTTTCTTTGTTTTCTTTCAATATTATGTCTCGTATTGGCATACCGCGATTTTGGCGCGGATCCAAAATCTCTGGTAAAATACATTTCAAATAAAAATCTATAACTTTTTTCTCCATGTGCACCCGCCAAAATTCGTCATCTCTTGAAATATTTTCTACTACTAGTTTTCACCGGACCATATTCCAAAAATGCATTGGTTCCTTTCTGTTACGTGAAGTTGACCCTGCACTTGGTAATACCAATTACTTTTTTTGTTTATAACTCTGGTATGTTTTATTCTATCGAATTTAAATATATGTATTTTATTTTCTTCAATAGCAGCATTTCCCTTTTCTTAATGCCGTTATTGGACATTTAATTTCAACAATGGTGTCGTTCCCAACTATACCGTTTGGGGTAACCCCAATAAATGAGTATTATTTTGGAGACAAGTCACGCCCTTCCGTATGCTCTATTGACCTGTAACGCAAATTTTGATTTTGATTTGTTGGTAATTAACAAGTAAAATTTTAAAAACTTACAAAATATCCCTGTTCAATAAAGATAACGGAGCTACAGTGCCAAAGACAGATACACAGGCACACAGACGCACATATACAGAAACATAGATAGCAAACCGTTTTAAATAAATAGGATAGAATTGTAATAATTACGTAGGTATGTACTTATGTGGGGGTGTGTGTTTAATTTCTTTATGTATTTTTATGGTGTTATAATAATGATAATGAGATACTTACTATTTTATTCAAATCTTTACTAACTAATATTATAAAGTGGAAGTGCGCTAAGTGCGCTGTGGTAATAGCTAATTATACGTAAGTACCATGTACTACAAAGATATTGTTTTTCATTCGATCTAAAAAAAAGTCCGACGTTACACCTATATCTATCTCTTATAAATAAGCCACACTAAGGCATTTTATGTCAAATAATTTATTTAAAAATTAAAGGTGGTTTTTCAGCATTAATATTAGGCAGGCATATTAATCCTTACTAGCGAAAGTTACTTCACCATCAAGATAATTTTATGAAGATAAACTTTGTCTTTTACAGCATGTTATTTGAACTCACCGTTTAGGAGATAATGTAAAATTAAAATAATTCAACAATGTTATTAAATCGAACGGGCGGTGCACGAGACGCGGCCACCAAACGAGAACGCGTCGAGCGTGCGTGACTGCGTGCGATGCGGTGCGAGAAATTCTTTTTTGTATTATGATTATGAATTTATGATAGTTACATTCATGGGGAAGGCTGTACGGCTATACGGGAACGGGAATTCCTACGGGAATGAAGAGTTCCGTTACCTATCTCCGAATTTCTTCATCAGATCTTCACCAAATTGAAATGGGATCAGTCTGGGAAGATACAGTTCCAAAAAAAATAGAATCATCAAAATCGGTTGACAATTGGCGAAAATATCGCTGAGCAAACATACAACAACAAAAAAACAGTCGAATCGAGAACCTCTTCTTTTTTGGAAGTCAGAACAGTTTAGTGTATGTAATTTATAATTTCTATGCATTTTTCCTCTTGCCAATAAACACCGATAAAGTTACGCATTGGATTAAAAACTATCCAAACTGACCACATAGTTTTTTGTATGTCTTGTCATAACTTGATACATTGTTAGTAATTAGTAAGAGGATGGACTCTAGTGTACAGCGCATAAATGAGCTGGTCCGGTAGCCTAAACGTTACTAAAAGTATGTTATTATAATATTTTCATAGGAAATGGTCATACTGTAACACTTTTACACTATGGCACGCGACTCACGAGTGCGCTGCGCGTATTGGTTGGCATAGACGAGACCTACACAAACGTTGCAGACACCATAAATATTATTATTTGTTGTGTTGTAGTGGCTGTGAGTAGGTACCCACCTAGCGTATAACTACACTTATATTTCTTCTCTACATGAACACCAAAACATTATTGCACCGATATTCAACTCTCATGTAGGAAATACGAGCTATTATTTTGGCATTTGTTTAGGAGTAAGATAAGTGAAAACGGACATTTCTAATAAATAACAAATATTATAAGACTTGTACAAACTCTCCGAAACCATCAAGACTAACGTAGCGGGGTGAACTACCTATTTGACATTTGAAAACAGTAAATCATTGTATCATGTGCGCGCGAGGTGGCTTTATGCACTCTGAAATAGGGTTCAAATTCAATTGTTTTACATACTTGATGCGGTTGGTAAATCTATTTCGCGCGAAAACTGAACCACTAAAGCGCACGTCTTTATGCGTATTGAAATAAGGTTTAAATTAAACTGTTTACATGTTCGCGGTGTGTAAATTTATCTGTTCCGTGTTGGTACTTACCTAGTTAGTAAAGTAAATTATGTATAATATACCTATATACCTTTTTGTTTATTCAGCCAAAGTTTATAAAAAAAAGTAGTCACCGCTGCAACGAAGAGCCGTTGATGACAACTTTTATTCCCCCATTTTTTTTTACAAAGTTATAGCTACATCAAATAAAAACTAACTATATTACAACTGTTTGAACACTAAATTGTATGCAAGTATTATTATTTAACCACTCGACACGTGAAAATTCCAAAATAAAAATAAATCTTACGTAAATAAACATAAACATTAAATTCGCGGCACACCGGTGTGCCGGCAGTGCTCGAGCGGTAATCAATTTAGGCTTAGCCAGTAACAGAACTTAGCGGGGGTGGCGGCATCGCAAAAATTGGCACACGTCCGACCTCCAACACGTTCCGCTCGGGACTAAATGACACGGGGCGCGCGCATGAAAAGACAAAATCACTTGATTTTGGAATTAGTGGGATACGTATTTTCATATTTCACATTATGACGGCCGATTTTAATCACATTTTTTACGGCCTTTATTGTGGTATAAGTTTTATTACTCAAAACCATAAATAACTCAAATGAAATGATAATTACATCTTGATTTTGACTTGTCTTTGCGATTTAATTGGATGCAGTAAAGTGCAAGTAATCGTGTATCGCACGGCCGAAATAGCTAGATCGAAGTGTGAAATATGTAATATATTTTTTTCAAAATTTAAATCCGTGTTCTTTACGAATAAAACACAATTTTACACAATGCAAAACAACGTTTTTCCGGATAACCTAGCCTTAAGTAGTTTACGATCCTTATACAATCTACCTTAAATTAGGCATGCAAACATTTAGTACGAATGATTAGTCTACAATAAATGTCAATATGAAAATTCTTACAATATCGTCAATTAAATAAAATAGAGAATTCAAGATGTCAGGATTTAAGGTAACTAAAAAGTTTTATCATTTAGAAATTCATAAATGGAGTAATAACACTTATCAATTAGTAAGCACAACAATTGCTTTTTAAATAGTGGATTTTGACAGTATTTTTTTTTGTATCATTGTATTTTAGCGTATGTACCTGTCGTTTTGTATCATCATTATCACGCATAAATTTTTGCAGTTTTTTATATTTGGCAACGACTCAATCACTCAAATTATTTAACCAAAACTTTTTTCTTTTCTTGTAAATTCCTTTCTTTTTTCGTCGGTTATTTTTTTTGCTAAAAGACTTTTATTCCTCTATTTTGGCTGCTTTACACAACTTTACGCAGCAATAATTACGCCTCTATTCTTTAGTAAATTCCTCTACTGTACAGCAGTAAGTTACCCTGCACTAGTACGAAGCACTGGACAGCTCTAAACTGAATGTAGCTAGCTCGGCGACTATAAATCTTGCGCGCTCTGATTCTCGGCACATTGTAGTTAATATACTCTCGCTGTAGTTAGGGGCACGGAGATGTAGACGGTAAGGTAGGGTTGGTGTTTTGAGATAGTAGATTTTAGGGTCGATTTTGGAGCGAAAGGTGATGGAAAATGTTGGAAGTGCTGGTAAAAATGTTTTTCTTGTAAATTTTTACAAGTGATAAATGATGTTTATTTTGTTTAGGTTGTAAATAACACTTTTACACGTCAATATCAAGCTAAACAAACGTCATCATAGGCCTTGTTTTGCTCGGAGTACATTTTTTTAACAGAGATTTATTTTCTAGAGTACAAATTTCGTTTGGAGTGGTAGGAGAAATATGCATGTAACTGCTAAACTTTTCCGTGAATGGATGGAGAAATGCAGTAGCATGGTCTCCTTCATTCACATCAGTAGCACCTTTATAGTCAAATTGATTCACTACAAGTTAGTTATTTCCTCTGGATCCGCTACAATTCGTCCATCTACCTTAAGAGCGTTTACGCGGTACGGCTTTTCATACAAACTTTCAAATCATAATTCTTCAAAATGAATGAACCGATTTTAACGAAACTTGGTATGCATACGCTAGATATCCAGGTCTAAATAGTTATCAGAAAACATTTTAGAAAAAGAGTTCAGGGGGAAGGATATAGTGATTTTTCACATTCTATAGAAAACTTAAAATCGCTCTCTCTCTCCCTCTGAAATCTTTTTCAAAAATGTTTTCTGATACCTATTTAGACCTGGATATGTAGTATATGCATACCAAGTTTCGTTAAAATCGCTTCATTCATTTTGAAGAATAAGGACTTGAAAGTTTGTATGAAATGACATAGGGCGTACACGCTCTTAAGCCTAAGTTCCCGCTGAATCTCTTTCCCTTTATTAGTGCATTTATTTACAATTTTCCAAATTTCCTTACCCATATTTTTTTATCTGTTTATTTGAGACATTATAGCATACCAAGACTCCTCCGTGCCTCGGAAAGCACGTTAAGCCGTTGGTCCCGGCTGTCATTTGGAGATCTTTGGCAGTCGTTACGGATTGTCAGAAGGCTAAAAATCTGGCAAGTCTAGCCAAGAAGTACCGTGTTACCCAGTTAATGGGTTGTGGAGGTCTGGTAGGCAGCCGCTCCACGTAAAATACTGGTATTCAGCTGAATCTGGTTTGACTACGAGCCGACCCCAATATAGTTGAGAAAAAGGCTAGGCAGATGATGAATCTGCTTAGCTTTTTTCCAACTAGGTAGGTACTAATGTTCGGGATGGCTTTCAAGTCTAAGCAGATGCAGCGGAACACCAGAGCCGAAAACACTTGGAGTTACTGCATATCTGACCTCCACAATAACTATATCGTGGAGGTCAGTCATCGAGTTATGCCTAGAATTATGTTTTGAAGTTTGTACTCACTTATGTTAATTTTGATTTAAATATAATTTAAAATATTTTGGCACATTTGAAATGTAATATTTAATGTTTGTATGCCACCTACTGTGGCAGGACATAGAGACCCATTAATCTTGTAATTGTTCCACCTTTTTCACCTGTGTACACAAATAAACGTATTTGATTTGATTTGAGTTCCGAGTTCTCGAGTAACCAAGTACTGGGTAACACGATAACAATAGTCATTGGGAAGAGTGGTTGTGATATTTCGGGCTTCTTGACTACCAAAAACGGGTATTTCTGAAAAATATTGTTTTCAGCTATAACCACTAGACGAGGCTTATAAATTTAGTTTTATAAGCCTCGTCTAATAATAATAACCGAATAATAACGAAACCATCACGCGATCGAGTACGTAAAGAACTTGCACTCAGGTTACTAGTTACTACTCAATAGTCATAATATACTCACGTCGGTTGTGAGAACCTACTACCACCTGGCACCTCGCCTTTTTGAGGAACATCGTATCACTCTCATAAATACTAGGTATATACTACAGGTACTGGCACGGATCTTGAGCGCTCGGCGGTAGAGTGGGGATCCCTTTGCGCATCGTACCTACACTAGCGGCTATGACGCGACGCACGACGGGCAAATCACTGTACGGCGATATGATTCAACCGCTCCCGCGCCTCACTACACCACTAAAGAGACCCAATAATTCACTTCTGCGCAGGTCTCAGGTCTAATTTGAAAATTGTACTAATAATAAAGCCGAACAGTTTGTTTGAACGTGCTAATCTCTGGAACTGCCCGTCGGATTTGGAATATTATTTTTGTGTATGATAGCCACATTCATGAGGAAGGCTTATAGGCTATACGGGAACGGGAAAGAAACGAAATAGGCGCGTACGCAGTCGCCTACCTATCTCACCTTTACCATCCAATAACTGGGTAACAACATAACCCTTAGGAATACTAGTGTCAGATTTCCTGGCTTCTGATCACCTTTAACGTTTGTTAAAGATCTACAAATGAAAGCCGAGACCAACGCCTGAGGCATGGTGGAGTGCTAAGATGATCACATTGATCAAATGATCACCCATCCACGGACAGACCTCGTGTTGCTTAACCTAAAAATCGACCCGTTATTATTTAGCTACGAGTTCCTCACACAGCAATTAGGAGCGTTTACGCAGTACGGCTTTCCATACAGACTTTGAAGTCCTTATTTTTCGAAATGAATGAACCGATTTTAATGAAACTTGGTATGCATACGCCATTCAACTAGATCTAAAAAGTTAGTTGAGAACACTTTCGAAAAAGAGTTCAGGAGGAAATATAGAGTGTTTTTTCACTTTCTATAGAAAACTTAAAATCGCTCTCTCTCTCCCTCTAAACTCTTTTTCGAAAATGTTCTCAACTAACTTTTAAGACCTGGTTGGATGGCGTATGCATACCAAGTTTCATTAAAATCGGTTCATTCATTTCGAAAAATAAGGACTTGAAAGTTTGTATGAAATGCCGTACGGCGTTAACGGTCTTAACATCTGCCTTATACACATATTTTTTGAGTAGCCATTCATTTATTCCCGTATGAAAACGCATGAAATAATTAGATATCTTACTCAACAAACAGCGGGAATTAATTACCTACGAACTACATTTCATCTCTATTTGACTAACAGAAATAATAATTACTGTGGACAAACAGTGAAATTAATTATTGTTTCTATACAAAATGTTATTGGATGGCGCAGAATCTAATTAATACAGAGATTGTCTCTATTCCCTGGCGACGTCCTTCGAACTAAGGGATCTCGGTGGAGATTTTTCTACAAGTCAAATCGACTGTCTATCACACCGAAGTTATTTTGAGGTGGTAAACATTTCCATACCATTTTGTTCATACCTGACATCGTAAAGACTGATTCTGTCACATGCATGATTCACAGAGTAAAATCCCTCGTTCTCTAGGTACTAATATTATTAATGCGAAAGCTGCTCTGTCTGTCTGTTACGCTTTCGCGCTAAAACGACTGAACGGACCGTCATAAATTTTTCCAGATATTATATATAGCCTGGGATGGATAAGGACATTTTTTACGCAATAACCGACAACCGCCGAGCGCAGCCGCGGGAAAAAGCTAGTAAATATCTAAGTTAGAAGGTATCAAAAACTATGGGACTTATGCGCCACCTTGACTGGTTTCTGTGGTGTAGCCAGAGAAAAGTTGTCCTGTCGTTAATCCGTTGCACGTTAAGCCGTTGGTCCAGGCTGTCATTTGGAGATCTTTGGCAGTCAGAAGTCAGAAAATTTGACACCAGTCTTGCCAAGAAGTACCTGAGCTCTGGAGATCCGGTAGGCAGCCGCTCCTCATAAAATACTGGTATTCAGCTGAATCCGGTTTGACTGGGTTCGACAAAAAAGAAAAGAAAGAAAAGGCTAGGCAGGTGATGACTGGAAGTCGACTACGAATTGGTTTGACGTCAATCAGTTCACCAAATAGTGTTCGGAACGTCGGAATCACCAAATTTCTCTCAACGGCCCTGCGGCTCTACCATGACGTGTTAAAGCGTGAGTAGTTCGAGCGAGAAGGAGGGATGGAGCTATATAGGGTGTATAGCTCCATCCCTCCTTCTCGCTCGAACTATTCACGCTTTAACACTTCATGGTAGGGCCGCTGAACTCTTATTCGCCTCACATTTGCCAACCTTTAAGTAACAAGTCACAGCCTATCTTGATATACCCCAATGTTTCAGAAAGTCACTACACCCATCAAAGGACACGATCCATTAGGCGACTGAAACGAGAAGAGATGTATCTATTATTAGACGAAAAAGGTATTTCGTTTCTCAAGATATTTGTGTCTTGATGTTATTCCCCTGAGGCTGAAATATGTACTTTTCAGTTGGCAGTTATTATGAGGAATGGATCCATGTATCGACAAGGCAAGAAATAGATGGATAACTACTGCCATTTTGGAAGCAGAAACGAATTTATTTTGTGCAAAGTTGTGAACTATTTCGGAATGGAAGTTAAACTCGTAAATTGTGTACTTTGTGGTTTGTTGTGAAATATTACCGTGTGTATGATGCAAACTCAATATCATGAGGATTGTACAGCGAGAGAAAAAAAAGTTGGTATTTAAAAAAGACTAAACGGAAACGACGTGTTTGTTGGCTGTGTGAAAGACATATTTTTATTATTGTCGTGCGCTTCGCCCGCTACTTTGCGCAGATTTAGTACAAACGATGTTCGCACTTTTCACACCCTTATGGGGCATTCTTCACTCATCCCAAACGCAGTGTTAGTGTGGAGCCCCTTCACAGGACATGCATCACCTTCTTAATTGCCCGTCGTGCACAACCACCTGCACGACCTGTGCACCATCCAAGACCTTTTTTATGGATGGGAAATCATCAAATGACTCCTTCCGCTCTGGGTGGAGCGGAAGGGAGTGTTACTGACTTAAACCGATCCGTGCTCCTCCAAGTGGCCTTTGCGTTCCAGGGCCGCATTGACTCTTTCGAACAAAATCCGCAACCCAGGCAGGCAAACCTCTATGGATCTAACGGGCCCCGTCTACATGCTGACTCTTTGAGGCGCGCCACCCAACACTCGCCGTCCGCAGGCCTGCGTTCAGTATTCACCTGCTTTCTACCCATATCGAGCTCCAGTCTGGGGGTGTTAAATATTTAGTCGAAGTAAAAAAAAATTGTATAGTTACAGTACGGTGTGAAAGCTAAAACACCATCCCAAGTATATCGAATTTATCGCCAAACCCGATACAAGACCACAGAATAACAAGACTTGCGAATAAAACATGAGAGCTTGGTACATTCCACCTGACCGGCAATGAATAATTTTATATACATAGATGTTTATGTATGGAGTCCGTGTTCAATTTATTTTATTTATTGCGCACTTCGTGGATGTGATCCTAGTTTTATAGGAATGAAAGGCCAGTGAGGAGAAATGTTTTGATGATTGAGATTGTAACAGGAAGATTTATTTTTTGTTATATTTAGGGTAGGAGGTCGTAGCTAAATAATAAAAGCCACAGGGTTGAGTTTGAGGTGAAATAGCGATGGTCGAAGTCGGTTCGTGAAGGGTAACCAATCATCACTTTCCGAGACTCTCCGTGCTTTGGAAAGCACGTTAAGCCGTTGCTGTCATTTACAGATCTTTGACAGTCGTTTTGGGTAGTCAGAAGCCAGAAAACTTCTGACTATCCGAAACGACTTTACTTCCCAAGGGGTATCGTGGTATCCACCTGGCCTCATGCATGATGCTGGCCTATTGAAACTCCGTGCTATGCTTGTGCCAGCGCAAGGTACCTAATAGTGTTTTTAAAATGTGTCCTTGATTCGTGATAATTGGTTGAAGAAGTCGGAAAAATAACGGCACAAAATACAATTGGTATATAATTTAGAATATCTGTGAATTAAATGGGCTTGAATGGCCTCTTTTTACACACCACGTTATTCGCAAACAATAACTAAAAAATAGTTTCTTTTCGCAAGAGCGTGATACAGTTCACTTACATGAGATTTAAATATTTTCTTTCAGCTTTACTTATATTTTCTTAAGCTTACAGTTGAAGCTACAAAACCGGCTAAATGCGAAACATAACGGGGTAAATGGAAATGGTAAATTTCGAAACTATTTTTTTTTTATTTTAAAATTAGTAAAATAATACTTTTGAGACCTGCCCTTTATTTTTCACTCATCATCATCGGATTTATCATACGGACGTTTGGAATCTTATAAATGAAACAGAATATAAACGAACCTCAGTACTGTACTATCACAGTCTTTTAAAGTAGGTACGTTTGAATTCCCTAACAAAACCTCTCCTTATGGTTTAAACACTACTGTTAATTGGACTACCAACGGACGCCAAATACGGTTGTAACTAAACAAACCAGACATTTGCATCGTCAAGGCAGAACAAACAAGCTGCACGTAGCGTGTTACAACTTGCCTGTGTGTCAATACTCCTCAGCGTGTTTGTGTGCTGACGTAGCGTTATTTTGTTAATCCCTACTACCCCTACTACTACTATATAATAATATAAATAGCGAAAGTAACTCTGTCTGTTACGCTTTCACGCTAAATCGGCTGAACGGATGAAATTTGGCAGATATATATCCAGGGATATGGAGAAGGACATAGGCTACTTTTTTACGTAATAACCGACTTCCACGCGGGCGGAGTCGCAGGTTTAAGCTAGTACAGAAAATGATTTTATTAAGTAACATAACTCCGTTTGTTTGGTAGAGATGTATCTATGTACGGTGCCTGTGGTAGGAAGTCATTAAAAAAATGTGTAAAATTGTTAAAGCAGATACCACGTTGAGAGTTAGTATGTCAATGCTACTGCTGAGACCAGGGTTGCGGATTTTGTACCAGGGTTGCGGATTTTGTTCGAAAGTGTTACCGCGGCTCTGGAACGTAAAAGGCATTAGGAGGAGCATGGGTGGGTTTTAGTCAGTAGAAGTCTGACAGTCGCTGCCGCTCCACCCAGAGCGGGAGGGGTCATTAATTGATGATTTCCCATCGTCAAAAAAAAAAAAAAAATGCTACTGCTGAGAATGAGGTCCTGGGGTTCTAGAAAAAGTGACATTTTGTCAGCGAATGCGATTGTCGAAATTATGCCAAAATATAAAGGATTGATCACGTGCCATTGCGACAGCGTTTCTCAATTACATAAATTGACGTTTGGACAATCGCATTTTCCAAGCTACCACTTACAGAATCCTGCCAGGGTTGCGGAATTTGTTCGTAAGAGTCACCTGGCTCTGGAACGCAAAGGGCACAAGGAGGGACACGGATGGGTTTTAGTCAATAAGAGTCTGACACTCCCTTCCGCTCCACCCAGAGCGGAAGAATTTATTTGCTGATTTCCCATCCATAAAAAAACCACTAACAGAATGTCACTTGGTTATACACTGAAGAAATGTATCTTCTATGCATGTTCTCCCTGGCCTAGAGGCCCCGGAAACCCACTGAAACTCCTTCGTGCTGGGAATTGGGGTTAGCAATTATCCCCCATAAACGAGAAATTCCTCGTAAATGTGTGCTTACCCCAGTGCCGTTGGTCCTGCGCCTGATCTGTCCCCGGTCGTGGCAGATTGCCGTCCCTTCGGACTATGAGAGTAAGGGAACTGTGAATAAACCAGTATATCTCCTCCATACTTCGCTAATCTCCACTAAGATTGGCTATCGTGACCGATACTCGGCCGGGGTTTGTATAACATATGTAGGTGCCAGATAAAAAAGAAGAAAAGAAAGTAAAGAAAAAAAAAGTGAAGAAGAGAGGTGAGTGAGTGTGTGTGCGTGTGTGGTGTGAAGTGTGTGGATTGTAAAGTATAATACATTGAACTTTCCCTAACATCCCTTCGTAGATACTCGAACAATAAAATTATTAACCGTTTTTCTTTACTAGAGAACGTAAAGGATCACGATAGAAGTCGATTCAGGACTTTATTTCTGTTTTTGATATTATGAAAGTCAATCAATGTACGAGTCAGTTTTTTTCACATTGCACCTACCACTATTACTCTCTGCATCACCCAAAGGTTGACTGGTAGAAAATGCCCAAGGTATTAAGTCCGCCTTTGTACATCTGTGTGCGTAAAGTATAAATAAATCAATATGTGGGTCAATGACCGTTATTGCACATTTATCTGGTGTCTACCATAGCTTACCAATCCATAAAAACCCTTAAATGTAACCGAACAACTTTATAACTACATACCCAAAAAATATCAACCTAAAAAAATTCAAAACCCGACCTGCAACGTGGAACTACGATTCAAAACCATCTGACCTGGATAGGGTTAGTGGAAAGCCGTTATATGAACCGGCCCATTCACAAAGCTGATTGCTATGTACGTTTCTATTTGAGTATCCTTGCTTGTCCGGGGCGTATCCAGTGATTGGATTACCTTTAAATCTGTGTAGGTTTGTGTACTGTGGGAAGGTTTTTCCGTGTTGCTTTGATGTCTAGGTGTTTGAATGAATAAGGTGAGCCATTGAATTATAGAGGTTTATTGTAGAGGAAGTCGAAGGTATAAGGTCGCGTTTCTACCTATTTTTTTCGAACAATTCGGTACTGACCATAGTGGGCCTCGACAAGTATGCTGACATGGATGCGGAATTTTCTCGAAAGACTCACCGCGGTCCTGGGATGCAAAGGGCAACTAGGAGGAACACGGATGGGTTTTAGTCAGTAAGAGTCTGACACTACCTTTCGCTCTCTCTCTGCTCCGCGCTTAATGTTGGGAAGTCATTTGAGGATTTCCCTACCTTAAAAAAAAGTGCTGACATCTCTCGCGTTTCTATCTACAAGCAACACGCGTGCATGTTGATTTACATCGCGGGGCTTAAGCGAGCGATTGATCACGTAACACCTCAGTAGCCTGCAATGTAATGCAACTTGCCCGCGAGCTGGTTGCAGAAAGCCTGGCCTAAGAATTACCGGTAAAAAGAGTTCTTTTCGATTATTCTGTGTTTTGGCGTAAAAATTGTTTGTTTTTTAGTTAAAGTTATTCTAAGGAAGTTGCTTTTTGGAAAATCTCAAACAGATTTTGACATTGGTTTTGTTGGAAGAAATCTCTATGAGCGCCATTCTTGTCTGTAATCATTGTGCAGATTGACTGGAGATGGAGAAGCACCGCGTGGAGTGGAAAGCTATGGAGTAGAGCTTTTCCTAGTAGTGGGACAACGTCGGTTAAGAAAAAAAAGTATATAAGAGTTTTTACAAGACTGAAAAATGTTTAACTTTGTGCGTACAGCTAAGGAGTGGAATTTCCAGTCGGGGTCTGTGTTTTTTTATAGCTACAACTTAGGTATCTTTATTTCAAGAGTGAAAAGGTTACTTCTAGGCACGCGTGGTCCAACGTCGACCACGTCATCTCTTTCCATCAGGTGAGACTGTGGTTAAGCACAAGTCTAACCATGATAAAAAAAACCTTTCTTAAGTCGTAAGTACTCACACAATAGTGTTGCCACCTAGCACAATACCTTACCCGCTTCCCCGAGCGCCACTTTCTGCGGTCTACGCATACCAAAAACACAGCCCACCTCGTAGATACGACCTTACTAAATCACGCGATAATTACCTTACATCCCACCGCGGTGTAATTAAACCGACCAGATATTTGCATCGTTGGGAGACGTAGTTACTGGGTTTGTTCTAGTCTTGCGTAGTTCGCGAACGAACTAGTTCGTTAGAACTGTATTATAATGTACTCTGTGGTTAGAGCGCGTTAACAGGTGAACTACTAGTATGTGAACTAGCTCACAGATCCGTTTTCTTTTAGTTATGAATCAATTAAATCAAGTTTTGTTTATTAGTAGGTTTGTTCATGCGATATTATGACTGATGTCATTTGTAATAGTGAAATCGAGCGAGAGCGTGGCGCTGCCCCAGCTAGCCGCGTCGCTCTTACCGCTCACTGTCTGGTTCGAGACAGGAGTTGACGAACTAAACTGAGCGCTCCAGTTCGCGAACTACTATGTGCAAGACCTACAGTACAGCGTATTTTGTAAGCGTAGCGTAGTGATGACACAATACAAACGTATTGCGTCATCACTTTTGGGACTCACAAAGTACAAACAGTCAAATATTTTATGCGGGTGGGTACCCGCATAAAATATTTGACAGTTTTTAAATTAATTTCCTGAAAACCGAATAGTGAAAAGACACAGTAGAAAAAAATGTTTAAAAATCTCAAAGAATTAGGCAGTTGTCAGTAATCGATGATAAAAGATAAAAAGAGACAGAACTAATTGCGTATGACGTGACTCGCAAGTCACTTAGTAAAATTTGCGCCAAGCAGTATTAAGACGTTTAATGTGACAAGGATAATTTCAAAAGCGCGTAACTTTACCATTTTTCCAACTTATTTATATAAATATGTAAGTTTTATCTTGGTTTTATTTATTCACAAATTGTATTGGTTTACTAACATCTTTCAAATAAGTAGGTAATTCATGTAGACTTTTGATAGTAGTCGAATTCTTTATTATTTGTACTTATTTACTTAACACAGGTACAGTCTTCTTTTGCTATGCAATCCTTTCCCTATTCTATGAGTACAAATACGCTCGAAAACATCACCTTCCCTGTGAGACTCCTCCGAGAAGCCTCCTAGTGTAGCGCAATTTGTTCCATCAGACACTCAACTGAACCGCATCCTGGACAGTCTCACCTAACACCTTCTAAGACTGGCCAATCCTTCCCTTGCGGTGGTAGGGCTAACACCCGCCTGATTCGCGACCACCCTCCCACCGGAGTTCGGCGTCAAGCAGCCTGCTGTGTTTCGTCGATGCGTGGGAGTACCAGTGCCTCAAGGCATCTTCTGGGCACGCTCGCTTCATCATGGACTGAGGTCCATGATGAAGCGAGCGTGCCCAGAAGATGCATGCTCTTGACCTCGATCACGTCTGATGGAAAGCGATAGATGAGTCTATCGCTTTCCATCAGACGTGATCGAGGTCAAGAGCAAGCCCATTCTTAAAAAAAATAAAAAAATGAAATGAGCCTCAGAAAGCATGTTTAGCCGCGGCTGTCCTTTGTAGATCTTTGACAGTTGCTGAGGATAGTCAGAAAATCTGACACCCTGGTCTGGTCTGGTCTTAGTTCTGTGTTACCCAGTTACCAGGTTGTGAAGGTCAAATAAGCAATCGCTTAGTGAAATATGTTCCCCAGCATTGATGAAGTTGCAGAATTTGTTCGAGTTCTGGAACGCAAAGGGCATTTGAAGGAACACGGAGAGTCTGACACTCCTTTCCGCTCCCAGAGCGGATTCAAATGACTCCTCATTTGATGATTATCCATCCTTAAAAAAAGACATAGATGATAAACGGCTATGCGGATTAATTACTGTAAGGTATTGGGCAAATTATATAACGAGCAAAATTTTATTATTTTTACTTATTCGTAATCGAAGTTATTACTATGTTTATATGGTTTTAATCAAATTACATTTTTGTTCATAAAAGCAGCCCATAGAAAATTCTTCATGTGAGTGTTTTACAAGTCAGATTTGTATTTATTCAGCTGTAAACCTTACATAGTGTAAATGGTTTAGTAGTTATGTGGAAATGTACACAAGATAACATAGACTTCACTTCTGCCCGCGATTTCGCCCGTGTACAAAGTGTTTTGTTATCCTTTGGGTACGCACCAAAATATTTCAATGCAACGTACTCCCGCCTGGTTCGAAAAAAAAGTACCTATTCGATGGTAAGTATGGTGGTTTCGAATCCATATGGTGTCGGACGTAAAAGAATAGCACCATCCCATCACTTCCCGTGGGTGTCGTAAGAGGCAACTAAGGGACTCACCAGAGAATGGGCAGCAGCATTGTCTGTAGGTACATTACAATAGCTTCACTGCGATCACCAACCCACCTGCCAAGCGTGGCGATTATGGCAAACCTCAGTTGGGGGAGGCCTATGTCCAACAGTAGACGTCTTTCGGCTGATATGATGATAATGATTTTGGAATTTGCAATTACCTGGTGACATATAAATCTATGTAGATACTGTAGAAGTACAAAATTCGTACATTAAATTGTCATGTAATTAAACAAACTGAGATATTTGCTCGTGGAGCGACACAGAACGTTTGCGCAACCAGCGCAGCGTGTTTGCATTCCACGGTTCTAGGTTGTATGTAAATATGTACCTATAAAGTGAAGCGGATTTGTGCAATTTCTCAGCATTTGTGTTTCTATATGAAAATGTTTCTTTAACGCAGTATGGAAAAGTAAAGTTGATGGCTCTGAATCTGATATGAATGCAGGAGTTTTTAACCTAGAAATATGTATGTAACTACCTAAAAATAGTAAATAAATAGAATAATAATGAATAAAATAATAATAATGATAATAGAATGTCACTTTGTATAGCCCCCCCTAGACAAAGTGAAAGTCTACTAAATTCGTATCAATTTTAAAAACTGGTCAAATGCGAGTCGGACTCGCGCACGAAGGGTTCTGTACCATTATCTATAAAAACGGCAAAAAAATCACGTTTGTTGTATAAGAGCCACACTAAAATATTTATTTTATTCTGTTTTTAGTATTTGTTGTTTAACTGTCTAGCTATCACGGTTCATGTGATACTGCCTGGTGACAGACAGACAGACGGACAGACGAACAGACGGACAGTGGACTCTTAGTTATAGGGTTCCGTTTTTACCCTTTGGGTACGAAACCCTAAAAAAACGGAATAGTGCGAGTCTGGGTTCCGTACAAATTCGAGGATGGATTAAGTACTTATATTTGAATACCTACAGTACCTACTCAAGTACATAAACTATGGAATCGCCCAAAATTACTTACCGTAATCCGAATTGAAACTAATTTCAAATTATTACAGCTTAATTCGACCGATTTAAAATTGCTACTGGAGGTATAATTTTGAATTGTCCTTTGAAGTTTTCAGTCTTGACAGACTGACAGACGAACGGGCAGACCACGAAGTGATCCTATAAGTTTTCCGTTTCTACATTGGAGGTACAGAACCCTGAAAAGTAAAAATGGCTAGTAAGAGAATGACAAGTGCTCCGAAAAACTCTAGGTATTGGGGTCGACTTCCAGTCATACCGGATTCAGCTGAATACCAGTATTTTACGAGTTTTTACTATAAATATAAACTAATATAATAATCTATCTACACTAACATAGGTAATACTAATAAAGCTGAAGAGTTTGTTTGTTTGTTTGAACGCTCTTTGGAACTACCAGTCAGCTTTGGAAAAAATGTTTTTAATATGATAGCCATATTCATGAGGATAGGCTATACGGGAACGGGAAATTCGTACGGGAACGAGAAAAACGGGATTTGCGAGAAGTCGCGGGCAAAAGCTTGTTTAATATAAATCACATCATATACCACGCAGGTAATCTGTTCAAGTCAAAGTTATCTGCTCAGGGCAAAAGGCTTAAGGTGAGCCGGGTAAATACAGGTCAGGTTAAGTCCTTCGGGAGTAAGGAGTCGAGAAGTCAAACTCAATTTGCTGGCTGATTGAGCCAATTAAGCACTTAAGCTTTTCAGAAGCAGACTTTCATAATGGCTCCTTCTGGAATGTAACTACAAACACTGTTTTCTAGATAAAAAAAAACCCGCCAAGGGTGAGTCGATCCGCTCACAAAGGGTTCCGAACGATTTATAATATTTTACAAGTTTTTTTATCCATTGCAGCGCTTCTGGCACAACGGTGTGCCACCCAAATCACGCGTTTTAAAACTCTATTATTACTATAGAAAGGTATTTTATAGGATGTTGACGATTGACTAATAAATTGTATTTTTAACCGACTTCAAAAAAAGGAGGGGGTTCTCAATTCGATTGTTATAGAGAGTCTCAAATTGAACTAACATGTGGCTGATGTTTCCTAGCTGACTACCCTGAGAAGAAACATCGAAACAAAGTCAGAGGCGTCTTTCAAGGTAGTAAATACTAATCATCATCTTCTTGCCCTTATCTCATGTTACTTGGGGTCGGTCGTACCTAAATACAATTAATGTAATGGTCAAAACATGATAAGAACCATGTAGGCCTTTTGATATAAGCACCAGATATATTCAAGTGGACCCGTCCAGACATTGCAAGAATTTCTTGTAAGTAGCTCAGCCTTAAACTTTAAGGATCTCAAAGATTCAACGAACAGTAACAAATTAAGCACATTTGGGTCAGCCGCATAAATAGCTCATATTGCCAGACGTCATGAAATCAATTCGTAAACAAACTGAAAAAAAGAACAAATATTTATTTATCTAGAATAAGTGTCCCAGATACTCCACTCATGAAATTACTAGTGGTCCGCGCAACATTATAATGACGTACAAAGTCCTCACATCCACACAACGTCATACGAGAACCATGGAGATTAGTGTCTGAGAGTCTGAGATAGTCTTTCGAGAACAATTCACACAACAGCCACACACGAGCCTATCCAACACAAAAAAAATCTCAGCTGAAAGCAATCTTCTCAGAGTGTTAGAGTAATTAAGTAGAATGCCTAGGCCCCCCACCGTTATGTTAAGTTCATTTTCTTAAAACGCCTTGCCGTCAGGTTAAGCCGAACGAATCGCAAAGTAAGCATCCTTGGATCCTTTCGCCTTAATAAATTGAATGAGGGTATCGTGGGTGCTACCATTTGCGTGTAGGGAAGTGATAAAGATGTGAGAGGAGTTTTATGGCGTTTTTGAATCAATGGTCATCATCATCATCATATCAGCCGAAAGACGTCCACTGCTGGACTAGGCATCCATCAAGTGTTGCTTTCTGTCCGCTTCTGTGCGTCTCGCTTCTATCGGCTGCCCTTCACTAGGTCATCGGTCCATCTTGTGAGAGGCCTTCCAACGCTGCGTCTTCCAAATCCACCTACGTAGTTGCCACTCCAGAACTTTACGGTGCCATCGACAATCAGTTCTGCGAGCAATGTGCCCTGCCCACTGCCACATCAGTTTGGCGATCCTTCGGGCTTCGAGGTCCATTGTGAGCGTCCATAAATGGTCTATGATATGGTTTGTTTTAGAACAAGTTTTCTGACATTTAAGGCAGATAGCTACGTGTGAGTGATGTGTGAGTGATAAGCGGTTTTTGCAAGATAACGTTTACCACCATGGAAGGCAGAGGCGATGGGCGAAGCGTTTTTAAAGACGGTGCACCGCTGGGAGCGTCGGTTATCGCGCATGTCCGTGCGGGTTGGTTTCGAGTGGTGTGCCGCGTGGACAGACGAAGAGGTAGGGGTAGTGCCAATAGGTTTCCTCTTGTTGTCAGATCACAGACGTTGAAAAGGATCGACGCTGAAGTGGTAGTAAAATTATATTAACAAACAGGAAATCACTATTCGAGACAGTGATTGACGCGCTGCTTTACAATGGTTCACATTAATTTTGATATAGTTAATGTTCCAGAAACATTACCTTAATGTTGCAGAAACCTTAATCACGATGGATTCATTTTGTAGTTAGAAATGGCAAGGTCAATGAAATAGAAAGGGATAAAAAACATTTTATTTGGCGACAGTCCGAGCATCAGCAGCACACATCCAAGTAAAATAAAGAAGTGACAGTAGAAACAGTACGATATAGAGATATAAGGGAGAAGACATGGTGTGATGACACTATATGATTTGGAAAAGCCTATCATACGCCTACTATGACGTGTTAATTATGGCATCATGGTTCCTTTATGAAAAAAGAAGAGTGTTCGTCGTCCTGCATAGCTCCGTTTCTCTCTTACAATGAAATCACTACAGCGTTTGCATGTCAAGCGAGTCAGTCAGTGCCATGAGATTTACGTGAGGTTCATCCTAAAAGTGAGTTTTAATAGTAATTAATCCAAATGTTTCACATTAATTAGCCCGTGTTCTGGTTCCCCTTTTAATCTATTGACTTTTGACGTATTTTTACTATTTTTTTTTCTTTTCTATGTATTTAATCCTGAGTGGATTGGTTTGGCGAGGGAGAAAAGGCTTTGGTTAATACTCAGAATAGCCAGATATACTTTTTATAAAGCACAAGTTACTAAAGAAACATAAAGGTCATCGTTATTGTATCGTTATTGAATTTGTGAAAGTGCTTTGAGGCCTCAAGAGCGTTTACGATGTACGGCATTTCATACAAACTTTCAAGTCCTTATTTTTCGAAATGCATGAACCGACTTTAGTGAAACTTGATAATTATGCATAATGCTAATAATAGTTAGTAGAGAACATTTTCGCAAAAGATTTCAGGGGAAAAGATAGTGATTTTTCACTTTCTATAAAAAACTTGAAATCGTTCTCTCTCTCCCTCTGTCCCTTCTTTCTACGAGTACTTACTTAATGAATTCAGAAATCGTGATATATCTACGTAGGTACAACAAACGTACGCCTATTATACTGTTACGTGAGTTATTATATTATCTTTTATACTATCAATATTTAAACAGCTCGTTAGAACGAAATACAATCATTTGTGTAAACAAATAATGTCGCACTGGAACGAAAAATTCGATCGTGCAAAGCAAGTCTTCGGTAGTATAGTGGTAAGTGTCCCCGCCTGTCACGCGGGAGACCGGGGTTCGATTCCCCGCCGGAGAGAAACTTTTTGTATTTTTCTAAGACTTTTCTTTTATCGTCCACTATCCTCTGTGTATGTATCCTTCAATCCCTTCGCTATAAATCACTCCTTTTTTTTTAAATCAATAAATCTGCATCATTTTCCCTAACAGTTTTGAGGTCGCCTTCATCTGGAACTGGACTGTACAAATACAACTAGAAATACAAAATACTTTATTTCAAATAGACCAGTTACATGCACTTTTGAGCTGTCAAGGTCTGTCAGTCAAATAGATAAAGCTAGTTCTGCCGCGCTAGTGACATGAGCAGCAAGACCCTATCTCCAGTGCGGCAGTTGCACGTTCCAAAGATCCTATAGAGAAGAACGTGTAAAAAACTTCAGGGATACTGTTTTTTTTATACAGTTGTATATCTAGTAGTATTTCACATGGAGAGATGACCGATATGTCCTTCACAACCCAGCGGCACCCATTGGCAATATTGGTGTCAAAACTGGGTGATTAATTGTAAATTAAGTTTTTATATGTTTTAAATATTAAATTGAGAGGGGGGTGCAACCTCCTTGCGGTTCCTCCTCTATCCAAAGTAAATAATCAAGTACCTATCTACTTTATAATAAAACTTTCACTCACCGCAGCTTCGAGAAATTCATTAAAATTTAATATTATTGAGAAAATTCGCATTCATCATTATTACAAGTACGTAGTGAAACCTTGGGATCCGTAATCTTACTAATTATTTTCGGAATCAAAAGCTTTCGAAGTTTCTCAATTTGAATTTCTGTTTTAGGTTAAAACGTTTTGTTAAGGCTTAGTTTGTTTTACGCGAGGTTATAAGAAGGAATACAAATTATACAGGCTTGTAAAAAAATCTTTCTTTATAAAAAAAATAAAAGTAAGTACCAAAGTGATTTTCAGGGACCACGAAACGTAGAGTGTAATGTAGAACGCCCTCAGACTGAATAGCTTTGCAGGGTAACTGGTAGCAGCTGGATGAGAGTAGCCAATTATTTAACTGAAAGGCGTGCTATTGTATCCTATATATCTAGATATAGGCCTCTTCAGTGGACTACTGATTATGTTGATGAGATTATAACATCATTAAGCAACGATGACCGTTTCCACTGGATGACGACTCTGGCTTCTGTGCATTCTGCATTACAACGTGTAACAGAATAAACGCAATACTTCTTAAGGGATCATTGTGCTCATCATTACGAACAACTTTTACTATGGGATAAACCCCGAAATCGCGAAAAAAAAATGAACTGTTCTGTACATTTTGTCGAGTTATGCGCACATGAGCAGTCGATTTTATTTTTCGTTGTATACGCCCCACGTCTAATCTTACTTCAGTCTAGCGGACTTATTGCCTACATTTTCTGTGATGCTCGTTTTCGAGCGTAAGGAGTTGCTATGTATTCGGTCTCTGAGTTTAATATCCAAAACGCTACGCTTCATCGCCCTTTGGCAATCCTCGAGTTTGGATAACGAGACTCGGTCTGGGACCACAGCTGAGTATAGTAGGTTAGGATAGCTAGAATGCATTTGATGAGTTTGCGTTTCAGAGATAAAGGTAGCCATTTAATAGAAAATACATAAAAAATCCCACAAAGAAGACCAATGACCTGCTGAGAGTCGCTGGTAGCCGATGGATGCGAGACGCACAGGACTGGTTGTTGTCGTGATACTTGGGGGAGGCCGATGTCCAGCAGTGGACGTCTTGCGGCTGATTATGATGATGATGACATAAAACCTTATTTAACAAAATGGAGTGGCAATAATTTAATAAGTATTTACTTTGCTAATTAAATATGCTAAATTAAGAACCCTTAATTAAAGCCTTTAGAGAGTTCTTTATTGAGCAAAGATCAAGAAAATTGCCACTAACTAGAGAAGGCTTTTGTTGCCTCCTTCAGTTAATGCCATATTTTGCTATATTTTAGGTCTATTTCTGGCCGGCCACTTTGATTATTTCATCAGCCCATCTTTATATAAAGTGTAACATAATAAACGCAATTGTACTCAACGTTATGATCAAATTTTACTATGCGAAAACCGCAAAATCGTGAGAAAGTAAATCAGCTGTTCAGTACATTTTGTCAAGTTAAACGCACAGAAATGTATGGAGCAGTCGATTTTTTTTCGCGATTTCAGTGTTGTTCCCGTAGTGAAAGTTGTTCATAATGATGAGTACAATGACCCCTTAAGAGGTATTGTGTTTATTCTGTTACACCATGTAGTGTCCTTGCCTACATTTGTGACTTTTGTCTAGCCATTCGTCATTGGCCTAGCCTTTTCGCAACTATATTGAAGTAGACTTCCAGTCAAATCAGATTCAGCTGAATAGTCTGTATTTACATAACGCGACTGCTTATCTAACATCCACAACCCAGTAACTGGGTAACACGGCCATAACCCCCTATTAATTTACCACCCAAGTTTCAAGCAAATATTACAACCCAAACTAGATATTAATACCGAATTAGCCGACACAACCCGTCCCATATTGGGTCGATCCAGTTTGGTTCAACAAATTATCTGCGCCCGATATTGGCATAATTAACAGGTTTGGCAGCGATTCGAGGGCCGCAGTATGATGTCGTTATAGTTTGACTGATTGCTATCTGGCCACCTGGTGGGCTGATTGTTGCACTAGAGTGTTCTAGATGGTGAGGTTTTGCAACTGTGTGTATGGGCATAGGCTTGATGGATTTACCTAAGATAACATTTGAGAGATACAGAGAGAGGATTTTTAACTTTCTGTTTCTAGTTTCATTAAAATCAGTTCATTCATTGTTAAGAATATGAAATAGAAAATTCTGTGAAACAAAGTTAGAACTACACGCTTTTGACGCTTTCCGTAAAAAGTTCGTTACCTTTTTTAAAAAAAAAAACCTACATTTGGTGAAATTACAATACAAATCTTAATAAGCTTTGAACTTATGAAAAATCCACTAACACTTTGCCCGACCTACGAATCAAAACCAGTATCCCATACTCTGCAGTCGCAGCAACGTTTAGACCACTGTTGGTGCAGTCGCAGAGAGGTTATAATCTATAGATCATACATTCTTTTTGATAGCCCATACTGTCCTACTGCTGGGTAAAGACCTCCCCCAAGCCCTTCAGGAGGTCCTTGAGCACTCATTGTTTGAAGACTTTTGCCCAACGGTCACAACAGTGCATGCGACTAACATGACAAACCCAATCCCATATATTTTAAAAGACAAAAATACCAGCACTGTAATAACAGTGCGAAATTCCCATTCGGTTATTTTATTCGTGTTTTGTAGCATTCGATGCGCAGTATTCGTGTTGTGGTTCTTTTGCTAACTGCCCGGGATGCGTTTTGGCAATGATAACATCCCACAACGAGTTATGGGGTGGTCGGTTTGTAGCGTTATTCCGTATTTAGAGTAAATATTGCTTTTGTAATGTGTTTTATTGAGTTGAATGTGGAAATATGATCTGTTGTTTTTTGTAGGATTTCTGGAATTTACTGTAGTGTAGCCGCTACTTTTAGTGGAATTTTGATTCCTAACACACATTGTTTACGAATTGGACCAGTGGCTAAATAATAACAGCCGCACGAGTCAATCTTCGGAGATAAAAAATGCTTGCTGGTTCATGGATGGGTGACCTAACATTACGTAACATACCGAGGTTCCTTCGCACCTCGGAAAGAACGTTGACTGTTGGTTCTGGCTGTGTCATTTGTAGATCTTTGACATTACGATTAGTCGGTTGGAAGGCCTCTCACAAGGTAGACCGATGACGCTGCAGAACGCTACAGAAAAGTTTTTTGTCTAGGGGGGCTGGTGAGGATCGCTGGTAGCGAGATGCGAGACGCACAGGACCAGTTGTTGTGGTGACACTTGGGGAGGCCTATGGCCAGCAGTGGATGTATTTTGGCTGAAATGACGATGATGATGATGATGGGTGGTCAAAAGCCAAGAAATCTGTCACCAGTCCTGTCAAGAGGTATCGTGTCTACCCAGAAATTGGGTTGTCGAAGTCAGATAGGCTGGTTCTCTATGTAATATTCTGGTACACTGCTGCATCCGGTGATACATCGTCGGTCTACATCTCTTTTTACTCGAATCTCCTTTCGCAGGTGTGCTGGAAGTGATTTCTATAGAAATAAGCATCCTATTCTTCCGTTTCCTTCTTCTTAACTTTTTATTAAATGTGTGTACATAAATTGTTAAATAGTTGGGATGCGTCTATACAGATTGATGTTTTAAGAAGTGGGAATGAAACTTGTTTATAAATACCTCTTAATGAGTATGTACTTACAACCTTATCTTTATTTACTGAAGAGACTGCGCTGAATGTTGTTCAGCAGTTTTATTTAAAAAAAAATTGCAATATCGTGTAAATCAAACCCGGCCTTAACAAACCGTTCCGAAAACATTAACTCATATTCGGCTTAAATTTAGTTTTCGAGTTCGCTAATTCTAAAGCTTTTAATTTACCATTCTTCATTGTTGAGTTGCCTACAGTAATAATTGCTGGGTCGAGCCCTAAGGCGCATTTTTGAATGGACGCTTTTCATTGGCTTCCTAGAGTAAGTAACAAAAGGTGGTAGTTTTTGTTTGTTTTGTTCTTAATTAGGGCTAGAATGGAGCTTATTCAATAGGTGGTTAATTAGAACTTTGGTGATGTTGTTTTTTTTTTTGCTGTGGGTGATGTGATGATGTCTCAAACTTTTTCATTTCATATCCGGATTATGACAGGAGTTCGTGGTTCAATTTATTTGGTGGAACGTTTTTGGCGGAAGGTTTAAAACACTGTACACGACTTAATGAATTTGGACGCCATTTTTGATAGGATTATTGAGTTCCTTGCTCGGTTCAACAGCAGAGAAGCTGCAACTCTATTGTCCTAGTACCATTTAGGGCACCTCGCGCACTAGACGGCCACGACCACGACCACTGGCCACAACGACCAGATTAACTAAAGAAACGAGACGGCCACGACCACGCCCAGTGGCCGCAGATTGACTGGTCGTGGTCGTGGTCGTGGCCGTCTAGTGCCCGAGGTGCCTAACAGGACTTAAATAAGAATACGCCTCCACTCCTCTTTCCGTGGAAATTCTTTGCTATGTCTTCTTTAAAACTTCTTTAATATGTCAAAGAGACTTGGACGGACAATTTCGAGCAGCAAGCTACATCTCCATACAACTTATGTTAGCCTGGTACCCCCTTAGAGGAACACACCTATTTATGTAGACCACTGCTTATCGTGCTCCTGATGGTCAATACTCGACCTGTAATATTAAATTTCATAGGTCACCAAACCAACATTCCTGCTTACCCCCAAAATGATAGCAGATGAGGCATACCTATACAGTTGCTTAGCAGCCTCTCGCTATCAATGAGCGCTAGTTATACAGACCACATGAATATAGTCCCCCTCTCGACAATCAAGCAACACCTTCTTGCAACTTTTACTCTCCTGGTACCCAATGTCTTATGCCCGGTTTCTTTGGTTATAATCGGTCGTTTATCTGTCCGTTAACGCTAGTTTTCACAACGCCATAGGTTAGTTAGTAGTTATCGGACAGATAAACGACCTATAAAGTACCTCAGAAACCGGGCAACTAGGAAACGCCGTATCTCTGTTTGTTGGTACGAAAATTTGGAATTGTGATTTCATGCAAAAAACAAGCCACTTCCTTACAATTTATGAAAGCCTGGTACCCAGTCACTATGCCAGTCGTATCATTTGCACACAAATCAATGGATTACTACAGCTTTTCTTGCCAAGACAGATCATGCACTAGAAACATTCTGATTATAAAGGGACCAAGTACCTATTCATAAGTCACCATTACTACTGCTTACCCCAAAATGATACCAGATGAGGCACACAGTGGCACAGCGGTCTCTCACTATCAATTACGGCTAGTCATGCAGACCACATGAATATGGAAGCGACACTCAGTGAATTCGGTCATTAGTCTGCAGTAGAGAGTGCTTCGCGTTAATGAGACCGCGTTCGACGCTGTATAATTTTCTTGGGCGAAGGCGAATTTTTAAGTTCCCCAACAGCTTATAACTGGTAATAGTTGTTGGTGTATGTGGTTGCTGGCCACGCTCATTTACGGATCTCGGTTCGTCACAGTAGTTCCTTTTGCTCTAATGAGTCCAAAATTTTAAGAGGTTTACTGACCTACTGAAGCCCGTCGGTTAAACGATCCTGGAGATCAAAATATAGCCCGAAAGAGAGGTTGTTTGTTTGGACCAATAAAAGTAATGAATGTATATTTCAAAACGATTCGAGTTTTTTTCAAAATAAAAACAATAAAATCATTATGTACAGAAACTTTTAAAGGTAGCCTGGTTAATTGCCCAGAAAAAATACCAACGTAACAAAATTTAACTGTATTTTACAAGAAAATCTTACAGTTCAATACATCCGTGAGTAACGCGAATATTTCTAAAGTGCTTTGCTTACCGTACGCCCCTGAGAGCAAATTTACCGTCTTTTTTTGTAAAAAATACCCTGCTTAATTGCTCTAAAATGACCTTTGTTTCAACGTAAAAACTCCTAGCTATACATTTAGCGCTTGTTTGTCTTGAAAAAATCTCGATACTTTTCAGGGTTCCGCAGATAAATGGCAAAAGCTAGACATCCGAAAGTTGGATCAGCGGTCTTGCCAAGGAATATTTGTATAATCTATCCGATTCGACTGGAAGCTGATACCCAACATAGTTGTTATCATTTAGCTATGAGCTCTACTCATCCCGGATACGGAACCCTTCAATTTGCGTGGATCGACTCTTACTTCGCCTATTTTGTTTTTATTTCTGTTGTTTTTCATCTTGTATTCATCTACAGTGAAGTGTGAGTTGGATTACTGATGTTGATCATACATTTTTTTTATGTTACAACATAGGTACATTTATTGAAAGAGCCAAAGTTTTTGTTATTTCATTCAAACGAAGCCCGTAACGGGCTCGTTAAAATATTGAAGTGTTTTCCGACTAAAACGTTATATATTTTTTATTTCAATATAATTACTTTTTCACACCTGACTTTTAAGCTCTTTAATTTAGTTTAGTGTTAGGAAAAATAATGCATTTACAGAATAGTCTATTCACGGTGTTTTTTTGTAACAATTCATTGAAAATAATTCGATTTATAGTAAAAAAATATGATAAATCAATGTGTCTAGCCTTTTCCAAACCATGTTGAAACGGATTCCAGTCTAATCGGATGCAGCTGTATATAGCAGTGTTTTAAATGAAGCAAACGCCTATATGATCTGAAGAACCCTGTCATAACGACAACTTTTACGGAAGACTGGTGACAGATTTTCAGGGTTCTTAGTACCCGTAACGACGGTTACAGATCAACAAAGGACAGCCGGGAATAACGATAGACTCGTAATGTGCTTCCCGAGTAATCCCGAGGCACGAAGGAGTCTCGTTAAAATTCAATGGATGAACCCACCCACGACTTTGATAAGCTTTGCTTTTCTCTTGTCTCACGTGTTATTGGTGTTTTATTGGGAAATGCTAATGCAGAATTTGTCAGAAGTCTGGATTTGTAAAGAAGTTACTGGCTTGGAAATAGAGGTAGGTAGAGGGGATTTACTTTTTTGCTATCCAGTAACTTTTTCAGTTTCCTAATTCTTTGCTAATAAAGAAATAATTAATTAATTTATTTATTTTAACTAGCTTCAGTAAAAAAAGATTTTTTTAAGTAGCCTGTAACCGTCTCCAAGTCTCCAATCTCCAATCTCTGTACCAAAGTTTATCAAAATCGGTTCAGCGATTTAGACTTGAAAGCGTAACAAACATAAAAACTCACTTTCACATAATATTAGTCAGGATTAGGATGTCATCATATTGTGCTACAGGGTCTATTCATGAAGACCGATGCTAAGACACTAATGAGAGTACCCAGAATCACTGTTAATTAGTATCAAAACTAGTCCATCTGTTGCATTTATAATTACGAACTGTTGGCTACGAACGGCGAGGCTTTTTCCGCTAGAATAGTCAGCCATGTAGCCATGTTTATAGCCACTTAGTTATGTAGCCAGTCGGTTATGTAGTTGGTAAAATAGGTAAAGTCGAAAAGTTTCAATTTTATTGCTGTTTTGAAAGTCTGTGTTTGGGGACTTACTCGTACAGCTATCGATTTTTGAGAATTTCGGATGTTATTATTTTGTTGACATTTCTGTTATGGAGGTGAAAATATTGTATTTAGGGTCGGAGCAATATGTCTTCTTTTTTCAAACTTCTATATTAATCATCATCTCCTTTGTAGCCATATTATGTTTCACAATATAACTGAAAAATGGAACCAAGGACCTTATACTAAAGAGTAGCTCTCGCGACCTCTAGACCAACGAGGCAGCTATGAACAATTTAATTCCAAAAAATAATTTAATAAATCTGATGAACATACCCTCTTTATAGAAATGAAACAAAAGGGTCTAAGGTAAGATAAAACTTTCTAATCATACATTTTTTGTTTCATGATCAAATTCCTTCCGCTCTTTATTGAATTCCTTCAACCATATTTTTTCCAACTACCCTCAATGAATTTCCAACCCTATCGCATCACATCAAGGTTTTATTTTCTTTGTATACAGGGCAGGTTTGTTAAAACCTATCAAAATTCAACATACAGAGGCATTTCCTTTGATACTGTTTGCAAATTTAAATTTAATTTCAATGAAAGGTATTTTGATCGGCTTTATTTTACAATTTGTCCGTCATTTTATAAACTGAGTTTGTTGGATGAGTTAAGTAGCCTTCTTAGTTGTCAACACCGATATTTTGAGTACATAAGTACTGGTAAAGCTGCTTGTGAAATTAGGCCCAGTAATAGCGTCGTGGGAGTCAGATGGTAGTCTCAGTATTGAAATCAATTGATTCATCGAAACGGAATGTTTCTTGTCATCATCATCTAATCAGCCGAAAGACGTCCACTGTAAGTGTCTAAATACACTATGCCGAAGGTACGCGACCGAAGTTCGGCACGATTACGCCAGTAATGATGTTTAAATTACTGACGACACATTATGCCGAAATTACGTTGCGTTATAGCGTACAGCTGAACTTCGGTCGGGCGTAAGTTCAGCAGCAATTCGGTGGCAACGTATTCTGTAGAGCACACATTATTAGCAAAGTTCTGTTCGATTGCCGACGAAGATCCGGGGCGGGGAGCAGCGGGAGGCAGCAGGCATGCCCGCGCCCCGCGTGTCCACCCGATGTGTTTATTTCGCCTTTGTCTGCGCACGATGCACGTGCTTTGTTGTGTCGTTGAAACATAGGTACCTATACCATGTTTGATTCAGAACACACAAATTTGCGCAACCAGCGCAACTGAATTTCTGCCACGTAAGTTCGGCACTTATGGTGTGTCATACCAGCCGAATACGTCGGCTGAAAATCAGCCGCGGAACTCCGGTCGCGTACCTTCGGCATAGTGTGTTTGGACACTTAGACATAGGCCTCCCCAAAATGGGGGGGGGGGGGGGGTTTGCCATAATCGCCACGCTTGGCAGGCGGGTTGGCGATCGCAGTGTAGCTGTAGCAATGTACCTACAGAGAATGCTGACGCCCATTCTCTGGTGAGTTAGTCGCCTCTTACGACACCCACGGGAAGTGATGGGATGGCGCTATTCTTTTACGTCTGACACCATGCGGAACATGTTTCTTGTATCAAAACATAATTACTATTTGGTTCGTCAGCAAAAAATATTCTACATGTATTTTCTGCTTTATCAAATCAGTCATATACAAAAACTTCTGGAACAGTTCGTGAAGTTTGATGCGCTTTTCTTTTTGCTTGTGACGTTGCTCCTAGCTAAAAAGTGTACCAATGTAAGGCGTGATTTTCGGAATTTGTTCGAAAGAGTCACCGCGACCATAGAACGCAAAGAGCATTATGAGGAACACGGATGGGTTTCAGTCAGTAAGAGTCTGACAGTTCTCCCGCTCCACCCCCAGTAGAAGGAGTCATTTGATGATTTCCCATCCTTAAAAAAAGGCGTGACTTCACATGAAATTTCAATGCACACATAGATACATTTTTGTTTATAGGACAAAAGAAAAAAGTACGCGTTTAATAATTTTTGGTTATCTAAATGCCGGTGGATTTTTTTTTCGAAAGGATTCTTACCTATTTATAAGAATTGCTCCGCCTAACGTACGCAAAAGATTTACTACGCGAGATTTAAGAATTTTTGTACGCAAAAGTCTCGGCTCCATTGGATTAACCTCTGAAATGTCATCGGTACACACGAGTGTGCACTAAAAAACAAACTAATTGCGACTGACGTGCGAGGACTAATGGAACTGGCGAGTTGCGAGAGTATTTCACACTGCTGCCGACCCTACAAGAATACAGCCTATGTTAAGCTAACTTGAATTCCTATACTCAACCATGAAGGAACGGCAAAGGAAGATTCGCAAAAGGTAATAAAATGACCATAATAACATTGTTTGATTGCCATTATGGTAGGCGCCACATAGTTTACATTAAAGTACATTTACCTTTCCGTTATATCTTTACGTACCTACCCAAAAAACAAATTCTGAATCGTTTTTTGTTATTAGAAAATATAATAAAGGATCAAGATAGATGTAGATTCATGCTTTGTGTCATATTCTGTTTTTGAAATGAAGAATCCACAACCACTTTTGATTTTTTTTTGACGCTTATTATAGTTTTAGTCTGTGTTGCAGAGAATGACTAGGTATCATTCTCGGTAACACGTAGGTAGAGAGGAACATTATCATAATTATACAGCTTCATTATGGCACAAAGGGCTAGATATCGTGAGCAAAAGTGGTTTCAATAAATTAATATTAAACATGAGATGAGCGTATGCCGTGAGATTATTAAATTATATCGTCTCACGCATCCATTTGTAAGACAAGTATAGTACAGCAAAATGATAAAAAAACCCAAGTAAATAATTTAACTCTGAGATTTTATTTAATTACGGTGCTGAAATAGAGGTATGCGTTACAGAGAGTAAAGTCCCGCAAAACTCCATTGAAACGGGAGGATCCTCCGACCGGACGGTTATTGTGTTCGGTGGGCAATTGCCCGATAGTTGATATTCGGGCTGTTGTACATATTCAAATCGCACGGAAACCTTTGATACCGCGATTCAGGATTTCGTTAAGTTAGTTCGCAGCTGGTGGGATAGATGGCGTAGCGGTTCTTTTTGTTGCGATGTAGATTTTGCTACGTTGATTTTTTGTGGTGGCATTGTTGCCGCTACACTAAGATTTGGACGCTCACGCACACGAGCTGTGAACAGCAGTCCGATTCTGGTGAAGTGAACATGAAGTGAGCTTTTTTTTATTTAGGACAAGCCCACCACACATTCAATACCACTGCAACCCTTTAAAGCCAGAAAACAGTGGCGACCACCAGAAAAACACCGAGTCAATGAAGCTCGACGAGTCCCGGAGAAACGATTCATTGGTCTTGGTTCCCGCAACGAAATAAATCAGAAAAAACAGTGGAGGAGTAGAAAAACAATTAATTTCCACTTACCTCCTTGAATATGAAGTGAGCAGCTGTAGTTAATCTACACAAAAAAGATGGAAAACAGTTCACTTCATTCTCACTCCAAAGTTTACCTCGTGAGATGCTGACAGAATAGACCGGCCGTACGTAGATAGAGTTGTTCAGAAAGCCATGGAGCGTTCCCATTTTTTTTTTATTGTGGATGGGATATTATCAAAATATGACTCCTACCGCTCTGGGTGGAGCGGGAGGGAGTGTCAGACTCTTACTGACTAAAACCCACCCGTGCTCATCGTAGTACCCTTTGCTTTCCAGGGCCGCGGTAACTCTTTCGAACAAAATCCGCAACGCTTGGCATACGTTTGATAAACGTCAAGATCGAAGACATATGAAAACAATTCAAAATATTTTATTTCAAATACGGTTCTAATTGTTTGTTTCCTAAGAAGAACTAAGAAACTTAACGGTTACTCTTTTGTACGAAAACTTTCACCTGGATAAAGAGGCTGAAGAAGTTACAGAAAGACAGACTTGTATGGATAACTGTAGGAGTAATAGTCTTCGAGATAAACGGACTTATATAACAAATAAACAAGCTACGTAATATTTCTACAAGATTCAGTTGATTAATAAACCCAACGTAGTCATCTTAAGAAGCTTACGTAAATAAAACCTCATCTGAAGACACGTGTTCTGTAATTTATACCGCGGAAGACAATGTGATTTGCGTAAGATTTCACACAGGACAGATATGGAGCAGAAGTTCCAGGTTGTGCAAAACTGTATGTTGTGTCATTGTGTAGTATTGGTATTGTAAGATGCTCCCTCACCGGGAGCATTCATGTGTAATGTAACATTTTAGATTCGACTTTGAGCATGACATAACAATACTGCCTTCCTGACTGACGAGTATTTGCTTGTAATTTAACAATTCAAATTCGATTTGAGCATTTGCCTGTAGCTGAATTCGTTGTTTTCACAATGTTAAACAAAACGGTCGTTGTGTTGAGCGCGACAACATTCATTTGATTAACGTACAAAAACTGAAGAAACGATAGTGGTGACACAAATTATTTCAAAATGTTTGTTTAAATTTTATCAAAATGTTACAGATTGTATACAAGTTGCGCACATTAATGCTCGGTTCTCCACACTCACTGATACAAACCGAAACCGTCGACCTAATATGACGTTACAAAGCCGAGCATTACGCTCGGCTTTGTAACGTTATATTACAGGTTAATGCTCCAGGTGAAGGTGCACCTCTACAAGAACTGCTCTGTTGGTCTCGCGGTAGCAAGTGTGACTGCTGAGCGTGGAGTCCTAGGTTCCATTCCCAGGTCGGGTGACATCATCATTGGGTTTACCAAAAAAAAATCTCTGTGACAGCCTGGAGTTAAGAATTTGGAGGTGTGACACCCCCGTGCCTCGAAAAGCACGTTAAGCCATTGTTCATAAATTTATGTGAACTGACAAACAAGCATGATACCTAACATTGAAGTCAAACAGTATAATGAGATAAAAATATATCCTCAAATATTTTTTTATGAATTTATTCAAATCACATTTTGACACGAGTTTTTTTTTCACCATTAAGTGACTAACGCTATTGTACATCGAATTTAAATAAAATTACACTTTTATAAGTCCGTTTACACTCTTTTAAATCAGATAAACCCGTTACTGAAGCCGTTACTGGAGTCAACGGTAGGTATACCGAAATAGCTGTTGAATCTACTCTCAACTCATCCACACATTGTCTCCCATAATGTGTTTATGAATAATGAAATAACGCCCGTAACGCGTCTCTGGGCCCTAATATTTCCTGCAGGAAATTGAAATACACTAAGCTCAGCTTTTATGTTCGTAATCTTTATACTTTCAGCCTTTGGAAAAAGCGCTTAGGGTTTCAAGATGAAAATTACGTCAAAGCTGAAGTTTTTCATACTTCGTTGGCACGGTTTTGTGAAAGACAAGAGTAATGGGTTTGGTATAGGTAGTATGAATGAAAAACTTTATAAATTGGCTGAGAAAATAAGTTCATCCATCTGCCTAGCCTTTTCCCAACTATATTGTGTTTTAGCTAAATACCAATATTTTACGCGGGGCGACTGCCTGTAACCTCCACAACCCATTAATTTGGTAACACAGTACTTTTTGGCAAGACTGGTGTCTGATTTTCTGGCTACAGACAATCCGTAACGACTGCCAAAGATCTCCAAATGACAACCGGGACCAATTACGGTTTAACGTGCTTTCCGAGGCACGGAGGAGTCTCGGTATATTAAGATGGTCACCCATCCACAGACCAACCTCGGCAAGCGTTGCTTAACCTTGAAGATTGGCCCTTGCGGCTGATAATTTAGCCACGAGCAAGACATAAAGCTGTCCTGAATCGACATCTATAGTGATCCTTTACGTTCTCTAGTAATGAAAAACGGTTCATAATTTATTGTTCGAATAATAATATCTACTACCTATATCCCTTGATGTTAAGGAAAGGTCAATGTGCTTCAGTGCAAGTTTAGCTGGTGCCGTCTACCATGGTGCTAAAAAAACTCTACTCTTTTCTACACTCATCTATTAAAATTATGTATTTAAATAAAAACTAAAAGCTTCGACGTGAATAATTGAACGCTTTCCATTTGCCAAGCATATCGTGCTCGTTAAGCATTCTTTCAGTATTATTAAAATTACACGAATTATGGTAAATAGTAAATTTTAAAATGAATGCGATGTTATTATTTTGTCATCGACAATGTTAATTCTGGTTACAAAGTAAGTAGTTGAGTGGAAAAAATTTTTGTTTATTTGTCATGCAGTGTGAAAATAAATTATTTTGCATGTATGCAGTTTTGTATGTTTGCTCAACAATATTTTCGCCAATTACCAACCGATTTGGATGATTATTTTTTGTTTGAAAGTTTTTTTTTTTAAAGGTTCGTGTTTGACCACTTTCTGACCTGATGATAAGCAATTATTCACACATGCAGGCTTTTGATAAATACAGAATTCGGCATGAAATTCGTACGCAAAATGAAAGTTGATTAAAACTTCAATAAGGAGACGAAATACCTTCTCCTACCTATCCTCTTATAACTTATCAACCGGTTTAAATGATTTATTAATTAAATAAAAATATGGAGAACCATTTATATGATACAACAAACAATGTTGATGATCATTGCCATCTTCCTGCAGCTGCCCACAAATTCACAATTATTGTGGCTTAACTATTTTTAGGGTGCCCACGGTTGTAAACTTTCATGGACTTATTCTTCAGTGGCAGAAATGAATGGCGTTATACCTAAAATAAGGAGACGTCCCTAAAAATCAGCAGTTAAAAAAATCGTCGAATAAATAACTTGTCTAAAATAAAATGTAGCTCTTTATGAGTTACTTCAAGCAATTTATTAAAAATTCCTTCAGTCTGAGCATTTTTTTTTATCTGTAGACCCGTAAGTAATTACTTCATTTCAGGGCTCATAAAACATTTTAAACACTAAAATATTCTATGTTAATGTAAGATGAAAAATTCTGTAAAAGAAAACTAAGTATTAATTAATTATTTCTTGAAGAAACGAGAAAGGAGGTTTTTCTCAGCTTCCTTTGAGATGGACGGACTGTAAAGTGATGTTAAATTAACGAGATCAGAGAAAAAAGTGTTGTTAAATTACTTGAGATAGTCTGTAGCATATTATGTAAAACCGCTTTGAGAGATTCTTTCTTGCCGAAGGTTTTTTTTATCATCAACATCATTTCAGCTGAAATACGTCAACTGTTGAACGTAGGCCTTCCCCCAAGTGGCGGCACATTGACGGATCCTGTGCGTCTCGCATCTGGATGCGAGCTGCAGCGATCAGAGTGCCAATAATAATTCTACTATTTTTTAAGCAATGTTCGCATTTGTTTGTCAGTTGGAATCTGTCAAAAATGTATGGAAATTAGGGCTTTTTTGACAGATTGCAACTGACACCGGAATGCGAACGTTGCTTAAAAATTAGTAGAATTAGCACTCTGATCGCTGCAGCTCGCATCGAGATGCGAGACCCACAGGACCCGTCAATGAGCCGCCACTTGGGGAGGCCTACGTTCAACAGTTGACGTATTTCAGCTGAAATGATGTTGATGATAAAAAAAAATCTTCAGTACCTAGTCACCGGATTCACCCAGGTGAATCCCATGGCTCTCACTAGATCATCGGTCCATCTTGTGGGAGGCCGTCGCCACTCTTGGACATTTCGACACCATCGACTATCTGTTCTGCGAGCAATGTGCCATGCCCAACAATAATGATGACTGCACCAAAAGGCCAAAAATATATTTTCGTCAAAACACAACTACATACACAACGTGTAACAGAACAAACGCAATACCTTGAAAGGGGTCATTGTACTCATCATTATGAATAACTTTCAGTATGGGACGAACGCGGACATCGCGAAAAAAAATCCGCTGTTCAGTACATTTTGTCGAGTTATGCGCACAAAAATGTATGAGGGAGTCGATTTTTTTTTCGTCATTTCTGTGCTGTTGCATTGTAAGGTCCCATTGTAAAAGTTGTTCATAATGACGAGTACTATGACTCCTTTCAAGGTATTGTGTTTATTCTGTTACACGTTGTACTCTCATACGACAAAGCCACACTGACATTTCAATCCCACGTCATCATCGACAAAATAATTACTTCCTTTAACTCGGATATAATATCACCCCATCCTCCTTAGAGGATTCCGTTTAAAGCCGATATGAAAGGAATGTATCTTTACTATTGATACGGTTAAGGCGCATCTACGCAGTCAAAGCTTCATGAAAATCTAATCGCTGTGTGATCACGGCTTTGCTGTGGTAGGGTAGGGATGGTACGAAGTTGAAAATAGTAAAAAAGTTGCAAGCTAGAAAATTGTTGTGCTGTTTATCGTGTGAATTGCGTTTGATGTCATGTGCTAGATGCATAAAGACTTTTTTATATAAAAATCGTACTATAGTATATACAACGTGTAACACAATAAACGCAATACAAGAGGTATTGCGTTTATTCTGTTACACGTTGTATAACGCCTAGTTAACACTCCGCGTGACCCTGGACTAGCTTTTAGCTTGGATAGGGGTTTAGCATTGCCATAAAACGTGGCAATGCCGCCAGTCTATTAGGCACGCTTCCAGTTGATAGCGAATTTTTTTATTTCATATTTTAGAGTACTTAGTTAGGATTTTTAATTTGTTTAGTAGTTAGCTAAGTAATAAAAAAAACACTAAATGAAATAATGATAAGTTTAGCAGTTGGTCACTGGAGCAGCATATCTAGAGAAAGACTCCTAGACTCCTTCCACTCTGGGTGGAGCGGGAGGGAGTGTCTTACTGACTAAAAAGCATCCGTTCCTCCTAATGCCTTTTGCGTTCCAGGGCCGCTGTGATTCTTCGGACATATTCCACAACCCTGGCAGGCTCTGGACCTAACGGGATGAAAATATCTAAATTCCTACGGTGGATATGCAATCAACGACAGTGTACATTTCCGGCTATATGCCTGATATATCAGGAACACATAGTTCGTGAGCTCGTATTCATAGTTCACGTGCAAATAGTTGTTTGGTACTAATTATGCTGGGGTTAGGGTTGGCGAGCTTGAATTTAGCTTACCCAGGGAATATTTTAGTTTATGCACAAATTAAACCCTGCTGAAATCTGATGGGGTTGTTGTAAGTGCTAAATGAATACTAACAGCACGGGTCATGCTCGTCTTCGATCCAGTTACAGGTTTGTGGAAGTCAGATAGGCTTAACGTAAAATACTGGTTTTCAGCTGAATTCGGTTTGACTGGAAGCCGACTCCAATATAGTCAGAAAAAGGCTAGGCAGATGAAATGAACACGGGTCAATCTTCAGAATGTCAAGGTCGGCCTGTGGATGACATACGGAGACTCCTCCGTACCTCGAAATGCACATTAAGCCACTGGTCGCGGCTTTCATTAGTAGATCTTTGACAACCGTTATGGATTGTCAGAAGCCAGAAAATCTGACACTAGTCTTGCCAAGCGGTACCTTTTATCCAGTTACAGTACAATCCAGTAGTTGGTACCACTATGGTGGTATCAAGTGCTTATCACCATCATGAATTCAGCCTAAAGACGTCCACTTCCGGACATAGGTCTCCCCAAATGTGTCGCCACATCGTCTGGTCCTGTGCGTCTAGACATCCAGTGGATTCTCATGGCCGTTACCAGGTCATCAGTGCACCTTGTGGGAAGTCTTCCAACGCTGTGGTCTTCTGGTACGCGGTTGCCACTCCTGAACCTTTCAACCCCATCGACTATCTGTTTTGCGAGCAATGTGCCCTGTCCACAACCACTGAAGTTTGACCATTTTATTCCTACTTCCAAATCGCGATTGTCTTATACCAACTCGAAAACCATTCGCACCAATCGAACTTCCAATATCTGAATTTTTTACCTTAACAAAGAATTCAATAGAGTTTCCTAACCCTCCCACGGCAGCCCTGTATCACCTCGCAATATTCACTGACATGCATTATTCAGTTTCATTACTCGAGCTACTACGGACAATAAATCGAAGGATAGCATTTATTCATCGGACGGTTTTTTTTTCATTTTTAAACGCTTTTAGGAAGAGGATTCACTGTTTGTATGATGTGTTTATGTTTTGTGAGTGACTGGATTTGGATCTATCTTTTTATTTATTTATTTATTTATTTTATAATTTATGTACACACAGAAAAACAGTTGCAGAAATAACATAAAAACTAATAGTACAAAGGTACTGCTTTTTTCTTTTTTTTTTCTTTTTTTTCTGTTCGTTTAGGGTTGATACTGGCAGTTGAATTGTGAGGTTCCCAGATTTTCAAGGTGAGACTGATTGGAGCGTGTCAGAGGAGACACGAATTAAGGAACTTGATAAAAGGGGTGTCAGTGCCACGGCCGCGCGCCCTCGTACATTTTATCTTGTCAGCGCCACGGCCGTGCGTCCGCGTACATTTTTATCTTTTCAGCGCCTAGGCCGCGCGCCCACGTACATTTTATCTTGTCAGTACCACGGCCGCGCCCCCGCGTACATTTTATATTGTCAGCGCCACGGCCGTACGTCCGCGTACATTTTTATCTTGTCAGTGCCACGGCCGCGCGCCCACGTACATTTTATCTTGTCAACGCCAGGGCCGCCCGCCCGCGTACATTTTATCTTGTCAGTGCGATGGCTGCGTGCCCTGTCCACTTCGTAATATATATCAAGTCCCTTAAAAAGCACTTTGTACATACGACTGGAGTGGATGCCAATCTGCCTAGCCATTTCTCAACTATGTTAGGGTCAGCTTTCAGTCTTACCGGATGCAGCTGAATACCAATATTTTACATGGAGCGCCAGGCTATCTGACCTCCAGACCTTAATTAAGTGGGTGAAACGGTAGGTACCAGGTTTGCAGAATTTGTTCGAAAGAGTCACCGCAGCGCTGGATCGCAAGGGGCATTTGGAGGATCACGGATGGGTTCTAGTCAGTAAGAGTCTGACACTTCCTTCGCTAAGCTAAGAGCGGAAGGAGTCATTTGATGATTTCCAATCATTAAAAAATATAGACTACCTACTTATAAAATAATAGGTATTTATAACAATCAAATAATACTGCTTTTAAAATCAGTATCCAACGAAACAAAAAAGAAAAATAGAAGAACAAAAACAAAAGACAATCCTCCCTAATCGTTGACGGACCCTGATTACCATTTAATCACGAAAACGATATATGAAGGACCCCAACTAAACGAAAATGCTCACTAATTGATTCCGTAGCTCAATAAAAACTAAACGCACAAAGAAATACTCTGAAACCCTTAATGTTGGGGAAAGGAAGGCCGATTTGTTTCACCATTCAATGAAAGAACCTGTGAGGAGCTATTAAGCTAATCCGCTTAGACTTTGTACCACGAAACCTTCTACCAAACGTCCACTAAACATCACTCATCGTCCACTGCTGGCTTACTACCAAAAAGTGCGAACTGACATCTATCAGAACCAGTTTGGAAGGTAGCGGAACAGAGAGTAAAGTTCCGCAAACCTCCATTGAAAAGGGAGGATCCTCCGACCAGACGGTTGGTTTGTGTCTGGTGGGCAACTGCCCGAGAGTTGATATTCGGGCTTTGCATGTGTTCTAATCGCACGGTATACTTTGATATTGCGATTTAGGATTTTGCAGTTTGTTCGCAGCTGTCGAGATAGATGGCGCTGCGAGTCTCATTTGTTGTGATGTTGATTCTGCTACGTTGATTTTTGTGGCGGCATGAATGCCGCTACATCACTCCCCTCCGGAGACCGGAGGTCGATAGTGGATGAGTCGTCCATACATCTTGAGATGCTTGCCAGGCCAGTGGAAGGTTGGTTCCAGTGAGTCGGAACCGGAAGTCGCAGAGTTCTCGGTGAGTCGGAACTGTCTGCGTCGCAGAGTTCACGGTGAGTCGGAACTGTCTGCGGTGCCCCGATGCTGCTGCTGGCGTGACTGCTGGCGTCGACCAGGAGAGGTTCTTCAAGGCTCTTCATGTGACTGGCCGAAGGTGCAGTGTGCTTGCCATGGTGGGTCGGAGCTGTGCGACGTGCTGACGTGACTGCTGGCGTCGACCAGGAGAGGTTTTTCAAGGCTCTTCATGTGACTGGCCGAAAGTGCAGTGTGCTTGCCAAGGTCGCTGATGAGGTTGATGATAGAGGCTGAGGATGCTGACCAGGAATGCGCGTCCGCTGCATGCTGGTGGTCAGGATACCCGTAGAAGCCGAGGGTACTGGCTGGCTGTATGACTCGCTGCTCGAAAGAAAGCTTGAGGTCACGATGAGGAAGTGATGATGATGATGACGTCATGATGAGGTAGCTGCACGAAGGCTGCGCTGACGTCCAACGTCGGGGTCACCAGTTTAGAGGTAGCGGAACAGAGAGTAAAGTCCCGCAAACCTCCATTGAAAAGGGAGGATCCTCCGTCCAGACGGTTGGTTTTGCCTGGTGGGCAACTGCCCGAGAGTTGATATTCGGGCTTTGCATGTGTTCTAATCGCACGGTATACTTTGATATTGCGATTTAGGATTTTGCAGTTTGTTCGCAGCTGTCGAGATAGATGGCGCTGCGAGTCTCATTTGTTGTGATGTTGATTCTGCTACGTTGATTTTTGTGGCGGCATGAATGCCGCTACACCAGCATTGGATCTAAGCTTCAGAATTTCGTACGACAATTTTCATGTAATTAAAAACCTTTCATAGTAACATTGTGAGTGGTCTGAAGGCGACGGCACGCACTGTAATCAGTGCTAAGTCATTTCATTGCCAGATAAAGAGCTACTTTTCTTCGGATAAATTAATATTATTCGAGATTGGAAGACCTCGACGAGATAACGCGAGTTCTTACAACTAAGAGGTTTTATTAGATTGCTCTTTGGCTATGGAATTATTTATATTTGCAGTATTAGTTTTGGTTAGGGTTGTGACGGAACCTCGCTTCTGAATCCACAAATGCGGAATTTGTGCAAGAAATTGGGCCTCTGATTCGCATATCCTTCCGCGGGTATTTTGCAGAGTTGTTCCGGAGCTCCGAAATAGAAAATTGACTTCAACTGAGTGAACAATAAAAGTCTAGCAATTTCTTAGCAATTCAGAAATAAAATAGCGTCCACGATAAAGTGGTTAACTTGGTAGGTACTGAACTTGAGAAAACGCGGCGGCGGAGGCATGGGGGAAAAAAAAAAACAAACTTCAGCATTAATAGCTAAACTCAGTTTAAATTCTGAATCAATAGAAATCACCCAGGTTGACCAAAAAACTGTTTTGTTTTGTGAAATAGTATTTGCCTCCTTTGTGCTACCTTCGATCAACAATAACAACAATTGTTGATCGAGGCTTTTTACCATAAAAGCTATATCCAGTGAGACGAGAAAAATAAAGTAATCCTATTGATGGGTGTCTCTTTCCTCACTGAGTAGTGCAGTGTTAATTCACTTCATGATTCTATAACCGACTTCAAAACAGGGGCTCGAGTCTGCTATTGCAATCGTGTCTCAATGACCGGTCAATGATCGATTTTTGACGTATAACGTCAAACTTATGACACATTTCCCATACAAAAACTGTCAAAGTTGTCAAATATTCGATCAATGACCGGTCATTGAGACACGATTGCAATAGCAGACTCGAGCCCCTGATGAGGTTCTCAATTCGGTTGTATTTTTCTTTTTATTTAAAACCTATTTTATGAGACTTAAAATAGGTTTCAAATAAAAAAGAAAATACGTTTTTCTTGTCATTGTCGAGGCAGTCGTTACATGAAGTCGAACAAAATCAGTTTTTTTAACAGAAAATCTAAATTTAGGGGTGAAGAAGCCGAACTGTGTTCAGTCACCAGTATCAGTTAATTTAGAAGTTGTTTTCTTCTTTCTTAGAAATATATTGAGGTTCTTTTTTCTTTCGCCTCCCCTAAGACGACAGCCGGTACATCACTATTATTGTTAAGGTTACTTGCTTCTGCTTTTGTTTGTCTTGTAACGTGGTTAGTGTTATGGCCCTTGTTTAGAGTAGGCTTTAGTTGGATTTTCTTATTCAATTCGATTCTCCCTGATAGATATTCGTGTCTATGGTTATATCTATCAGTCACCTTAATATTGGCTTAGGTGTGTCATTAATTATGGCGATGCAATATAATTTTTGAAATAATAGTACAAACCTTTTTATTATTATTTCAAAAATTATGTTGCAATTTAAAAAAATAAATTTACACCTATGGAAAGTCGCAGGAAAGCAAAATACGAAATTTCGTATATAAGGATGATTTTTCCCAGCATATTTTTCCCAGCTATTTGGATTTAAAAACCAATCGCGAAGTATATCCTTTTACACATAAAACCAGAACATTTCAAATTCAGTCATTCGGTATATAAATGACGGAGATATGAGGTTACAAACATAAAAAAAATACAACCGAATTAAGAACTTCCTCCTATTTTTGAAGTTCGTTAAAATACCTACTAAATAAAACATAAGCAAGTATACAAACAAATTTTTTTTTTTAAACTTTAGGCCTATCCTTCAGACAGTGTAAGATGGACGTTCACGCCTCAAGCTTTTAATTATATTTTTTTATGTCGTAGTACTTGTTGGATATTCTTGCCGCTTCCCATTCTTTGTTTTACGAAGGCCCTAGATGTTATACTTCAGTCACAAGTGGCCTTTTACTACCCTTTTTATGTATAATATATTAAGTTTGTAAATATATTTTAAAGTATTTTTTTCATTTCATTTGGCCATAACTTTTTTCCCACTGCGATTCGATAATTCTGCATTAATTAAAGTTGTAGAATATAAAAAAACCGTTACAACGACATATCGCTTAACGTTGTTGGTCATTAGGCTGGGCTCCATACATTTTTGCCAGTCCTTCTTTTTTTTATGTCTTAAAAATAAGCGCCACCTATGCGGCGAACAAAGGGGTATTTTTCTTTTCGTTTTTTTTAGGAGTGTTCGCATTCATATCACAGTCGTGAATTTTCAAGGAAATTTCCTTACATTTTGAAAATTTTTTGACATTGATTGTTGCTGAGATGATTATTTGACTTGAATTTTAACGCTTTTTAACCGACTTCAAAAAAAGAGGAGGTTCTCAATTCGGCTGTATTATTTTTTTATGTTTGTTGCCTCATATCTCCGTTATTTATGAACCGATTTGAAAAAAATCGTGTTTTATGTGAAAGGATATACTTCCCGATTGGTTCCATAGAAAATTAATCAAAATCGGTTCAGTAGTTTAGTTTAAAAATCAAAATTGCTGGAAAAATATATCATTCATGTATTCGAAATTGCGTGTTTTGCTTTCCTGTGACTTTCCAGTGATGTTGTTAGGTATCTACCACTAAAAAGTGAAAAATAAAAAAATTTTCTCACAAAAAACCGACTTCCAAAAAAACATACAAAATACAAAATAACTTTAATTTCGGAAGTCGGTGTTAAATTACGACGAAACAATATTGGCCTATCTTGTGATTTTCTTTTCTTTCAAAATCACCACCCTTGTTCGTCATAGACGTTCACAATCAAAACAATCTTGATAGACCCCAACCATTCCTTTATCAAAGGATTACAAAGAGAAATCAATAGAAATTGGTTAGAAAATTACCTGACAAAGGCGATGTGGTGATTTATGAGGGGTTCCAACAAAGCTATGGTTACTTGGTTAGTCGCTAAAACTTGGAGATTGGAAAACTTTCAATATTTTCGGTGGAAGCGCGTCAATTCTGAAGAAGTATTGAAGATGAATGAAATAGGTTAGGTTTTATGTGGCTGATGTATTCGTTATGTTGTGTTTGAGTTTTAGTTAAAATCTTTTCTAGGGTGAATAATTTTAATACAGAAATTGTTCTATTGTCAAGAAATAAAGATAACACAGTCATCAGCATATCAGCCGAAAGACGTCCACTATTGGACATAGGCCTCTCCCACATGGGGGGGAGTTGTCATAATCGCTACGCTAGGCAGGCGGGTTGGCGATCGCAGTGTAGCTGTAGCAATGTACCTACAGAGAATGCTGCTGCCCATTCTCTGGTGAGTCCTTTAGTCACCTCTTACGACACCTACGGGAAGTGATGGGATGGTGCTATTCTTTTACCTCCGACGCCATGCGGAACCAAAGACATAAACAAAGTAAACAAAACGCCGTGACAGTGTCAGTTTTAATTTGGTGAAATGTTGACTCATTAGTAGGTATTTTAATCATCATCATCATCATCATTATATCAGCCGAAAGACGTCCACTGCTGGACATAGGCCTCCCCCAAGTGTCGCCACAACCACCGGTCCTGTGCGTCTCGCATCCATCGGTTACCCGCGACCCTCACCAGGTCATCGGTCCACCTTGTGGGAGGCCTTCCAACACTGTGTTTTCCGGTACGCGGTCGCCACTCCAAAACTTTTCGGCCCCATCGACCATCTGTTCTGCGATCAATGTGCCCTGCCCACTGCCACTTCAATTTGGCGATCCTTCGGGCTATGTCGGTAACCTTGGTTCTCTTGCGGATATCATCATTCCTTTTGGACTCGAAACGTGGTCGCTCACAATGGGCCTCATCAGAAGGCTTAAAGTCACCCAAAGGGCAACGGAGAGGGCAATGCTCGGAGTTTCCTTGCGTGATCGATTCAGGTATTTTAATAGTATTTTATTTATGTCTTAGTTTTCTTGACAAAAGAACAATTTCGATACCAAATTAAAATTATTTACCATAGAAAAGATTTAAAGTCTTTGTTTAGTACCGTACTGGGTAGATAGAACTTCATCATAACTGAGTGTGATTGACAAAATGAAATAGGCCAAGAGAACAAAGACGTGGAAAAAAACCTACCTAGTTATTATCTTCCGTAAGTTTTATAGCAAATTATTTAAACGACAGTAACTAAACCAGAGAGCCAATTCTACTAATTTTAAGCAACGTTCCCATTCGCATCATTGTCGCAATCTTTTAAAAATGTATTGGAATTGAAGCTTATTTGAACGATTGCGACTGAGATACGAATGTGTGTGTGGCCTTCTGTATTAAAACTAAGTTATCTTGTTAAAATAAGGCCTATTTTGGTAAACGAATATGCATAGTTGACTGATTTTTTTGCTATTAGGCCCAGAAATAGCGCCTCTGGGTACCAAAAACAGGATAACCAAGCATTACAACCAAGCATTACAACCCAACAATCGAAACCTACTAGTTTCCACTATTTTACCAAAATATATACTAACTCTTCAAAATCCAGACGCACAGTTTCAGAAACACAAATACATATGAGGTACCACGAGTGCTGAACGAACCGAATCCGTCGAATGAAAGCTCTTTAATGAAGCCGAGGTTTAATTTTATTACCACGACTTCGTACGCGCATATCTCGATTTTTCCCGTTTTCGTAAGAATTTAGAGAAATCCTCTCTTAGTGCTCCCCTGCACCCTCAAGAAATCTAAATGCCACATTTCAGCTTTCTACGACCAGTAGTTTCGGCTGTGTGTTGTCTGTGAGTCACTTAGTCAGTCAGTCATTCACTCATTCACTCAGTCAGTCATTCATTCATTCACTCAGTCAGTCAGTATTTCAGTTACTCAGTCACTCAGTCACTCAGTCACTCAGTCACTCAGACACTCAGTCACTCAGTCACTCAGTCACACAGTCACTCAGTCACTCAGTCACTCAGTCACTCAGTCACTCAGTCACTCAGTCACTCAGTCACTCAGTCACTCAGCTACTCAATCAGTCAGTAGCGGAAGAATTTTAAATTATATTGATTAAGATTGATTTCTTAGTTTCTTTACAATACTGTAACCATTTCGAATGCGATAAAAAAATATTGACTACAGAAAACATTTTAAAGTCATAGCTGATTGTCATATGTAATTTCTTATTACCGTTACCGGGATTTCCTCTTGTGTAAAAACAAAACCGCGGCAGAAAACAAGTTTTTAATTTACAGTTTAGTTTCTATAACGAATTAATATACGACAGTTTCAGAACCTGTATTTAAACTAAGTATATTTTGCCAAAACAAGAACTAAAAATAGAGGCCTATTTAAAGGAACATGCAAAGTTGATATACTTTATAAATATATTTTAATCTAAAAAGATCCCTCTCTGCCAACAAGTATAATCAAGCAAGCAACACAACTAAAAGAACTTAATCACCGAAACCCATCATTTTTCCTACACAGCCACACTATTTTCCCAACTATTCAAAATCCAGACGCACAGTTTCAGAAACACAAATACATCCACCGCGAGAGCTGTACCAACACAATCCAACGAACGAGAGCTCTCCAATGTAGCCGAGTTTTAAAAATTTAATGTAATTAAAGGTAAACCTGCAGCAATATGCGAAGAAACGGATATGAGCAGAAAATAAAAACGTTAGAGTTATGTCGGTTCAGTGAAAAGGAGATAGTATAATGCATAAAAGACTGGGTATTGAGTATGCAAAAATCAATTTTCTTTTCATACAGACGTTTTAGTATCAAGATTTACGTTTACGAAGACTCTCTCATGGTTCTCAAGAAACATGGTTAGGTGCTTATATTTGCCTAGCCTTTTTTCCAACTACATTGGGGTTGGCTGCCAGTCAAACCGGATTCAGCTGAATACCTATTTTACGTGGAGCGGCTGCCTACCAGACCTCCACAACTCATTAACTGGGTAACAAGGTAAATTTTTGGCAAGACTGGTGTCAGATTTTTTGGCTTCTGACAATCCGTAACGACTGCCAAAGATCTACAAATGAGCCGGGACCATCGGCTTAACGTGTTTTCCGAGGTACGGAGGAATCTCGATATGTTAAGATGGTCACCCATCCACAGACCAACCTCGGCAAGCGTTGCTTAACCTTGAAGATCGATCCGTGCGGCTGTTATTATTTTGCCACGAGCTCCTCCTTTATATAGGTTAGGTACCTAGGGGTAAACTCGGGGTTGACTTAGATAAGCTCGGGAAATGACTAGGAAGATTGACTGATTTCAAAGCATATGCTAATTAACTACGAGTAGGTACCTAAACTCAAGTTTTCTGAAAAAAAAAAGGAATTAAAAACCTAAAAACTAGTGAAAACTAATTTCCTCTACATGAGAAATTGATTTTCTAATTACAATAGTTTCCACACCTCAAAGGAATTGTAACCTAGATACAGTAGTTAAAATTGAAAACGTGCGTCGTCTTCTGGGAATTCAACTGTAAACATAAATTCTCACACACCTTAATTTATTTATTTACTAACTTCCAAGGGTACAGTCAGAGTTCACTCACAAAACAGAAGGTCGGCTCCATACAACGAGCGGAAACGCATGCACACATTGCACACATGACACGTTTCACATACAGCGTATGCAAGCGCACTCGCGACTGGCACTTGTTTGAGATCGCCGCACGTACAGTTCTCGTCAAATCACTTTGCCCCTCTGAAGTTGGCTACGAGTGGCTGCGTAGTAGTCAAAATTACGAACAAACTGCAACTGCGCATGCGCAACAGACATGGAGGCGGGGATTACGGCGGTGCGATTTTATGTCTCAGTCGCTCGTTTATGTTCGGTGCATGCTTGCGTCCCGCTTGCTCCCGTCTACATGACTGCACCTGCGCGAAATTTACAAATGGCTAACTTCAGAGGGGCAAAGTTATTTGACGAGAACTGTACGCGTACATGTGCGCGCGTTCATCTGTTTTCGCTCGTTGTATTGAGCTGACCTTCTTTACGTATCCTCTGTTGAAACGGTTCGATCCGCTCAAAGTTTTTGGTGTAAAAAACAGGTGTTTGTTTCTGAAACTGTTGTTTCGGTAATAATTCATTTCGGATGTCCAAATTGCGTGTGAATTGGAAAATTTGTGACGGAAATAGCTATTTATGTTCATGTGCTCCATAAATTTTATATCTTCAAATGTTTACTGCAGAACCGTTCAAGATACCTTCTTATTGTACGTCCACCTAAGCAGACCAGCTTTTTCCCGCAGCTTGCTCGTAGCTCCCGTGGTTTTTTCCATCGGAACCGTAAATTATCCATATTGTAGCTTCACGTCAGTTAAAAATTTTGTAAGTTTTGTAATAATTCGTATCAGTAGGTACTTACGCAGAATGAACAAACAATTAAACCTGTTCATAATTAGTTTAGATGTTTGCATTGTTGCAAAAAGTATACTAATTTAATTACAGAAGTTGAACGTGACTTTTGTTGCTATTAACTTTATTTCTAACTTACTCACGCTCGCACAGATGCAATGACGGCCGTCCGTGCGAGCGTGACGCATTATATTTACGTGGGAGTGAAGGAGACAGGTAATAAGAGGTCATTGTACGAATTTCTTCCTGCTCCGCGACCGGACTTTACTAATAGTCGATAGGTACCACATTATTATAATTAGTCTTTAACGTCCTACTGCTGGGACACAGGTCTCTTCTCTGTCAGAAGATGACGAAACCCGAGCGCCCAGAGCGGTTTGGTTTGGAAAATGTTAGGTACATGTTATCGAATTTCTGGTTCTAGAATATGGTGGTTTCCTTACGATGTTTACGATCAACGTTTTGGGGACAGCCTACCTGGGTTTGAACTGACGATCTGCGGTCACGACATCAGCCTATACTATATTAGCCTGAACCTTGAGCTGAGCGGGTTTCGAATGCTGATCATGTTTTTATAGGCTTCTCAAGCTACGCTATACCCCAATCCGTCCTCCGCCTTTCACATTCAGTATTTCCTAGCAACCTTTTTAAGGTCGTGGTACACCCAGCAAGGGATACAATACGCTTGTTTCTTCTTCATGTGTTACACAAGTTATCGATCCTTTGACAAACATAGCCAGCACACTGCCACTATATTGTTGGACGGTCTTGGGTTACTTTTATATCCTTTAACTTTGACGCCACTTACGTTTAGAGAGCTGACATTTTTAGTTTTAACCGAATTTTGGTCCTTTGACTTTCTTTAATCGCAAACCAGCTTCGAGTTCTTGAACCTTCTCTGTATGAGAAAATGCCTTAGTTCAGCAGTACGACAGTTTTAAAAAAGATAGAGGTATAATTGATTGGTTCACGTTTATTCAGAAATTCACTTGATGCAAAGCGATGATGTGGTCGACGATGGAGGACGCTTGCCTGAAAGTACCTTGACCAAATATTCACTACTGACTTAAAGTTCCCTGGGTTGTAGCTATCAGAAAACAAGCCTGCGGACGGCGAGCGTTGGGTGGCTCGCCGTTCGATAAAAGCCAGGCTTGGGACGACACGCGCGTCTCAAAGAGATGTCAACATAGTAGATGGGGCCCGCTAGGCCAGTGCCTGCCAGGGTAGCGGAATTTGTTCGAAAGAGTCACCGCGGCCCTGGAACGCAAAGGGAACTTGGAACACGGATGCGTTTTAGTCAGTAAGAGTCGCCCAGAGCGGAAGGAGTCATTTGACAATTATCCATCCTTAAAAAAAATCCAGTCAGTAAACACAGACTCCGACCGGGAATTCCACTCCTTGCACAATGATGGGATGGCCGTTACAGACTAGTATAAATATTATTATTCATTTCAATAAACAATGATTCGATTTCAAGCTCTATTTAACACTGCGGTTTGGTGGTATTTTCGAACGTATTCAAATCAATTAATTTGTGCTGATCAACTTCAAACGAGATGTGTTGCTGAAAATTGATGAGTGCCTGTCTGATCATTGGAAATGTGTTTGAATTTGGAATTAGGGCGAACTTGTATGTGAGCTCTTAATTGAGTCTGGTAGTGACGCTGGTAGTTTAGTTACATCTTTATAATATAACTAGCACAATAATATTACTAGCTTTTGCCGGCGGCTCCGCTCGCTTGGATGTCGGTTATCGCGTAAAAAAGTATATCCTTCTCCATATCCCAGGCTATATATCTGCTAAATACTAAATACTCTTTTGTGTGCCGTGTTTCTTTACTTGCATCAAATAAATGTTTTATCTATCTATCTATCTATCTAAATTTCATGACAACCCGTTCAGCCGTTTTACGGTTATCGCGTAGTAGATAGAGATCCAGTTCTGACGATCAAGCAGAAATGGGATCGGAATGAATTGGAGAGATTCTATGGTATTACTAGTACTTTCACTTGTTCAATCGATATGATATTTGGTAAAGATGTCCATCATGATCAGAATCGCTGCTTTTTCCATCCAGAGCTAATGTAAACCTTTTTTTCTATCTAGCTTTTACCTTCATCTTCTATGGAGTCTTACCGCGACGATTTTTGGCTGTGTCAGGAGTATGCAGAGTGGCTATTTTTGGCCACAGCTCATTGGGTATGAGGCAGACTTGGTCGGACTATAAAACTAAGTTCTAGATCATCATATAACATCAGCCGAAAGACTTTTACTGCTGGACATAGGCCTCCCCCAAATGGGGGGGGTTTGCCATAATTGCCACGCTTGGCGCCTGTTTTGGCGATCGCATTGTTGCTGTTGCAATGTACCTACAGAGAATGCTGCTGCCCATTCTCTGGTGAGTCCTTTAGTCGCCTCTTACGACACCCACGGGAAGTGATGAAATTAAGTTCTAGACAGGTTCTAATAAAAAACAAAACAGATACTTCAAACATTTATTTCACAATTCAATGACTAGAATCAACGAAAGACTTAACGTTACTTCACAATAATTTTCGGTAAAAGGTACGAACGACGAATCGTTACAACAATCCGTACGTCGAAGATAATTCCCTACAACTCCTATTAAAATTAATTTGGCAGTTACGAACTACTGATGGTGACGGGCTTCGGTAAATTACGTGCGTTTATCGATTTTGTTGTTTGAACATAAGTTTTCTAATGATAACAAATTAATGAAATGTTTCTAAAAGAGTTATGAATATAAATGTGGATGGATGGAGAAGGAGAGGGGGGAGCCTATAGAAAAGATGGAAGGATTGTGTGAAGAGCGATATGAAAGAAAAGGGAGTTAGTGATAGTGTGACTGCTGATAGGACAGAATGGAAGAAAATATATTGCGCCGACCCCAAGTAACATGGGATAAGGGCAGGAAGATGACGATAATGGAGTTTTTTAATGATTTTAAAACTCAATTTTGATGTTAACGTCTCACCAGGTCATCTTTATTTCATGGAATAATACATTTCACGGTTGAAATGATATTGATGGACAGTATTTGGCGTAGTAACACTTTTTTATGTTTGTCTTCTGCTAAGGTTTAGGCAATTGCACGACAATAGTAAAAAAAACTCGTCTTTTAACTGACAGAGGTTTACCTACATTTTCGTTTTATTAAAGAAAACCTTGAAAATCTTCATTATTATTTTTTTATCAGCCTAGTTCCAATTTTTATTGTAGGACAAACGATTTAACCGTCATGCAATAAAATATTAAAATCTATAAAAAAACAAAATAGATTAACAAAGAAAACAACAGTACAAAACTAAAAGAAATCATGGTAACTTAGTTACTCGGAGCAAAAAAGAGATAAAAATTGTCACGTTTCTGTGAAACTAAGCAAAGTGTGCTTTTATTTGCTTATCTGATTTTGTAAACAAAAATGGCGTATTAGTGTTCTCAAATACTTTATTTTGATATTATTGAAACCGTTGTTTGTTTACCCAATTATCTAAAAATACACTACTCACATCAACATATTTGTAAAACGAATAATATTGACACAAATAATTTTGTGTGTATTTTTCGTTAAATTATTGAGCTTCATTAATTTTAAAACAAAATTAGTACCGATATAATTCCTTAATTTCAATATTATTTTGACATTTAACGAAATAAGTACAATTTATAAAAGTTGGTAATAATTTCGTTCACATTTAGTTACAGTGTTTAATGAAATGTAAACAATTTCTAGTAACGTTTACATTAACTTAAGTACCTATGTAAACAAAATTGAATAATAAGTTCATGAATTCGATTAAAGAATGTCAATTTACTGAAGCACGTCACCATATTTATAATTAGTTTTGACACAAACATTTAAAACTTATTTATACTTTTTAAAACATCAGTCTTTTAATAAAGATACTTCGAGACGAATATTTTTGTTCTTATTTCTTAAATGTACTCTTATTATGTTTTTACTTAATTCAGTAAAAATCAGTTGCTTAAATTGGAACAGAAGGGCAGTGAAGATGCTGCAGTCAGATTTTGTATAACAAGGGGTCTTTAAAACCAGGTCAGAAGTTCTGAATATTTTTTTTTTTAATCAGAAGATAAGTCGACAATATATTCACAGTTTTATTTATTCCTTCTTGATAATGTTTTCAGTGGACTTTTTAAGATAAACGGAATCCCTTAGTATTATGTAGTATTTACACTTAAGCATTATTCTAAAAAAAATAAACCATATGAATAGTTTGACTAAACTAAAAACATTTTTTATTCATTAATTTTATAATTTAATTTTTTTTTTTTGAGAATTTGAATTAAGAATCTGTTATTAAATATTTTAATGAATCATATGGTTATATTTTTGGGAATAAGCTTGTTCGTATGTGCGACAGGTAAATATTCTTTACAAGATGGTGCATTCATTTATTGCGGCTGACTTTTTGATTCTTATGTTATTGACCATAAGGTCAGTTCTTCAGCGGTTACAGTTGGTAATATGAATAAGAATCTCAGTCATATTACAAGCCACGAAGAGCGGTTACACCACTTTTTTATTTTTACTCGTATACGAGACTTTGGCACCTCTGAAAATTTTCTTTAACAGTAACAGCTGTATATTTAGCATAGATTTCAAAAGTAAAGATTGGGCCGTCCAAACGTTTTCTTACGCGTTCACCATTAAAAAAATATGTCATTTTTAATGTCTCGCGCACACGACCGCTCCCGAAGATTGCCGACCGCGTGTTGAGTTCGCTTTGGTGTAAAGAGCCAATTTGTGGCATGAAAAAGACTTGCGATCCGCCCTATCCGTAGGTAACAAAAATATGCAATAGTTGGGAGATTTGTATACTCAACCAAGATTCATATTGAATGAACTCAGCTGTACTGAAGACGTTACAAGAGAAAACGTTGACAGTTTTTCCTACCGTACTTCATCTACGTTTCTGAAATGAGACGATGTTCTTTTTTGCGCATAAATAGAGTTCAAAATTGAATGAAATTCATTACTGAATCGTTACTGTTTTAATCACCTTAAAATTCTAAGTTGATATTGTCTTCGAGACCATTTGACACAAATCATACAAATATTTTTTTCATCTTTTCTTCAAATTACATAAACTGATAAATTATTGATAACATTATAGTAGATATTTTTACATGTTCTCATAACTATGGATACAATTTGATATGCTTAAAGTAAAAATTAATTACTTACCTAAATATTTTTTGATAATAATTTTATTGTATAATTTTATTTCTATTTTTGTCGTTATCTATGGTGTGGGGTCCGACAGTGTCCTGGAACAAACAAAAACACATTGGAAACCGTAATTAAAAACCTCTTAAGTTTTGAAATAGAAGTGAAAAAAATATGGGACTGGCATTTGGTACTGTGATCGGTACAACCGGTAAAAATGTGTACAATGTATGTATATTATATGCTGTGGATAACGGTGTGAGTTTCACATTTATGTAATATCTTTGTTTATATTATTTGCGCAGATATAATGTGTTACTGTTTGTTGATCCCAAATAAATAAATAAATAAAAATAAAGTAAATAAAAAGTGGTTGAATGTAGCTGGCATATAATTAGTCGATGCAACTTTTAAAGGGGCTTGCCAAATTAAAGAACACGATACTAAAAAAAATATTGTTTTAGTACGTGATAGCTCCCGTTCGCATCTCAATCGCAATCTGTCAAAAATGTAGGGATTTGAGTCTTTTTTGACAGTTTTCAACTGAAATGCAAATGCGAAGTTAATAAATTAGTAGAATTTACCCTCAGGCTGAAATATAAGAATTCTTTGAGAAGCCTCGTGTTTGATTCGTCCGAACCTGAAGAGTCACACCGAGCTCCATATATTGGGTGTGACAAAACCTACTGCAAAGCTTATTATTTAAAGTTAAGTCATTGTAAAAATTACCCCGGTATTTCTGGGTCACGCGTTTATAAATAAGATAACAAAAGACATGTACCAGTTTGGATCTAATGTCCATCCAAAATAGGGATGATTCCTGGTCAAAAAATATATGATTATATTTAGTCCGTCAGTTAGATTATCGAAAAATATTGGACACTTATTTTTTGTTTTATCAAATTAATAAAAAAAGACGAACATAAAACGCGTCAAAGATCAGGAGTGGGGGTTGTGACGTTACGTGTACGTAAAAAGTGTTCTCTGTATCGTTTTCATTTTTTGTTTACGTGAAAAAAGAAAAAATACGTGTCTAATATTTTTTAGAAAACTATCTGACGGATTAATTAGATTTTTTTAGTCATCTACCCTATTGTCCATGTGTTTTTTGGCATATATCTCTGTTAAAACGTTTTCTGTTAATGCCGAGGACAATTCCAACTAAATTTATATACAAAATTAAACTAAGAATTGATGCTATTATTTTCGCAGCATTACAATAGTGCCTTTATTATTTAAACAGCCTATTCAGAAGCCACTACAAAGTAAATAGACCGAGCACAAATGACAGTGACAGACTACCAAAATAATAATTTAATTTGTGCCTAATTTTAGCTTCTGTTAGTCCCACTCAACTCATTACAGTCGGGGGCGTCTCTAATTAACTGAAAAGTGATTTGTTGGGCTATTTGGCAGGTTATTATCATACAAAATGAATAGATATACAGAAGCCCGACTCCACAACAAAGCACGCGCACATAAACACGCTTCATATACAGCGAGTGCAAACGTACACGTGACCGGCATTTCTTTGAGATTGCCGCACGTACGTGTTCATGTGTGCGTTGGCCTGTTTTTACTAGTTGTATGGAGTAGGTCTTCTGTGTTTATCTAAGTTGTGTCACTAATATGTTGGTTTCATAGTTTGACAGTTATGATGGGGAAATAATGTGAATTTATGAAGCATTCATGTTTGATACAGTTGTATCAGTTATTAGTTTCTTTCCACACATCTGATCATAGTCAGAGCTGACTGATAGCAGATAAGAACGGAAAAAAAAAAAAAAAGTTATTAGGAACTTTTGGATTCAGAAACGTAAAATGTTAAACTTTTTACCGGACTACGGCAAAGACTTATCGAAGGATTATGGTGTAAGATTATGTTACATTTGTATTTTTAAGAAAGGAAGAACAAAAGCTTTAATTAATTTACAAAAAATACAGATTATAATATCCTCGTTACCTCAGGATCGAAATTACATTATATTGTATCAGTTTATAATTTTGAAATGTTATAAAAACATTTCCAATATAAACAAAAGAAGCTAGGGAAGATTTCAATACTAAAATCCAGGGATTGAAGAAATACCATGAACTGTTTGTTTTTCTTCAAAAAACAATGTACGGTAAAAGAACTCCTAATTAAGGTTAATTAAGACAACAGACTAATTTTGGTATAATTTATAGTCCCCAAGCGTTTTGCAATTACTGAGAAAACAATGGTTTCACTGGATACAAGTACTATGTAGGAGTAAACCACTTAATGAGAATAAAACCAAGAATTTCGAGCCGAATTATAAGACCATACGACTCCCACATTAAAAGTCTTATTTGACTAGCAAATCTTGTGCAAAAATTGCGTCAATCATACTTTATGGCAAAAAGGCTTCAGAAGGCCAATTTACGTAATTACATTATATAATGGTTCAACTTGAACTCTCATTGTCGGTGGCAATCAATGTCAAAATGAAATATATATTTGACTGAATGAGATTGAGATAGAAAATTTTAATAAAATATTATTTATTGTGTGTAATTGTGTTATTAGAAATTGTCCCTTTGCTTTTAAAGAACACATTTTATACATTGTGTAACAGATTAAACGCAAATCGAAAATCGACTGCCCCATACATTTTTGTGTTGATAACTCAACACCATATATTGAACATCTGACTTTTTTCATCGTTATTTCCATAGTAAAAGTTGTTCATAATGATAAGTACAATGATATACAGAGTGTTTCAGAAAAGCGTGGTCATATTTGAGGGCAATGTTCTATATCTGCTGTACAACTAGGTGAATATATAAAAAAAATGAATTAAAAAAAAACCCGACCTCTAAAACGTCTCAAAAGTTCAGACTTTTCAAGATGTTCGATACAGTTAGTGGTGTTTATTTAAGTTCAATCACAGATTCAATGCCACCGACTGTATCAGACTGCTTAAAGTCATTTTTATAGCTGATTTTCGAGGTCGGGGTTTTTGAAAAAAAAAAGCAAAGCAATTTTTATTTTATTTGAAATTGTTTCTTTAATCTATAGAATATACAGACCACCACCCTTAAATATGACCACGTTTTTCTGGAACACCCTGTATTTTCAGGTTTAGCGTTTATTCTATTTCAAATTGCATAGTAGGTGATACTTACGTCTTGGCACCGCAGTGACGGTTGCTTTAGATGTACTGTCACTGTCGTCAGACTCCGAACGTGTCTGGAAACTTGTTTCTGTGAACAATAGAATATCGTTCAGTATCCTTAAATTGATAAGTGGAAAACGATGAAAGATGGGCTTATGTCTCGCCTGATAATATACGTACGTAATTTTATAGATTGGTTAGGTACCTAGTGTTGATTTTCAGCCGCGATTTCAGTCAGCGAAAACTTAGAACGCACTTTCTAAATATTAGGCAAGAGGCCCTAGACAATATGCCATTCAAATTAGCGAATGCGACTGTCGAAATGCCAAAATGTAGGATTTTGTTCACTTGACATTCTGTCAACAGTAGCGTGGCGTAGGCGATTGTCATTACGTCAAAAATGTATGGGATTGACAGACGCTATCGAAATATCACGTGATCAAATCTCTACATTTTGGCATTTCGACAGACACATTCGCTAATTGAATGGCACCTTGTCTGGGCTCTTGTCCAACTAAATCTAGCAGATACCAATTGTTTTATTTTAACTTGAAGTCACGTGATTCGAAAAATTAAAAAAATCATCACAATGTTGACTTTAATTTCTCTGAATAACAATGTTAATTTTAATTTCGTAATTTTTGTAAACATGTAAATATGTATTATCTTTGCACGGGTGGTGCGGTGTTAAGGACGACTAGTACAAAATGTCTAAGTGCCTGTTCCCACTTAAACGGAAGACTGCGGCCGGACGTGCATGTTCACACTTAGACGGATTGTCTGTTTAAACGGAAGACGGCGGATCCATTTAAATATGAACAGTGTCATATAAATTGTACTGCCACTGGCTTATCCGTGTCTTTAGAGTCTAAAGAGACTGATAAGCCAGTGGCAGTAAAGCTAAAGTTGAGACGGGTTAAGAAAGCAGACGGTCCGTCTAAGTGAGAACGGGCACTTAGACATTAAGTCCGTCTTATAACTAATCTTCTAATCTAATTGTGCAAATTATACATATGTATGTAGTTGTAATAAATTATATTTAGTGTCAGAGCAGCAGTAGTGTAGAAGATATATCCGGTCACGCTCAGCCGACACACCGGTGTATCGTATTGAAAATGTCACAGAGCGCCGGCGACACACCGGTGTATCACCCGATGCACGCGTTCTAAAACTCTATTATTACTTGATAAGGGTATTTTATATTATATAACATAAAATGCCGGCGGGCCTTGACCTGGGGCCTAACCACCAACTCTTAAAGCAGTCTTACTTCAATATTACTTCCAGTGGGAAAGAGACAGAGCTATACAGGACGTCTAGCTCCGTCGCTTTCCCACTGGAAGTAAAATTGAAGTAATACTGCTTTAAGAGTTGGTGGTTTACGCCCTGGTTCTGTAGTTTCACGAGCACGATGCCCGAGCGAATATTTTCAATTTATCTATCACTTGGACAGTGTCTGTCTACCCAAAACTAGTGTACCAGCCTTTAAAATTCAAATCCCCAATCCCGCCATCACTATAAAATTACATAAAAGATAAGGGAATAACAATAAGTATCCGGTTTAGCATCCCTAAAGTCGTTTGGCCATCCAATAAAGGAGAACTTAAACAATCGTGAGACGAGACGATAAAAGAGACATTTTCTTACATTTACAACGTCGCGTCGTGACAGATCAATTAAATAGAAACTTGGATGGTACAATTGTTGCGCTGGACGTTGACGGTTAAATAGGGGGCACAATAGGAGTTGTTGTAACGCTTGTTGAAAAATGTGTTTATTTGTACACAAATATACATGAGAGTTATAATGCTATGATTTTGTAATTATAAATTCCTGTTATTTCGAATGTAAAAACACAACATTTGAGTGTGTGTGTGTTAGTCTGTCTGTCATGGCCAATTTTGCTCTAAATCTACTTAAAATATTCAGCCGGTCGATTCTGTCGACATCTCACGGTGTTCACCTAGGCGGAGTGAGCGACAATAGAGCTGTCATTCCTTCTTATTTGTATGGTTTGACAACTCACCCGTCGTGCGCCCCGCCCGAGTATTCACTTCGACATTTTTACAGAATCGCACTGCAGTTGTTTTTGTGTATAAATATAACATAAACTCAAAATGAGTTTATGTTATATTTATTCACAAACTTACATTTATAACTTCAAAATAGATGAACTAAATATAAAAAAAATAAAAAAATAAAGAAACTGGGAGGGGGGGGGGGAATAAAGAAACTGGGAATAGGTTGATTAGAAAAAAAAAAGGTTTTCAAAACGTGACGTTTGACATACGAGTATCAAATGAAATGGCTAATTGTGACGGTCGCAAATATTTTTATACATTAACTTCGAAATGACGGAAAATAAAAAAATAAAAAAATGTAAGTAACCTACCTACAATTAATGATTATAGTAAAACCTAAAAAATCTATTGTTTGCAAAAGTAAACAAATATTACTTGTCAGGAACCTTTTGCGTGCGCGTCCAATTCCACGCACGGTTTTTTGAACAAAACTTGTCGAACTAATTATATTTCTCACAAAACATACTAACTATACACGATAGTTAAGTAATTTCTATTAAGTATCATCTATCTGCCATCCTAGTGATTTTATCTATGTATCCTACTGATAATCTGTGAACAGCGTTGTGGGCTACAATATTGTGATGTGTTTTGTGTAACTTTGCTTTCTATGTGTATTTTATACTAGCTTCTACCAGCTTCGGCTTCGCCCGCGTTAATATCGGAAATAGCAAGGTTTCCTGATTTGTATTGTACATTTTTTACTCAGGAAACACCCACCCTACACCTACCCAACACCTACCCTACACCTACCTTACACCTACCCTACACCTACCCTACACCTACCCTACACCTACCCTACACCTACCCTACACCTACCCTACACCTACCCTACACCTACCCTACACCAACCCTATACCTACCTTACACCTACCCTACACCTACCCTACACCTACCCTACACCTACCATTCACCTACCCTACCTACATAATTATACCAGCCCAAAAATACTATGACATGTTTCTGGTCTCCTAGTACTTGATGTTTCTGGTCTCCTGGTACTTGTGAATCTGAAGTACTAAGGCAGCAGCGGCTCTGAGTTTCCACTTCCTCCTCAGTCTTCATTAATCCACGTCACTTACCGGGATAAAAAGTAGCCTATTTTTTATTCCAGGTTATGAACTACATGTGTGCCAAATTTCATCCGAATCCCTTCAGCCGTTTTTGCCTGATTGTTACACAAACATACAAACATACAAACATACAAACATACAAACATTCACCTTTATAATATTAGTAGGATTGTGGATGTTTGTTGTTCCTTTTGAATAAAAAAAAAAAAAAAACTATCGATTGAAAAACCAGCCCTTTAACAATTAGTCAAGCAATTTTCGACTGTATTTACAATTGTAATTTTCGACTGTTCACTACGTCTTTTCACTATTTTTCCTCTTATTTATTTCCACCCGAAATGTTGAAACTAAAAAGAAGTAGAGAGTCATCAATTTTATTAAATTAGATCGAGATTAATGGTCAGGGAAACGATGCCCCGGGGCTGCGAAGTTGGCGATAAGGATTCAAAGAGTTTATAGACAGTGACTTTCAACAAAAATGGCTGGAGCATTTTATGAGATGGACTCTTGAGTGTCGTAAATGGGGACTTTGGGGTAGGCTTAAAAAGATTGGCGGTGACGTTTTGTCGTTTGTAATAATTATACACTGTTATAATTAAAGTTTGGCGCATCGTTAAAAAAAAAAGCTTTGAGAAGCGTGGTTACTTTTCACCGGCTTCCCCTTAAATATGACCATTTCTGAAACACCCTGTATAAATCGATGGTTATCCATGACCGACAGTGCGTTGTTTCACATCGAAGATAGATCCGTAAGACAGATATTATTTAGCCAAAACCTCCTCATATTTGATGTTTTTTTAATTCTAACTTTTTCTGTAAACCCTACGCTAACAAACAAACTACAATCTGATGATTTTATTATTCGTACAATATCATTGTCAAATTAATATATTTGATAAAAAAAATATTTATGGTTAATAAAAGAAAATTAAAACTTCATACGTAAAAAAGTCAGCTGTTTTCATGGCCTTACAAAATACAGACAGGAAGAGTAATATATAAACTAATTAAATTAAGAAATTGATGTTTTCGTCGACTCCCTAATAAAATTGTTTACGAACAAACAAAGGGAAGAATGTGAGTGAAACAGAGTAATGAATGAAGGTAGATTTTTTTTTCTTTTAATTTTGAATGTTGCTTGTATTCATTCTTTAAAAGGGAATAAATAGCTCTGTACTAATGTCAAATGTTGCTTTAGGTATAGGCTGTTGTTAATTAATATTAAGAGCGTTTACGCGGTACGGCTTTTCATACAATCTTTCAAATCCTTATTCTTCAAAATGAATGAACCGATTTTAACGAAACTTGGTATGCATACGCTAGATATCCAGGTCTAAATAGTTATAAGAAAATATTTTTGAAAAAGATTTCAGAGGGAGAGAGAGAGCGATTTTAAGTTTTCTATAGAAAGTGAAAAATCACTATATCCTTCCCCCTGAACTCTTTTTCAAAAATGTTTTCTTATAACTATTTAGACCTGGATATCTAGCGTATGCATACCAAGTTTCGTTAAAATCGGTTCATTCATTTTGAAGAATAAGGATTTGAAAGATTGTATGAAAAGCCGTACCGCGTAAACGCTCTTAAGCCTTTTTTTAAGCAATGAAATGAAAAGTTATGATCTGATTTTGAACTAAAAAGAAGGTTTAAATATTACTCGAAATCGGGCTGGGTCATTTGGTTCATAAAACTTTGTAGCGGGAAACGTAGCAACCACCTACGCCGTAGCACTGCCTACGCCGTAGCACGGCCTACGCCGAGGCCGAATCTGTTGATAAAAGCTTCTTCAGAGCTATGCGCTATTTGTAATTTTGCGCGTGATGTTTAATTTTGTACAGTCTCAAATTAGTTTGTCCAAACAGTCTTTAAAACATTTTGATTAAAAAAATATTTTTGTTATATTTTTTACATGACTTTACTTAGTAAGCTCGAGCCATTATACATATTTTCCGCCACTTTATGGGTTTCTTAAGTAAGTCATAATAGTCACTCATCCACAGACTGCCCTCGGCAAGCATTTCTAAACCTAAATCGAGCCGTGAGGCACGCCCTGTGTTCTAACGCGGTTCGTAAATGTTCATAAGGTTCATTATTCAAACAAAAATCTATAAGATAACGACCCTGAAGTGACTGTGCAGTTTACTGGCCATTTTGTACGACCCATCCTATAAGGGAGTAAGAGGATGAAACTTGAAAGCTCAATCCAAGTAAAAGCAGAAGTAATTTAATTACAAACTTTATTTAACGACTTGCCAGTAAAACAATCTTCATCTCTGGCCTGCACTTGAAAACTTGAAGAGATCCTAATTTTTCGCGCCAAGAAACAAAGTCAAGTGTGTTCTTTCTCTTGACAAAACTTAGATTGATAATCTCGGAAAGCAATCTAACTTTGGCGGCAGTGTAATTAGAAAAAGATTTATTAAAAGTTGAACAATGAAAATTGATTAGCATAAACGTCAAAAATTGTCTTCAGTGAAAATGTTCACGAGTTTTATTCAAAGTTGTTATAAGGAGCGACAGAAAAATGGTTTTTGATGGGAACGGTGAAAATAAAATACCAAAATACACTTAACGATTGCGAAGATTGTTTTTAAAAACGCTGTAAGCACTTGGATGTTATTTAGTACGATTCTGCGGTTAAAATATTTTCCTTTAAGCTTGTGTCTTCTCCTTTCTGTCAATTTTCTACATCTGACCTTGAATACGAACAATCCGCACATCATATCTTATGGGAGTGTATTCTTTGGCAAACTGAACACAATATTATGTTCGATAGAATTCAGGTTACATCTGGAGTTGTATACTATACGGACCTTGTAGAAACCAGAACAAATTTCCGTGCGTTCAAGCGATTTTGCCATACCTATTACTGGAATCAAAAGTAGCTCACAATTTAAGACCCATTATTACTCGTATTAGTGTTAATGTATAATCCGTGGTGCTTGGCAACTGGGCTTAACCCAGTTGTATATGTCCTTTGGTGCCTATTTGGCTAGCTCTGTTCTGTCTCCTGCTTAATAAGGAGGGAAGTGGAAATTATATTTTTTTTTCCTACTCCTCCGCTGTTATTTTCTGATTAATTTCGTTGCGGGATCCTAGACAGTTGAATCATTTCTCTGGGACTCGTCAATGTTGATTCTAGCTTTCAGAAGTTGCACTTGGGAATGTGGTGTGGTGGGTTTGTCCCAAATAAAAAAGTACGATTCCGCGGAAAGCTTCCATTTTCCCGGATATAAAAAGTAGTTTTATGGCACAATAGGCAATCAGCTAATGAATGTTCTAAGTAGTAGATAGTGATGAAATGTGAACTACGTTTGTCGTGGGCGTAGCCTTAAAGTAATAAACAATTGCTTAGGTGGTAATGCTTTTTGTTTACAAATTGACTAGATTTTTTTTGACGCAGTTGGGATGTTTGTCAGGATCTTCATCTCATGGATTTAAATTAATTTGAAGTTTTTTTTGGAAGTCGGTTTTTTGTTTGAGATAATTTTTTAAAGTTTTATTTTTCACTTTTTAGTGGTACCTCACACCTAACAACACCACTGGAAAGTCACAGGAAAGCAAAAATACGCAATTTCGTATACATTGATGATTTTTCCACATATTTTTTCCAGCTATTTGGATTTAAAAACCAAATCGCTTGACCGATTTTGATAAAATTTAAATGGGACTAATTGAGAAGTATATCCTTTCACATAAAACAAGAATTTAACCTGAAAAAGCCGAATAATCCTAAAAATCAACTTGGACGGCCTTGGTATAACTAAATAATAATTTAGCAGAGCTTTGAAGGGAATCCAATTAATGATAACAGCGTCTAGAATTTGAATAGCGCTCATTTGAGATGTCAGAGTGAAATACGAGGAGGGACTGTCTCATAATTCAAACGAAACGTGATAACTGGAAGCGTTTGTAGATATTTGCTGGATGTGGCCTTCGTATTTGTGAATAAATCTAGATTTCTTCATAGATCTAGACATGAACATTTTTTTTTTTAAACGTTGCCCCGCACTAGGAATTTCTCCTGTATTGTGAGTGCTTTTACATACAAACAAAGTCACATATACACAAACAGCCAGACCCGGAGCAACTGTCTGTAAGCTATACAAATATTTGTTCCGTGCGGGAATCGAACCCGCGACACGCAGCGCAGCAGCCGATCGCTCAACCACTGCGCCAACCATGTCGCCAAAACATATGGTTAGAACATATGGTTCCGTGGTTAGAATCGAAGGGAGCGACAATCTTTAATCAAGAGTGAATAGGTCATTTCTAGACAGGCGTGCTTAATCGTCGACCATACCACACTGCGTATTTTGAACGCGCCGATGACGCACGTTTTACGAACGCGCGCTCACTGCGCTGCAGATTACCAAAAAGTAAATACCGTATGCTTTATGTACGTATACGTAGATAACGTTTAAAGCGCGTTAGTGCGCGTTATCTACACGTCGTCGGCGCGTTAAAAAACGCCGTGGGCATAGGCTCTTAAGATCGTGGTCAAACACAAGCTTATCAACAAATACTTAAAGGAAAAAAGAAATACCGTAGATAAAACCACTTGTGGAATCTATAGCTTCAGGCAGTGTAGGTTTGGTTGATGCTACTGCACTGTTGATCCTTGATTTTTCATTTATTTTCATGATAAATTATTCAAAGACGAAAGGTTTATTCTGAAAACGTTAGCAAGCAAATTAACGTCGAACTACCAACTTCTTGAAAAAATTCAAAATTGTCCATTGCAAAGCTAGCGTAGATTTCCATTTAGATAAGTGGCAGAGAAATTCAATGGTTACTTTTTTCAATCAGTTTTATCAATATTTCTGATTACATTGAATTCGTGGCAAGAGAGAAAAAATATTGTAAGTGTCCCGTAGTCTCCAAAAAGTGGGTGCCTGAGGATGGCCTGCCTAGGAAGAGGACGGTGGCGAGACGACCTTGATGCCTTTTTATTCTTAAGGATGGGAAATCATCATGACTCCTTCCACTCTGGGTGGAGAGGGAGGGAGTGTCAGACTATTACTGAGTAAAATCCATCCATGTTCCTCCTAATGCCCTTTGCGTTCCTGGGTCCACGGTGACTCTTTCGTACAATTCAGCGACAACTTGGTGCCTACTACTAAGAATAGCTTGAGGAGGCTCGAGGAAAAGAATACCTGAAAATCTTTGCCCAGCAGTTGAACAGAGCACTCTAAATAAAAAAAGAGAGTCCGTAAGATCGAGTTAGATTGTATTCTGAATTTTATGATGGTTTTCGATGCTAGAGGTCAAGCAGCCTCTCTGCCAATTATAAATCTTAGGGATGCATGAAGGAGCCTCCTCGTTTAGCGAAATTTGTTCTATCAGGTACTCAACTGAACCGAGCGCTCAACGCATCCTCACAGACAGTCTCACCTAATACCTTATGAGACTGGCCAATCTTTCCCTTGCGGTGGTAGGGCTAACACCCACCTGGTTCGCGACCACCCTCCCACCGGAATCCGTCGTTAAGCAGCCTGCTGTGTTTCGTCGACGCGTGTGATTACCAGTGCCTCAAGGCACTTCAAGGCAGGTCTTCTGGGCACGCTCGCTCAATCATAGACCTCATCCATCGCTTTCCATCAGGCGTGATCGAGGTCAAGAACTATCCCATTACTCCATAAAAAAATTAAAACAATTAAGATGAGAATTATATTGATGGTCTATAAAATTTTGTGAGTAGATAGGTAGGTACCGTTCATTTCCGCATTATTCTCAGTTTTGGTCGACTTTAACTTTCACCAGATGCGGTCAAACAACATAACTTTACATAAAACGTCTGCTCTCTGACCGTCCTAATTCATTTACTGGTCAATTTATATCTCAAGGATCGCATAGTTTTCAAACTTCTCGCTGAGAGATTTAGAGAACGGTCTCCAAACCAGAGACTTACGAGTACTTCCTTTCCTTACTTTATGTCAATGGCAGAACTGACCACGATGAAGTTTGGAAGTCAACATTTAGATATTGTCCTACTTTAACCGAATAATAAAAAAATAGGAGGTTATTTTTATATTTGTGCCGACGACAAGGAAAACACGAATAATATCAAATCAGCTGACCGTAAAATTTTTGGTGAACTAAAGTTTTCATAAAGTTGATATATCAGAACTACATAGATTAAAAAACTTGGAATCGGCTCATTATGAACTAGTTACAGGTAAGGGAACCGAAAAAAACATCATGATCTGCCTAGCCTTTTCCCAACCATATTGGGGTCGGCTCCCAGTCAAACCGGATTCAGCTAAATACCAGTACGTATTTTACGTAGATCGAAATATGGTTCGGCGCTTCAGACTAAAATTAAGATTACTTACTTGGAATTTGAGTTATTTTCTCCTGAACGTAAGATTTTAATAACGGATATTAAATATTTGATGAAAGGTAAATATTTCTGTCTAGGCTTAGTATTTGAGAATTCTGGGAATCAAATGGACGGCTTCTACATATAACCGTAGTTTCTTGGTTATGGATATTTGAGCGTGGATGAAGGCGAAAATATCAAAGTAAATATTTTTTAACCGACCTTAAAAAAACAGGAAGTTCTCTATTCGACAGATTTTTTTTATCTGAATTGCTATTTGGTAAAACTATTTTCGATGGGTTTTGAGTGACCACAAGACTAATGTTTTATCGTTTCGTCTTATTAATAACAGACTCATATGATATATATGTGTAAGTGTGTTGTTGGTTTCATGGTTCCAAGGGGCGAAAGTTGGGTTCGATATCTAGGCCGGGCAAAAAACATGGAGTTTCCATTACGAATTTCTCAATAGCATCCCTGAGTTCGGAAATTGGTGATGTGACACCTCCTTGCCTCGCAATGAACGTTGGATCTCATCCCGGTCGTGTCGTATTGCAGTCGCTTGGTAATAGGAGACTAAGGGAACACATCAACACAGAGTGTTTATGCTCACACTTGTGTAATATAATATGTCCTACTACTTGCCTAGTCTGGAGGATATAAATGTGTTTTTTTTCTATTGTCAGCGTCTAAATGCTGATTGGATTTGGATGTAGAACACGGACTGATCATTGCTAAGAGTAACACATCATCATCTTCATATGAACCGAAAGACGTCCACTGCTGGACATAGACCTCCCCCAGATGAGGGTGTTGCCATAGTCACCACGCTCGGCAAGCGGGCTGGCGATCGCAGTGTAGCTGTAGCATTGTACCTACAGAGAATGCTGCTGCCCTTTCTCTGGTGAATCCCTTAGTCACCAGAGAGTCTGACGACATCCACGGGAAGTGATGGAACATAGGTTACTTCTTATTTTCTGGTAATACATTCTCGTGGAATAATTTTCGCCTTTAACTCAGATGAATACAGCAAATTAATGTCCATAGTTGTCTCACTAGCTACGGTCAAACAAAACAGTCATAACACGATTACCTGCTCCATAAAACACAAAGGCTCCAAACAATACATTTAAATAACACTAATTATAAAATTATTATCAAGCCTAGTAACCGATTCACAAATGTTCAAAGCGTCCGCTTCGAAATACAATTTCCTGCATTATTCGCAAAATTCGTTATCAAATTCCATTTTATCTCGCTTGCTAGTATATTTGGTAAACATAGGCCGTTCGATAGTAACAAATTTAACGGGATGGACGGAATCATATTATTTGAAAAGCCTAATTATGCACATATATGAATTAGTAATGAGTGAATAGTACGGAGCGTTTGTGTTTTGGTTTTGGTAGTGCGTTAATAATCTATTTGAAAGCTATTAATGTTTGTTCGATGTTCTGTTTGTGAGGTTCTCTTGGTTTGTTTGTTTAACGCGTTATTTTTTTATTTGTTATATTCTTCATTGTTTCGAACTACTAGGACTCGAGGTTTGCCAAAGAGCTATGGAGCGCAGTATCCTAGGAGTTGCTCGCCAAGACCTAGGATACTGCGCTGCACGCCAAGACTAAAATCACGGATGTTACCCGGAAGGCTGCTTGTCTTAAGTGGGATTGGGCTGGACACGTTTATCGTATGTCTGATGAGCAGTGGGTTAAAAGAACCATTAAGTGGATCCCTTACAAGGCTAGGCGACATCGCGGTAGACCAAGGCGAAGGTGGAGAGACGAACTCGACTCTTACCGGAAGGACTGGCCCGCAATGGCAGAGGACAGATGTGTGTGGAAAAGGGAGAGGGAGGCCTTTGCCCAGCAGTGGGACATAATGGGCTAAATGATTATTAATAATTATTATTAATGATTAGACTTTATCGTTTTCCTCATAAAAATCACAAGAAAAACCTTTATAAAAACAAGTGTACAATGGGCGGTCTTAGCGCACAGGGCAATCTCTTACAGACAACCTTTGGATGGATGCGTCAGCAGAACAATAGTAAAGCTACGAAGAGACGTTAGTATTCATTGAGAAGCGCATGCAACGCACCTGTGATACCCCTAGTATTGCAAGTCACTTACATCTGATAGGTTGTTCGCCATTTATTGCCTATAAAAATCCGAGTAGCTTTAATTCTGAGTAAAATCAAAACATGTCCGAAGACTGTCCCTTGGGGAACGACCACTTTTATTGCTGTAAAACCGCATATGTTAAAGTTTTAATAAGCTTAAATGGTACAGTATAAGTATAAATTTTATCTATATTATCTTACCGGTATCAAACCGCGGTCTACTGGGCAGTCTGCTCGGTAGATCTTGGTTCTCCACGTGATCGAACGTTCTGAAGCCCAACGCAAATTCCGCGTAAGGACTTATCTCGAACATTTCTGTAGAAAAATAAGAATGTCAAGTACTTCATCAAATGAATTGTAAACAACTAACATCCACTAAAAATAATATTCTCAATAGACAAACAGGTTAGAGAATCCTGATGAATGAAAATTCCAGCCTAAATTATGATTTTGAAGTAGGTAAATGTGGTTCTTTTTTGTATCATCGATACAGTTAATGCAAACTTGGATGCAAGCTTAAAGACGATTAGAAGAAGAAATTGCACCTTTTACAATTACTACATTTACAATTTTCAGAAAAACATTATTAGTGTGTCTTCTTCTATATGTGTGATAGATAGAAATATTATTATGTACATATCTACACGGTCTACAAAAGCTTGAAAATTAAGAGTTGAAATTATTTTTTCTAAATCTAAATCCGAAGTTCCTTATAAACTAACTTTTTATCTAAATCAGAAACTAGACTAGATCTTACCATTTTTACTAGCCTTCCTATTATGTACAGGCGAAGTGTATATCCTTGGTGCATGTGCGTACCGCTCCTTATGCTCTGATTGAGACGCGACGCTCTCATTCCTAGATTTAACTTCATCGGCGATGGAATGACGATACTGGGATGTATAGTTCTGTCTGTTTGAAAAATAAACACTGATTAATATTCAGAACTGTTCGCTTAGATTTGAAAGTTATGTTATTTGACTTTGTTAAAAATTTGTAACAAAGTTTGGTAGTATAACGTTGGCGTAAATCCACTTTATTTTGGTTAGCTTCAACACAATATTTTGAAGGACAGAAAAGCTTTTCAGCAAGTCTTGATAGCGTGATGACTATCACTCCCAGTCTCGATTGCTGTATTCACATGTTACATATCGATGACCTCAGCGAGACACATCAAAATGATTCTTTTTTATCTGCGTCAGGTTTCAAGGAGTTCTCTTCATGTGGGACCGCTATATCAAAAATTATTGTATTGTCCCAAACAGCCATTATTAATGGCTGCTTGGGACAATAGCAAGTGGCAAAAGAGATGCTGCATTACTTTAAAAAATAAACTATTAAATACAATACTCATACTCAGCTTCATTGGACAAAGTGTCCTCTGAATAATTATCGTTATGTCATTAAGTATTTAATTTTACAGACAAACGAATGACAGTACACAATGAGTAATTATGTAGGTTATAATAGACACATAATTAATATCTGTTCGAGAGTACTTCGGCCGTGTAAACACAAATTGTATTGTTGCTGTGTTTGTTAGTAATTATTTAATATAATAACTGCTGTCCCGTTGGTTTGTTGTTAATTGAAAATTGTGGGGATTGACAAAACGGTAATTCTTATAATCCAATATTTTCATGGGCTCTAATGACAATTATTATAAAAAAACACTAACAAGAGAAATCTAGCTACAGCGATGTATATGTCGCAGCCAATTAGCTTATTCAGCCGTTTAATTGGTTGCCTAGCCTTTTCATTTAAATGTGTGGATTTTTCAGCGACCTAAGTGACATCTTTTGTTCAATATCGTTTGATGACTTGACCGTGTCTATGTCGCTTATTAAACGGCAAAGTTCAATGAAACGGCGGATTGAGCTAGTTGGCTGCGACAGTATGTATACAGTAACCATGAGAATGTTTGGATATTTTTTAAATAATCACGCCTCAACGACTGAAAGTATTTGGATGAGGAACAAACATAGTGTACACATACGTCCCGTCATCTTGGCGAACCTCCTGATAAAAATAAAATTTTGGTCCTTTTACCATCAGCACAAGAAATCACATAATTCGTAAGGCACTACAAACTTCTACGTCCAAAACCAGATACTGATCGATATACATCAGCAGCATCTTGTATGTTATAAAAACTTACCTATGTCTTCTAAACAGTATACAGAAGAAGGCCATAAGACATATGACTAGAAGTATAGAACTGCAGATGATGACCAGCATATTCAGATCGAAGAGCTCTGATGGAGGACCGATTTCCTCTGTAACAAATAAACTTATGTCAATAACAGTATTTTCAACATACTTATTAAACATTTCCTGACTTCCACTAAGATTTCCTGGCTGGCAAAACAGCATGTTTGAGTATGAGGTTTATTAAGTTAATAAAACTGCTCCAAGTGGGTTCATTTCCATATGATTGGTTCAAAACACTATAAAATGGATTTGAAAAACACGAAAGGTGAGGTGGCGCGTGATTGGTGCGCAAATTAAAATGATATCAATTCGCTATCGATCAGAGCGCAAGGTTGACATGCGTTGAAGTGCGTTTCACTTTTGTGTGTGTAGGTCATGTGTGACTGTTGAGCCAAGAATCATTCGGAATGCACACACGTTGACTGTGAAGTAATTTTCTTAATATTCCTAATATAAATACGTACCGTTTCCTAGTATAATCCCATACCGTTGAACAAGAGAATAGGGAAGCTAGAACACAGTGGAATAATTTATGGAAGACATCAATCCGACCCTTACATAGTACGATATCTCTCCGATATTGTTAGCGTATATCATTTATGTTTAGATACATGTGTGGGTATATTGACAGTATATAACATTGATGCTTGGAGGAGATATTGAGGTTTGAATAAGCTTCAAGGTTCTAGTGTTACAAGTGTGTTGTGTGCTTGGCATTCTGGCATTTTGATATGCTTTGTGAAGATTTGTATAGAAGTAAAATAATGGTTGGTGTTTTGCAAGAGATCAGCTGCTACCATTTGAAGAATTCAGACAGGGAAACCAGCACACAACAGACTGCTGCAGGAGTCTGTGTTTTCTAATATTTACTTCCTGGGAGTTGCCCCCCTGAATAAACATTTATTTATCCTAGGCGCCATGGACAGCCCATTCTGCAGCGGCAGCTTTGACGCCAAAGAATCAGCCGCCCACGTCATCTTGGAATGCGAGGCTGTCCAACGTGAACAAATCCTCGGAACAGTGAGGTCACTTCGCGAAGTATGTGAAGCTCTCAGGAAACTTTTGTGCTTCTGGGCGGGGCTAGGTTGGCTAACTTAGCCAGGACACTTACGCACAACGGAACGAATGAGAGTCTAAGTGCAGAAAATGGAGTCTACTCTTCCTGGGAGTTTTTAAGTCAAGAATGAATAAGTTACTTCTAGGTAACCGTACTCCATCGTCAACTAAATCATCACTTTAAATCAAGTAAGATTGTGGTCAAACGCGAGTTTGAAAAGGCTGTGAGCACAAGGGTCCCATGGCTCGAGCGGCTCGAAAATATAGTTAACCAATAAGTTATAGTTACTATATTTACGCCGTTTGAGGTTTTCCAAAGCCGCAGCGCAGCGCCAGCACAACACGATGAACTAGGAAGATGTAAGATAAGATAAGAAAAAATAATTAATATGAAAAACCACGTGGGATCTAAGACTTAGGGCCTCACATTAATTATTACGTAGCAGTGACTAATAACATGAGTACAAAAAAAACAAGACTAAAACATTCCACATGATTGTGACTGGTCCTAAATTACACTAGGCTTACTTTTAAACATTTTGTTTCTCCTAAACCATCCTAGTTTAATTAATGTAGTGTTTGGTCGGTTAATGAAAGCATCAACATTATAAGTAGAAAACACAAGCTCAAACAAGCTCTCAACTCACTTGAATTACAAAACCTTTACAAACCACAACAGAATTTCATCAAAAGCCATTACATAAAAACACAATGATGCTCTATAAAACGATTCTAAAATATACACCAATCAGAATTGATGTCGCCAGTCTAAAACTGAACGACCATAATCAGCTTTACGACAAAATTTTGATGAAATAATTTATGATTGACGCGTCAAAACATTCTTGGAAGTTACTGAACTGGGTAGCTTGATTTTGGTACTAAAGGTTTGGTTATAGTGTAGTCGATTAGCGTTTCAGAATCCGTGTTACTTTCGCAACAATTTTGATGAACAGAACGTTATTTGGAATACACAACGGGAAGTCTCGACATAGTTCCGCACGGAACAAATATTTGTATGGCCTACAGATAGTTGTTCCGGGTCTGGCTGTTTGTGTATGTGAGATTGTATGTTTGTAAACGCACCCACGATACCTAGTGTGAAATTCCTAGTGTGGGGCAACGTTTTAAGAAAAAAAAAGAAAGAAAGAAAGAAAAGAAGAAGTTACCGATCCTCTGCCGAACGAATTCGGTCGATAAGTCCTAACGCCGCCCGTACACAGTGAATCTCGAATCCACGATCCTAATCTATGATCTGATCCGTGGCTCACGATTCAGATTGACTGTGTACGGGCGGCCTTAGGACATAACGACCGAATTTGGTCGGTAGGCGATCGGTAACTATGTCAAGACCCCCAGGTGGGTTTAGTTTGGATTTCATCTTCAACATGAAAGGAAGCCCCATAACTCTAGAAGGCATTGTCTTGGTAATGAGTATTATTTGTTATGACTACCAACCAGACCGAGGAGGTTTACTCTCTAAGCCCGAAAGTCCGTAGTTTCGGCCTTAATGTCGGGCGTTTTCTACTCCGTATCACTTACGGACTTACGATTAGTCCCAAACCCGAACTAAGAACAAAATGTTAAATCGTGTTTTCATTCATTCTGAGTTCGGGTTCGGGACTAATCGTAAGTCCGTAGGTGATACGGAATAGAAAACGCTCGATGCTAACGCCGAAACTACGGACTTCGGGCTTAGAAATTAACCTATCTAAACTAACCTATGAGAGTTCGAAAATACAACGAAAGGCTTCGCGGAAAGGGAGGCAGTGTCTCGGTTCCTTTGCTTCGGTTGGTCTGGCACTGTTCCATTTGCTTCTCAAAGAGACTCCACAGATGTGGATTTGTACTATAACATTACATTACTACATTTGTAGTTAGAAGAGGACTAGCGACTTCTTCTTCTTCTTCTTCGTGTGGGGAGTAAGGTCTAACGGCCTCACACACCCTAGTGTCAGAGTTTCTAAACCGCCTCAAGGGCCTCTGTCATTGTTTTGTCGACCGCCATTTAGCGGCCGGGACCACCGGTTAATACGTGCCTTTCGAAACACGGAATCATCTTTTTAGTGACTGACTAGTAGACAAAACATTTAATTAAAAGCATGGTTACAATGTTTTCTTAGAGTTGCTATAAGAAAATATTGCACTAAACTAAACCCTGAGCGGTCACACGTTGTTTCAAGGAGACATTTAAACTGCTGAAAAAAGTAGGTGAGACAGACATCAGAGTTACTTTCGTATTTATAAATGCGAAAGTAACTCTGTCTGTCTGTTACACTTTTACGCTAAAACGGCTGAACGGATCGTCATGAAATTTGGCAGATATATAGCATGAGATATGAAGAAGGACTTAGGCTACTGTTTTACGCGATAACAGACATCCATGCGGGCAGAGCCGCGGTTAAAAGTTCTCACATAGTTTCATTATTCAAACCAAACCTCAAATGAAAACTAGGTTACCGTGACTACAGGTAACCTGGGCATTGATTTTCAGGCTTTAATTATGGTGTTTTTAAACTTTTAGTTAACCTCGCTATGTAAAATAGAGGTCTAAATTATGATTGATTAAATTCGAGTCGCCTGGAAGACAAACAATTCAATAGAGTTAGCCTTTAATAAAGTTTTGGACCGAGTCTTTTTTTGATGAAAACTTTATTACTACCAAAATTAAGCTCTATGTAATAGTGAATTCGAGTGACTATTATATTTAAAATTTGTTCCTAGAAATATGCACGGCTCTTGTGGTAAGGAAAGTCGGTGTTTTTGGTTGTATCTTCGTTTTTGATATCGACTTCTGAATTTAAAGTTATTTTACCTATTTACATTAACTTTGTAGTGTTTTTTTATTGGAAGTCGGTTGAATTTTATTGTAACAAGTTTTTTTTATTTTACGCTTTTTAGTAGGTACTTCAGAACCTCCTCCTTTTTTTAAAATCTGTTAAAAATAACTCTGTCTGTTTGTTACATTTTCATGTCTTAACTACTGAACGGATTTTGATGAAACTTGCGCACGGTTAGTCTTTGTCCTCCTGTCAGGGTTGCGGATTTTGTTCGAAAGAGTCACCGCGGCCCCGGGACGCAAAGGGTACTAAGAGGAGCATGGATGGGTTTTTTGTCAGTAAGAGTCTGACACTCCCTCCCACTCCACCCAGAGTCCGCTCTGGAGGAGTCATTTGATGATTTCCCATCCAAAAAAAAAAAGACTTTATCCTGGATAACTAGAAAATGAGCCTTTTTGTCTCGAGAGGACATTCAATTGTCTAACAGGCGAAGCCGCTGGCAGAAACAAGTGTCCCATAAAAAGTTTAGGAGTAAAAATGTCTACGTAATAAAAAAAAGTTCAACTGTCTCATTTGCCTGTAAATTTACTGTTCTACAAACAAAACACACGCGGACAAAGAACAACCTTGGAGTCCCACGCGTCATACACCATAGGAAACAACCAGCTATAACCGTATGCTAGCTTCTGACGTGTAGAATTTGAAAGGGGTTGGTAGCACTGTATCAGTAATGAGCCCATTGATGTGTGTGTGTAGCGGCATAATATGTACTACCATAAAAATCTACGTACTCGTAGCAGAATCAACATCACAACAAATTATACTCGCAGCGCCATTTATCTCGACAGATGCGAACTAACTTGACAAAATCCTAAATCGCGATATCAGAGTTTACCGTGCGATTAGAACATATACACAGCCCGAATATCAACTATCGGGCAGTTGCCCACCGGACACAACAACCGTCTGGTCAGAGGATCCTCCCTTTTCAACGGGGGCAGGTATGCAGGACTTCACTCTCTGTTCCGCTACTCTCTTTCTCTTTCTTTACATTGTTCTCACATATAGAAGCAACAAAGATAATGTAACCAGGATTATTGTAAATCATAAAATGGTTTAAAAGAGTGTCCGTGGAGTTTCTTGCGCGTTCTTCTCCATAGAGATCTACGCTTTGGAACGTGCAAATAGCTTCATGTTTTTGACTGACTGACTCTGACAATTCAAAAGTACCTGTAAATGGTTTATTTGAAATAAATGCTTTGACTTTGACTTTGGCTACCTCTAAATGTGTGTGTGTGGGTTCGTTTAGACCTTACTGACCACACGATAAAGAAGAAGAAGAAGATTGATGTAAACAAGCCAAAAACCCAGATTCCAAGTTCAGCATAAAGGCCTATTCAAACCTAAGCGGTATTCGCTGCCGCTTTTGGTATAGGTACATACCGCGCGGGTTTCGCTCAGGTATTTAGTATCAAGTTCCGCGGCTAGAGCGACCTAAGCGGTATTCGCTGCCGCTGTGGGTAGATGTACATACCGCACGAGTTTCGCTTAAGTATTTAGTATCAAGTTCCGCGGCTAGAGCGGAAAAGCTGGTGCCATAATACCGCATAGGTATTGTTTCGCTTACTGGGCGAAACTCGAACTCGGTATTCTACCCACGAGGATAGCGAAATCCGCTTTGGTGTGAACAGTTATATTACCGCATACCCACTCGGTTTTCTCTACCGCAGACGAATACCGCTTAGGTTTGAATAGGCCTTAAAGATCAGTTTATAAATTTCCCACGGCTGGGACACAGGCCTCCTTATAGAGATAAGGAACGGTCTCGACTCCCCGTGCTCAGCAGTCCCATTGTTGACAGCCAGGCTAAATCAGCTTTTAAAGGATAGAAATATGGAACATATCGCGACCAAAAGTTTGGGTATAGATTTGGAAAACTAAAAGAGTTTATCATGCTGTAAAAGGCTAAAATTACGACCAGAAAGTATATTTGCAAGCGTACTTTCTATCAGCGGGTGAAAATTATCTCAAGGAAACGTACCTATGAGATATTAGCTGTTCTACATTCTCATTCAGGTCCTTAGTCGACCCGAGTGCCAAGTTTTATCTAAATCCGTTCAGCCGTTAAGATGTAAAGTAGTAAATAACAGACAGACAGACACACTGATCATTACTTACACTTTAACATACATTACTTTAATGTCTCTTATCTCATTACTCTCGTATTATAATATCAGTATACTGCTAAGTATGGATGACGAATGCAGCGCCGACCTCAAATAAATTGGTAAAAGGATGGGAAGGACGGTGTCATTTGCTTTTATTTTTGTCTTAGATCAGCATCAAAGGGACTTTCCTACGACGTTTCGAGAACCCGAAGATGTTGAGATATTTATAAGTGACATTTGTCATTCAATATTGGATCGGAGTAGGACCATTTTTATCTCGTAAAATAGAAATGGGCTTTGCCTCAGAGTGTTACATTCTTTTTTGTGAGCTTGTAACTTCAGACGAGGGGAGAGGTGCCAAGGTTAACACGCTTTTGCGATAGTCAGTCGAATGGCTCTGATACGAGCGTTACGACGCGAGCTTTTCCGAACGCGAGAATTTCCCGAAATTCCTACGAGAACGGGAAAAAAAACCGGCCAAATGCGAGTTGGACTCGCGTACGAAGGGTTCCGTACTATTATTTATAAAAAAACGGCAAAATAAATACGTTTTTTGTATGGGAGCCCGACTTACAAAATATGTTATTCTGTTTTTAGTATTTGTGGTTATAGCGGCAACAGAAATACATCATCTGAGAAAACTTCAACTGTCTAGCTATAACGGTTCATGAGATACAGCCTGGTGACAGACAGACAGACGGACAGCGGAGTCTTAGTAATAGGGTCCCGTTTTTACCCTTTGGGTACGGAGCCCTAAAAACGACGACGGATATTCGCGTACAGAGTCGCGGTCAAAAGGTAGTGACTTATATTACAATAATAATTTTCATGTACAAATGCTTGCTTCTCAAAGTTGCTTCCGCTTACTACCGAACCATCACCGTCCCTGCTCTTCAATGACAATTTCATCTCAGGCCTGTCACGGCAGATAATGAAACTTTCGTAACTGAACTTCAAAGTGTTGATCAAACTTATGTCATTTGTTTACCATTATGTTCTAGACAAACTATTAAGGCTGTTGTACACGGTGCCAACGGCTCACTTCGAAAGTTAGAATGTTATGGGGAGTTTAATGTTTAAGATTGTTTATGTTGATGCTGCTGCATAAGTTTTTGTTGACATGTAATAAGGCGAAGTTATAATATAGTAAGCGGAAAGATGGGAAGCTAACTAAGACCGTAAAATAAAAAGAAACTGACTTCCAAAAAACACTACAAAGTTCAAAATAACTTTAATTTCGGAAGTCGGTGTCAAATAACAAAGAAGCTACCAAAAACACCGACTAGAAATCAAACAAAAAAACCAAATCGGTTGGCAAGCGACGGAGTTATGCGCGAAAAAACATTAAAAAATACAAACATCCGAATTGAGAACCTCCTTCTTTTTTAGAAGTCGGTTAGAAACAGACGTTGTCGGTCATGATATGATTTTCGCAATATAAATTAGCATATAAAATACGATAAGTTGTTACGCTGGGATCGACGAGTTTGGAAAAAACGCAAGAAAAAACCTCATAACATTATGCCCAACACAGGAATCGAACACAGACCTCATTCCCAGCAGTAGCGATTGCGATCACCAGACCAACGAGGCTGTCAAAAAAGTAGCAAATTGTTAGGCATTAAGGGGGTTACCCATACTATTGACATACGCTTAACCAGTATGTTTTAAGTTAGCGGCATGCCACTTTTTCGTAGAAACCAGAGTGGCAATTCTACTAATTTTTATTAATTCTGTCAATTGCTAAAAAATATAAGAATTGGCCCTCAGTTCGCATGAAAGTCGAATTACAATGCGGGTTACCGAGGTATAATGCCCTGTGCCCCGCAATGTAATTAAGCTTGGTTGCGAGCCGCTAGCAGGTGGAACCACGGCCTTACAGAGTCAAATTAACAATTAGCTTTTGTATTGACATTAGCCAAAGCTTTTTCTGTTTCCATGGCGACTGTTAACGAGTAAGTTACCTTCCAAAGAACTTAAATTATAGATGTTAGCTTCTCATCGTTTCTTCACAGCACTGTGAAATAGCCCTAAAATCGGTTTGTTGTTATATAAGCGAGGTGATCGATCATGGCTTACAAACTATTTACATTAAGGCAATAAGTGAGATGGTTCGTTAGCTGACCACGTTTCAGAGGAACCAAGTTTCGAGATGATTTATTTATCGACGCTGTTATTGTTCCATGGTAATGTAAGTAGAATAGGAATGATTCCTGGTCAAAAATATATGATTCTATTTAGTCCGTCAGTTAGATTATCGAAAAATATTGGACACGGATTTTTTGTTTTATCAAATTAATAAAAAAAGACGAAGATAAAACGCGTCAAAGATCAGCCAGCAGACAACTCACACACGGCCATCTGATCCCAAGCTAAGCAGAGCTTGTGTTATGGTAACCAGACAACTGATATACATACTTATATAATTTATAAATACATACATATTATAGATAAATTACACCCAGACACAGAACAAACAATTATGCTCATCACACAAAGTTTGTCCTGGGTGGGAATCGAACCCACGACCTCCGGCTTTGCAGTCAGGGTAACTAACCACTAGACCAACAGGCCTGTCACTTACAAGTGACGTCACACGAGTTTTCAACCCTGTATCGTTTTCATTTTTTGTTTACGTGAAAAAAGAAAAAAATACGTGTCTAATATATTTTTGGAAATCTATCTGACGGACTACTTAGATGTTTTTAGTCATCTACCCTATTAACAGAGCTTCTTAAAATCAATCAATCTATCTGCCTAGCCTATTCCTAACTATATGGGGTCGGCTCCCAGTCACCGGTTTCAGATGAATACCAGTATTTTACGTGGAGCGGCTGCTTACCAGACCTCCACAACTCATTAATTGGGTAACACGGTACTTCTTGGAAAGACTGGTGTCCTACAGCTTAACGTGCTTTCCGAGGCACGTAGGAGTCTCGGTGTATTAAGATGGTCACCCATCCACAGACCAAACTCGGCAAGCGTTGCTTAACCTTGAAGATCGGCCCGTGCGGTTGTTATAATTTAGCCACGAGCTCCTCTTCCTCCGTTGACTCCAATAATAATAATAAATATTATTACAACTATACCATTTCGGAGCTCCATAGAATACAACTCCAATCAATTTCTCAGAAACTAACTCCGCATCACTAGTCAACATTAAAGCAACACAGAGTTACCTGAAAATGAATATTAATGGAGTCTCAGTCACTTGCAACGTTGTCTAAGTTTGTGTAATTTAATGTGTCGCGCTAGTCCGAACTTGGTCGTACTAGGTCGCAGGTGGAACTCTCCTCTGGTTATTTAGGACGAAAAGTTGGGACGAGCTTTATATATTTATTTAAACTTTATGTACAATAGTGGTACACGGGCGGACTTAATGCAACAAGACATTCTCTACCAGTCAACCTTTGGGTTAAAAAGACTACACTGTGGTAGGTGTACAACAAATAAGATTAAAAATTGAATTTTGTTTTGTAAATAAAAAAACAATAATATACATAATACTAATAAAATACTTAAATAAGCTAAAATAATAAATATGATTTAATATACTAAAATTTCTGATTGAGAGAACACATAATAATTATGACGAAGACAAACTAAGAATGACAGGCTTTTAAGTACAGGTTTTTATTTGATTCAAGTTACGGCTTCTGGCTCCTTTATTTGTGGGAGAATTTTTCGTTAGGTATTTATTTATGGATTTTGAAGACTACTTTCGGACTTAATTATTTTACAGCGTCCGTGAAGTTACTCTGCCGTACCGCCCTGCAATCGTTAGTGTCATGCACCGCTGGTTTGCGCCAGTTCTCATTTGCCAAGGAGAGCGGGGTGAGTCTCTTGTCTACCACCACTACATCTCGATGCATACCCACGCCAACAGCTAGGAAATATTCCCTGAGACTACATATCTCGCGATTGTTGAGAGTCTTAGCTGTTTATTTATTAAAACTTTATGCACCTGCAACAAAACTGTACAAAGGCGGGCTTAATATTCGCCTTTGTGCAGTGTTCTTACTAGTGCATAAAGTTGACTGGTAGAAAACGCCTATGGCTAATGCCATAGGCGTTTTCTACCAGTCAACTTTCGGCAGTCGACCTAAGGGTGGTGCAGAGACAACATGGCAAGTGCAACTAGGTGTATATCGTCGTACACTTTAAATTTCGTGCGGGATATATACATGCAGTAGGTAGGTACCTAGAATAATTCTACGAAGTATTTGGTGCGCGTTGCTTAGTATCACTGTCAGTCAGTGCCGGAAAATGCCATAGATACGTAACTGCTGAACTGTGTTCTGCGACCCTACCATGACGTGTTAAAGCGTGAGTAGTTCGAGCGAGAAGGAGGGATGGAGCTATATAGGGTGTATCCCCCTGTTTTGTCCACCCGGTCCTCACATAGTTTTATTTGGTTTCTAGTTAGTTGATCAGTTATTTTCCTTAAATTTTGTGTTTTTTGTGTGTCATTTCTAGTGGAATAAACGTGTTTTCTTTCTTGTTTCTTTTCTTTCATTTTTTTCTCCACCACAAGGACACCAAGGAGGACCGATGACCTGGTGAGGGTCGCGGGTAGCCGATGGATGCGAGACGCACGGAACCGGTTGTTGTGGCGACACTTGGGGGAGGCCTATGTCCAGCAGTGGACGTCTTTCGGCTGATATGATGATGATGATGATGATTTTTTTCTTAAATATGATAATTATAGTGGTAACAATATTGCAAGCAATTATTTGGTAATGAGTGCTACTAAATTAGCATTGTTTTCACTAAACAAGAGTCTAAATCTGAAGGTCAACAAAGTTGCACATTCCTTGGTTTAATTAAACTTATAAAATACATTTTTTTAATAGAGATGTGTTTGCTCTTGAGTCTAACCTAGGTCAGAGGTGACAGAGAAGTCTGTTTACTCTAACTTTGAAGAGATGAGGGTTGAATACGTTCGGAAACACAGACTCAGGTAGTTCCTATCCTTTGCTGTGCGCATTATTAAAAACGTTTAGAAACGCCAACTGGGAATTGGTATGAGTATAATATGATTTTAATTCACGGAGTAGAATGGTACTACTTGGTTTTTTTTGTGGACCTGTACACAATAAGTAAGTACAGTTCTAGAGTTCACTTTTAAACACGGGGGCGTATCTATAGCTTTCACAAAGGGGTGAGTGGTCCAAGGAACCAAAATGCAAAAAGATAGACTAGTTTTTGCCCGGGCTTCACGCCTACACGCAGAAAAGGCAAAAATCTGAACGCCAATCTCTGTCGTAAGGAACTTCACAGACGCTGTAAAATAATTAAAGAAAGCCATAGTCAATTCCTAAAAAAAAAATTGAGTCTCCCATACAAATTGTGGTCAGTTGATGACAATTTTGTATGGGAAGTTCAAATTTTTTTAGGAATTGACTATGGCTTTCTTGGGGCAAGTTGTTCATTTACATGGACAGAAGTGGTTCTCAAAGTTTGCGCACTGAAAAAAAACTTATCCAGTATATTTTGGGGCATAGATTATCCGTGTCATTCGTCCAATGTCCAACGTGTAACAGAATAAACGTAATACTTTGTATGGGGCAGTCGATTTTTGCGATTTCAGAATTGGTCCCATACTCAAAGTTGATCATAAAGATGAGTATAATGACTCCCTAAAAGGTATTACGTTTATTCTGTTACACGTTGTATATGAGCGATTTTTATTTACGTCATATGCTGAGAGGGGAGGGGTATCAGTAACCCTAAACACCCCCCTTACGTACGCCCATGCATTTAGGGATTCTGTAATAAGTAGGTACGTAATTGTTTGTAATTTCATTAAAATTTAGTTATTTAGTTGTTCATAGCTACATGGCTTTCGAGTTAACACGTTATGGAAACTGGTAACTAAGTCTACTTGCACTGAAGGAATTAACTAACTTGTTGTTAATACAGTTGGTCCTTCGAGATTAATAGTCGAGTTGTCGTAATCATAATTTATATTGCTTACATAGCAGTGACTATGTATCTAAATTATTATACAGGCTGTTACAGAAGTTTGTGGTAACATTTAAGGGTGATTTTGGGTAGTTGAAATAATTAAGGAAAAAATGCAAAACAAAAAAAAATTACTTGAAAAAAAAATCAACCACATGAAACGACCAAAAACTTCCAAACAAATCACATTTTAAGCAGTCTGATGCACTTGGTGACATCAAATCTGTGGTTGAACTAAATTAAATAAAACCGCTTGAAAAGTCATTTGTTCGTAATTTTTGTACTGTCGTTTTTTTGTAATCGATTTTTATAAAAAGTTTTTTTTTTTTTGGTATTTTGTCGATACCCAACATCATCCTTATATATGACCATGTATTCACAAAGGAACATTCCTGACACCTGTCGTGTACAGTAGGTAGGCCTCACGTGAGTGGTAACAAAACCAGGTTCAGTTGGCCTCGCATTCTATCGAAACTCCGTACGACGTTAGACCAGCTCAAAGTGGAAATTTTACTACCGACAAGGGGGCTATTACTGTACTGAAAAATAACATAAAAAAACCTTCGTAATAGTTAAAATAGTTAAAGCCTAATATGCTCTGATTTTTTTCGCGATTTCGTGTTTGGTTCCATGGCGAAAATTCTGATGATAACAATAGCCCATCTTCAGGGTTTGTCTACATTCTGTCACACGTTGTACAGAACCCGATAAAATCCAAAACGTATACACATAGAAAACAAAACTCACCTCCATCCAAAGTCTTGGTAGCATAAGTATAAACAGTAGAAGCGGTGCCAGCATCGTTTATCGCAGTCACTCTTAGCTGGTACCAGTTGGCGGGAGCGAGAGATCCGACTGCGTACGATGTGGGGATGGAGCGCAGAGGGGGGGCCTGGTAGTGGCCTTCTATGTAGCTCCAGCCGAGGTTGAGGTCCATGGGCTAAGGAGAGAAAGGAAGAAATATCGTGAGTTGGTATCTGCACTAATATAATAAAACTGAAGAGTTTCTTTGAACGCGCTAATCTTTGGAACTACCGGTCGAATTTGGAAAATCCGTACGCAAAGCATAAAAACGGGACCCTATTACTAAGACTCCGCTGTCCGTCTTTCTGTCACCAGGCCGTATCTCATGAATCGTGATAGCTCTATAGACAGTTGAAATTTTCACAGGTGATGTATTTCTGTTGCCGCTATAACATCAAAACCTAAAAATAGAATAAAATAAATATTAAGTGGGGGCTCCCATACAACAAACGTGTTTTTTTATATACGCGTACGAAGTCGCGGGGAAAAGCAGTATTGTAATAAAATCAACAGTTCCAGTTCAGTATAGTCAGTGAAAATATAGCTTAACATCTAAAGATGTTCAATCAATCAGCTAAGTAGTGCCAAGCCCAACTAGATTTGAAATGGCTTTCAAAGGATCGTGGCTAAATAATAACAGCCGCACGGATCGATCTTCAAGGTTAAGCAAAGCTTGCCAGGGTTAGTCTGTCGATGGGTGACCATCTTAACATATCGAGATCCCTCCGTGCCTCGGAGAGCAGGTTAAGCCGATGGTTCCGTCTGTAATTTGTAGATCTTTGGCAGTCGCTATCGGATTGTCAGAAGCCAAACAATATGACACGTCTTGCCAAAAAGTATCGTGTTACTCAGTTCATAAACTGAGTAACACGATACTTCTTGGCACTTCTTGGCTTGGCTGGAGAGGCTGCCTACCAGACCTCCACAACCCATAGGTTGTGGAGGTCTGGTAGGCAGCCCCTCCAGGCTGCTCCACAACCCATTAACTGGGTAACTGGGTAGGTGGAGACGTAAAATACTAGTATGCGGAATCAGGTTTGACTGGGAGCCAACCCCAATATAGGTAGGAAAAGGCTAGGCAGATGATCGGAGTTGCCTTCCAGACTAACCTGATGCAGATGAGTACCTATATTTTACATGGAGCGGATGCCTATCTACAACCCATAGGTTGTGGAGGTCTGGTAGGCAGCCCCTCCAGGCTGCTCCACAACCCATTAACTGGGTAACTGGGTAGGTGGAGACGTAAAATACTAGTATGCGGAATCAGGTTTGACTGGGAGCCAACCCCAATATAGGTAGGAAAAGGCTAGGCAGATGATCGGAGTTGCCTTCCAGACTAACCTGATGCAGATGAGTACCTATATTTTACATGGAGCGGATGCCTATCTACCCCGGGGTAGAGCTGGTGTCAGATCCCTTTCTGATGACCCGTAATGACGGTCAATGATCCGCAAATTACATCTGTGACCAACAGCTTAACGTGCTTTTGATAAAATGGTCACCCATCCACGGTACCCATCTCGGCAAGCGTTGCTTACCCTTGAAGCCCACGCGGCTATTATTATTTAGCCACGAGCTTGTCTCTTGTTCCAGCTCACCATAAGGTGTGTTCCAGTTTAATATACATGTAACTTTCATGTCGCCAATCCAGAACTTTCAGGCTTATCGACCATCTGTTCTGCGAGCAATGTGCCCTGAACACTGCCACTTCAGTTTGACGATAATTTGAGCTATGTAAGCGACCACGTTTCGGTTTCATAAGTCATCACTGGCAACACACACTGGTCATAGACTTTTGTCTTGAGACACTGTTTGCTTATCCAGAAAATTGTTTTGAAGCAAACATTGTCTCTAACTTTACATAGGGTCTCTACAAAAAAAAAACTTCTAACGAAGTCACAATGGCAAGTTCGTCACTCGTGTTTATCACATTCTACAACTGGCTAAAGGCCCTGAACGCATCATAAAAGTAAAAACAACATAATTTTAAACTATCAACAACTTTTATGTTCTATCTTGCTGAAAACTTTGAGCACCGCTATACCATCAAAACTCCGCGACCTCGGAGCAAGGAAAGCTGAAAAGGTATTAAATAAAAACTAAGAAATATCTTCAAGGTGTCTTACCGCTTTATTCTCCGCCCGTTGCCAAAGGCTGGATCCCAGGAGTCTGTAGTCCACCTCCCATCTTGTGACGTCACAGCCACTGTCATCCCATCCACTAAGTTGGATGTAGATGTGGGTGGCGTTGCTCCAGAGCCAGTCGGTTGATGGTGGTGATACAGGAGCTGTGTGGAAAGACAAAGGTATAAATGTGTCAACACGTTCAAGAAAGAAAAACGTCGTGTTAAAGGTAGTGGATCCAAAACTCTGAATCCAAACAGTCCTTTTAACTTGTGTAAATTATTTCATCATCACTGCTCTTAAAACGATGTAGGAAAACATTGAAAGGAAACCGGCACGTACTAGAATCAATAAATTTGAAAGCATGTGAGATCTACTAAACCACACTAGATCTTTTTTTTAAATTATGGGAATCATCAAACTACTCCTTACGCTCTGGGTGGCACGGGAGGGATTGTCAGACTCTTACTGACTAAAACCCATCTGTGTTCCTCCAAATGCCTTTTGCGTAAAGTCGCAGTGATTCTTTTTTTCGTACAAATTCCGCAACCTTGGCAGGCACTGCCTCTAGCGGGCCCTGACTAAAACCGCACTAGGTCTGCATGGTGGTTAACGGCTTCTTTTCACAGAAACGAGGCCTGCTTTCCAGCAGACGGGATCTATCCTCTGAACATCAGGATGGCAACCAGTCGGCTGTCCTTGAAGGTGAAGGCACGTGAGCACATTCGCAAGAAGTTGGTAGAATCATCACAGCGTTAATTCGTTGGATTCGTTTTTTCTTAATAACTTTGTTTATGTGTATGTATGTATATATGTATCTATGATTGTATTATTTTTTTTCTCCTCTCTGTTTGTCTTTCCTTTAAGTTGCATCTGCCATGTTTTCTCTGCACCACCCTAAGGTCGACTGGTAGAAAATGCATTAAGTCCGCCTTTGTACAGTGTTTTTTACTTGTGCATAAAGTTTTAATAAATAAATAAATAAATCTATAGTCTAATAATATTATTCAAGAAGTTCAAGGTGTGATCCGGATTATAGATGGAAGATCTGAATGCTAAAATTGGACCTTTCAACTAAAGATGCATTCAGAAGTTAAATCTATAAAAGTCACATTTTGGTAAAAAATAATATTAATAAATTAAAGATTGACCAAAAGCAGTCTAGACACCTTTTTTAGGTCATTGAATCCTCCTACCAACTAGAAAGAAATGCTACGAGTAGGGTTACCAAAACGAAATACTGGTCTTTATTTACACAGAAGTGAATCACGTATAAACATTAGTGTTGATGTAGGACCGGACGAGTATATAAACGGGTCTGTCCTAATTTCTATCGCCAGTCGATTAGCACGTACGGATTATTACTCATAGGAAGATACTTCTATACGAGAATCCAAGTAATATTGTAAACGTGAAGTCTGTTTGTTTCGATATTCATATGTTTCATTATCATCAGAGGTCGGAATTTGGTAGAGTTATTTATGTACTCGGATCGAAATGTTGATATTAACATGGATCTTCCATATTTATATGGATGGCTAACAATATTACAAATAAATAATAATAAAAACCTCAAAGATAGATAAAACAAAGATGGCAGTATCGCGCGTGTGCGCATTGGAATTTTGCAACTTCGGACATCCGACGTCGTTGATGTAAATTTGGCAACGTCGCGCGTGCAGTGGTTTTAATTGTGTAAAAGTAAATAACTTTTTTATTTAATAAATCACGGGATGTTCCTGCTCTTTAAAATTAATCTCGGAATTTGAGGCATATCCGTTTTATTCTTTCGCTGTATGAAATCAGTGTAAATACTAAAATAACTCTGTCTAATTCCGACCTCAGATCATCATCCAATGCTGCATACTGTTTCTCTGTCTTCTGTAAAACTTCTTTCAAAAAATTTTGGACACGTATTGTTTCTTTTTTTATACAAACTAGAAATGAAGACATTACAGTGCGTTGAAAACACGTATGACGTCACTAAGATGGTACAATTTATACCAGCGACGTGACGACACGCGTGTTTTCTTTTTTGTTTACGTGAAAAAGGAAAAATATAAGTACGTGTGCAATATTTTGATGGACTAATTAGATTATTTCAGTAAAATACCCTAATTACTTCCCAGTGGGTAGGAATCCCTGTGGGATAATTTTCGAATTTCAAGCAAGCGATTATGTTAGTAATAGCTGGTCTACATCTCCAAATAATATCAAACAATATCGCTGTCTGCCACTGTATATTTCTCCGGTAACTTTTTCTAAACCACGAATGATTTTAATATGGTTTCAATAATAAAGAGGGATAATCGAAGAAGATTTTTATATAATTTGCATCTGAGCGAAACCGGGACCGGTCGCTTGTATACAAGAAATGTGCGTTAGTTTTCTTTGATAATGTAGAAATTATTGGTAGTAAATCGTTCCTATACGAGTATTACCAAAAATGGAAGCTATTTTCGATTAATACTATTCGCAGACTCTGAAAGACTCATAAATTGGAATCTGCTGTCAAACATCTATCACGATTGGTTGATCAAGACATCAATAAACATAGCAGTCGAGATTAAGATTGAGCAGGCTTCCATAAATCTAATGTCTCTAGTATAAATGGGATTGTGAAAATATCATTTATACCAATTAAATAATAAAATAAAATTCATACAAAACACACACAATGATCTAATCTTTGAATCTCATTATTGTAAAATAGCGATTAGGTGCTGTTGATTTCATGATTGAGAATGAAATTGTGACCTACATGTTTGTAGCAAACATTTTAGAGAACGGAGTAAGTGATTTGTCACTTTCAATAGAAAATTTAGAATTAAGACCCGTTCCGACTTAGACAGATCATTTGTTTAAACAGAAGGCAGCGGACGGACGTGTGTGTTCACACTTAAATGAACCGTCTATTTAAACGGATCATTCACACTAATTCAAACAAAAGAAAACTTTGGATAACAAAAAGGAACACTTACCTCCACCAAGAGTAGTAACATCAATATGAGCAGGAGCCGAAGTCCCGACACTGTCAGTAGCGGTGACTCTGACAGAATACTTGGTCCCGCACTTGAGACCAGCCAGTGTATGTGCCTGTACACCCGGAAGACGATTCTCTCTGGTCACCGGCCATGCCTCTTGCCAGAGACCGTCGTTTTCGCGCCAAGTTAGGTTGTAACCTAGGTAGGAGATAGTTTTATTAAATAAATTTTGGAGACGCAGATGGATGGACAGAATCGGAGACGGAGTAAAAGTCCAACTTGCAGTAAAATATACAGGGTGTATTATTTATAAAAATTTGTAAGTGCTGCGTACAAAGAATGTAATTTTACATTGAAAGAAAGGAAAAGTAAAAACGAAAATTTTCCCGAGAAAAATTCTGGTTGAATATGATTTAAAATAAGGAGCTTAATGCACCCTATCAGCCTGCGGAGGGCTGACCCTTACACCCTGTATATTGTAAAACAGTAGCAGTTAGGAACACTAGTAATTATGTTTTATACAAAAAGATTGGACTAACGTACACCGTGTCTCGTGGCGGTCGACAAGTGAGAGAGCGACACTAAGGTTAGAATCGAATCGTCTATTGGTGTTGCCAGTTGACAAGGTTGCGTTCTTGATTTAAATATTAAAATCTAAGGTGCGGTCAAAAATGCACAATGCCTGACGCCACAAAATCTTGTCATCATCCTCATGTTCTGTCAACCGCCACGCTATCACTGACTCCCTATTCTTCTCATATCACTCCTCACACAATCTATCCATCTTTTCTGTTACTTCACGCTTCCAATCCCCGTTTATTTTATTTGTTGAAGGAATGTTTTAATTTTAACAATTTATAAAGAAGACTGCATTTTGAAATGAATAAATGTTAATATGAGGGTAATACGAGTCTGCAGCAGTCAAACTTTCAAGTGGTTTGGAAGGTATTTCTGTCTCATTAGTATACCTTAAAGTAACAGAGACCGCATGAGTATTAGACGGAAAACACTTTAATATTTATGTGCATTACCTTTAGAATTTTATGGTAGCGAGTCTCAAAAATAACATTTTCAATTCTGCATTTTATGATTGCAGAAATTGAATAGCGTTCTTAACCATTAACTGAAGAGCGCACTTGAGAAAGATTTTTATAGATTTGTATTAGTGCAGCCAAGACGTAAATATTTTATGTATGTTATTAATTAAGTCAAATAAGGGTCTCCTTCTAGACCAAAGAAACGATCAATGGATTGTATAAAGGACTATAAATCTAAAAAGGGGTGACTACTGAGAGAACGATCAATAGAGAAAGAGGTATGGATGAAGAAAAAATGCTTTACCAACCCCATTGTCTTGTCTTTGTCTCAATTTATTCAAATTGACACAAAGACAAGATAATGATGATGATTAATAATCCAAAGAGTCACTTTGGCCGTAAATTAACTGATTGAGTTCATTTTACGACAAGAAGCATATATGAGTTTTAAACGTACTCGATTGCGTTAAGGTATACGTCAATTTGTCCTTAGGTCAATTTGAATAGAAAAAGAAGGTTTATGTTATTGTCAATAAGGTGCTAGAGAAAGTACCATTCTATTAGTGATGGTGACTGTCGAAACACCGAAATTATTAAAAGGGATTGATCAATGTATAAGTCAATCACTTACATTTGTGATGTTTTGACAAATTCCTTCGACAAGCTACCGAAAAGAAAAAAAAATTAAAAGAACTTATAAGCTAATAAAAAAAAAACAAGTTTCACTGTCAGGCCATGTCAGGACCAGACATTAGCTATCCTATAGATGACAGAGTGTCACTAATTGTCAATAGAGACCAAGATCATAGATACTAGGAGGTTAAATAAAATACTTACTAATACCGAATCCCATAGAGTCGTTTCCGTATGATCTTATTTCGTCCCACTCCACAACAATATAGTCTTTATACGGCGTAGCTCTCAAAGTTGGTGGGTCAGGCAACGGTAGCACTTTGACGGTGAATACTACTGAGTCAGATCCGTACAGGTTTTTGGCTAAGCAAGTGTAGTTACCGCTTAGTGATTGGTCTATGCCTGGAAGATAGTAAAATTTGTTAGTGAAACTTATATTATAAAGAGGCAAAATTGTTTGGGATAGAGATTCTGGAAGGACTTGGGGGAGGCTTTTGCCACCTTAGACGCACCGGGCGTCGGGAGTCGCTGGGCGACTCCTGGCCACCATTGGCGCGGGTCTGCGGACGGCGAACGTTGGGTGGCTCGCCGGCCGATCAAAGCCAGGGCCGGGTCGACGGCGCGTTGTGTTCCACGCGCGCCTCAAAGAGATGTAGGACATAGGAGTAGGAGCCCGTTAGGGCCAAAGCCTGCCAGGGTTGCGGATTTTGTTTGAAAGAGTTACCGCGGCCCTGGAACGCGAGAGGCACTGAGAGGAGCATGGATGGGTTTTAGTCGGTAAGTGTCTGACACTCCCTGCCGCTCCACCTAGAGCGGAAGGGGACATTTGATGATTTCCCATCCTTAAAAAAAGGCCTTAGCAGTGGGACATTATAGAAAAAAAACAATTTTTTTGTTTGTTTACCTGTTTTATGACCGTATAATTATTGGACACATATTTTTTTATAAACATTTCGCGTGACGTTATGCCTTGCGACATCTTTTACCTAGAAGTGAAGTCACAAGGACGGGTGCTCTTGAATTTAAGTTTTATTATTGTTAAATTTTATTGATGCACTATCATGAGCATTTCGATAATAAACCAACTTAAGGGCCACTTCGAATTATTTTATATTATTCAGAAAACCGCCATAATCTTTTCACTGGTAGAAAGTAATATTTGGCTACTTTAGTTACTCCTTATCCCGGTAAAAAAGCGGCGGTAAATAGCTTGTTAAAAATCATTCCCTTTTATGAGTCGAAAGTCAAATAAATATTAAATTTCGTCTTTTTACATAATAATATTATGTTGAAAGCACTTTCATGATTTGCTTGAGAATTCATTAGTTTTTGCGAAATTATATATACCTAAGTCAAATATTTATAAGTTGAAACGTGAAATGGAGTCAAATTAGGGACTGATTTTCTATTCAGACTTTCTAAAAGTTTAAGATATATTTTAGCTTTAAGTCTAGCGTCAAAAGGGACGCCTGAGATAATATATAATAAATTAGTATGAATGATCTCAGACGTCCCTTTTCATCAACTTTACTAAATTAGCCTTTAATTTATGGCTATTTTAGTAAAGTTGAGAGAGACGACACGGTTGTCGCAGTGGTTGAGCGATCGGCTGCTGCGCTGCGTGTCGCGGGTTCGATTCCCGCACGGAACAAATATTTGCATGGCCTACAGATAGTTGTTCCGGGTCTGGCTGTTTGTGTATGTGACTTTGTATGTTTGTAAACGCACCCACGATACAGGAGAAATTCCTAGTGTGGGGCAAAGTAATAGTGGACCAAATATTTTGGTATTCGTAAACACACTATAAAACCTCCAAGGTTTAGGTACCACTGTTAGTTACAAATAGACAAATGTTATATGCGGACAAGAATAAACCGAACGCTTGATTTACTTTTTCTTTTTTCTCCTCAGTTACCGTCTAGTTCATAGTATTGCAAAAGTATGGATAGTGATAATAATGAGGTTGTATTTAAGTATGGCAAATATACTATGCAACTTGTGCCGTCCGTACATAGTGCCCGTTTGATGATGTTTACTTGTAAATAAAAAATAAAATTTCAATATTATAATGGTTAGCGCCAGATAAATTTGCAGTAGCCGTCATTGACCTACCTTGATTTATGAACATTCTAAATTTCAAAAACAGAAATAAAGACATAAAGCTGTCCTGAATCGACTTTTATCATGATCCTTTACGTTTTCTAGTAATGAAAAACGGTTCATAGTTTATTTTTGGGTATCCTCTGGACTGTCACACCTAATTTAGCTATGACGCCATTGTTGTACTATTGTCTCTGATGCGTTGACAGTTGACAATGTATTTACAAAGGAATATTAGAGAAAGGTCAATGTACTTTAATGCAAGTCTATCTAGCGCCTACCATTTGCAAGTTGTGCCATCCTTAGATAGTGCCTGTAAACTAGTAAAAAAGAATACCTACTATTATTTCATTATAGTTTTATAAATATTTCACTAAAATACTTAAGTACTTACTCTTAATCAGCAAGCTATCATCCCGATTCCTTGTAAACCTCGGATGATGAGTGATGATGTTCTGGTTATGATACCACACGGTCCTCGGCGGCGGGGACCCCACACTCCTACATTCCAGCAGCAAGGAGTTTCTGACAGCTACTGTTATTTCCCCTCCCAGGGATGCAACTCCGGCCACAACTGTATAGAGAAGTTTTAGTGTTAGAATAAGTTACTGAAAACTTTTGTGGGCATTGGCTGCGAGCCTGTGAGTAAGTTGGTTGAATATTAGTTTTCTTTCACAATGGTTGTCGGTAAGTTTTTGTATGTTGGATGTTAGTTTTTTCTTTGAGGAGATAGGCATAATGTGTAATGTTCCGATGGAAAAAAGGGGTAAGGTCTTTAAAAAAAAAACCTTACCCCTACTTTCCTTAATGAAATACGGTATATAGAAGAATAGAAGTAAGACGTGCTCAAACGCTACTAGCATTTAAAAAAATGGTGAAGGAGTATTTCTTTTCACTATAATTTTTTTCACTCCTTTCCCAATTATATATTTGATATTTATTAGAATATTAACTGTTATTGTATTTAAGTATTTTATGTTATTATTTGGAACTCTTGTACACTGACAGCCCTAAATCTATCTCATTTCGTTCAGTCCATCCAAAGGTTGTCTGTAAGAGATTGCCTTGTGCGATAAGACCCGCCCATTGTACACTTATTTTTATAAATGTTTGTCCTGTTCTTTTAATGAGGTGTACAATAAAGTATAAAATAAATAATCTATACATATAATAAAACAGTAACGAAAGAAAAACTGTACATTGAGAATTTTCGAGAAAAAATAAGTGGCTTTTGTTAGAAAAACGTAACTGATGACAAAAAGTGACTTATTAGAATTTTTGTCTGTTTGTCTGTTTGTCTGTATGTGTGTATGGTAGGGCTTCACGCCAAAACTACTGGATAGATTGAATTGAAATTCAGCAAAAATGTTCTTTGTAAACCAAGGAATACTTTAGGCTACATATTATCACGCCGTATGTTATGGGCGGTAAACAATATTGATTTTAAAAGGTTTTTGTTCGTAATTGAATGCACAAAATAATTGAATGCACAAAATGACATGTTAGTTAGTTACAAAACCATTTAGATAATTTTTACACATAAACCTGATAGGAATTGTAGCAATCTAGAAGAAATCAACTTATTATCTGCATAATTCAGATACCCGTAATGCCATCTGTTGACTGAAAAAAGTACCAACTATCAAAAGCATGAGAATTACACCAAAATATATTTTTTAGTTACTAATGGTACTTTTAAAACGTAAAAAAAACGTAAAACGTGAAACAGTGATTCTTTTGATACAAAACTTACCGTTATGCATTTGATGTATAACATAAAAAAAAGATTTGGTCTGATTGCTCCACTGACGTTATTTTAATTATTTTTTGAACGGTTAATTATCTCCACTCAACCTGTAAAGCACCCTGGTTGCTTCTGTACACTTGGACGAAGCTAGGCCGGCAAACTTAGCCAGGACACCTACGCACAACGGAGTCCATACTCTACTCTATTCGTTGCGGGTTTTTTTATGGATGGGAAATCATCAAAATGACTTCTTCCGCTCTGGGTAGACTGGAAGGGAGTGTCAGACTCTTACTGACTAAAACCCATCTGTGTTTCTCCTTATGATCTTTGCGTTCCAGGGTCACGGTGATTCTTTCGAACAAATTCCGCAACCCTAGCAGGCTCTGACCCTAACGGACCCCGTCTACTTAGCTGACATCTCTTGGAGGCGCGCATAGAACACAACGCTTCGTCGACCCGGACAGTGGCGCTATATAGGGTGTATAGCTCCATCCCTCCTTCTCGCTCGAACGACTCACGCTTTAACACGTCATGGTAGGGCCGCTGGTTGTTATCGGGCCGCGAGCCACCCAACGCTCGCCGTCCGCAGGCCCGTGCTTACGGTGGCTGAGGATCGCACTGCCGCTCCTAACGCCCGGGGAGTCTTCTTCTGTTTCGGCGGCTAAGGCGTGACGTTTGCCTCTCCTTCACACGGCCCGCCCCTTCCTTTACTAGCATTACTGTTTCGCAAAAGGAGGTGACGGCTTCCCACGCCTCCGCGCTCTGGACCATGGAGTGAACCAGAGCCGGTAGCGAGAGGTCGCCGTCGCTGATCGCCTCGACGAGGACACGGCAGTGCTCCGCCCAAGCCTCTGGGGGGTTGACTTCTCTTCTGGTTGGTTTTCTCATGGACAACTTTATGTAGCTCTATCGCGTGTTAATAAACTTAGCAAATCATTATCCACAGTCCAACTTCGCTCACTGCTGAGCATAGGCTTCTCTTTTCGTGTGCCAATCCCCAAGTTCCTGTGCCAGCCTCATCCAGGTTCTACCCACGATGGCAACAATATCGTCCGCCCATCTCGCCGCCGATTGACCAATACTTTTTCTTCGAGTCCTAGGACGCCACTCACTCACTGCCTCACTGAACCTATCATCACTTGGGTTCTAATCCAACAAGCGATCTGTTTGCGGATGACTGGACGAAGATTTTATTGGCATGTCAGAAGTACTGTGAGAGGGATGCATGAAAGAGTTGTTAACTTTTTATTTTTATTCTTCTCTGTTTTGATTTTGTCTGAGTTTGTTTGTATATGTATATTTGTGTTTTTCTTAGTTTTTGTCCTTTTTCTTATTAATAATATTTTTGTAGTTACTGTAATTGGTTTTTAACCGTTGTAATTTAATAAATAAATAAATCACCGCGCCTTGCCAAGTGTCCTGCCCAGCTCCACTTTAGTTCTACAATTCGTTTTCCGATGTTGAAAACCTTCGTACGTCTTCGGATCTCGACGACGCGCGACGTACCTCTACCAAGCATGGAACGTCATCTGCAAATCTTAAATGAGACAGTTGGGCAGAAAATTGACGAACCGGCAACACACCGGTGTGCGCCGAATCAATCGCGAATTTAATGTTTATTACCAATTAAATAAGGTTTAATTTTTTTTTGGGAATTTTCGCATGTCGGGGCTGGAGCGGTTAATAACGCTATAGACCCAATCTATACCCACATTTTTAACGACATCTTCTAGGACTGCTGTGAATAGTTTCGATGAAATGAAAGAAGCATTATCATTACAACGTTTCTCACGAAAAAATATTTGAACAGAAGAGGTGATACTCGACGGCGCGTTGTGTTCCACGCGCGTCACAAATAGATGTCAGCATAAAGACGAGGCCCGCTAGGGCCAGTGCCTGCCAGGGTTGCGGTATTTGTTCGAAAGAGTCACCGTGGCCCTGGAACGCAAAGGGCATTAGGAGGAACACAGATGGGTTTTAGTCAGTAAGAGTATGACACTCCCTTCCATTCCGTCCAGAGCGAAAGGAGTCATTTGATGTTTTTCCATACATAAAAAAAGAGGCAAGCAATGATAGACATTGACTGTTCGTATTAGATATACGAACACATTGATCTTACCTAGCCACATCATTTTACAATACATACACGCGAACGAAGTCGCGGGCAACAGCTAGTAAATAAATAATAATGAAATGAAAAATTCTTTCCACTAAAAATAGGGTATTTGACTGATTTTTTTTTTGTAATTTTCTCAAAACCTAGAGAAAAGATCAGGCGCAGAAAAAATATATTTAAAAAACTCAAAAAATTACAGAGGTGTGAGTGTTGTAAAGTCTGTGATAAACAGAGACAGTGTTAATTGCGTGTGACGTCACTCACTAGCATCGCCATTGTGAATCAGCACCATCAAGTACAAGTGACATTTTGCATGACAAGGATAGAAGAATAACTTCAAAAGCTTGTAACTCCTCTTTTGTACTATCAATTTTATTAACTTTTTCACAAATCGTACAATTCTAGTGATAACTTTCGGATAAGTATTCATTAATTTCGATTTTTGATAGTAAGGCTGCCATCAGACGGACTGCACTGCAGCAACTGCACGTAGTCGATATATTCAAATGCATGCAGTCATACGTTCGACTTCGTACAGTAGTGATATCAACTTCACGCAGTCGGCTACAGTCATGTGGAGCCGACAGCGTGAAGTTGATATCACGACTTTACGAAGTCGAACGTACAACTGCACGCAGTTGAATATACAACTGCAGTTCGTCTGATGGCAGCTTTGGTTGTCAAATACCCTTTTGCTCGTTTTATTCCTTTATCTTTAAATACTTTCCGCATTCGTATTTATTTATCTGTGTGTGCATACAAACATGTAACCGGAACGGACTCCGAAACTACTTGTTGAATCAAATATTTGTCGAATCGATCGTAAGATAAATAGTTCACCCTGCACAACATTCAAACATAACTTCATAGAGGGATATTATAGACAATATGAACACATAATATCACGCCTGAAATTGCCAGAGTTAGGCAGAGGTTTGCCTATAGTACACACATATATTTATGTCCCATGCCATGGCGAAACTGCGGATGAACTGCCTCTTTGGTATAGTGGTTGCAAACCGTAGCTGCTGCCGTGAGATCCTGGGTTTGATTTCAGTGTTGGGCAAAGATTTATTGGGTTTTTCCGTTTAAACAGAGTTTTTTGTAAAACACTTCAGACCTTTCAGTGGGTGAAAGTACTCATGATTAAAAATAACTTTTGCTATTATACCAATCCTGAAAAATCGAAAAAAATATCTGCTGTTTCATACATTTTCATCGGGTGAATTATAAAACCGCTGATTTATTTTTTTGATATTTCAGATTTGGTCCCAAAGTCATAGTTGTTTCTAACAATGAATAATTTCACCCACTAAAAGGTTGTTTGTGTTTTACAAATAACCCTGTTTATGACGGAGTTATGCCCGAACATACATAAAAAAAACATCCGAAATGATAACCTCCTCCTGTTTTGAGGTCGGTTAAAACTATACAAAAACGGATAGCGCGACGTTTTGCTCGAATGCACAATGAAGATATATTTACCTCTTTGCGAAGGAGTATTTGTAACTCGTCTACTCTCTGGTCCTTCACCGACAGCAGTACTGGATGTGACCCAGACGTCATACTGTCTTCCCTCGATCAACCCCTTCAGTTCCAAGGTCTGGCACTTCTCGTAGGCCTCTGCTGTGCTTTGGACGTCCACTCTTATGGCTTGTGGGCCGTCGTTGCTGGTGGAATGAGGTTTTATGTTACTTAGGGTTTATCCAACGACTTTTTACTCCGGATACTTTTACGTGCATTTCTTTCTACATCGTTCTGATATATTTGTATGTATAATTTTAACAGGAATGATGTAACCGTAAAATTGTAAAGAATAAATGATTTAAAAGAGTGTCCGTGAAGTTTCTTGCACGTTCTTCTCCATAGAAATCTACGCTTTGGAACGTGCAAATAGCTTCATCTTTTTGACTGACCGACCTTGAAAATTCAAAAGTGCCTGTGTGTTTTGTGCCACTCAAAACTGAGACATTGTTGTGTCAGCGACAGAAAAGAGAAGAAGATGAAATCTTTATAAAATTTTTGGGCAATATTAAGGTGATGATGGTGTTGAAATGTAGGTTTCTACATATATTGAGAGATAATTAATTTTAAAATGGCCAGTAACTAGTGTTTTAATTCTTATACCCAAAATATAATCGACAAGGGTCGGGTTTGCCAAACACTCTGATGCAATTAGTGGCATCGAATGTGTGATTTGACTTAAGTTAATGCCACGAACTGCATCAGACTACCTAAAGACTAGTTTTTTTAACTTCTTAGTAGTTTTTTTGGGATCCGGTTCTTTGAATAAACTCAAAAAAAATCTAATTTTTTTTCTTCACTCAGTAGCAGATACAGAATAACACCCTTAAATATGACCACGCATTTCTGGAACACCCCGTATATGGTGAGAAAAAGGACTACGCAATAATAAACTTCGGAGAGTGTGAGCAGGAACTCCACGACCTGATCCCGCCATCGCCCTTTTACTACTGGAATATCTGACGTACTACTGGTACTGGGTACCATCCGCACTTGGTCGATATTCCGACTACTCGTACTCAGCGCTTCTCCTCCACATTTATTATGCGCACAGCCAAAGTGTGGAACTCTCTGCCAGTGTCTGTGTTGTTCTCTTCCCTTCACATAATGCATTGAACTGCAACTGCACATGCGCGGGCGGGGATTATGACGGCGCGATTTTATGTCTCAGTCGCTCGTTTACGTTCGATGCATGCTTGCGTCCCGCTTGCTCTCGTCTACGTGACTGCACCTACGCGATCTTTGCAAATGGCTAACTTCAGAGGGGCATAGTTATTTGACGCGAACTGTACTAAGGAAGGCGACGCGAGCGCAGCAAACGCCGTGTACTCCCCCGCCCGCACACCTCGCCCCATCAGGAAGAATTTCGCCAGTAAAATCGGTTGTTTTAGCGAGGATGATAAACTAAGAACATAGATGATTTCTCTCCCCGCGCCGGTTTAAACACATGCCATGCCACGAATTATTTATTTTAAAATTGACTTTTATACCTTTTTGGAAAGCCTACAGAATAGGCAAGTTGTTTTAGTTATTTGTACGATTAATGTCATAGATTTTTTTTTGACGAGACAACATTTTTGAAGCGTAAAATGAAAATATTGGTAAGATATTATTCTTACTTCGGTCATTATTTTAATTATTTTGTTAAATTAAGTAGTTTTAATGATGCCCATAGCTTAATTGAAGTGCCAGCTACAACATCATTTTTAATGGTACCCTTGAATGGGTATGTAGGTTTTTTTATTTGGAATTAAATGTCAAATTTTGGGTAAATTTCGAAAAACCCTTAAAATTCAAATATCTCGAAAACTATTGAATTTCGGCCATACATATGGGGGGTCCAATTTGTTGCATTTTGGCCCCCTTATCAGCCCCTGACGGATATACGTCGAATTACCAGTAACCCTGTATACCGTTATTACCCGTTATATTATTATGGGTTATATTATGCCATCTGCCTTCAAAGCAAGAGTGAACAGGCATCTTCTGGGCATGCTCGCTCCACCATTAAACTCATTCGCGAGTTCCATGATTTTTGTTCACCCAAAAAGTGCTCAACGCGCCCAAAGAAGTATTCACTTCAAAAATATTTTGGTTCACACAGAATTCTAACGTGATTTTTAAAAACAAAACACTCCGGGTATTTGAAATGTCAGTGTCATTACTAAAAGATTACTTACCTAGCAGTAAGCTTACAATACACAGTGTAATGTAGAAGCCTTCCATTGGGCTGTCGCGGCCTTTTCCAACTGACGAGGAGGGTAGTTGAAGATTGAGCTAGTAGCTTTATTTCTGCTGGGGCTTCCGGCACTAAAAACAAATGCAGTGTGAGATTTTGTTTCGGTAGGTTTAAAATGCGTTGGGTGAAGGAAATTAGAATTTTTGTTATTTTTGACATTATAAATTTGACATTATTATTTTTGACATTGTATATTGGATGAATCAGATTTAATTTTTTTATATTCTTTATTTGACATAACATGTATTACATTTATTTTTAATTGACATTTAGGTTATTCTTTTTTTTAACATGTGTAATGGTCTGGTGAATCTTAGTTTATTTGTTTTGATATTATTATTTTTATTGTTTTTGACATTTGACCTATTTTAACAGGGAATTGCATTTTTTTTTTAAATATTTGATCAGTTTCCTTGGTTATGTACCTACTGTTATAATAATAATTTATGTTGTAATTCCTTAATTTTTATAATTTTGTGTAAAATTTCGACACAATGTAACAATTGTTGCAGAAATAAATGAAATGAAAAGAAATTCTGTTCAGCTACTTTTGGATTTATTTTACCTTTACAGTTAAGTCTATAGATACACTTCGACTGGAAGTGTGCCCAAAAGACTGACTGATTGTAACGTTGTTTGGCAATTTTTAACCTCTGACCGAGGTAAAATCTGCCCTTGGCTTACTTTAAGTTCCAAGCAAATGTTACTCTAGTTATGAACCCATCTGGTCGATGGCCTTTCGAATCAAGTTAAGCAGTCTAAAACTATTATTATTAAACTTTTAAATGAAGTTAATTTGTTAAACGCTGTGTGCGTTTACTCAGTATGTATTGTACACAGAATTATTTTTCAATCAAATTTTTAAATTACACTGTCAATGAAAAAGTTCAGACTCATTATTTCAGTCTATGTAAAAAAGCCAAAATCTCTGTCAGAATGTAAAAAAAAAACTTATACTCTACATAATCTCTGCAAAGGACTTCTAAAACTCACCATCTTGCAACGTAGAGCAAACAATAGGGAACGAGAAAGGCCCTAACCCATAGTTAGAGAAGCCGGCCACTTTGACGGTATAGTTAGTGAATTTGTAGAGTCCCTGCAGCCGAAGTTCAGTCACTAGCGACGTAGAGTTCAGCCAAAGTCGACCTGTTGGATAGATTTACATAATGATAGAGACGGTGATTGCTTTGTGTAGAGCTTGGTAGAGGAGATGCTTTTGTTTGTGGTCAACGGGCTGGAATGTAACGGTAATAGGGTTGGGTGTTTTGACTCTATATTTTGTGGGGAGAGTTGTAACAGCATAGTCTGGGGAGAGTTGTTACAGTAGTGTACAGTCGCGGAGTCTTAAGCTTTAGCCTAGCCTTTGTGTCAATTTTAATCACAGGCTGCGCTCTTGAATTTTAATATAAATAAATTCTAAGATTTTTTATCTGTTCTGCCTCAAGTGACGTAGAGTTCAGCCATTATCGACCTGTTGGCTAGATTGACATAATCATAGAGTCAGTGATTGTTTTGTGTAGAGTTTTGTAGAGGAGAATTGCAGAAATGTTTGAAGTCAACGGGCTGAAATTTAACGGTATTAATGTTGGGTGTTGAGTCTACGTTTTGTTGGTTAAGCACAATCGCGGTAAGAAACCGTGACCACCAACAATACTATTACTCCTTCTCTTTTTTAAATCCATACAAGTTTTAGCGACAAGAGGCCCTGGACAATGTGCCATTAAATTGGCGAATGCGACTGTCGACATGCAAAATGTAGGAATTTGATCACGTGACATTTCGATAGCATCTGTCAATCCCATACATTTTTTTGACAATCGCCTTCGCCACGCTACCGTTGACAGAATGTCACTTGTCTAGAGACCAAGGTCGCCCATCGCGTCACCCAATATAATGTCTTCTTCTTCTTCTGTAACTGGCCTATCTGTTCTTAGGAGAGCATCGGCCTCTTCTCATACAGAGAAGATACGATTGATCAGTACTCTTGTAAAATAATATACAGGGTGGAAACTTTCAGCGGGGCAGTAAGGGGAAGTACCTTATCCGTTGCAGCTACACGGAAATGGTCTTAGGAGACTATCCATAATTTTATATGAAATTTTGATCCCCATTCACAGATTTTCAAAAAAATGTACAGTTAGGCGAGAAAATAGCCATTTTACACAAAAATATTTTTTGATGCCAATCGATCCAGTTTCTAATACTGATCAAAACCTTCTATGGGACCAACCATCGTTGGAGTACTCAAAAAGTCACAAATTGCAAAAAACTTTTCCTGTACATTTTAGTAGCGTGGCTAAATAATAACAGCTGCACGGGTCGATCTTCAAGGTTAAGCAACGCTTGCCGGGGTCGGTCTATGGATGGGTGACCATCTGAACATACCGAGTTTACTCCGTACCTCGGAAAGCACGTTAAGCCGTTGGTCCCGGCTGTCATTTGTAGATCTTTGGCAGTCGCCACGGATTGCCAGAAGTCTGAAAAGACTATATCTTGCCAAGAGTACCGTGTTACCCAGATAATGGGTTGTGGCAGTCTGGTAGACCGCTGCTCCACGTAAAATACTGGTATCCAGCTGAATCCAGTTTGACTGGGAGCCGACCCCAATAAAGTTGGGAAAAGGCTAGGCAGATGACGATGAGTGAAAAAAAAGAGATAAATAATTAGAAAATAATTAACAACTCCATGTGATTCTTACCTTGAGCAGCATACAGCACTGTATATCCAATTAGCGCCCCAGCTTGTTTGTGCGGTGGTATCGGCTGCCAACTAACCCGGAGTGCCGTTGACGTCACGCCACCACATTCTACTGATGAGGGACCTTCTTCTGGTGCTGAGATGTAAAAAATATAAATAAGTTTCCACAGTTCAATATTACTACCAAGTCGTGCTTTCTAATTTCGTGAGTTTCATTGTCTTGAGCTAAACTCATTCTAACAGCAGCAAATAGAAAGAATGAAAATACATTCATTCATTTCGTTCGTTTGAGTATATATTGTACAGTATGTATAATCTTTGCATTAATTAAATGTTAATCGCGTTTCTGTTTTTTTTCTTACATTGCAACTCACAGACTGACTGGTAGAAAATTCCTAAGGCATTAATTCCGCAATTATTTAATAAATAAATAAAATATGTTTCTTGAAAACTAATACGTCAAATAGTGTTTAGTTTAACTATACCTCTTTGCCCACAAAAGAAAAACAAAAATCACTTAAGTGCGGTGGAAAACTGAAAACACAACATTCCGAAATGGAGACGTTAACATACGCACACATATGGAGGTTTTAACAAAACAATCAAAATATAAGATAATCTACCCGTTGATTTAAGACTTCAAACAATCTCCTTTGTCAGACAATTCGCTAAGAAAACCTTTCTCATGATAAAGCTAATAGTAACTGTAATGAAACAGAATTTAATTTTCCACAAATCTATGTTAACAAACCTAAACATAATATTAGTACCTCTGCCCTTACAACAATCCCACATTCAAAACAGTGGCCCTACCATGACATGTTAAAGCGTGAGTCGTTCGAGCGAGAAGGAGGGATAGCGCTATACACCCTATATAGCTCCATCCCGCCTTCTCGCTCGAACGACTCACGCTTTAACACGTCATGGTAGGGCCGCTGATAGTAATGATAACACAACTCACAAGTAAAACAAACCAGAACACAGTAACGTCTTCCATTCTGTTTTCTTACTCATACATAAATGGAACAGTCTTAAGTTACCAGTTAAACAAAACAGCAATGATAATTAGAGAAAACTTTCCGTGTAAGCAAGGAGTTCCAAGTCAAACATTCTGTAAAATTATATCACTTGGAGCGAATGTATGGAACTGTTGGCAAAGTTTTGCTTAGTAAAAACAGTAGCTTTCTAGATTGTTGTCTAGTTGTGAGATTTTATGCTGAAAAGATCATGTTTTTTTAACTGACTACGGCAAAACCAAAAGGTTATGATTTTAGCAGTCTATGTATGTAGGTACGTATGTGTTTATGTACGTACCTATGTTCCACCGTAGCGCTTGGACTACTGATACGATTTTGATGAATGAGGTATTTATAGATTTGAATTAATGGCGCAGGACATAGGCTTAATCGTTAATTTCAGACCACGAAAAAAATAATTATGAGATAATCGTGACATGTTTGATATCAAAAGAAAGGTCTTGACGAGCATATTATAAATATATCGTATGATCTAAGTAAACGTATATGATTGACAACTGACATGTGTATATTCCAAAACAAAAAAAATCTTACGTAATAGTAATAATAAACATTAAAATCGCGAAAATCTTGCAGCACACCGGTGTACTGAGTGCTCGAGCGGGTAAATTGATAACAAAGAAGTAAAAGTGAGCCTGCGATTCGCACATTTTAGATCCCTTTTATTTTTCCGTAGTCGGGTCACAGTTTTTAAACTATATTTTTATTATTAGTTTGACAGTCACGGAACTTATATTCTATGCTATTTTTTTGTTGATGTATTTCATCTTAAAATATTCTTTAATTCTGAAGACCACGCAGACGAAGTCGCGGGCAGAAGCTACCTTCTAATGAAATTCAATGCGTGATATTCCGGAATATATAACACACCTAATTTGATGTTCTCTTGAAGATTGTACATCACCTTTTGGCCAAAACTTGTTCAGAGTCAGGTAATATCAAACTTTATCCTTTTCAAACACATAGACAGGTTTCGTCAACTCTTCAAATTCTATGTGATTTATTTACCAGCCAAATAACAAGCCTGAAACTTCAGCCTATTTCGTATCGATATCAAGAATAAACATCTAAAACTGAGTCCAAATTGGCTGACATTTTACAGCGAAAGTTTCACACAAAGACCTGAGAGTATGAAGAAGGAGGCGTAGTCTAAAACTGTTTGGAACTTTTCTCCTTAAACAAAGTAGGTAGTCTTGAAACGAGGGAAGAAAAACCCCAAGTTTTACTGAAGAAAGTTTTTCTGTCAAGCACTATGGGTTGACATTATGAGCTACTTATTTTGTTTTAAAAACAAAGTCTTGGGAAGAAACTAATGTAGGAAATACTGAGGACTAAATTATATTAGGTTGGTTTGTTTGTTATGAAAGGGCGAGGGCTGACGACCATGATGCTATAATCCAGATACTAAGGACAAGAAACCTTCGGGACTAATATTCATTGTACTTCTAATACAAAACCGCTATACAGCGTGGGACTGCTGATCTCAGCGAGATGACAATTAATAGAGAAGTTGGTATGGAAAAGAAGACTCAGATAAATTACTGTAAGTAAAAAGACGATGATGAAGCAATAAAATCATTTTGAACAATACAAATTACTGAAATGATTATTTGAGAAGTATACTACAAGAATGTATGTTGTGCCGATGCCAAAAAACAATATATATGAGCTGATAGATTATGGTGTTTGGATGATAAAGTTTTCTTTTGAATACACGTAGATAAAGAAAAAGAATGCTAACAATAAACCAATGTCTACAAAACGCCTTAAACCAAAAGCATGAAAGGTAAAGGAGTAATAATTATAACAACAACATAAAAGTTTAACGAAGACGATAAAGGTTTACGAGGCAAAGTTTGTTCTGCCGAACTTGAAGCAATTTGCATAGTTGATGTTAGATAAAATTCTCGCATAACTCGCTATGAACGGAGTGATAATGGTCCTGGAGATGGAAGCTTATCTGGTGCCAACAAATTTGGAGATTCAGGCCACTAAATTGGTGAAGGTAATGTTTTGTTGGGCTGTTAGAAGAGTGCTAAATGGAGTGAGAGAGAAAAAAATTGTTTGAGGGACATTCAAATGACAAGAGAAAGGAAGTGGAAAAAAGCGAATAATGTGAGATATCTCGAATTCAGAATACAATTAACACAAACATTATTATCTAGTTGTGCCCGCAACTTCATTCGCGTATATGTTGGAAAATAAAAATGTGTCGCACAGATAGAATGTACGAACAGTCAATATATATATTACCTGACCTCTCTTAGGATGTTAATATCCCGAAACCAGCAGAAGTAAGCAAGTTCTTAATGATAGCTAATGGATGCAAAAAAAAATATTGTAATTTATCATGAAGATATAAAAGAAACTACTTGTAAAATACCCAAGAACAAAGCTGACAAGCCCCTTAATGCAAGTTTCTATCTAAATTGAAAGAAGAAAACAAAGCGAGCCAACCGGAAGGGAAAAAGGGCTAATAAAGGCTAATTGATCCTAACGGGATAAGGTGTAACACAAACCAAATCAGAATGATAGTCTTAAAACTTTTGTTACCGAGTCTTTCCGATGTAAAGACTTTAGTACTTAGTACAGTTAATATGATTATTAAGATCACTGACTTTTGACCGCAGCTTTACTTCAACCACAGATTCGATAACACTGCATCTGCTTGAATAATGTACTATTTTAAACTATTTGGTCGTTTCTTGCGTTTGGTTTTATTTAAAGTCAGTATTTTGATAATATGATATTGTTTCTTTACTGTTTAGCAGATATCCATCCCATTACTTCCCGTGGGTGTCGTAAGAGGTGACTAAGGGACTCACCAGAGAATGGGCAGCAGCATTCTCTATAGGTACATTGCAACAGCTACACTGCGATCGCCAACCCGCCTGCCAAGCGTGGCGATTATGGCAAAACCAACTCACTTGTGGGGGGCCTATGTCCAGCAGTGAGTGGACGTCTTTCGGCTGATATGATGATGATGACGATGATGATGATAACAAACCACCCTTAAATTTGATCACGCACTTCTAAAAGACCCTATAAACTATCTCTCCATACCAAAAGTAAACAAAAAACAAATCTTCCTAGTATATTCATTTTGTTAACTTTTGTACCATTATCAGGACGGCATTTGGTTAGATCATCAATTTCACTTACCTCCTTCTCTGGTGTCTTGAAACAGGGGAACTGAGAAAGGTCCCGACCCTGCGCTGTTGAACGCGGCCACTGACACTGCATACCTGATTGATAGTAAAATATATGTAGAAGATTAACAAATGTTTGTTTAGTAGTTCACACACAGGTATGCAATACGTTAAAAGGAGCTGATTTTAATACAAAAAAAAACAGTACATGTTAATTTAAAATTTTTCTAGTTGGTCATTTTTTCACTAGTTTTTTTTTGCTATTTATTGCTACAATTTTCAATATTTTACAAGTACCTACTCATTGGTACAGCCACTAATAGCAATTTTAGGATTATTTTCAGGCCAATGTTAGAGCTGAACAGGTTGCTATACTCGTAATATTAGTCAGACAAGATTTAATTTGAGTCAGTCAACACGAAAAGAATAAGGACACTGAACAAAAGTAAACTACTGAAATTATTAATGGAAACATATATTTTTTTTTATTTTGTAAAATAAAAGAGATTTTTTTCAATCTCTCAGTGGACTGCAATGGTGTACGTTAGTTGATTATACAATTACTTACCTCACTCCCTTGAGTAATCCGGAAACAACCGTCTCTTGTTTAGCGTACAGCGATGCAGTTTTAATTGTCTTATCACTCGTCTCTTCTATTTCTAAAAATAATCAATTCTCTATTTAATTGAGTATCACTATAAAAGTTACGTACAGTCGAGGAACTTGATTACTGGGGGTCTACTCTGTAAGCCCGAAGTTTCCGTCTTAGTGTCGGGCGTTTTCTACTCCGTATCAACTATGGACTTACGATTAGTCCCGAACCCGAACTAAGAACAACTGTCAAATTGTGTTGTCATTCATTCTTAGTACGGGAGTTGACCCCCTGAGCAGATTGAAGTGTTACGTCAATTTAGCTTGGTGTGCTATTTCAACCGACGATCAAAGAATGACAGTTCTGTCAATGGCAACGGTTCGTAAACAAAAAAAAATGGAATGATTAATTAATCTGTTGACTGTTGAAATAAAGAATGACACATTTATATATTTATATACAAATTATTATACAGGGTATTCCAGAAGCGTGGCCATATTAAGGCTAATGTTAGCAAAACAAAAAAAAACACTTTTTTAAAAAAACGACAAAAAAATAACAAAAAAGTTCCGAAGAAATGACTGTTTATTTCAGTTATTAGCATTTACTTCAATTCAATCACTGATTTGATGTCACCAACTGCATCAGATTGCTTGAAAAGTCATTTCTTCGGAACTTTTTAGTTATTTTTTTGTCGTTTTTTTTAAAAAGTGTTTTTGATTATGTCTTGAGGTTGATGATTTCGAAAAAGTTGTTTTTTTATATTTTGATAATTTTTTTCCCTAATGTAAGGTACATATATCAGCTACCATAAATATGACCACGTACTTCTGGAAAACCCTTTATTTAACTACAGAGCGGTCCAAGTCGCCTCATACTGGTGGTTCGTGTGTCACTATTGTTTGTGTGTGCCCTGCGTTTGTGACAAAATAAATGATTTTTCTTTCTTTCTTTCTATTATTATAAGCAATTTAATAATCAAACAAGTCCCTTGTCTTTGAAGTAGTACATAGTTGCTGAGTCAATTTTTTTTTTTAAATAACAACTCTTTTCAACTTACCTTTGACTCCCGTCAACTGTGGTACGGCTTTCAACCGATATCCTATTATCAGTCCGTTATGTGTATCTGCAGGTGGAGGTAGCCATCTTACTCGGAGCTCCCCTGGTGACTCTGTTTGCTCTAGTTGTACTCCAAGAGGGGGTGATGATGGAGCTGGTGATTATATTTTTCTTTAAGTTAATTGTATAAAATATTGGGTTGCGATGAGAGAGGCTGTTATCCAAAGGAAGAAGGCAATTTATATTATTTTCATGCTCGAATGAATGGATATTTAAATATGAGGGTCGGGTAGGGAGGAAACTAGTATGTGTGTGAATGAATGTGGAGAGTGCAATGAGAATGGAGAAAAACAAAGGAATAGCTTGTGTGTAAGATGAGATAGCTGAAAAAGGGCCGACAGTTGTGTGAAAAAAATACATGCTACACCGCCATCAAATTAGTTGGGATAGCTAAGAGCAGGTGCATGGCAATGATGTGATGACTATAAAAGTGTAAGTTATGTGATATTACCTTCTTCAGTTGTAGTAAATCTGACTGGAGTCGAAAAATGACTGAGATCTGCTTGGTTTCCACCGGCTACCCTTGCAGTGTAACTTGTTGCAGGCACAAGATCATCTACTTCTATACTGTGTCTTAATTCTTCTAACCTTTTTGGAACAAAATAATGTGTTTCAGTTAAAACTTGGTGAAATTCAAAGTGACCTAACATTGTACCTTGCGATACACCATAGTGAGTTCATTTCTGGAATTGGAGCAAGCTCACACTCTTCGACGTGAAATTTTGCTTTATATTGCTTGGGAGAAGGAAAGAGTACAGCTGTTTCGAATTTCATTATAATCAAAGTTTTATGTTAGGGGTGACCTAGATTAGTTGATTGCAATAACTGGTCAAACGTCTTAAATTATTCAATCAGTAACATAATCTATGATATTTGTTGTTACATTTTTCAAAGAAAAGACAACCAAAGAAAAACTGTTATTTAATTCCACTGTTTATTATATTTCAGTCATTTTTTTTTCAATAATCCTAACAATCATAATCATTAGTTTAATGTTATTAAACTAACGTTTAATAATTACAGAAACATACAAACTAATTATACAGTAAATTCTATTTCGTATTTACATACCTGGTAATATTAATAACTCGAGCATTATTCCAGGACAGTCTCTGGCTGCTGCTGATCTGAAGGCTGTAGAATTGCGCCAGGGTTCTGGTCATGTCTCTCCAGGATAGCTTCACTGATCTGCTCTTTATTGAGTCAACTGATAGATCTGTTGGGGGAGCTGGTGGCTCTGAAAGAGAAAATGGTGTTATTATTGATCCTGTACTGAAAATCATACTATTCATGGCGAACGACGTGAGTAAAATTATTAGATTTGTAATTGACTAACACTTTTTTGCACTCGCGAATTCTCTCTGCGCGGAAGTACAAACCACTTACCACCCTTGAAGGTTGAATTTCCAATAAATTTTACTTTGTGCTCACCTACATCAAAGGGTTTCGTGCAAAATTTTGTTCCTAGTCCCAGTAGTTTTGGCTATGCGTTGACATGCCAGTCAGTCTCCCTTTTCGAAACAACGTGTAACACAATTAACGCAATACCTCTTAAGGGGTCATTGTAATAATCATTCTGAACAACATTTACTATGGGACCAACCCTGAAATCGCAAAAAAATATCAGCTGTTCATTACATTTTGGCTGAAATATATGGGGCAGTCGATTTTTTTCACGATTTCAGTGTTGGTCCCATAGTAAAAGTTGTTCATAATGATGAATACAACGACCCGATAACAGGTATTGCGTTTATTCTGTTGCACGTTGTATACAACAGCACAAATATCGACCATCGGACAGTTGCTTACCAGACAACACCCGTCTGATCGGAGGATCCTCCTTTTTCAATTGAGGTTTGCGGGACTTTACAGATTATTTGTATTGCCACAAATAAAAACATTTTGCCGTGGATTATTAAACCCATTTCCGATCCTCTAATTAAGCTCATTAAAATCCTTATTCCTAGCTCATATATTTTCCCCCTGATTTTAAACCTAGTACGCATAGTATAGAGTGTCGTTAATTGTGGTTCCGGACGTTAATTGCTTTCGGGTGAAGCCGGGGCCTGTGGCAGAGTTTATCGGTTTCGAGTGATTAATTGATTGTTACATTTTGGGCTTATATTTTGTAAGGTCATGTTGTTGATGTGTGTTTATTTCTGACTATTTAAGAGACGTAATCATATATAAACTGCGTTGCCCGCATTCTGAAATGGCAATATAAAAATAAGGTTACTTCCGCTACCTGGGGTGGGATACGGAATTGTACCAAAGAGCAATCGCGGCCCTGGAACGTAAAGGGCATTACGAGAAACACGGATGGGTTTTAGTCAGTAAGAGTCTGACACTCCGTTCCACTCCGCCCAGGTCGCCCAGGAGTCAATTGTTGATATCCCATCCTTAAAAAAAAGCCTCATCTTACTGTGCACACATATGAATTTCAGTTTCAGATCCATAACCTCATTAACGTAATACCGGGGGCAGTATGTTTGCGCTAAACCCAAATCGATTGCGTGCGACTGTGCCAATAAATTTAGTCCGATGTAGCTGGCTAATCATGTTACGTAAATTATGTTCTGCAGGGAGTTTGTTTGCGTTTCATATACACCATATTACTGTAAATCAGTTTTGGAATAGATGTTGAGAGAATTATCTAATTGTTTTCTCACAAATCGATTCATAACGTTTATACCCGACTGCGCGACGCAAAGGTGGGTAATGTGTTCATCAGCCTATGTACATATGTATGTATGTTTCTTCCTTTGTGGCAATATAGAGACCAAGCCCGTGGGTCGATTTTGTTCATTCTACGTCAATTGATTGATCCGCTAATATGGGTAATTACATAAAGTTGTTAAAAATTTGATGCAGTTGGTGACATGAAATCAATAATTGAACTAAACTGCCACCAAATGCACCAGACTGCTTGAAAAGTGACTTGTTTGGAACTTTTAGTTGTTTTTTTACAGTCGGGTTTTTTGAAAATATTCAATTTTTGATTATTTAATTTGTGATAATACATCAACATAACTAAACAATTATACAGAATTATTTGTTACAGAAAAAAAATCACACTACAGAGAGATGGGGTCTATCTGCATTAGTACTCGTTCGTTCGTCGTATTAGTGCAGTAGTTCGCGAAAACTGATTTTTTTAAGCTATTTCTTGAGGCAGAACCCTAAAAGCAACACTTATAGGGCCTAGTACATGACAGTGTGGGGGGTAAATAGGCAGGCTATCGGGGGTGGACCGGTCAGACCAAATCCTTGGTTAGAGGAGAACCAGATTATCATCTAACAGAGCCAGATGGAGAGAAATGAACACCAGTGATTAGACAGAATATTCATAGTGACCATGACCGCTCTGTCAAGAGCGAAGCAGAGAAGAAGAAATGCATACTGTGTACAAATAGTGTTTTCCGAATATATCCTCTTAACAACTTGATATCCGCGTAAGAAGTTGCGGGAACTTCTTACGCGGATATCAAGTTGTTCCCGTAGGAACTTTCCATTCCCGTATAGCCTATAGCCTTCCTCATGAATGTGGCTATCATATACAAAACAATTTTCAAAATCGGCTTTGTAGATCCTGAGATTACCCCCTACAACGTCACAAACTTTACCTCTTAATAATATTAGTATAGATGTAACCAACTTATTCTCATCTTTATCATAGTACAAAGCGCCTTTATCTAATCAAACCAGGGGGTCGAGTCTGCTATTGCAATCGTGTCTCAATGACCGGTCAATGGTCGATTTTTGACGTATAATGTCAAACTTATGACACATTTCCCATACAAAAAACTGTCAAAGTTGTCAAATATTCGATCAATGACCGGTCATTGAGACACGATTGCAATAGCAGACTCGAGCCCCTGGTTGCTGGTTGCTTTGTTCCTTTGCTTTGCGCTGATTGTAACAAGATCTCACTGCTTTTAACCTAATTTTTGCGGTTTGATGTCGCTAGCTTTGTCAAGAAGTCCTAGAAACTAGGTTAGTTTCAAGTTCTTAAGGTTGAACTAGTCGTGGGCTCGAACTCACTGGTAAGCGTGGCCAAAAAGCACGCTGTCTCACCGGGCATCGTGCCCGATAGAGACAGTATCAGTAATGAGCAGTTAGACGCTAGTTTACACGCACAATGTGTAGTTCCCACGCACACAACATCGTTCCGAACAGAAACAACGTTAGACGATGCACGAAAAGTCTATTGGAAAGTTGAATTTTATGAATTACAAATAAAGTTTACTGGACTCTTCTATAATTGAGGTTTGTCGGTAACGACTTTGTTTTTGAGATTTTACACTTCTATTATTACTTATTTACGCCCAAAGTTGTGTTAAAATTAGCAAGAAAAACGAATCTTTGTTGGCTTACAACTTTTTAATGGCTTTTTATTTTAATATTTTGTTTCCGTACAAACAAAATGAATAATGAGATACAACGATATCATGCTAAACTTTGAATGTACAATGTCAAATAGTGGAGTAATACCCCCCGAAATTTGCATGGACAAAATATCGGCTAGTGTAACCTTAACTACCAATTCCAAAAAACATAGTTTAAACATAGTTTAGAAGACACGTAGTTTTCCAGGAGAACCTAAATACTATCTTGTTTTAGTTGTGTTGGTGTTTCTCATCATTATGAACAACTTTTACAATGGGACCATGCCGCGCCAAAAAAACAGCTATTCAGTCAATCAAATTTTGTCGATTTATGCGCACATAATAATGTAGGTATAGGGAGGTCGATTATTTTTCGCGATTTCAGAGTTGGTCCCTCAAGGACGCGTATACAAATGGGTAGTCAAATCATTACTTTTACTTTTTTACACAAAAGTATGTTTATTAAATAAAATGTTTTGCATTCATAAAATGTTTTTCCCAAAAAAAATTTGATAGATACATGGTACGATTCTGAACTGTAAATATAACTTTAGATAGGTACATTTTCTCAATAAATGTATCGAAGTAAAAAAATCACTAAACACACTTTTGTGTAAAAAAGTAATGATTTGACTACCCATTTGTAAACGCGTCCTTAACAAAAGTTGTTCATAATAATGAGTACACAACCTCTTTTCAGGTATTGCGTTCACAAATCCTTTAGAATTTTTCAAGTGGGTTGCATGGCCATGAAAACGAAAACACCATCAATAAACTTTTGACAATACCAAACAAAAAACTATTTAATTACAAATAAGTTCTTTCCTTTAGTTTGCCAGTAGATATTACTTCCGCAATTTGATCTTTTTAGCGACATTTTTGACTGCTGAAATCATACAGTGTTTTATTTTTCCTGGCCAGGAATGTTGATATTTCAAAAATCCGAAGTCCCAAGCCTAGGAGGCTTGGGCTTTTGAATTTTGACTGACTGAGTGAGTGAGTGAGGTTCTGAGTGTTTGTCGATATTTATCATTTTTTCGGATTTGGCTATCCACTTAAAAATATTCCATGATTCGAAAACATAAAAAAACTCGCCACTGCCTAAAAATACAAACTTACCCAGGATTGTAAGATGCACACTAAATACATCAGCTCCGAACGGATTGCCAGCTCTGCACTGATACAGTGCTCCGTCACTTGTTTCTGTTTGCAACAGTTCCAATATGCTTGTCATTCCGTCCTCTGATTTGGCTTCTGATATTTTTACTCTGGAAGAAAGACTATCATTAGTATGGTTACTTTTGAATGAATGTGTAATGTATGTGGTAAACGTGAGTTGCGTACAACCACAGCCGTGACAACTGATTACGGTTCCTTCAATAAACGCCTCTATGTCATGAGAAGTTACAGACAGCCCACTTGGCAGAGATAACGTGGAGGATTACAAGCCAGCAGCTCATCTGCTACTTAGCTGCCCTGGAGTCACTGGATACAGGGCAAAGTACTTACCGTGAGATAGTCAGAGAAACATGGACGTTACTGGCCTTATTTCAGGAGCTGGGGTAGATCGAAAGACGTATTTGTCCCACTCGTGAGCAAAATACGCACTTGGACGTGTAGTAGCGGTCACCAGCCCGATTAACGTAAATCAGGCTGGTGTCCGCGACTCCACGTTTATCGCAAACGTAAGTTCTTTTGTAAAATTTAAGCCCATACTCCAAGTCACACTCAAGTAAGATAACTTAAAGAGACTATTTACAAAATAATATAACCGACTTCAAAATACATAATGCAAAAAAAAATTGGTACTCAATGTCAAAAAACGGAAAAAAAAACTGTTTTTTATTTGGAAGTCCTTTTCTAAGTGTTTTGTACTTTTGTAAATTTATTATATGTTGTTTATAGCCACCATAGATTCAATATAGAATACTGCTCGCTGAGAGCCATACGTTTTTTGCTCTGTTGTCACATTTGTCACTTAATAAACACCCGTCACGCATTTCCCTTATTCATTTAATATGAACCTGCATACATATGTAGCTTTATCTGAATTGTACTGTTATGAAATGTATGAATTTATATTTAGCCCTGTAAATACTACCCATTTTTGGAACTCGCCGGCTCTATTGAACGTCCCAAAACCTTGATGAGGGATAACAAGATACTATTATCATTGGTATCATGTCATTTGCAACATAAAATACCATTACATTCAATGCTTGTAACGCCTTAAATATTATCAGTGTTGGCATTTCAAACTCTGCTACTCGTTACTTGAAGTCCATTGCTGCCTCAATTACAAATTCTTTTTCACTAATTGTTAATTCTTATTCTGTTTGATTTTATAGAAATAATTGTTTACTTTTGCTTTATTTTTTATTTAATATATTGTTTGTTTTTTTTATTGCATACTAATATTTTCTGTTTTTATATTTCATTTTGTTTGTCAGGTATTTTAATTTGTTCTGTCTTTTTTGTTTTTAAATATTTTTTTTTTATTTTCATTTCTTTACAGACCAATCACTTGTATGTATGGTTTTTAACTGTTGATAAATAAATAAAGTCCATCATATACAATGCAGTATAGAGTTAAAAATTATTTGATTGTATGTATGAGGTTATCTCTGGAAGTACAAATCCGATCACAGCAATAATGTAGAATCCTAAAAAACACTATTTAGTTCGTAAGTCAGAAAAGTATTTTTTCAGTGCGTTGTTTCACACGACGTCATTCCTTGGTACACGTTTAACCTAGAAGTAGTGGCTTAACAAGCCCGCACTTCTCTATGATAAATGATATATTTGTAAATGTAATGTTTTAAATGTTTGTAATGATTTATTTTTGTATTTTTTTATGATTTGGTAAAGCACAAAAAATAAGTTTCTAATATTTTCTGACAATCTCACTATCGGACTTAATGGAATATTTTTTTTACCAGGAAGCAAGCAAGCATCTCTTTTACTTAATTGAATATGCACTAACTCTGAGTCTGACTTCATCCCGGTAAAAGTACGATTCTTACGAGATAAGCCTCAAAAGAGAACCCCTGTTAAAAAAAATTGAAGACTCGTAAATCACGATGGAAATACTATTCCGTGGATTACTTTTGTTTCTATAATATTAGAAAAAAAGAAAAAAAGCCTCGTGTTTACAAAGTACGCTTATTCCTTGAAAACATTATGTAGTTATTTTAAACAAAGTTGCCCCAGATACAGGCCAGATGAGCGGCAGAATAAACAGTGTCATTGGGATGACCTAATTATCTCTTAGCTGTTTTATTTATTTTGGAATCATTTATCATTATACTTTTTGCTGTTTAATTAATTCATTTATGTAAAAGTTGTTGTAGCTCGTTAGTTTTTTTTAGATCAACTTTGACTTTGTTCTCACTGTTAATATTATATGTTTGCATGTCTTTCGAGGAGCTTGTGGCTAAATTGTAACAGCCGCATGGGCTGATCTTCAAGGTCAAGCAACGCTTGCCAAGGTTGGTTTGTGGTTGGGTGACCATATTATCATACTGAGACTCCTCCGTGCCTCGGAAAGCACGTTAAGCCATTAGTCCTCCCTGAGGACACGGTGGACCATACGGTGGAGGTCTGTCCAGCTTGGGCGGAGCACCGCCGTGTCCTCGTCGAGGCAATCGGCGGCGGCGACCTATCGCGTCCGGCCCTGGTTCAAGCCATGGTCCGGAGCGAGCAGGCATAGGAAGCTGTCACCTCCTTCTGCGAAGCAGTAATGCTAGTGAGGGTGGAGGCGGGCCGCGTGAGGGAGAGACCGCCCTCACGCCCCAGCCGCCGCAACATAGGGAGACGCACCGGGCGTCGGGAGTCGCTGGGCGATTCCCGGCCACCGTTGGTGCTGGTCTGCGGACGGCGAGCGGTTGGTGGCTCGTCGTCCGATCAAAGCCAGGCCCGCGCCGACGGCGCGTTGTGTTCCACGCGCGCCTCAAAGAGATGTCAGCAAAGTAGACGGGGTCCGTTAGGGCCAGAGCCTGCCAGGGTTGCGGATTTTGTTTGAAAGAGATACCGTGGCCCTGGAAAGCAAAGGGCACTACGAGGAGCATGGATGGGTTTTAGTCAGTAAGAGTCTGACACTCCCTCCCGCTTCGCCCAGAGCGGCAGAAGTCATTTGACGATTTCCCATCCATAAAAAAAAGCCATTGGTCCTGGCAATAGCTAATTAATAATTTGAAGATATTTGGCAGTCGTTACGGATTGTCAAAAGACAGAAATCTGACACAGTCTTGCCAAGAGGTACCGTGTTACCCAGAACGTAAAACGTAAAATACTGGTATTCAGCTGAATCCCGTTTGACTGGGAGCCAACCCCAATATAGTTGGGAAAAGGCTAGGCAGATGATGATGTTTTCCGATAAACTGGTTAGAGCCTCTTCAACAGAACAGTTATTGATATAGGATGTGTCCGATAGCGTTAGTGTTATAAAAATAAAATCTTACCTCTGAGTCAAAGGATTTATCGGTTTCCCGTTCCTTGTCCACATTATCCTGATGGGATCATCTCCTTTGGCTTGACACTCAATAGTGACATGCTGACCAAGCTTAGCTGTCATGTTCCTTGAGAGGATATCGAAGGTTACCGGTTCTGAAATGAAACTAATACTTAGTAAATTAAGTTTGGGTGTGGAGGTAAATGTTAGACAGTAAAAGAATTTGCTGTTTGCATCTTGGGTAGATAACTAAGTTTAAAAGTGAAATAGTTTTAATGGTAAACCAAATATAATATATAAGTTTTGAACAACAGACAGAATTAGGGAAGTCTAATATAGATTTTGCGGATCTGTAGGAATACTTTGAACTATGGTATCTTCGGTTTAATTTGGAAATGACAATTAAAATAATCTTAAAATTTTAGCCACTTCTATTTTGGTTTCTCGTGTTAATTTTTGTCTATGATATTGTCACATTTACGACCATTTTGTATTAAATTTTGAATTTTAGTATAATTTATGTTGAAAATAGTTTCATTACCAATTCCCTTAATAAGGGACAATACAACACAACAACAACAAACAAAACAACTACCGCAGTAAAGACAAGGAGACGAAAATAATAACAGCATTATATCATAAAAAAATTCTTTCACCCCGCTTTCCCCTTAAAACAAAAACTGTTTACATTTGCATGTTAACAAAGTATATTTGTCTTAAGTTGTTAAGGAAGAGCTTAGCAACATTCCCTAACAAGTAATAAGGGAGGAAAGAAAAACAAACTTCAGAAGAACTCCGTTTGCAAGTTGTTAGAATTAATTAAGATTTGAGGTTGATTCGGATGACGTAAGCAATGAATTTAAATCAGAACTTTGTCTTATGAATAAACGCTACTGTTAGCTGTATGAATGGTTTTATTTTGGGTTGTAAATAAGGTGGGAAATATTGAACGTTACGGAGTTTAAATCGATTTCAGAACTAAAAGGAACGCCGTAGGTACTACATCAACTAATTTTAGGCTTAGGTTATAGAAGGTGTATTATTGGGTTTGGGTTTTCTTCTGAAAAATACTAATTAGTCCGTCAGGTAACTTTCCATAAAATATTGGACACGTTTTTTTTCTTTTCTCTCGTAAAAGAAAATGACGAAGATACAGTGCGTTCAAAACTCGCGTGACATCAATTTTACTAGCGAAGTGACGTCAGCAGCCCTCTCATGAACTTTGAAGCGCATCTTTATTTTCTTTTCTTTAGTGTTGTGTTCTATAGCTATGTAAGAAAAAAGCAATATAAAAAAAAAAAAAAAAAATGTTTATAAATCCAACCTCATAATATTATTATGACAAATAAAAAAAAACACTTTTCTATCAGTCTGAAGCAGTTAGTGGCATCGAATCTGTGATTGAACTTAAATAAACGCCACCAACTGCTTGCAAAGAGTTTTTCCGATTTTATGAAAAAACGTTTATATTTTTTTTTTATTTTAAAATTGTTTCTTTACTATGTACTAAATACAGAACACCACCCTGAAATGTGACCACGCTTTTTGCAACACCCTGTATAACTTGATAATGACGATCAATAAATTTAAAATCACAGAGCATTATTTACCACCTCACGCAATTTAGTTCAAAACAACAACCCAAAATTCACGGAAACAATCAAACATCAAACTCAGCAATACTGAGAAATCGACTTAATATTCATTGGCACCGCTCAAAGATCTCGACTTATTGAACAAACTTCGCTACGATTACGATCTGTTTTGCTAAGATTTGTGCTAGACTCCAGATATTCTATTACTGAGTATTACCACACAAGTGGAGATAGAAGGCTCATACAACTATCTCCATTTTAGATAAAAGTGGAGATAGTTGTATGAGCTAAATAGTCCTAGTTTGGAAAACTAGTTGTAGTTGAGATCAACTACAACTAGTTTTCCAAACTGGGACTATTTAGCGGCATAAATCGCGGTATCAAACTTTACCGTGTGATTTGAACAGATACAACAACCCGAATATCAACTATCGGGCAGTTGCTCACCGAACACAAAAACCGTCCGGTCGGAGGATCCTCCCTTTTCAATAAAGTCTCTCTTTCATTTTAATGTACGTTTCTTTATGTATACTTTAAACATTTAGAAGAGAAAATTATATACAGACAGACGAGCACAAAATAACTTTTATCTTACTTTTCTGTAGCAAATCTGCTACAAAAGCAGCACGAGAAACATAGACACAGTGTTTAAAGCGACAGAAAAGAAAACTCAAAATAGACTTTACTAACTAAACCACAGTTCTATATTTTATTCACACTTCTGCAAAAATCTCTGTAGTATGTATAGTGCTAGCTCGCATGTATTTCGATTTACATCTCCGTTCTCGGTAAATTGTATTAATTTACGGAGGCACATCAGATGCTAATTGAAACTATACATAGGTTTATTATGTTTCGAAATACCTAGAAACTTGATTTATTACAACATGGAATTTTTGATTGAATATTTATTTTAGCTTCCTATAAATAAATATTATTTGAAACAAACTTTTTTTTAGACACGACCTGTTTGATAAAAAACTTTAAATAACTAATGCTAGTAGCTAGTCGTTCGAGCGAGAAAGAGGGATGGAGCTATACACCCTATATAGCTCCATCCCTCTTTCTCGCTCGAACGACTGACGTTTTAACACGTCATGACGGCACAGCTACGCATAGAGGTAGATCAGGGGCCGTACCCCTGATCTACCTCTATGCGTAGCTGTTCAGTTAACACGCAAAACCGACAAAAATTTATCAAAATTACGCCTTATTCACAAATATAAAGGTTGATAATAAACCAGCAAAAAATCTCGCAAATATACACTTACTATTAACGGAGATCCATACAGTCTTACTGAGTGCTTCTCCAACTCCATTCTCCACATGGCACGTGTACAGTCCAGCGTCCGACAGAGCTACAGAGTCGAATATAAGGGATCCATTGGAAAGGCTCAGGACGCCTCCACCAGCCACTTCGAGGACTGGTCGCCATGCTTCTGATACGACTACAACAATGGTAAAGGGGATATGAGCACATAGGTATTATGATGTTAGTTAGGTTGTCAATATATTATTGAAAATGTGGTTGATATTGTCTGGAGACCGCGCAGTTATGGGACTGCGTTCCATGTTGGGTTGTACAACTGTTTCTAACTGAATTTAAAATTAGGACGAGGTTATCAATTCGGTTGTAGTTTTTTAATGTTTGTTACCTCATTACTCCGTCATATATGAACACACTAGCTTTTGTCCGCGGCTCCGCCCGCGTGGATGTCGGTTATCGCGTAAAAAGTAGCGTATTTATTATCCTTCTCTATATCCCAAACTCATGACGATCCGTTCAGCCGTTTTAGCGTGAAAGCGTAACAGACAGACAGACCATAGATATAATACTGTTTTTTTATATTTCTACTAGCTGTTGCCCGCGACTTCGTTCGGGTGTATGTCGGAAAGTAAAATGATGTAGGTTAGATCAATAAGATATACGAACAGTCAATATTTAGCATTGCTTGACCTCTTTCTTATGGATGGGAAAACATCAAATGACTCCTTCCGATTGGGGCGGAGTGGCAGGTAGTGTCAGACTGTTACTGACTAAAACCCATCCGTGTTCCTCTTAATGCCCGTTGCATTTCAGAGCCGCGGTGACTCTTTCGAACAAATTCCGCAACCCTGGCAGGCGCTGGCCCTAGCGGGCCCCGTCTTTTATGCTGACATCTTTTTGTGGCGCGTGTGGAACACAACGCGCCGCCGTCGACCCGGGCCTGGTTCTTATCGGATGGCGAGCCACCCAACGCTTGCCATCCACAAGCCCGCGTTGCTTGACCCCTCTTAGAATTAGGAATTTGGAAGAGTGTTATGCCAGGCAATGGCTGTATCCCCCTCTTGTGTTCATGTAATTTTTCGTGAAGAAACGTTTTTTAATGATAACTCTCCTCTCATTTCATCGAAACTATTCACAGCAGTCCTAGAAGATATCGTGAAAAGTCGGTATGGATTGGGACTATAGCGGTATTAACGTCAATTGTGTGCCTGACTTTGTGGTTTTCACTGAGAACTTGGATGACCCCCAGAAAATGCTTCTTTTAAGTTGGGTCTTAGGATGAATATGGCCAAGACGTTATGGCAAACACCTTCAGCGATTTAAATCCTACTGGTAAAGTTGGAAATGAATCGTTGGAGATGATTAACCGATATGTTTGGCCATATCCTTTCAATTGGCAAAGAAAATAAACAAACGGAGGTATCGAGAAGAATACAGCTTGGATGGCCCGCTTTTATCAAAATGGAAGACATTCTGAAGCCTGCCAAAATTCTACAATGTCTGAATTCTCGCCTCTATAACCAGTGTGTTTTCCTACCATGACCTACTTACTTACATGGACGCTCACGCAGGAGGCTGTGTACAGACCGATAGTTTCACAGAGAGCCATGGAGCATTCCATACTTGGCAGAGGTACGTCTTCGAGATCCGAAGACGTACGAAGGTTTTCAACATCGGAAAACGAATTGTGGAACTAAAGTGGAGCTAGGCAGGACACTTGGCAAGGCACGGTGATGACTGATGCGTCCGAGGACTGGAAGAAAAAGTATTAGTCGGCCGGCGGCGAGATGGGCGGCCGATATTGTTGCCATCGTGGGTAGAATCTGGATGAGGCTGGCACAGGAACGTGGGGATTGCCACACGAAAAGAGAGGCTTATGCTCAGCAGTGAGCGAAGTCGGGCTGTGGATGATGATGATGAATCACGATGTTGAAAAAAGTTGCTAAGGTTGTTAACACGCGATAGAGCTATTTAAATTGAGAAGTTATCCCCCGCAGAGGACACGGTAGAGCATACGGTGAAGGTCTGCCCTGCTTGGGCGGAGCACCGCCGTGTCCTCGTCGAGGCGATCGGCGGCGGCGACCTCTCGCTACCGGTTTTGGTTCACACCATGGTCCAGAGCGCGGAGGCGTAGGAAGCCGTCACCTCCTTTTGCGAAACAGTAATGCTAGTAAAGGAAGGGGCGGGCCGCGTGAAGGAGAGGCAAACGTCACGCCTTAGCCGCCGAAACAGAAGAAGACTCCCCGGGCGTTAGGAGCGGCAGTGCGATTCTCAGCCACCGTAAGCACGGGCCTGCGGACGGCGAGCGTTGGGTGGCTCGCGGCCCGATAACAACCAGCGGCCCTACCATGACGTGTTAAAGCGTGAGTCGTTCGAGCGAGAAGGAGGGATGGAGCTATACACCCTATATAGCGCCACTGTCCGGGTCGACGAAGCGTTGTGTTCTATGCGCGCCTCCAAGAGATGTCAGCTAAGTAGACGGGGTCCGTTAGGGCCAGAGCCTGCTAGGGTTGCGGAATTTATTCGACAGAGTCACCGTGACCCTGGAACGCAAAGATCATAAGGAGAAACACAGATGGGTTTTAGTCAGTAAGAGTCTGACACTCCCTTCCAGTCTACCCAGAGCGGAAGAAGTCATTTTGATGATTTCCCATCCATAAAAAAACCCGCAACGAATAGAGTAGAGTATGGACTCCGTTGTGCGTAGGTGTCCTGGCTAAGTTTGCCGGCCTAGCTTCGTCCAAGTGTACAGAAGCAACCAGGGTGCTTTACAGGTTGAGTGGAGATAATTAACCGTTCAAAAAATAATTAAAATAACGTCAGTGGAGCAATCAGACCAAATCTTTTGTTTATGTTATACATCAAATGCATAACGGTAAGTTTTGTATCAAAAGAATCACTGTTTCACGTTTTACGTTTTTTTTTACGTTTTAAAAGTACCATTAGTAACTAAAAAATATATTTTGGTGTAATTCTCATGCTTTTGATAGTTAGTACTTTTTTCAGTCAACAGATGGCATTACGGGTATCTGAATTATGCAGATAATAAGTTGATTTCTTCTAGATTGCTACAATTCCTATCAGGTTTATGTGTAAAAATTATCTAAATGGTTTTGTAACTAACTAACATGTCATTTTGTGCATTCAATTATTTTGTGCATTCAATTACGAACAAAAACCTTTTAAAATCAATATTGTTTACCTCCCATAACATACGGCGTGATAATATGTAGCCTAAAGTATTCCTTGGTTTACAAAGAACATTTTTGCTGAATTTCAATTCAATCTATCCAGTAGTTTTGGCGTGAAGCCCTACCATACACACAAACAGACAAACAGACAAAAATTCTAAAAAGTCACTTTTTGTCATCAGTTACGTTTTTCTAACAAAAGCCACTTATTTTTTCTCGAAAATTCTCAATGTACAGTTTTTCTTTCGTTACTGTTTTATTATATGTATAGATGAATATCACAGTAGGAAAGTAGGGATTTGAATTTTTTTATGTTGATTATTACTCCGTCATTTATGAACCGATTTGAAGTGAACTGTCATTTCATCGGAGGTTATGGATTCATCGGAGGCTATGGATTCATCGGAGGCTATGGATTCATCGAAGGCTATGGATTCATCGGAGGCTATGGATTCATCGGAGGCTATGGATTCATCGGAGGCTATGGATTCATCGGAGGCTATGGATTCATCGGAGGCTATGGATTCATCGGAGGCTATGGATTCATCGGAGGCTATGGATTCATTGGAGTGTATGGATTGACCGCTTACTGCACCTAAGTTTACATGGGGAGATATTTACAGAATCGGACTGCCATTATTTAATCCAAACGCACCACACTGCAGACAATCACTTTTAAAGTTTATATTATATACCAGCAAAAACGCTGTAGTAGCACAAACTGTTTTAAAACTTAAATTCTTGTTAGGAGTATATTTCTAAACAGATTATGACTAGAAAAGGAATAAAGAAAAATACTAAAAGGATTGTACTAACAAACACTTCACAAAAGAGAGCATCGTACAAGAAATTCTCAGAGTTTTGGCAGAGTTTCAAGATTCTGTTTGAGATTTCACTTACTTTTTTGTACTAAAACACCACAGTGAGGTTTTAGTGTTTAACTACGTTTGTACGTCACTCTTTTTTTTAGTGAGACGATAAAAACAAACATTTACAACCTAATGCACTAGTAAAAAAACACACGCGGACTTTATGCCTATGCCTTATTATTTTTTAAATTTATTACCGCACTATTTAGTTCAAAAATATCTAGAACCTGCCTGTACCGTCTCTTTTTTATTTTGGATGGGAAATCATCAAATGACTCCGTCCGCTCTGGGTGGAGCGGAAGGGATCCGCACTGCACCGCCACCTACTGTGTTCAATTGTAAATCTAAGCCATCCAATGACTCACAAAAAATGGCCGTCAAATATATCCAGCCGTTTAAAAGGACTTTAGAGGCATACACATGTACAAAGAATTAATATTTAAGTACACATTATTAACTCATAGAACAACATTAATGTATGTGTTACGGGCAACATGATTAACTGGGCATTATTAATAAGGACCGGCCATTATTAATAATGCCCGACGGCCCGTGGTCCATGTCATAAGTCAGTGTTTGAGATAGCTTGAATTTATCCTGTCCTTAATTATTAGATATTTCTGTTGATTTTTCTCAGTTTACTAATTTTTTAACTATTGTTCTTAAGTAATATTTTTATCAAAATAAAAGTAGGTAATTACTGATGTTATTACATTTTTAACTGTTTATTTTTTAACTACTATGTTCAATAGTTTATTTTTTGTTAACTTTTCATAAATATTTTGTTAGTTTAATTTCATTTAATAAACAATAACACTACAGTTCACCTATTTTATTACTTTGCCCGCATGCTCACCCTATCTTAGGGTGAGCATTATTCATAATGGCCGGGAAAAGTGATTAATTATGCTATTTTAATCACATTGCCCAATTGAGTCGGGCATTATGAATACAGACCGGCCATTATTAAAAGTGCCCGGACTTATCAAATTGCCCGTAACATAATTATGTACTGAAGTCGAAGGCTTTCGATGAGATTGAACCTATTTTATTTAGTAATAACTTATGACATAACATAATATTCTGCATTTTCCATAAACGAGGTCATAAATGATTGCAGAACACCATATGTTGCCATTAACTAGGCAGAGAGCATTTGGATATTATTTTGCACTAGTGTATGTGCAAACACAGGTGTACTCTCTGTTTTTTTACTCTTATAGCGATGGGACAACGATGTTAATAGAACTTTTTTTCGTTTGCTTACTATATATACTTACTATCTTTCTTCAGCCAGTGTGTCTGTGGTTGTGGATAGCCGTTAGCGCTGCAAGATATGTGACCCCCTCTGCCAAGGAGTAGTGATGAGTTCTGAGGTTCTTCACTCCATTTTGGGGCCACTGAATCAAAAACATTATAATTTAGTCTAACATTGGCGATGAAATTGAACAACTGTCAAATCGTGTTGTCATTCATTCAAGAACGAATGACAACACGTTCTTAGTTCGGGTTCGGGACTAATCGTAAGTGCGTAGGTAATGCGGAGTAGAAAACGCCGAAATTACGCACTTCGGGCTTAGAGAGTAGACCTCCATGGCACAGGTGCCCTGCCCGCTACCACTTAAGATTAGCGATTTTTCTGACTAAGGATACGAAGCAATGGAAGACTTCCTGGACCAATGACCTGATGAAGAGTCCGGAAATCCACTGGATGCGAAATGCACAGGACCAATCGATGTGGCGTCACTTGGTGGAGGTCTATGACCAGCGTCTACGTACGTACGTACGTCTTTGATGATGAGATAAAAGAAACCTGTCAAAACGGAAACTGGCATGTTCTAAGACCAAAAATTCGAGAACATGTCACATCCATCAACCCGCACTGGGCCTGCGTGGTACATAACGGCCCACTTTCTTTCACGGGAGAGGAGGCCTGTGTCCCGGCAGTGGGAACGAATAACAAAGGCTGAATTTGTAATAAAAGTATAAAATACACGTTTTAAAACTGAAAACAATTATTACCTATTTTCCATTTAAAAATCTCGCTATATATGCTAGCTGAATAAAACAAAATAGTTGATCAAGTTTCAAATTCTAGGTTTTCAATGCGAGAGAAAATAAATAATTTATGGAAGTACCAGTAAAATCGTATCAGATAAATTCAATGAAATGAATAATGTTTTGAATTTCATTGATTTAAAAGTTTTGATAAATTTTATTGCAAAAACGATATCATAATGTAAACCACAGACTAATGCTGTCTCTTCAACTGCCTAAAAAGTTAGTAATAAACTTTTTTTTTAAATAGTTATTAATATTTCATAGTAAAAATTAGTTTTGTCTTACTGATGAAAGCCCCATTTCATGACCAGGCAATTAGTGTTCATCCCATGTAGCTTGGAAGATATTGAGATAAGGGATAAGGCCACCCATTGAAACTGTTTAAGGTTTCCTTTTATGTTAAGTTTTGATGTAAAATAAAGTAAATACATACCATAAGAGAAATTATAAGTAGAAAACTGATAATTTCTCTTATGGTATTTATTTACTTTATTTTGAAGAAGGTGAAACATTCCTTCTCCCATAATTTATTTACAAAACTTCTTTAATCTTTAATTCTTAGTTCGGGTTCGGGACCAATCGTAAGTGCGTAGGGGATACGGAGTAGAAAACGCCCGACACTATGGACTTCGGGCTTAGAGAGTAGACCCCCAGAACAGATAATCGATGAGGTCGATGAGTAGCGACCGCGTATTGGAAGGCAAAGCGTTGAAGGTTTATTTGACGTGTGAAAAATAATTAACCTAAAACGAAAAATATAACATTGCCTTCCAGAAAATTAACTCTATTCTTTGTTGTAAGAGAAATAATATAAGGAAGACTACAAAATATTAATTTAACAGCAACATACACTTTTACTGCGAAAACCATTAAGTCAGGGAAGCTTTATGACATCACCAAATAAAAACATAATATACATAACAGGTTTTTATTAAAAACACCTAGCGAACGCTTTAATTAGTCGCAAGCGTATAATGAAACTCAATATCGTAGGGCAAAATAAATTAAAAGAACAGAAGGTCGGCTCCATACAACGAGCAAAAACGCACGCATAGACACGCTTCACGTACAGCGAGTGCAAGCGCACTCACGCCCAGAAGCCCTAGACAACGTGCCATTCAATTAGCGAATGCGATTGTCGAAATGCCAAAATGTAGGAATTTGGTCACGTGACATTTCGATAGCATCTGTCAATCCCATACATTTTTGACGTATTTACAATCGCCTGCGCCACGCTACCGTTGACAGAATGTCACTTGTCTAGAGCCCCAGCATTTGTTTGAGATCGCTACACGTACGCGTCTGTGTGCGGGTGCCTGTTTTCGCTCGTTGTATATAACTAACCTTCTGCATCTATTTACGCTGTGGTCGTAAAGAGAATAAAGCAAAATTTTTATTTCGAGATTTTCGCTGTAAAGACTTCGTTAAATATTTTTGGTTTTTGTTCGTGTATTAAGCTCGGTTGTGTTTATTTGTATTTACTTAGATTGATATACAGTTGTTGTATTTTTGTTTTTGAAGCTTGTATTGATGATAAGGTTTCGTTTCAATACTCAATACTTTATTTGCATTGCACAATGTGTACTTAGGTTGTAAGTTAAAAAAAATGTGATCATTATGGACCCTGTCGGGCACAGCAAAAGAATTAAAAATATAGTAGGAGAGAGGAAGCTTTAATCAGCCAAATTTATATCTGAACTAGATCCACTACTGTCATTTTCAGTATGGATTAATTACCTACATATGATTCTTTATATTTTATCGTTTTCTTAATAATGTCTTGAAATATTCACATTAAGCTGCAAAAAATGACTTGCTTTTGCTATTGAGCCATCATTTTGTGTTGCATAGTACCTAAACGCTTGCACCTTACTATAATACCTTTAATAATTGAAACCTTAAAAATATGTTAAAATCTAGAAAAAAACCAAAACTCTCGAAAACATACTGTAAAAAGAATCAGGATTTCTAGTCAAGCAAAAGACATAAATAAAACGTATAAGGTTAAAATAAATCAATATTAAGGTATAAAGATAATATCATTCCGTTTTAAAAGTCCCTGAAATAGCATCTTGACTTTCAATCAGATATCAACCGAGGGTAGAAAAATCATTTATGCGTCCTTTTCAGTAAAGAAAGAAAGAAAGATAATATCAGGAAATAAAAATCACCATCCACCTTTGATCAGGCACTTGGATTTAGTATTAAATATTCATATTAAAACTCAATTCACTGAGTGTTTGGGTATAAAGAATGCTGAAATACTGAAGAATATTTTAGTCTAACGTCAAAACTTTTTGCATATTCAAGCATTGTAATGTGAAAACCATGTTTCTAAGCCAAGAGACGTTTTTGACAGCTTAGTATTAAAATTAATGAGCAAAATGCAAAGTACTTTAAAGTTAATGGTAATATAATTTATTTATTATTTATTTATTTAAACTTTATGTACAATAGTGGTACACGGGCGGACTTAATGCAACAAGGCATTCTCTACCCGTCAACCTTTGGGTTAAAAAGACTACACTGTGGTAGGTGTACAACAAATAAATAAGATTTAAAACAGAATTTTGTTTTGGAAATAATAAACAATAATATATAAAATACTAATAAAATACATATATATGCTAAAATAATAAACTAGTAAATATGATGTTACATATTAATTTTTTGATTGAGAGAACTCATAATAATTATGACGAAGACCAGACTAAGAATGACAGGCTTTTAAGTAGTGTTTTCATATTGCATTTATATCAGTTTTGCTTTTTGTTCGTCTGGCGTAGAGCTTTCTCTCGAGATTAATGCAAAGCGGCAATTTGAATTTAGAAACAGCTTAAAAATCAAGAGATCAAGTTTTTATTTAAAGACTCAGTTCAAACATATGAAAAAATAACATTCGATAAGTCTGCGTGGCTAGTGGGATTGATCGCCAAACTAGGTTCCTGAGGATGTATCCCAGATTGACCTAAAAAACTCGTGACGATTTGCACTAGTTCCGGACGGAACGCTGAAAACTATGGAGGAGATCTTCATCTAATATGGGTCTTAAAAAAAGTTTACAAAATCAAATCCAGAATGAGAATGTAAAAGAATAACAAACAAAAAAAGCCAAACAAAACACATAAAATAATGTGGGATCACATTAGAACGTAACAGCCGGCAGCCGGTAGTGTTTTCTACAAATGATATGAAAATTGTTTTCCAAGAAAATGATACCGCTTGACAGACTGTTACACCACAAGATACTGCAATAACGATCTTACGTTTTAAAGCATAAGTCATGTTTTCAATTGGCATTTTATTCAGTGTCAGCCATTCGATACAAATGAGTTTAGTCCTTCGCTCGACCACAGAAAAATTCAGAAGGTGGACTCACACATAGATGCGTACGTACGGCGATCTCAAACAAATGCTAGTCGCATAACTATGTAGTGAAACGTCCATGTGTGCGTACGTGTTTGATGAGATACTGCATGGAGCTGAACTTCTGTGTCAATATATTTTCAGTGTCTTTACCTTTTATGTAGAGGTTCACAGTTCGATTCACTTTAGCGACGTGGTTGGCTGCGACACAAGTGTAGGTACCGCAGTGATCCAAAGAGACATTCTTTATTATAAGAACGCTGAATACTTCTAAGCTCCTCTCGACGATCTGAAAATTGATGAGAATTTGAAGGAATTTGATAGAAATATTTAAAATTATGGGAGTTTCTTACTTAAAATTTTGAGATTACTGACTGATTGAAGTGTTTGTTGACTTTATTTACGTTTTGAATTAAATGTTGATTACAAAAACATCTTTCAATAAAACGAGGAACTAGATTACTCCAAGGCAAGGGTGCAGATAACATCAAAACACATCATCAATCGCATATCATAAGGTTGAGATAGGAGTCAATCTAGTTAATGATCACTGATAGTGGTCTGTGATATTCAATAGTATTACTGTATTGTATTGTATTATTTATAGTGTGTGTCACATTACCAAAATAATTTCATCAGCAACATGATAAATATCTTTATCATAAATTTCTACATTGTCCCCAAAACATAACAATTAAAACAACAAAACATAAAGCTTACCTTCAAATGCGTCGGAATCTTCTTCCCATCCTTCAACCAAGAGTAATAAACTGGCGAGTCTCCGCTCTTAAGATTACAATGTATTTGAACAATCTGTGCTTCCTGCAAATCCGTCGGTAGCAATATCTCTTCCAACTGTGGGGCCTCCACCACATGTAACTCGAAAGATCTTTTGGCCATCTCACCTGAAGGACTTCTCACAATACAAGAGTATGCAGCCCCATTATCAGTTTTAGAAACTTTCGGTATGTTTAGCGTACCATCGTTAACGACTATCGGTGTGTCCCTCTTCTCTCTTAACTTCGGTTTTCTTCCAAATATTTCTGTACTAGCTGTTTTGTTAGCAGATCTCTTGTACCGATTATTCTGCGCTGCTATATCTGTGTTTATTTCCTTGCCTTTGTATTCCCATGTTATTTCCCTGTAAATGAAAGTATTAAAAGCTTCTGTGTTACTGTTCGCTTCAGTAAAGATTAAAATACTTGATAATATAACAGCATCTTTAGTTAAAGGAATTGTGCTGTGTAGTTCTGCAAGTGAAGGACTAAAGATAAGGACTTCAGCACTTTGACTATCAGAACTGATTATATTTTGTGTTCCGGTAAAAAAAGAGTGTTGAACAAAAACAAACAAAAGTGTTTTCGAGTAATGTGCTTCAACAGAAATATAGATCAAAAAAGTATTCGAGATGTATGAAAAAAAGGATTCTTCATAAAAAATTGATCAACTTCAACAGAATTTGATAAACAGGCACATGTATTCAGGTTACCGATGCCGCAAAACTACACGAAAAAGTTAGCAAATAATTCAGCGCCAAACTTTTCTACTTTTTCCCAATTAGTGGTATGGCGATACTTTGCTTAAAAACAAAGAAAAAACATCGGAAAATTTTTCAACAAAAATTGTACACGTTCGTTCTTTATTTGTCATAAAAAATATTTGATGGAGTTCTCAGGAAGAGATCATAAAAATGACATCAAAGCTAAAAGACCTCCGTAAATGTACTGAATACTATTGTTTCTAAATAATGTTTTGAGGTAAATAGAAAAGAAGCAAACGTAAAAAAGACAAAAGAATAGCGGACACGACAAAAAATTGGATTCTTATTGAAAGGCCAAATTCGTTGAAGGATTTCAATTGATTTTAATTGTTAAAATGAAAAGAATGGAAACAAAAATGTTTTGTTATAACAGTACTTTAATATAACAGATTCCAGTAATCATTATAAAGTTATATGAGATGTCTGGTGGAGTTTTACGTAATGATATTTACTATGCGTTTATATTATTGTTATTTTCATCGCAATCGAATTGTAGAGTTTATATTACAGCGTCAAAACGTCATTCGAAATGTGTCGACCCAGGTGCCAAGTTAACACGTACGCGAACGCTACAAGCTACTTTTCATAAAGTAGCTTGTAGCGTTCACCCAGTGCAATATTCTAAATTTAAACAAAAATTGCTTTTCGGCAACAGAATTTAGACTGAAAGATGTTTGCATTCCCGTTGGAAAATTCCCCGGAATGCTTTGTCTTGCGAAACAATGGATGCTCGAATCTAGAACTATGAACATTAGCAAAACTACAATGGAATGAGTCACGGACTTTGATTTAAAAGAATCTGAAACGAACATTCAAATATTTTTTTGGAAAACCTTGCCCGCTCTGATTAAAATTGATGTTAAAATAGAAAATGAATCAACACAATGACAATTTATCGGATATAATCGGACAAAGAAGATAAAACAAATTAAAAAAAAAAACATCATAGCATTATTACACTGTTTTAATCAAACTGGTTTAAACAAATCTTGTATTCCCGCACGTAACAAATATTTGTATGGCCTACAGATAATTGTTCCGGGTTTGGTTTTTGTGTATGTGAGTTTAAATGTTTGTCCTATACAAACACCCACAATAAATACCTACAAGGTGAAACACATTAAACGCCTGAAAAGATATCATTGTATATAGTATGATCAATGATCTCTTTTTAGGTTTTGGTTTTCATAAGTAGTATAAGTAGTTCATAAAAATGATTTTATGTATAACAAATTTTACCATGGCACCAACAGTCAAATCACGAAAACAAAAACCAGCTGCTCAGTAGATTTTTTCAGGTTATGCGAAATATAAATACATAGGTGGTTGATTTATTTTCGCAATTTTTGGGTTGGTCCTATAACCAAAGTTGTTTATAATATTGACTACAAGGACCCCTTTTCAGGTTTTGAGTTTAAGTTGTTACACCCTGTATACAGAACAAATTCCTAGAGTCATCGCTTTGTAAAAAAAAGAAGTCTGTCAATTTTGCCGACAGAGTTTGCTTGTAAAAAAATTTTGAAACCTTACCTCACTGGATACCCGTAGTATGGACACTTTAACGTGACACTTTGTCCGCTCTGGACTTTGAAAGGCGGCAACGTTCGGATATACGGAGGTCCTGAAACAAAGCATTTTGTTTCTCATGCGGAAATTTATATGCGGGGGTATTGAATTTATAGTTTTTTCTTTGGATAAAGTGGCAGTACTCAGGTGCGATTTGAATATTTAATATTGGCTCTCATTGAAGGGGTTTATGACCTTATAAGAACTACACCTAATGAAAGGAGCACTTCCACTTTCCCTCAAAAAGAAACTCATGGATATGTGCGTCCTCCCTACCCTCACCTACGGAGCGCAAACGTGGTCATTAACAAAATGTCAAAAGTCCGCACTCGGGGTCTGCCAGCGAGCAATGGAACGAAGTATTCTTGGAGTCAAAATCAAAGACCGCATCAAAAACAGTATACTTCGTTCCAAAACACAAATCGCAGACGTAGGCAACTCAGCCGCCAATCTAAAATGGAACTGGGCTGGCCATATCTGCCGCATGTCGCAACAGAACTGGGCAAAAGTGGCCACTGATTGGGTTCCAAACAAGAACCGGCGACGCGGTAGGCCCAAGAGGAGATGGCGTGATGAATTAGACTCCTACCGAAAGGATTGGCCAGATGTGGCAAAAGACAGAGAACAGTGGAAGCAAGGAAGGGAGGCCTTTGCCCTGCAGTGGGACAGTACAGGCTCATAATAATAATAATAATAAATAATAGGGCCTGATACAGAAGGCAGTACTCCTCGATACGGCTCGTATTGTGAGGAGGTTCCTTTCTCTGGAGCCCTAACCACCGGTAGCTTGGACCTCGCTCCCGACACCGGCGGACTACTATTTTTTATATTTTTAAATGTTTTTTTTTTATTGTTTTTATAGAAATATTTAAAAATGTAAAATATATGTGTATGCCAATAAATAAAGAGAATAATAATAATAATAAGAACTACTATTGTATAAATATGAAAAAAGAATATCTGGTGTTTAGTCGCTGTTAGTCCCTACTTTACTACTAATATTATAATTTGCGAAAGAAACTGTCTGTCTGTCTGTCTGTTAAGCCTTCACGCTAAAACGGCTGAACGGACCGTCATGAAATTTAGTAGATATATAGCTTGGGATATGGAGAAGGACATAGGTTACTTTTTTACGCGACAGCTAGTTAGTGTATATCCACTCAACTTATCAAAATGGAGGAACAACTGTTTTTTATGCGTTTTCAGCTTACTATGAAGTAAAAGATGAGTATGTAGTAGAAAGAATAATACTTCAATAACTAAATATTAACATTCTGCTTTGAAATAGGGATAGTATAATATAACGAAATTATGACGGAATTTGTTCGTCATAGTAACGACTAGATTATTCCCATAGCAAACGTGGTTCATAATCACAACAAATTTTAGCGCCTAAAAGATAAACAGAAAGAACGTAAAAGTTGTGTTTATTCTGTTACACGTTGTATAACAGTGCAGCTTTTAAAAAATATCGGAAACCAGACCATTTTCCTTTCAGTTGATCCAAACATCTTCCAACCCGTTTATTTCAAAACCACATTTCTTTTTACACGACGAGTTTTAAACAGTACATAAACGGGACGACCATCTTTTATAGGTACACAGCTTAGCATTAAATATTCCAATTGGATATAAAATATTATGACTCCTGAAGAAAATGGTTGAAGTCGGGTGCACTTCAAAACTTATAGCGACGAAGAATTGATGAAAATAAACTTTATTTAAAACTGGCTAGGAAAAAGGCTGCCAGGCTAAAATAAGAAAGAAAGAAAATTATTTTTTGGCACACACAGCACACACAATGTTACAAATATCGGTTGGGTTATATCAGCAACCGCTGCGCAATGGTCTCCACAAACTGGGTCCCTGACAATGAACAGCGCTGCCGAGTCCAGCCAAGGTGTGGTGAGACGATCTATGGTAAAAATAAATGTCCAATAACCCACATAGATTTATTGACTTTCTTAATACCAAAAGCAGTTGATAACACACGATAGAATCGACTTCTATCGTGATCATTTACGTTCTCTAGTAATGAAAAACGGCTCATAATTTATTGTTCATATATCTACGAAGGGATATTAGGGAAAGGTCAATGTATTTTATTGCAGGTTTATCTGGTGCCTACTGTAGACGCCTACTACTCTAGGGCTCGTTCAAAGCTCAGGAAAATAATACTTGGAATGATTTGGGGGAGGCGACACTATACGAAGTAGCTATTGCAAAGGGGCTTTGCCCACGTGAATATCTAAAATTATGCCACGGAAAGTTGTCATCATATCAGCCGAAAGACGTACACTGCTAGACATGGGCCTCCCCTAGATAGCGAGCCGGTTTGCCATAATCGCCACGCTTGGCAGGCGGGTTGGCGATGGCAGTGTAACTGTGGCAATGTGCCTACAGAGAATTCTGCTGCCCATTCTCTGGTGAGTCCCTTAGTCGCCTCTTACGGCAGCCACGGGATGTGATGGGATGGTGCTATTCTGTTACGTCCGACACCATACGGAACCATACAGAAAGTTGTACCGATATATAAATATCTTATGTGCTGAGTGCCAATTCTACAATATTTAAACAACGTGTGCATTCGCATCTCAGTTTTCGCATTTCCCTTAATTTTAGACAGAATTTAAACGTTGCTTTAAAATTAGTAGAATTGGAACTTAGATCAAAATCTTGCTATAGTACAATTGTAGGTACAATTTTTTTTTCAAATCCATCCAGTCGTTGAGATCATTTATTCATTAATCAATTTAAACATATAAATTACATCTTAATAAATTTTTAGGGTTCCGTCCGTTCCGAACGAAAAAAACAACATATTTATAAATATAATATTTCTTTCAAAAAATTACGGATAGCCGTTGAGACCTGAGGCCCTAGACAATGTGCCATTCAATTATCGAATGCGACTGTCGAAATGCCAAAATGTAGGAATTAGATCACGTGACATTTCGATAGCATCTGTCAATCCCATACATTTTTGACGTAGTGACAATCGCCTCCGCCACGCTAACGTTGACCGAATGTCACTTGTCTAGAGCCCCTGATGTTTAATAAATCATTTAAAATCGCATGTCAGCTACGTGATTCTTTACCCCTCTTTAAAATCTACACTGTCCTATTAACCACCAATACACGCATCGCTGATACATACAAAATCGATACGGAAGGATCTAATGAGACAGTACAGCTAAAATTTTCGTTCCACTAAATACGAATCTCTCCGATTCAATTTCTGCTTAATTTTGCGTTACTCGTGCGCTATTTCGGACAGATTTAGCCCAATTAGCTCGGGATCGTTAGCCTGCTAGCATCATTTGGTTATATCACTCTACTTCAGTACTGAAATAAGCAGCTTTCTTTTTTTAATTAAAACTAATTTAGGTTTCAAAGGCAGAGGAAAAATTCGTGGGAACTTTTTGATACGTTTTTTTGGCTTGAACTTTTGACATCAAAGCATAATTTGCAACTGGATTATTTAACAAATCTGGATTATACGACGCTAGTTTTTCAACAAGGATAGCTAGTAAGCTAAGAGTTACCCTTGCTTCATGTTTGCAGTTCCTACTATTCGGTTTTTTTAATCTATTCTAGCTACAAATACCTCGTGTAACTTATTGGTATTATCATCACCAAACGTGTACCAAAGACTTAAAACATTTTTTTCGATAATATCTAATAAAAAATAAAAATAAATAAATCAAAATCTTTATTTCAGACATGAACACGTACATGAACAGCAAAACAAAAACAATCCACACAAAAACAATTAATGTCTAAAACAATTTAATAATTTTCTGATAATTGCGTAAAAAAACACATGCAAAGGTTTAAGACAAAGTGATATTCTATAAATATAGTGATAACTACTATCAAAAGCCTGAATGGTTTGACCACGTGGAATTTCGCAAGCATTTAATAGACATTGTTGTCTTTTTGACAGTCGCTATCGCAGATAGAATGCCTTGGTCTAAACTCTTGCACCATATGAGAGTTTTCTGAAATGTCGTACACCTGGTGGAGATCCTGAGGCGTCAGGTCCAGAGACTGAGGACTGTCCAATCGCTATCCAAAATTAGATGAATTGACGTCAATTTCATGTTTTCATCAAAGGTACGTCTTCAAAGAAGAGGAACTCACACCTTGGCACCAATTGGTGGCCTGATTATTCCGAAAACTGTCATTGTTTAAGACTTCAAGTCACTTTTTACTAGTGAAACAGAAAAGTTTCTATAAACACCAAAATGCAATGAGCAAGCGTGGGGATCAATGCCCGCTCCTTCCCGTATTGATCACTCAAACACATTTGGGTCGCATACAACCAAAAATAGACTATTGAATACAGAATGGGTCTCAATATGGCTACCTCACTTTAACAAATTCATTGGTCTAGTTCAGGGATGGCGAACCAGTTTTGTTGATCGTGCCATTTTCATTAAAAAAAAAATTGTAGCAATGACGTGCCACCAAAAAATCTTGACTTCAATGGTCAAAAATAACACTAGGTGCTGTTTTTGTTGCAACTATAAATTCGGAAAGGAATCTGTGTTAGATTTGTGTTGCTTATAATAAAAGCATAAGTTCAAAATCATTTCTGTTGTTGCTATTCATCAAGATGCTAATTAATCTTTGGACAGGCGTGCCCAAATTATTTTGCTGCGTGCCACTACTGGCACGTGTGTAATAGATTCGCCATCCCTGGTCTAGTTATCCAGGTTTAGAATCCCGAATTGGGTAAAGTGTTGTTGGTTTTTCACCATCAGGAAGTTTTCAGTAGCAGCCCGGCGGAGATTAGATTTGTACTTGGTTGATGACAGTAGGTTCGTGCCTTATTACTATGGGACTTGAATATAACTGCTAAAATGTGTGTAGATCCTTCGAAGCTTCGAAGAATCAGAAGCGATATTGAGTACTTAAGGGTGCCCTAGTCAGTGATTGTTTCATACAAACGTAGTATGGCGATTACTCTACTGGTTGACGGTGTACGTTTAGATAAAAAGTCACATTTATTTATCTCAGTATTATCTAGCCCTGTATGGAAACATATCAGAAAAAAAATGTATTGATGTGCAAGTTACGAGTATTTGTGTCGAAACTTCCAAATTTTACCACAACTTTGGTCATAAATAAATAACTTAAGTATGTAGTACGAAAATTGTAAAATATTAACCATACAGGGATAGATTACTTCCTAAATTAAATACAAAGAAATATTTTTAACAGAATACTTTCAGCACTTTTTTGATAATATCCTTACTACCAAATGTCTTTCAATTAATTTAACGATCTCATATTCGGTATGAGTCATGTTATATGATCTGGAACTGTAAATTTGTGTGCGCACTAGCTTCATATTGCTCATCACAGCGTTTATACGATGTTGAATGATTGATGATGTTGATGCAACTTGCGAAATGTTAGTGAATCAAACTACTGACGACTAAATTAAAATTATAAAAAGGCTTGCCCGTTTGTATGCAGTAATATCTAGAAGCTCCGATATGTTTCCTTGTTTCAAACTTGTTAAAGCCTATACTAACGTTGAGTAACATGAGCTAACGCCTTTTCATCTACGAAGACTACATCATGGTTCCAGTGGAATAAACCACGAGAGCATAACCGTACGTAAATGCAATAATATACATAGTAATTTGATCAGCCCATTTATCTAACATGGATAGCTACACTCGGATCCATTTCAACCTTATTACCTACATACGTAGGTACCTAGTTAAATCTACCATCCAGTTAGTATCGATCGAATCGCTTGAAATTTCCTGGAAATCGTAGCTTGCGGTTACAGAATTAATTTTCGTACATCTGCAATAGGTTGGACCTGTCAGAGGTTGGAAACTGTCCGAAGTGCACTACTCGTAGAAGTAACTATGTAGTTTTATACACTATCCTATATAGCCGGGTCAGATATTTTTAAACTTACTAGACCAAATGAAATTCTGCCTGCTAAACCGATTATCAAAAATAATAAAATGTATGGCGTATATCTATACTTATATTACAAAGTAGAAGAGTTTGTTCGTATGGCTGAACGCGCTATCGCAGGAACTACTGGTTCGAATTGAAAAATTGTTTTAGTGATGGATAGCCCATTTATCGAGGAAGGGAATAGGCTATCAAACATCACGCTACGACCAATAGGAGCGGAGCATTAATGAAAAATGTGACGCAGACGAAGTTGCGCGGGTCAGCTAGTTATAAATATAGAGGCAAACGCTACTAAAATGTCACGTGGTCTAACTCAAGCAATGGACTTCTGTCAGTCGTTAACGCTCTTAAAATGTTACTTTCTTCTAGTGCCAGGGGAAATTCTATAATATTTTTTTGATGAACGTAAGCATTCGCATCGCCCTGACAGGGTTGCGGAATTTGCTCGAAAGATACACCGCGGCCCTGGAACGCAAAGTGTTTATGGAGGAACACGGATGGGTTTTAGTCAGTCAAGGGAATGTCAGAGTCTGACATTCCCTTGCGCTCCACCCAGAGCGGAAGAAGTCATTTGATGATTTCCCATCCATAAAAAAGCATTTGCGTCGTAATTGCAGTCTGTCAAAACAGCTCTAAATTTTGACATAGGTTTTTAACGTTGATTGTCGCCGAGAAGATATTAATATAGCAACTTAATTTTCATCTTGAACGTTTTTGAAGTACGAGAATTTTGGCATTAGCAAAGATGTAGCGATACTAACCGGCCAGTACGTTTCAGGCCATTTAAATTCAGATGCAGCTCCAAGCTGTTGTCTGTACCCGCCTTTAGAACAATATCATCCACAATACACAAACTTTATGAAGTAGATAAACTTTGTGAACTACCCTTATCTCTTTGTTATTCTATTTTTGTTTTAATAGAGTTTAGCCTCAAGTTTCTTCATAAAAGTTGGGGTACGGTTTTATATTTTTGCAGGCCCGGGTGTCGTGTATTTTTATTTGATCGTTATTTCCAGTGCAAGAAAGGTTGATTGCTAAAATATGAGACATTAAGGATCTGTGATAGATTTTTAAGCCTCTGAATATTATTGGCAACCAGCAAAATTGTACATACAATGTGGGTGTACTGTAGGCACGCCTATTCCTAACTATGTAGGGGTTGGCTTCAGAGCCTGCCAGGATTGCGGATTTTGTTCGAAAGAGTAACTGCGGCTCTGGAACGCAAAGGGCAATAGAAGGAACACGGATGGGTTTTAGTCAGTATTGGTTTCCCATCCTTAAAAAAAAGAGGGTTCGGCTTCCAGTCTAACCAAATACTGGGAATTTCTAGATAACTTTTTACTTGAAACGGCTTCCTATTTGACCTCCACAATCCATTAATAGGGTATTTCACTAGGTAGAAAAAATGTTATTATATTTAGTCCGGCCGTTCGATTTTCAAAAAATATTGGAAACGTATTTTTTGTCATTTCAAATCGCTAATAAATTATAAAGATACAGCGCATCAAAGTTCTAGAGTGGGGGCGTCACTAACGTCATGTTGCGTCGCTAGTAAAAATTGTACTATCTTAGTGACGTCACGGGATTTTTCAACGCACTGTTTCTTCGTCATTTTTTGTTTACTGAAAAGAAAAAATCGTTCAATATTTTTTGGAAATCTATCTGATGGTCGAATTAGATTTTTTCAGTACATGAGCTACTCATAAGTAGAACTGTTCTACAATACCCTATTAGGTATCACGATACTATTTGACAAGGCTTGTGTCAGATTTCAGGTTTCTGAGTGCTCATCACAAAATAAAAAGAAGGAAAACACAGTGTTGTTCAGGTTGTTTTTGGCGCAAACTCAAATATATTTCACGAAGGTATCCAAGTGCGGATGTGTTTTTTTGAGTGCAGGTACATCTTCTATTATCACATCAAATCAAAAGTCATTTGTTCCAGTTAGGCTGAGATACAGGACTTTTTCAAGACTTGCATCAGTTTGCTCCCTACGAGCTTTCCTAGTTACCCCGAAGCTACTAGCTTGATACCATAACTGCTCTGCATCATGTGATTCAAAACAAAATTTCCAAGAAGCCTATACGAGACCAGTTGGAGCGCAAGATTGCCAACTAGGGCGCAAAATTCCGAAACGGCAAAGACAAGTTTGAACTTAGTTGGTTTCCTAGGACTTTGAGTGCAAACTGTGGCTGGTTTAGTTTCCTATAATTATGTATTACTGTCGGGCGGTCGCTATGTTTATTTTGGTTATTGGGCTAGTGGCTTTGGCCTTTGAGGTTGACGAGTCAAAGGGGTTAGGAAGTTTATTTGATCCCTGCATTGAAATATCTTTGGGGTTCTAGTGTCTGGAGCTTTTCCTATGAGTTTCTGACGGGATAAATCCTTGTTCATACTAATTTTATAAATGTGAAAGTAAGTTTTAGTATAGTCTGTTTGCCTGTCTGTCTATTTCATCATCACGTTTTAACGGCTTTTTTTTTGACAAGCCCGCCATCATCATTATCATCATTATCCACGGTAGTAAAAAAACTGGTAGTTAATAATTGTCATTAGAACAGCCGTTAACAAATGTAGTATTACTTTACCCATAAGCTCACGAGTCCGAAGGAAAACGCTGTAATGTATACTAATTACGACATTAGCAATGCTAATGGAGTAAAACCTCATTTCTTAAGATATTAATTAACTTGCTATCGTACTGTGAGATTGTGAAACATAAAAAAAGAACAGAAAAACAAACGCGAGTCAGATGCCAAATAAAATGACACTATGGGCCGCAAATAGAACTAAGAATCCTACGGTTTTAGAACCCCATGGCTTGGCTATTGATGATGGCAAGAAACTAGACTGGATAACTTTAGTGCCTTGAAAGTCACGCCTACCCAGACGTTGGTGTGGGACGCAATATGTTTGGACACCTTTGCGTCTTTCCGTGATAAGTACCGGAATGGGATCCCGGCAATGATGGAAAAATATTATAAACAAAACGATCAAGGCACATTCCTAACCATATTAGCAGAACCAACATCTGACGCAACAAAAACAATTGTTGAAACCTTCACCGTTCGCACCAGTGACTCTTGTCCTTTCCTTTTCTTTTCTAGATTAAGGATGTAATTTAGTTTAGGTTGCGTTGGGGCTGTCATGTCCATGAAGACAAATGTCCCTAAATAAATAAAAATTTAAAAATAACCTCCTCTTCGTGCTCAACGTAAATGTTGCGAATCTATTCACTGCCACTGTACCAAAATCTAGAGCATAACTTACCATAAACATTGAGCCGATCATGGTGTGCCACCATACTGTCACCATGGTGGGCCACACAGGAGAACAGGCCTCCATCATCAACCCTCAGATGTGATATGTTCAGTTGAGTGATCACTCCGCTATCTGGGGCCATAGTCTGACCGATTGTGTATCTGAAAGAGAAATATATATTTCAGCAAAGACAAGTAAACATCACGACTTTTCCAAAAAGGGAATGCAATGGTTTAATTTTATATTATCATCATCATAATGATGCTGGACATAGGCCTCCCCCAAGTGTCGCCACAAAAACCGATCCTGTGCGTCTTGCATTCATCGGCTACCCGCGACTCTCATCGGGCCCCAAGTCTGCTAATTTTATTTAACTCACATGCTATTGATATTCAATTGAGAATCACGACTCCATTACGCTTAGAACAAATTTGGTATTCTGCAAAAACTTGTATGTAAGCTCAATAGAGTCGTAATGGAATCTTAGTGTAAGTGTGATTGACTCTCAGTTGAACAGTTATAGGTGTTGCCATTCAAAATCTACCAAGAAGTTGAATGAGTGAATGAACTATTGGTTTGATTTAAATATACGTTTTTATAATTTTCTGTGATTCAATTACGAACTATATTATCTGCAGTGAATCGCTTAGTCGTTAATCGCTTACTTCAATAGTGAAATTGACACTAAGATTCAATTGAGTGTCCATTGATATAAATGTCAAACAAACGTCAAATAAGAGTAGAATACCGGTATAGTCCACAATCGATTTACAATTGTAACACGATTGAAGAGCAGACTAGCAAATATTCCGATAGCAGTTCAATGGAATGTCACTGGAAAACCATTGGTCTTAAATTAGTAGCGGAATACCAAATTTAGTTAAAACTGCTACTGAGATCCAATTGATATTCAATTGAGCCATTCTTAAATTAGCAGACTTGGGGCCTGTTCTGCGAGTAATGTGCTATACTCACTGCCACTGGTTTATTACCTATTATTAGTACATAAACATTTGTCATTTATGTTATGAGTCGCACAGAAACGTTCCGTTTTTTCATAAGGCCGCTTTGAACCCTAATAAGGAACGAGCATTGCCTATCACCACGCATGCTAACTTAATATGACTATTAGTATGCGACCAGTCGTTTTCTATCATTATTGAAACCACTTTTATTTTGGTAAATAACAAAGAACTTCATGCCTCTTTTATTTAATTATGGATTTTGGAATTTGGGATGCATGAAGGAGCCTCCTCGTGTAGCGCAATTTGTTCCATCAGGCACTAAACTAAACCGAGCGCTCGGCACATCCTGGACAGTCTCACCTAATATCTTATAAGACTTGCCAATCCTTCCCTTGCGTTGGTAGGGTTAACGCCCTCCTGGTTCGCGACCACCCTCCTACCGGAGTCCGGCGTCAAGCAGCCTGCTGTGTTTCGTCTACGCGTGGGAGTACTAGTGCTTTAAGGCATCTTCTGGGCTCGCTCGCTCCATCATAGACCTCATCCATCGCTTTCCATCAGGCGTGATCGAAGTCAAGAGCTAGCCCATTACTCAATAAAACAATTAACTATAGCAGAAGTCCAAAACAAATCCCCTATTTAATCAATAAATCAACAATACCTCATCGAACCATCAGTTATTAAAATCAGCCCCGCAAAAAAGACTCCTTATAATAAAGAAAATATTTTTTACGTAGATTTTTATGAAAAAATGAATATTCGTTTTGGCAGTATATTTAATTAAGCCGTATTTGCAGATGCAGATGATATTTGCGAAGTAATTAACGGGTGTATGTTTCTGTACGTTTTCATATTTGTGAGTCAACAATAATTATTTTTGGTCTTCTGATAACTTGATACTCGAGTTAGGCTGCAGAAAACTTTGGTTCAACATTCACAGCCCAACTTCCCCCACGGCAGGGCAAAGGCTGCTCATCTCTTCAAATCATTTCAAATACGTTTATTTGTGTATACAAGAAAAAACAACAACAACCGACCCAGTGCGTCTCGCATCCATCGGCTACCCGCGACCGTCATCAGGTCATCGACCCACTTTGTGGGAGGCCTTCCAATGCTGCGTCTTCTGGTACGCGGTCTTAAACCAATTCTGTGAGGATCCCGTGACTTCTTAGCTGTGGGAATACTCATGGATGTCCACTCTGGGGTGATGCGAGTTCTAATCGCGATGAGAAAAATATTGTCTGCCCGTTCTACTATGATAGTTATCTAAAAATAAAAACGTTTTATTTCATATTCCATTATACTGGTCTCATTCATGGATAAATAAATAGTTATCTAAGTACGTATTTTTTTGATGTTGCTTTTGTGACGGCGATACAGAGACGCATGCAGACGCAGTTGGACTGTTTTTTTTTTTATTTTACGAATTGCGAACGCATTCCGCAACCGCAAGCGGGCTAGAGACTATCAACATATCTACACTTCGAAATGCTTCATTACAAACTGTTTTTCGAATTAAATTTCAATAATTTAATTTAATTTAATGATGACTAAATATTCTATAATACCTGAATAACTAATACCTATCTACTAAATTCAACGCAAACGTCCTCGTATGATAAACGTTCGCAAATTTCTCCAGCTCTGCACCGTATCTAGTTTTTAAATGACTGTCGTTTTATAGTAGACATTCCTGGAATAGATTCCATTACTGAGCGCTAGACTATCCCGGATTTACTTAAGAATCTTCGAGAATATCGATTTTACGTTTATTTTCTGAAGTGATTTGGCTATTCAATAGTGCTAGTGAAATGGAGTTACCATTTTACTGCATAATGGTAGTACGATGCAGTCAGATATTTGTTTTAAATGTTCAATGTTGCCGAGGAAATATTTTTTATTTTATTGCCTTTAAAAGTATATATTATCCATCTTTGTGACAGGCCAGGCAATGACGAGAAAAGTAACCAAATATGAAATACCATTTTGTTTAATGGATTTGAAAAATAACTTATCACAAATTAAAAGCGTTTGATAGTAGGTAATCCTAATCAGTCATCTATTTGTTGGTCAGCAATTAGGTTATGTTCAATACTTTAATTAAAAATATAATATTTCCTTATGAACAAAGAAACAAATGAGGAACCAAGCTCATATTTTGCAAGCTACAATTACAACATTAATGTAATTTTGTCGAGTCGAGTCGGGTGTCTTCTGAACGTAACAGAATAAAATAAGCTACCTACTCCCACTGATCAAGTGCAGTGGTGATCGATGGTCGTTTGTCATAGAGCGTACATCTAAGGAGTAGAATTCCCTACCGGAGTCATTGCTGCCTGGTTACCTATAAGGAGCCTATAGGCAACGGCTCCATCGTCGACCACACATTGCTTTCCATTAGGTGAAATTATAGTTAAACGAGAGCCCTCATCATGCCAGTTAAAAGACGTCCACTGCTGATCATAGGTCTCGCTCAAGTGTCGCCAAGCCGAACGCCTGTCCTGTGCGTCTCGCAGCCTTCAGCAGGACATGACTCTAACTTGTGGGAGGCCCTATCGACTAAATATTTTGTGAGCAATATACCATACCCACAGCCACTTAAGTTTGGCGATTCTTCGGGCTTTGTCGGTATTGGTACTGACGAAACAATTACCAATGTAAATACAAGTAGTATTAAAGATATCGTTATTATAAACTCACCTAGAATCAGTATTAGACGATATAACAATGCCATCTCTTTCCCACACGAATCTCCCAGGATGTGGTCCATTCAGGGTACATTGTAGACTGACCTGCAACCAAGAATCAACTTTAATCTCCCAGACATAAGGAGAAAATTCAAACAGCAAGGTAAGAGTATAAAATTGAAATCGGGAAACAAAGACCGGTTCTGAATATAATACAATGTTGAATTTGAAATGGCACTTCTATTGAAAGACCTGGGTTTATGTTGTTTGCTAGAAATATTTCTCTTTTATTAACGTAGTTGCGTTTGTTTTAAGTATGAAATTGTACTTATGATACCGCCTCGAGAATAGGCAATAAATTCATCATTTGTACAAGTATTATTAACTGAAAGCTACATACAACGTGTAACAGAATAAACGGAACGCCAAATAGAGGTCATTATACTCATCATTATGAACAACTTTTACTATAAGCCAGCCCAGGAATAGGGAAAATTCAGTTGTAACATTTTGTGACAACATTTATGCAAAGGGTATACCTAAGAGTAAGAGAGTTCAGTACAATAATGCCTTCAGGGTGTTGTTGGGGCTCCCACGTTACTGCAGTGCATCAGGAATGTTTTCCGAAGCGCGAACTGATGGCTTCACCACCATCCTTCGGAAAAGGACGGCATCCATGATGCGCAGCGTGGTGAGCGTCAATGACATACTGAACGTCATTAGTGGTAAGCCATGTTGCGACATCATGGCGCATTGGGTACATGCACATGTGCATGTGCCCGGTGGACAAATATAATATATTTGTTGCGCTCACCTGACGCACCGGACGGAACACCATACAACAAAATATGTTTTACTAAGATAGGTAGCTTTTAAGTAGTGTGTATTACTAACAAAATATGGATCAAGGTCACCTCTCGCGCCCGGCCCTGGTTCAATCCATGGTCCGGAGCGAGGATGCATGGGAAGCCGTCACCTCCTTCTGCGAAGCAGTAATGTTAGTGAAGGACGAGGCGGGCCGCGTGAGGGAGAGACAATCCTCACGCCCCAGTCGCCGCGGCATAGGGAGACGCACCGGGCGTCGGGAGTCGCTGGGCGGGTCTGCGGATGGCGAGCGTTGGGTGGCTCGCCGTCCGATCAAAGCCAGGCTCAAGCCGACGGCGCGTTGTATTCCACGCGCGCCTCAAAGAGATGTCAGCATAGGAGTAGGGGCCCGTTAGGGCCAGTGCCTGCCAGGGTTGCGGATTTTGTCCGAAAGAGTTACCGCGGCCCCGGAACGCAGAAGGCACTAGGATGGGTTTTAGTCAGTAAGAGTCTGACACTCCCTCCCGCTCCACCCAGAGCGGCAGGAGTCATTTGATGATTTCCCATCTCTAAAAAAAAAAAAGGTCTGAAATAAAATTATTTTATTTTTGTCCAGTGACGCGCATTGAAATGTATGGGCCAGTCGATTTTTTTCACGATTTCTGTGTTATTATTCCCATTATAAAAGTTGACGAATGACGCCTTTTCAGGTATCGCGTTTGTTCTTTTACACATTGCATAACATCCTCGAGATCGAATTGCGGTCACGATGGCCAATCTCATCGGGAATTAGCCACGTAAGTACGCAGGAGATATTAAAGTGCGCAAGAGTATGCTCAAATACAGGCGCGCTCTCTATTCCTTCACTGTCTTAGTCTGATGAGACGATAATCTGACAAGATCGAGGAGAGATCAGGCGCAGGACCAAAGGGATTACGTGCTTTCCGGGTGGCATAACGCAAACCCTACAAAACTTTGATCTGTATACAGGGTGTTCCAGAAGTACGTGGTCATATTTAAGGGTGATGTTGGGTATCTACTATACATGAAGGAAAAAATATAAAATCATAAAAAACTAAATACTTTTTATAAAAATTAGACCACAAGAAACGACTAAAAACTTCCGAAAAAAATACTTTTGAAGCAGCCTGATGCAGTTGGTGACATCAAATCTGTGACTGGACTTAAGTAAATGCCACCAACTGAAACAAATTGCTTGCAAAGTCATTTCTGTCCAAGTTTTATTTTTTTGCTATTTTTTCCTTAAGAACGTTTACGCCTTACGGCTTTTCATGCAAATTTTAAGTCCTTATTTTTCGAAATAAATGAACCGATTTCATTGAAACTTTGTATGCATACGCTATCCAACCAGGTCTAAAAAGTTAGTTGAGAACATTTTCTAAAAAGAGTTCAGAGGGAGAGAGAGAGTGATTTACAAAATGAATAATCACTATCTTTCCTCCTGAACTCTTTACTTTTACCTAACATCAACCTGAAATATGACTACGCACTTCCGTAACACCCTGTAGTATTGTCTATTGTGTACCAAATCGCCTTTTAGATTTTAAAAGTTTGTTCGACATGATCTAGCTAGAGTCAAATTAATTCTAAAAGCTTTTGTATTTCTATACACTTGTAGGCAGGAAAAAAGGCAAGCAATTTAGAGGCTATAGACAAGTAACATTATATCTGCAGCATTCCGTAGAATAGATAGATTATTCTACGAAATCTTAAAAAAAAAATCATCAAATCATTTTAGATTTAGTTATAACCATTATCTAATAGAATCGACGCTTTTAAATGAAGAATGCAATACCAAACTGATGTCTTTGAAATACCTTTAACAAGTACTTATAATTAATTTAAGCTTCAATAAAATCTCAGAAAAATCCCGAATCCCTATTGTTCATTGCTCAATCACGTCTGAACTCAAAGCAACATAATTAGATTTCGTAAGGGATCACGAGACATGCTAATTTTTCCCGAGCAAGCTTGTAGCTCCCTCGGGCTGTCTACCAAAATAGGGCTACCAGTTCTTTAAACTGTAAAGGAGATTGAGCACTTATAGATTCAATTTTTGACGCGTATGGCCATTTGAGTTAATGTATATCATAATAAATTCATTGAAATAATTTATGGGGTTTCTATTTTCATTTTAATTAGTATTTAATACAATAAATACGTCATTTCTTCCATTATAGTGAAGCGACTCGTTTTTCAATTATAATCGATCGATTAAACATTAACATAAATCGTGGAACAACAAAATAATCTACATTTGCGACTAAAAAGTATTAAGAGTTGTCATTATTATTGTTCTTTAATAAAGTTACTATTTTTTCGTTAAAAAGAAATTCCAGCCAGTTTAGCTGTACTTTTTGATAAAAAGGCTGAAAACCTTTAATTACAAGGGATTTATAAATATCTTAAACATACGTATTTAAACTGATAGTTAAATATAATTATGTACAAACACATATCCAAATCACTGTCATTGGGAAAGAACACTGGCAGCATTGCCATGTCGATTGGCAATGCTGATTTTTTTAAAGAAAAGTCCAGTAAGTCACGTGAACCTTCGACTAGCTGTTTTTGATGTCCCAATTGACTCTATGAATGCTTTTAGATGACCTACATTAATTCTTAAAAAAATAACTACATTCCATTGGCCTTATTTTTATTTATTAATCAGGAATACACTGGTTGATTTTGATATGCTTCACCTTCCTTCCTTTTTTTTAGTTTTTAGTATTTATAAAATTGTGAGTATGTGTTGTGTAGATATTAGAATTGAACAATAACTGTTATTTGGTATAAAAAAAAGCCTTTGTTGTACGGTTTTATCTGGATGCCTGGTAACCCTCACTATAAAGATAAAAGCCGTGGGTGGAAAAATAAGTATTACTTAAATTGATTAAGCAAAATATTTGACATTCATTGAATTGAAGTAACTTAAATGAAATATTTTATTGGTAGTAAGTCATTTTCAGATATTTAAGGAACATATTTAATAAACATCTAGGTAATTGGAAATGAATGAGTACACAAAATAGTTGCTAAATTAAACGATTTTGTTTTTCCTAATTTTAGTTTTCGCGCCATGTCTCAATTTACTTAAAATCGTATCTAGAAATCCTAACGCTGGTTTGCGCATTAGCATTTATAGATACAATTTAATAATGACTGAATCTGAACCTTGAATTTCTTAAAATTCAAGGAATCAGTTAGTGTTATTACGTGAATCGATTGTTGTGTTTTGGTCCAGAAATAATTAATCTTTTCCTGTATAATAATAATAAATTTATTTATTCAGACGAGGTGATAATAATTATACTTTGTCTGAATAATTAAATTAATTAATTAAAATATCTTACAAGATACGTTAGTAAAGACAAATTACAAAATCGGCCAAGTGCGAGTCGGACTCGCGAGCAAAGGGTTCCGATCGAAAAATATATTTAACATGTTTCTTTACAATCATAGACTCCTTACAGTAATCTATAGATAAAGACCTATTTTCTGTATTTTTTTATTTTAGGCTTATTGGTTTCGGAGGAATGATACACTGCAATCTGGCGTGTTGAAAAATTGTTGTCTATTTTCTTTAATAACATCGGAATGGAATATTAATGATAAAAAAAATACTTTTGACACTTACAATGAGCCCTATGATTTGATATATCACACAATACAGTTGGAAATCATTTTTTTTTCATTCTCAATTTATAATCCAAAAAATGATCACATTTAAAAAAACATTTATTTTCGTTACACGTCCGTTAGATTACAGAAGGTTATATGTGTACCAAATTTCAACTAAATCGGTCAAGTAGATTCGGAGAAAATCGGCTGTGACAGACAGATAGACAGACAGACAACCGTGTGATCCTATAAAAGGGTTTTTTTTCCATAAAGAGGTTCGAAACCCTAAAAAGGTGTACATAAAAGTTGGTATAGTCATGAAACCTTGCGCTCGATTTCAGGCTTTATTACTACGCTATTGGACCAGAATTCTGGCGACGAGTCATACTTCTCAGAAATTACTTGAATGATACTTTTTGATCCAAAACACCTTTTTCACGTAGCTTATGATTTATGGAAATTCATATTGCTGTGCTACGTAAGCGAGCTACGCCGTAGCTATGTACTACGAAAGATAGCTACGCTGTAGCTCTGTTACGCTCGCAAATTCACCAGGATTTTTAATTCACCTCTACTCAATAATAAAATATAATCTCCCTAGGCAATAGATCAATTATACCAATCTGTTAAGAGGATCTAGACAAAGTAACATTCTATTAGTGATGGTGACTGTCCATAAGCCAAAACGTAAGGGATTGATCATGTGACATTTCGACAGTGTTTGTCAATGGCAACCTTTGACGTTTTCCCACGCTCCGCGCTGACATGTGTCACTTGTCTAGAGACTAAGATACCACTGAAAAGCAAGGGCCCCACATCCATACATAAAAATAAGCTCTCTCAAATCGGGTTGGCAAATTCGTATTCATATTAATTACAAATAGGGTATTCTACAAGATCGAAAAAATACAATCCTATTTAGTCCGTCCGTTAGATTTTCAAAAAATATGGGACACGTATTTTTTGCCATTCCAAATAGCAAAAAAAATACAAATTTCAAGAGGGGGCTGGTGACGTCAGGGCAATGGTAAAAATTGTATATCGTAGTGACGTGAAAAAATAAAAATTACGTTTCCAATATTTTTTGGTAATCTATCTGACGGACTAATTTGATTTTTTCAGTAGAATACCCAAGGCTCTGAAGAAAGTGACACTAGACAGTGGCACTGTGAATAATCATGCAAGGCTGAGCTACCAGTCAATTCTGTCAATAGCTCAACGTGAAAACTTAGGGGGGAGCTTAAAGTGAGCTGTTATTCCACCTTAATTGGATCGATTACCAGTTCACTTCACGTTGGTTGGTCGGTTCACGTTGGTTGTAATCACACCGCTATTCTCGTATAGCGACATTAGGGTTGCTCTAAATATGGCCGCTGTCCAAGTCAATGAACCTCTCATGAATATCCAGAAATTACTTTGAATTTGAAAGAAAACGTAACCGGAGTGCAAAAGGATTGATTTCAGATTCCGAGAAAACTTGATTAGATTTGTCTGTCAGCAACCTCGCATCGCATTATGGGGTACCTACTATTTATTTTTGGTAACCTCTGTTCTAAGAATTTCTGAGTAAATGTGTGTTACTGGATTATACTGATATAAATCTGATGTGTAAATTTCGATGTCTTTTACACATATCTGAGTGCCAATTTTACTCTAATTTTCAAGCAATAGCAATATGTCAAAAATGTATAAAAATAAGGCTCTTTTGACATTTTGACACTGACATGCTAATGCGAACGTTGTTTCAAAATTAGTAGAATTGACCCTCAGATTTATATTTTTAACATCTATTTTTGGACAACAACCCAACTATTATTGACCGGAATGAGGTGTAACATTTAATTGATATTATATAAGAATTGCCGTAGACAAAATAAAATTAAACGAAAATGATTTATCGTAAAAGCTTTCAGATGGCGGCTAGATGTGCGTGTTCACACTTAGCCGGTCCGTCCGTCTGTTTAAACAAAAGACGGCGAAATACGCGGAGACCGCGGGGTAGTAGTGAGGCACGTTACTGCCATCTCGTTAGCAGATTTGTTCACACTACATCTGATCCGGGAGTTTAGAGGGCTCTTCGCAATGGCACCCGTATTTGTCCTTTTTCTCGGATCCGTCTAAATGTGAACAGTGTCAAATAAATTGTACTTCCACTGTCATATCCGACTCTTTAGACAGACCAGGAAAACAGACGGTCCATCTGAGTGGGAACGGGCACTTACAGCTCACTCCATCTTAAAAAGAAGAGACCAGGCCGGGAAGTCTCTACATAGTTACCGATCGCCTACCGATCGAATTCGGTCGATAACTCCTAAGGCTTCCCGTACACTGTCAATTTTGAACGCGACCCACAGATCAGATTATTGATTTTGATCATGGATCGCGTTCAAGTTTCGGACCACCGGAGTTCTGCATCAAGCAGCCTGCTGTGTTTCGCCGACGCGTGGTAGTACCAGTGCCTCAAGGCATCTTTTGGGCACGCTCGCTTCATCATGGACCTCATATATCGCTTTCTATCAGGCGTGATCGAGGTCAAGAGCTATAGCCCATTCATAAATAAAAAAAAAAGTTTGACTGTGTACGGGCTGCCCATAGGTCTTAACGACTGAATTCGGTCGTTATGCGATCGTTAACTATGTCGAGAGTTCGAGACTACAATCGTATACAGTCAATCTCGGACGCGATCCACGATCAAAATTAATGATCTGAGTACCAATTCTACTAATTTTTAGATTAGTAGAATTCTACAAATTTTTAGATTAGTAGAATTCTACAAATTTTTAGATTAGTAGAATTCTACAAATTTTTAGACTAGTAGAATTCTACTAATTTTTAGATTAGTAGAATTCTACAAATTTTTAGATTAGTAGAATTCTACAAATTTTTGGATTAGTAGAATTCTACAAATTTTTAGACTAGTAGAATTCTACTAATTTTTAAGCAAAGTTCGAATTCGCATGTCAGTTGCAATCTGACAAAAATTTATGGAAATTGAGGCGTTTTTGACCGATTACGACTGAGAAGTCTCTATCTGCGTCTGTATTTCCAAACGCATTCAACAGTAATCTCTTCAAAGTGAGAGTGAACAGGCTTCTTCTGGGTAAGCTCGCTCCATCGTCGGTTTTGTCTCTGTCACCTCTGACCTAGACTAGAGTCTAGGTCAAACCCATTTCAAATTAAAAATAATATTCCACTACATACTTACATCCACTCCAGCCATAACAGTAGTCTCACTGAAGTGTTGTGATATGATCATTTGTAGGCTTCTTTTGTACCGGTACTGGACATCATATGAATCTGAAAAAAAGAAAATTAATCAGTCATCTGTTCTCTAAGGAACTGCAATCAGTATAATAGTACTGACATGGTTCCGTATGGTGTCGGACGTAAAATAATAGCACCATCTCATCACTTCCCGTGGCTGTCGTAAGAGGTGACTAAGGGACTCACCAGAGAATGGGCAGCAGCATTCTCTGTAGGTAAATTGCTACAGCTACTGCTATCGCCAACCCGCCTGCCAAGCGTGTCGACTATGGCAAACCCCCACATTTGGGCTCGAATTTCGGCTGATATGATGATGATGATGATGACTGACATATAGGATAAAATAATAAGGAGTACACTGTAAAAGGAATAACGTAAAATTTTAAAAGGGTCATTGTACTTACCTACTCATCATTATGAACAACTTTTACTATGGGACCAATCCTGAAATCGCGAAAAACAAAATAGCTGTTCAGCAGGCCTAGACAAAAAACTTTTCTGTAGCGTTAACGTCAGACGCTCACGACAAAATGTATGGGAATTACATTTGGCGATGACGTTTCCTTTCCACACCTAATGTCATTCCCATACATTTTGTCGCCAGCATCTGACGTTAACGCTACAGAAAAGTTTTTTGTCTAGGCCCCTTGTATGTTTTGTCAAGTTATAAAAATATACATGTAGCAAAGAAAGAAAGAAAATATGCTTATTTTTTCGCGATTTCAGGGTCCTCCATTACATGAGACTAACAAAATAATATTATATATACTGTGAATAAAGGGTGTAAGTAATAAACACATACATTATGTATAACTCTATACATATTTACCCACTTTTATGGAAAGAGTGTAGGCCATGTTTTTTTGTCAGTACGAGTAAATACATCATATTTATGAATCCACAAATTATTAAAAATTAAACTTTGAGCTACATGGCCCATAATTTATTATTCCAACAGCTTGACAGATCGTTCAAAATGTGCAGTCTTTTATAGATGATTGTGCACTTATCGGGTCAATTAAGATTAATTGGGAACAGCTGTTAAACTGTCAGGGTAAAACGTTTGGTAATTTTAGTAAATTTTTAATAATTACAGCGTAAGGGTTTGATTTTTGAGGTTAAGCAACACTTGCAAAGGCGGGTCCAAGGATGGGTACCATCCGCATATACCGTTACATACCACGACTCCTCCGTAGCTTGAAAAGCACGTTAAGTCGTTGGTACCGGCTGTCATATTTGACTATCGTTACGGATAGTCACAGAAAATCAGACACCACTCTTGCCAATGGGTACCGTGTTACCCAGTTTCTGGGTTGTGGAGGTCAGATAGACAGTTGCTCCATGTGAAATACTGGAGCTCAGCTGCATGCAAGCAACCCCAACACAGTTGGGGAAAGCTAACAGCTAAGCTAAGCTAGCTCATTTTCATTTATTTATTTGTACACCTACACAGTAGGTTTAAACCAATATTTCAAAACGTAACCCAAAGGTTCGAATAGTAGAGAATGCCTTGTTGCATTAAGTCCGCCCATGGACCACTACTGTACATAGAGTTTAAATATATAAATAGACTACATCATATGTATCCGCCTAGCCTTTAAACTGAGAGCCAATTCTACTTATTTTTAAGTAACGTCCGCATTCGCATGTCAGTTGCAATCTGTCAAAAATGAGTCAAATTGGCCCTCTGATCATTACCCCTTGATCTCATTTCCATATCAAATTCAATAAGTATTTTTCTTTCATAAGTATTTAGATTTTAATGAAAGAAGCTCTACAAATCAAAAAGGAAGAATAACGAATCACAACAAAATCAAATTACACTTCAGTTCACAAATAACGATCCATGTTCCACTTACCACTCAACAGAACGTCACGTTGAATCCCAAGATTATAATCTCCGGTTCTGAAACGCGATCTGAAAAAAAAACATGACTATAAGATACCAATTATTTTTAATGAAGTGAAATACGAAACTTTATCTTTAATGAGTTGGACTTTTATTAAAATACGTTAAGGTTTTATTTTTCTCATTTTTCGATTTTGCGTTAATGTAATAGTGGGCAAGATGAAGTGTCTTGAGATTTTTTTCGTAGAAAACACGACAAAGTTCAAAATAACTTTAATTTCGGAAGTCGGTGTTTTTGGTTGCTTCTTCGTTATTTGACACCGACTTCCGAAATTAAAGTTATTTTGAACGTTGTCGTGTTTTTTGGAAGTCGGTTTCTTTTTTTTGTGAAAAACTTTTTTATTTTTCACTTTTTAGTGGTACCCCACACCTAACAACACCACTGGAAAGTCACAGGAAAGCAAAAATACGCAATTTCGTATACATGGATGATTTTTCCTCATATTTTTTCTAGCTATTTGAATTTAATAACCAAACTGCCGAACCGGTTTTTATAAAAATTCAATGTGACTATTTGGGAAGTATACTCTTTCCAACAAAAAAATAATTTTTCAAATCGGTTGGCAAGCGACGGAGTTATGCCCGAACAAACATAAAAAAAAAAATAAAAATAAAATACAAACATCCGAATTGAGAACCTCCTCCAAGATGGTAATCTACCATAGTATCGATCAATATGTGTTGATCGATACTATGGCAGTTTTATGTCGATTCTGGTTAGCCAGAGAAGACCAAAGAGCCAATTCTGCTATTTATTGGAAAAATGTTTTTTTTTAAACGTTTGCCCACACTAGGAACTCACATACACAAATAGCCAGACTCGGAACAACTATCTGTAGGCCATACAAATATTTATTCCATGCGGGAGTCGAATCCGCGACACGTAGCGCAGCAGTCAATCGCTCAATCACTGCGCCAACCGTGTCGTCATAACTTTGAAATTGAGGCTTTTTGATAGATGACTGAGATACGAATGTGAACGTTGTTATACAATAGAAGAATTGGCACTAAGATGTTAAGAGAGCTAGTAAATAAAATATTGAAACAGTGGGCCAATTGCGCTAAGTAAAAAATAGCAGTATACTTATGATACCGTTTTAATTTTAAGGCGTTTATTTTTTTTTTCCCGCAGTTTTGTTTCATGGCCTAATACCCAGGCTACGTCGCATTTTTATTTTTAAAAAGAAAGACACATACACTAAGTGATACTTTAGCATAGTATCAGTAATAGAATTTTATAAATCGGATCAGTTCTTTCAACAACAATGACTGTTAGTAACAATCACCATGCTTTGAATTACCTTCCTTTGAAGATTGCAAATGTCTATTATTATTTATTCATCTTGTCAGAAACTTAGAACGGGTTCCAGAATTGAGTATCTTGAACGCACTCTAACGCAAAATTTTGACAGGTTTCAGGCTACAGGGCTGTCAGAATTTAGAAATCAGAGGATTTAAATTCAAAACAATATTAAATTACACAAATCAACGTCAAAATCAAACCTGCCTACTAAGTGACTTCTTTCACTCAACAAAGATAAGTCAGAACAGAAACTGGAAACGCCAACTATTATAGAAACATCTATAGTCACCCGATAAGACCCGGACATCCTTTGAAGATTATCAGCCAAATAATTTGGAAACCCACTGGCTCGAAAAGCCTTATTACTCTCCAATACACTTTGAAGTGACTTGAGGGTCTTTGAAGTTGTATTTAGAAGGTTGTATCCTCAATATTATGATGCTGTATACTATCAGGAACTATCCCTTCCATAATATTAATCGTCTTTGATGTGGTCGTATGGTGGGTCCACACGATACAGACTTCCATGAACTTCTATAGAATTTTGCCTTTGCAACAAAGCAATGCAGACAAATGTCGGTGTATCTGTAAGTCTGCGTATTTGTTGTAGCCTTAAAACTGATTGATAAATAAAATAATACATTCACTAAAAATAAATAAAAATAATAAAGAAATTGCTTTCGGAAAACTGCAGGTTTTGAAAAATCAAAGTGAATCTAAAGTAATGAAAAGTTTGCATCTCTATTGACTTACCGACCTTGACAATTCAAAAGTGCCTGGAAAGGGTCAAAACCCTTTCCAGGGACTTTTTCGAAATAATGTTTGAGCAAAAAACTCAAAACTCAAAAGTTTGAGTTTTTTGCACAAACTTTATTTCGACATGTTTGCATAAAAAAAAATATTCAGACGTCATAGGCCCATAGTCCAAAACGTAAACTCCAACTCAACTCGAACTTCAACTCTAACATCAACATGAGCACAAAAATGTCAATGAAAACTTGTTTAATTGACGTTTTCGTACTCGAGAGATGAGTAAACAAATGCTAAAATTTCAAATAAGACAATCCAATGGAGTTGGAGTTCGAGTTGAGTTGGAGTTTACGTTTTGGAATATGGGCCATAGTCTGTACATATAAAAGTATCGTGTATCGTGTGGACCCACCGTTAAGGTGTATCTGTGTCCTTGTGCAGAATGGGTGAATGATTTTGCGATGATGTGTGAACGGGTCCAATGATCTTTAAAAGCAATAAAGCGGATTCCAAAAGATGATAGGGTTCTTATTTGGAAGTTGTTAAGGTTTAAAGAGTGATATTTATGTAATGGATATTTACGAGAAACCACATAACGGTGCCTCGATATTTTGGAAAATGTAAGATTGGTATTATTGGTGTATTAACCAATCGAAGTGGTTTAAAAATTTGGCACGCATGTGTAGAAGGTGGTATAGACTAACATTATTATACAAAAACTGCAATTCTGATAATTTTACATACATACTCTTTTTTTGAAGTCGGTTCATTAGGCTACTCGGAAATTAGTATAGGCGTGTGGCCAGGGCGTTGACAATATAAAATGTATGGCGTCGAAGGAACGAAATACACGTAGCGTCGCGGGCGCGCGGCCAGGCGCCATACATTTTCGTCACAGCGCTGTCGCTATGACCGCGCGCCCAGTGCACCTTGTATATCAAGTCCCTTATTACAGATTTTCAATACACTCAAAAATTGATGCTTTGATGTTCACTTTTCCCCAGAAACGTAGTCTAACAGCCACCCAGTAATATTAGCAAAGCCCTGCCTTTCCCAGGAAGAAACTCCAAAAATACAGTCTGCTTGGGAAGCACAAGCGTTTTCCCAATAACTCGGTTTGCGTAACTCAGTTTATTTCGAAGTGCACGACACGGTTGCAAAGAATTTCAGGATTAATATATTTCGTCAGTCCCTTACATTGGTAGAATTTTGTTTAGGTTATTATGGGATTTTTTATGATCATTATAAGTTTGACGGTGAAATCGACTTTTTTGTGAAATAGGATAAATGTAGTGAAAAACGTTTTGTGCACGAATTTTGACAGCTACAAGCGTCCCCTACGCTTGTAGCTAGCAAAATTCGTGCACAAAACGTTCGTCACTACATTTAGAATCAAAGAAACGATGGATGAACTACGTGATGACCAATAGAATATTTTTTCCAGCTATTTGGATTTAAAAACCAATATTGATGATTTTTTAACCGACTTCTAAAAAAGGAGGAGGTTCTCAATTCGGATGTTTGTATTTTTTTTTTTTTTTTTATGTTTGTTCGGGCATAACTCCGTCGCTTGCGAACCGATTTGAAAAATTCTTTTTTTTATGAGACTGATCGGGAAGTATATCCTTTCAAATAAAAGTTTTTTATTAAAATCGGTTCATAAATGACGGAGTTTAAAAAAAACATTTCCAAAAAATACAACCGAATTGAGAACCTCTTCCTTTTTTTGAAGTCGGTTAAAAAGTATGAAAGAACCTTGCCAAACAAAGCAATACGTCTTTATTGATAGCCACAACCGGGAAGTCTTCAAGAAGAGTGAAAAGATTACTTCTAGGGAAACGTGCTCCATTGTCGCCCTCCATCGCTTACCATCAGAAGAGATCGTAGGCAAAAGTCAAACGCAAAGCTTTATAAAACAGAGCGTCGCTATCGACCGGTCTGCTCATGCAATAGTCATTAAAATATTCATACACAAACTGTAATAAATAAACAAATGAAAGGAGAAGGGAAATCTTGGGCCCAGCAGTTATCTAGTTGAAATGTATATTTAAAAAAACCCTTATATTTTTTTAAAGGAAATCACAAAATACAGTACCATGTTTCTATCTAGGAAGCGAGAAAAGTTTACATAATTGAGTGACGAAACTAAATCATCGATTAAATATGTTGAATACGTCGAAATCGATAATGAATAAATCGGTAAAATCTCAGAATGTGTATGAAAATCGAGTGAGAAGTGCTAGTCAATCGTTTCGTGGAATCGATTCATAGCAAATCAAGTTTTTCTTCAGATGGCAACACTGGTCACCAACTGACAGATGATGACAGGCAGAAAAAAACCGGCACTCATTTATTTTCTTTCGTTCTGAATGCGCACGTTTTTCCCTACGACCTTGGTTTTGCATATTATATGCAATGGATCTTGCTACTCTGAATTACCTGATTCTCTATTTTCAAAAATATTTCGCAAAAGTCATCAAAATACTACAATGTTATATAACATAACCTCACTTTTACTATACTTCATATAACTCGATTCCTGGATAGCCAAATATTACCAAATTTTCAGTGAGGTCTTGTTATTTAATCCTCTAACAAATAAGGCTAGTTTGATTGAGTTAAGACCTGGGCCCAGAAAACTATGGAGGTTTACCCTTCTCCTTTTCCCCATGACGAAAATCAGAACACTAAACCCAACACTTTATTGACCTACATTGCTTGGAAAATCCTTCAAAAAAGACATCTAGGTCGCCAGAGAATTTTACGCTCCTACTTTTACCGGATTCCAATTTTTTGTCAGTGACTGCTTTAATCTCTTAAAACATCGTTACAAAATTTCATTTCAAAGGTGCTACATAGAAAGGTTATGTCAGATAGGGATGTAATGAAATTATTGCTTGCCTACGAAAATGGATTAAAGTGGTCTAAACTTAGACTGTGAAATGTAGATACGCAAACATGTTTTACTGAACTCTATTAAATCACTAGGGTGCTCAGTTTTAGCTTTATTTACCATCTTTATTGAATCACTGTTCAGATTATTAGTTTACAAGCTTTTGATGTACCTACGCTTTGATCACATAGCTAAGGCCTTGTCCAGAGTGAAAGCGTGGTTACTAAGGCTCTGGACACACAGAAAAGACGTAAGACGAAGACAGGGCGCGAACATATGTCTCTTCCGCGTCCCTTTCATACAAGATGTATAGAAGCGTCGCGATGCAAAACATATAGGAAGGACAGGGCGCGGACACGACGCTTACTCGTATGCGCCCCAGACATACAGAAAGGACGGGGCACGGGCGCGAGCGGACGAGGGACGGGCGATAACGCGGGTGCCGGGACTCGTGCGTCGCTGTCACACACAATTACACCACCACAATTAACCACGTCACGTCCGTGCCTCGTCTTTTCTATATGTTTTATAAAGTCGCGACGGCTCCCCGTCTGTGCCCTGTCCGCACCCTGTCCTCGTCTTACGTCGTTGTTGACAACAGTGCATCGCGAGGTTTTGTAGCGGGCAATATAGGCTAGACGTGTTTTATTAACTTAAAACAAAAGACGAACGCTTGCTAGCGAGGCCAGGGGGCCTAGACAAAAAACTTTTCTGTAGCGTTAACGTGAGACGCTGACGACAAAATGTATGGGAATGACATTAGGTGTGGAAAGGTAACGTCATCACCTAATGTCATTCCCATACATTTTGTCGTGAGCGTCTGACGTTAACGCTACAGAAAAGTTTTTTGTCTCGGCCTGCAGTTCATCGCGTCTTGCTAGTCACCCGCTATAGTCACTTCAGTATGCACGGAAACGGCCAGCGGTTTCATTATTGTTTGATATTTTGCGCTCGCCTTTACACCTGCGTAAGCTTCTTACCTTGTCTGAGGCCTAAAACTGAGAGGAGTCTATTAAAGTAATAAGGTCATGTGATCAAAATCTCAGTGCTCCTAACATTTTGGGTAATTACCAAATTGAACAAACGTTGAGCTTTGAAGAAAATACTTTGAAAGTAGTTTTACTTTTGAGTGCTTGATAAGCATAAAAAGGTTTTCAATGATCAGATAATAATGAAGACGATGTTATCAATTAAGACGAAGACATCCGAATAGTTTAGCATTTACAGTAACAGATTTAAAAAATTATAAAATATCAATTCCTAATTTGGAATATGGATCAACAAAAACTATGACATAATAATATGACAATTCTAAACGCAAATTTAAAAAATCAAATTTTGAAGCCAATACTTGAGTGAGCAATGAGACCGAAATAACGAAGAAATATAAATTCAAGTATAGAACATTCTACTGTTTCCAGTCCTTTCTCAGTCAATCCGTTTCTAACACGAAATAGCTTTATAACTGACATGTAACCAGCTCGATCGATATTGCTTTGAAGCCGCAGATGTTAAATTCACAGAAAGATACATACAGAAGGTCGGCTCCTAACAACGAGTGAAAACGCACGCACACATAGACACGCTTCACGAACAACGAGTACAAGCGTACTCGCGACTGGCATTTGTTTGAGATCGCCACACGTACGCGTCTATATGTACGTGTGCCTGTTTTCCCTCGTTGAATGGAATCGACCTGCTGTTCCTGTCTATGTTTTGTGATACGGCTTGCAGGAACGCATTCAACCGATATATCGAGCTTGCATTATTATGATCGTAGTCGATCAAACGATGCTTCAAATACCTGCATGGATTTCTATGCGTTGAGTTTGCAAACACGAGCTGGGTATTCAATGTTTTGATAACAGTTGTAATGGCTTTTTGTCTGGTACACAACGAACAACTCACCGACGCAATGCATGGCATGACCTTACATAGTGATAAGTGCGTCAAGTATTTAGGTTTAACTAAAATCATGGTAGGAATATCATTATCACCACAATTATAGAAGAGAGTCTGTACGGGCTATACTCAAAAACAACCGAACGGATTTTCAAAAGCTTTTCACCATTGGATGAACTGATTCTTGAGTAAGGCTTAAGTTAAGGTTTTGTGAAATATAAATGGGCTAAAATATAAAGATTATATTTGAAGACGTCGTAAAAAATCTTGCCGACTGGGAGCTTATACTCGTATATGCTCTCCTGCCCGTGCAAAGCCGGGGCTGTTAATTAGAACTTACATTCTACGCTTAATTATTTATTTATTTATTTTACTATAGTTAACTGGTTTAATATTAACAATCTTCTGCTTAATGAAAAAAAAACCAAATGCATAAAGTTCACGTTACCACATGTTCGACAAGTGAACACTAGTGTGTCAATAAAGGGGGAAGAGTTGAAACCCGAAGATACCACTGTGTTCTTAGGCATAACTTTGGATGCGAAGCTACAGTGGGGCCCCCATATAGATAAACTGTCAAAAAAACTTAGCTCTGCAGCATACGCCGTTAGAAAAATTCGTGGTTTAACTGATTCAGAGACAGCCCGTTTAGTATACTTTAGTTACTTTCATAGTGTGATGTCATACGGCATTCTGTTGTGGGGAAATGCCGCCGATATTCAGACAGTATTTGTATTACAAAAAAGGGCTGTTCGTGCAATTTATAAATTAAGTCCTAAACACTCCCTCAGAGACAAATTTAAAGAGATTAATATAATGACTGTGCCCTCTCAGTATATTTATGAGAATCTTTTGTATGCACATAAAAATATTAATCTATTTAAAAGATACAGTGATATCCATAACGTAAATACTAGGAACAAACACAATTTTGTCATTCCTAAAACCAGGCTCAAAAAAATAGGTGGTTCATTTAGATGCCAATGTATACGTTTTTATAATAAACTCCCTAGCTATATTCAAGACCTTAGTATGAATAAGTTCAAATTATTTATAAAACGTAAGCTATGCCAGAAAGCTTTTTACACAATTAAAGACTATCTTGAAGACAAAAAGGCTTGGGATTGAGCTGCTTCAATGATGTACATGGCCTGTTATATACCTTTTTAATTTTTAGAAATTGTCTTTTTTCTTTTTTTTAAGCTCTGTTGTATACTTTTCTCTCATCTCGTTGGTAAATTTTGACATGAATGTTTACTTTATTAAGTATTCTATTTTATTATTTTTGACATGGAATATTTACTTTGTAAAGTAATATATTTTATTTTTATTTTTTTCAATTTATTATGTTTGACATGAATACTTACTTTGTAAAGTATTATTTTTTTTATTATTATTATTATTTAACTCATTTTGTGAATATGGGGACCATGTGGGTTATTTCCTTCTTATTTTTCTCTTCTTTGAAATACTTCTTCTTTGAAGTATTTTTAACGAGGTCTGGCAGTTTGAGTACTTAAATGCGGCCTACACAAATGTCCTTTCTTTGGCATGTTCGTCGGTTCGTTGAGCTCCTTTATGGTTCTAAGTTGAGCTACGCGACTACTGACCAAAGCTTGCACTGACTGGACGGGTCCACTCAAATCTGTGTGGTTCTTTCCTCAAAAGACCATTTCAGACACTGATCTGCATGATCCTCATATCGTATTGTGAATGTGGGGACCATGCAGATCGCTATGATAGGGGTTCATTTCATGTTAGTCAACAATGTCTGGCAGTTTGAGTTTTTTTTTATGCGGCCTACCCAAATGTCCTTACTTTGGTATTGTTCGTCAAATCGTTGAGCTCCTTAAAGTTCTAAGTTTGAGCTCCATAATAACTGACAAATGCTTGCACTGTCTGGACAGGTCCACTCAAATCTGTGTGGCACTTTCCTCAAAAGGCCACCTCAGACATTAACCTACATGGTTCTCGTATGATTTGACCAGTACAATTTGTATGGACTTCAAAAGAGACTGTGACCTCTGAGTTTGTTTCGGTGTTTCTTCTCAGGGTAGTCAGCTAGGAAACACCGGCCTCATCTAGCTTAAAAGGACCAAAAAATATTGACGTGTAAAAGTGTTATGTTTAACCTACTTACAAAATAAATATCATTTATCATTTATCATTATCATTCACTTATTTAAATAACATGGCAAACTTACAGCTAAAACAAACAGACCAAGAACAGTACACTAGTAGCCAATTATGGGTATTTACTTTTAAAATACAGAAAAAAGTTAATTCTTAGGACATTCACACCAACCAATCTTAAAATGATTTCCTGGCTGCCGACACATTAGGTACGAATGAATACATATTATCATGTTGCTTATTTTTATATTATTATGTATGCTTGCTCGTAGAGTGTGTACAAATCCTTCCCTCCTTCTAAAGTGGATTATATCGCATAAGGACTTCACACGGATGTTGAAATAAAATTTTGATGAAAAATTTTAATCAGAGATGAGTTTTATGGTCAACTTTAAGGTCCAGAGCAAGAACATAATGTATGCCAGGCCACTCCATTAATTTCTAGGACATTCGAGTTTGGTTATTTGATATGCGTATTAAGTACCAGTTTACTCTCCAAAAGAATGCCACAAGGGACCCATTTGGTCCTATAGGTACATTTTATGATAAGCACCTTTGTATTTTTAATGCCTTTTTTATCTTCCGAAATTATGGTTTCATGTTACTTCCCCGTGAATATTAAAGTGTTCGCACGGGAACGTCAGCCAATAACAGATCTTTTGGAGCTACAAATACATCCAAGAAATCCAATCATGTTGGGTTGGGACGGCTTGCAGCCTAACCGAATACAGCTGCGCAAAAGTAGAGCGTCTGCCTATCTGACACCCTTTAGTAAGAATGTGTGTCAGACTTCACGCTCCTGCCTACCAATTACGACTGCCAAATATCGATAAATTGTAGTATCATCAACTATATCCCCAGCTGTAGTCCCCCTTTTTTTATGGATGAGAAATCATCTAATGAGTTCTTCCGCTCTGGATAGAGCAAAAGCATTAAGCATTATTATTATTTTTTTTTTATTGGGCATTTGTTGACATGTACCAATTTAATCTGTAAATTCTAATGTAATTGTGTTTTGTCTTATTTTTCTAGTATTTTTTATTGAATGTACCTAATTGCTAATTATGATCACTTGTGATTGAAATAAATGAATTATTATTATTATTATTATTATTAAAAGGAAGTGTCAGACTTTTACTGACTAAAACTCATCCTCCTCCTCCCTTTGCGTTCCAGGGCCGCGGTGACTCTTTCGAAAAAATTCCGCAACCTTGGCAGGGAGCCGTCTTTCCCCTACCGAGGCCTTATGGCCTATGCCTTATGAAGGCTTATGCCTTAAGGGGTGCCCTTATGCGGGCCATTCACGTTCAAGTAATTAGATCAAACAGACTGGTTCAAACACTGGTATTCAGCTAAATCCGGTTTGACTGAAAGCCTACCCCAATGTTATTGGGAAATTGCGAGGCAGATCATGAGTATGGTGCAAACAGTTTTATAAAGTTAGCCATAAATGTCTATTGGAAAATTTGATCAAATCATATATCATTGAATTTCGTATTTCTATTTGATCAAATAGTTATGGACCAGCCCGCATTAGCGTGAAGTCGCTAAATTCTAAAATTTTATTTTCCTGGCGAGAGGTTTTAATTTGCTCCATAGACAAGTCCAGTTAAGCAGATGAAAACCGCATCAGGTCGAACTGGGAGAGGTAACAAAAAACACTCTTTGGGGTCTCCATACAAACTGGATCATTACCCATCAACAGATACAGACCTCAGCAACCTTTTCGACCCGTGCAGCTGTTACTCCATAACAACAAATGCACCATGGTTCAAAACCACAGCTAAAGCGTTACTTTTTCAAGTCTGTCGCAAGAACAACAAAGTGTGAACATAAGTTTTATCTCGTGGATGTAAGCAAGTAGCAACGTCACTTGTTTTATTGTTGTTGTTAAACTTGGGCGGGTTCCTTGTGTCCCTTACCTTGGAAAGTGGGCCGAGAGAGATTTTGAGAGATTGGTTTTGTTTTTGGATTTGTTGAAGGCCTTTGACTGCGTTGAGTGTGTTTGTAACTAATGGTTATAATATGGAAATTTAAAACATCGTTAGAAATTGAGCATCAAACTAAAATGATGATAATAGTTTTTAAATTGTGTTTTATAGAGGCAAAGGAACGGACAGTAGACGACATGAATAGGACACATGGTTGGGTTCAGTTTTCAGTGAAGCAGATATATAAAAACGATGCAGAATTATTAAAAAGTGTCTAAAACGCGACTTATCCATATATACTGACTAATCTGGCAAACAACGCGTAGCCTAAATCGCAAAGTCTTTTAGACTCCACGATTTAGGTTATGATTTAAAAACAGCTCCCGTAAAAAATGTTCTAGCACCTTTTGGGGGTCACATTTGGGAGACAAATGAGCAAAAGAAAGTAAAAGTTTTTTAAACTGCGCCGTGTGGCATAGGTATCATATTTTAAGGTTGGGACAGTGAGTCAACTAAAAGTAATACAAACATATATATACGTGCTAAAATTATAAACCTTCCTTTTGGCTTTGCTGTAGTCGGGTAAAAAGAGTTCGCAATAATTATACTCAAACCAGACAAAACGAGGTTCATCTGTTTTTTCCAATACCCAACTCGTGTTTGCAAACACAACGCATAGAAATCCATACAGGTATCAGAAGCAGCCGTCAACCGTCGAATCTGACTCGGCTGGGCGGCGTTCGGGAAGTTGCGCGGTATCTTCTCGTCTCACATACCACAGTGTCTCAAGACGAAAGACTATGACCAGTGCGTGTTGCCAGTGATGACCTATGGACTCGAAACGTGGTCGCTCACAATGGGCCTCATCAGAAGGCTTAAAGTCACCCAAAGGGCAATGGAGAGGCCAATGCTCGGAGTTTCCTTGCGTGATCGAATCAGGAATGATGATATCCGAAAGAGAACCAAGGTTACCGACATAGCCCAAAGGATCGCCAAATTGAAGTGGCAGTGGGCAGGGCACATTGCTCGCAGAACAGATGGTCGATGGGGCCGAAAGGTATTGGAGTGGCGACCGCGTACCGGAAGACGCAGCGTTGGAAGGCCTCCCACAAGGTGGACCGATGACCTGGTGAGGGTCGCGGGTAACCGATGGATGCGAGACGCACAGGACCGGTTGTTGTGGCGACACTTGGGGGAGGCCTATGTCCAGCAGTGGACGTCTTTCGGCTGATATGATGATGATGATGATTAGAAGCAGCGTTGGATCGAATTTGATCATAATAATGCAATCATTAAATTCTACACAAATGTATCTTATAATGGAAGTTAGCGTGCAATAAAGAAGGATTTTAGTAACCTCATCTCCTGTTGGGTTTTCGTAATTTTTGCAGATGGAAACTTCCATCAAGTCGTGTATATTAAAATGCTACCATGAATCAAAACATCAATACAATAATTACGTTCCATCCTAAAAATAAAACCTTCAGTAATAAATACAGTCCCAAGCTTCAATGATACTTGAAAATAAAACACACCCGAAATCTGCCGAATTTTCACGAAGTTACCCGAAGCTCGTGGTAGGGGCGTCTTCCACTGATGTTTAGAGTGCTTCCCACTCTCACCTACACTTGTTATAATGTTCGTATACCATTATATGTATAGGAATCCGCTTTATTACCCCTCTGATGTGTGACGTAATGGAATGTGAAGATTTTTTGCTTATTTGTTGAGAGGCAACCCTTAGGGGTACGGTGAGAGTACACAAATACGGAAAAAGGGAGTACAAAGAATTTTGGGTGCTTCACAATTTTGCAAGGACGATTTCGGGGGGTCATTGTAAAAAGTGAGTAGCTTCACTATAATGTCGAGTTCTTTGTGACTAGTGCGTACAGAATTTGGACACAGCGTAGAATCTTTTACTTAGATTGATCATCGGACTACATTCGACTCCAGTAACCCTCAGTCTTTCCCTCATCGCAATTAATTTTTGGATAGGTACTTCTGTTTTCTTACTTCCACTGGGTGTTCCAGAAATGGGTCCTATTTAAGGGTGATGTTGGTTAGCTGATATAAATCAAGGTAAAAAACCGGCCAAGTGCAAGTCGGACTCGCGCATGAAGGGTTCCGTATCTATAAAAAACGGCAAAAAAATCACGTTTGTTGTATGGGAGCCCCACTTAAATATTTATTTTATTCTGTTTTTAGTATTTGTTGTTGCAACAGAAATACATCATCTGTGAAAATTTCAACTGTTTAGCTATCATAATTCATGAGATTCAGTCTGGTAACACAGACAGACGGACAGACAGACACACAGACAGACAGACAGATAGCGGAGTCTTAGTAATAGGGGCCCGTTTTTGCCCTTTGGGTACGGAACCCTAGAAACAGCAAAAAAAATCGACAAAAATAAACGACTAAAAAGTTCTGAACAAATCAATTTTCAAGCAGTTCTTTTGCTTTTTTTTTACTTATTTTAGTTTTATTACAGATTTTTTGCTTGAAAAGTCATTTCTATCCGCTAGTCACGTATCGGTACCATCTTTGAGCGTTAATAAATAAATGTTTCTCATTATAGCCCAGAACTACGAAAACTATTTTGTAATGAAGATTATGTAAATCTAATTTAATAAGTAGGTTAAAAAGTACATTATTTGTTATCTCTAAATTAGTAACATTTTGTTATGCTCGCAGTCTCGCTAATAAAGTAATATTACACGAAATATTTTTGACATAGGTACTTCAAGGAAAGTTATAAATTATATTTGTGCTTGATGAGTAAGAAATTTTTGCGACAAACATGGTACCTACATCAAAATTAAAATATCAAGAAAAGTCGCGTACCTTGACATTTGTAGCCATTTGCAAATGTTGTAGCCTAATTTAAACGTGAGGCAGTTTTGAATTTTGAGCTTTGGTTTTTTTTTTATTTCCATGAATATTAATTCAATATGCAAGTTTTGGTCTGAATAATATATTATCCATAAATTTAGATAAAGGACTTTCAATGCGTCATTGATGAGCAAAGAAATTAATTAATCTACTGATATCACTTTCATCTGCATTTATTTAATTATAACCATAACTTTGTTTTACGATATAAACAAAGTAATGATTAAATCATCATATCAGCCGAAAGACGTCCACTGTCGGACATGGGCCTCCCCATGAGGGGAGGGTTTGCCATTATCGCCACGCTTGGCAAGCGGGTTGGCGATCGCAGTGTAGCTGTAGCAATATACCTACAGAGAATGATGCTACCCATTCTCTGGTGAGTCCCTTAATCGCCTCTTACCACACCCACAGGAACTGATGGGATGGCGCTATTATTTTACGTCCGACACCATACGGATCGTATATGACGTATAGATAGTAGTTCCTCTAATAACAATTATCTCTGCAGCTCTAGCCATACCTATATATCATCTTTCATACTGACCATGAACCGATATCAATTCTGGGCAAGTGCGCATGCCAATACGTCACAGAGTTCTTTACACGATAAGTAAGAGTAAATCCCGCTTATCTTAGGTTAAATTATAATTATGCAGTCAAAAGATAAGAAATGTTACTATTATTGGGTGTGATGGCCAAGTTCTAAATTAAAACAGATTATATTATTAAAATTAAAACTAAACTATTCGCATGTAACTACAAGAGTGAATATTATGGTCTGATCGAAATTAGTGGTTTAATATTGATTTTAGAAAGGTCATTTGCGTAGTACGTAATTGCAACCGATGCATGTACGAACTGTTAGTGTTGTATGTATGTAAAAGAAGCAAAAGGAGTATTTTAATATTGCAGCAGGTGGCGTTCTGCAGTTTCTACCTACTGTAATGATAGTTAATTAATTTATAAAGTTAAGCCGCTATAAAATCAATCAAAATGATGAATCAAAAACTGTAACTAGAGCCAAGTCATGTATTCAAGTTCTTAAAACGTAACAGACAGATGTGTTGCTGGGGAGTTTGTTGGGCCACTTCTTCTTCCCAGCTAAAACACTAGGAAGTGGTGATGGGTGGGCGTTTTGGGGGACTGTCTTTTTGTAAAATTGGACGTTCAAAAAGTGCTGGCTCTCAGCCTAATTTGAATAAATGACTTTTGATTTTGATTTTCTGTTTTCATATAAAATGATAAAAATTGTCACAAGTCACACAAAAACAAACACTCGAACTTGGCACCGCACTGCCATTTGTATCTACAGAACCTAATTATAATATTACTCCACTACTACTATCTTGTAAATGATTTATTAGTAGAGTGAGATAACATAAATTACAAACATTGCGATGACTCAGGTCATCTCAAATAAGTCCCCTTGCCTCTTGGTCCAGGGATTCACCTCAGATACTGAAGCTAGTATAAATGATGGGCTCTGGATTGAGAAAGGCACAGTTTACAACAGTTCCTTGTGTTGTGAAGAAATACCAAAACATTTAAATAAGGTATGTATTTTGGTTTAGTAAAGTTGTCAAAAAATAAAAGGCCCGTTTTGACAGCAGGATACAACATTACTTTACTAGTAAGTATGAAAGAGACATGAAATAAATCTCTTTGTTGTATCCTGCTGTTTAAACGTGCCTTTTATTTTTTGACAACTATGCTGAGTCACATTGTGTTTAGCGTAGGTCTTGTTTTAATATAACAATTTTTTAAAGAATTGCAACAAGTTTTTCTGAAAGTACTGATACGATTACGAAAATAACTTTTTAGCTACTTTTATTATCTCTCATTAAATGCGTGGTTCCTGTGGCATTTGCTGCGGGATAAAGCCAACGTATTCTAATTTGGTAAATTTACTTAACTTTAATCCATCAACATTTATTTCTTTTCAATCTTTACGTTCTTTTCTTACTTCCCTGTCTTTTCTTTCTTCCAACCATTTTGTTCATCCATCTCTATATATCTGTTATCCATACTTCTTTTACTAACTTGCTCTTTATAATTTGAATTCGTACGAGTACTTGAGTACTAATCTAGTACTATGCTATTCACTATAATGTATTTTTATTCATTCTCTTCCAGCTCATCATGCAGTCCCTGCTTCTCTTCTGTGTCGCTGCCCTCTTGGCTTGCGCTCACGCTAGAGTGCACCACCCACGACCCCCGGGCTACGTAGTTGGTCATCCAGATGCAGCCTACTACTACCCTCGCTCACACCATCGTCATGCCAGGGATACCACCTGGGAGCGTCGTGCTGCTGGAGGCACACTCTATGGCACTTTAGGCAGCACGGATGATTCGATATTTGTGAGTATGATTTGACCATTTTTGTGATTTTAAGAACTGTTTTTAGGGTTCCGTACCCTAAAAACAGTTCTTAAAGGGTAAAACGGGACCCTATTACTAAGACTTCGCTGTCTGTCCTTCCATCCGTCCGTCCGTCCGTCATCCCGTCTACCAGTCCCGTCACCAGGCTGTATCTCATGAACCGTGATAGATAGACAATTGAAATTTTCACAGATGATGCATTTCTGTTGCCGCTATAACAACAAATACTAAAAACAGAATAAAATAAATATTTAATTGGGGCTCCCATACAACAAATGTGTTCGTTTTTTATAGATAATGGTACGGAACCCTTCGTGCGCGAGTCCGACTCGCACTTGGCCGGTTTTCTATGAATAAAAGGCTAGAGAAAAAATGTCATTCAGACAGCGAAAAAGATTGTCAAATGTTTTAATCTATAGCATTGACAAGCGCTACCGAAATGTCACGTGGTCAAGTTTTTTCATTTTGACATTTCGACAGTCGTAATTGCTGATAGCAAATTGTATGTATGTATTGTGCTGTGTTGTCATAATTTTGTAAAGACCTAAAGGCCAGGCCAGGGCCTATATCACTAACTCTAGTTTTTCCGTATTATTAATGTGAAAGGGAGAAGCAGTTTTAGATATGCAAGTCGAAAAACACCATTTCTTTTTCGTATCAGGACAGTGCTGCCTTTGACTCAAGCATAGACTCCTGATTTCCCTGCAAGTCTTTAGATGTTCTAATAATAATCTTTCCACAGGGTCAAGGTGGATACAGACATGACATCTTCAACGACAGGCGCGGTCGTCTTCAAGGTGAAGGGTACGGCACCAGAGTGCTCGGTGCTGGTGGAGACAGCAGTATACTTGGAGGCAAGCTGAACTGGAACAATGCCAACGACAACGTCAGAGCTGGCCTAGATATTCATAAGCAAATTGGAGGACACAGTGGTGTAAGTATTCCGAAAAATTGAATTACTTTTTTTGTGGCCCGTGGCCAATGACAGCTACACCGATAATAGTGCTGGACTACGAAAGTCATGATAACTCAAACACTGTTGAACAAAGAAAACAGTACTAGGCTTGCATACATCAATATGGTATTCTGTTTTTGTAGCGTAGATCTTCTAGTCAAGCCTTACATTAAAATTAGGCTAGCTTGAATGCAAAACGGGTGTCATACGCAACTTGTTTTTTTTTAGTTTAGTATATTGACTGTTTTTTGGTCTAGATTAGTCATGTGATCGCAAATACCCTAGCTTGATCCAAGATCAGGATTAGGAAATGCCAATCAATAGGAATATTTCTGGAGCCCTGTTAAGATATAAGGCCCGGTCTACATGGAATATAAGCATAACCAGTGAAATAATGTAGTTGTACTATTTGCTTGTCTACTCTTTTCGGGAAGCATGAAGTAATGTTAATTTTCTCGGGTTGGGAAGTTGACCAGCTCATAGAATTCGTCACATTTATTTAAGTTTTTGAAACGTGTTTTTCAACACGTAATCAATTTGGTAGTGCCAATAAGCAATTGAGCAATAATGTATTGACATTTCAGATGAGAGTCACCGGTGACGGAGTATGGAAACTCGACCATAACACCAGATTTGTTGCTGGAGGTAACCTGCAGAAGCAGTTTGGACATCACAGACCTGAGTTCGGCATTCAAGGAGGCATTGAACATGATTTCTAAGTAGATATGATTTAGTATTCTCAATTCCAGTCAACCCTCTGTAAATTACTCATCTTTAGTTTTGTGTCAAACTATGTATTTAACATTTAAGACCTTTGTACCCTATTACTGTATTTTAAAATGTAAATTTTGTAAATAACTAATTTATAGGTATTTAAATAAATATAAAATGTAATTACATAACTATAACTTTATTTTTAATTTCTATTCTCACCCTACAATTTGCCTGCTTAATTCGACTGGAAGGTGAGAACCTGAGAACTAATAAGCGGATTTATTGATCATCTTCCACTTTATTCATTCATTATTTCTTTACGATGTCTTCCCTGGTAACCCACATTCATAGTCAAACCTTTCCTCACGTCATGTTCTTCATTTCCTAACCACGTAACCTTCTTTCAAATAAATCAACCACAGAACTTACAAATCTTGTCTCCAGTCTATTTGCAACCAAAAATTGATTCTTACCGTTCATTAGATCGGGCCCTTTCAACTTCAGGAAATCGAACGGCATCCGTAGCACGAAGAACGGCTGAAACAAGGAAATTGACTCAGTTAGAAATGATTTTCAAGGAATGCAAAAACCGATTTTGTGGAATCGAATATGGTAGAAAGTGAATAGTGGAGTTACGTCATTCGAGTATCACAGTTAGCGCACATGTGTTTGTAGAGTTTATCACAAGGAATTTGTCTGCCTCCGTGGTCGAGTGGTTTAGGCGTTTGCCTTATGACCCGGTAGTCGTGGGTTCGATTTCCACGGGAAGCATACTTTGTAAAGGTGTTTTTCAGTTTGGCTAGGACATTGCAGGCTTGAATCACCTGATTGTCCGTTAAAAAGATGATTCCGTGCTTTGGACGTATAAGCCGGTGGTTCACTCGCGCTTATAATCACCTCTAGGGTCTCTCTTGTACCAAAATTCGTCAACCTCGGTTCAAGCAAACAAACTAACTTTCGTATTTAGAATATTAGTTAGTATTATATTGTTAACTTTATAAACACCCAACAATTTCTTCAAACAACCGCGCTATTAACGCAAAGTCTTCGAGACCTCCTCGAAGTCTCGAGTAATAACCCCGGCTCTGACGTCACAAGCAAGCCTCGTTTAAACTTGCACAATTAAGTCTGCAGTAACATCGCATGTCGGTTGTTAGTGCTTGAACTTACACAATCTGCTAGCAACTTTGTTATTGCATGGCGGATTGGTTTTAGTAATTCTCTGGATATTATAGTCATCATCTGCTTCGCTTTTTTCCGACTATACAACGTATAATAGAATTAACGCAATACCTGAAAAGGGGTCGTTTAACTTTTCATAATGATGAGTTCCATGCAGCTTTCAACTTTTACTATAAGTCTATGGGACCAAGACCAACCCAAAAATCGCTAAAAAATCAGCTTTTCAGACCATTTCCTCGATTTACGCAACATAAATGTACGGGTCGATATTTTTTTCGCAATTTCAGTGTTGGTCCCATAGTAGTATTTGGCATACGTAAACATGATCGCCTGACAACTTCGCGATCGCGCGGTCAGTGCGGACGTGTTTTTTATTTTTTACCTAATTTTGGTGAATAAACGTATCCAATAATGACTCTTGATGTGTATTGACAATAAGTGTAAAAAGTACTAAAGTGGTGTGAACTGATTTAGTGAATATTTTTCGCGAGCGCGGCATCGCTGTGTCCGGAGACGCCGAGGTACACCCCTCCTCACTTCGGGTGAAAGAGACGAGCTGCGAAAAACAAATAATTCATCTCTGTCGCGCGTGAAGTGCGGGGCAGTTACTACCTACCTGGATTCGAATTTTGCTTTCTTGGAAACCATCAAGTCAATGAAAATGCCAAATAGTTGCGGTGCTTGTGGTTCTACAATAGCAGAATCCAATAATTTTATGGAATGCTCGAATGATAAATGCAAGAAAAAGTATGACTTAGCGTGTCTGGAAATAAATATAAACACGTTTAAGTCGTATAGTTTGTCATTTAAGAAGAACTGGGTTTGCCCGGAGTGTATTTGTTCGAAACCTAAAAAAGGGAACAGTGAAACTCCAGTCCGAATAAATACACCTGACTTTAAGGTCAGCACTACTAATACACCGATGAATAACGTGAACATTCAGCGCGGGAGCCAGGCTAATTTCTCACCTACAATCATGGATAATGATTCCGTATTCCTCGAGGAACTAAGAGAGTTTAGGTCAGATATGATAGCTCGCATGGATAGTCAGGCAAAAGCGATAACACTACTGTTGAATCAATTTTCTCAAACGAAAACGGAGTTGGACAACATAGTTCAGATCATGAGGGTACTCGAAGAAAAAGTGGATGCAAAGCTGTCTCAGGATAGGCAAACCCGAAACACCATCATACAGGAGGTACCTGACAACCCTCCTTCCACTTCTACATCTACTTTTGCGGAAGTGGTTGGTCAACCAAGTGGTTCTTCTAAGAATACCTACGTCAAAAAGGTAAACAAAGGTGGGGCCACGAAGTCTGTGGGATTAGCGGAAAACACTACGGGCGTTACTAACCAACTGGCAGCGAATGAAGTAAAGAAGGCAGAGATTGAAGAAAAAGAATCGGGGTGGACGACTGTTCGAAATATTAAATCTAACAGACAACCCAAAGATGTGAAAGTAGGTACGAATAAGGAATTGATGGCCATCCAAGCTACCGAACGAAAAAAACATCTGCACGTATGGCGATTGCACCCGGACACCACTCTGGAAGCCGTAATTGAACACGTGAAAAGTATATGTGGCCCTGATTCTGTTTTTAAGGTAGATAAAATCAAACATAAAACTGAGCGAGATTATTCGTCGTTTATTATTGGAGTGTCTGAACACTGTTTTGCTATATTGAATCAAGCGGAGTTCTGGCCGATGAACGCAGAATTTAATGAGTGGATTTGGTTTCGCAAGTCAACAAAAAGAACGCCAAATGAATAGTTTCGAAATATACTATCAAAACGTACGTGGTCTTCGCACAAAGCTGGATGAGTTCAGAAATAACATCGACTCTTTGAATTTTGACTTATATGCAATCACGGAATCTGGTTGCAATGATTCCATTAAAGATCTCGAAATTATCCCACCTGGGTATCAAATACTGCGTTGTGATCGAACGGATGGTCGAAAACAGGGAGGCGCGTTTTTAGTGGCCACACACCGGTTCGAGTTGCGGCAAGTACATGTTACGGACGTATCGATAGACAGCTGCGTTTTTGAAATGGTTTGTGCGACGGTACACTTAAATAACAGATTTTTGTTTTTGTGTTCGGTGGTTTATATTCCGCCCGGTAGTTCAGAGAATGACTACATGATTTTGTTTAGTATCATAGAAAAACTTTGCACTAGATATAAGGAAATTGTTGTGATAGGTGATTTTAATTTATATTCGTGTCCGTTGAATGTTACTAATTATTATGAATGTTTCGTGTCATTCTGCGAATTCACTCAAAGTAACAATGTACCCAATTGTTTAAATAGGCAGCTGGATTTGGTTTTATGTTCAGGTATTTACGGTGAGGTGTCGGTAGTAGCGGCGGACGTGGCACTCGTGCCGGTCGACGCGCATCACCCGCCGCTCGCGGTCCACGTGCCGCGCGCGAGCGCGGTTGTACCCGCCGCCGCCGCCGCCCACGCTGCTTCCCCCGCTCGCGCGCCGGGTTCATGTGTACGTAGTGCACCCAGTATTAGACCGCAGTGGAATTTTTACAAAGCGGATTATCAATTGCTGTATTCAAAGTTAGTTTCGATTGATTGGAGAAGCATGTATGAAATTAGCGATTTAGAAGCGATTTTAGATTTTTTTTACGGTACCCTTAATAACAGTTTAGATGACTGTGTTCCTCGGAAAAAATCTAGGCTAAAATCGCGGTACGATTATCCGGAATGGTACACGAGCGAAATAATAAAAGATTTAAGAACTAAAGCTAGACTTCACAAGATATTTAAAGCAACTAAACTTAGTAGAGATTATGAGGAATATTCTAAATGTAGAGCGCGTATTAAAAAATCTATAAAAACTGCTCATAAACTGCATCAACATAAAATCCAGTGTCAGTTTGCTAAAGATCCTAAGTCATTCTGGCAATATATACGATCAAAGAAAAGTGCGGTAGGCAAAAAAACTATTATAAAAGATGGTGAGCATTTATCGGACCACGAGTGTGCTGAGCAGTTCGCGAGGTTTTTCAAATCGGTGTATAGCGATCAGCCGCCGCGGTTAGACGCAAAGGCGGCGGCGGCGGCGGGAGCGGGGAGCAGTGCGCGTGTACAACTTGACGCACTGAGTCTGAAGGACGTCAGATGTGCACTTGAGCGCTTGAAACCGAAGCGTTCAGCTGGCCCGGACGGCATACCGGCATTTCTGTTTAGAGATTGTGGTAGGGTGCTTGCAGAACCGCTACTTTATATTTTTAATATGTGTCTTCATTCGACGACGTTCCCCACTCAATGGAAGATCACGCGGGTCATTCCTGTGCCCAAAGGTAAGGCAGGATCGGACATAACTGGTTATAGACCGGTGGCCGTGCTGGCGACGCCGGCCAAGGTGTTCGAGTCTGCTATCCAGCACTGCATGCAAGAACAGGTGCGCGGACAACTGGCTGACGCGCAGCACGGGTTTCGGCCGGCGCGCAGCACTGCCACCAATCTGCTGAACTTTATGGCGCAAGTGGTGCCGGCGGTAGATGCTGGTGTGCAGGTAGATGCTGCTTATTTTGATTTTAAAAAAGCTTTCGACACCGTCGACAATGATATCCTTTTAATGAAGCTCGCAGAAGTCGGCTGCACACCACATCTATTACGCTTCTTCACCAGCTATTTGCAAGATAGACAGCAGTACGTAGATTATAATGGTTGTGAATCCGAACCATATTACACCTGGTCCGGCGTGAGCCAGGGCAGCAATTTGGGGCCTCTCGAATTCATCATAATGGTAAACGATTTGCCAGAAGTCGTCAAACATGGCTCTTGTTTATTGTTTGCAGATGACCTTAAGTTGCTGCTCGAGGTTCATACTGAATCCGATTGCAAACGATTGCAGGAGGATATAGATAGGGTAGTGGAATGGAGTCGGGACAACAGGCTTTTCTTCAACGTGTCGAAGTGCTCGGTGATGAGTTTCACGCGCGCGCGTGCCCCTCTCGTACACGAGTACGTGGTGGGCGCCGCGCCTATGCAGCGAGTCACTGAGGTTCGGGATTTGGGGGTAATTGTCACTCCTGAATTGTTGTTTCGCGATCATATTACGAGGATCTGTAAAAGGGCGTTTAGAAACTTAGGATTTGTTCTGAGACAGACAAGGCACTTCACTAGCATCGCAACAGTCAGGGTCCTGTATGACGCACTAGTCAGGAGTCATCTGGAACACAGTGCTGTCATATGGGCTCCGCATGAGGCCAAGTACTCGGTAATGCTGGAACGCGTACAGAATAAGTTCACGCGTCACTTGTACAAAAAACTATATGGGGTATATCCGTTTTACCCGTTGATGTACCCCACTCTGTTTGTACTCGGTATGGTCGGGTACAACCAACTGAGGGTGCGACGAGAATTCACGCTAGTTTCGTATTTAGTTAGGTTACTTCGTGGCATTGACCATAACCCAGGAGTACTGCTACACCTGAATTTGTGTGTACCGGACCGCTATGTGTGGAGGCGGCGCCGCCCGCTGCTGCTGGCCGAGCCGGTTGCCAGAACCAATCTTCTCGCCAAAACTCCATTGACTCGTGCAATTCGGGTTATTAACGATCTTCACATCAAGATCGATGTATTTACATGTAATTTGAGTGAATTCGCAAAAATACTGCTGTTTATTTTATGTTATTGTGGAGATTAGAGTAGGCTTTTATATTTCAAATATTTTGTTTTAGTATGTATAATGAACCTAGGGTAGAAGTAATGATTAGATTGATTTAAGTTTTTATTTTATTTTAAAATTGCAATGTATTTAAAAGTTAATTTTAAGACCGCGCTATCGCATTAGGTATACACCTGTAATGATAGTTGTAAGGGAGATTTTAATAAATAAATAAATAAAAAATAAATGATTTCTAAGTATTTCGATTTTACTCCTTTGGTGGAGCGGGTTATCAGCTTTTCGGGTTTCTAACTAACGACTGTCAAAGATATGTCGCAGCCAATTGGCTTTATCAGCTTTTTTATTGGTAGCCTAGCCTTTTAATTTAAATGCGCCGATTTTGTCTAAGTGACATCTTTTGTTCAATATCGTTTAATGACTTGCCCATGTCACTTATGTCGCTGATTAAACGGCGCATTTCTTTTAGTGAAACGGCTGATTAAGCTAGTTGGCGGCGACAGATATACAAAATCACAACTCGACACTAATGTGGCTATCCACATCATCTGCCTAGCCTTTTCCCAACTATATTGGGGTCGGCTTCCAGTCAAACCGGATTCAGCTGAATACCAATATTTTACGTGGAGCGGATGCCTACCAGACCTCCACAACCCATTAACTGGGTAACACGGTACTTCTTGGCTAGACTGGTGTCAGATTTTCTGGTTTCTGACAATCCGTAACGACTGCCAAAGATCTACAAATGACAGCCGGGACCAACGGCTTAACGTGCTTTCCGAGGCACGGAGGAGTCTCGGTATGTTAATATGGTCACACATCCACAGACCAACCTCAGCAAGCGTTGCTTAACCTTGAAGATTGGTCCGTGCGGCTGTTATAATTTAGCCACGAGCTCCTCTCTAACACCAATGTGGCTATCCACATCAGTGTTTAAATGTTTGGGCTCATGACCTAGTACTTATAAAGTGGGTCATGAATTCTGAGCGAAACATAAATACACACAAATGCATACGTTTTCAAAATTAGTTTTAAGTATTGATTACAAGACTTCACTTGATAGAACGGCGACAGTGCCATGTATCTGTATATTTGAATTAAAAGGAATAATCGTACAAGAGACCAAACGGCGTAGTTTTAAAACGGCGTAGTTTTAAAACGGCGTAGTTTTAAAACGGCGTAGTTTTAAAACGGCGTAGTTTTAAAACGGCGTAGTTTTAAAACGGCGTAGTTTTAAAATGGCGTAGACGATGCTCTACAAAAACCGAACATTATCCCAAACACGATGCCCAATATTTAATTTCACGGCCGGGAACTGTACTTACAATAAGTACACAATTTCATAAACAGTTCCCACAAGAAACCCAGCAATAATATGGTAACCGCTACATTGTGGAAACTTGCTCAATTAACTCCGTAGTAACGGTCCCATGTCATCTGCGAGAGCTCAAAACTTCTAGATTTGTGTCACTAAGTTCTATACTTGAACTGGGTTATGATGTAAAACTAGACCAAGTTTTCAAGTGAAACTGAAATAATTTTAGATGTTAAGGAACAGTTAATGTGATAATGGGCCAGCTGCATTGCGTGAATGTTAAAAATAAGCGCTTGTTTTTAGTAAGGACGTCTTTTTTTTAAACAGCTTTTTGCTATTAGACTGGAAGTCAATCCCAATACAGTTGGGAAAACCCATTCGTGTTCCTCCAAAGCCCTTTGCGTTCCAGGGCCGCGGTGATTATTTCGAACAAATTCCGCAACCCTGGCAGGCTCTGGCCCTAGCGGGCCCCGACTACTATGCTGACATCTCTTTGAGGTGCGCGTGGAACACAAGGCGCTGTCGACCCGGGCCTGGTTCTAATCGGATGGCGAGCCACTCAATGCTTGCCGTCCGCAGGCCCGCACCTACGGTGGCACGGAATTGCCCTGCGGCTCTCGACGCCCGGGGCGTCTTCTCCTGTTGCGGCGGCTGGGGCGTGAGGTTTGTCTCTCCCTCACGCGGCCCGCCTCCTCCTTCACTAGCATTACTGCAGAAGGATGTGACAGCTTCCCATGCCTCCTCGCTCCGGACCATGGATTCAACCAGGGTCGGAAGCGAAAGGTCGCCGCCGCCGATTGGCTCGACGAGGATACGGTGGTGACATCCAACAGCCTCAAAGGTTCACAATCCAGTCGCAAAGGTTTACAAACGACAGCCGGGACCAACAACTTCACGTGATTTCCGAGGCACGGAGAAGTCTCGGTATATAATGTATGGTCACCCATCCCCACACCGACCTCTGCAAACGTTGCAAAAATCCAAAGATCGATCCGTGCGGCTGTTACTATTTTGTCACCAGCTCCTCCAGATACTGATTGCATGCATATTAATCTTAAAACGCCGCAAGAACCAATAAACTTTAAGCAACGGTGTTACGCTAATATGACATTTAAAACTTCCAGCCCCAGTGCCTTGGCTCTAGTCATAGACTTGAAAGTTCTATATTTGTTTCCTAGAACCGCTTTGAAGCAAGTCAGGCGGCTAACGAGGTTCTGAAGTAGACAATTTAATATTTACTAGGACTGCTCGTAGTATGACTTTGTGGTCGTTCTGTTTAGTATTTTGATATATTTTGTTCATAATATCGTATTTCACGTTACAAACTTCATAGTATCCACATCTCTTCAAGCAGACATCCAAGTCGTTAAAACTTTAACAATACTGTGATCAAGTTTAATACAGACTTGTGGCCTCACTAATGGAGATTGTAACTACTTGCAAAACTGTAATATTCTATGTCTTTCAAGTTTAAACTGATTTTCACAGTTGATGTCTAAAGACTGACACGTGAGTAATTTGAAAATTTAGTTCCATGAAAATGGAGTTTAAGGCTGGTTTCACAGTTGTCCGGGAGACCCGTACTGGCCGTCCATATACGGGAGACGGACCAATCCACGTCGCTGTGAAGATGTTCTAGCGCCTCACGTATGCCTCCGTTCCAGGAGCCCGTACAGCTGTGAAACCAGCCTAAAGGATTGGAAAATGAAGTCAATGCGTCTTAACTGACGAGAAATCGAATGTATCAGTTTCAATTAAATGATTACGTAACTTGAGGTTTATTTATTTACTTGGTCTACCAACTTTATACTAAAATACAAGAAAAAAAAGCCTCGAAAACAAGTAGGTTCGAAAATTAAACATTTTTAAAGAATGCCATTTTTTATTTTGTACTTGAAGCTAAAAATTAATTGCTTACTTCTACTAACTTATTAACATAAAATTATTTCGTTAAATATTTCAATTCACTAACCAACAAAATTGAGCAGTATCTGTTAGCGCATGTTAATAACATGCGCCAACAGATACTGCTAACGAGTGAAATGTGGGCGTACAATACAATATAGGGACATCGGTCTACTCTTTCGCTGTGATGTTCTTATAGCCACGTCGAAATTCGAAAGCAAAAGGCCGTAACTTGGGCGTCTTTAAGTCAAGAGAGAACAGGTTACTAATAGATAAGCCTGCTCCTTACTCAAGTTCCACGACTGGAATACAGCCTGAATTCAAGCCGTGGAAACATGCACCTTCTCTATTAGAGGGAACTTCGCACACTTTCACACCCATGTGTGAGGTGATGAATTGGTGATGGAATAAATTGAAGTACCGTCGTAAAGCGTCTCATGTAACAGCACTACATTGGCCGTAAATCACACAAGGTTTAATATTCAATTAAAAACAATGAGATAACGACCTTGAAGTGACTGTCCAGGTTACTGGAGCACTTTAAGCCATCATTTATAGGTTTTTTTTTAATCTGAAGTAAACTTTCAACACTAAAATATTCCCTTGTACAATCATACTCAAAAGCATTACTTACAACAATATTCACTCTCCGTGACAATTGACGGTATTTTAATGACGTCACGAGCACGCGGTACATATGAGCTCAGTTATGACGTCATCGCGCCATCTATCACATACAGTGGCGTACAGAAGCTGTTCGCGAATTTAATATCGAAACTATTGTGGATATATTGGAACGAATTGTTTTTTGGTGATGGATGTACGAGAGTTTTTGGAACAAATGCAAGGGGTAGTTTTTAACCAGAGATGTACGAGGTAGCTAGGCGTGCATAGATGTGTAGCAGAGCTAAGAAAATATGAGAATGTTTTTCTACCAAAGGTATCAGACGAACCTGCGTGGTGCGAAAATGCTTAGCAAAGCTGTGAAACAGTATGTAACTGAGTGGTTAGTGGATGCATCATCATCATCATCTCAGCCAATAGACGTCCACTGTTGGATATAGGCCTCCCCCAAATGGGGGTTTACCATAATCGCCACGCTTGGCAGACGGGTCGGCGATCGCAGTGTAGCTGCAGAAATGTACCTACAGAGAATGCTGCTGCCCATTATCTGGTGAGTCCCTTAGGCCTCTTACGACATCCACGGGAAGTGATGGGATGGTGCTATTCTTTTGCGTCCGACACCATACGGAACATAAACCGAGGATGCATAGTGGATTATAAACATTAAAACATGGTGTTTTTCCGCCAGAGATGTGCGAAGTAGCTAGGCGTTATGAGAATGCGTAGAGCTGCTGTAAAAATATGTAAATTGTTCCCACCAAAGCTGTGCGAGGAGCTTGCGCGGTGATAAGATGCGTAGCGAAGCTATTGAAACTCTTTGCACTCACGTGGAATCCTATTACTAAGCCTTCGCAGTTCGTTTGTGTGTCAGTAGGCTGTATCTCATGAACCGTAATAGGTAGACAGTTGAAATAATTTCTACTAATTTGTAAAATTTAACAGGACAAGAAATGTGTTTTTTCTGTTTATGGTACAAGATTTAGTTGGTTGTTTTTAGGGTTCCGTACCCAAAGGGTAAAAACGGGACCCTATTACTAAGACTCCGGTGTCCGTCTGTCTGTCTGTCTGTCTGTCTGTCTGTCACCAGGCTGTATCTCATGAACCATGATAGCTAGACAGTTGAATTTTTCAAACAGAATAAAATAAATATTGAAGTGGGGCTCCTATACAACAAACGTGATTTTTTTGCCGTTTTTATAGATAAAGGTACGGAACCCTTCGTGCGCGACTCGCACTTGGCCGGTTTTTTATTTTGCACAGCTTATTTTTTATGCTTCAGCTAGGCTAATAGTTGACCCAGGTATTTTGTTTTGAACAGACACACGGACAAAGAGCGATTCTATAAGTGTTCCATTTTTTCATTCGGACGTCAGGAGCCCTTAAAATACAAAGATACCTATTAATTTGTCAAAATTAATAGGTATCTCAATCATCAACCTTATTTTTTTTCCAACATACTGTTACGCGCCAGAATTAATGCCGGGTCCATAACGTTAAAAGTTACGACTAGCGCCATCTAGTATCGAGTAGCAGAACTAGTAGAGTCAAGATCCTTCTGGACATTTCGATGCTAGAACATTCTAGAGTTTCAAGTTCGAGTACATACCGGTCCCGACTAAACATATATCGAAAGGATATATGTTTAGTCGGGACCGGTATGTACTCGAACTTTCTATATGTTTCTATAAGGTTCTGGAATTATCTGCCGACCTATATAAAACCCGCATAGCCTGCGACCGAGTCAGTATTGAATTTGCGATACAAACGACAACTTCGAGAGCGATCTTCAACTGCGAATTAAAGTGATTAGAAGTGCAATTGTTTTTTATAATTAGTGAATTTTAAAGTTGTAATTAGTGTTGATTAATTCAAGTGTCATTTTAGTTATTTCATCGGCTGTTTTTATTGTCACGAACCCTAAGCTCGTAACAATTCGTTTTGGAATAGTGTGACGCATTGCACTCTCTGTTGCATTACGCCCTTGCCTTCCTTCGGTTAGGGCTGCAATCCTACTTCGATTTCAATGATTAAAAAGCCATAACTGCAAAATACTTACTCCTTCCATACTTTCCGATGAATCTTCATCTCAATAGCTCCTTTTCAAAAATGTCAACTGACACTTTAGTAAAGAAAGCTTCAATAAAAAATAAAAAAGTTTATAATGAGATAGACGACCGCGACTATCTAAACGTTTGAGAACTGCACTCGTTTATTTTGCAAATGGCGGACCATCAGGATATCGAATTCGCAGCGGAATGAATCGTGCAAACTATTTGTGCATACAGCACAAACTCTTTATTTTGTATCTATCTGGAATTGTTATTTAATTTTTTTTATTTTGACAAATAGAATTACGATACAAGATCTCAAAGGACTTTTTTAAATGAAGGAGTTTTCTGATAATCTTTTAAAAAACTCATCATCATTCTCTTGCCCATTTTTAGGGTTCCGTACCCGAAGGGTAATCCCAGAAGGACGGACAGCGGAGGCTTAGTAACAGGGTCCTGTATTCTGTTACTACGCCTCCGCTGTCCGTCCGTCCGTCTATGTGTCAGCGGGCTGTATCTCATGAACCGTATTAAGTAGACAGTTGAATTTTTTACAAATTGTGTAAATCTGTTGCTGCTGTAATAAAAATAAATTAAACTGGCCGGGAGTCGCTTTATACCAGACAAGAAACGGCATGTTTTTTGCACGATTTTAACGGCGCATTATTATAATGGCGATGGTACGGAACCGTCCATGTGCGAGTTCAACTCGCACTTTGATTATTTTTTTTTATTTATTTATTTTGATTGACTCTTGTCCCATTGATGGGCAACATGACCTTCTACTTTAACAGGTGTATTGCTTTCTCCAACCAATCCGTCAATAACCCTGTCATCATTAATCACCATGAATTCAATATTATTATAATGACAGCAAAAACGGGAATGGGCACAACAAAAGTAAATTAAACAATTATCCCGAATCCAAACAAGCGAAATGACAGGTGTAAAGAATAATTATAAATTAATCAGAAATTAATGTTTACTATAAATATTGAAGTAAATATTGTTACCATCGATCAATTTGTTTTAATTCCCGTGTTGATTAAAATTAGTGGGTCATTGTTATATTGGTCGTAATTGGTTGGAACTTATACCCTGATTTTAGTCACTTTTCAGTTTTGTTGCCTATATGCATTAAACAGGAAAATCTGTAGGGCTAAAATATAATTTTTGCAACTTTTGAGGGTCGCGGGTAACCGATGGATGCGAGACGCACAGGACCGGTTGTTGTGGCGACACTTGGGGGAGGCCTATGTCCAGCAGTGGACGTCTTTCGGCTGATATGATGATGATGATGATGATGAACTTTTTCCAAAGGGTTAGCGACATCAAATCATTGTCAAAAAGTTGAAAATTTAAGGGATTGTTAAATCTTACCGAAATGTCACAAGATCAAACCCACAGACACAGGAAGCCAGCCGTGGCAGCAGTCTGTATGGGAATCTGTATGGAAGTCTGTATGGAAGAAGTATGTATTGGAGTCTGTATGGAAGTCTGTATGGAAGTCTGTATGGAAGTCTGTATGGAAGTCTGTATGGAAGTCTGTATGGAAGTCTGTATGGAAGTCTGTATGGAAGTCTATATGGAAGTCTATATGGAAATTTGTATGGAAGTCTGTATGGAAGTCTGTATGGAAGTCTGTATGGAAGTCTGTATGGAAGTCTGTATGGAAGTCTATATGGAAGTCTATATGGAAATCTGTATGGAAGTCTGTATGGAAGTCTGTATGGAAGTCTGTATGGAAGTCTGTATGGAAGTCTGTTTGGAATTCTGTATGGAAATCTGTTTGGCAGTCTGTATGGAAGTCTGTATGGAAGTCTGTATGGAAGTCTGTTTGGAAGTCTGTATGGAAGTCTGTTTTGTGTGGACGATCTATTATGTCTCCGAGCCAGCGATCAGATTCATTTAAAGGCTTCAGGCATGCTGGTGCATCTTCTTAAAGTGCACGAAGCGTATACTTACCACAAGAAAATTTAGATGACTGGTTTGGTGTTTAATCGGAATACTTTATATCAACTAACCTTTTGAAGGCATTTTTGAACGTCAAGACTGACAGCAAAAAAAAAGTGACGTGTTTTCCTTTCCTCACTGCGGATGGGATTCAGTCAAATCTGCCTTTACATATTAAATGTTCGCAAATCGCTTACGCTGATAGAATGCACCTTTTGTCTAGAGCGACAACGCACCTGAGGCGCACGAAGTGCCAACAGCTAATGCCATCATAATTCCGTCGTGAACAACGGTTACTGCTAATACGTATCTATCTATAGCTCTGTTTCTCTCTACCACCAAAATCAACATCGTTTAATGACGTCATAGTAACCCTGAGCCCCTGACCATTCTGGAGAACATCACTATTTTTTCCGTAAGAAATAATACTCAACAATTTTGTTTACAAATAAAAAGATGCCTTAATGTTCTATTTATAGAAAATGAGAAGAAAATTAAATGGGACTCAAAAGGCTTCGTCACAGGCCGCTTTAAAATAATTCAGTAAAGAGGAGGTCTAATTGGTTGAAGGTAAAAAGAGAATGTTGAAGCTCTCTCAAATGTATAATGGAACAACGTTTTATTTTTTAAGAAACGTCATTTCAGTTTGGGAACGAGCGACTGAGCGATTTGGGATTAATTCTAGACTATTTTTGGAAAAAGTTGACAACGAACTTTTTAGGCCTATATTGCGTAATGTATGCGTATTGCGAAAGATATAACTTTCACCGGTTGATTCATTTCCAAGATTCTGTATGGAATGGTGATCGCGTACCAGAAGACGCAGCGTTGGTTGGCCTCCCACAAGGTGAAACGATGACCTGGTGAGAGTCGCGGGTAGCCGATGGATGCGAGACGTACATGACCGGTTGTTATGGCGACACTTGGGGAGGCCTATTTCCAGCAGTGGACGCCTTTCGGCTGATATGATGATGATGATGATGATTTGTTTGTATAGAATATTGTGAGGAATAACAGCTCTCAACATGAAACAGTTCAGAGATTTCTCCTGGATTGACTTCTTAAAATCTCACAGCAAAAAATCACGATCCTAACTAAACCTAGCTTCAAATAAGCTGATAAACAAAGCAAACCAACTCAAAATATAGACTTTTACTCCAAGAAAGCCGGATTCGGGGATCCGACTTCAATCTTTAAAGAGGCTCCGTTATTTGGCCTCAAACGCGAGACGCTTTTAAGTGTAGTGCTTCTCAGGGCACTTTTCAATGAGGTAGAGATGTAACCTAGATAACGGCATTCAGAGAGGCCTTTGAAGCTTTCTAAGCGCTCCTACCTGCCTGAAGTTTGGATACAAAGGGGTTCTGAAGTGGGCAGGGGGATAGTTTTTGATAGGCCTTATTATAGCATGGATTAATATATAGGTACGATGACTTTGAATTCTATGGTTAAGCTTTTTAGGGTGAAATTGGGTAGGTGCTTTGAATAAGGTTATCTGTAACAATAGATATTTATGGCAATATAGAAAATTATGTAACTGTTGCTGTGTGAATGCAATAATTGAATATAAATAGGTAAAAGTAACTAAGCGAAACAAAAAATGTACCTCTTTCATCTGAATAAAAAAGTAATTGTCATTTTCATATACCAATAGCACACCTCAAATGTTATTGCACTGTTGGATTTTCAACTTTTGGGGCAGAACTGAGAGTTGAAAGTTGAAAAGTGCGTGGTTTACTTAAGTAGTGGTTGTTTGTTAATCTTCGATGGGTAAGTAAGTATTGCAATATTGTATATAACACTGACAACAACAAAAAGGGACTCATTGAATACAGACAATATTTTGTTTGTGAAAACAAAAGATGAGTAAGGTATAAGCGTTTTTTCCGGCTTAATTTAAATTTTTTGCCCCAATTTTTTTCAATGCCCTTCAATTTACCCTATTACTCCCTAATGTAAAATTTTCATTACTTCCTTGAGATGCGATCAAGGAATAAACAAACAAGAGATGAGCGGAATTTTAAACAAGATTATATAATTTTTAGGTACTCCTTTTATGAAGTTTTTTTTTTTAAATAAGGATAAAACTGGCTGGCCCGTTGCTCCCGCCCGCGTCTTCACCCGTGTGAAAGCTGGAAATCATCCCAATGGAACATTTCCTTGCCATAAAAAGTATTCTGTGTTATTCTAAGTTAAAACTATATGTTTGACAAATTACATCGAAATCCGTTCAGGAGCTCTTGCGTGAAAGATTAACAAACATCCATCCATCATATTCATTACAAACTTAGATTTCGGTATTTATAATATTAGTAGTATTATTATGTTAAAGGTACGGGGGGTATCTTTTGCCAATTCTTTTTTTTTTAATTCTCCCATACTATCCCACTGCTGGGCAAAGGCCTGCCCCAAGTCCTTTCAAGAGTTCTTTTCTCGCGCCACCTCGTACCAGCCCTCATAGGACGCGTCTAGGGGCTATACAGCCGGTCGATTCTGTCGACATGTCACGGTGTTCACTTAGGCGGAGTGAACGACAAGAGCACTGTCGTTCCATCTTATTTGTATGATTTGACAACTCACCCGTCGTGCGCCCCACCCAAGTGTTCACTTCGACATGATTACAGAATCGCACTGCAGGACGTACAGCTCCGTCTCTTTCCCACTGGAAGTAATATTGAAGTAATACTGCTTTAAGAGTTGGTGGTTTAGGCCCAGGTCGTCTCGCCACCTCTTTCTGGGCCGGCCTCAGTGGCGTCGTCCATCTTCGGGCACCCATTGTGTGGGGACTTTGGTCACAGTGCATGTGGCTACAATAACCAGGAAAAAACTAGACTCCATGCTGCTACTGAAACATTGCTAGTGAAAAAAATATGTGACACTTTTGCCCAACTCAGGGGTCAAACCTAGGTCGTCTCGCTCAGAAGAAATGCTGGTGACCAATGTGGCCATTAGACCAAAACAGCCATTTTATTATTTTCGCGCCAAATATCCAATAAAACATAATAGGATCCGAGAGAGCCCCGACCCAATTTGCAGTAATATTAAACCTTTTTTAGTCTTTGATAAAAGATTCGATCATTTGAATAAAGAAAATGACAATCTTGAAAAAAAAATGGCGACTTAAGTTCATTCAACTGTTGAAACAAATGACAGCCATTTTATACGCATCTTCCCATACAGCACAAAAGCGCTTACATCTTTGTGTACATCTGAGGACAACACTTCATAAACAGATGACGAACATTTACATATATTTTTGTCTATGTACAGCGCTCGAGCGCTTCAAAAGATTTTATAGCGCCACAGACGTTTAGGCAATGTTTAGCTGAATCGCTCCCGCGGGCCATGAATATCATTCACGGCTTACACTGGCGAGCAGAGAATTGTACACAATAACAATAAACATTTATAGTTATTTTTTTCGCGTTTTGAAGGGTCTAGATAAGTTGTTTAGGGTTCTGTTACGGAATTGGAATAATGGAACCATACCTACATAATTATAATGTATTGATTGTCTCATTATAATGTGTGTACTGTGTTTTCTATTTATCGTAAATCATAGATCTTTCATTTTATGACTAAGAGCGAATTTTTTTATTCGTAGTCAACTGGACCAGAGGTTAGAATTGTGTTAAAAAGATCGTTCGATCAATTGTTAGTTATAAACTAATATTTATTTATTTGACCATTGATCAAGCTAAATATTGATTAAAAAATGCACATTAACGAAATTTAGGTGCCCATAATTTTCAACCAATGGGTAAATACCCAGTAATCCAATTGCCAGATAAGTTTTCTTTGAGACGATTTGACATATTTTCGTAAAATTATTCCTGAGATTTATCTCAGGAATAATTTTATTATTTATATTTAAATTTTCAATCGTCAAATAACTTTTATAAAAGTTATTTGACGATTGAAAATTTGGTTCTAAGTTAACTGTGGCCCCGACGAATCAACAAGAACTTCCAGTTAACTCTATTGAGTTTAAACTTGTGTCTTATTTAAATACCTATTAAGGGGGATTTCAAATTATTTGATCTACAACGTTAAAGTAGAACAGACCTTATTTGGAAAGGATTTGAACAAGCTTTTCTAAGCTAGAGCTAGTAGTGTTAGTACTGATAGGCTGCTGTTTGACCACTATCACAACTGATAGAAAGGGGTGATGTGGTCGATGATGGAGCACGCTTCATCATCATGCAAGTAGATCTATCTATAGCTTACAGTTCTCGTGTTTAAATAAAAAACATTATTATAGTCAAACAAATTGCTCCCTCTTCGGATTCGTGTTTCTATTATTATTACGTGGGATTTAACCGAATTTCGTGAAGTGAACATTGCTCGGGTAAGACAGGCCTTCAAATACAAATAATTTTACATTAGCAGCCTTTCCCGGTTTTGCACGAAATCGACAAGATATTTGCCGACTTCTTCAAAAATCATCGTCATATTTTAGCACCGTATATAAAACCGTCCGTTTTTTTCTTATCTATAACAGACTAATGCAGCAGGCTGATTTTGTCTCAGAATATGTAGCGATTGCAATTTCCCTCATACAAATTACGAAGACAGTTATCTTTTTTTGCAAACGAACAAATCTTTAAAATATATTTTGAAGTACGGAACCCTCAACGAGTTTCCAATACACGGTTCAGCGGACTTTCCGTTTCAACGTCCGTCGAATGTTTGTGAAAATAGAAAAGTGTCAAGATTGTTCAAGAGTTTTATGCGACAAAAATGGGTTTTCGTTATTTTTTTTGTTTTTATTTTTGGGGAAAGGGAATTGAGTCGATTTTCGTTTTACGGAAAAAGGTTTGGTGGATTTATTTTTGTAATAGGTTGGATTATGTGGAAAATAGTTTTGTGATCCTTCAGTTCGGTAATATTTTTGTACGGGCTATTTAATTGAACTGTAGTTTCTTAGTCGTATACGTATGTAAGGTATTATTATGAACGTTTGTAGCGTATCTATTTTGTTAATTTTAAGGTGTTTCTGTTTTTTATCATCATCTGCCTAGCCTTTTCCCAACTATATTAGGGTTGGCTTCTAGTCAAACCAGATTCAACAAAATACCAGTATTTTACGTAAAGTGGCTGCATACTAATAAAACACCAGACCTAAACAACCCATTAATTGAGTAACACGGTACTTCTTGGTAAGACTGGTGTCAGATTTTCTGGTTTCTGACAATCCGTAACGACTGCCAAATATCTACAAATGACAGCCGGGACCAACGGCTTAACGTTCTTTCCGAGGCACGGAGGAAACTCGGTATGTTAAGATGGTCACCCAATCACAGATCGACCCCGGTAAGCATTGCTTAACCTTGAAGACCAACCCGTGCGGCTGTTATTATTTAGCCACGAGCTCCTTCAGGTTTCTGTTTTTTATAATGCCAATAAATACTATTTTCTTTCTATATATTTTTTTAATAAATTGGTACACACGTATTAAAACACCTAACAATTCTGTCTAATTATTGTTATTTTAAAAGTTTTTTCCACTTAGTTGATTTAAGTTTGAAAGTAAAAAGTGAAAATAACAATAAAGTAAAAAAAAGTATTTTTAAAATGTCATCATTAATTTAACATTACATCAAGATGCTTTTTCAAAGCTCCGGAGCGTTGGAGTTTTTTCCCGGAAAAATTTACAAAAAATCAATTTAATCTGTCCCGTTGTGTTGAACGTGTATTGTAAGGCTTTATTATTGAAATATTCACAGAAACAAAGAAAGCATTATAATTATTTCGCACCGGTAAACTGACAGGAAATAATTTAATTTCAAAGTAACATTGAGTGAGGAAAAACACTTGGGAAAATAACAATCCTAAATTGAAAGACGGGAAAATGGCTTATGAAAATGAAGAAGGAAAAATAATGATTAATAAGTACTCACCAATTAAAAATAAAAGAAGACGCCTCCAAAAATTTAAATCCATTTCGAAAAACACTTCTTTAGTAAAACATAACTTAAATTAAAAAAGTTCGTAACACAAAAAGAACTGTTCCATTTTTCATAAACACACGTTGTCACAGATATGGAAGAGGAAATGATTTTCTTTTTTTTTTGTAAGTCGCGTAGTTAAGTTCGCGGGTTCTCGCTTTCGGGAGAGCATACGTCCGTTCCCGAACGCACTTCGCGGCAAACTGAAGCAAACTGAGGGTTGGTCGTCGTACTACGGGTGTATCAGTTCACCCCGTTCGTTCGTAGAATTTGATGAAACGATAGTTTCAGTACGGTCAGTACGGTTGGAAATTTTGAAATTAGAATGTTTGACATAATTTTGTGGTCAAATATGTGGGTATGGAACATTTGGTATGCGAATAAGGACATCCGAGTAGATTAATTGAAAAGTTTGTCATTTAGGCGAAAATACGAACAATGAGATTCTGGATTTAGTGCGTTTTCTTGCAAGAAACATTCAAGCTTATTCACAAAAAAATTGAATCATAAATGTGGGCAAAACGGCTGCCGGGTTCAAATGGAATTGATTGATGACTGCCGGGAAAAACTCTTGACGCAATGGGTGCTAGGGGATGGATGGCGTCGCCGAGGCTGGCTCAGAAAGCGCTGGCAGAATGACCTGGACGCTCACCACGAGGGCTGGTTCGAGGCGGCGCAGAAGAAGAGTGTCTGTAAGGATATGGGAGAGGCCTTTGCCCAGCAGTGGGACACTTGTCAAAAGTTCGAAGAAGTAAGTAACATAGAGTTGACAATACCTACCTCTAAAATCCCGGAATCATAAACATGATAATTAAAACCCAAGATTATGAAAACATTAATTGGACTTGAGTATAGTTACAAAAAATAAATATTTGAAGAATCATCTTCCAATTTTATAAGTATGTAAAACAAAGCTCTTTATTTTAACAGTTTGAGTACGGAACTCTAAAAACATAACAAGATTCTTCAATATAATAATTTAGTTCAAATTTCTTAAATCCCAGGATTCAATGGTCAATATGGTCATGTTTGAAAAACCTTAGTCTGAAAATATAACAAAATTTAGCACTAAATTATAGTTTGAAACGTTCTTAACTTCAAATTCAAAATTCAGAAATATAATAAACCGCCAAAAATAGACAAAAGTTCAAACCTCTTTCGAACGCGCTGTTCCATCAATTCAAACAATTGACAATCACAAATTCTCAGATCCTTCTATTAATTTAACAAATGAACATCAACATCACAATCAGTCCCATATGGATTCCGTTTGAGAATAGCATCGCTTTCCACTCGGTTTCACATCGACAATCCGTATTAGAGGGTACTTGTACCAATTCTATATTTATACACCCTTGGGTACGGAGAATGAGGGATCATCTTTGTAGCGCTCGCTTTGAAGCGGACAAGGAATAGGAACGTTACAGAAGGTAAGGTTCAAAACAAAGGGAAAAGTAATTGGGATATTTTTAAATGCACATCTGTATAATTTTAATGCATACCAGAAAAAATAATGCTTTGCAAAAAATCCCAATTGATTAGAAAACATGTCTTACAAAAAAAACTAAAAAAATCATCCAAAACAAGATGACCTTTTTATCGAATTCACACCAAAAATGTGGTTCATACATCGGATTTATGATTTATAAAACAAAAATACGAATTGTTTATCAAAAATACTAACTTGCACTCTAAATTGCTCTTCCCTGAAATAGCAGGTGGTTATCATGGTTACAATAGTAGCCGGTCATTGGGCACCCCGACTCGGACAGGTTAGGTTAGAAGGGGATGGCGGGGTCAAGTGAACGAGCGAAGCGAGCAAACAGACCCCGCCATCCCCTTCGTGGTTATTTTTTTTTAAACCACCCAGAAATATCATTAGCCAAATATTCGTTCAGTAAAACAGTTCTGCAAATACCATTAAACAGTATATCTAATATGATTTATTTAGTGTGCATAATTTGTGTGCAAGTCAGTATTTTTGATTTAACTTTGAAATATTTTGTTCGAAAAAAGGGAAAATACAGATATCGATTTAATTACATGCCAAAGTAATTCATCTACCTGAGGGTCAATTCTACTCATTTTCAAGCAACGTCCGCATTCACATGTCAGTCGCAGACTGTCAAAAATGTATGGAAATTGAGGCTTTTTTGACAGATTGCGACTGATATGTGAATGAGATCGTTGCTTAAAAATTAGTAGAATTGGCCCCCAGGTCTCTTTTGAGGGGCAAATTATAAAAAATAATTGAAAAACGAAATGAAATGAAATATGTAATGTGCGCTCTCTGAGAGCCAATTCTACTAATTCATTCGCACCTCAGTCGCAATCTGACAAAAATGTATGAAAATTAAGGCTATTTTGACAGTTTGACACTGACATGCGAATGTGAACGTTGATTAAAATTATCAGAATTGGCCCTCAGAGAGCGCACACTACATATTGTACACTATAATAGTTATATCTTACGTACAGACGCCTGCACATCAAGCTACCTGAAATTGTAAAATTTTCCCAATCAACCTTGAACCTACTGTTTTAGTGATAAAATTGAAAATCTATTAAATATTGTTGTAACATGATATGCTTGCGACTGTACTTGGCTAATCTCCATTGAGAATGGCCACTATTACCAGAATTTGATCCGAAGGATTCTATAAGCGTGCCTGTGTCTCACCTTTAATAGTAATTAGTTTTGAAAATAAGTAAACCTTCTGCATAATTATCCAACATGTTTATGTAGATACATATTCTGTAACAATTGTCTTTACTTATGTCTGATTGTCCCGAAGTGGATATTATCATATTTTATTGCTATTCCTTTTACGTTCAGAAGATTCTGGTAAAAAACGTATTTTCGTAACAGCACACAGTCTAAGTTAACACAAGTCTTTATCTAAGCCTAGAGATACATTATTTTTATTTATTTTGTTTTCAGCCTGTTCTGTTCTGTACTGCCAGGCACAGGCCTTCCTTTCTTCTTCTTTCCATTCCTTTTGGCTTTGGGCAAGTGTGGACCAGTCTTGTCGATAGGCGTCAAGCTTGTCCCTGCACAGTCACCCTTTTTTTATGGATGGAAAATCATCAAATTACCCCTTCTGCTCTAGGTGGAGCGGGAGGGAGTGCCAGTGATCTTACTGACTAATACCTATCCGTGCTCCTAGTAACCTTTGCGTTCCAGGGCCGCGGTGACTCTTACGAACAGATTCCGCAACCCTATGGCAGGTTCACAGTCACCCTGCAAAGTTTGTCACTGTATAGAGAACGTACGCGGCGAAGACTGTGCATAGTATAATTTACTCTGTAGACTGTGCCATCTAGCATCGCAAATTCGAAATATTGCACAATATTTTTTTATTATTGATAAGCGTCAAGCTTGTCCCTTACAGTCATCATTTTTTATGGATGGGAAATAATTATAATTACTTTCCATTGACACTTCTGTGCCTATTATAGTTCCTGCACGCTCCCTGTCGAGCCTGAGGTTATTTGATGAACCGTAACCTTGGCAACCATACTTAGCTATCTGATTACTAAACATGTTTCCTGTTTCCCGGATTGTTTTCAATTATTCGAAATAGATTGGATTTCTAAGAACCAATTCGATTTCTATAATCATTTGGCTAGGCAACGTTTTTGTTTTTAAACATAGACCATAGATATGATAAACAAGTTTTTTATATTTTATGGCTTAGACAATGAGTCAACACAGCTGTAACGATTGTCCAAATGTCTGTATGTTTGGGATTGACATGCATGCAAAATAATCCTGTGGAGCAACGCTCGAACTTAAAAAGCATTAAAATTCAAATCGCATTATTATCTCAGCGACAGTCAATGTCATAAGCTACGTGCCAATTCTACAATTTTTTAAGCAACGTTCGCATTTTATCTTCTTCTTCTATTTTAATGTCAAACGCAAACTGTCAAAAAGCCTCACTTTCCCTACATTTGTCAGATTACGATTGACATGCATTCGACGTTGCTTAGAAAATAGTATAATTGGCCCTCTGGTCAAAATTTAAGTACTTTAGAGGCGTTTTTGACAGTTTAAGATTGCGAGGCAAAAATTATCAGAATTATTCCTCTGATTGTATATCTCTAAAACAACGATCGAAAAGTAATTTTCTTGACAATTATTTTTCATAAATCTTATATTTGATTGATACCCTACCCCTGAAAAAAATTGGATGGTGATAAATCTTGCTGTAATTTAGTTTTTACTTAGCATTCTTTCGTTGATAGAATGTCGATTTATCTAGAGCCCAAGAAGCCTAGTCCAAGTCGCAATATGTCAAGATGACATATTGCGTCAACCCTCTGGCGCAATATGTCATCGTCATACTCAGAATACTACTGCCCTTATCCAAATATACAACAATGATAAAAACCGGTCAAGTGTAAGTAGGATTCGCGCATTAAGGGTTCGCAAAACCGTAATTTTTGACACTCACGAAATTAACTATTGATTACATTTCGTTGACCAAGAAACATCAAAATGCTTGGTCCCCGCAATGGTACCTACCGGTCTATTCAGTCGACATCTCACCGTGTACACTTAAGGGGAGTGAACGACAAGTGAGCTGCCATTCCATCTTGTTTGTATGGTTTGACAGCTCACTTGTCGTTCACTTCGCGTAAGTTTTAACTTCGACATGTTTACAGAATCGCATTGCTGAACCCTTTGTACGCGAGTCGGACACGCGGCACTTCGCTGGTTTAAAATGCACCTCTAGCACCTGTAGAAGCATTTTTATAACAGTCGATTTCCTAAAGAAGGGTATGAATTGGGTTTTTACTGTGTCAAGTCCGCCATACTATATTCCCAACTAGTTCTGAAAGCCAGAATCAACAATGGCGAACACCAGAAACTCGAAAAAACAATGGAGCGGAATCCGAAAGAACGATTCAACTGTCTTGGATCCCGAGCCGAAATAATCTGACAAGAACCACGGAGAAGTAACTTAATCTAGAATTCTGACAGGTCGATATCATCATCATCATCATCATCATATCAGCCGAAAGGCCTCCATTGCTGGACATAGGCGGGAGGCCTATGTCCAGCAATGGAGGCCTTTCGGCCAAGTGTCACCACAACAACCGATAGGCCAAATGAAATTTATCAAAAAAGTTACACAGGTTCGAAACCCAGTCACTAGGTAGCACGATATCCGTTGGTAAGAATGGTGTAAAATTTCCTGGCTTCTAACCATCTGTCAAAAATCTACAAATCACAGCCGGATCCATGGAGGAGTCCTGATATGTGTAGATGGTCACCCATCCAAGGACAGACCGCGCAGACCAGTGCGGCTGTTATTATTTAACCACGAGCTCCTTCGAAACTACCAAAACCTAATGCCTAAAAACTTTGCCTAAAAGCATGGCGCGAGAAGATCTACTCTAAATATTAATAATTTATGAAACTACTATTCTACATAGTCCTTTTAGCCTACTAAAAACCTAATGCATCCATCCTACAACAAACTATAAAAATAGTACACCTGCACCCTTAAGTTCAGCACTTAAGCGTATTACCGTTACCCCAACCCCCGCCTTATTTGTGAAGGAATAGGAGCCATAATCGCGTGATCTAATTAAAATATCACATGTACCAATTCTGCTATAAAGACAACCACGTTGTAATGTTGGTAGCAGATGTTGCAGGCGGCCATTACTGTATGTCATCTCTAATAGGGAGGGGAAAGAGTCGATAGATTTAAAATTTAAAATTATCGATAACATAAAGGAATATGATAGGATATATTTTTTTTCTATAATTTAATTCGGTTTGTCTATTTTCCTTTATGTACTTCTTCAATCTTCAAGTATAATCAAAATCAAAATCAAAAGTCATTTATTCAAATTAGGCTGAGAGCCAGCACTTTTTGAACGTCAAATTTTACATAAAGACAGTCCTCCAAAACGCCCACCCGTCACCACTTCCTAGTGGTGACGGGTGCTGGGAAGAAGAAGTGGCGCAACAAACTCCCCAGCAACACATCTGTCTGTTACGTTTTTAAGAACTTCAATTAAACAATAGTATGCAAAGTATTTTAAGACACGAACAAAAAAATAAATATGTATCCAACAACATGGAAATCATAAAATTAAATATTATTTACAACATGTTAGCTAGCACACTCCATTATACGAGTACCATTAAAAAAACGGGCAATAGTGGGTACAGAGACACACAAGGTCACATACAAGTTAGTGTCCACCAGTCTATCTTTATTTAAGTGATTGCAAACTTGACTGCTAAGGTAAGGGTCCTGGGCTCGATAACGGGTTCGTAAAATTTTTTTTTCCAAGTTCACCAAGCATATTATGTTAAACTTGAAGCTCATAACATAAGCCATCACACACAGCGACGTTGCAACTTAACTTTCTTTAAGTCATAAGTCAGTTATGTCTTAAACGCAAGCTATTTATGAAGCTTCTGTCAGCGGCTTCTCTTTAGTGAAAGTCGAAGTCGAATTCCTGGAACCATCAAATGACTTCTTCCGCTCAGAGCGGAGCGGATGGGAGTGTCAGACTCTTACTGACTAGAAGCTATCCGTGTTCCTCCAAATGCCCTTTGCATTCCAGGACCGTGGTGACTCTTTCGATTCTCCCTCACGCGGCCCGCCTCCTCCTTCACTAGCATTACTGCTTCGCAGAACGAGGTGACTTTCCACCGAGGCGAAATCCGTCAGAAGGATTGTTTGTTTGCACGCAAATGACCGCGTCATAATCATGTTTGTTATTTCATGCTCGTTTTACCAGTCATGTTAACTTCTTACCCTGGCTGAGGCCTATACAGCTTTTTCATTTTGTGTGGGTAACATTACCAATTTGAAACCAAAATTAAAGTCCAGTGGCATTTTAATTTAAATGAATTTTAAACAGCTTCCTGTTCCCTATATCTCCATTTAATCAAGTATGTTAAAAATATTTTCATAAAATTATAATAGGATTTTTTTTTCCAAATACATTTTATTTATAATTTCACTGAATAAATACGTAATCAGCATAACGCCTGTTCGTCTAACGAGGTGACCAGAACTTTTCAGATTTGTTGCATTGTCATGTTAGTCTGAGTGAAAAAAGGAATTATAATAATAATAATAATTTATTGATCCAATAACTTCAAATTACACACAAGAGCTAAACAATCTAGTATTATAGGTAGGTACAATAGATATAATAAACAAGGTAGGCGCACATAGTAAATCTTAGATCAAAATCTTGTGTACAAAAATTGTTGTGGTTTTTTAATCTATGGGTAAATATTTAGTTGAGACCTTGGAACCCCAAACTAGGCAAGGAATGCCTGTATTTTGGGAGTCCATTGATTCCTCCTAAATAGCAATGTTTACTCACACTAATTTACAACAATATGGTAAGCTATTACAAGTTGGATCTTAAAATTCGTACTAAACTTCTCTTAAATTTACAGCAATACAGCGATAAAGCTACTTGATAACGGTAAGAAGATCTTCAGTCTCTTCATATGTTAACTGCTGTAACCACTTACTAATTTTAGTTTTTAAATGGAACTTGGTAAAGGTGTAAATATCTAACTTTGTGTTTATTTTGTTATAGAGACGTGAGCTTAGTGCCTTAAACTGGCGACTTGCAAATGTTGTGCGACACCTGATAGGGTTGCAGACCGGAAAACCTCTGCGTCTTTTAAGAAGTTTGTCGTCAAAGGGGAGCATAGAAATTGTATTAAACTAAGATCTGGTTTGGGACGTTGGGTACATTTTTTTACCGAGATATCCTTGGAATAATCCCGCGGACATTATACTAGCCTTACTGCCACACTGCTACGCAGCGTTCCAGTCTTTCTTCTAACCCCGAGTTATTTGCTAACCCGGTGCCATTATGTATACTAGGAATTCCTACTGTATCGTGGGTGCGTTTAAAAACATACACACTACATACACAAAAGCCCAGACCCAGAACAACTATCTGTAGGCCATCAAAATATTTGTTCCGTGCGGGAATGGAACCTGCGACACGCAGCGCAAAAGCCAATCGCTCAACCACTGCGCCAACCGTGTCGTCAAACTGCTGGCCACTGTGGCTTTACTGCCACACTGCTGGACAAAGGTCTACTCTTTCCATCGTTTCCAGTTCTGCGTGACTCAGGCCCACTTGCACAAACCAAAGTTTTCTTTTAATCCCAAGTTATTTGCTAACCCGGTGCCATTATGTATGTACTATTTATTATTTACCCTCGTGTAAGCAACTAACTCGAAGTTAAAAGTCATCTCTGATTTGCGCTAGTGGGCCTTGTTGTCAATTCCTAAAACGTACCACGTGAAACAAAATACCTAAAAGCTTTTAAAACTTTCGACACTGCCCCCTCACTAAGCCATCTAGCTGTCTAAAAGCTATTAGCAGTTGGCGACGGAGCCACCTGTGTCTGTCATTTCCTTACGACAGATTACGTACAAGCATTAAGTCGTATGGAGGTTGTATAGACGTGTTTTAGCCAATTACCCGCTTCGAATGACTTGGGAGTTTTACTTGAAAAATCTAACTGACATTTGGGTGTGTTTTCTTGTTAATTCTTGAGAGAGCATGTTAAATTTATGGGCTTAAAGGAAGTGGATATTCTGGTGTTAATATTTTTTTATGGATGGGAAATCATAAAATGACTTCATTCACTCACACTATGGGCATCAAAAGATTTGTCGACATCGCTATTAATAGTAAAATTGCCCCAAATACTTGCAGCATTGCTACGTTGAATGGCAATTCTGATTCTTTGACTGAAGAAAAGGCTTGCCCTCTGGACGCGTCAAGAGTGGAGTAATCGTTTTGATGTATCGAAAAAAACGGTTCACAGGCTGGTATAATGTAATATCAAGTCCTATAGAGGTTGTATAAAAATGTTTTAACCAATTACCGGCTACGAATGACTTGGGAGTTTCGCTTAAAAAGTCTAACAGACATTTGCCTTGGTTTTCTTCTAAATTCTGAAGAAGAGATTTTGTAATTATGGTCTTGTTAAAAAGAGGGTTGGTGAGTATGTAATGTTTCGAGAGGGATTGAAGACTTGGAATAGGGTATTCTACCAGGTAGAAAAAAAAATAGTAATGCAATTTAGTCCTTCCTTTAAATTTTCAAAATATATTGGACACGTATTTTTTGCCCAAAACCCAGGACTTCCACGCTCGGAAGTCGCGCTTGAGACCGCGAGACCAGTATTTTACATGGAATTACCGCCTGGGTTACAATAGGTAAGCCTTTGTTAAGATTTGTTATCAGGTCTTCTGGTTCTGTATAGTGTTGGACGTAAAAGAATAGCACCATCCCATCACTTCCCGTGGGTGTCGTAAGAGGCGACTAAGGGACTCACCAGAGAATTGGCAGAAGCATTCTCTGTAGGTACATTGCAACAACAATACACTGCGATCGCCAACCCGCTTGCCAAGCTTGGGGATTATGGCAAATCCCCACCATCTGGGGGAGGCCCATGTCCAGCAGACGTCTTTCGGCTGATATGATGATCAGGTCTTCTTATCGTGTGGGCAGTAAGTGTCAGAGTTTCTAAGCCGCCCCAAGGTGATTCAAGCCTGCAATGTCCTAGCCACACTTCCCGTGGGAATCAAATCCACGACGGTTCACAAGGCAAAAGCCTAAATCACTAGACCAAGGAGGCAGTTCATCCGGTTTTAGAGCTTGGAAACCCGTAACGACTGTGTCAAAGATCTTCGTGAACTTCATAGAGCAGCACCACTGATTTACAAGTGTAGAACGAAAACTGATATTTTTATTTCTCCCATTCCATTTCAGTACTTTCCTTGGTTGCCATGCCAAAATTCGACGGAATCCATCGAAGCTAGTAACGCTTTGAAGTTTCACAAAAAAAGATATCTGAAAATGTTCCTTTGAGCTTTGGCTCGATTTAGGACATGCTACGTTACATTTTGAAAAGAAATCTCTTCCATTTTGAGTAAAAAAACTTGTGTCAATGTTTTGAAAAGGATGAGGGAGGGATATGTGCAGTTAAGAGGTAAGCAGGAGCTTGGCAATCTGGAACACAACATAGGTAAATAGTTTATTTGATGCCCCACGTGATGATACGAAAAATACGACTTCATTATAGTGCATCCACACGACACCGACTTTTGTTTGCGTAGACTTACTACAAAGTCTGCACAGACAAACGTCGGTATGATAGAATTTATTCACAGTTCGAAGTCTGTGCACATGTCAAAGTTAATTAGCTTATTCAACCGTTTCATTAAAAGCCTAGCCTTTTCATTTAAATGCGCCGATTTTTCAGCTACCTAAGTTGCATCTTTTTTTTAATATCGTTTAATGACTTGTCCATGTCACGTATGTCGCTGATTAAACGGCACAGTTCAATGAAAAAGCTAGGCTTTTTAATGAATCGACTGCCAGTTGGCTGCGACACATATATAAGTATATATCGTGTGGACGCAATATTACCCAACGGAGACCGCCATCTTGATTTTGTTAAAAATTAATTATTACCTAATAACGTATCAAGCAAATGCAACTTTTTCAATCTTACTTCTTACTCTCTTATAAATGCGAAAGTTTGAATGAATGGATGCATGTATGGATGTTTGTTACTCAATTACGCCTGAACGACTGATCAGATCTAGATTAAATTAGTAACAGTGATAGATTATAGTCTGAAATTCTCTGTTATAGCTCGGGAATATGTTACCTTGGGATAATTTCCGAAATAAAGGCGACTGCCCGCTGGCGGCACCTAGTCAATAATAAGTGATCTAACGTCAATTTCCTCTCTCACAAACTAGGTACACTTTTAACAAAATTACATAACACTCAGACCAAAACTACTTTCCAACAAGCATAAAGTTCTAACTTACTAATTGTTACGCTCACTTACAAGTTTTTAAACTTACTCAATAACAAGAAAAGAACGATTATTGCTTCCTTTCAGCCAGAGACTGGGAAAGTTTTAGTAGAAGTATAAATAAACGCAAGTTTTAACTTTTAAGGAAGCTAACGTACAACGGGAAAGATATACTTCATAGTTTTATTTTTCTACTTCCTATTCTAGATTATTCCGTATGGTGTCGGACGTAAAAGAATAGCACCATTCCATACTTCCCGTGGGTGTCGTAAGAGGTGACTAAGGGACTCACCAGAGAATGGGCAGCAGCTTAGCATTCTCTGTAGGTACATTGCTACAGCTACACTGAGATACCCAGCCCACCTGCCAAGCGTAGCGATTATGGCAAACTCTATTTGGGGGAGACCTATATCCAGCAGTGGACGTATTTCGGCTGATATGATGATGATGATTCTAGACTATGCTACTTATAACAGTTACTTGCTTTTGCCACCCTACACCCAGGATGAAAGTCTGCAAATACCCATGTCCTATTCCAGAACATGGTCTACCTATGTGCCATGTTTCATCGAAATCCGTTCAGCCATTAAGACGTAAAGAAGTGACGTGATAACATGGCAAATGGCTATCTCAAACGTCCATAACGATAGATCAAACGGGGAATTGGACTAAATGTGTTTATTAGAATACCTTTAAAAGCCATGATAGCAAACACAATAGTAAAACACTGAGCCGAAAGGCGAGTGTTTGCCATAAATTATCTTTATGACTCTAGTATAGTTCAACATTATTGTTTCCTCATCCAGACTAAATCATTATTTTATTATTATTACTAGCCCGTACTGTCCCACTGCTGGGCAAAGGTCTCCCTCCATTCCTTCCAATGCTCACGGTGTTGTGCCTGTTCCTTCCAATTCGTAAGGAAGACATCCTGGTCGTCCCCCCATCTCCTTTTTGGTCTGCCGCGGACTCGTCTCGCTGTTTCAGGGCACCAATCTTTTATTTTACGGGCCCACAAATTGTCCTGTCTTAATGCGGCAGATATGTTCTGCCTAGTCCCATTTAAGTTGGGCAGCCTTTCGAGCCTCATCAACGATTTTCGTTTTTTGGAGCGCAGTGTAGTGTTTCAAACGTGGTCTGTTAATTTAACACCTAGTATACTGCGCTCCATAGCACGTTGGCAAACCTTCAGTTCGGACTTCTGAAAGTTAGCCGTCACATCCAGACTAAATAATGAACTATTATCATTATCATCCACAGACCACCACTAAAAAGTCCTCTTTTTCTCGTTCCTGTGCCAGTCTCATCCAGGTTCTACGTGCGATAGCAACAAAAAAAAAATAAACTGTAAAGTTCCAAAGAATAACAAGTTATATGCCAAGTCTGCCAAGATCCTTAGTTTCGGCGCACGTTTTAAAAGCTGCATAAATCTGATTTGTGGCAGACTGTTTTTAACAAGATGGTAGCATTTGGTACAAAATATAAGCGACTAATTGCGGCGTCAATACCGTGTCATTATCACATGAGCCGAAAGACGTCCACTGCTGGACATAGGCCTCCCCCAAGTGTCGCCACAACAACCGGTCCTTGTGCGTCTCGCATCCATCGGCTATCCGCGACCCTCACCACGTCATCGGTCCACTTCATGAGAGGCCTTCCAACGCTGCGTCTCTCAGTACGCGGTCGCCACTTCAGAACTTTTCGGCCTCATCGACCATCTGTTCTGCGAGCGATGTGCTCTGCCCACTGCCACTTTAGTTTGGCGATCCTTCGGGCTATCTTGGTAACGTTGGTACCGTGGCATATTCCATAGATAGGTTGGAAATCAATGAAAGTGCAGTTATATTTTTGCTGAAGAATTTTCATAATCAGATACGTACTTTAGTATATACTTCTAGAAAATACCAGGAATTGTTCGCAATCGTCAATCTGACCGCGATGCCCCAGATTCAGGCCAAAAAAATTTTACATAGTTTTCGGCGTTAAGCCCATCGTCAACATGACACTGGATTTTCCTCGTTCTTTTCCTTATAAATCAGTCAAAAACACATTTCAGCAACATTAGCTAAGCGTTTAAGCAAGACACAAGACCAAACATTTTGGGGATCTCTGTTCTAACTTGGGCCACAAACAAAGGAATTGCGGATTCAGACGAAGTTAAGCTGGTGATTATTCAATTATTAAGATAGTTAACATGCGCGGCGGGTTGTAATTAAAAAGGTATAATTTAATAATAGGTACGTACGTTTTATCAGTTCTCGCTAAATTTTCGTTAGTTAAGAATTTCCGTATCTAGTTTTGTAGAGAAGAACTTTATATTGAAAACATTAAATTAGACCAGAGGCCCTAGACAACGTGCCATTCAATTGGCGAATGCGACTGTCGAAATGCCAAAATGTAGGAATTTGGTCACGTGACATTTCGATAGACATCTGTCAATCCCATACATTTTTGACGTATCGACAATCGCGTGCGCCACGCTACCGTTGACAGAATGTCACTTGTCTAGAGCCCCAGGCCTCATGTAATAAAGTTTTAACAAATTTTATTTTTTACAAATTTTGCCCACTGGCAATGCGACATTTTTGTAAAAAAATACAAATCGTCACATTTTCATGACAGGTGCTGTTAATTAAATCAGAAAATGTACGAAAGAAATTATAAAATTGTCTGTTTGTCATTGAACCTTGAAAGTGTTACCCTAAAAGAATCACTTAGAACTCACAATCAAAAAAAGATGCGCAAATTTTTTTTGACAACTTTAATAAGTCAAGTTTGTATTTCATATGAAAATGAACCTTACTTTCTTGAGGATAATTTTAATATTTTTTGCATAAGACATTTACTTTACATAGTTATCAACTTTAAGGTAAATTCGAAGTGCTTTCCATGAACCTTATCCTCAAATTGTCGTTCATAATTTACGTTTAACTTAAGTTCAGAACAGAGCGGCGAATTTAACATACAAACTTATTTTTTTATCTATGATAAAAAAATAAGTTTGTATGTATAAATAAATTTGTATGTATAAATAAATATGTCATAAAATGTGAAGAACTGTCACCTATTCATAGATTAACCGGAGATAGTACAGATGTATTAACTGTCAAATTAACGTAACTTCGTTCCTTATTTTCTTCTTTTTTAGGGTTCCGCACGCAAAGGGTAAAAACGGGATCCTATTAAGACTCCGCTGTGCGTCTGTTGTCACCAGGCTGTATCTGTAACTGTGATAGCTGGACAGTGGACAGTTGAAATTTTCACACATGATGTATTTCTGTTGCCGCTATAACAGTGGGGCTTCCATACAACCAATCTGATTTTTTTGCCTTTTTTTATAGATAATGGTACGGAACCCTTCGTGCGCGAGTCCATCTCGCAATCGGCCGATTTTTTATTTTTATTATTGTACGATTTAAGTTCCACGTAATTTTCAGCTATCTCGCTCAAAAGATCTTCCAATTACGTTTGATAAAAAATAACTGAACTGAGCACCCACCATTTCGGAGCGAGGTTTCGAGCTATTACGAATAATATCTACGTCTGATGCTAGCAGTATTAAAAGTAGCAATGGATTGAAAGACCGGGTACAATAAGAGAACATTACATACTATCATCTGCCAGCGGCTTCACCCGCAAGAAACTCTAAAAGTTGGTGCCACCGGGATAAAAAGTATCCAGTGTCATAATCCTCCCTAGATTACCTCCTACCATGACGTGTTAAAACATGATTTCAGTGTGGGACGGAGACGGAAATACAAGTCATACAGCACTATCCATTTTACACGACGCAATAATGAAAGCATTGGCGCCTCATTGTAAGGCACATAACAATTTAAAAGTGTGCCTTGTTTAAATCCGTTCAGCCGTTAAGAAGGTTCACTGGTAGAGAACGCCTTGCTGAATTTAGATCGCTTACGCACTGCATCCGATCCGAATCCGTGAAAATACATTGTGAAGTAGTCATAGAACTATTTATTTATATATTACTTTCACAACTAACTATTACTATTTACACTTAAATAAAAAAAAACTCTTAACTAACTAAAACTAAAAATAATCTAAAACATGGCGTCGAAAAATTCCTCCGCATCGCAGGCCACTGGTAATGTACCCGAAAGGCTAGCAGCATTGCCACGTTGTATGGCAATGCTTATCCTTTGTCCGAGGTAAAAGCCAGCCCTTGGGTCACGCGAAGTTTCAACTAAACGTCTTGACAGATCTTTGAACAAGTAATGAGCACTCGGACCCCCTAGAACTATTTGTATGGTAGTTTACGCTCTAGAAACGACTTGCGTCATCCGATTTCTCTTGGTTATCCGATTCGGAAGAAATATTGATGGATCAAAGTAGCCGTATTACTGTTTGAATGAACGCTTTTACATTACCTTGGATTCAAATCGGACGTGTACGTTGCTCGACAGCAGACCGCGGCGTGGGGTGGATTTTGGTGGATCAGTACGTAAGCAATATCTGAATTTGATTCCAGTTTTATAGACTCTAGATCCGTATTTTCACAAATTCGGATCGGATGCAGTGCGTAACCGCTCTAAGTCGGCCTATGTACTACCTGTACATAAAATTTAAATAAATATAAAGTAACAAATATCCAAACAAATCTTCACTTTAATTGTAATATTAGTAGCAAGTCTAATACTAGTACATTAAACGTAGAAATGGATCGAAAGGAAATACCCGTTTGCAGTATTCGAATATTCCATATCCTAGTTTTGAAAGCTTTTCGAAGTAATGTATTTTTAAAATATGATGTATAAGATAGAAGCTTGAAAGTGATCGCGGTAGTAACAACAACCTCCATAGATGAGAGACTCTTTTCTTAAGAATCGTGCAGTTTAATTTTTAGAGTGCTATTTAAAGGGTTCCAATATACCTATTAAGCCTACGCCAACTGTCTGTCTGTTGATCTGACTGTTTATCACAAAGATATATAGGGTTATTTGTAAAATACTACCAAACTTACAGTGGGTGAAAGTACTCATGATTATAAACAACTTTTGTTATCAGACCAACCCAGAAAAATCGAAAAAAAAATCTACTGTTTCATACATTTTCATCGGGTGAATATTGCATTTTGTATGAAACAGCCGATTAATTTTTTGATATTTCAGAGTTGTCCCATAGTAAAATTTGTTTATAATCATGAATACTTTCACCAAGGAACTTATATTACAACCTGGAATGTGCACAGGCTGTCGATACGCGGTCCGAGCGAGATAGCTTCGCGAGAGCCCTCTGTCCCTTTCATTAGGGTGACCAACCGATATAATGTAGGTTGAGACTAATATAATGGGATATAATATTTTAACCAATTATTTGATTTCATATAATAATTATGCTTTAAGGATGGATTAAAGTAAAAAAACTATGTTTTATTATATCCTGGGGCCTGAAATGAAGATGAAATAACGGAATAATTTTTGATATTTGAATGACTTGGAATGACATCAAGCCATTTTTTCTCCCTGATTATTCTCCAGGTAGTCTGAAATTATATTTTTTAAATTTATTTAAAATATACGAAGTGACACACCTAAATCAGCAAATTAATATGGGAAGTTGAAACTTTTTTGCCATTTCCCTACAATGTTCCTCGGGAAATGTGAAATTTTATGATCACGTCTTTTAAGTATTCGGTACACCATTCCATATAAAGTTTTATTATGCTTACGTTGAAGACTACCTCCTATATTTTATATGCTGCATTGTGTAAATAATCTTATAATTTCATTCATTTTGGGCACCCTACTTCAAGAATTGAAATTTACTTACTTGAAGAAAGAAACACCGCATCCTGCATAGGATTCGATTTTGCAACCTTAAATCGCACACTTTTTAACCATCTTTATTACATCCGAATAAAGAAATTGATTGTTTTACAATAAATAAGTATGGCTGGTGGGTTACCAGTCAACTTCTATAATTATATTCTACTAATAATCTTTTCTTTTTTAATTACATTTCAATACAGTAGCCAAATTATTGCTAAAAAAATGTTCTCATTCTAACAGATAATTTAAAAATATTAGAATTATATCAGAACGAAAGTTATTGTTTTTTTAATAAGACACGACAATATTATTTTTTCCTACCATTCCTACTAAATTCGGGAATAATCCTCCTGGCAACACTTTAGAAAGGGACACAGGGCTCTCCAAGCGCTTTCTCCCTCGGACCGGATTTCTCTTTGACCAAGTCATTGTCTGTAATAGAACTTAACTTCATAAGTATAAGGTTTATTTTTATATTGGTGTCAAATTGACAATGCACATTCCAGGTTATAATATAAGTTCCTTGACTTTCACCCACTGAAAGGTTGTTGGTGTTTTACAAATAACCCTGTATATCAAAACGAACAATTTATTACCGATTCTACTTTCACTACGGGGTCAACACTGAAATCAGCTGTTCAGTACATTTTGTCGAGTTATCCGATCGAGGCAGTCAATTTCTTTTCGCGATTTCTGTGCTGGCTCCATGGTAAAAACTGTTCATAATGATCATAATGATGAGTAAAATGACCTCAAAAGAGGTATTGCGTTAATTATTTTGTAACACGTATGTTTCACACACTAAAAATTTCAACTCTAGGTACTTATTAAGGTTGAGATACAGTCCTCTGACAGATAAACAGTCGGAAAGAAAGTGGGGCCTTAGTAATAGTGTCCTGATGCCACTCTTCAGGTACCTTCAAGGAGCCACAAAATGTACAGTAAAAGGTACTCCTTCTGTAATTCCTATTCAAAATTCCAAAACTAAAATTCTAAATTCAAAACTCGTATTGTCTTCAAAACTCGCGAGTTCGTTTCAAAATTTCAAACTACCTACTAAGTTATTACTATAATCTAAAGTTTTAAGCTTTCAAGTCGAGTTGAGAGCATCATACCCGTTCTGAAACGATGAAAAAGTTTTTCAAGCGTCTGAAAATTTCAATATCACTAAAAGGATTTTGCGATTCGGCTGTTTTTGAATAGCCCTTGTTATTTTGAGTAGATTGAGGGGCCTAGAGTAAAAATGTGCGACGAATTTTCTATTTTTAAATGTAAGTGGTTTTAAAGGTATTAATACTTTTTTCTTGTGTCTTTGAAAACTTTGTTGAGTTAAAGCTTTGTACTCAGTAAGCAGTTATTTCAAGGTATACATTTCTTTAGCTTGCCGTCTTTGTTATCTCACGTTTTGCCATAGGACAAGGTTCGCGAACCTTTATGTATCAACGTGCCATTTTTTCTAAAGTAATGTTAAATGAGGTCATAGACGTGCCATCATATAGCATCGCAAGTTAGGGCCATAATAAATACTATTTATAACTCAAAACTCTTTATTTACTATTAAAAAAAATACTTTTTGCGATGTCACAAATATAAGTATAATTAGTGAGGCTTCTGTTATGACATACATAGCCCAACGGACTTCGTGAAATAAAATATCTGTACCTACTTCACACTTTTTTTTATAAGTGCATTATGAGTTTTTGTGATAGGTGACGTGCCCAAAATACGCGACACAGTATGCGCGCGTGCCATTGGTTCGCCGTCCCTGCCATAGGACATCTGTCTTTGGCTGAACTGTCGACATCAGCACCATTGCCATAAATTAAAACAACCGAAGAGTAACCAACGGAACCCAATAACTGCTGAGTGTGTAGGTATTTTTCTTTTGCCTTTTACAAAAAAAAAACAACGGGAAACCGAAAAAGACACGTTTCTTGTATAATATATGTCACCGCAAAATGGCAAACTCTCGATAAATTATCAATTTGGAATACTTTTTTACGCATCAATGCAAATTATCTGGTGACATACTAAGATTTTTTTTACAGTTAATAGTATGACACCCTTCGAGTACGAGTTCTGTGAGGAACCCCTGAATAATGTCACGTCAATTTGCTCAACACATCGATTCCAAACTACTACTAAAAAAATCCTTTTGAAAAAACCCCATGCATAGCGGAATTTGAACATGTAAGTAAATATAATCTATATTACTTGTTTAAAGATCTGTCAAGACGCTTAGTTGACACTTCGCGTGACCCTAGGGCTGGCTTTTACCCATTATATGCAACGTGGCAATGCTGCCAGCCTTTTGGGTACATTACCAGTGGCCTGCGATGTGGAGGAATTTTCCGACGCCATGTTTTAGATTATTTTTAGTTTTAGTTGAGTCTTTTATTTAAGTGTGTATATAGTTATAGTTGCAATAAATGATCTATATTGTACAGTTTTATCCTACTATCATAAATATAACTATCCTATACCAAAATCTCTTCCGAGAAAATCTCAGGAATAACTTGTTTTATAAGAAACAATCCATTTAAGGTGAATAGTATCAAATCCCTGCCGTGGGTGCTATCGGACGCCCCAAGACTTCGACTCATCTTTTATTCATTCTTGATTTTTTTTTCTGTGCCTTTCTGTGTGGGTGCAGTGTTGCCAAGTTTTGGGAAAACGATTTTATTGGTAGTGTTTTATCTATGTTTTGCAAGTCTGCGACATTAATTTATTTTGTAATTTTATTGGTTTTAAGCTATTGCATAGCTTCTATCGCGGGCCTTGAGCGTGGAGACCGAATCCAGAAATTCCGTAACGAAAATAACCTAACACCTCTCCGACCTCTCCGACCGACTCCGACCGGCACAGCGGTGATACTTTTTAGTTTTTGCCATCTATCGATGAATAGCAGAACTTTTAATGACTTTTTGAAATATCACGCTTGTCTCTTTAGTTCTGCAAATCGCCTCTAGGTGGCATTGGTTGTATATTATATAAATAAATAAATAATTATAATTACATAAGTTGATAAAAAATGCTATGCAAAAGCTTTACTCCGAGTGCCACACGTCCTTTTTTTTGTTTTTTTTTTTAGAATTTTGTGCAAAACGTCATCGGATTTTAAATAGCAGACTGCAGTCTGAATTGTAAATGACTTACCAGAATCGCGAGACAAAGTACATATAATTCTCTTTTGGTGATTGTGACTGTTGATTCTTACTTACAGGTTTAAGTACCTGTAAGTAAGAATGAACGAACCAGTCACACTTTTCCCATCATTGCTAAGGCAATGATGGGAAAAGTGTGACTGGTTCGTTCAAAAAAACAGTATATCTGTTGGGCTGTATAAGGACGCAGCCACCAGGCACCAAGTGGTAGAAAAACCACGCCTCTTTTAAACTCTACAACTTCTTATGGTCACAAGTAAGTATGAGTTTTAGGTATCTCACCTACTTTAACAACGTGAGCTTTGGCAATCACGACTTCTCCCACTCAACGATCAATATACTACTGCGTTTTCACTAAATAAACGAAGCGCGCAATAGTAAATTTTGTTCCGAATGCATCGTGCTGCGCGCAATTACAGCGCTGTTTATGCCACATACATTATGCACTCACGTAATGGCTTCAATCTCCTTAATCATGGTAATACAATAATACCAATAGGTTCCTACCGTTATGCCTACCGTTTTTGCAAGTCCCCCTTTTTTTGTATGGGAAATAATCAAATTACCTATCCTTACCACTCTGGGTGGAGCAGAAGGGAGTGTCAGACTCTTACTAAAAACCCACCCGTGTCACTCCAAATGCCCTTTGCCTTGCAGGGCCGCGGTAACTCCTTCGAACAAATCCGCAACCCATGCAGGTGCAAGTAAGGACCAAAATGAAAGACAGTTCACATCAAAATTGCGATACCTACTAAACTATCATGAGTACCTCTTCAAAGATTGCTAGCATGATCCTGTATTAATTAATTAATTAATGTAATAAGGATCTCAACCTCAAAGCTTATCTCATTTCGTCACATAATATCACCCCTATATACGAGACCCCTCAGATATCCTAAGAGATAATTTACAAGTGCTTGAGGTATCGTGATCGCAAGCGGAGTCTGGAGTAAGTGATATAGCTGCTTTGACTTGCGAAGATAATCTTGGTACTTGGTAGCTGTATGTAACATCATAGGTAGCTTTTTTTTAGGCACGCGTTTTCTCACCATGTCACCTGATGCTAAGCGATGATGTGGTCGAATGCCATACATAATTCTAAAAGCGTTTCTCAAATGCTTTTTGACTTATGTATTAGACATTAGGTAAGGACCAACCTAATGTGAAAGACATACGTACGTTCATTATGCTGTAAGTACTACATAATGTACATTCTATGTTATGTTAAAAATAAAAAAATGTTACTATAGTTTTATAAACACCTTTAAAAAAGGCTGAATCAAGTTACAAGCTAACCCAGAGCGGAAGGAGTCATTTAATGATTTCCCATCCAGAAAAAAAAGCTGTACCTACTAATTCTTTATGGCATATTATAATATAATAATATAATATATAATAATATAATAATAATATCTTGGGACAATCAACACACCGCCATCTGGTCCCAAACTAGGCAGAGCCTGTACTATGGCAACCAGACAACTGATAAACATACTTAATATATATTTCTAAATACATGCATATTATAGATAAATTACACACCCAGATACAGAACAAATAATCGTACTCATCGCACAAAGATTAACTAGAACAAAAAAGTGAAACGTATGTTGTACGTGGCTTCTAGAAAAATCTGTTTTATCCAAACAAAATTTCGGGCAACAAAAAGCTTTTATAACAAAATCATGAAACATGATAACAAAAGGCAGTAAAAACGTAACTTTCCCAGTTTTAACACCAGAAATTCCAATTAAACATTTTTCCCTTAAAAAGTGTAGTATTTTTTCGGTTTGGCAACACAACAGAAGTACGAATCGGCGGTCCAATAAATCCGATATAAAATACGAATCGGTGTTTACCTTGTTTTCTTTTATTTCCCACTTTTTTTTGTTTTCACTTCTGCTTCGTGTTCCGTATTCGCGATAATGTCAATACATTGGATTTTTTACACATTTGAATGTACTTCGAATTTGTTCGCTCTAATTCCCATTCTAAATGTTTAACGTAGTTTTTTACAATTAAATGAAAAAAGTTTCAATTTGTTTCCTAGTTCACATTTGTTCAGGTAAATTTATTGTTGTGGCAAAAGAAGCGTGTGTGTTGAAGGTGAACGGAATTTATCGACGCTGACTTTGCTACTAACGAGGCCATCTACTAGGCCCAAATTATCTGGAAATAATGATTCGAATAGAAGAGGATCTTAGAAAAGTTTCAGTTTACTGAGAAATTTTGTTAATTAAAGGTGATACCAACCTAAATTAAATCTGCCTAGTTTTTTCTCTACTACATAATATATTGAGGTCGGCTCCCAGTCAAATCAGATTCAGCTGAACACCAGTATTTTATGTGGAGTGACTGCATATATGACCTCATAATCCAACCCAGTTACTGGGTAACACGGTACTTCTTGGCAAGGCTGGTGTCAGATTTTCTGGCTTCGGACTATCCGTAACGACTGCCAACTATCTAAAAATGACAGCCGGGATCAACGGCTTTGTTAAGCCGTAAGCACGTTTATTTCCGGGGCACGGAGGAGTCTCGATAATAACATGTTAACATGGTTTCCCATCCATAGACCGACCTCGGCAAGTGTTGCTTAACCTTAAAGATCGACCCATGTGGCTGTTATTATTTAGCCACGAGCTCCTCACAATACAATCAATATCACGAATGTATGTATCCTGGATAAAAATTATAATTCTATTTAGTACGTTCCTACTCCTTATTACAAGCCATGATCTCACCTGGTTCCGTATAAAGCAATACATCCATTGCGGCGTGATTGATTAAAACGGTTAGTATAGCCTCACTGTACCTACAAACTTTAACATTTATAACATTAAAATCGAAGGACGATTTCATAGTTAGTGCTTTCATACTCCATGAAACAGTTCAAAAACATTTCACAAACCGAGCACGAAGCCAAAAAAGATTCAAAGCGATCAAAAAGTCTGGAAAACCATTAAAAAACGAATAAGACAATGTAATAATGAAACCGACACGGCGACACGGAGACCAATTGCAATTTTTCATACAATTGGCTCGAATCCAACGTGATTACTCCGAACACAGCGCCAGGTGAAATATGTATGAACTATGAACAGAATAAAATCTCTCCTTGGATTGTTTTCATTGATTGGGTACGGTCAGCCAAGAAAGTGGTAGAAAATTTTAGACAACATCCAAACGTCCATACTTCAATTTTTAATATTATAAATGCGAAAGTTACTCAGTCTGTCCATCTGTCTGTTTGTCCCTTTGTGTGTTCCCCCTTCACGTCTCAATGACTGAACAAATTTGGAATAACTTGGCACACAGAACATGAAAGAGGATATATAATAGAGCTTTTTATCCCGGAAGTTTGTTCTTAGTGTGAACTTAGGCGTGCCCCAATTGTCGCCACAACAAAGATCGTCAGTCCACGTTGTGGGAGGCCTTCCAACACTGCGTCTTTCGGTACGCCTTTCGGTACGTGGTCGCCACTCCAGAACTTTCAGCTCGATGGAACATCTTTTCTGCGAGCAATATACTGGGTAATTTTTTTTCCAGTACGCAAACTTTAAGAACCATTTCTGGCCATGTAAATGAACAACTTTCCCCAAAAAAGCCATAGACAAATCCTAAAAAAAAAATTGAACTTGAACTTCCCATTCAAGATTGTCATCAACTAATCACAATTTGTATGTAAGTATGTCTTTCTTGGGGACTAAGGTAATCTAAAAGGCCTTGGCGATTCCGTTTAAATCAAACTAAGAACACATATAATTACTGCAGAATACCACCCCACCATTAGTAAGTATTTTAGAATTTGATGTAATGAGACGTGCAAACGAATTTCAATCTTAATTCAAGTACCGAGTAAGTACTGTTTTGGCTGCTTTGGCCAACTGTACCTCGATTTTATACGATTTTCGGTTGGGATCAGCCCTAACTATGTTTCAGAGGTATATTTTCAGAGGATTATGTCGTTAGGTATATGTTATGAGGGATAGTTATTTGATTTCCTGGAAAAAGGTTTTTGTTCTATTTAATAAAGGGTCAAAACACTCACAGCTGTCTGGTCCGTTTTTATTTAATTTGTTTGTTTTCCTTTGCCTGTGTCGCGGTCACGGAATTCCGAAAAGGGTCAGGATTGGCTCGGTGCTATTGTGTTTTGTTGTTGTTTTGCTTTGTGGAAGTTTGTATCAAACAAAAAACAACATACAAGTTTACATCGCAAAAAGTGCTAGTCACAGTGACTGGGCCGCGAGTGCAGCGGACTGTCACCGCTAAACGCAGGTCAGAAGTGCCACAGTGGCGTGCGTGGCTCGCTCGCGATACCTTGGCGGTGCAGTGCAGCATTAACCGGCGGTGCAGTGCAGCAGCAACTGGCGGTGTAGTGGAACAATATCCAGTCGTGCTGCGGTGCAGTGCAGCAGCATCCGGCGGTGCAGTGCAGCAACATCCAGCGGTGCAGTGCAGCAGATTCCGGCGGTACGGTTAAGTGCACCACCAATAATTTGTTCCAAAAATTGAGTTCGGTCGTAGCATCGGTCGTGCGCGGACGTGTGTCGCTGCACTCAGTGTCTCTTTTTTGTGATTGGCTACCATACCTCAAAGTCAATTCCTTGTTACTCTTTAAGTAATATTCATTTAATGACCATCCCACTGGGCGGTCCTAGACAGAGATAGATGGCTTCCTGTTAGTGTGGACTTAATAAAACTCGAAAAGTACTACTTGGATTAGCTGCGATTCGAACCGCCTCTTCACCGGTTAGAACCGATCGCACGCCGCGCCTTCAACCACTGAACCACGCTACGAGTGATGCGCACTGCCAAATTAACAACCGGTACGCGCGAGTGCTACGAAACTTCGACGTCACCGCTACGAGTTAGCCGCGCGGTGGGGATACTTGCTACGTGCGCCTACGAGACACAGCGCCTACGCGCCTCATCGCCTACGCGCACAGCTGTGCGACTCATCGCCGCGCGCCTTGTTTACAGTATATTAGGGTCGAACATTGCAAGTAAGTCGCTTCAAAATTAGAAGTGGAATTATATATCCTTCAACTGTATTAATCGGAGGCATAAATCGAGAACAATATGTCGCTCCAACGAACACCCCCAAAAACAACTATCACAACTACTATAGGACATACCCAGTCGGAATCCGATCTCGATTCGTTACAACTTAGCGACGCTTCTTTTATAAATGTAAACCGTAACAAGCGCCCACGCCATACCCAATCACCTGGAGAAGAAGATCGCGATCTCAAGCATGAAATAGTGGGGCTATTGAATAGTTGGAAATCAGAACTTGATGCCAAATTCAATGACATGTGTGCCAAGCAAAACTCACTTATCGCTAAACTCTCCGCCGAAATCTCGGAGCTAAAAACACAAACCTTTAAAATGAAAGAATCCAACGACGAATTAATAACCTCAATGGCCTTTGTAAACAAACAATACGAGGAAATAAAGTCTGGTCTAGATAGTCTACAGAAAGAACGGCTGGAACAACGGAAGTGCTTGGAGAAGCTTGAAAGAAAAATACAAGATCTCCAACTGAAATCACGATCTTCTAGCATCGAAGTAAGAAATGTTCCTCGTAAAGATAAAGAAAACTGCAAAGATCTCACAAAAAATGTCATTGACATTGAACAGGCCGTTGGAATTGAAATCTCAGCTACGGAATTGAGAGATATATACCGTTTACCGGGCAAAGATGGCTCAACCCGCCCGATTGTTGTTGAATTCCAGACCGTCCAAATGAAGTCAAACACCCTGTCTGCAGTACGCGAATTTAACAACAAAAAGAAAACCGTAGAAGATAAGCTCAACACAGAACTGATAAACATCCCCGGAAAACGACAGCCAGTATATGTAGCCGACTATTTACCTGTGAGCTCCAAGAAACTGTTCCACGCAGCCCGAGAATTCGCCAAACTAAATAAAATTAAATACTGCTGGACCTCCAACGGTAATATTTTCCTTCGCAAAGAACACGGGGATAAACAACTTCTTATTTCATCGGAACAATGTCTCTTAGACTTAAAGAAAAACTTGTGACTGACTAACCATCCATTATTACCTCTTTTAAACTGTTATTCGCTGTTTTTAATTAACGTGTTAATATCCGCATCTGTCATTCCTACTAATGTTATAAAAAACAATAGTAACCTTGTTGTCAAAATGTTTTATCAATCTCTGAAACGAAGGACCAATTCCACGACACTACTAATCAATCTACTAAACCACCCACACATCACCCACGCACCTACATACTACACAACCTTAACGCTAAGCACACATTCTCCATTTCATCCACACACCCCAAAATCGCGCTGTATGACACTTCCTGCCACCCATATTTATAATAAATGGCCAACATAAGCAACATTAACTCAGAACTAGACTCACTTGATCACACAAATTCTTATGTCTGTCGACCAGAGGACTGCCCATTATTCCTTCCACATGCTAACGACTCTTTAAAATTATTCCATATAAACATCCGTAGCATTAACAAAAACTTTGACCAACTCCGCGTCTTACTAACAATGACCGACGTAAGATTTGACGTCATAGTATTGACAGAGTGTTGGCTGCGCGGAGTGATCAAATTACCCACTTTAGAGGGGTACACTGCTTACTCCACAAGCACCACGCTCAATCAGAATGATGGCGTAGTCATCTACGCTAAAATAAATCTGTCATGCAAAATAAACGAACCAAAACTTATGGATGCAAGTGGTTTGATCTGCCAAATAGATAAAAAATTTACGGTCGTGGCAGTATATCGTTCACCTTCTCTAAAAACCCGAGAAAACTTCAACAACTTTATAAGTAGCCTACACGAGGTTAACAGCAGTATATCCACCGATATAGTCTTAGTTGGTGACATAAATATCGACATATGTTCTAACAGCTCAGACCCTCTACGAGACGAATATTTGACCTTCAACGCGACCCACGGACTCTTCCCTACACATACCTACCCTACTAGAAATAAAACTTGCCTTGACCATTTTCTCACGAGGTCAAATCACCTTGCTACAACTCTAGTACTCGAGTCCTATGTAACGGACCATATGCCAATCGTCTTATATATGGAGACTACTGCCCCTTCTTGTAAACCTAAAACAAATAAAACTCTTTTAAACTACGACAAAATAAAAACAGATCTCGATAACGCCGATTTTTCGAATGTGTTAACTATTGATGATGCAAACTTAGCTACCAACACGCTTATATCCACAGTCTCAAGCATCATACGGAATCACACAAAAGCGATCACAGTAACTAGAAAATGCAGAATCCTAAAGCCATGGATATCGCCAGGCTTACTCCGTTGCATAAAGCATCGAGATAGACTTCATATCAAAGCTAAAAAAACGCCAGATAACATGACAACCAACTTAATCTATACGCGATACAGAAATTACTGCAACCGCCTATTACGTAAACTAAAAACAGCCTATGAAAAAAGCCTCATCGAAAAAGCTGGTAAGGATCCAAAAGCCCTCTGGACAGCTATTAAAAATATCACTAACACTCAAAAAGTTAAAGATATTCCCTCAGAACTTCTTCAAATACACAGTGACCCCAAAATGTCTGTCAATCATGTCTGCGATTTCTTTGCTAGTATAGGACAGAATTTGGCTGACAACATACTCGCCTCCTCATCTGCTCGAAGCAACAACTCTGAAACACCAAATGTTAGTAATCCAGTCCCTCTTAATAGCCCGGTAAACTCAATCGCTATCATGCAAATAGACGAGTCTGACATCGAATCCATAATTCTGCTGCTCCGCACTGACTGTGCGACAGGTTGGGACGGCATCTCATCACAAATTATTAAACAATGTCGCCACAGTCTCATACCACCTATCACCCATATATGTAACCTCGCAATAAACACAGGAGTATTTCCAGAAATGCTAAAAAAGGCGATCGTACACCCGATTTACAAGAGTGGGGACAGAGACTGTGTCAACAACTATCGCCCTATAGCGATATTGCCCTGCATCTCGAAAATTCTTGAGAAAATATTAAACCGGGCACTCAGGGATTTCCTAGAGAAATTTAAAATCCTCGCGGACAACCAATACGGCTTTCGCTCAGGGTACTCTACTGAAGATGCAGTACTAGACCTGACATCAACTATTGTAAAAAATTTGGATGATAAAAACAAATGCTTATGTATATTTCTGGATCTCTCTAAAGCATTTGACACGGTCTCTGTTCCCATTCTCCTGGCTAAACTTGAGAAGCTAGGCATACGAGGTAACGCATATAAAATAGTTAAAGACTACCTAGCTAATAGGAAACAGCAGGTCAAAATAGGAGATATCCATAGCGAGGAGGTTACAGTGTCCTACGGTGTTCCGCAAGGGGGTATTTTAAGTTCGACCCTCTTTCAACTCTATATAAATGAGCTCTGCCAAATCTCTCTCCATAACACTAACATCTTCACGTATGCAGATGACACGGCAATCTTTGTCTGGGGACCAGACTGGAATTGCGTAAAAGAAATAGCCGAGTATTCTCTGTCAAAAATTATGAACTGGCTTACAGACAACCTGCTAACGTTAAACCTCTCCAAAACGTACTTTATCCCCTTCTCAATCAGGAAAAATAACTCCCCACCACCAAATTTCTCTATCACAGCCCATAGTTGTCCTTCTCTGGACGTCTGCAAATGCCAACAAATCGACCGAGCCGAGTACGTTAAATACCTAGGAGTATACATTGATAGTGGACTGAGGTGGGACAAGCAGATAGACACAGTCACCTCCAGAGTGAGGAGACTTATACACATATTTAAATCACTTAGAGACTGTGTCCCGCGTGAGAAACTAAAACTTGTTTACTTAGCCCTATGTCAATCCATTATCCAGTATTGCATTCCAGTTTGGGGTGGCGCAGGCAAAACACTTCTTCTACGTCTGGAAAGAGCTCAAAGAGCTGTCCTCAAAGTAATGACTAAAAAGCCTTACAGATACCCCACCGAAAACCTTTACGCTGACTGCAAAGTGCTAACAGCTCGACAGCTCTTTGTGCTCAAGTCCACAATGAGAAGACACCGAAGTGCCCCGCGCCCCGACCCAGGTAGGCGCAGCAGGTTGTATGTATACCCACCCATTCGCTGTAAGACATCTTTCGCCAGAAAGCAATTTAATAATATGAGCAGAAAACTATACAACGAAATACACAAGAAACTCAACATCGCAGGACTAAACAGCCACAAGTTTAAAACCACACTTACAGACTGGCTTCTAAATTTGGATTACAAAAAAACTGAAGAATTACTAACATACATCGCATAACCTACACACAAAAACACACGATACACTTACAAACCAAGATAACACAAAATTCAAATGTCCACAACACAAATACAAAAACACACAAAATTACACACACATATATCTAGAAACAAACACCTCACATACACCCCCATCTTTACACAACTCAACAATACATGGTCCACTTATATGTAATAACTACATGTACATAATATAATAATTATAAAAACATATCGCTAATACCCAGCGACTATGTCTTACTCGCATGCACAAATATTTCAAAATGTAATCATAGAGTCACAATTAACGACTGAACACTGTCACCCAAAATACAAGCTCCCGCTTAGTTTGGGAGACAGTATCAGTACCTATAGTACAATACATTTACTGGTATTTAGTTATAAGTCATTTTGTGAACTGTATAAATTTGCGACAATAAAGATTTATTATTATTATTATTAATTTGCTTCAGCCTCGGAGCAAATGGGAATCTTTGTTTTTAATGGTATTCCTTGGGATTGTGGATTAGGTACAATGTGAATGTCTGTAGTCTCATGTTTAAGAGTTAATTCTTGTATTATGTCTTTCCCTCTTTGTATTCAGTTCTACATGGCCTTATATGAATTCCGGCTTCTGTCAGAATACAGCAGCTTAATTCAAAGTTGGAAATCATTTTCTCTTCCTTTTTTCTGTCTCCTGCTTGATAAAGAGAAAAGCGGCAATCATGTTATTCTAAGTCCTCCGCTGTTCTATTCTAATTGAAATCGTTGCGGGATCCAAGAAAGTTAGTAGGTCCTCTGTGAAAACCTCGACTATCATCACCTATCCTTCAAGCGTTTAATAAAATTCTAAAATCACCTTACCATTTAGAGTCAATATTGGTCCTGGTCCACTATTGATATATTTCCGGATCAGTGCAGGTCCTATTTGATATCCTTCTTCTCTTCTGTCACCACCTGACCTTTCCATATTCGATCACATTCTAAGGCCACGCTACCATTTTAGAGTCAATATTGGTCCTTACCCTCTATTGATATAATTCCAGGCCATTACAGGTCCTGTTTCATATGCTTGTCTATCGCCACCTGACCTTTCCACATTCGACCACATTCTAAGGCTACATTACCATTCTATAGTCAATATTGGTCCTTACCTTCTATTGATATAATTCCAGGCCACTGCAGGTCCTGTTTCATATGCTTGTCTATCGTCACCTAACCTTTCTACATTTGATCACATTCTAAGGCCACGTTACCATTCTAGAGTCAATATTGGTCCTTGCCCTCTATTGATATAATTCCGCAGTACAAAGGACCGCAATTTATTGTTCTCTGCCTTTGTTTGGAGCTCGCAAGGCCGGCTCGTTTGTAAAGCTTAATTGTAAGGGCCCAAGTATGAATTACACATATGTCTTTATTTGATATTCTACTTTGTTCCTACAATATTTGATTTGTGAGTTTGTCTTTAAGCACATTTAGGGTGGCGTGGTGCGTGGTAATCTTAAGTTGTTTGGTGTTGAGCTGATTAAGTTGGTATTTCAAACAATCAACGTTGAATGTTTCTACTCTAGGCAAATTCTGTTAGAAACGATCTAAACGTCAAAACGTTTGAAACGATCTAAACGTCTCCATTGCCCAAAGGGCAATGGAGAGGGCAATGCTCGGAGTTTCCTTGCGTGATCGAATCAGGAATGATGATATCCGCAAGAGAACCAAGGTTACTGACATAGCCCGAAGGATCGCCAAATTGAAGTGGCAGTGGTCAGGGCACATTGCTCGCAGAACAGATGGTCGATGGGGCCGAAAAGTTTTGGAGTGGCGACCGCGTACCGGAAGACGCAGCGTTGGAAGGCCTCCCACAAGGTGGACCGATGATCTGGTGAGGGTCGCGGGTAACCGATGGATGCGACACGCACAGGACCGGTTGTTGTGGCGACACTTGGGGGAGGCCTATGTCCAGCAGTGGACGTCTTTCGGCTGATATGATGAAACGTCAAAAATGTATGGGATTGACAAACTCTATCGAAATGTCACGTGATGAATCCTTTATATTTTGACATTATGACAATCGCATTCGCTAATAGAATGGCCGTTTTTCTAGAGCCTCTGGATATCAAGAATTATGTAGAGAACTGTGACAAATCATACATGAGACTTTGAATGTTAACACTGAATACCATGTGAAGATTATTTATGAATATAAAAACAAAAAAGAATCACCAAAGACAATTACATCATAGACCGAAAACACATACAAAAAAAAAACACTCAGTCGAACTGAGATCCGCCTCCTTCCTATTAGAAATCGGGTAATAACATAAAATTGTGATATTGTGTGATTACTTATCTACCGTCATCATCAGCTTATTGTATTTTGATAAGAAATTAATGTCGATATAAAAAGAAGTATATGATAGAAATATTCGTATTTCGTTCTCAAGCGTGGTGTTCTTGACTAATGCAAAAGAATTACCGGATGGACTACACTAGTACTCATTACAAGTAACTATTTTGGGACAATTCCGCCACGTCATTCCCAATCACTACAACTTCTGAAAGCCAGAATCAACAGAGACTACCATCAGAAGCACGGCGAGTCAATAAAGCTGGAAGAGTCCTGGAAAAACGATTCATCTGCAAGACAGAATCGGTCCCGCAACAAAATTAATCAGATGAGAACAGCGAAGGAGTAAAAATATATCAACTGTCACCATCATCATTAAGCCAAAATACAAAGGCTTCCATAAATAATCTTCGCCTCTTCGACCAGTCTTGTGCTACTTGCGTCCGGGTCCCCGCATCTATTACTAGGTCATCGGTTTTCGTCTCTGCATCTATCGACGACCTTCTACAGAAGGTTTCTGAATTATCAACAGAAACAAGTGCTACGTCGGACACATTACAAATTGTGGTTCAAGTGAAAGAAGTGACTCAGTGTTACAATTCGAAAGAGTTTAACAATGGACAATTCAACGCCACCAACAACATCGGACACAGAAACTCCAGTCATTCCGAATATATCAAAGGCTTTACCAAAATTATCGAAGAAGATTTTGGATGCAGAGTTACCACTCATATCTGAAATGCAATTGCTCATTGAAGGAATGCGAGATATTAAACAGCAAAACTGGAATATTGAAGCAAAAATGACGGCGTTGTCTGAAAGTATGAATCGAAAATTTGATAGACTTGAAAGCCACAATACGAAAAATGATGAGGCAGCGATTCTGAGGCAGTCCTTATTGGAGAATCAGAATCAATTGGACAAAACCATGCAAACGATCAAAGCATTTTTATTTTGTCTAGTGGTGCTAGGATGGCTTTATTTCTATTTCGCAGTAGCATCCAAACAGAGGTTTGATTGGTCCGAAGTCTTTCAACATTATTTTGACCTATACTTTTTAAGAAGGAATTAAAGTAGTTACATAAAAGTATCATACTGTGATGATTCGATGAATCTTGAAACACAAGAAACTTAACGAAATAATACTCCAACCTGCCATGTTCTGTCTCTGCACCATCCTAAGGTCGATTGGTAGAAATGCCTTCAGTGTTTTATACAAGTGCATAAAGCTTCAATGAATAAATACTCCGTGGTGTTTGATTTAACCAGAAACCAATACTAATACGTACTACACAATTTTTATAGATTTTTTTGTACCCATGTCCTATAACACACACGATACGACACTCACAAATAAATTTAAATCTATAGGTTCCTCCTTTTTATTCAGGAATCAAGAAACACGGTCTCATAGCACAAGTGAAGGAAAAATTGAGAGAACCGTTTATTGGCCATATTTGAAAATACATTAGCAGGTTTATCATTTCATCATCATTAATCAAGGGCATTTTCCGTTGTCATGGCAGACGAGTCAGTTGGAGTGGACGAAGTTTAATTGCAAAGAGCTTTATGAACCAAAATTGCGTCGTGAATTTCATTAAAAATTAAAAATATAAGAATGCTATCCGAATACTCAACGAAATAAAGCACTTATCCGTACCTCTTGAAAACAACTGAAAACGAGGGGAAAGCAAATAACATTAGTTCGAGCTCCGAGTCTTAGCAGAATCCTTCTCTTCACGAGGTCAATAACTTCCAAAGAACTTTGTTGACTTTACAGAGCATGTATGTTTACTTGGTATGATATTGTTAAAAATAAAGAAAGAAAATTATGTTGACTTGGGACTGATACAAAAAAAAATATAACAAAATAAATTAATAACTAACACTGACAACCAGCTGACTGACTGAGGGTAAAAGCACGGAATATGAACCGTTTTCGCGAAAAAATATTGATGTACCTATTCTGTTTTTTGAAACGATCTTTTGGCCATAAAATATCTCAGGTAGATACCGAACGAAGCTAATATGTTGTGATAGAGACCGATAAGCAAAAAATAAAAATGCTGATCTGCCACGGCTTTCGAGTCCTAGCTGGCACACCTTTTGTAGGCAGTTGAGAGTCACATTTTACCTCATCGAGTTTTTACTATTTACTCATTCAGCATGCAGCCTTTTTTAAAGTTTTTTTTATGGATGATAAATCATCGAATGACTCTTTCTACTCTGGGCGGAGCGGAAGGGAGTGTCAGACTCTTAGTAACTAAAACCCATCAGTGTTCCTCGTAGTGCCTTTTGCTTTACAGCCGCGGTGACTCTTTCGAACAAAATCCGCAACCCTGGAGCATGCAGCCTGGCAACTGCCAGGCTGCATGCTCCAGGGTTGCGGATTTTAATTTTGGATTTTATTTTATTTTTGCGGAAAATCTGTGAAAAATCGTTCTACACAATAAACTCATTGTGTAGAACGATTTTTCACAGATTTTTCAACTAAAACAATTCAAGAGGAACCGGACCAAATGGCGTTGGTGAATGAGTTCCATATTTTCATGAAGACCTCAACATTATTGGTTATTTAAGCTAAGAAACGTTATCGACCATTGAAAAAATCAAATCAATGATTCGAAGAATTGTAAGAAGCCTTGGAAAATGAAAGCTATGAGTGTGTTATTATGAATATTCCAAAAAACTAAATTATCAATTACAGGAGATAAAAAATAGTTAAAATTAAAAAAAAACCCGACAAAAGACTCTAAAAAGTAACAATAAAAATATATTATGTATTGTACCATTCTTTGGTCCAAGCGTCTTCTCATATTTTTAATTTAATTTTTATTTTATGATTTTATGCTTCATTTACATAATAGGTACTACTGAAAACATTATGGTCTACACTCACCTAGACGGCACTACATTGTATACTAAAATCACCCAAAGGTCGACTGGTAGAAAATGCCTATGGCATTAAGTCCGCCTTTGTACAGTGTTTTTACTAGTGCATAAAGTTTTAAATAAATAAATAAAATATCATAAGGTAGAACTAGTGACAGTTACTGTCACTCGTCACGTACCTACTGTCTAGAAAAGAGTGTAATGAATGTATTCACTCATTTCTCTTTTCAGCTTCATCATCAGACCCGGATCACAATATATTATAACAACGAAACGTCTGCTGTAAGTAAGTGAGGAGTTTGGTATCCTGCAGATTTCAGGTCTTGCTGCAGTATCTGCAGGTCAACGTTACCATGTTCATGCAAAATCATTGAAGTAACAGAATACTAGAAGTAACAAAGTTCTGGAGTGGCGACCGCGTACCGGATGACGCAGAGTTGGAAGGTTTCCCACAAGATGAACCGATGACCTGGTGAGGGTCGCTGGTAGTGGTCGATGGATGCGAGACGCACTGGACCGGTTGTTGTAGCGACACTTGGGGGAGGCCTATGTCCAGAAGAGGACGTCTTTCGGCTGTTATGATGATGATGATGATGATGATGAACCAATTTGAATCGATCAAACCTGTAGAAATTGTTCACATTCCTTCATCAACTAGAAAAGAGCTGATGATCTTCAAACAGCTGAACTGATTTTTTTTTAAATTATAGTTAAAAACACTCTCGATTAAATTACCTTTCAAACAAAAAAAAACTAACTCTAAATCGGTTCATCCGTTTAGGAGCTACGATGCCACAGACAGACACACAGATATACATGTCAAACTTATAACACCCCTCTTTTTTGGTCGGGGGTTAAAAAGAGCGTCAGCGAATGAGATATACAACATTTTCAGTTTGATCCTTTGGCACGACTGGTGTTTGATTTTCTACTATCCGTGACGACTGTCAACGATCGTGAAATATCAGCCGTGACCAACGGTTTCTTTTCCCTAAAAATGTTAGGCATGTATTTAAATCGATATCTGTATATTCCCTTTTTTCGATCAAAATATTTCAAAGTTAAACCAAAAATACTGACTTGCACTCAAATTATGCACACTAAATAAATCAAATTCGATATACTGTTTAATGGTATTTGCAGAACTGTTTTACTGAACGAATATTTGGCTAATGATATTTCTGGGTGGTTTAAAAAAAAGTAACCACGAAGGGGATGGCGGGGTCTGTTCGCTCGCTTCGCTCGCTCACTTGACCCCGCCATCCCCTTCTAACCTAACCTGTCCGAGTCGGGGTGCCCAATGACCGGCTACTATTGTAACCATGATAACCACCTGCTATTTCAGGGAAGTGCAATTTAGAGTGCAAGTTAGTATTTTTGATAAACAATTCGTATTTTTGTTTTATAAATCATAAATCCGATGTATGAACCACATTTTTGGTGTGAATTCGATAAAAAGGTCATCTCGTTTTGGATGATTTTTTTAGTTTTTTTGTAAGACATGTTTTCTAATCAATTGGGATTTTTTGCACAGCATTATTTTTTCTGGTATGCATTAAATTATACAGATGTGCATTTAAAAATATCCCAAAATGTTATACTCATGTATGGTGGAATCTATAATCGATTATGCTCTTGATTGCTATGGCCTTACATTCAAATCTTACATGGAAAAATTAGAAAATATACAAGTTAGGTTCCTTAAACTAATAGTGGATAAAAAAACTAATCATAAATATAAAAATGATTATTATAAACTATATAAAATTTGTAAAGTATTACCGGTTAGTATAAAACATAAGTACTTACTTGCAACTAATAACCATGGTAATTATGAGCATAATTCATTATTAATAAATGTATGTAACATATATAACACCCGAGCGATGTCGTCTGGTAAATATGTAGTACCGAGAGTAAATAATGTCTATGGAGACCGAACATTACAAAAGCGTATCCCTTACATACTCAACAGCTTACCAGACGAAATCAGAGACGAAAAAAAGAAAAATAAATTTAAGATAAATCTAAAAAAATACCTACTAAGTACACTGCCATAACTTTACATTGTTTTGCATATCCTAAACTACTATTTTACATAAGCTATATACTCTTAATAACTATACTAATATTTAATCTACGATATTCATACTTACGTACTTAATACATCTGGCTACTAATAGATTATACTGCTAATAAACCTGGTTTATAAAATCTTAGTGATAAGTACTATACATACATAACATTATATAATCCTACTATACGATATTTAGAATTTATAAAAATACACTATAAATCCTATATGTAATATGCAAATTTAGTTCATAAGATAATAAGTAATTAGTAATAATTTTGATCCAACAGACAAACTATGTGTAATAGTTTTGTTGGACATTATGTACGTTATAAAGCTTAAAATGTACCTTTTTGATCATTAATAAATAAATAAATAATAATAATAATAAGCATCGCTAAACCTCGAAGATCAACCCGAGCGGCTGTATTTGTTTTCAACATTATGCGCAAAAACAAAACTTGTAATGCATTGCGATTACTTATCAATCGTAATTCATTTATTATCTTTTGATAACAAATCAACTCAATAAAATTATAAGCAAGTTGATAATAATGATAGCGAACGATTAGTAGTCGCCGTTCGCTCGATGAGCGGGGCGCATCGATACCGTCGTCCGAACACTTTTGAAGTGCCTCCTACCATAATTATATATAATCAGCTGATTGTCAGCATCATTCAGCCGAAAGACGACCACAACGAGACCGCCACCACCACCACCAAGCATCACTACTTCAACCGGTCCAGTGGATTCCTGCCTCGACCTTCACCAGGACATCATCGGTTCATCTTGCGGTTACCTTTATGTTGCAAGTTTCGGTATGTGATTGCCACTCCAGGAATCTTTCCAAAATACTAGAATACAGTGCCGTGTTGGAGACTCAAAGTTTTATCTAGAATTAATAATAGTTTGGTCAACCAATATAAAAACAGAACAACACAATTCAAAATATGGCCAACAGGCCGCAAAACTGGCGCTACAGAGAAAATCTAAGAAGAAAAGAAGAAGAAAATTTGCGGAATTATCTGGAATGCTCAATTTGTACTTCACAATTTGAAATAAGCTGCCTAAATATTGAGAAGCAGACCTATGACAGGTTCACAGCAGAAGAAAAGAGCAAATGGACTTGTGAGCTTTGTATGACGAAGTTTGTAAAATGGAAACCTGAAATATCCAGGGCTCCGTATAATACACTAAGAGCGGTAAGACTACGCCAGCAAACAACCAGCCAGCCGAAGCTCGACAATCCCACAATCTACGATGCTAATGAAACTAATACGACATCAGTTGGGAACAAACCACAAAAACCTGAAACTTCCAGGGCTACGTATAATGCAGTCCCACCACCAGAATGGCGAGATCAGCGCACAATCACCCAACCGACGCTCGACAATCCGACAACCCAACATGATGATGACGAAAATAACATGACAATCAGGACAATACCAGTAAATGAAAACACAGACGTCGCCGTGCAACAATCGAGAAATGTAGACACAGACACTGCTCTTCTCATTGAAATCCGAATGCTCCGAGGAGAATTGCAAGAAATCAATGCAAAAATTTCGTCGCTGTCTGAATATATGGATCGGAAATTCATTGAGTTTGAAAGAAGACTCATTGCAAAGGATGATGAGACCTTGATTCTCAGGCACTCCTTGTTGGAACATCAGAATAGAGTGGACAGTACTGTACAACCGATTAAATACTTTTTATTCTTAATGGTGTTGCTGTATCTTGTTACTTTGCTTCACAGCAAACGTAATTAATGATTTAATGTGAGGTTAATTGATTTTTCAATAATAGGTATGGTTTTTAATTTTTTCTTATTAAAATCGTTCATTTTTCCCTTCTTCTTCTGTTTTTTTAATGACTGTCCAATTCTATATTGCTTCATTACCTCTGCATATTCCTGGGGATCCTTTTTGGTGATCAATGAATCCTTCTTTACTTCTTAGATTTTTACGCATAACCTTGCTATGGATGGCGCAGGAGCAATTATAAAGCTACACCAACGGCTTTGTAGTAGGAATGAAATGCGAAAACTTCGTTGACATCCCTGATGGCGGCAGCTTGAACGAAATTCACCACCACAAACTTTTTTATTGCCTTGGATTTAGACTAAGTATCATTCTATCTTCCAAAACTATTGTCAAAAAAAACAATAACTGGCAAGTGCTATCGAAATGTAATTTGGTAAGTGCCTACTATCCTTATCTCTAATAATATTTGACGACACGGTTGGCGCAGTGGTTGAGCAGTTGACTGCAGCGCTGTGTGTTACAACAAATATCTGTGGTGTTCTGTGTTTGGCTGTTTGTGTATGTGAGTTTATATGTTTGTAAACGCATCCACGATCCAGGAGAAATTCCTAGTGTGGGGCAACGTGTTTTTTTTAAAGAAAAGTAATGCGAAAGTAACTCTGTCTGTCTGTTACGCTTCCACGCTAAAACGGCTGAACGGATCGTCATGAAATTTGGTAGATATATGTATAGCCTGGGATATGGAGAAGCACATAGGCTACTTTTTTACGCAATAACCGATATCCACGCAGACGGAGCCGGGGCAATAGCTAGTCACTTATAATTTCACTTTTCGAAAATCGTTTTCGCTGATAGAATGTTAATTTCTTTCGAGTATCCCGTGGTTGGGCTCACAATGCATCATCCAAATCACCTACTGCTCGACTTCATATTGCATATTTCTGCTGCTCGACGTATCATAATTATCATATTGACTGATGATCAAACTCAAGCAGCTAAATTCAAAATGGACGATGCAGCTGAGTATTTTCCTTAACGTCATAATGTTTTTATGTTTGCAAAGTATTTCCTTTATCTTTTTTAATCTATTACTTACACTTATAATATTGTAGATAAACATGTACCCAAGTGATTGGAGTGTTTAAAATACTGATGACACAATTATATTAACAACATTTTCTAGTGTTGGTCAAAGAGTTCCGTACAATTAACTATAAAAACGGCAAATATCACGTTTGTTGTTAAATATTTGTTTTATTTTATTTTAATTATTTGTTTTCAAAGTGAATATACTACTAAATATTCTGTGAATATTTCAACCGTCTACCTGTTGCCATTACCAATATCGAGCAAAAACGAGCAAAAAAATCACGCTTGTTGTATGGGCACCCCCTTAAATATTTATTTGATTCTGTTTTCTAGTATTGGTTGTTACAGCGGCAATAAAAATACATCATCTGTGAAAATTTCAACTGTCTAATTATCACGGTTCATGAGATACAGCCTGGTGGCAGGCGGACGGACAGCGAAGTTTTAGTAGTGGTACGCAACCCTAAAAAAGTGGAGACATTTTAACTAATGATATATGAGCTACCTATTCAGTTTCAGCAATAATATTGATTAGTTTAAACCACAATCTACTCTATGCAACGCATCCTTACTCATATTGGTAATAATGAAAGTTAACATTAGTTGCAAATTGCAGTTCTCTATCAGTAGAAATGTTAATCAAAGTGTTATTTATGATAACAATGATATCCTGACTATTGCGTATCACATTTGATTAACATACATTTTAAATAGTCTATCACATAAGAATGAGTGCTCAGAGAGTTTAGTCAAAGTGACATTTTAACAGTGTAATGTAAACGATTGTCAAAAAGACCAAAATGTTAAGGATTGTCCACATGACATTTCGGAAGGATATTCCCTTCCGAAATATCATGTGGACAATCCTTAACATTTTGAACTTTTGACAGCTGTTCGGTATCTTTTTTTTTTGTAAGTGATGGGTTTGCTCTTGACTCCAGTCAATGTCGGAGATGACAGAGACAACGTCTACGAAGGAGCGAGCTTACCCAGAAGGAGCCTGTTCACTCTATCTTTGAAGAGATTAGGGTTGTAAGCTTTTGGAAACACAGACGCCTGCAGAGAGTTCCACTCCTTTGCTGTGCGCATTGTAAAAGACGTTTGGAAACGCTTAGTGCGAATTGGTGAAATAGCTACAAGGTAGGGATGGTAAGATGCCGACCGATGATGATGATGACCGATAAGCAGGCAACCACTCTGGCTAGATGACTCTAGCCAGAGTGGTTGCCTGCTTAGATAGACCACGTGACCTTCTAAGCGCTAAACCCCGTTTCAGAAGTGAGTGGTCATATTTAAGGGTGATATTGGGTAGCTGATATAGGTACACTAAGAAGAAGTCAGAAGAAGACGCCCCGGATGTCGGGAGTCGCTGGGCGATTCTCGGCCACCGTAGGCGCGGGCCTGCGGTCCGCTAGCGCACGCAACCAGGCCCGGGTCGACGGCACGTTGTGTTCCACGCGCTCCTCAGAGATGTCAGCAAAGTAGACGGGGCCCATTAGAGCCACAGCCTGCTGGGGTTGGGGAATTTGTTCGAAAGAGTCTCCGCGGCCCTGGAACGCAAACGGCATAAGGAAGGAGGAACACGGATGGGTTCTGGGCGCCGCCTTTCCAATAACTATATTGAAAACGTTTCCTATCAAAACAAAGTATAGTCCCCTTTGATTTAAGTGTAAAACTAAAAGAATGCCTTCAGACAGCATTGTATTAAAGAAAGGCGTCGATTTTCGATAAATATCAACACCTACCTATCAGACTATGGAAAGGGGGGATCCCCCCATTTTTAATCTAAGATAAAGGGTACATTGAGTGCTTAACCATCGTGTCTGGCTATAACAATGTTACATTTACACTTTATTTGCACCTTAATTTCAAAAGCGTAAAGTCTATTTTAGACGTCTTGCATGCGCTTAGCAACTTTGTATCGCGATCCTTGAAGACTATTTTAGTTGTACAGTTGCGAAGGTTTCAATTTTAAGGGCACAAGGTTGAGTTTTGTATGATTGAAGTGTAGTTTTTAATGTTGTTTTTTCCGTATCTGTAGATAGTAGACTTGACAATAGGGCCTCTTGTTTCACCGGTCGGTGAACGTACAGGTAGCGTTTTTAGTGCATAAGAGATAGCGATTAGATAGACTTTTGAAATTAGAATGATGAAGATAATTAAGTTGCCAGTGATAAACAATTACTTGTAAAAGAATAAACGCAAAACATTGAAAAGGTCTTTTCTATTTTCTTCTTTATTGATTTTTATGTAGGTATCTGCCATGTTGATTGGTAGAGAACTACTCTCCTTGGTTGACTGGAAAAGAGTGCATAAGACATCAAATCCGCCTTCGTGCCATTTTTTTCAGGATGAGAATCATCAAATGACTCCTTCCGCTCTGGGCGGAGCGTCAGACTCTTACTGACTAAAACCCATCAGAATTTCTCCAAATGCCCTTTGCGTTCCAGAGCCGCGGTGACTCTTTCGAACAAATTCCGCAACCCTGAAAGGGCCCTCGTATCTTGTTGTTGCATTTGTTGTTGAAGTTTTAATTAATAAATAAATTACACTCGTCATTATGAACAACTCGACTGACTCATACTTACATTTATTTTGTGTACAACTCGACAAAACGCATTGAACAGGTGATGTTTTTCGCGAATTCATGTTTTGTTGGGCGTGTTGTTCTATACCGTGCGACTTATGCAGAAAAGCTCCGACCTTCCGATTGCCCGCTATTCTATGACCACTGTATCCTAAGCCTATACATCTGCCAGTCCTCCTCTTCATTGACAATAGATTATCTAGGAGCCGGACTCTTCATTATACCGTATTATATTCACGAACTACGAAGTACAAAACGCTAGCGTTCAATGCACTGGGTTTGGAAAATACACAAAGAATTTTACGTAGGATGAAAGGGCTACTGAGGTAAAGATTTGCCTCCAAGTATTTTAAACGTAACTTCATAACAACACTATACAACTCTCACTTCGTCGTCATCGTTCACCCAGTAACTGGGTTGCAGATTTTTATTCTTTCCATGTAAAATACTGGTCAGCAGCATATGGACAGACTAGAAGATGACTCCCAAAAGGTCTTGGCAGATGATGATTATTTCACATAAAGGCCAGAAGTTTATCATATCTACACTTCTGGCTTCTAATAAGTATCTTTTATGACTTAAGCGCTAATTCTACTAATTTTTAAGCAACTTTCGAATTCACATGTCAGTGGCTTACTGTCAAAAAAGCATCACTTCGATTGCTGTCATCCGCAACTAAATGGCAATTGCTCGCAATTTTAATTTTTCCATCATCGTCACATTCCTTTTATTTTCGATTACCAAGTCTCCTCTCATTGATGATAGCTTTTATTATTATTTCCTTTATTCATTTTCTATATATCATCATTGACATTTTTAAACATTTCTACACAAAAAAAAACATTTAAAATATAAAAAAATAGTAGCCCACCGGTATCGGGAACAGAATCCAAGCTACCGGTGGTCAGGGCTCTTGAGAGAGGAACCTCCTAACGATACGCGCCGTGTCCAAGAGTACTGCTTTCTGGATCAAGCCCTTGATCCAGCTGCCCAACGAGAGTCTCTTGAGATGTTGGTCGAGGCTTTTGGCAATTACGCCATTGGCCGTGACGATTATCGGCACAATGACTGCTGTGTTCACATCCCACATGTCGACAACCTCGCGAGCCAAGTCAAGATACTTTGTTTGTTATTATTATTACTTACGGGCTAGTAACTGTCCCACTGCTGGGCAAAAGCCTCCCTCCATTCCTTCAAATGCTTACGGTGTTGTACCTCTTCCTTCCAATTCGTAAAGAAGACATCCAGGTCGTCCCGCCATCTCCTTCGCGGTCTGCCGCGGCCTCGTCTCGCTGTTTCAGGGCACCAATCCTGTACTTTACGGGCCCACAGATTGTCCGGAATGTGGCAGACATGTCCTGCCCAGCCCCATTTAAGTTGAGCAGGCTTTCGAGCCATGATAGCACCTATTGACAAAAAAGGACCACTAAACGACGACGGCAAAATACTGATCATTTGTAACAAAAAATCCACTTACTTAAATCAGCAAATATTCCCTCAAGGATATTTCGAAGAGGGATATTCTTTAAAATAATATTAGTAAAGTAATTTGCCTGTCTCAACGTTCATTAATTCTTCATCTTCTTACAAAGATTATGATAAAATTCATTTCCCCTCATTTCCGTAAACATGGCATTATAGTGGGGCCATGAAATATGCGGGTTTATGTAAAAACAGTGAATGTACCTATTCCTCTTCAGTGTGAGAAATAAAACCAACTGGGTTTTGGTCCCGTCTGTCATTTGTAGATCTTTGACTGACGTTGCGAGTAATCAAAAACCAGAATGCTGATACACGTCATGACAAGATGTATATTGTATAGTGTACCCAGTTGTAATGGGTAGGGGAAAATGTAAAATATTGGTACCTACTCAACTGCATCCATTTATATTACCGACAGCAACATAGTTGTAAAAGGCTGGGTTGCAGATTTTTGTGCGAAAAAAAGTGAAACCTTATGCACTTGGCGTATTTGTCAAAATATTCGCGTTACATCGTCAATCAATACAAAACAAACCTTATTTCGAACGTCAAAAGGTATATTTAGTATTACATAAATGACGAAAATATTTCAACAAAAACGCCAAGTGAAGTGCCGTCATTAAATAAAGGACAGCTGCTTTCGGGCTTAAAAGCATATTCTTAAACCTATAGAAACACATTATTCTTGATATACCTTAACGAATTAACTAATCTGGAGATTGAGGGAGGGCAATTATTCTCATATGCCGATGATACGGCCATTGTATTTAATGGTACTTCCTGGAACTCCGTTTTTGAAGCTGCTGAGCATGGTCTTCATAAGGTTGCAAACTGGCTGAAGTCTGCCCTCCTTACCCTAAATATTGCCAAATCGAATCACATTTGCTTTGCTTTAAATAAGCGTACACTTCCCCCCCCAAACTTAATATTAAGGATTCATACTTGTGGCTTCACTAATACTGCGCAATGTGGGTGCGAAGAGATTGGATGTGTTCAATCCACTAAATACCTTGGAGTAATCCTGGACCACCGACTTTCTTGGCACCCTCAAATTGAAGCTATAAATGATAGGATCCGTAAACTCATATGGGTCTTTAAAAAGTTAAGACATGTTACCTCTCAAGATCTTCTAAAGCGTACTTATATTGCATTAGCACAATCAGTTATGTGTTATTGTATCTCCATTTGGGGTGGTGCCACTAAAATTAAATTCCTTGAAGCCGAAAGAGCCCAGAGATGCCTGTTAAAGACAATGTTCTTTAAGCCATTTAGATTTCCTACTGACGAACTATACCTAAATCATAAAATATTGTCACTTAGAAAACTTTATATTATAAACACGGTACTTAAACTACATAAAACCTTACCTTACGTATATAAAGCTCATACAGGTAGAAGAAAATGTATAGTAGCCACTACTCCTCCCTGTAGAACTCTTTTTGCCAGGCGTCAATTTCCGGCCCACTCTGCCTACCTTTATAATAAGTTCCAAAATAAATACACAATACATAGCCTTCAATTCCATGAATGTAAAAAAACAATTATCCAAGAACTCGAGCCGCTTGGATACTGTGACACAGAGAACTTATTATTTAAATACGAACATTAGACAATATTCGTAACTTCTAGTGGTACTTCCCGATCCCAAGATATTACATCGTAGGGCTAGAAATCTCATAATAGGAGCATAATTCACACAGACTTTATGAGAGATCGTATGTTCTGACTGTCATAAAGGCACACACACGCACACACCATTTCACACACAAACATACTCACATACACACAAAGAGTCATACCAGTATCTTTACCTTTTTAATTTAATTGTTTGTAAAACAAACGTATAAAATAGTTTAGTTATCTAGTTACTGTCTAGTTATGAAATATGCTTATTGATCCTAGGGAGGAGCGGAACCACCCAACACAAGCATTACTACATGCTTCCTGGGTGGTTCTAGCCACTGAATGAATAAAAAAATAATGTAAAAACGTTAAAGAAACTGATTTATTATTTATTATAATCGCTGATTTCAAAGCCTCAACAAAAACGGGGTCCTCTTCATTTGTAATAGAAATTACATTCAAACTCATATCACAACGTAGAACATGACATACTGGCATAAAATAATAATATTGCGGTAATTATTAAGCGGTAACATTGCAATTACTAAGCGTTTCAAGCACGCTTCATTTAGGAGGCAGTGTGAGCATAAACTGCTATGTGAGAATAAAAATACAAATATGCTGAAATACAACGTGCAGCAGAATAAACGCAATATCTCGTACTCACCATTACAAACAACTTTCACCATTGGACCAACATGATATAGAAAAAAAAAATTGACTGCCCCATAAATTTACGAGCACACTAGCACTTCACCCGCGGCTTCGTACTCGCATATCCCGTTTTTTCCTGTTCCTATATAGTGTATAGCTTTTCTCCTGAATGTGGCTATCATATACAAAAATAATTTATCAAAATCGGTTCAGTAGATCCAGAGATTACCCCCTACAACCTCACAAACTTTACCTCTTTATAATATTTACTTGTATAGATAACTCGACAAAATTTACTGAACAAAAGATTTTTATTTCGGGGTCGGTCCTGTAGTAAAAGTTGTTGATAATGATGAGTACAATGACCCCTTAAGAGGGGGGCGTTTATTCTGTTAAGTACACGTTGTGTTTATTTCATTTTTGCTGCGATAATTTCAAACTTAGGTACTTTTGTTTTGACCACAGATGTTTTGACTTAATTAATTTGTGTTAATAATTGTATTCACGACAATTTAAAACGTCGATTTTGATAGCAGGATACAACATTACTTTACTAGCAAGTATGAAAGGGACATGAAATTGTTAGGTTTTATAATATAAATAAATCTTTCAATGATTTAAGTCATTGAGTGGCACTTTATTTCCTACACTGGCAACACCAGTGAGAACGAACGAAATGAGAGATGACGTTGGAGGTTGGGCCGAGGGACTCGGCCTATTTGGCTCGGGGCTAGCATCGAATACGGACGTGTTTTCTGTGTACAAGGAGAAAATATAACTACCCTTCAAATAATTAATGTGAGTTTTATTGTACTACTATATTTAATACTATATTTAATGTGAGTGTTATTACATTTCAGAAGTGGGATAAACCTGCTTATGTGCTTGCGCAGTGCTTAGAAACAGTTCAGAGAATCCCATATTGTGTGTGTAATAATTAGAGAATTTCATTTTTATTTTTTAAAAAAACTGTCATTTTCAAAAAAAAAAGAGGGTTGTTTCTAGATCATACTAGTAGGTCTACAGGATTACTTCCCTAATATCCGGGGGTGCAAGGGGGCACAAAATTTCGTTATTTTTGAGCTATGAAGCCCCGTTTTCGAGATATTTTAAATATACCACCGCCGTCAACATTAATTTTGTTTTAACGTGTTTAATTGAGTAGTACAGCGCTTACGTTTACAAGTTTCAGAATAACGATGCCACGTTCGAACGAATCTTCTCCACGGCGGCGTTTAAGGACGCCGACCCAGAGAGAAGCTGATCGAAATGCAGACTCAAGCAGACGGAGTCGGAGTCCCACGCGCCGAGAAGGCGACAACAATCGCAGTCGCAGTCGCGTGCGTACTCCAGGACAAAGGCAAGGACGTGACAGTGACAGGAAGTTGGAACAAGAGCTGGAACATCATCGCGAGCGGATACGCGCTCTGCAGAGCGAGTTGAGCCGGGAGCGCAATCTTAGACGACGGGCCACACCCCTCGATGCTGAGTGCAACAACCGCCGCATTTCAAAGGACAACGAACTGGACCGGTTGCGGGTTCGAGATAGGAGCTTACCTCGGGAACGCAGCCCTACAGTGCGAAGATCCCGTGAAGTACCTATAGTAGTATGCTGTTGACGCCGCGTCGCCGACACCACGGAATGTAAGGTCAGATAGTCCAACTTTTACCTCCAAAGATATTATGAATATTATAAATTCTATTGGTAATATTAAGTCTCAATCTCAGCCGTTAACAGTGGCATCTCCGGTGCAGAATCCAAATAATAATATTAACCACAAGAATATTTTATCCAATTTTGACCCTTCTTCAAAGGGTCAGCGCATTGATATTTGGCTTAAAAAGGTGAATGAATGTGCCGCTGTCTACGGTTGGGACGAAAGAACCATCATACATTTTGCTATGCAGAAACTTCAAGGATTGGCCAAAACATGGTATGAGAGCCTGAACTCTATACTATTCAGTTGGAGCGAGTGGCAACAGAAATTAATGAGTGCGTTCCCATTTGAACAAAATTATGGCAAATCCTTGGAGGACATGCTTAGAAGAAAAAGTAAAATTGATGAACCCATAGAGGTCTACTATTATGAAAAATTGGCCCTTTTGAACCAATGTGACATCGAGGGCAAACGCGCTGTAGAATGTATAATACATGGTCTAAGCGACAGAACTGTGAGGTCTAGTGCTAACGCGATACGGTGTACCCAACCCGATCAGTTGTTACAGTTTTTGATGACTAATAAGGAGATTTCACAATTTTCTGATCGTGTCAATTTTAAAGGTAAATCCTCGTCTTCTACATCAGAGTCGTTAAATAATAATGCTACAAATCGTACTACAAAGACCAATAGTAATAGTATTCGCGAACTATTCTGTTTTAATTGCAAAGAGAAAGGGCACCCTTACCTTAAATGCCCCAAACCCTTGATTCAATGCGAGAAGTGTCGTAAGTTTGGTCATAAAATCGAAAGTTGCACTGTTAAATTTGGAAATGACAAAAGGCCTGAGAATGTACAAAAAACAATGCGTATATTAACGTCTGAATCAAATTCAAAGTTCATCAAAGGTAGGATAAATAACGTTTCAATAAAAACTTTCATAGATTTCGGTAGTGAGGTCACGCTTATGACGCAGTCCCTAGCTTCAGCGTTAGGTCTTACCTACGATAGCCCTTCCATACCTTTAAAAGGTTTCGGAAGTGACATAATACAATCCAAAGGGGGGGTGGACGTGGATTTAAGCATTGATGGTGTTAGAGGTCGTGTTTTGTGTCAAGTAGTGGAGGACAGACTTCTTGATTTACCCTTGCTTGTAGGACAGTCGTTTACAGAACAGTCTCATGTCGTAGTGTATAAAAATGCGGAAGAATTAAAATTCTTTGACGGTAATGTCTTTGGATTTCCGCTACTAGATGTAGGAGATAGTACATCGGTCACCGTGGCGGTAGCTTCTGATGTTGTCATTTATGGTCCAGCTGTAGTTAAAGCCCGCCTAAATACTCCTACGATTAAAGATGGAGATTTTTTATTAAGTGGAAAAGTGATAGGGAAGCCAAATCAGCAGTTTACCGTTAATGGGGGGGTGTATCGGGTCAAAAGCAGCTTACTTTATATTTATATAACGCCTTTGTCAAAATTCTGTCAATTGAGAGAGGGGGTCGTTATAGGAAGGGGTACTAAGATTCAGGTAGTTAGACGCATTTACACATCAGCAGATTCTTCCCTGGCCGAGCCCGGTATAATTGATGTCAGTGAATTAAAAATAGGTGCCACAATCGACGAGTCACAGCGACGACAGTTGATAGACATACTTATTAGGTATAAACATTGTTTCGCGACGTCCTTAAAGGAACTAGGGTGTACGAGCGTCGCTGAGATGAACATTGAACTAACTAGCAACCGTCCCGTTGTGTACCGACCGTACAGATTAGCACATAAGGAACGTGAGCAAGTAAGGGAGATGATAGGAGAAATGTTAGAGTCTGGAATCGTGAGAGAATCTGTTTCAGAATATGCTAGTCCTATCATATTAGTGCGCAAAAAGGATGGCAAGCAGAGATTATGTGTCGATTATAGGCTCTTAAATTCTGTAACGGTGAAGGAACGGTACCCGATGCCGATTATTGAGGACGAGATTTCCCGACTCTCGGGCCAGGCATATTTCATTACTCTGGACATGGCCTCTGGTTACTACCAAGTGCCAATAACCGAAGGCTCAAAACCGCTAACGGCATTCGTAACCCCTGATGGCCAGTACGAATTTAATCGTATGCCGTTCGGGTTGGCGAATGCGCCCGCTGTTTTCCAGCGGATGATGAACAGAGTGCTGGGATCTGCTAGGTTTACAGAGGCTATGGTTTATATTGATGATGTCCTTATTTATGGAAAGACTGTAGACGAATGCTTGGACAGGTTTGAAAGAGTGATGCAATTGTTAGAGAAGGCGAATTTGACCCTCAACCTATCGAAATGTGATTTCCTACAGAATCAGATAATTTATCTCGGGTACGAAATCAGCGCTGCAGGTGTTCGTCCCGGTAATAAGAAGGTTCAGTCCGTGATAGATTTTCCCTGTCCGACCAATTCGCATTCAGTAAGACAGTTTCTTGGGTTGGTGGGCTATTTCAGGAAGTTCATTAAGAACTTTGCGATTCTGGCACACCCACTGAATAGACTGCTAAAAAAAGATGCGGATTGGGTTTGGGCCGAGGATCAAGAGGTGGCTTTTGGGGTGCTTAAGGAAAGGTTGGTAGATAGACCGATATTAGCGATTTACGAACCGTCTGCTGAGACAGAATTGCACACCGATGCAAGCAAAGTAGGAATAGGAGGGATTTTGCTCCAACGAAAACATGCCAGCGATTCCTTTCAACCTGTGGCATACTATAGCCGGCAAACTTCTCCAGAGGAGAAAAATTTCCATGCCTTCGAACTTGAGACCCTAGCTGTAGTATGTTCGCTCAAGAAATTTCGAGTTTACCTGTTGGGGCAAAGTTTCAAAATTGTCACGGACTGTAGCGCTTTGCGTTCAACATTCTCGAAACGAGACATGATTCCGCGTATAGCGCGTTGGTGGCTTCTGCTACAGGAGTTTCAATGCACTGTAGAGTATCGTGCCGGTACTAGAATGGCACACGTGGATGCTCTGTCACGAAATCCTGTCAAATTAGTAGATGACACGGTTGAAACTGACCAGTATCCAAGTATTATGTTGATTAGCAACGAGGACTGGTTACATACCTTGCAGATGGGAGATTCTGAACTCCGTCGAACTCGTGACATACTTACTACTGATATGGATACTGATAGTTTAAAACATATAAAAGAAAACTATCTGATTAAGGACAACAAACTTTACAAATGTATAAACGGGGATAAAAGTAATTTACGCTGGGTAGTACCAAAGGGCGCCAGGTGGCAACTCTGCCGCATGAACCATGATGATATCGGACATTTTGGTGTGGAAAAGACGTTAGAGCGCATTAAGAAAACGTATTGGTTCCCCAAAATGTCTAGATTCATAAAAAAATACGTTCAGGCGTGTCTTGAATGCGCATACTCAAAGAAAAGTGTTGTTAATGAGGGCCTTTTACACCCAATAACTAAACTAGAAGTGCCTTTTCACACCATTCATGTTGACCACCTTGGGCCCTTTGTTCGTTCGAAGTTAGGCAATTCTTACCTTTTGGTGATAGTGGATGCTTTCACGAAGTTCGTTTTTATTAAACCAGTGCGAAATACTAAGACGCAGACGGCCGTAAGGGTTCTTGAAGATGTTTTCTATACGTTTAGGATCCCCGACCGTGTCATAAGTGACCGCGGCACATGCTTTACGTCCCACGCGTTTAAACGTTTTTGTTTAGATAAGGGCATACGACATATTTTAAACGCAGTTGCTAGTCCGAGAGCAAACGGTCAGGTAGAGAGATACAACCGTACCATTCTGAACTCTTTGACTGCCCAGAATCTTAATTTTGATGAGAGGAATTGGGATGATAAAGTAGGTAGAGTCCAATGGGGTATGAATAATACTCGACAAAAGACTACGGGTAGAACGCCGGCCGAAGTCATGTTCGGATTAAATATGAACGCCGAGATAAATCCTAGGCTTAATGAGTTAGTACGGGAAAGTAGGGAGGAATTGGATCTAGAAATTCTACGAGAGTCTGTCAAAGATAAAATTGACATTGAACAGGAAAAACAAAAATCCGCTCATGACAAAAACCGGCTCCCTGCACGTGTATATGGTGAGGGCGATCTTGTGAAGATCACAAGAACTTCGTTTGCAAATGATGGTAAAAGCAAAAAACTAATATCACCCTATGTTGGACCTTATCGTGTGATCGCTGTGTTGGGTAACGACCGTTATAGACTGGCTGCTATACCAGGGTTATCTAGTACTAAAAATAAGCGCAAAACCACTGTAGCTGCCGATCGCATGTTACCATGGGTTCACGTGGCGGCCTTGGATGTAAATGAGGGCAATGATGATGATGATGAAGATGAGACTAATAGCTGTAACGATGAAGACACGGATGCGTAACTTCGTTCGTTTTAGAGATTGTTTATTAACGTAAACGTTGCATATTTATCATCATCACCATTACTAATATGCTAACTGACAATAGACTAACATACAAATTGAACCTAATTTCAAATTATATAGAACGTTAGTGATTGTCTCCGTTTGTTTATTAAAGTTTAACAATGTTACTCACTAGATTTATTAAATTATAACAACCGAGTTTTGACGAATAAGTTTAGTATGATTGTGTTTTTTATCTTGAATTTAATATACTCCATCTTAATTTTTCAAATAAATGAGAATACATAGTACAAACTGATCGTGACATATAATTGTATGTGTAGCATTATGTTTAGAAAGATATTATTAACATTTAAACATATATAGATTGATTGTTTTGAGATATGATGTAACAAATAATATAATATGTTCTGAACGATGATTAAAAAATAAAATTGTATACAGACTCTGACAGTCGTTATTTATGTTTTTATTGCTTGTGAGAAAGAGGGTTCACAAGCAATGTCACCTTGGTATGTGAGAAGGAGGGTTCACTACTACCGTGACTTTTGATATATTTTATTATTTTTATGTATTTATTGCTTGTGAGAAAGAGGGTTCGCAAGCAATGTCACCTTAGTATGTGAGAAGGAGGGTTCACTACTACCGTGACTTGATATATTTTATTATTTTTATGTATTTATTGCTTGTGAGAAAGAGGGTTCACAAGCAATGTCACCTTAGTATGTGAGAAGGAGGGTTCACTACTACCGTGACTTTCGATACATTTATGTATTTATTGCTTGTGAGAAAGAGGGTTCACAAGTAATGTCACCTTGGTTTGTGAGAAGGAGGGTTCACTACTACCGTGACTTTTGGAATAATATATTTCTTCTTATCTATGTATTTATCGGTTTGTGAGAAGGAAGGTTTACAACCTGATGGTCATCCAGCCACAAATCATGATTGATTTGTGAATATTGTTTATTACATTTATTTCATGTACATTGCTTTTGAGAAAGAAATTTTACAAATTATACCAAAATTTTTGTGAGAAAGAGGGTTCACTATCATAATGGCCATTACTTAATTAATATTTAATTTTTTTTTTTTCTCTTTCCTCTCTCTAACTTGTTTCTATTTTATTGTTTTGCGAAAACAATGGTTTGCAAACTGTATATGTTTTAGAAATAGCGTGTTAATACTTGTAAGTTCGGATTCGATGCTATCGCCATAGTTGGCCGAGTGTTAGGTTGTAGTAGCTAACTGGCTTGCGTGCATGAGGACATGCACGACGTCAGGATGGTCGAGTGTTAGGTTTTATAATATAAATAAATCTTTCAATGATTTAAGTCATTGAGTGGCACTTTATTTCCTACACTGGCAACACCAGTGAGAACGAACGAAATGAGAGATGACGTTGGAGGTTGGGCCGAGGGACTCGGCCTATTTGGCTCGGGGCTAGCATCGAATACGGACGTGTTTTCTGTGTACAAGGAGAAAATATAACTACCCTTCAAATAATTAATGTGAGTTTTATTGTACTACTATATTTAATACTATATTTAATGTGAGTGTTATTACAAAATAAATCTTTTTCGCATTTAGTGGTAAAGTGATCTTCTATCCCTCTCTACTTAGTTGTCAAATCCGACTTCCTAGATTGTCACTAATGCCACGGATATTTTATACTGTGGTAATATTGTGTCATAATAATTTGTCTACTTGACGTAAGCGCTACTGCTGATGAGCTCATAATTTAAGTACTTAATTAATGAGTTGGGTAAAGAGTTATTGTGTAATTCCCACTTAGATTTTTTTTATGTCGGTCTAGAATTGTCCCCGGGTGATGGCAATAAGCTCGCCCCATGTGGCATGGGAGTTAAGCCCAGTTTCTGGAACGAAAATTACTTGCTGTGATTGGTTGAATGAATGATTTTACTGAAAAAATCTAATGAGTCCGTCATATAGATTTCCAAAAAGTATTGGACACGTAGGTACCTATTTCTTCTTTTTTCACGTAAGTAAACAAAAATCTCTTTGATGGTACAATTTACCAGTGACGTGATGTCACGCGTGTTTTAAACGCACTGTTTCTTTTTTTTTGTTTACGTAAAAAAAAAAAAAATATTTGGTCGAATATTTTTGGAAATCTATCTGACGGACTCATTTGTTTTATTACTGGAAATACCCCATTGCATAACTTGACTAGCGCTTAATTCCTGAATCGTCATTTTCTTTACAGGGAATTGATGTGCCTTCTTAGGTAGGTACATACCTACTCTATTATAGGCTACACCATTGCAAAATCCATCTCGGAGAGAAAAGGGCTACTAAAACACCCACAAACGTGACTGTGAATATTTAATACTTTGTAAAAGCCTTAATGAATCCCAAACTGTTTCAAAAAGCGATTACCTATAAACTTTCTATACAAACTATAAACTTTTCTATATAGTGATTTAAGCGGCTTTTTCGTTATGAAAATATTCAGTCTTTAAGTATATTGTGTACAATAGATTGGCGTCTAATAAATACCTTTTTATTGTTAGGACGCGACAACGTGCGTTGTACACTTGAGGACAAGTCAGTAGACCCATTTCATTGGATTTTTTTTATAAGACAGACTGACTGTCTGTATAGTGATATTCGGTAGATTAGTTTTCTAGTCTATTTTGTGTCTCACTGATGGGTAAAGGCCCCCTTTTTCCTTCTAAAATTCTCTATCTATGCGAGCTGTGGCCAAATTTGAAATTCGAAAGAAGTACCTAGTGCGTTAAAAAACATTAGAGTGTGATACATAACAATTGATCGATGTGCGATCGATGACTGATGAATGATGTTACCTGATCCATTCTACCATGAATGCGAGGCATCGAGAAGTTGGGTTTTTTAGTGAAACCTAATTTAACCAAAATTTCTACTCTCTCGTGTCTTCTACTACTAACAGAAAAGATGTATTTGGTGGCCAGCTTTGCAGCGAATGTTAAATTTCAAATAATTCTGGAGTCATCAAATTGAGGTTGAAAAACATTTGGCTGCAAAATCAGAGATAACATGAAGCTATACCATTATTCAAAACTGCTTAAAAATATTTTACAATAAAAAAGAAACAACATTAAACACAAACTACAACAAAATACAATTTAAAACATTGTCGTACATCGTGTAGGTACCTATTATTCTGGCTTGCAGTGCACGTATGTACAATACACGTCAGGGACAGATTTCCACCGCTCGCGCTGTTGCGACGTGTTTTATTTTTCCGTTTTGTTTTGTTTTATTTTATTACCCACTACGAGTTGTTTATTATTGCTTAAGCAATTTTTATTTTTAGAATCTGCTCTTAATATTTTTCATAGATCCTTAGACATGAATTACCTAGTCTCTAGTTACTACACGAAGAGTACAGCGTGTTGTCATGTATCTCATGAATATGGTTCATCATGAATGCAGATAGACAAAAATTTTCAGAGTATCTATGTAATTCTATTCCCGCTACGATTACAAATAACTATAAAATTGAAAAAAAAATATATATTATTGAATTTAAAACACTTTCAAAAACAACGAAATAAAGCTATCCTGAAACAAAATCTATCGAGAATTCACGATCCTCATTTATTTTCAAATGACATACGGTACATACAGTTCAAAATTCGGGTGCAACAGTGCATTGACAATGACCACTAACGCCATGCTAAAAACTATACTACTTCTTCTAATATTTTAGGCAAAAACGGATTGTTTCAAACAAATCCTTATATTCTAGGAAACTCATTCCACTTCAGAAGCAGTGATTAAAGCCATACAAAATAGAGCGGGCACTTAAACGAGGTATGTTCGAGACCGCACCGCTTAAATTACACAGCATTCAGGACGTCTGGGAAGTTAGAATAGGTGGAATCGTTATTTAACTTTAAATTTGTGCGTTCTAAGGAGTGGAATTCCCTGCCGGAGTCTGTGGTAATTGTGATTCCTGAGAGTCTTTAAGTGAAGAGTGATTTGGTTCAATGCAAGCGTGCTCCATCGTCGACCACATCATCGCTTTGAGTAAGATTGTGGTATCAATAATAATAATAAAATTTATTGAAATAATAAGTCGGGGCAAATAGAAACGCAGGGGGTAAATAGACACCAAAGGGTTGAAGACGTTTTTCGCGTTATTTAAATTGTTAGCAGAAATTTTCAAAATGATTACTTTTTAAAATACCAATAATACAAGTTCGGTATTAAAATGTAAAATCCAATCAAAGTTTGGTTTTTAATCAACCCCAGAATGTTTAGTTGCCCCGTTTCACGGAACTTGTATGTGTGGCTTAGTTGCAGACTTATACCTACTACTCGCGCGCAGGGCAAAATCGATCTTCTTCACTCTTTCCTGCTGGTCTAGCAATTATTCATCAATATGCCTAGCCTTTTCCCAACTACTTAGGAGTCTGGTTGCAGCTGTGTACCTACCGGTATTTTACTTGGAGAAACTGCCTATCTGACCACATCAACTCGGCAACTGGCTAATACGGCCCCTTTGGCGAGACTGGTGTCAGATTTTTTTGCTTCTGACAACCAGTAACGATTGTCAAAGGCATACAAATGTCAGCCAGGACCAACGGCTTAAGGTGTATTTCGAGGCATGACAACGACTACCAAAGATCCACAAATAACCGTTTGTCCTGTTTACCCGGGGTCAGCATCCCTCAGCCTTCTACTAAGCACAATTTTAACTTTGCTTGCTCTGCTTCGTTTCCAGATTTCGTTGCTCAATGGCCCCTTGATCGCTTGAAGGAGAAACATGTCGTTTAGAACTTTAATTGCCCGTGACCCACTATGCCGGTAGTTTCATTACCAAACTACAAACTTAAAGTTAGTATTGAGCTACTTAGAGTATTGTCCAATCGGAGGTTGACTATAGAATCGGGTTATTCAGTCAGTAGTTGAGGATTTGCAAACAGTTTTAAAGGTTCCGTAACCAAAGGGTACAAACGTGACCCTATTACTAAGACTTCGCTGCCTGTCTGTCTGTCTGTCACCAGGCTGAAACCGTAATAGCTAGACAGTTGAAATTTTCACAGATGATGTATTTCTGTTGCCGCTGTAACAACAAATACTAAAAACAGAATAAAATAAATATTTAAGTGGGACTCCCATACAACAAACGTGATTTTTTTTGCCGTTTTTTTATAGATTATGGTACGGAACCCTTCGTGCGCGAGTCCGACTCGCACTTGGCCGGTTTTTTTTTAATTATTTACGATAGGCTCGCGTTTGACCACAATCTCACCTGATGGAAAGCGATGATGTGGTCAACGATGGAGTACGTTTGCCTTGAAACAACAAAAAGCAATCGTATGCTTTGTTTGTACGAAATAACGTCCTTTTTAGGGTTTTAAAGTTGTAATATTCATCCCGACTACGGAACCCTTAACTGAGCGTAGTCTAACACGCACTGGACCGGTTGTAGTGTGCAGCTCGCCTTACCTTGTATTTGTAACTGCAGACACTAAATTATTCGCATTATTAAGTACACGAATCGTTGAATTGAACGTGAGTCGCTCGAGCGAGAAAGAGGGATGGAGCTATTCACCCTATATAGCTCTATCCCTCTTTCTCACTCCAACTACTCACGCTTTAACACGTTATGGTAGGGCTGCAGTTCTCTTTAATTTTGCCTACATCACTCTACATAGCGACCCTTAGCCAGCAATTAAAATTTTGCAACTTGCGTGAACATGAACTTACGTGTTCCAGTATCCAGGTGGGCAAAATCGTGGTCATTTATAATAATAAATTGATGTAGAATCGAAATAAAAATAATGAATACGATGCTAGCATCAAAATGGCTACTACTACTAGAACTCTGTGTAAAAACACGCCCCTAGTAAGTCTACAGATTACTCCGCAACTTTCCTAGCTCAAAGGACTTGAAGAGGAACGCGTCGTTTGGAACTTAAATTGCCCGTGACCCGGGTTCCAGTAGTTTTATTTTCGGTGCACATCGAGAACTGTGCTTTAAATCTAGCCACTAGAGACACCAATTTGGTTACTGTCAACTGTCAGTTCTGGGTTACGGCCACCAGGTGGACATTGTTAATAATGGCCTATGAATCAACACGTATGGAATTACTTACTAGTTTTAACAACAATAAGACAATATTACAATAGAACGGACACTTACATAATTTCGAAAAGTAAAATTTTTCGAAATTAAGTAAGTTAATTAATTAATTTAATTAAATATTTAGTTAAATTATATTCTTTTATTTTATCTTTCAATTTGACGTTTTGATTTAGCAAAGGGTATTGTAGCTCATACAGCCAAGTTTAGTGCGCAGCGGTGCAGTTTGAATCGAGCTCTAAATGGTGTAAGTACCTACCGTAATTATAAAACATAAAAAAATACATCCGACTTGAGAACCTGTTCCTTTTTTGAAGGCAGTTAAAAACTAAGCACTCAGAAGGTTTTTTTTAAGTAACAAATAAAATAAAACGATTGAAAGCGCTGTGTGAAACGAGTGGCATCGACACTGACAGTCGATTAATTGACAGATGACACTTTGGCATTTTGCAGATGACACTTGGGTATGTTTCTATTGACCTATATAATTATTACCTCAAAATCCGAATCGTTTTGCATTTTTTAATTTAGTTTCAATTGAATTATTACCAGAAAGTAAAATCTCTGTTGTCTGTAGTAAAGTCTCTGTTGGTTCTTAGGCGTACGATTTACGGACGCCGAAATGTCCTTTCCAGGTACGGTGTACTTCGGTGCACGGCCACAAATATGACGAAAAAAACAATTATCTCGTGGAAATCACCCGATGTCAATAGCCGGTTGAAACTGAAAACAGTAGAAATTGGCAGAAAAAAGGTTCAACATCTATAGGAAATGGCATGGCATCAAGCTTGGAACTATTATTTGAATTTAATCTTTTGCATCATATCACTTAATTAATTCATTTTTAATGAATTTCATTGTTATCACATGACGACATTACCTCCAAATATCTCGGCATCGTGACACTTCAGGGCACCATGTTGCATTGGCAGCATGGTGCCCTGAAGTGTTTTGTTTGTGTCCTCTACCCTTTAAGCTGGGTATTCACGGTCACGCCATCGCGTCAAATGGCGTGATAGTCAGTCAAATTTTGATCGTGAATGTCAAAATCCGTTGACTTGACGTGAAACTCTGGATTTCCAATCCCGCCAAAATCCATCGCACCGCGTCCGCAATATCGCGCCGAACGGCTCGTGAGTGTAGAAACACCACGATGTGGCATGGCGCCGCGCTCCCGTGAATGCGCTAACCTCTATATATGTTTTCATTCCGCGTCGAGACGTCGAACGAGAAGAACGAAACTTATCTTCATATAAACCTTCAACACGCTGAGAATTACTTTACATGTCTCTGGTATTATGACCCCCAAACGTTGTGGAGATATTACTGTTGGAAACTTTAGTTCCTCGAAGCTCATTCCAAATGCCAAGAAACGAAGAGTGGCACACAGCCTCTCATGAGGACTTATTGCTTGTCTCATATTGGTGTCTTGTTTAATTATATGAGGAGTAACGAGTTCCAGGAATTTGAAATACGTAGGTTCGTCCATTCTCAGGTAGTTTCTCCAATCACTTGGCTCCAATGACAGTTCATTTAATAAGTTAACATAATTTGTGTGAAGTTATCTCTTTTTTTTAGCCATTCTTTGCACCATTTTTTTCGGTTTTCGAGTAATTATGTGATGACAAACAGCAGCTGCACAAAGTAAGGGTTCTTCTTCCGAATTAGAGCTCATGGCAACGTTATTCGACCCGGTCAAACAAAATGAAAGAGAACTAGAGTGACCATGAATGGGAACCATGTTTGGCGTCTATCCATTTGACTTAAGTTGTTTGGAGCCACGCCGAATGGCGTGACCGTGAATGCCCAGCTTTAATTTATAAGTAGGTACATGTTTCACCGTGCGCCGCGATTTTGAAAAACAGAACAAAATTGCGACAGGTGGGCAAAAGGCCTCAAAGGCTCTATTCCCTTTGCCAGGCAACAGAAATATTCCTTATCGTAGGTACAGTCGCCAGCACATCAAGCTGCAACAATCTGTCAAATTTCTATAATAGATTTTCAACTTTATTGCTACAGCATTAGGTTCAAGGTTGATTGAGAAAATTTTACAGTTTCGGGTAGCTTGATGTGTTGGCGTCTGTACATGGGTATAATGGTGTGTTCCCACCCACCAGTGGGCAGATCATTTTTATCTGTCTCCGTTTTAGTCTGAGGCCTATTCCTACTACTTAATTTTTAAGCAATGTCCGCATTCGCATCTCCGACACAATCTGACAGAAGTATAGGGAAATTGAGGTGTTTTTAAAGGTTGCGATAGAGATGCAAATGCGACCGTTGCTTTTAAAAATAGTAGAATTGGCCCAAATGCAATTGTTGCTTGGAGCAGCCGCATAGATGATAAAGATAATAAAAATGTAAAGTTGAATACCCTCTCAATAATATTTTTTTATCTTATCAACACAACATAATTATTGAAATCAGCTCGTCGCGCTTGACCACCGTATTATCAATATTATCGTGAATCGTTATAATAATAATTATGATAAAATGTTATGAAAAACATAACATGACATTACCTACGCCTATAATCCCAAAAGGTTTAGAAAGAGGTGTAGGTACTCTTTTTTATGGGTGGGAAATCATCAAATGACTCCTTTCGTTATGGGCGGAGCGGAAGGGAGTGTCAGACTCTTATTGACTAAAACCCATCCATGTTCCTCCTAATGCCCTTTGCGTTCCAGGGCCATTGTGACTCTTTCGAACAAATTGCGCAACCCTGGCACGGGGCCCGCTAGGGCTAGTGCCTGCAGGTACTGGGCCTAGCGGCCCCGTCTTATATGCTGACATCTCTTTGCGCGCGTGGAACACAACTCGCCGTCAACCCGGAAGGTACCCTACAACAGAGATACAGTTGAGTCCCAGTGTTTTACATGGAGCGGCTGCCTGTCTGACCTCCACAACCTAGTAACTGGGTAAGGACTGACAATGATCAACAAATGACAGTCGAGACCAACGACCTAACACGCTTTCCGACGCATGAAGGAGTTTTGGTACGGAACGCATCGTCACCAATCCACAGACTTACCTCGGCAAGCGCTGCTGAAGATTGACCCGTGCGGCTGTTATTTTTTAGCAACGAGCTCCTCAATAAAACAGAAGCCACTAATTAAGAGGGCGCCGACCAAACGTCGACCGCGCAGTGGCGCCCTCATCGTTTGTTTGGTTATTAAATCACTAATTATTAATCACTAAAACGGAAAATAGTGGCCACTTTTATCCGTTTTAGTGATTATAATAAAACTGAACAATTTAAAACTACCGTTTATAATAATATTAACGTATAATCTTGTGGAGCACAACTTAAATTGCATATTTTCTGCATTTTCATTCTAAAATAAAAGAAATAACCAAACAAACGATGAGGGCGCCACTGCGCGGTCGACGTTTGGTCGGCGCCCTCTTAACATAATGAATGCCAAAAGCATCACGGATAGAAACATTGATGAAAATGTAGGAAGCAAGCGCAGTTTTAGCACGTTCCTGTACAATTTGTGTCACGGAAAGGAAATTGCTTACTAAGATATAAATCACGCTTTTATTCTGTCTAACGACGATGTGCTGAAAATCTGAAATGTTGGCGGCATTGAGCTTAAAAGTTAGGTTGGTACTGGGTTTTAAGTGGTACCTTTGTTTATCAAGAAAATATGTTTAAAAAAAGGTAGGTGTATATTAGAAAGGGAACCAGCTGCTCTGCATAGCTTTTCAGAGTTCAAGCGTTATATTATATTAATGCAGAACAGGGAGGTAGGTAAATTTCCGCATACCTCCATTATAAAGGGGAAAATCCTCCGACCAGAAAGTGTCTGTTGTTGTGCAACTGTCCGATAGTTGATATTCAGACTGTTGTATAAGTTTAAATCGCGCGGAAAACTTTGATATATCTACGTACCTACAATATTTTTGTCAATTTAGACTAGGTACATAAAAAAAATAATATTATTATGAGCCCGGTGTTTCCTAAGGGCTCAGAGCTAGGAAACATCGGGCTCATATTATTAAGGTAATATTATTAGCTGTTGCTTTGTCCGCGACTTCGTACATCAAGACGTATGAAATAGACTTTACGACCTATTCTCATAGCTACCAAATATAGGTACCTACCTACATAAAAAAATCATAAAAATCGGTCAAGCCATTTCGGAGGAGTGCGACCAAAAACACCGTGACACGAGATTTATATATAACTGTCGCGGCCAACTAGCTTAATCCGCCGTTTCATTAAAAGCCTAGCTTTTTCAATGAACTGCGCCGTTTACTAAGCGACATAAGTGACATGGGCAAGTCATCAAATATTCAAATGATATTGAACAAAAGATGTCACTTAGGTCACTGAAAAATCGGCACATTTAAATTAAAAGGCTAGGCCACCAATTAAACGGGTGATTAAGCTAATTGAAGAACTACCTACCGAAAGAAATTCAAAGGTCAAATGTCAAAGTTAATAAATATTTTCAAGTTTAAACAAATAATGTGAACCTACCTATGTAAGATGGTGTCTTGAGGAAAGCACCACATGGATTTGATAACACCTCAACATTAGACATTACACAAGGGGTTAATTTAGTTTTCAGAAAGAAGGGAATCCATAATAATATCCATCTTCCGCAAAACTAAACTCCTTATTCAAAATCAGTTGATACCAGCAATCAGTTCTGCCATCAATATATTCATAGCGTTTTCCAGCAGTACTGTGTAACAATATTTCCAGCCATTTCTCTTCAGAGGGAATTCTGTTGGAGTTTTCTTTTTCAATTTCAAACTGTCTCTAGTCTGGGGCTCGAAACAAGTGCGGAAGTACGGGTTGAGACGGTTTTTGTGTGGATACGACAAAAACAATTATTTTATCTCGTGCTTCAAAAGGTAGAAAGTGTTTACCAAAAAGCTTAGGTAGGTACCTACTCCTCCGCTGTTTTTTTTTACTTTAATTGCGGGATCCAAGACAGTTTTTTTTAGTATTATTGATAGGCCCGCGCTTGACCACTATCTCACCTGATGGTAAGCGATGATGTGGTCGAAGATGGAGCACGCTTACCTAGAAGTAACCTATTCACTCTGACTGTATGACTTATAGACTCTCGTGTTGTAGTTATCAGGAAACACAGACTGTGGTAGGGAATTCTACTCCTTGGCGTAGAATTCCCTGACGCACTATTAATTTTGTGTTCCCAAAACATTTTCTGCGTGTGGGTGAGATGTCCACCCGTTGAATCGTTCCACCGAACCCGTCGAGCTTCATTAGCTCGGCGCTTTTCTAGTGTTCAGCCACCACTATAAAGTGTAGTGTAGTGCACTTGTACCAAAAACAAAAAGATCTTTTGCCATGGCAACACATGCTTCCGCGCACTAAGAGATCATTCTGACAATTGATTCAACCGTTCGAATGACGAAGGTAGGTTAATTCTAAGTAAGGGCTCCCGCACACGGGCCACCGGCCACAACCACAAAACGCCGCCACTGGCATATTTCCTGTAATTTTCATACATTTTATATGGACTCGCCGCACACGGTTGGCGCCGGTGGCGGCCACACGCTACAAATCGTCGCAGCTTGCTTCTTGTGGCCCGCACCGGCCACTAAACGCCGACACAAAAAGCCGCCACACGCCACTCGCGCGATTCCCCACCCTAAACCTTCGTCGTCAGAGTCCATTATGATACTGCGCGTATGGGTTAAAAAAGTAGCAGCCACCGACCGCAAGTGTCGACCACCGGCTACATGTGGCTGTCGCGCGCTTCAGCTACTTTTGTGGCCGCTTCTAGCTTCTAGTGGCGGCGTTTGTGGCTGTGGCGAGTGGCTCGTGTGCGGCGACACTAATGCGTTAAATTTTTGTTTGCCTAAGAACTATTCGATCTTTTAGATGCTTAATACCTTCAAAAACAAATTATTTCAACAAATACTTTACCATGTCGGTTTCCTTTTAAAATAATAACGTTAACACTAGTATAATTATGATATATTGCTGATTGTTTCGAGTCAGGCGCTTGCAACATGTTTTTAGTTAGTTATACCAACTGCAAAGTTACTTTAAATTTTGACCTTGTAGAAGACCAACGAGGTGATTAACCAGAAAATGTAAACAAAGTGATCAGCGATATCGATCGTCGAAAAGGCGAAATTTGTAATGAAGTGAAAGTGATTGACCACGTGACATTTCGGCGGCGCATGTCATTATGGTATCAATCCCATACATTTTGGACTTTTTAACAATCTTTAGAGCAGAGGAGAACATTTTGTTAGCATACCAAGTACCTATCACAGTCGGAAACTGCCACAAATTTCTCTGATTTCCCTGTTTTGTCAATTTTCATTAAAATTGATTGTCACCCCAGATATTCTTCTTCCGCGAGGTCATGAACCTCCCCAGGTTCATGACCTCGCGGAAGAAGAATATCTGGGGCCTACTCTCTAAGCCCAAAGTCCGTAGTTTCAGCCTTTCATGCGTTTTCTACTCCGTATCGCTATCGCCTACGGACTTACGATTAGTCCTGAACCCGAACTAAGAACAACTGTCAAATCGTGTTGTCATTAGTTCGGGTTCGGGATTAATCGTAAGTCCTTATGTCATACGGAGTAGAAAAAGCCCGACACTAAGGTCGAAACTACGGACTTCGGGCTTAGAGAGTAGGCCCCCACCCAGCCCTCATGGCACAGTACCTACGTAAAATCGAAACCCAGCGGCATATCCACACTAACCTCGCGAATATCAGAGCGACGCGATGTCTAAAATTCGCTGTTATAGGGAGAGCTTCGAAAAAAGAGCAGCGAGACACTCTGTCTAATAGAATTTAAATTGTTACTCCTTCAGTTTGTTTATATTTCGTCTTATTTGCATGTCTTGGCTGCTTTTGTTTAAGGTGCTATGATCCGACAGAGACCATGCTTACTAGTTTTTTTAATCCATAGGAAACATAAAAACCGGCCAAGTGCGAGTCGGACTCGCGCACGAAGGGTTCCGTACCATTATCTATAAAAAAACGGCATCAAAATCACGTTTGTTGTATGGGAGCCCCCATAAACATGTTTTATTTTAATTTAAATATTTATTTTTAAAGTGAATATAGGTCACAAGCGTGGAGCAGAGGTGTGGTGGTACTCTTCTTTAAAAAGGGCGACAATGCCCTGCTTCAGAATTACAGGCCCATCTCACTTCTGAGCCATGTCTACAAGCTGTTTTCCAGAGTCATCACAAACCGTCTCGCATGCAAGTTTGACGACTTCCAGCCTCCCGAACAAGCCGGATTCCGAAAAGGCTTCAGCACCGTAGACCACATACACACGCTGCGGCAGATTCTACAGAAGACCGAAGAGTATAATCTGCCCCTCTGCTTAGCGTTTGTGGACTACGAAAAAGCCTTCGATTCGATCGAGACTTGGGCTGTGCTGCAGTCTCTCCAACGGTGCCAGATCGACTATCGGTACATCGAGGTGTTGAAGTGTTTGTATGAAAACGCCACCATGTCAGTCCGACTTCAGGATCAGAAATCAGAACCTATTCTCCTGCAGCGGGGTGTGAGGCAGGGCGACGTAATTTCTCCGAAACATTTCACGGCCGCAATGGAGGACGTTTTCAAGGTTTTGGTCTGGAGAAAGCTAGGCATTAATGTCAATGGCGAGTACATCACTCATCTTCGATTTGCCGACGATATAGTCGTCATGGCTGAGACCACGGAGGACCTCAGTACAATGCTCGATGACTTCAGTAGAGCTTCCGAAAGAGTGGGTCTTAAAATGATGAATGAGTGTTGCCAGTGATGACCTATGGACTCGAAACGTGGTCGCTCACAATGGGCCTCATCAGAAGGCTTAAAGTCACCCAAAGGGCAATGGAGAGGGCAATGCTCGGAGTTTCCTTGCGTGATCGAATCAGGAATGATGATATCCGCAAGAGAACCAAGGTTACAGACATAGCCCGAAGGATCGCCAAATTGAAGTGGCAGTGGGCAGGGCACATTGCTCGCAGAACAGATGGTCGATGGGGCCGAAAAGTTTTGGAGTGGCGACCGCGTACCGGAAGACGCAGCGTTGGAAAGCCTCCCACAAGGTGGACCGATGACCTGGTCAGGGTCGCGAGTAACCGACGGATGCGAGACGCACAGGACCGGTTGTTGTGGCGACACTTGGGGGAGGCCTATGTCCAGCAGTGGACGTCTTTCGGCTGATATGATGATGATGATGATGATGAATATAGGTACCTATACTAAATATTTTGTGAACATTTTAATCGTTTACCTGTTGCCGTTATCAATATCGAGCAAAAACGAGCAAAAAAATCACATTTGTTGCATGGGAGCCCCCCTTAATAATTATTATTATACTTAGTAGGTAGTATTAAAACGGAATAAAATAATTATTTAGGGGGGCTAAGTAATTATTTTATTTTGTTTTTAGGGTTCCATACCCAAAGGGTAAAACGGGACCCTATTACTAAGACTTCGCTGTCCGTCCGTCCGTCTGTCACCAAGCTGTATCTCATGAACCGTGACAGCTAGACAGTTGAAATTTTCACAGATGATGTATTTCTGTAGCCGCTATAACACAAAAAATAAGTAGGTACTAAAAAAATCGGCCAAGTGTACAGCGGGCCAGTTAGCAGTGTTGAAAAATTCTGAAAAAATATAACTACTAATAGGTATCAGTATTTACGGATCTGGCGAACCGTCAATCACTTTTACAAACCCGAAAAAAAAAACAGAGTACCCCTTTTCGTAATGTTTAATCAATCTCATAGCTCAATGCGCGACTGAAGTAGGCTCTGTCTCAATCGGATCATAGCGCCTTAATTAAAGCACTGGGAAATGGTGATGGCTTGGAGATGTCGCGTTAACGACTTGATTGTTTGGTAGGTACTGGACACTCCTATGTACTGTTTAGGTACCCAAGGTGATAATTTCGGAGAACACTAACTCATCATTATCATTTCAATCGAAAGAAGGCTAGGTAAGTACCTACCTACTTATGGCACATTCATTAGATTGCTTAGTCCTACTGGGTAGGTACCTATACAACGTGTAACAGAATAAAAGCAATACCTCTTAAGGGGTCATTGTATTCATCATAATGAACAACTTTTACTATGGGACCAACCCCAAAATCGCGAAAAAAAAATCAGCTGTTCAGTACATTATTGTCGAGTTATGCGCACAGAAATGTATGGCAGTCAATTTTTTTTTCGCGATTTCAGTGTTGGTTCCATAGTAAAAGTTGTTCATAATGATGAGTACAATGACCCCTTAAGAGGTACCGTAAAATGCCCTAACTTTGCACGGATTTCGAGGTTTTTTAAAATTACTTTGACGTGAGTAGGAAATTCATTTATGACTTGTAAAGAGAAAATGGAAATCAGAACTTTGTGCTCTTAGCAAAACAACTCATTATAGCTTACACCTCACATTTTTAGAGAAATAAGCTTTGCAAAAGACAGGCAAAGTAAATGGCATTTCCTCTACTTTGCCTAGGCAAAAATGTCGCAATTAAATTAAATATTTCCAAATAAACCGATTTCGTACCCATAGAGTACTGGATTAGTAGATTAGTTCAACCATGTCCTAAAATCCAAAAGGCTTTTCTTTTTTTTTTTGAAGGTAGGCAAAGTTAGGTAGGCTTTTTGAGCATTTAGTACCTATGAGGGGAATCTTTCAGGGCTGTCACCATAGGAAATAAAACAACATAAATTTTAAAAATTCAAAAATCATCACACCTTGGTAACAATTTTTAGTTATGTAATACCTAATAAAAATACGCTTACAAAATAATATTAATTAAGAAAATAAATCTTCTATCGCAAATGAGTGGGTACCATCGCGGACACTGGAGGTGAACCACTTTTCAACCTTAATTCTATGAAAATAAGGTCGATAACTAGTCTACTTCAAATGTCCGAGATGATATAGTAATAAAATAAATGATGGTAGAGTAATTCACGTAATGTCGACGATTATTTTTACTTTGAGAACGGGTGCTTTTCTTGTTTTGAGACATCTTCTGCCTCTGTAAAAATCAGAGGCACGTTTTAGACTTCTTAGGTACTTAGGTTCTAGAATATAGGTACCTACCTAGGTATCTAAATATGTGGTGTTATCTTTATACCTACATTAATTACCAATGTAAAACTTTGTCAAAAACAATGTAAAAATATTGTCCAATAGATATTATATTAGGTACTATTTTAGTTTCAAAATTAAAAGTGACAACCCTACCCCTAGGCAAAGTTTTGTCGATTTTTCATAAAAAGCGACACACGATTGTTCTTCTTGATTTTACCACTAAAATTCGCTTTACAAGTGCAAAACATAGATAAAAACGCAGAGAACTATTTTTAATTTAAAATGGTCCTTAAAACCCGTAAAAATACTTTAAAATACGCACACAATAAAATTTTGAAGTGCAGCAAAAAAGTCACCGGCCACTATTTAAAAAATTCTGACGTTCACTGACATTTGACATCTTTCTTGTAAGAACCAAAAGTAAGTGTTGCCACGCGTAAATAATCGTGTCATAGACGAGATCCAGTAACTAGAATAGTTTACTAATGAAATTTAAATAATATGTTTAGGCAATGTAAGGCTTCGTAGGCCAAATTAGAGCATTTTACGGTATTGCGTTTATTCTGTTACACGTTGTATACTTTCTACTGGGCAGTACCTACCACTATTAGGTATGTAGGTACTTAGGTACCTGCTTACCTACCATAAAATGAAAATATTTCTAGTATCCAAAAGGTACATAGGTACACGCCTTTTGCAAAAACAAAAGAAATAAAACATGCCAAAAAAGTTATCGTATCAAAATCGTAAGCTAAAAAAAAAACAAAAGGTAGAATCGACGCATGTCATTGTCTTCGAGCATCGAAGAATATTGAAAATTGAATTAACGTCAAACGTCACCTCGCGTATGGATTGTTTTGTTACGTAAAAATGTGTAATACATATGTACCTATTGGTCCATGAATGGCCCTGTGTGATGTGGATGCAGGCTGTTAGGGACCTATCTAAGGACTGTAAAATTATAGCAGTGGACTGTATAACAAACTGTATATTCGAGTCTCCAGAAGGTACAATATAATATTGGTGAGTGCGCGCGCGTATAGTCGTTGGAGACCGGTAGCGAAGTGACAGCTTTTAAGTTACCTACTATAATCTATGAGTGACGGGACACCAGGGGGTCGATTCTGCTATTGCAATCGTGTCTCAATGACCGGTCAATGATCGATTTTTGACGTATAACGTCAAACTTTTGACACATTTCCCATACAAAAACTGTCAAAGTTGTCAAATATTCGATCACTGACCGGTCATTGAGACACGATTGCAATAGCAAAATCGAGCCCCTGGCCCAACGTCGCGCTCGTCCGCGCCTCCCGCCCCGCCTCCGCGCAGCTGTCGCGCCGCTGCCCGACGTCAGCAGCCGAAGGTTGTCGAAGACGCCCGAACACAGGCAATTGAAATGTCACTATACTTTTAGGCGATTCTTTAACGAATGAGAACGCTACATCACTTTCTGTCATAATTTATTAAATGAATCTTTGAATCAATAATACTTTAAACAAAATTCTCGGTAGGGAATTTGAATAAATAACAGAAGATCAATTCTCGTACATTGAAAACATTGTACTTAATACGATTTGCGATCTCATCTTTGCGACTTAAAGGATGATTAACATTGTTGATGATTTCAGATTATTTCCGATGCAATATCTGTAGTGTTTGTAAAGTCTTCCTCATTATAGATCGAAGAATGATTTTCTCATGGATGTCAATATTAGTATGGATAGAGACTTTGCTATTTTATCGATAAGGCGCAAACAGCGAACCAGCTAAGAAGCAAAAGACCGTTCATATATGTAGGTATTGTTTTCTAACTTTAAATATAATATTATTACATAACCTAAAGGGATAGGGAGATAGGTACTTAGCTAATGAAACAATAAAATTAAATCACGTACATTTATTTGCCCAGGAATAATTAGGTAGGTACAAATTAGATTAAAAATAAGGTTTCAAACCTAAAATTACAAAAAACATAAAAAAATTCAACGTCGTTCTCGGACAAAAGCAATTGAAGCACTATTTCAAGTTCTAGATTGTGTCCCACCGTTTAAGCTTAGACTGATGAAGTGAACTGTCGAACCAATCAAAAGATAGATTTGACTTCAAGCTCATTTCACCTAAGTTTACACGGTGAGACTTTGACAGATTTTAATCAATAGCAAGGGGATCCTCATCTTCACATCTCACCATTTCATCTTCCGAAGCTGCATTGAACTCAGTTTCAATAGCAGCATAAGTAACGTCGACTACTTTAACATCATCTGATGAATGTGAATCATTACTGGCTTCGTCTGTTCCTTTTAAAAAGCTCATAGCATTAAAATCTATTGGTGAAGCTGTAGACGCTCCTTTCTTCACTCTTACATCACTTGGACCAGCAAACGCACAACTATCAAATTCCACTTGAGTCAAATTTTTGACGAAACAAGTCCTTATTTTCTTGAAAACACTGTCATAAGGTGATTTGTTTCCATTTTTACTTTCGATATTTAAATGCAGTTGTACCCCATAGCAGGCTATGCCCCAATTTTGGAAGGCATTATTCGTCATCCATGATCTGATCTTGTTTTTAAGACGATTTAATTTGTCGTGGTCTGCTCTTACTTTAGTTATTTCTATTGGTATAGGTGCGTACGTAGTTAAATGCTTTATTTGATCAAGTGCTTTTTGAAAAATTTCATTGCTAATAATTACTTCTTTAGGTGGTCCAAAATCCATAAAGATTCTAAACAGCTCGATGCAAATTTCACTCTCCTTGTTGTCGACGCATATGGGTCTCAAGTGAATGAATCCAGTATACATATCTTGGTAAGTCATAATGTGACTGAATGCGTAGTCTGTTTCTCCCATTGATATGAAATCTAAAGCACAGCGACAGTATGGCTTTCTTGCTCCAGAACAAGTGTAACAGACTTCGCTTATAGTTTCAATAGCAAAATCGTTAACTATGTAATCACGTTGCAAAACCAATTTAAGAGTAAAAGCTTTTATATGGCAATGTTGTAAATGTGTTTCCCAATAAATATCAAAGATGTCTTCCCAAGCCAGAATAATTTTAAATTTGTCATCTACGTCTTTAAAGAAAAATCGTTCTTTTCCATCCTTATATTCCACAATCTTGTAATTATTCCGGTATATGTTTATGTAGCTGCTATCCAATCGTGATTTCTCTTCTTCTCTTTTAATCTTTTCCATCGTTTCCTTGAGACCCTCCCGACTCCTTAAATTTGACATAACTAAAGATTCTTCAGAGTTTTCTATAGTTGAAAAATGTGCATAAAGTTTTTCATTGAATTCTATTTTAATCAATTCGGTTTCTGATTCACTTATACTGCTACCTTCATTTATTATATTATGGTTTTTGGTTTTTCTTACCGGCTTAACTGTGCTTGTTGTCGCCATTTTGTAAAACACTGCACTGTGAATGTGATGATAGACTACGTCGTTGTGTTTACTGGAAGTCAGATGATGAAATGAAATATGTCAAACATGGGATGTTGTACTTGTACCACTCCATTCCGTCTCTGAAACAAAACAGTAGATTAGAAAGAGAGAGATATACGGTGTTCTTACATACCCGACTGAGATGCAAGAACAAGCGCTTTTGACACACTTGGAGGGGGTTGGAGTGAAATAGCAACATTAACGGCCGCTTTCTATATTGTATCTCAATCCCAATCTTGATCCCGATCCTTGTCTGTAACCAATCAAAGGTGAGGATTGTGTGGTGAAGGACACAAACTCGGCCGTTGATTGGTTACAGACAAGGATCGGGATCAAGATTGAGATTGAGATATGTTATAGAAAGCGGCCGTTAGTCGGCAGCGTTCCAAATCCTCCCAATATTATTCTGCACACAAATTCACACACAATGTTCAGTTTAATCTTAGTGCACTGTAAAATTAGAAACTCATTTTATAATGTACCGTGGTTTGGCACAAGCAACAGCAAGCAACGGCATTAAATTCATGTTTTTTCAAGAAAATATACCTGGCATTTAATTATATGGGTCGTAATTGTAACAGGTTAAACACGATATCCGTTATCACTGTTAGGTACTGTTACACAAAAATATCAGATCCAAATATCTATACAACCTGTTATAATTATTTTATTTGCACGGAAGATAAATACGTAAGTATTTAAATCTCAATTGAATATTTTCTATATTAGCAGGAGCTCATGGCAAAATTATAACAGCCGCACGGACCGATCTTCAAGGATAAGCAACGCTTGTCGAGGTTGGTCTGTGGACCATCTTAACATACCGAGACTTCTCCGTACCTCGGAAAGCACGTTAAGCCGTTGGTCCCAACTGTCATTTGGAGATCTTTGGCAGTCGTTACGGATTGTCAGAAGCCAGAAAAATCTGACAACAGTCTTGCCTAGAAGTACCGTGTTACCCAGTTAAATGGGTTGTGGAGGTCTGGTAGGCAGCCGCTCCAAGTAAAATACTGGTATTCAGCTGAATCCGGTTTGACTGGGAGCCGACCCCCATATACACTTCTGGACACATCTATTGGCCCACCTTAGAGTTTAGGTTTCGATGGCCCCTACCGAAATATGATTGCTAGATTGAACAAAAACTGTTGATGCAGTTTTAAACCTGATACATTTTACCATCTTTTTCGATCGTATTGTTTCAAATTTGAATTCAGAATACCATACGACATGGAGCTACGCCTAACAAGTCGGATATGCGCCTTGTTAAAGGCAATTGATTTTTGAATAAAAAACATGTTTTATCAAATAAAGGTTTAATTTAATAACGCGTGTTGCCTCCATGGGCATCTACCACAGCTCTCATACGATTAGGCATAGAGTTTATCAACCGCTCTATGAAATTTTGAGGGATCATCTCCCATTCCTCTTCTATGGCAGTTTTCAACTCCTGCATCGTCTGGGCAACTGGCTGACGAGCCCTAACACGTCTTTTTAGCTCGTCCCACATGTGCTCAATGGGGTTCATGTCTGGGCTTCTGGCTGGCCAGTCCATAAATGTGATGTTCACATCTCGAAGATATTCCCTGACGATGCCGGCCGCATGGGCTCTTGCATTATCATGCATAAAAAGGAAATTTGGGCCCACATAGTCCGCGTATGGTATCACGTGAGGTTCTAAGCACTCACGAATGTACCTTTCAGCATTTAATGTTGGCAGCCGTGGTCCTGTAACAACCTCAAGTTGAGTTTTGCCGCTCGCGGATATACCGCCCCAGACAGTCCATGAGCCACCGCCATAAGCAACCCTCTCTTCAAAGCAGCATTGTGCGAAACGCTCTCCCTTACGTCGGTAGACCTTCTTCCTTCCATCATTGCCATGTAACACAATTTTAGACTCATCAGAAAAGAGTACACGGCTCCAATCTTGCTGTGTCCAATTTAAATGACTGCGTGCAAAATGAAGGCGCGCTGTTCGGTGGGCTCGCGTTAGTTTGGGCCCATTAACTGGCTTGTGTGGTACCATATCGCGTTCTTTTAACCTTCTCCGAACAGTTCGAGCGCTCACAGATACTCCGTGGAAGTCGCGAAGTTGGTTTTGTATCTCAATGGAGGTAAGGTGACGATTTCTCAAGCTGGTCGTCACGATGAATCGATCCTGCCTTTCAGTTGTGACCCGAGATCGTGGCCTTCCTTGGCGACGAACAAAGCCGCCAGTCTCTAGGTACCTCCGATAAACATTTCGGACCGCAGATCGACTTAAATTAAGTTGAGCACTCACGTTTCTTTGGCTGTGTCCGGCCTGAATAAGTGCCACAGCTTGGGCGGCGACTTCAGGTGAAGTGTCCATAGATTATTGATAGAACCTCACCTTAATGTTAAGAATAAGTAATGTTTGTTGCAAAACCAAAGATATCAATCACTTTTTCAAGAATTAAATCCAAGTAAACCAATAAAACCAAGTTTTCTTAGTATTCGATTGTTTGATATCAACAAACAGGCTCCAAATTGTCTTTTGTTTATTTAAATTCTGTGTTCGAAATTCAAAAAAAGACTATTGAATGAAATTGTGAATGTGCCAGGTTCAAAACTGCATAAAAACTTTTTGCTCGACCTAATATAAAATTTTAGCTAGGACCAAACGAAACTGAAAATACAAGGTGGGCCAATAGATGTGTCCAGAAGTGTAGTTGGGAAAAGGCTAGGCAGTTGATGGAAGATAAATACGTAAGTATTTAATCTCAATTGAATATTTTCTTTATTCGTGTTATTTAAAGTCGAAAATCTTATCCGAACATTATGTAGAGATTGATTGATTCTATATTTGTGGGGACTGATACCTACAATGAAATAACAGTAACAGCCGCGGTAACAGTTTTCGAGTGTCTGTTAGTAACAGACATAAAATAAGTTGGTAGGAACAAATGTTATTTGTAAATATCTGTTATTTCTATCTGTTACAATAAATATGCCTCAGCCAACACTACCTTCTTTTTTGATTGACTTGTTTGTTATTGTTTGAGATAGACATAACATTTATTTTTAATGTATTTAAGTAGGTATATGTAAAAGGTGATGATTCTCTGAAGTAGGTATATGTTACAGTAATTGACTGGAGGAAAACATAATTTATAGATAGAGCTTCTTACTTAACCAAACACTATTTAAATGATGGTATGATATTAGTCGGTAAATAACCCATAATAAATAGCTTATCAATACATAATTTTGTGGAAATCACGGTTAGTGAATTGGAAAAGCCAGAATTAGGTATAGACCAAGTAGGTAAGGTTTGAAAGTCCAGTGTGAACAAAATCGGTGCCAAAATAAGTTCCTGTATTTCAGAATTTTGAGGTTCTTAATTAAAATAATTATAAGCATGAAAAGCTAGTATATTATCTACAAACAGGTATTCAATTCAAAAGTAGTCCCAAAAAGGTTTTCTGTGAAAGAATAGGGAACTCTTTGGATTTCTACTCTACCTACCTATTATTCAACAAACCTCTGTAGTAAGTACTTACGTTACATAAATAAGCAACATTTGGAAAGTCTTGAGTCTCCCTAAGATGACCAGTGGGTCATCTTAGGGAGACTCAAGACTTTCCGACCCCTACCAGGGTTGCGGATTTGTTCGAAAGAGTTACCGCGGCCCTGGGAAGAAAGGCACTAGGAGGACTAAAGGGTGGGTTTTAGTCAGTAAAAGTCTGACACTCCCTGCCGCTCCACCCAGAGCGGGAGGGGTCATTTGATGATTTCCCATCCTAGAAAAAAAAAAAAAAAAAAAAAAAAAAAAAAAAGACTTTCCGACCCATAAAACAATAACTACCTACCAATGACTCATAAATTGTGTAGTAGTTGACAAAAATCAATTATTATATGACCACATTACCGTCCCACTGCTAGGCAAAGCCTCATCTCATAATGATAGTCTAACATTCCAAACAAATATTCTTGCAAGATTCCTTGTGAGTAGACAAAGTGTTTACATTTAAATTGAAAGCTCTTAGTTAAAATAAGTTTTAAAATAGTTAAAAGTTATAAGTAACGAAATAAACAAGTAACAAAATAAACCAGTTCATTTTATATTAAACCACCCCACACAAGGTATATATTGTTATCAAGCCTGAAGCACTGGTCACTAAGTCAAACAATCACTATCACTGAACATGGACTCCAAACTAACTGCCAGCCTTGAGGCCTTGAGAAGTTGTTTCAATCCCGCATTAGGAATATGAGGCTAAATTGCAGAAAGCCACCACGGGTACAACATCAGCTCCACCGGATATTTCATCCATTGCTTGTGAGTTCGCTGAATTTAAGAAGTTTGTCTGTCAAGCACTCTCCAAATTAAAAAACCAAATTGAGCTGCTTGCTGCTGGGTTTGACAGGCATGAAACTGTTATGCGGAGAAAGGTCCTTCTGTTCCACGGTGTTCCACAGCATATTATCCAACCAAATTGAATTGACAGAGTTAAGTAAGGACAAAGGTATTTTCCATGTTTGTCATCGATTCAGATTCTCAAAGCAGAAGACCCGTCCCATACTAGTCAGATTCTTCAAAATGGAGGACCGACAACTGGTATGGGATAGTAAGAAAGCTCTCAAGGGAACCGGGATTACCATCTCCGAGTTCTCGACACAAGTCAGGCACCGTATGATTGCAGCTGCTCGTACCTAAGCATTTCGGCATGTCAAACTGCTGGTCTATGGAAGGCAGAATCATTGTACTCTGCCCTGACAAATCCCGAAGGAAGATCGAATCGACAGGCGAACTTCACGATCTCATAGCCAAATTCCCGTCCTGCTCGGGGATTCTACGCAATCTGAAGAACCCGGATCTCCAGTGGTCGCATCATAAGCTCCCCCGCTAACAATTTGAGGAAGACGCGTTTGCGCAAGTAACATAAATAATATGATTCGTTGTTGTTGAAATAGTCAATCCATTTACTTTACTACTGAATTTGGCCACTTTACACACTGGTATTCAATATTTTAATACATGAACCGGTAGAACTTAGTCATTTTTAAACTGTCTTACCGTAATTCTTTTAATTTTATAGTTTATTTACTTGGCCGATGCACGGTGTTTACTTTTATTTCTGACAATTTGCTGCCACTGTTGCCAGTGGGAATGTGTCAGTAGTCAAGTTTGACATCTGTCAGCTGTCAGTTGACAATGTCATCGTTTTAAGAGTGGTCGCGTTCCGTTTCATTTTACGTACGGTTCGAGTGAATTTATTTTTTAAATTATTGTTTTCGTTTCAACTCTTGCTCATTTTATCCTTTTTGTTTTGACCTATTTTTTAGTGTTTCTTTTTAGTTATATTTAGTCAAATTTCTTCCAATATACCATGCGAGTTGGGGTGGATATTTGAAAGAAAACTTTTATTAGCGTTTTAGTAAAACATCCTTTCAAATTAGTTTATTTAAATTTTAGTTTTGTTTTATTATTATTTATATCTGGAAACAGGCTCACATCATACCTTTACCCAAAACTAGCAATCCATCATTATTAAACCATTTTAGACCTATTTCTATTTTTCCATTTCTTTCTAAAGTTTTTGAGCATTTACATAGCTCATAGACAATTGACATTTTTCTTGACGTCTAACTTAATAACTTCACCTTTTCAATCCGGTTTTCGCGCGGGTCACTGTAATGTTACTGCACTTTTAAAAGTAACTGACGATATCCGCTGGGCTATGGAGAATAAGTCGCTTACTATCCTTATATTACTTGGCTTCAGTAGCGCCTTCAATTCAGTGGATTTCGATATTTTACTAGGTTTACTCAAATCTATTAATCTCTCTTCTTCCGCAATAGCCTGGTTTAATTCATACCAATAATATGTGATTTTTCGGAGTATTCCACTAAGAATACAATTAATAGATAGTTGCTTATAGGGTTCCGTACCCAAAGGGTAAAAACGGGAACCTATTACTAAGACTCCGCTGTCCGTCTGTTCGTCTGTCTGTCTGTCTGTCTGTCACCAGTCCTTATCTCATGAACCGTGACAGCTAGGTACAGTTGAAATTTTCACAGATGATATATTTCTGTTGCCGCTATAACAACAAACACTAAAAACAGAATAAAATAAATATTTAATTGGGGCTCCCAATACAACAAACGTGATTTTTTTGCCCTTTTTTATAGATAGGTAAGTGATGGTACGGAACCCTCCGTGCGCGATTCCGACTCGCACTTGGCCGGTTTTTTTTTTAATTTTTTTTTTTTTATTTCTATTATGTATCTGTATATAGAGGGGCAATAGAAATACCCAGTCTGTTAACATTTCAACTGTCTTACGGTTCATGAGATTCACCCCGCTGACATACTCACGAGGATTCTGTTGGTGAAAATTCGGGTACTTACGGAACCCTAAAAAAATTACCTAATCCCATTACAATGACCGATTGAATTAAACTCGCAATAATTTGCAGTAACAACCAATGTTTCTTTTCCATTCCCGATCGCAGTAGGTACCCCTAACTACTTACAAAAAAAACTTTTAAACTGAATTGATTAAACGTTCGGTACTTCGGTATGAAGCCTTCCACCATTCGGTCTTCGTGCTCTAGATCGAAATAGAAAGTACATATTGGTCCTACTGCTACAACGTGTAGTATTTAGGGTTCCGTAGCTAACTGGCTAGTGTTCTAATTTCGGTCTGTCCTTCTGATCGTGATAGGTACTATCGCACGCAAGACTTCGTGTAGATACTTGGTACTTATGCGTAGGTATTCTATAGGTAGGTACTTACTCGAAGATTTGGCATATATTTCGTTTTAAATGGTGCGGTGTGACTGAACCTCAAAAGAATAAAATAGAGTGTTGTTAATTATTTTTCGTCATGTGTCATTTTTATGGTTTTCGGGGTCACTTGTAACGAACACGGGCTCGAAATTATTTCTTTTTTGTTATGTTTCGGGTCAATTACGGAACCCTACACTGCGTTGTCCGACTCGCACTTTAACGGATTCTAAAATAGATGGTGGGTTATTTTTACTACCAGTGTAGATACGCTTTCAGTTTTTTCTTACTTTGCCTATACAAAAAATAGGCTTGACCTTTCCGGTATTCTGTGACGGTTTTAAGTACCTATCTATCTAAATAACTTTAGTAAAAGTAGAACAGTTTTGTTTTTCAGAGTCATTGGGGGGGCAGCTTGGTGGACTGTGTGGTTAATTTGACATTTTGGTGTTTATTGCTAGTCCTTGTCAAAGATGTTTTATTAAAACAATGCGCCAAAACTCCTCTTTTATCTGAAATGGTGATGATAACTTACTTAAAACAGACTAATCGATCTGCCTAGTCTTTTTCCAACTAGGTAAGTTGGGGTCGGCTTCTAGTCTAACTAAAAGAGGTAAGTGGTACCTACAGAGATCAAAGTCCCGCAAACCTCCATTGAAAAGGGAGGATCTTCCGACTGGATGGTTGTTGTGTCCGGTGGGCAACTGCCCGATGGTTGATATTCGGGCTGTTGTCTATTCGAACTCTGATATCGCGATGCAGGATTTCGTTAATAGTTTGCTGCTGGCAGAATAGATGGCGTTGCGGTACTTTTTGTTGCCCTGCAAACGCTTTGTTAGTTTTTCTTGTAGCGGCATTGATGCTGCTGCAACCGTATGCAGTTCAGTACCAATATTTTACATGGAGCGACTGCCTATCTGACCTCCACAACCCAGTACTTAACTGGGTAATGGGATACCCCTTGGCAAGACTGGTGTCAAATTTTTTGGCTTCTGACGACTGTGAAAGATGTTCAAATGACAAACGAAACAACACTGACCTAGATTATAAAAAATCACAATGTTCCCTAAATATATAAGAGCTGAAATCACCAAAACATGGAACGTAAAAAACAATAATTTAGGCAATTTCGGTCCATTTCAGTGTCATTTACCTCTGTTATGTCCCTTGTATTTTAATAGACTGACACACGGGCGATTTATTAGGGAAAAACAAGGTGGGTGGGACGGCAAATGGTGATGTTACCTTATGGGTGGACGTTGTGTAGAACACGGTTTATTTTTGCTCGTATTTTAATGTTTTTGTTGGATAAACAGATGTTGAAAGCGTATTTTGTATCTACTATGATAGGGATATGACGTCACCAGTACATCAAGCGACAACAATCTGTCAAATTTCTTTCATAGATTTCCAACTTTATCGCTGAAGCTTGATATCGATGCGAAGAAGAGATAGTGCTATTTGACTCCTTCTCTCTCTCACAATGGAACAATGACGGCCTTATAAAAATAAAATGCCTAAGTGAGTAAGTGAGTTGCTACCTAACGCTTGCACGTCTAAATAACTGAATCGATTTTGATGAATTTTGGAATAGAGATAGATGGGACCTTGGAGACGGTTAAAGGCAACAAAACCTTCATCCTATTAACCGGTTACAAATCAAAACTCCAGCTATGGACTATAAAATCCAGTCGATCGTCGCCATTTTTAATTATGACCCCAAAATCTATCATCTGCAACCCTCCAATAAATAAAACAATGCTGCCAGAAGTACTGCCAATCAAAGTCATTTGTTGCCACCAAATCAATAGGTATCAATCTAAAACTAAAGACCGCTTGCGCTCCCTACTGCACGCAAATCTGGTGGTATTTGAACAACTTGTGGAGTGTACTTCTAAACTTCTATTGTTTCAACACATTTGTGGGTCGTGGTACTAGGAAGCAAGGTACACAGAAGTTCCATTAAATTGAATATGATTATTTTCTTTTATTTATTGAATATGAAAAAATGATTATGATTAATTTTGAGAAGTGTGTTGGTTGGTTTCTCATGTTGGTTTCTTAATGGTTTCTCGAAAATCAATCAATAAGCTAAATTACGTACTAACTATTCAGACTCTCCAGCAAATTTTAGAGAGATGACTCGATAAACGCTTCAACATACCTAGTCCTGGTTATTTCCTTCCTTTCTTTGGACTAAACGTTGTCCCGCACTTGGAGTTTCTCATCTACAGCATTAAAACGTCTGTACCGGGAGCTATCTATAGGCCATACAAACATTTTTTCCGACACGCACAGCAGCAGCCAATTGCTCAGCCATTGCGCCAATTGTGCCGTCACTTTGACCAACTCTTGGCGCTAAGATTGCCTCACAATAATTGACATCCAGGACCCATTTTGGATGGCCAATTCTATTAACTTTTAAGCAACGCTCGCATTTATGTCGCAATCTGTCAAAAAAACGTCAATTTCCATCACAATTTTGACAGATTGCGACTGACATGCGAATGAGAATGTTCCTTAATAATTAGTAGAATTAACATGCAGATTTGAACAGTTGCGACTGTCTTTTGTTTTTAGTCGAACTGGGTCAAGCAGTCCAGAAATGGATTGCCATGATTAGGTCTGTATCGACTACTGACCTAAACTACCTCTTTGTAGGTACGTGAGCATAAGCATAAAGCTTATTTTATCATACTTTTCAAATGACTGGACCTTCTAAACTCCCTCTATTCTATTTCCGCTCAATAGAACTGAAACCTGTCGTTGTTACGAGACCGAGATAGCACAAAGCGTGTATACTTGCATCTCTGTTCTGCAACGAACAATGTCAGGTCCCTGAACTTTGCAACTCGTGTTGAAGAGTTTTAAAAGGGACTTATAGGCTTCAATAGTACTTACACATGTGGGCCTTGTATATCAATGAGTTTTAGATGAAAATGGCGAATGGCAAGTGATTTAAATGTGGCTTAAAATGAGCCCCGGTTTCTCGGTCACTGGGAGGGTTCGGAGAGGAATTTGAGGGATTATATAAGCTTGGAAGGTGTATGAAGGTACGTATTACTTTGGAAATGAAGTTACTGCGGAAATGTGAATGCTTCTGGGTCATGCGAATCTAGGTCTTGCATAATCTTCTCCCCTGTCGGATTTCAACGTCATTAAGTGCATTTTCGCGTGTCATTTTGTCTGACTGCCTTGTAGATCGCTACTAGTAGGATTTTGGTTTTCATTGTATATTTTTTACTGTTGATAGGCACGCGTTTGACTACTATCTCACCTGATGGTAAGCAGTGATGTGGTCGAAGATGGAACACGATTGCCTAGAAGTAACCTATTCAGTCTTGACTTAAAGACTCCCAGGTTGTAGCTATCAGGAAACACAGACTCTGGCAGGGAATTCTATTTCTTAACTTCACGCACAATTAATGTGTTAAGTATGAATATGAGGTCCTTAGTTTCATCTCCTAGCCGAAACTTTTGGAATACCAGACCGAAGTTTGGGGATAGTGCTCGATTTAGGAAAATTCACGGCCACTGTATCACGGGAACTAAACTGGCGAATTAGAGAGATTCATACCTACTGCCTTTCGTCTTCGGGGACTACAGATGTGATTATTATCTAAAGTAATATTATAAAGGGGTCAATATTGATTGTTTATGTTATATTTGTAAAACGAAATCTCTGGAAATATTGAACAAATTTTCTAAGTACGAATAGGTATTATTTTACTGAAAAAAGCGTGACTATTGCTGAATTTCATGGGCCTTTTCATCCCGAATAAATGCTTGTTTCTATTGAGTGTAGCCTCGAGAAAAGGCTATCCTTACTAATACCATAATGCCAAAGTAACTCAGTCTGTTTGTTTCTTACAGTTCCATGCCTAAGCCGCTGTACCAATTTTGTAGTGGAGATAGATTGGGCCTTGGAGAAGGATGTTTTTGTCCCGGTAGATCAGGAAAGTTTCGGTGGGATAATTGTCGACTTTAATTCAGGCGTAGCCTCATTCAAAAGCTTAGTGGGTATAATAATACTGACGGACCGACAATATCAACGCACAGCCGAAACTACGGGGTCGAGGGACATGACAATGCTATTATGATTTAAGTGAGCACTAAGGTACTTGATATAAAACGCGGACAGGGCGCGCGGATAGGGCGCTGATAAGATGTAATGTATGGCGTCAAAGGAACGAATTAGGTATACTTAGCGTCGCGGGCACGCGGCCAAACGCCGTACATTTTCGAAACCACGCGGCCGGAGCGCTTTGTACCTATACCAAGCCCCTAAGAAGAGATTTTTGGACATTCAACCTTCACAGGAGTGAAAAAGGTGGAAAATCGTTTGTTCTTAAATCTGTCAGACGAAGTCGCGGTCAAAGTAATGATAGGTGTAGTAATAGTGCCTAATCTTTCGTTTTACTCTAGATAACTCAACAAAGAACTTAAAACAACAGCAATGTAATACAGTTATAAAGGGACCATTTATCTGAATTAACTCCCGCAAGCTCTGGGTTGGAGACAATAGATTCTTCTTAGAGAGGCATAGGTACCTACTGTAGAGTGTGATAGCTGCTAGCTGCCTAAATGATTGATTTACTGCCTGAGCAGCTTGTAGCTCCTATTTGATTTTTCTCTCGTATCCGTTTATTTCTAGGGATATTATAGGCACTTCTCTTATGGAAGATTTCAAAAAGAAAATAAAGTAAGTCCGTCAGTTAGATCTATTATACCTTAAATGCCATTCTGTTAGCGAGAGCGATTGTCGATTCGAAATGAGAAGTAGATACCTATAAAGGATTAATCACGTGACAGTTTGACCGCTTTTGTCAATCTCATACATTTTTGACATTTTCACAATCGTCTTCGCCACGCTACCGCTGACAAAATGGTGAGATTCTGTCAACGGTAGCGTGGCGAAGGCAATTATCAATACGTCAAAAATGTATGAGATGACTGATCTATGCTATCAAAATGTCATGGGCCTCTTCAGTGTTTGTGTGGCGTCTATCCGAAGGCCATGGCCCACTTTACGTCTTACGCCGCATGCCGTTTTTGATTGCATCAGCGGACGACATTGCCTTGCCGAATACTGACTGAGCCAGGCAAAGAAGAACTGCCAAAAGGACCTGATCCGGACTGCAAGAAAAGAAAAAAGAATGAAAGTTTTTTTAAATGTGTGTACTTACATAAACTGTTAAATAAATAAATAAACATAATATTAGAAACTAAAAAAAAAAAAAAAAGCTAATGGCAGGTGTACATTACCAAACAAATACCAAACTTAGATCCGCCATTTTGTACCCGATCATAACACTTTGGCGCCAATTATGTTCCATATTGGAATCAAAATGGCCGCCAATCTAATCACATTGGCTCCAAGAGTCGGGACGAACCGGACCAATCCGGATTTGATTGCTATCCGTACTGTTGTATTCGAATCCAATTTTCTTTACTGGCGATTTATTTTTTTGAGAGGAAAGATATTTTTTGAGACAATGCGAGGTTGCGTGATCTTTTTAGTATTTGGAGGGCTGATGTTATTGGCATTATTTTTATTCCTTTTTTTCTACGTCGTCGTATTTGTTGGTGCTAACCTACAAATGGTCGGTTTATTCCAGAAATCCCCGTCGACAAATCCCCACCAGTGGGGATTGTTATTTTTTTTCCAGAAATCCCCACTAGTTAAACACGAGCTCAGTTTTTTTTAGTTTATATAGGTACCTACATAGGGATTTGTAGGTGGGGATTTCTCTACTAAACCAAATGGTCAATAGTCTGACCAAACGTTAAATTCCTCGCAAATATGGCGCAAATATCGTAGGGATAGGTCCCTGTTACCTAGGTATATTTGCGAGGATTTGTCGTGTTAAATGCGTCATGATTCTGTTTGAAACAAAGAAGGAGCTATTCAGGTACCTACGGATAGCACTATACCGTTTTCTCTGAAATTATGATGGCGTTGACATGTCATTGACTTATAGTATGACTCTCAGTTTTATAGGTACAGGTAAGTACATAATTTAATCATAAAGCCATACCAACTACTTACCCTCCAGTTTCAACTCAAATAGTTCAGCAAGAGGTCGGTGGGAGTGCGGTTTATGTCATTTCATAATTAACAAATTATGTACCTAGTAGGTAACTTGGAACTATAAACTTTGCCGTTTAAGGATGGAGACTTCGGCTCAGTAATGGCTATCTTCTTTACATGTTCTGGAAGTATCTAACTAATTCATCACGTACCCGTAGGTACTAATTTGTTACCGCATCAGGTTCAGGTTTCAGGAATTACTTAACATTTAAATTTTACAGTCAATAAGCAATGTTTGCCGAGATTGGTACGTGGATTGGTGACAATCCTTTACCTACATACCAAGACTCCTCCTGAGCCCGTACAGTAGGTACCTATATGAGTACTTACGTTTAACCGTTGGTCCGGGCTGTCATTCATAAATCTTTGGCAATCGTTTGTCGGTTAATAGTCAGAAGTCAGAAAGTAGAAGGTACAACCAGTATTACCAAGGCGTTACTCGTTCGTGGAGGTCAGGTAGAAGCCACTGGAATCCAACCCGAACATCGTATGGGAAAGGACTTTTGTTTTTTTTTTAGTATTGGAAATCACCAAATGACTTCACCCACTTTAAGCGGAGTGGAAGAGAGTGTCTCTTGGGTCTGCGGACGGCGAGCGTTGGGTGGCTCGCCGTCCGATCAAAACAGGCCCGGGTCGATGGCGCGTTGTGTTCCACGCGAGCTTCAAAGAGATGTCATCATAGTAGACGGGGCCTGTTAGAGCCTGCCAGTGTTGCAGATTTTGTTCGAACGAGTTACCGCGGCACTGGAAAGCAAAGGACACTACGAGGAGCAGGGATGTGTTTTAGTCAGTAAGATTCTGACACTCCCTCCCGTTCTACCCAGAGCGAGCGGCAGGAGTCATTTGATGAAAAAAAGGGAGTGTCTCTTCCTGACTAAAACCCATCCGTGTTCGGTGGTGACACTTTCGAACAAATTCCGCAACAGTGAAAAGGCTAGGCAGAAAGACGTTTTAGAAAATTAAAATGCTATAGGTAAGTACCCTTTCAAGATACCTACGGTTAAAACGAAACCTCTGAACTACAGTAATTCTCATATCATCCTACTGTCTTACTAAAAATATCCACCTAAAATCAGCCTCCACAATAATAATACTCATGAAAATGGTCCTCGAGCAAATCACTCGCTCCCTTTACGAGTCCCTATGTTGAACTAGTCATTTACACGATGTTACTAACATTTATGACCCCACCGTGTATTCAACCCCTTAGTTTTGTGCGGCGTGTTATCGAAGTTACTGAGAGAAAAGGAATTTTTTGGTTGGCTTGCATTTTTGATGATGTGGTTTATGATTGGTATAGGTACCTACGCTGTTGTACCTATTAGTAGGTAACCTGTCATCTTATTACTTGAACTAATTACTAGCCGAAATCTAGACAAGATCCCTAAAATGGTCAAATTTGTAAGTTGGGTAACGGTGTAGTAATTTGAATACGAATTATGGATCAAACCCGTATTTATTAAGAGAACTCGTTCTTCTCCATATAGATCTTCGTTTTCGAGCGTCCAATTAACTTAATTTTTCTGCCTGGCTGACTTCTTGATAGTTCTAAAGTGCTTGTTTTTTTAAGTTTTCATTTAAATATTGCTTGGAGTTTTAGCTTATAATTGGTGGTCATTCCCATTTGCGATTTTCTATGTACGACATGGAAATGACCACCTCATAACTACCTTTCCGGTGATTCCTAGCACTTACACCCGTCATAGGGCAAGCTACAACTACCTATGCTAAAGTTAGTGGGTACACTGACAACTGGGTAGGTAGATATAATTTCCATGTACTCACATACTATCGATCGAAAACCTAGGTACATAATTATATTATTAAACTATCAACCTCAATAAGACATCTTTTCATACAATTTCCCTGGACCAACAAACGATACTCGAAATATGCGCTTTGATCCATACATGTAACTTTTACCTCGCATCAACCTAACAATAATTCCGCTGCCCCATCGCGCTCTCTGGGGCATCTAAAGAAAATTTATTGTTATTAGTGCTGTACTCATTTTTACTGACACTAAACTTTGTGTAGGTATCTATACAATTCCCTGAGGAGGGTAGTTTGGATATAGTTTACTGTAGTGTCCAGCTAACATGGGGTACGATGGGATTACACGTGTATTTTGATTTAGGGAGTAATGGGTAGTTTTTTTATAGGCCGCTTTTTACACCCATAAGTTGGTTAGCTGTGCATCGGATCATTCAGTTCCCTTCAAAATGGTTGAGCCGAATGGTGCTGATGTACGCGTCATGTTTGTGAACGGGCGCCATCAGTGGAGACTGGTCATCTCTTAGTTGGGACTGGCTTATTTTAATATTTGATTCTTAAATTTTTTTTTTTCTTTACATTGTTCTCGCATAAAAAAGCAACAAGGATAATGTAACTAGGATTTTTGTAAAACATAAGGTGGTTCAAAAGAGTGTCCGTGGAGTTTATTGCACGTTCTTCTCCATAGAGATTTACGGTTTGGAACGTGCTTCATGTTTTTGACTGACTAACTTTGGCAATTCAAAAGTAGGTAGGTACACTAGGTACCTGTAAAGAAATAAATGCTTCGACTTTGACTTGACTTTTGTGACAAGATTCTGAACGGTGCAATGCACTAAATACAGTTTGATATTAACTCCCAATTTCTGAAAGTTTACTGTCAAACAAGTCTTTAGCCTGAAAACCTTACAATACAACATTTGCAATAACAGTAGGATCTATAACACGTTCTTAACTCAATTCAACTCAAAATACTCAATACAGAAACCCAAATCAGTTGAATAATTTCATAATAAGGTTTTTAAAAATAAATAAAACGATTGGTATTGGTGCCTACTTAGATTATATACACGTCTAGATGACACATCGGCTGTACCGAACGGCTCAAATAAAGTTTACTATATTTGGTAGACTCGCTTGTCACCTGCGTCAGTGCGTTTTTTAACTGGGGAGATTCGCCGAACTTATGGGAGATAAATTACAAATATCATTACATCTTCTTAAATCATAAAAATATGATGCATAATACTTATTAGGTTGTGTTTGTTTAAAGACGAGAGTATTTATTTGATCAGAAAATTATAACTTACATTAAATCCATAACTTCATGCACTCAATGTAGAAATAAAATAAAATGCACGAACAAACATTTTTAGTCCATTTCTGTGTTTTAATTTTTAAATACATAATTACTGCATTGTTTTTGCATTTTTATATTTTTGTAGGATTTTATTATTGTAAAGAACAAGTTAAATTAATACTGTACTTATGCAATAAAACACTAATCCACAAAATAATCACTTTTTTTTAACTTGTTTTGTTTCACCGTCATCTTAATAAATAATAGAGAAAGGTAAGTTAATCATTTGGAGCAGGCATCCCTAAACACGCACACCTTGACAGTTTAAAATAAGTACACGAGCGGTACTCACACATATAGCGCAATTGGAGACGGCTTTTGTGCGTCCTTTGTTTACATTGCTCAATCTAGACGTGTATATAATCTAAGGGTGCCTAGTTCCAGCCAAGGTTGCGGAATTTTTTGAAAGAATCAGCTCCGCGGCCCTGGAACGTAAAGCATTAGGAGGAACACGGATGGGTTTTCGTCAGTAAGAATCTGACACTCCTTGAAAGAAATTTATAGGTTCCTAGTTGTTTCTTTGTTCAACGTTGTTTATTGGTTTAATAGTTATGGGATGCATGAAGGAAGGCCTCCTCGTGTGGCGAAATTTGTTCCATCAGACACTAAACTGAACTGAGCGCTCGGCGCATCCTGGACAGTCTCACCTAACACCTTATAAGACTGGCCAATCCTTCCCTTGCGGTGGTAGGGCTAACACCCACCTGGTTCGCGACCACCCTCTCACCGGAGTTCGGTGTCAAGCAGCCTGCTGTGTTTCGTCGACGCGTGGGAGTACCAGTGCCTCGAGGCAGCTTTTTGGCACGTTCGCTTTATCATGGACCTCATCTATCATGGACCTCATCTACATTATTTTATTTTGTTTTTTATTGTTTTTTTTAGGTAGTGACTGCGTGTAATTTTTTTTTGTTTTTTTTATATTGGATAAATATTTTATGACATCGTGTGTAATGTTTTAGTATTTTTTTTTAATTTTATTAATTTTTATAAATATTTTATGACATTTAATGGAATATAACTTCTGACATATTTTATGACAATTTGTAAACATTTTATTTTATGACATTTCTTGGTATTTTATTTTACGACATTTGGTATTTTATTTGTGAGTTTTGATGAAAGCATGCTTAGATTCTGTACGCCATTTTTGCACGCCTAAATTAGAGGTAGATTAAGAGAAGCTTATACTTATGATTGAGAACTATATACCTTATTTGCGCAAATAAATAATTTTTGATTTTTTGATTTTTTATTTTGATTTTGATATCGCTTTCCATCAGGCGTGATCGAAGTCAAGAGCTAGCACATTCATAAAAAAAAACTTATCGCGCTAGTCGATTCTGTAATATTATCATAGTGAACACTTAGGTGAAATGGCCTGTGGCGAAGGAGACAGTTGACTTCAAAATCATTTCACGGTGAGATGGTAACAGAAAAACGACGAAAGTTGAATAAATCATCCACCTCTCGCTGAAAACATTCCGACCAACATAATATTCTCCGTCATAGTTCTCCCTTATAAAATCCCTCCCATACAAGCTTGTATAATAATTCTTTCAAAGCCTATCATTACTTAAATCTTGTCTGCGGTACGTTTGGAGTGTTCTTACAAAACGTGATGTGATAAAACGGATTTATGTAGGTACCTAATGTAACTAGGTATAGGCGTGTTACTGCGTGACGTCTGGCAAAATGGCGTAGACATTTGGCGTGTTTTGTCTTTATTATATTACAGGAATTGAGGGTAGCTGTACAAAGGCGGTGTGGTTCTTGAGGTTGGTTGGGGAGATCGTGTTTGGTGTTATTATTTTTGTTTGAACAGGTGTTTGTTGTAATAGTAATGTACTTAGAGCCTTTGAATGAAGGAACAATCAAAAATGTACACCAAATCTAAGCAGTCTCCAAACTGATATATAGGTAAGGTATCTGCTATAGTAATTGGCCACGCTATAGTAACTGGTCACTCATAACAAAAGAGGTAGAAACCAGGTAATGGAAGCAAGCCCATGAATGTTAAGGACAGAAAATATTTCTGTATCAGATACTGGAACATTTTTTATGAATTACCTTGTTTCTACCTCTTTTGTTATGAGTGGCCAGTTACTATAGCATGACCAATTACTATAGCAGTTATCTACTTTCATCTTCTTAATTCGTATCATGAAAAGTTCTATGCCAATATTTTAAATGAGACAGGGCCTTTTTTATGGATGGAAAATCATCAAATGACTCCTTGCGCTCTGGGTGGAGCGGGAGGGAGTGTCAGACTCTTACTGACTAAAACCTATCCGTGCTCCTCCTTATGCTCTTTGCGGTCCTGGGCCGCGGGGACTCTTTCGAACCAATTTCGCAACCTTGGAGGTGTTAGGTTATCCTTTTTGCTTACGAAAGCTATCAAGCGCTGTTTTCTGTGCTGTGCAGAATGCACCCATTATTAAGTTTGCAAAATGTTTTTATGTTCAAATGTGTTTGAAGCCATTTTTGAAAATATACGTGTAATGTAAATATTTTAAATGAGACAGGGCCTTTTTTTATGGATGGAAAATCATCAAATGACTCCTTGCGCTCTGGGTGGAGCGGGAGGGAGTGTCAGACTCTTACTGACTAAAACCTATCCGTGCTCCTCCTTATGCTCTTTGCGCTCCAGGGCCGCGGGGACTCTTTCGAACCAATTTCGCAACCTTGGAGGTGTTAGGTTATCCTTTTTGCTTACGAAAGCTATCAAGCGCTGTTTTCTGTGCTGTGCAGAATGCACCCATTATTAAGTTTGCAAAATGTTTTTATGTTCAAATGTGTTTGAAGCCATTTTTGAAAATATACGTGTAATGTAGGTACGTACTTATTTTGAAGTCGTTATTGAAATACTAACTACAACATACCTCAGTGTCAGTTATTTGAAATATCAATTATTAATTACATGTTTAAGAAGTAATTTAAATACAAATACCCAACACGTATTTGTATTTCAATTACTTACGTATTTTAATTACAAGGTAATTCAAATACTGCCCAGCCCAGTATGGGTGCATATTCTTAACGACTACTAGTTTACAACCTACGCAACTAGGAAATCTCGAGTTTCAAACGAGTTACATTTCCCCAATCTCAACAGCCCTGTTCATAAAACAGGATTACAGAACGCACACCTCTAATTTCCCTTACTCAAACTAATTAACATAACAGGCAAATTCCGACCGAGTCCTCAAACATACTACAATAATAAAGTTGTCAAGCGTAACTTCAAAACTTACGTTATTATGTCTCCTTGTCGTCGTAAATTATTTTCAAGTTATGTTATTTCGTTCTGGGTGCGGGCGGCCATCTTGAAATTTTGCCGTTCGGTTGGTAGTGAGGTATAGCAGGAACGTGTGTCATAGTTTTGAATAGAAAATATGTCGTTGCAATAAAAAGTGGTCAAAGCGTGGAATAGTTAATGAGAGGTTCTGAATTCGATGTCAAATGGTCGAAAAGTTCTGGAATGTCGACCACGTTCCAGGAGACGCAGCTTTGGAAGGCCCACAAGGCGAATCGACGGCAAGCCTATTTCGTCCATATACAGCTAACTAACCCACTGGGCTAGCGTTGTGGATAACAGCGCACTCTTAGCGCACTACTTCTGTCAGAGGAGGCTTGAGTCCCATCAGTGGGAAAATTACTTTAGGCTTTTAGTAGAGTTTGGAAAAGGCTAAGACAGATTAAGATAGATGATGTTGTAAGATGTATAGCGGATGTAACTAAACGTCTCCCTGGTCGCATAGGTCGAGGTAAAGCAACTGAGCGGTACTCGCCGTAGTTGGTATCCGAACGCACTTTCGCTCATGCGCTTCGCGCCGACCAATAATAGCCGAGCCGGCGCGAATACTAGCCACTGATTGGCCGTTGGTTAGGTTGGCACCATTTTATAAGTTTTGGTTGAACTATTATGATAAATATGGCAGCATTGGGGATTCTGCTCTGTGTGTGATAGTCACGTGTAATGATATTTTTTTACATTAAATGAAAGTTTATGCCAATAACAAAGCCCTCCTTTTAATAACTGACTCACCCCGACTACATCTTGGCACCCAACGTGTGTTTCAGTGGTTTTTGTTATGTGGATCAAACTTTTTCGTTAGTTGCAAAAGTTCGTCAAGTGAAAACTTTAGGTACCTGTGTTTGAAAAATGCCGCGGACTCGCCAGTCGCTTGCCGGCGACAGGGAATCTAATTCAGAAGAATCCGAACAATCAAACAATATAACTATGACACAAGACGTCCTTGCGACCTTGTTAACCTCGATACACCAGTCGCAAGCAGAATTTTGCAATCAAGTCCTTCACGAATTCCGTTCGTCGACGCCGCAAACATCGGTCGATGTAGGTACATCTGCCGCCGCCGAGGCCCGTGTGAAGTCAACAGCAAACTTTTCGAAATGTTCATCCAAGTTCAGCGGTAATCCTGAGGAATCCGTGGAACGACAGGTTTCTCATTAACCGAAGAATAACGATTATTAACACTAACACAATTATTATCGACATTATCATTTATAGACACAGATAAATGATTAACGTTATTAGAAATCTCTTGTGATCTAAAATTATTACTTTTAAAAGTACTACTCGGTAAAACACAATTTTTACAAGAATCTTTAACATTTAAACATTTAGGTACACTATTATCGGAATAGTTAGTACCTACAGTGACAAAATTAGTATTAGGAACACAAGTAACACAACTACAATTAATAACAGAATCCCCTGCTGCGATGTGAGCAGGGTTACCTCGAACTTCGTGATAAGACTTGCACTGGTCGACGCTAGGGGGCGCGGGCGCGCCCGCACCGACGAACATCACGCTACCTCGCAGCGGCGGGGTAGGCGCTTGCGGTGGCGGCGCGTTGATCACGCAGCGTTTGTCGCCATGCGACTCCATGCGACCGGTCGGCACACGAGATTCACGAGTCGAAGATAACGAATAGAAAGATGAATGTTCTTTATTTTTAACGTTAGCGTTACACTTTGAACACTTCGACTTAATGACATTCGCGGCCCCACAACCGTAACATTTAATGTCTTTTGTGTCCGCACTGTTTGAGTTATATTTGTTACTGTTCACTAATTTTTCGCACATATCTTTTGTGTGACCGCTACGTTTGCAGTAAACACAGAACGACTTCACATTCCCAGCTTTTTTCGTAGTTGATTCACCCGTGCGACTACCGGCGGCGGCGGCGGTGGAAGAGCAGGAAGCAGAACTCGAAGAGGGTGTACGCGCAGGCTCGACGGCAGCGGCGCGTGATCGTTCTTCGCGATCAGACGACGACTTTTGCGATTGGCGGCCATGTTGTGACTCATTTAGCGAGTCTTCTATAGCTCGCGCCTTTTTCAGCAACTCGTCGAATGTTGAAACTGCAGCTCTATCGATACGCTTGCGGATGCGGCGATCCAGCAATCCGAAGGTCATATCCAATTCGACACGTTCGCATAAGTCTTCTTGTGGTAGTTTTGCAAGTAAGGCTCGGACTTTAGCTATGAATAAATCCGTATTTTCTTTGCCTTGTACTAGGGAGAACAACTCTAGGTATATTCGAAAAGGCGGGCGACGTTCCCCATACGCACTTCGGAGTCTAGTTATAGCTTCATGCCATGTCTTCGTAGAGCCCTTGACGCCCTGCCACCATGTTCCTGCTGAAGAAGTGAGCAGCATTGACATACCTAGGAGAGCGTTTTCGTCGCTTATGTTTAGGCATGACTTGTAAACTTCGATGGCATCGATGAAGTTTTCTGTTTTTGTAGTAATTTACAAGTGTGTGTTTGTACTACTTGCGATCAGGGGGAGTACGCGTCACCGTTACAGGTTAATGATAGTACGTCGCGGTCTGTAATGTTTAATGGTTGTCAATCTTTTTCTGGTAATTCCGACGGATCAAAATCTAGCACTCGCGATTTTATGCCTATCTCCAGTGATTATAAGCCATTCTGTAACATTACCAGTGACTCTAAACATTTTTCTGATATTGCAAGTACTTGTCAACATTTTTTCGAGAGCACAGGAGTTTCTCAATGTATTTCTAAAAACATACTCGATTTTAAAAACACTAACGGTTGTCAACATTTGTGCGGAATTACCAGTGGTTTGCAACCTTTTTTCGGTTATCGTAATAATGTTCGATCGTATCTTCGACCCGTGCTAAAGATTAGTATTTTAGGTGAAAATGGTACTGCATTGGCAGATTCGGCAGCTAAAAGCTGCGTTGCTGGCCATTCGCTATACGCTCTCCTAAAGGCCAAAGATCACCCTATGTCCTCTCGTATGGAAAATGTAAAACTAGCAGATGGTGTCAGTAGGTTATTGAATGTACTTACTACCGAGGTAAATGTGACTCTTGAAGGTAGAACCAGGCTTGTAAGTTTTTTAATTTTTCCTGACTCGGACAATAATGAAAGTCTTTTAGGTATAGATTTTTTAATACAATTTAATATTAGTGTTGATTTCGGTAATGCTAAATGGCACTTTGCTGACAGTGTTGAGCAGTTTGATCTTTCCTTCGAAAAAGCACACCACGTTGAGAGTGTGCCTATTAATAGTATACTTAGGGACGAGGAAGCGTCACGTCTTAGCGACGACAAGCGTAAGGTTCTTGCTCAATTCCTTTCTGAAAATAAGGACGTATTTGAGTTGAAAGGTGAACCGACGACTTTTGCAGAACACGTCATTGACACCGGCGATCACGCTCCTATCGCGGTTCCTCCGTATAGGCTCACTCCTGCAAAAAAAGAGATTATGCAGGCGGAAGTGGAAAAGATGTTGGCTGATGACATCATAGAAGAGTGTGAATCGGCATGGGGCTCTCCAGCATTGTTAGTGCCTAAAAAGAACGGTCAAATTCGTTTCTGTGTAGATTATCGAAAACTTAACGCGGTAACAAAAACCGATGTGTACCCGATGCCGCTTATAGACGAGTTAGTGCAGTCTACAAAGCGCAATTGCATCATGAGTACCTTAGATATGAGAAGTGGATTTTGGAATGTGTCAGTCAGGGAGTGCGACAGAGATAAAACGGCCTTTATGACTCCTTTTGGTACATACCGATTTAAAAGGATGCCGTTTGGACTGAAAAACGCTCCGTCCACCTTTCAACGGCTTATAGACAGACTGCGCTCTGGCGCCTCACTTAAAAATGTCACTCTATTAGCCTACCAAGACGATTTGCTTGTGATATCAGAAGGATTTGATCAGCACGTCGCTGACTTACGTGCAGTTTTTGAGAGGTTGCGCATGTTCAATCTTCGCGCCAATCGCGAAAAGTGTGTTTTTGCTCGCGAAGAAGTGAAATACTTGGGTCATGTCATCACTCAGGATGGGGTTTCGCCTGATCATGACAAAGTTCGCGCTGTGGCGGACATGAACGCACCAAGTTCGCTACGTCACCTCAGAACGTTTCTTCAGACCTGTTCGTGGTTCAGAAAGTTCATTTTAAACTTTTCAGATGTAGCTGAACCCCTAACACGTCTTTTAAAAAAGAATCAGACTTGGGTATGGGGCCCAGAACAAAATCAGGCGTTTCAGGAGCTTAAAAATCGCTTAACGTCCGCGCCCATACTTGTCCAAGCTGATTATAGTAAACCGTTTATCTTGCGTACTGACGCAAGTAATTACGCTCTCGGTGCAGTATTGTTACAGGGTGAAGGCAAGGACGAACGCCCGATCGAGTATGCGAGCCGCCTTCTGAACCCTGCCGAGCGTAATTACAGCACTACCGAAAGGGAAGCTCTTGCGGTAGTATGGTCAGTTGAACGATTTAGAGGATATATAGAAGGTCAACAAATTATTGTAGGTAGCGTCCATCACCATCAACCTCTAAAATGGTTGTTGAGCTTGAAGTCACCGTCAGGTAGATTAGTTCGGTGGGCACTGAAGTTACAGGAGTTTAATATTCAGTTCGAGTACACTCCAGGCAAGGCCAATGTGGTCGCCGACACACTCAGTCGGCCTACTTGCGAGGAAAACTGTAAAAGTCAGTGTGGTATTTGTTCCGTCGTCGTTGACTTGCCCACTAGAAGTCCTGCTGATCTCCGACTTGCTCAGTTAGATGACACTGAAATAAAAAAAATAATAAGTGGTCTTGAAAGTAATGATGCAGTAGAAGAAAAACGCTGGTCCGAACGAGGATACTTCATGCAGCAAGGAGCCCTTTATAGGTACAACCCCGATGTCGACGTTGAGGAACCACAGCTTGTACTTCCTGTGAGTTTACGGCTTGACGTCTTGAGGGAATGCCATGACACTCCCATTGCTGGGCATCAAGGTATTGATCGGACCTTGCATAAGCTGTCACAGCGATTTTTCTTCCCTGGCATGAGACGATTTGTCGCCGATTTTATTAAGTCTTACGCGACGTGCCAACGGTACAAGTCATCAAACGTGAAGCCTTCAGGTCTTCTACAGACCCCGGTCTTAAATCAAAGGGGAGAAGTCTTGGCAATCGACTTGTTTGGCCCGCTCCCTCCTGGAGAGAAGGGGGAGAAGTACGTTTTGCTAGTAGAAGATACAGCTACTCGATGGGTCGAGCTCTTTGCTCTCGTAGACGCCACCTCAGTAGTCTGTGCTCGTACATTGATAGAGGAGTACTTCCTAAGATATGGCTTACCTCGCCGCATTATATCAGACAATGGCGTACAATTTGTGTCCTCTGTCATGCAACAGTGTACATATATATTAGGAATTAAACAGGACTTGTTACCTTTATATCACCCCGAGGCAAACCCGGCCGAGCGGAAAAATAGAGATCTTAAGGTGCAGCTAGCCCAGTTGGTGGACACACAGCATTCGTCGTGGCCTAACCACTTACCTTCGGTTCGCTTCGCAATGAACTCGGCATTATGCCAAACAACCGGTGTTTCTCCGGCTTTTCTCACCTTAGCAAGAGAGCTCCGTTCACCCGTCGACGCTCATTTTGATATCAGGGCTGTCCTGGAAAAAGATAATTTTGTTCCCCAAATCACGCCCTACCTAAAGAAGTTCTTAGATTCATTAGTTTCTATTAGGGATAAAGTAGAGAAGGAACAGGACAGACGTAAAGATTACGCAGATAAGGGTCGTAAACTTGAGGAATTTGATGTTGGTGATCAAGTTTTGGTAAAGTCGCACGTATTGAGTAACGCTGCTAAAGGATTGTCAGCTAAGTTTGTACCAAAGAGGGACGGTCCCTATACGGTCGTTAAAAAAGTTAGTCTTACTACTTATCTTGTGTCGCATGCTAGTGATCCCAACGCGATCCTAGGCAAGTTCCACGCGTCCCAACTTACGCCTTTTGTTAATAGAGACGATGCGCCTCTTTGTCCAGTTATGCCAAAGCGTAACCGAGGTCGCCCTCGTCATTTTCAGCCTGTTTCTGTCGTCAATGAGCGGGTTCCTGAGCGAGGACGCCTTCACGAACCCGAGGGGGAGTGTATAGCGGATGTAACTAAACGTCTCCCTGGTCGCATAGGTCGAGGTAAAGCAACTGAGCGGTACTCGCCGTAGTTGGTATCCGAACGCACTTTCGCTCATGCGCTTCGCGCCGACCAATAATAGCCGAGCCGGCGCGAATACTAGCCACTGATTGGCCGTTGGTTAGGTTGGCACCATTTTATAAGTTTTGGTTGAACTATTATGATAAATATGGCAGCATTGGGGATTCTGCTCTGTGTGTGATAGTCACGTGTAATGATATTTTTTTACATTAAATGAAAGTTTATGCCAATAACAAAGCCCTCCTTTTAATAACTGACTCACCCCGACTACAGATGCTAATAGAAATACCTACCTACGACAACTAACTGGATCTCCGACATTTTCAATGGCTCTTTTTGAGATGACATACCTATTTGTATTTCTGGAATTGTGTGAAATGAGTGTGTGAATTTAATCTTTAACTACTGTAATTGGGGCATAACCGTAAGTATTTGTTAAAGAAAAACAAGTAAGTTTTATATTGCTTAATCCAAAAAGACTTGTAAAAAGATGCTAAATTCCTAGGGACAGTTAGGAAAAGAAATTATTGTGTGCACAGCAAAGGCCGAAATTCCTTTCTACACCGCAGTATAGAAACACAACCGAAATTTTGCTGGTACGAGTCGCTGCATTTCCCAAATGTTAGTAATTTTAAACGTAACAATATTGTTTCGTGGAGTTTGAGGTTCAAAGTTTAATTACTGGGTCAAGAACTCAAGACTGTCGACTTGTAGTGTCTTGTAGGTACATGTCGAATGTTATGTAATAATGTTGTTTTGTGTGTAATGTCGGTAATTATCCCAAAAATTATCATATCGTCCCGGGAGAGAAAGTATGCCTTACCTATGCCGTAAGCCTTTATCTGCTATTCTAGACAATATTCTATATCTGTGCCAAATTTCATCCAAGTTCGTTTTGCCGTTCTGGCATGGTTGAATAACAAACATACATCCAAACTTCAGCATTTATGATAGTGATAACTGATAAGGTAACAAAAACACTTAGTTTTTGCTTGGTTTTCCTGAATAATCAAATATTCTGGAAAGGTACCTCTGGGCTCGAGTCATCCTTGATGATTGACTAATCTAAGTATAGAGATATTATGAACAGGGTTGAACGTTTCTTCTCCTATAAACAACGTGTAACAATAAATGCAATACCTCTGAGGGGGTCATTGTACTTACTCATCATGGAATCACTGGTGCGTGAATTTAAATTGAAAATGATGGATGTTGGGATTTTTTTAGTAATATCGTTGTTTATTTTTATTTTTTTACTCCGGATACTTTTACGTGAATTTCTTTCTACATCGTTCTCACATATTTATTTATTTATTTATTATATACTTTATTGTACACCTCACATCAATCACAGGTTAAACAAATATAAAAACAAGTGTACAATGGGCGGTCTTATCGTACAGTGCAATCTCTTCTTTGTCTGCTGCAATCAACCTATTCAGATTAATGTTTATGCGTCAGTGAGATCTTGTACCTGCATTACTTTAGATTATTATTAATTGTGTAGTTTTTTGTTATCTCGTACGGAACTCGTCGTGTGCCAGTCCGACTGGCATGTGGCCGGTTTTTTGTAGTTTGTATCTATGTCGCTGCCAATTAGCTTAATCAGCCCCGTTTAAATAGTGGCCTAGCCTTCTCATTAAAATGCGCCGATTTTCAGTGACATAGATGACATCTTTTGTGTTCAATATTATCGTTTAATGACTTATCCATGTCACCGATTAAACGGCACAGTTCAATAAAAAGGCTAGATTTTTAATTAAACGACTAAAAAGCACTAATGATAATATCACTTTCCTAGCAGTGAACTGTGATTGAACAAAACCAATTCCGAATCAGACTGCTTGAAAAGTGATTTCTCTGGAACTTTTTGGTCGTTTTTTGTGGTCGGATTTTATGGAAAAAATCTCTTTTCATTTGTTTTGTTATTGTTTATTTACTGTATACCTATTATTATAAGTTACCCAACATCACCGTCAAATATGACAACGCACTTCTTGAAACACCCTATAGAAGTGACCACCAAGCCCTTCACCTCGGCGGAATACGAAAGTTTCAACTAAGTACCGACTTCTTAGATATCAAATGACAACATAGAATACAGATTGTACTTCGGAGAGTGTGCGCAGGAACTTCACGACCTGATCCCACCGTCGCCTTTTTATCACCCTCACCGGAATACCAGACGTACTGCTGGGTACCATCCTCACTTGGTCGATATCCCGACCAGTCGTACTCAGCGCTTCTCCTCCACATTTATTATGCGCACAGCCAAAGTGTGGAACTCTTTACCAGCGTCTGTGTTCCCTTCCACATATAACCCGTCTGCCTTCAAAGCAAGAGTGAACAGACATCTTCTGGGTACGCTCGCTCCATCATAGACCTCATCTATTGCTTTCCATCAGGCGGGATCGAGGTCAAGAGCTAGCCCATTCCTCAATAAAAAAAATAAAAAAAATTAAAACAATATTGCGGTTCAGTAGGTACTTACATTTAATAAGCAACTCGTCAATGAAGTATTGTTCCACTCGTAAGTCAAGGTAGGTAATACCTTAAAACCAATACTGTCAATATCACAGGCATGCAGGATCATAATTTGTACAGTATTCCAATATCGTGTCTTTGAGGCGTAGGTACCTAGTGACTGCCGTATACGTCTAAAATGGTTGTAGAGCAGGGATGGCAAACCTTTGTAAGATGATATGATACTGATGTAACTATACATTATTAGTAAAATAAAGGAAAGACGTGTACATTCATGTTTGTTTATACATTTTTGAAGTATCCGTAACCTGGTTACACAGAATGATTAAAAGAATTTTTAATATATAAGGACAATACAAAAGCCAGTATATTATAACAGATATAAATAGTTTAATTAGCTGTCTAGCCTCTTCATTTAAATGCGCCGTTTTTTCAGCGACCTAAGTGACATGTTTTGGTCAACATCGTTTGATGATTTGCCCATGTCACTTATGTCGCCAATAATTGTTGCCTATATAGGCAACAGCTGTTATTTGCGACATAAGTCATAGACAATACCTAATAATGAAAAAGATACATAGGTATGATAAAACTCGACTTCATTTACCTAACGTAGTCATGTGATCTCAGACCAACAAAAAAAGGTAGACGGCGCAATGCGAATATCAAAGATGAAGCCATCTTTTTATCTATGTGTGTCTCGAAGGCATTTGCCATTTTTATTTTTTTTCCCTATAACTTGGGAAATAATATTTTATGGGTAAGCTAATATTGAGCAAGTCAGCACAAGTAAGATATTGTTGAGTATGGTATTGTAACTTAGTTTTTTAGAAAGATCTATACCTAAAAAACAAATTTTTACATCACACATACCTACATTCAATTATGTAAACTAGTTAAGTTTTAAAAGGTTGTCGAAGCGTAACTGAGCATGTGATAAAGAAAAACTCCTGGAGACAATAACAGAAATGTTTTTACTATACCTATTTCCTAGGTATATTCAAATGTAGGAAAACAAACTTTTGTCATTAAACCCGGCCGCAAAAAACGACTATAAAAAGTTCCAAACAAGTCACTTTTCAAGCAGTCTAATGCTGTTGGTGGCAACAAATCAGTGATTGAACTAAAATAAATTTCACCATAAAATAAAACCTATGGAAAGTTGTGGAAATGTGGCAAAACGTTGGCCACCCCTGCTCTAGTGTATCCAATACATAAACCTGCGTTCTAACAAGGAAGGTTATCTGTGGTTCTGTATTTATACGTGTACGTACGTATGTGGATGTTAGAAGTGTCGTATGCGTTTGTAGCAAGCATCGGAGTGAGATCGGGTGGTTTCGAAAATGACTGCTTAGAATTTGGCGTAGATTACTGCTTGGTTTATGGTTAGGTACTCGCAAAACATGTCTGTTATGCGCGTTTGTGGAGGTGCTTTTGAAATTACAGATGAGTTAATGTTAAATGACCAGTCCTTTTTTTTTAAGGATGGTAAATCATCAAATGACTTCTTCCGCTCTGGGTGCGGAAGGGAGTGTCAGACTCTTACTGACTAAAACCCATCCGTGTTCCTTCTATTGCCCTTTACGTTCCAGAGCCGCGGTGACTCTTTCGAACAAATTCCGCAGCCCTGGATAATAAATGACCAGTCCTGTCGATGCAAAACTGAAAAGACAAACGGATTATGTATTGTTTTCAGAGGATCTCACAGAAAAGGAAACTGATGCGTTTTCTAATAAGTCTTAATTTACACCCTGGATGAGAAGGATGGTATGTGAATGAAGGACTCTTCAGGACACGACTATTATTTTTGGCATACTCAACTAACATCTGTAATGCGCTTAGGGTTAGGCAGAGCTTGACATTTCATCGAAACACAAAACCCGTTGAAACAATGAAGCACAGAATCTGGGCATTTTACGATCTTACTAAGTGACGTATCGTACAACAACACTGCAAACGTCTCGGCTCACAAACATTTACGAGCGCCGTCAGTGAAGTGTGAAACATACTCCGCTACTAGATACTGTACTATATAGCTAGACTCACCTACGATGCAGGGGGAGTGGACACCTCGGTAGTTATGTTAGTTTGTAGATGTGGTGGGTAATCTGGTAACTAGTTCAGCTAGAGCTACACAGGTGCACAGTGAAAACAGAAATAGGTAGAGAGAAAAACAAACGAGAAAATTATAACAATTTATAAGTAATCATCGATTAATTAGATGTTTACCGATCTATTCTGTCAAAATATCACCGTGTAAACTTAGGTGTTCACTTCAGTGAGCATGAAGCGAACACTCCGTCTTGTTTGAATGGACGGACAACTCACTACAGTCATGTTCACTTCACCTCAGTTTAGAGAGGTTTACCTACATGGCTTTTTCCATGGCGAACAGAAGTCCGACTTAATATCGTGTCTGTACTATTGACCGTTGAGGAGTTGCTTCATCTGGAGGCAAATCTAGATGGAGAATCAGGACATAGTTTGCATAAAAAGTAATTGCCATTTGCATGAATTTAAACTTTATTGGATGATAGGAAGTGGTTCTGATTTAGCTTGCAAGATTTGACCTCAACTAACTAACAAACATTGCAAGTTTAATCAAAGCTAGTAAACATACAAACACCCTTTGACGTTAATAAAATTAAATTGAATTTCTGTACCTTATTCATGCTACCAATTTCCCTTCAAAGAAACAGTAGATAAAAGAGAAAAAGCAGAGAAAGAAACAAATTCCTTGCAATTTTGTAATATTCCCGTCCAGTCAGTCGGACAAAATTAATAAAAAAATCTGCTAAGAAGTGTTTGTCGGACAACGTGAAGGGGTTCCGTAGTAGGAATTCTTCTTAGGGCCAATTTCACCAATGAAACTGAACGCGATCAGCGAATAAACCAAGTTCATGAGCTGTCAGTGTCATTATTTTTCTATGGAATATTTACAGTGACAGCTCTTGAACGCAGTTTAGATGTACTGATCGCGTTCAGTTTCATTGGTGAAATTCGCTCTTAGTATTTGTTTCCGAAACCAGGTTTTCACGAAGCGACAGTTTCAACTGTTCACCTTCACTAGCCATAAAGTCTGTTGTAGTGTGAGGGTAACTTAAAATTTATGAAATAATAAGATATATGAAGTCGTATCGTCATCTGCCTAGCCTTTTCCACACTATATTGGGGTGGACTTCCTGTCAAACCGGTTTCAGCCTACCAGACCTCCACGACCCATTAATTGGGTAACTGATATTTCTTGGCCAGACTGGTGGCAGATTTTCTGGCTTCTGACAAGCCGTAAAGACTGCGAAAGATCTCCGAATGACAACCGGGACTAACGGCTTAACATGTTTTCCGAGGCACAGAGCTGCACTGGTCGATATTCAAGGTTAAGCAACGCTTGCCGAGGTTGGTCTGTGGATGGGGGAACATTTTAACATACCGAGATTCCTCCGTGCTTCGGAAAGCACGTTAAGCTGTTGGTCCCGGCTGTCATTTGTAGATTAGCAGTCGTCACGGATAGTCAGAAGCCAGAAAGTCTGACAACAGTCTTACGAAGGAATAAATATAGTGTTACCCAGTTAATGGGTTGTGGAGGTTTGGTAGGCAGCTGCTCCACGTAAAATAATGGTATTCAGGTAAATCTAGTTAGACTGGAAGTCGACTACAATATAGTTGGAAAAAGGCTAGGCAGATGATGATAAAATTATATTCTGCTTATGAGAAGAAACCGCCTTTCCTATTTAAAAAAAGAGTAAAATAAAAGTCAAATGGTTTCTTTATTTCACTAGGGAACCAAAAAATCTGCCTGCAAAAGAAACTAATAGCATAAATTAAATTTCCTTTGAAAGTTTTCTATTAGCATACGTCGGATTTATACTTGAAATGGAATGTAAGTAACTCAGTTGTTTAAAATTCTTAGTTTTATTGAAGTGCAGTATTTTTAGAATGTTCTACTTTTGTTACATTCGCTTTGAGTAGGAGCTACTTCTAGGATTCTTTAATAAAGCATGAATGAAGAAATATTAATTTGATGTGTATGTTCACTTTGTGTTGAATTCATCATCATCATCATATCAGCCGAAATACGTCCATTGCTGTACATAGGCCTCCCCCAAGTGTCACCACAACAACCGATCCTGTGCGTCTCGCATCCATCGGCTACTGCGACCCTCATCAGGTCATCGGTCCACTTTGTGGGAGGCCTTCCTACGCTGCGTCTTTCGGTGCACGGTCGCCACTCCAGAACTTTTCGGCCCCATCGACCATCTGTTCTGCGAGCAATGTGCCCTCCCTGCCCACTGCCACTTGAATTTAGCGATTTTTCGGGCTATAGGTACCGACCGACATAGCCCGAAAAATCGGTTTGGTTGGTTCTCTTGCGGATATCGTCATTCCTGATCCGATCACGCAAGGAAACTCCTAGAATTGCCCTCTCTATTGCCCTTTGGGTGACTTTAAGCCTTCTGAAGAGGCCCAATGTGAGATTCCCATTGGCACACCCATTGGTATGTGTTGAATTACCGGCTTGTATTAAACAAAAAACTGGCGAAGTGCGTGTCCAGCCACGCGCAGTGTATAAGGTTCAGTAGTTGCACGTCACAATGGCCGACTTAGAATGAGTCGAATCGAACCCGTAAAAACGTTGTTAATGCTATTATTAGTTTAGGAATTGGCACTCTGATACTAATGGAATATCAGTACTTTTAGATTTGCGAGATTATTGAACCAATAAATTATAGTTTAGGAATTACCATTATTATGGTTGTTGTAATGATTTTATTTTTCCATAATTTCACATGGTTCGTAAATTTATATTTACTACCTTTTTGACATAACTAACAACTTTATCTATAACAAATTTTCAACGGACTTTTTACGAAATTTTCCTTCTCCAAGTACATTTTGTTGGTCCTACTATTCTAACGTGTAATTGCCAATATGAATCCATTGTGAAAAACAGATAATACTGTTCGTGCTGTATACATAGATCCAACTTAATCATGACGGCATTGGCACATCATAGTCTCCTACTATGCCAAGACTTTTCAAACCCATTGACCATCCATCCTGCGAGGATTGTGCCCGGCACACTGTCAGTTAAGTGTAGCAATTTTTCGTGCAACTTCGGTAACCTTTTTTTTAATGATGGTAAATCAAATGACTTCTTCCGCTCTGGGTGGAGCGTAAGGGAGTGCCAGACTCTTACTGACTGGAACGCAAAGGGCATGAAGGGGACTTCATGCCCTTTGCGTTCCAGGGGCGCGGTGATTCTTTCGAACAAATTTCGCAACAATTTCAGTAACACCGTCTATCGACAGTTTTAACAACTTGAAGTATTTATCTCACATTTTGTACTGCCAGAGTAACAGCAAACTAAAAACTTCACAAACATTCTTCTTAGTATTACAGAGGTACGCTTCTCCTCAAACCTTCATTTACAAAACATTCCAATTCATTATGATCAAAATTGAGCATCATTAAGGAAAATATCCATCATAACTCAAATTCAAGACATTCCTACCCAACATGAGTTATTTTAAACAATTCATTAAATAAATTGTTTTACCCAAAGCGGCAATTCACGAAGATATTAGGTCCCTAACAATTATTAAAATTATCAACGTGGACCTTTTAAGAGAAGATTAAATTTTCAGCAGTGTAAGGCGCCATCTTTTATTTTTAATTGTGCTGCTGTAAGCAGTTTGCAAATGGGAAATTTCTATTAGCATCTCAATTTAGGGAGATAGGTTTTGAGCTTCAACTAATTCATTTAGTAGAAACGCTATTATGCCTAACTTCGTTCGCACACAAATTTCTACCGGCTTTGTATAATTTAAAGTTCTATTCGTCGAAAACTTAGTGTGGGATATTTTTCGGTGTAGCAATTTCCGTTACTACAACTCCTCATCCAGACTCTCGTTACTTTGCAAATACTACATAGTTTTTTATTATTGTATTTCGTTTTCACCACCAAAAAAATATGGCACTATCCTTCTATCGTCACCTCATCAACCAGTTTGGTGCTCACAGTATTAAAAAACTTAGAACACAAAAACTATTGCGTCTCTTACCAAGAATATAATATTAAATAAAAAAATCCCTAGAACGGGAAAACTATTGCGTCTCTTTCCGAGAAATTTAATCTCAACACATAAGCAAATCCTCGGCCAAGCCAGTCCAGCATTCATTAATAACATGAGTTTGTAGATTTTTATTTATCAAACACTGGCTGGACAGCGGGCCACGAAAAAGAGCATTATGAAATAAATGTCAGAAATGTATAATTCTGCGGGCACTTTGAACTGCGGACTCGCTTTTTTTTAGTCTTTGTTGCATATTTTTGGCAGGCAGTGTTGCGGTAAGGCTGGGCTTTTATGTGAGCGGAGTTTTGCTAAATAAAATGTAAGAATAAATAAACGTAATATTCGATTACTTCATGCAACAAGTGTGGCTCTTGACAAGCGGCTTTTTAGCGGTTGCATGGCGAAGGCGATTGTCAAAACGTCAAACATTCGTGCGATTTCAGTGTTGATGGGCTGTCAAACGCTGTCGAAATGTCACGTGATCAATTGCTTATATTTTTTTAGAGTTTGCGGTCATAACGAGATTCGTCTTTGGGTCATCAATCCGTGATGCAGTTGGTGTGTTTTGGTACCACGTCGTCATTACAGCAGACTTTGAAACTGGTTCATAGATAAAAAAAAAATGAAAGAGAGAAAAGAAAATACGTTTCTTTGGTGAAAACACACTGATAGAAATAATGTTTCAAATTGATTTAAAAACCTTTTTAGGGTTCCGTACCCAAAGGGTAGAAACGGGACCCTACTACTAAGACTCCGCTGTCCGTCTGTCTGTCTGACACCAGGCTGTATCTCATGAACAGTGATAGCTAGACAGTTGAAATTTTCACAGATGATGTATTTCTGTTGCCGCTATAACAACAAATACTAAAAACAGAATAAAATAAACATTTAATTGGGGATCCAATACTACAATCGTGATTTTTTTGCCGTTTTTAATATAATGGTATGGAACTCTTCATGCGCGCGTCCGACTTTCACTTGGCCGGTATTTTTAAGTTTGGTAAGAATTCCATTTTTAAAATGTTTTTTCGTCTTTCTTTCTGTTGGCTCACAAATCACAATCACCCACGAATTCATTAACAAACGCCACAATCACCTTCCACTCAAACCAGTTTCCAGTCGCAACAAAATATTTTCAGCTCTAAAATATTTCCACTGGACAGACATTTTTGTACTAACATTCTTTTTTCGCACACTCAGCAGTTTCCGACGCTTCGTGCCGCTTAAAATCTGAGCTTTAAAACGTTATGTGCCTGCTTAAGGGAAAGTTGTTTTAGATTTTGAGAGGGATTTGCTGTCCGGGTTTTTTACGAAAGAAGAAACTTGATTGGGTTTGTTGTTGTTTTTTTACAATTGACTGTTTTTTTGGTGTGTTATTGTCTCGAAGATGTGGACAGTTTTTTTTTATTATGCACTTAGTTAGGTACTGTCTCTTGGGAGGTTTAGACTTGTTTAATTTTTGTAATTTTGTAAAGAATTTCTGTAAAGGTGTGAGTTGAAAATCTAGCAACTCACACGTTGTTTATTAGATTTTTTATGAAATATCCAGCCGGAAATAAGTTATCAGCAGAGATCGGAATAGGTAGACTAGACTATATTTGCCTAAAGTTCGAAGAAGTAAGTAACATAGTGTAGATAATACCTCCTCAAAGTCCCGGAATCATAAAAATGACAATAAATTAAAACACGAGATTATGAAAAAAGAACTGGACTTGAGTTTAGTTACAAAAAAAATATTTGAAAAATCTTAATCCAATTTTATGGGTACATAAAATAAATTATATTTATTTTTTAACAGTTTGAGTACGGAACTCTAAAACATAATAAGATTCTTTAATATAAAAATAAGTTCAAATTTCTTAAATCCCAGGATTCAGTGGTCATGTTTATGATTCCGGGATTTTAGAGATTTACTTACTTCTTTGAACTTTAGGTAAATAGTCTATCCATTCCGATCTCTGGTTATCAGTTAGGTAAGTACTTTCTAAAACTTAATTTTACAAAATTTTACAAATCACCGACACTTACAACAAGTACTTACTTTTAGAGTAAGTATCTAGTTGTAACAGTGATTTCAATGGAAATTATGCCAAAGTACGCTGAACAATAGAGTAAATATCATTTGGAGCACTCAAATGCATCGCAGTAACTAGCGGTCCATCGGGACAACGATGAACGGTGCTATAATGCAGTATCACTAGACAGAGAATTATAGCAGCTCTCTAGGCACCCTGCAATTACCTAAACAGTGATTAGTAAGTCTAAATGTGCATTTACACTTACTAATCTAGCGCTATTACTATCTTTATAGTTTCTCATTGAATCAATTCTCTCTTCTTCATTAAAAACAAAAGTTACAGGAATTTGTAATATTTTTTTCAACACATTTGCTCAAAAAATGCATTTACGAAGCCTGTATGCATTGTTCGAAAGTTAAAAATTATGCACCACACAATGGAGCGTGCGGCAAAGTAGGTACTCTCACCTAAGTACATATTTTACCGCAAACTCTGTTGTATAGCGCCGTGCGTATTCTTTACGGTTTTTTTTTTAATTTCCATAAAAAATAATAAGAATTCCACCAAGGAGTTTCACATCACGAGAATAAATAAGCTGAATAATCGAACCTCCTTGGAAGCCCTTTTGCTGTATACGTTTGTCTCATTTTAATATTATAGAGAAAATGAGAGAAGATAAATCAAAAAAATAAAGTATGTGGTTCTAATTTTCACCACGCGCATGTGGCGCCCTTTGTAAATTCGCGCCATTTTCATATTAGAAACGTCAAAGATTGTTGCGACTTTCCGACTGATTTCTAGAGACAAAAAGTTTGTTTCATTACTTATTGTAATGTTTTCTCGCAAATGTGTCGAAAAACGTTGTATGACACACGTGCGGATTTGGTTTTTACAAACTCGTGACTATGGTAAGCCCTCGACTTCGTCTCGTGCTTACATTCGTGTACTCGTTTGTAAAAACCAACTTACCGGCACTAATATCATAAATAACTATTGTGTGTTAATATCAAGAATAAGCCCAATCACAGGCTCGAAAAGTAATATAACGGTCTGTATGACATCTGTTTGAACTAAGAGAGTATATTTTTTTTTAAGGAATAACTCATAAACTCTTCCTGACCGTAACTTCTATAATGATCAATCGCATGTTTGGTCTTCCCTCTTGTGATTTATTTATCTTTAAATTAATATTAAAAGCCCCGGATGTTTAAACAAATTATATTTCTCTATTTCAGTCAAAACGCTTTCACTTGTGGGCCTAGGTCGTACCCAAGCATCGGCACATTGACAGGTCCTGTGCTTCTCGCATGCAGCGAACTGCGAAGACTTTTACCAGTTCGTAGTCCAGTTCAACACTTGACCTCAGTTTTTCTGTTTCTAAAAACTTAGAGTGAACAGGGCTCCTTCTGGGTAAGCTCGCTCGATCGTAGACTTTGTCTCTGTCATCTCTGACATTGACTAGAGTCAAGAGCAAACCCATCTCTAATAATAATAAAAAAAAAAAATCTATATCCGGATAAAAAACATTCCCGGACAAAATGCAATTCCGCCCGACTTTCAAAAATCATCTTCGCCTTAACAACGGAGGACGAAAACCGTGCATAATTAATATCTTTGAGCGGACACACATTGCATATTCATGAGAGAGACGCCTCAGCATAAAACTAGATTATTAGACTGTTTTCTATCATTCTTAATTGTTACCTATTAATTGTATGGTAATATTCTTTGTTATTCGGGTCTAAGGAAAAGCAGAAATCCAAAATAGCACCCAATGTTAAGAGAACGTGTTGGTTAAACACTCTACAAGATTCATTTACAGATTTTAATCATAGAATTATTGATGCCACGGGCCACCAACTGCATCAGACTGCTTAGCTTGAAAAATGGCTTGTTCGGAACTTATTAGTCGTTTTTGGAATCGGGTTTTTTGATCGGAGTCAATTTTATTATTTACAACATTTTAGTCAGTTACATTTTTGAATTCGTCTCCATGAGCCTTTTATTTTGAAACCCCACATGACTGTTACGAAAAAATACGAATTCACTTACCAAATGACGCTGCCGCCATCTTGTTTCTTATGTCACTTCGGCATTTATAATACCTAATTTTTTATAATAAAACAGCCGTTTAGACTTCAGAGCGTGCCAAAGAAATAGACATACAAACATACATATACACTTAAAAAAAGTTGTACCCTTCCGGGGCATACAAATTTGTACAAATTTGATATTTAAGTAAAAGTACCTAACGTTTTCTTGTTGTAAATCCTGGAAGCAAAAGTCTAAAAATAAATTAATACGTCATATTCCGTTTTCAATAAAACTAGATACCTAACACCAAAGTAGTCGATGATACCAAAGTTTCTAAGAAGTTGGCTAGTGACGTAATTCTCAAATAAATCCCGAGGTAGCTCCTTTGTTATGAAACTGTCAGTCTTCTGAAGTCTTCATTAAAGACACTATGTTTACGTGGATAGTAGTCGGTGAAACATTTAAGTCTCTAGCTTTATTAAATTGTATCCATCTTCTTTAAACTTCCCAGGTCGGGGTTGGGGGTTGTCATACAATACCTAACCAAGGGGTCTACTCTCTAAGCCCGAAGTCCGTAGTTTCAGCCTTGGAGTCGGGCGTTTCTACTCCGTATCATCTACGTACTTACGATTAGTCCGAACCCAAACTAAGAATGAATGACAACACGATTTGACAGATGTTCTTAGTTCGGCTTCGGGACTAATCGTAAGTCCGTAGGTGATACGACTGTATATTACTAGGTACCTACAATCGGGGTAAATAGAGATTCAGGGGTAAATCGGAACAAAACTTTGAAGGGTACTTTTACGTTATTTAATTCTTATTTGCAGTTTGCGGTCGCCAATTTTATGGGATTTATGTAAACAAAATAAAGTTACTTTCTTAACCAACCAATGTTATGGTAGAAAAGTGATAAACCTTATTAAAGTTTGGTTTCCTTTCACCCCGTTCGACGGTACAGATACCTAGGTACTATTACCTACATATATAGTCGCACTACCAACGTCTTGGCCAATATTGGCCTAAGATCTTACATTCTAACATTTCTAGCCTTTCACCTAGCTGCTGTAATTTCAAGCATGGCAAATCGCTGTGATTGTGTGATTCGTGTTAATGGTGGAAAAAGAGTGTTATTTTTATCTTAACAATAAAATCCTCATTTTAGCCTTTTTTGTCATTTTGGTAATTCACGACATTTACTAGGTTAACCCACAATTTTCAAAATTGCAATTTTTCTTAATTTTTACCAAATATAGGGATAAGTTATTAACTTAAACATAAGAATTAAAGTAAGAAGCCAGTCTGAAAGACTAGATTTGGTAGGTAAATATTAATTGTATTACTTTTTAAGTTAAAAATTTACTTGATCTCTAGACACTTTTGATGTGTGTACAACTATTGACGCAGTTTGTAATTCATGATTAGTAGCTAGTACACCAAACATTCTTACAACCGGGACCAAAAGATTTGTTCAAAGGGACACCGATCCTTGGAATTACCGCTGACAAATTCATATCTACGAACACCATAGGAACTCCTTTCACTTCCTTAGATCAAAATAACGTCAGGCAAAAATGTCCTATAAATTTTCAGTACGGTTCCAACCCTAAGATAACATGTCTATCAGCCCCGTATCAATTCTTTGTCTTATCCCTCGACTAGACTGAAACAGAGTGGAAGTGAAGAGCAATTTTAAAACAATTAAACACCCAACAATACGTAGGGAAGCAGTAGAGTCACAATAGCGCGTAGGTAAGCGACATAGAGCATAAAATAGGGCATAGGATTCAAGAATTCGACGTCTGAATATGCACAATTCGCGCATAGATATTCTGTATACCTTTCTATCATTAACCTAAGGCTTAATTTATGCTCTTTAATCTGAGTACATTCACAAATTACTAGTTACAAAAGTAAGAGACAGTTTTTAAGATACCGCTGTTCAAACAATTTGGAATTGGAAATACCTACCATGCTACTGTGGTGTATAGACAGACGGCCAGCACATCAAGCTACAACAATCTGTCAAATTTCTCTAATAGATTTTCAACTTTATCGATATGTCATTAGGTTCAAGGTTGAATTGGAAAAATTTACAGTTTCGGTTGGCTTGATGTTTTTGGCGTCTGTACAATAAAATAAGTCTCCAAATGTTATTTTGTGATGTTTACGTATACTTGTACCAGTACTACACTTGTTTTTAAGTTTTGTGTACTGTACAAACCAATAAATAGACTTTGTCTGAAATATAAGGCAGTGACTTGCCTTGTTGCTACATCAGCATATTTTCGCTTATTGCTGTATTTTGCTTCCTGTACTAGGGTACCATAGATATTCGTAGATACTGTATGGTAAGTTACACGGCAATTTATTGCAGACTACAGCTAAATCCTGACTGCATGCTAACCATAAAATAACAGTAAGTTCTTGTAGATAATCTTCTCGCCTTCTTCAGTTGTCTTCCTTCTTTAGCTGTTAAAGCTGGTTAGTGGTAAAGTTTAACTTGTGAAAGCCTTCTAAAACCCCTTCTAATCAGCCTGCGTGGGTAGTACATAAATGTATAGTGCGTCTGAGTTCCCATCACCCTTACTTCTAACCTCCATGGTAACACCGACACGCGCACAGATAGACGGCACGTCCCCTTTTGATTCGGAACACTTCATTTACACTACTGCGGGAACAAAACATTGTTATAGTGGTTTTTACTTATCGCTACACGTGATCGGGATACACTGGGAGCTTCTGAACGGAAGTTGCAGGATAAGGATGATAATTGTTTTAGTGAAATGTTTTTTTGTACCAGCCTTTTTTAATATTAATGTGAATTTTAATTCGTGGTGCTAGGCAACTTTATGTCTCCTTGCGTCTTTTTTTGTTTTCTTTTTTTTTTTTTTAAAAAAACGTTGCCCCACACTAGGAATTTCTCCTGTATCGTGGGTGCGTTCACAAACATATAAACTCACATACACAAACAGCCAGACCCGGAACAACTATCTGTAGGCCATACAAATATTTGTTCCGTGCGGGCATCGAACCCGTGACACGCAGCGCAGCAGTCGACCGCTCAACCACTGCGCCAACCGTGTCGTCAGACACGGGGGGAAACCTTCAAAAAGCGCCTGGTCTTTTGGGGAAAAGAACAAGGAGTGTACCTCTTAAAAGATCACTCCGCAACCCGTCTCCTTGCGCCTAGTTCTGCTCTGTCTTCTGCTTGATATGGAGGAAATTGTAAATGATGTTTTTCTTACTCCTCTGCTGTTCTTTTCAGATTAATTTCGATGCTACATCCAAGATAGTTGAATCGTTTCTCCGTAGCTCGTCGAGCTTCATTGACTTGGCGTGTGTCTGGTGGTCACCGCTGTTGATTCTAGCTCTCAGGAGGAGCAGTAGTTGGAAATAGGTGGCGGGCTAGTCCGAAAAAAAACCGGCTTTTGTTTGCATGACCCAAACTTTTAGAGTAGGTACACAAGTGCGTGCGCAAACACAGGTGCACTCACTCTTCCATCACTCTCATATTCCGATGGGACGCCAACCCGACACGACCGGACAGAGATCTGGCGCAGGACCAACGGCTTAACGTGCTTTTCGAGGCTGGGGGTCCCACCAATTTCTTAACTCAAGGCTGCCAATGAGGTTGAGGAATATGTTCGAAAGAGTTACCGCGGCCCTGGGAAGAAAGGCACTAGGAGGACTAAGGGTGGGTTTCAGTCAGTAAAAGTCTGACACTCCTTGTCGCTCCACGCAGAGCGGGATGGGAAATCATTTGATGATTTCCCATCGTTAAAAAAAAAAAAAAGGCTGCCAATGAGAAATTCCTAATCGAAACACCCAATAACTCTTTTTACCCGACCTGGGAATCAAATCTAGGACTCCACGCTCGGCAGTCGCGCTTGCGACTTCGAGATCAACGAATTACGCAGAAAAATAATTACGCAGCTCGCAGTATAGTATATCAATTACCAATTGAAAGTAGACAAAAATAAAAGTTGTTGGTTTTTATGTGTGTTGTATAACATTATGTATCTATTAGTTTATAGTTATTGTTTTTATACTATGTATTGGGTTTTTTGAGCCTTAACTGCCAAAAAAAATAATCTATTCGAACTAAAATACAGTCACCAAATCAATCTTCCCCACAAAAAATTATCCCCATCCCCCGGTGTACTCCAGCCTGTCTCAACGACGTTGAAGAGAGGGAACAAAGCAAGGAGGACGCTAGAGTGATCATCCGCGCCATATTGAACATTAACTGACCATAGCTAGAGAGGGATTACAAGTTTAGGTGAGTGAGTAGTTTCTTTGTCAATTGTGATGGGAGGGATTGAGTCTACTGTGTGTTGCTTTTACCTGTTGGGGTATACGTAATAATTACTTACGGTGATTGTTTTTTATCTGTGTGGTGGAGGGTAGATTCATAGATCATTCAATATTAAATTAAGAAAAAGTCTTTACAATTTGTATGCATGTCAGCGTGCTTACGGCCGAGTTTGTGTCCATCACCACACAATCCTCAACTTTGATTGGTTACAGACAAGGATCGGGATCAAGATTGGGATTGAGATATATTATGGAAAGCGGCCGTTAGAAGTTAGCGTTTGTGTAATGTCAGATCGAAGGTAAAACTACCGACATTTTGTGCAAAATTGTTAAGATAACCATTATTATCGCTTCAGATATTTTTGAATGTGACTTTTTGCTGCTCAATTCTGAAAAATTGACGCAGCTTTATAAGGTGCCTAAGCCGCCAATATACAGGGTTACTGGTAATTCGACGTATATCCGTCAGGGGCTGATAAGGGGGCCAAAATGCAACAAATTGGACCCCCCATATGTATGGCCGAAATTCAATAGTTTTCGAGATATTTGAATTTTAAGGGTTTTTCGAAATTTACCCAAAATTTGACATTTAATTCCAAATAAAAAAACCTACATACCCATTCAAGGGTACCATTAAAAACGATGTTGTAGCTGGCACTTCAATTAAGCTATGGGCATCATTAAAACTACTTAATTTAACAAAATAATTAAAATAATGACCGAAGTAAGAATAATATCTTACCAATATTTTCATTTTACGCTTCAAAAATGTTGTCTCGTCAAAAAAAATTCTATGACATTAATCGTACAAATAACTAAAACAACTTGCCTATTCTGTAGGCTTTCCAAAAAGGTATAAAAGTCAATTTTAAAATAAATAATTCGTGGCATGGCATGTGTTTAAACCGGCGCGGGGAGAAAAATCATCTGTGTTCTTAGTTTATCATCCTCGCTAAAACAACCGATTTTACTGGCGAAATTCTTCCTGATGGGGCGAGGTGTGCGGGCGGGGGAGTACACGGCGTTTGCTGCGCTCGCGTCGCCTTCCTTAGTACAGTTCGCGTCAAATAACTATGCCCCTCTGAAGTTAGCCATTTGCAAAGATCGCGTAGGTGCAGTCACGTAGACGGGAGCAAGCGGGACGCAAGCATGCATCGAACGTAAACGAGCGACTGAGACATAAAATCGCGCCGTCATAATCCCCGCCCGCGCATGTGCAGTTGCAGTTTGTTCGTTTTTTACAGTTCGTGTCAAATAACTGTGCCCCTCTGAAGTTGGCTACGAGTGGCTGCGTAGTAGTCAAAATTATGAACAAACTGCAACTGCGCATGCGCGGGGCGGGGATTATGACGGCGCGATTTTATGTCTCAGTCGCTCGTTTACGTTCGATGCATGCTTGCGTCCCGCTTGCTCCCGTCTACGTGACTGCACCTACGCGATCTTTGCAAATGGCTAACTTCAGAGGGGCATAGTTATTTGACGCGAACTGTACTAAGGAAGGCGACGCGAGCGCAGCAAACGCCGTGTACTCCCCCGCCCGCACACCTCGCCCCATCAGGAAGAATTTCGCCAGTAAAATCGGTTGTTTTAGCGAGGATGATAAACTAAGAACACAGATGATTTTTCTCCCCGCGCCGGTTTAAACACATGCCATGCCACGAATTATTTATTTTAAAATTGACTTTTATACCTTTTTGGAAAGCCTACAGAATAGGCAAGTTGTTTTAGTTATTTGTACGATTAATGTCATAGAATTTTTTTTGACGAGACAACATTTTTGAAGCGTAAAATGAAAATATTGGTAAGATATTATTCTTACTTCGGTCATTATTTTAATTATTTTGTTAAATTAAGTAGTTTTAATGATGCCCATAGCTTAATTGAAGTGCCAGCTACAACATCGTTTTTAATGGTACCCTTGAATGGGTATGTAGGTTTTTTTATTTGGAATTAAATGTCAAATTTTGGGTAAATTTCGAAAAACCCTTAAAATTCAAATATCTCGAAAACTATTGAATTTCGGCCATACATATGGGGGGTCCAATTTGTTGCATTTTGGCCCCCTTATCAGCCCCTGACGGATATACGTCGAATTACCAGTAACCCTGTATGTAAGTACTTATTTTTAGCCTATTCCGTCCCACTGCATGGCAAAGACATCTCTTTCCTTCCATTCTGATTTGACCAATCCTGTCGACATAATATTATAGAAAGAAAATAAAGTTAATTCCGCACAAAACACGTTTTTCTAAAACATTAACCCAATAACACTAAAACCAAAATTCAGCAATTAATTAGGGCTTCTTTTTGCATACTTCTCTATTTCTCACCAAAATCTCATTAATCAAAAATCTTCAACCAACTGCAAGCAGCGGCACTTCGACAAACACGTATAGAAATAATGATTAGGCATCCTTATTCTCCTCAAAACCACTATACACTTCTACATATAAAACCAAACACCCAAAGGTAGACTGGTAGAAAATGCCTAAGGCATTAAGTCCGCCTCTGTACATCTATGTGCGTAAAGTGTAAATAAATAAATAAATAAACGAACTTTTCTTACAAGAATTTCTACTTGAGATAAAAATGGTACACTCGCGAACAACAAGTACTTACTAACTTACTAAACAAGATCTGAGTTATTCAGCAAAAAGCATTACTTCGCAAAACTGAAACAAGCTTACGTTAGATTTTTTATTTTTTTCATAGAATAGGGCGATGTTGTAGTAACAGTTACGCTATGAAAGCTTTAGTAAAGCGGGGATGAAGCCATGACTCTGCTGAATCAAGAACAAATTATTATACAGTTAATTAGTGGTTAACTCCACTTCAGAAAAAACTACAATCGCTGAAAATTCGGCGCAGCTAGGCTTTTGATGAAAAGGCTGATTAAGCTAATTGGCTGCATATACATGTAATAGAATCCATTTTGACGCCCGACGGACACTTTTTTAATATTGCCGCCAATTTGTAAAAACAAATAACGTATAAATACAATACACATCTACCTACAGATTCCCAGATTCCCAGAGTAAAATTTTACATAGAAAATTTTGAATAAAGAATCTGCTTATTAGTATTTTAGCAAAGTAACTGTTATAAAGTTCTTATGAATACGGCTGTGTCTATACATACATACTTAATTTGCTGAACTCATCACCCTATCTATCTATCTATCTATCGGGTGTTGTTTCCGCACTTAGTCCTGCTGTGGACCATTGTGCGTGAGCCATGGCGGCCGTCATTCAAACCAGCCAACCTCCCTCCAGAAGCAGATCAGTCCTCTCAGTGTGCTCAGTATGTCTGAGTGAATTAGGTGTCCCTAATGTTTGTCTACGTATTTCGCTAACGCCTATGCACTCAAGAAGCACGTGCGATACCGTTTCCTCCTCCTCCATGCACGCTCTGCATAAAGGACTGTCCGTTATACCTATCGTGTGGAAATGTTTGTTCAGTGAGCAGTGTCCGGTGATGGTCCCCGCCACCATTCGTAGGCTTCCCCTACCCAGTTGCAGAAGGCGCCTGGTAAGTAAAGTGCCTTGGCACCAGGCTGTAGGCAATCCAAGGAGGCTATGCCATCCCTAAACTCATCACCCTTCCTAATGGCGTTGCCGTAGTCAAGTAAAAATAGATTCAAACTGACTCATAGCTTATGTAGCTAAAGAAAAACTTCTTAAAATATCTTAGCTGACACTGGATTCCCATCTCCACGTAGCCGAGGACTTTATCAGATTACGTAGACGGCGTTCTACAATGAGGAAATATGCTTTTTAAATGAATTTCATGTAAAATAAAAATATTTTATGCTAGATATGTTTTGACTTTTTCGCTTCTTTTATTATTTCGAATTCACAATTACGTTGCTTCATGTAAAATTCGTTCTAAAAAGTTGATAAATTTGTGTATTAGTCCGGTTAAGCAGTTGATATCCCATGTGTGTTAACTTGCTAGTGCTAAAAAAAAAAAGGTAATTTGTGGATGAGAAATTGTTGACATGGATGTAGCGAGTTTTTTTTGGGTACAGACGCCAGTCACTGCTGGGCAAAGGCCTCCCCCAACTCCTTCCAGATGTTTTTGTCCCGACTCCGAGCCACCTCGGACCAAGGACATCAAACTTCAACAATCTGTCAAATTTCTTTAATAGATTTTCAACTTTATCGCTTCAGCATTAAGTTCAAGGTTGATTGCAAAAATTTTACAGTTTCGGGTAGCTTGATGCGCTAGCGTCTGTACTATGGTAGGCGCTAGATAAACTTGCAGTAAAATACATTGACCTTTCCCTAATATCCCTTCGTAGATACCCGAACAATAAATTATGAACCGTTTTTCATTACTAGAGAACGAAACGATCACGATAGAAGTCGATTAAGGATAGCTTTATGTCTTTATTTCTGTTTTAGATATTAAGAAAGTCAATAAAAATGTACGTAGGTCAATGACCGTTATTGCACATTTATCTGCGGCTAACGGCTATAGACAAGAGGGATTTTGTCAGCGGTAGCGTGGCGAAGGCGATTGTCAAAACGTCAACAATGACCCATACATTGTTGACGTTTTGACAATCTCCTTTATCTGTCAAAAATGTATAAAAATTAAGGTTTTTTTTGACAGTTTGCGATTGACTTCCGAATGCAAACGTTGTTTAAAGATTATTAGAATTTGCCCTCTGATGTCTACTATAGAATCGAATCATCAAAGCGCATCACCCAAAAAAATCTGCAGTGTGATTCTGTAAACATGTCGAAGCGAATACTTACGGCCGCTTTCTATAACATATCTCAATCCCAATCTTGATCCCGATCCTTGTCTGTAACCAATCAACGGCTGAGTTTGTGTCCTTCACCACACAATCCTCACCTTTGATTGGTTACAGACAAGGATCGGGATCAAGATTGGGATTGAGATATGTTATAGAAAGCGGCCGTTAGGCGAAGTGGACGACAATTGAGCTGACAAACCATACAAACAAGATGGAATGACCGCTCACTTGTCGTTCACTCCACCTAAGTGTACACGGTGAGATGTCGATAGAATAGACCGGCTGGTGTAAATGGGCTGTAGGGTCTACCTAGCTTTGTCCCAACTATGTTGGGGTCGGCTTCCAGTTTGACTGGATGCAGCTGAGTAACAGTTTATAAAAAGAGCAGTTTCTCCGGTGGGCCTTCTTCTTTTCGAGTCGATGGTTAACTTTTCATGGGTACTTGGGGTACTGGGGCACTCACATTGGGTGTCCGACGGATCTATAAAACCACATTGCGCCAAGTCGCGCCTACCTGGATACGCAAACGATTCAGCACTTTCCAAATATACCATTGTGATTCACGGCCTGTGGGCAACTGCTCTTTGAGTTTTACAAAGTCTTGAGATATCCACCACCTCTCACTGCTCTTCACAGTTTACTTCACCCTTGAGGTTACATCCAGTGGGCCACTACAACTCAGTAAAGGAGTAAAACTCTTTGGCAAGACTGGTGTCAGATTTTATAGGTCCTGACTATCCGCAACCTTTGACATAGATGTACATATGACAGTCGAAACCAACGGCTTCACATTATTATTATTATAAGCTCGTAGTGTCCCACTGCAGGGCAAAGGCCAGCTCTCTTCTTTCTTTCCACCTCAAGCTATCTTGAGCAATCTCAGTCCAATCCTTTAGGTAGGAGTCCAGTTCGTCTCGCCATCTCTTTTCGGTCTACCGCGTCGCCGGTTCCTGATGTACTTTTGCCCAGTTCCCATATGGCATGCGGCAGATATGGCCCGCCCAGTTCTTTCTCAGTTATTTCTCAGATATGGGCCTCCCAGTTCTTTCTCAGTTATTTCTCAGATATGGCCCGCCCAGTTCTTTCTCAGTTATTTCTCAGATATGGCCCGCCCAGTTCTTTCTCAGTTATTTCTCAGATATGGCCCGCCCAGTTCTTTCTCAGTTATTTCTCAGATATGGCCCGCCCAGTTCTTTCTCAGTTATTTCTCAGATATGGCCCGCCCAGTTATTTCTCAGTTATTTCTCAGATATGGCCCGCCCAGTTCTTCTTCAGGCTTCACATGCTTTCCAAAAAACGGAGAAGTCTCCATATGTCAGGATGGTCACCCATCCACAGAAGACCCCGGCAAGCGTTGTTATACAAACGAAAAAACTAGACTGACAGAAAATACTGAGCAAATGATGAACGAATAAGTGGCAGCACAGAAGTGTCATTGTCAAGTATATTTTACTTATTTAAGTTTCTTTTTCATATAATATTTCGTGCACGTTCCCCTAAACCGAGCGTGCAGGAACAAAAGCGTCGAAGTAAATTATTCTTAACGTTAATGTTTCAAATATGCAACACTAGATGGACGTCCACACGTTCCCTATAATCGTTTAGTAATTGTAATGAATAAAATACCGCGAGTCGGACTCGCGCACGAAGGGTTTCGTACCATTATCTGTAAAAACGGCAAAAAAATCAAGTTTGTTGTATTGCACCCCTACTTAAATATTTATTTTATTATTTTTTTAGTATTTGTTGTTAAAGCGGAAACATAAATACATCATCTGTGAAAATTTCAACTGTCTAGCTATCACGGTTCATGAGATACAGCCTGGTGACAGATAGACAGACGGGCGGGCAGACAGGCGGACAGCGGAGTCTTAGTAATAGGGTTCCGTATTTGGGTACGGAACCCAAAAAAAAGACATAAAATCTCATTCTCCTACGCACCTACTTGAAATATCTACTAATCGCTTCAAGACATCACGTTGGAAAGTCTTTAAGTAATAAATAAATAACTGATGAGCTGAGAACGATGTTTTTGATGAAATAGGTTTCGTTTGATCCCTTATATCTCAGACTGAATTAGGTATGAGCTGAAAACTCGTAAAACTTAAGTGCCTGACTGAGGGAAATGGCGAACGATGATAGCCTGGTCGATATCTCTACATTGCCTTTACTAAAACGTGTAGAAAGTCATGCTAAAATAGTGGTGTTTTGGAAACTTCAACGTCAACTTAGAGCGGATTTCAGCAATGAAACTGAACGCGATCAGTACATTTAAACTGCGTTCAAGAGCTGTCAGCGTCAATATTCCATAGAAAAATAATGACACCGACAGCTCATAAACGTGGTTAATACGCTGATCGCGTTCAGTTTCATTGGTGAAATTGACTCTTGAAATCCACAGAGTACGGATAACCCATAGAACCATCTTCGGCCACATCATCGCTTACCATCAGGTAAGGTAGTGATCAAACGCTTGCCTATTAATAGTAAAAAAAAGAAACTAATGGCCTGTGACGATAGGGTCAGCGTATAAAAAACAGTATGTAACCAGTTTATTGAAAAATTTACAAACATACCTACCCATAACCAGAGATCGAAATAGGTAGACTCTATTTACCTAGAGTTCGAAGAAGTCAGTATCATAGAGTTGATAATATCTACTCTAAAATCCCGGAATCATAAACATGACAATTAAAACCCGAGATTAGGGAAACATTTAATTTTTTTTATTGAGTAATGGGCTTGCTCTTGACCTCGATCACGCCTGATGAGGTCTATGATGGAGCGAACGTGCCCAGAAGATGCCTGTTCACTCTTGCTTTGAAGGCTATATGTAGAAGGGACCACAGACGCTGGCAGAGAGACTGAACAGTAAAAAAAAACAATTATCGCTAAACTATCGATTTCTCACAATTTTAAACGAATACGAGTAGGTATTTCTGTCTCTTTCGCCAAAACACAGTTTTCTATTGCAGCAGTTGGTATAATTACCTATATGTCGCAGATTTTGAAACAAGAAGCCATAGATATCGGCCTTTTCTTTTTAATTACCCACTGTCAAGCTTTATAACTTCGTCGCTACTGAAGATAAAAAAAATCTTATAAGTAAGAGTTTTTAGTCTGTTCTTCTCCTTATGAACTGTAAATTAGAACCATTTCCTTAGTTTCTGATGTTTCTCAGGTGTGTGAAATTGAAATAAAATATCATAATTTAATTTATATTTTTGTCATCTCTCACAGTAACAAAATGAAATAACAAAAATCTCAAATTCTCTTTAGAAATTGGATCGTTTTCAAAGCAAGCTTGTTAGTAAGAAGCGTTCGATATAAGTCTGTGTCAATCGGCGTATCGTCTTTCTATAATGGATGACCTGTCGCTGCCAAGCGTCGGGTTAATCTATTATTGTGTTTCCATTGATATACGGCTTTTAAAAATGCTTCTTTGTGAAGATTGAGTTTTAGTGTAGCAGAAAACTCATGCCTGAAAAACACGCACTTTAGCTCTAGAAAAAGTGACATCCATTCGGTGATAGCTATCATCGACATGTCAAAATGTTTCGAATTTATCACGTGACTTACAGGTAGCGCATGTCAATCAAACTTTTTTGACATTTCGACAACCATAACGGTAATGGTATGTCACTTAGTCTAGAGGCTATTTTCGAGCTGTCATGGGTTACGGGAATGGAATACTTACTTACTTCTGTAGTAATAATAAGTTCAGTAATAAACTTACTTCTGTAATTATTCCAATTTATTTCGAGTTAGTGTAGTATGTCTTCCGTAACTATGTACGATTGCTACTAGTCATTAAGACAGTAATAAGCTCCTTTCTTGCCATACTATATCACAACGCGATTGGCGCAATGATTTAGCGATTATCCTACAGATAGTTGTTCCGGGTCTAGCTGTTTGTGTGGATAATAGAAATTCCTAGTGTTGAACAAAGCTCATCTATCTTTGGTCTTCCTCTCGGCTCATAGCCATTCATAAGAGCGTTTACGCGGCACGGCTTTTCATACGAACTTTCAAATCCTTATTTTTCGAATTAATGAACCGATTTTAATAAAAATTGGTATGCGTACGCTAGATATCAAGGTCTAAATAGTTATCAGCATTTAAAAAAGAGTTCAAGGGGAAGGATATAGTGATTTTTCACTTTCAATAGAAAACTTAAAATCGCTCACTCTCCCTCTAAAATCTTTTTCAAAAATGTTTTCAGATAACTATTTAGACCTAGGTATCTAGCGTATGCATACCAAGTTTCGTCAAAATCGACTCATTCATTTTGAAGATTAAGCACTTGAAAGTTTGAATGAAATGACATACGGCGTACACGCTCCTAAAATTATTTTTCATTGCCATCATGGCATAGTCTTTGACTTTTCCTGTATATATTGCTTATTCACTAAGATTTTCAACAAACTACGAAATGTTTGGATAACATATACTATAATAGTCATTTTTCTGGTGACATGAAAAATATCAGAGCTCATAATGAAGATCAGCAACTAAATGAGCAGTCTCATACAGAACCAAGAATTGATTAGAAATTTTTAAAGTTAAGCTTTCAGTCTATTCTTAAGGCATGGTATCTTTTCATCACCAGCCTGCAGCCCTGCAGTCCAAGCTGCTGGACAAAGGTCTCAAGCCATTCATCCACCTGCTAAGATCTTCGCTCCACTTAATGTTAATACCTCCTGACCGAATTCGGCCATGGCGGCCAATCTCAACGGAGACTATAGTAGGCGCCAGATAAATGAAGAATAACGGTCATTGACCTTTCCTTTATATCTCTTCTTGGGTACCCTCGGACAGTAAATTATGAATCATTTTTCATTACTAGAACAGTAAGGATCACGATAGATGTCGATTCAAGACAGCTTTATGTCATTATTTCTGTTTTTGAAAGTCAATAAATGTAGGTGGGTGAATGACCATTATTCTTTGTTTATCTGGCACATACTATAGCCATTGGCGCGGGACATAATGATAGTGTACAAGTGTGAGCAAACACAGATGCACTCCCACTTCCACCACTTTCATAATCCGATGAGAGCAATCTGACACGACCGGGAAGAGATCTGCCGCAAGACCAACGGCTTTTTTTTTTTGCTGATGGTAAATCATCAAATGACCCGTCCCGCTCTGGGTGGAGCGGCAGGGAGTGTCAGACTTTTACTGACTAAAACCCACCCATAGTCCTCGTAGTGCCTTTCTTTCCAGGGCCGCGGTAACTCTTTCGAACATATTCCGCAACCCTGGCAGGCTCTGGCCCTGGCGGGCCCCGTCTTCGTTGCTGACTGCTCTTTCTGGCGCGTTTGGAGTGAAACGCGCCATCGACTCGGGCCTGATCTGATCGGAAAGCGAGCTACCCATTGCTCGCTGTCCGCAGGCGTCAATCACTGCGCCTTGCTAAGGAGCGTAAGTTCCTGAGAGGCGCAGTGACTAACGTTCGTCTGGAGGAGGCGAAATGGAGCCATTACTGGCACTCCAATTTAGCCCCCTCCCGAGCAGTGGCAGCGGCGGCGACAGAGGCGGCGGCTGCGGCGGAAGCGACGGCGGCGGCGGCGGCGGTGGAGGAATTTCTCCTTGTTCCTGCCCTGGCAGGTGGAACGCAGGCAAGACCAACGGCTTAAAGTGCTTTCTGAGGCATAGGAGTGTCACACCACCAACTTACATAACCTTGGCGAACCACGGTTTCCTATCGCGTTACCTTATATTAGCCACTAAACCCGTAAAAAAGTAATTTCAATGGGGTTTCTACTAGAAATAACTTGAATAGCCATGCCCCATTTGCTTGAATAATCTTTTATCATCTGAATTTCCACGCGAACAAATACTACCTACACAAAGATATTTCTCCATTATTACCTACTTATGACTTCAATGAATAGTCCTTACGAATGAGTACTTCCTAATGATGGCTGTAGGTATATAAATAAGGTAGAATATAATTCGTCTGTTTATAAATACTTGTTGAACAATAGCAATTGATGTTTCAGTGTTTCTTAATTTTTAAGGGGAAATAACGGAATTTTGTATACAAGTCGCTGAAATTTTCTTTTATAATTTTATGTGTTTGTACGGTCTCCGTTCACACAATTCACATGTCCTAGCACACAAAATGATGAGCTCGGAAAAGTAGTAAGTAAAGTATTAGGTATGTATTTACTGTATTTGAATTATTATATTATCAGTTTTCATCTTAGAAACCCTATAGGTGTTGTCATGTTATGGACATACCATGACAACCGATTTCCACTCAACTTTTCAGTCACATATGCCATTTTCGGAATGTATCTTCTATTCTAAGTAATATCTTATTCTAACCATTCGTGACATAATGTATAGCACCACCTAGGGATATTACTTTGGTGAGGCAGCTGCAGAGCCTCTTGCGCGCCTCGAACACGACCAGCGTGACCTCGTCCTCCATCTTCAGCATATCTTTCTCAGTATTCACACGCTTGTCTCTTCTAAATTTCTCTTTAGTTTTTTTTAAACTCCAAAACTTTATTCTAGTCTCAAAAAATGTCGGAACAACTCAAACCATGGAAACGTCCAACGTTTTTGATGATCGCATCTTCAAAAGGGGTTAATGATAGCATCATTTTTCACACCCAGACCCTGATGTGTAGTGATAAAATGTTGCAAGTTTACATTGAATTTATGTAGATTAGACTTCATTCTGTATCAAACTCATTTTCAGCACGCTTTTGGTTTGCAAATCCACATGTACTTTTGTACTGTCTATGATTTTTAAAGTGAAAACTTCTTCAGCGGCGTTGTGCACTTTTTGGGATGGGTAAAAAATGTTAAACTCGCGTCAGGTCATTATCTGTCTTACGAATTTTCGATCAGGTCACGTGTCCTGACGGTCACGTGACCTGTTCGAAAATTCAAGCAAGGCAAGTTTTCCGGGAAGTTTTAAAATTGTTGTTTTAAAGATACTAACGTGCTCTTTCCGTATGTTCACTTCGCCATCTACCAGGAGCTTTGTCACTCGCGCCGCTTGTTTCAGCGTTCGAGCGCTGTAAAAACTACTCAATAACCTCATTTTTACACCTCCTCGAGGTATGTGGCCTGTTTTTTTTTGTTTTGAAGTAAAAAATCGGTTAGATCACGTCGAAATTTATAAAATCACCAGTTTTCAGAACTCCCAGAAAACTTTCAAGGTATAACTACCAATGACTGGACTGCATGACGGTGATGACATTCGGAAGTCATGATTTCATGTAAAATATACCAGCGTTTTTAATCCAAGTCAAAAGACAAATTCCTAACGAGCTTATCTTTCCCATAATATCGAACATACATTTTCATTACGTTCGGTTAACTGTGGCTACACAATTCATGCCTCTACTGAACACTATTGCCCGCTATTGCGTAACACCATCTGCCAACAAGACGTTATCTATTGCTGCTACGTGGCCACATTGACTGTTGAATATTCTCTACCACGATCTGCAACTGATACTTGGTACATAGTGTGATTTTCAAGTAGGTCCAACAATGGTATGCGGTAAGACACAAAAAGTAGCATGAAAACTGTTCTCCTTTCTCATGTCAAGCACTTTTAAAATCAGGAGAACCAATGTTACAGATGTAGCCCGATGATTTTGTTTTTAGGGTTAAAAACGGGATCATAATACTAAGACTTCGCTGTCCGTCTGTCTGTCTGTCTGTCTGTCACTAGGCTGTATCCCATGAACCGTGATAGCTAGACAGTTTAAATTTTCATCATCATCATCATCATCATCATGTCAGTAGAAAGACATTATCGCCACGCTTGGCAGGCGAGTTGGCGATCGCAGTTAAGCTGTAGCAATGAACCTACAGAGAATGCTGCTGCCCATTCTCTGGTGAATCCCTTAGTCGCCTCTTACGACACCCACGGGAAGTGATAGGATGGTGCTATTCTTTTACGTCTTACACCATACGAAACACTAATTACTCGAGATGAATTATACAGAGTAGCTCTACTAGGCATTGCCAATAATTCCAAGATATTATATCACTACAACGGGACATCAATAAACAAAACCACTACAGCAAATGATCGTATAAGTAGATAAGTTTTATTTCGCTTTTGTTTTACGTCGTATGTTCTAAATCTGCTAAGCAAGCAATTCCAAGATTAAATTCTTGGAATCCGGGTCACAAGCTCCAGATATAAAACTTTGCCGTGACAGCATCGCGTAACTATGTGTTGTATTCGAAGTTCTTTCACGCGACAGATTTCCCTGTCCTCTTAAAAACAAATGGTCTATGGATGGATCCTAGAAATGTTTGGAGATTGGAGATGTACCCTAAGCTATTTTGCAAAATATTTATCCAGCCGAAAGACGTCCACATTAGTCCCGAACCCGAACTAAGAACAACTGTCAAATCGTGTTGTCATTCATTCTTAGTTCGGGTTCGGGACCAATTGTAAGTCCGTAGGTGATACGAAGTAGAAAACGCGCGACACTAAGGCCGAAACTACGTACTTCGGGCTTAGATAATAGACCCCCTGAACATAGCACTCCCCCAAGTGTCGTCATATGGAACAGTCCTGTGCGTCTAGCACCCAGCGTATTTATCTATTTATTTATACATAACGCACACACATGAACAGAGGCGGACTTAATGCCTTAAGCATTTTCTACCAGTCAACCTTTGTCATTCTCTTTGACCTTGCACTGCCCTTAAATGATAATGGTCCCCCTATAGACTTTTGTACATCAAGCCACAACAATCTGTTAAACTTTAATAGATTTTCAACTTTATCGCTAAAGCAAGTTAAGTCAAGTTCAAGGTTGAATGGGAAAATTTGACAGTTTCGGGTAGTTTGATATGCTGGCGTCTGTACATCGCAAACTGCACAAAAGTGTTATGATTCAAATGACATATTTAATGAAAGTTTCACCCCCTAATTAACCCACTTTTAGGGAATTAATTTGAAAAATCTTTCCTCTGTGTTCACCATGAGTTTCAACAACACAAGGCACAAGTTATAAAAAAAATCTTTTCTAAAATGTCACGCACCCAGAAGTTTTTATTTGTGAAGAGTATTTTTTAAAGTGTTTTAAGTATAATATATTTATATATATATGGTGTATTAGTTTACTTTCAGTAAATTGCAGTCTTCAAAAAAATCTACGCCGAATTTTGCCAAATATACTATTGGAAAAAACTGAAGCATCGCAAACTAATGGTAGGGGTAAATCCAGTATGTCACAGAGTAATTGATGTTCTGTCGAAGCTTCCTGTACTGTGTGAAACGGCCCGATATTGCGATAAGCTTTCCGATATAAATATTTTAATAGGATTGTAGTACACTTTGCAGATGAAGGATACAGTCAAAAACTAAAGGAATATTTTAGTTAAAGACTGAAATCTTTCCGTTTTGACTAGATAAGGGGACATTGGTCAAAATAATTACCTTGTTGCTAATTTGATGTATGTCAGGTCAAATTCAATTAGTGAGCGAAGCGTCACAAATGTGATGGGTTTCAATAAATAAAATAATATGCCAAAAAAACCGTACCTATGTAACTATATCTTTAAAATATTTATTCATTTACATTTTGAAATATTTCTTAAAAAAAAGCTGGGGCCGAGTTTAAAAATATAACTTCTCCGGTGTCCGGAGCAGTGTCCTAGCTATCCATGGTCAGGGCTCAAGGAACAGGAGCTTCCTCGTAATGCAAGCTGTATCGGAAAATAGGAAAGTATTTTTAAAATTATCAGAAGAGTAGAATTTATTTATACGGTGTGATGCGATGTGAAATATTTGACCGTACTCGTCTTGCAGATGGATTAAACGCTGCTATGAAACGAGCACGAACTAATCGTACTCAATGGCTACAGTGCCACCTGCTGACCAATGAATACATTGCACAGACTCTGAGACTGCTCTTTGCCTTTGGGAGAACATTTAATTGTCGCTCTCTATTCTATTCTATATTTTTATATGGCAAGCAAAGCCGATGTCGACTATTCTGCCAATGTCTAAAGTATATTGGAAAAGCAAGTGTGTTTAAAAAAGCTGGTAATGAACAGTAGGTAGAAACCAGACTCTTCTATTGATGGTACAGTTGAATACTTGTTAGGTTAGTATGGGACTGAAACAAACACAAAAAATAGATTTACATAAATATTACAATAACATTGATAAAATAAAATAAAATAACATTATATGCCACATCCATACAGATAGTGATTTGGAGTCGATTATGACTCATAGTTTAATATTATTGTGACGGATGAAAATCATCAGCGCCACAAGCAGTTCTGAAGAGGAATATGTTAGAAGAGAAGGAAAGTTAATTGGAAGAGGGATCTTAAATTTGGGGAGCCGGCCATAAATTGTCGCTCTCAGTAATGTCATACTATATTCATGACGTTCGTTACGTTTTGTCAAAAGTCAAAAAGCCTGACCACTATTTTAATATGCGATTCTGGAATTGGCTGGTGAAAAAGTGTTCATAGCAAAGCTTCAAGCTAGCTTTGAATGTGTATTAACAGTTTAAAGATACGGCAAGCTACGACAAACTGTGTAAATATTTTAATAGAATATAGAATTCCCATGAAATTAAATGTTTTATAATATATTCTCGTCACACCCTAACCTGTAACGGTTTAATCATCTGCCAGCCCGTCAATTAAATTGTTTATTAGATGTATTGGCTGGATGTCATAACGTCTGATTAAACCAGTTGGCTGCGACGTATCCACTGTTATCAATCTGTGGTCATTGTAATGAAAGAAAGAAAAAAGGTATATTTGTAACCATTTTTTATACTCTAACATTTTACAAACCCGAAAATTTTCTTCAATACAAAGCAGCCACAAGAGCTAACACCACAAATAAAAATGATAAAACTATACTGGTTAAGTTTTTTTTCCAGTACTCAAACTTAAGCACCACTTCTGGCCATGTAAATGAACAACTTTCCACAAGAAAGCCATAATCAATTCCTAAAAAAAAATTGAGTCTCCCATACAAATTGTGATCAGTTGATGACAATTTTGTATGGGAAGTTCAAATATTTTTGTAAAAATAAGGAAGTTAAAAACTTACCCAGTATAAAAAGGCAAGCATTAATCCCTTGATGTTGGCAATTAGCAAAATTGTAGCCTGGCGCGTAACTTATTATCAAGTTACGTCAGTACTCGCGGCGTCTCGCGGCAATTTGTGCGAATTATGACGCACTAGTGAAAACTTTCGGCTATGCTCAGGGTTTTCGTATTCATTTTTAAGTAATCCCAAAAAATACATGAAAATGACACCAATGATGAGAAGGGAAGACTCCTCATCACACCATGGAAAACCCACACAACGGAAGGTCAATTTGTAGCGGAATCTTTTCACCACAAAAAGTAACGCAGCGACATTTATACCCTCAGATAGGTACGAACTAAAATAGATAAGTCATAAAAATCCTGCATCGTGGTATCAGAATTTTCTGTGCAATTTGATATAATACACCCCAAATATCAACTATCGGGCAGTTGCCCACCGGACACAACAACCGCCTGGTCGGAGGATCCTCCCTTTTCAATGCAGGTTTTCGGGACTTATACCCTGTTCCGCATGCCTATATACCTCTATACACTTAATTCGTAACTCCATAGCGTACTTACACGTGAGCTTACACCAACACAGACCAATGAGGGACTAAGGCAACTCGAACTCCAACTCCATCGGAGCTTGTCATAAATTGAAGTTTTTGCATTTGTTTGCTCAATTCTCGAGTACGAAAACGTTAATTTGACAAGCTTTCATTGATATTTTCGTGCTCATGTTGGAGTTCGAGTTGAGTTGAAGTTTACGTTTGAGAATATGGACCCTAGTTACCAATGTTACTATCACACCAAAATGGATAGATTGTGAACCTGTGTGTTGATTGGTCGCCAGTTTATGTCAGTTCTCAGATTCACGAAACGGCATGGAGATATTAGATTCTTAACAGTACAATTATACGTTTATTTTTTATTCAGTTGTAATGTGTTTTTATATTTGCATACCGAAAGGTAAAATATGGTGATACAAAAACTGTAATATACCACTGTTACATGATTGTACAACATCTACATTATTACTTACCCATATTTGCGAATAAATGTCTTTTTCTTTGTCTTTGACGAAATGTTAAGTTAACCATTTATCGAGAGTTTACAATCTCTCAAAATATTTAATAATCAATCGCAGTTTGCAAGTGTCCGGTGCTATTAATGATTTACCAGTCAAGTGCGCAAGAGATGTTGAAGTGCACAAATGTGTGCGCAAACATAGGTGCACTCTCTGTTCCTTTGCTCGTATAGTTCGATGGGACGTCATTTTGACACGACTGGCACAAGATCGTGCTTTTCGAGATACAGCTCCGGGCAGTTGGGAAATTCCTAATGAAAACTGTTACTGAGTACTTAATGACAATTTTCCCAACCTGGGGCAGATCAACGGGGCTGTTAAGTGGGCGTCTTAATTGCGGAAATTTGAGAGGATTTATTTGCACTTATTTGCAGTCTTCAACTGGATGCCTGAAGCACAGTAAACACTCGTCGATTAGAGGCCTCCCACAAGGTTGACCGATGACCAGGTGAGGGTCGCGGGTAGCCGATGGATGCCAGACGCACAAAACCGGCTGTTGTGGCGACACTTGGGGCAGGCCTATGTCCAATAGTGCACGTCTTTCGGCTGATATGATGATGATGATAATTCCTGTGGTTTTAACCATTTTGTTAAGCTTTGTTTTCGCATCGGCACTGCTTCTTTATTAGTTGGTCTCTTATGCTGTCTCATGCTTTTTAAATTTTTATTCATCAAACACACAAACAAACAAGACAACCAGTTTTCCATATAAAACTCTTCCTCAAAACACTCGTAAGCTTTTTGAACCATCACGAAGCGTGATTGCTAATGCAATTGTCTAAAATTGTTAGTGGTATGCGAGGGTGAATCCAATTGTAAGCCTTTTTAATGTGCTAATTGGCTTCGGGTGACGCTAATCAGTATCCTGGCTGCAGCCATAGAATAAGTTTTAGTAGAGGAGAAAAAGCTCAATGTTCAATTCTGACCTCTCATCTCTCTATCACTCAAAGGTTTGCTGAGAAAAAAGTCAACTTTGAGTTAATCTCGCCTTTGTACATGAAATTTATATTAGTTTAATTTTTGTGTGTTTAATTGATATTAGTTGTTTTGGTGTACTATAAATAATTAAGAAAAAATATAGTACGGTCAGGCTACAACGTTCCAGGGCCGCGGTGACTCTTTCGAATAAATTCCGCAACCCTGGTAGGCTCTGGCCCTAACGGGCTCCGTCTACTTTGCTGACATCTCTTTGAGGCGCGCGTGGAACATAACGCACCGTCGACCCGGGCCTGGTTGTGATCGGACAGCGAGCCTCCCAACGGTCGCCGTCAGTGTGCCCTAAAGTGAGGGATTTTGATCCGTGGTTAACGAATAGCTAAAAAAAACTATTACTCAATACTAACAATTAATCTAATCTAAAAACGCATTATACTGAATTTATTTCCACAATTTTAAACCGTTGGTTGTTTAAACTACGCGTCAAAAACCTAGCCCTTGATTCCAAAACTTTAAGTTCTAGAACATGCCAGCAGTTCTATTCTGTAAACATGTCGAAGTGAAGGCTTGGGTGAAGATAACGAAGTGAGCTGTCAATCCATGTAATCAAGACAGCTCACTTCGTAATCACTTTTTGCACACTTCGTGAGCAGTTTTTCACGACCGCGATGTTTCCCTTCATCGATTTGAGAGAAATGGTAATGAAATAAATTACACAATAGTGGGCAGACATTGTCATTACAGCTGTGGCAACATAAACGCCGGAGCCGATGGCGATGTTGCAATTAAAAATTTCGCCGCGACCTACGACTGTTAAATAATCTAACCAACCCAAAAAAACTCATAATTATTATTAAATTAATCGTTTTTTTTATTGTCGTCTCTTTCATCATGTAAAGCTGTTTGCTCCAAGCGAATAATACCGCAATAGGTACTGAGCATGAGTTTCGCTTCTGTACAGGTTTTTAGTTCATGCCACATCTGACGGAATGGTGGTAATCATTTTGCCTTGTAATTTTGATGTTTAGCGAACTTTCCGTATTAAGGAAAAGCTTATTGTTTTGTGGGTGCTTTTGTTTACTTTACTGTGTTTATTTTGCGAATTATTTTTGGTGATCATTACAACAAAACAAATTTAAAGGCGTAAATATAAACAAAGTTATGGAGCTTTAAATATCTATTTAATACAGAATATATTTACAATGATTGAATGATTTTTAATACAATGTAGGTATTATTTGGCACAAAAATTATGAAAATGATAAGTATTTTACAAAAGGTTAATGAAATGATCTAATTGTTAACTATTCAAAAGTCATGCTCAATCCCTCCTTGAATGCCAAACTCAGGTCTCTGATGTCCAAACTGCTTCTGCACGTTGCCTCCAGCAACAAACCTGGTGTTATGGTCGAGTTTCCATACTCCATCACCAGTCAGCTTCATCTGAAATGTCAAGAAGTTTACAGAATATGCTGTTAATATAATATTGTACTACTATTGTTGTATAATGTTGTTTATGAATCAGGTACCTGATGTCTCAAATTATTTAAACTGAAATACGTCTATTGCTTGCTTGACAAGTCACAGCAACAGTCACTATTACTATACTGATTGTTGCTCTGTAAACAATTTGTAATTTAACATAAAAACTCTTTACAACACGCCTGCATGACATATTTATAGTAGACAAAGGTATCCGTGTATTATTTATATTTAAGTCCCGTGAAATAAGAGGCGTAGATATTGAAATTAACTGGACAGAAACCCAGATTCCGGGCAAACCCTGTCTGAATGACAGTTTGCCAGAACCGGGAATCGAAACCAAAAACAAAGTTACGATTCTCTACGGTCAATAGACTAATAAGACAAATAATCTTCTGAAAAAAAAGTATCACTTACACCACTGTGACCTCCAATCTCCTTGTGAACATCGAGGCCTGCTCGGACGTTCTCGTTAGCATTGTTCCAGTTCAGCTTGCCTCCTAGTATACTGCTGTCTCCACCAGCTCCAAGTACTCTTGTGCCGTAACCTTCACCCTGAAGACGACCGCGGCCGTCGTTGAAGATGTCTTGTCTGTAACCGCCTCGGCCCTGTGGGTAAAATTGTTTGGTTAGGAAATATAGGCTCGGCAGTTATATAGGGCAACTCCGGTTAGGTTAGATGCTGAAGCTGAGGAGGCTAGGTAGATGACGTTGAGACACCAGGAACTCGTAATAATGAAATATAGGACAAATACTGTTCTGTTCGTTACTACTATATGTTCGTGAACGGGCGCCATCAGTGGAGACTGGTCATCTCTTAGCTGTCGCTGGCTTATTTCAATAGGTAATTTATTTGATACTTAGAATTCTTTTTTTTTCTTTTTCTTTACATTGTTCTCACATGTAGAAGCAACAAAAATAATGTCACCAGGATTATTGTAAATCATAAAATGGTTTAAAAGAGTGTCCGTGGAGTTTCTTGCACGTTCTTCTCCATAGAGATCTACGCTTTGGAACGTGCAAATAGCTTCATGTTTTTGACTGACTGACTCTGACAATTCAAAAGTACCTGTAAATGGTTTATTTGAAATAAATGCTTTGACTTTGACTTTGATTTGACAACAAAAGGGATGGTGCTATTCTCTCTCACAAGTAGGTTAATATGAGAAATACTGAAAGGTTTAGAAATATTAAGGCATTTTTAAAATGAGAATTGAGTCAACATTTATTGACTTGATTTCTTGACAATTTTACTTAAAATACTTTTGTGTCCAGAGTGCGAATTCTACTAATTTTTAATCAACGTTATTTTGTCAATGTCAGTTGCAATTCGTCAGAAATGTATGAATTTAAGGTTTTTTTGCCAGATTAAAATTGACATGGGAATGCGAACTTTGCTTAAAATTTGAAGAATTGGCCCTCTGGTATCCCGTTATCAATATCAAACCGAACCTAATAAAAAAGTTTTCCGTGTCCTTCCCAAAGTTTCTCTCTAAGCCCTAGGGAGCCAAAGAAGTCATTGTTTACTTACGAATAACGCATCATCAGTGCTGCCCAAAGTGCCGAAGACTTTGCCTCTACCAACATTACGCTCCCAGTTGGTATCCCTGGCATGTCGATGGTGTGGACGACGTGGGTGGCACATGGCGATATCTGGGTGACCTAATACACAGCCAGGGGGTAGTGGTTTGTAGTGGTATTTGGCGTGAGCGCAGGCCATGAGAGCAGTGAAGCAGAATAGAAGGAGGAACTGCATGGTGAGCTGGAAAGAATATTAAAAGGATGAGTTACTAATAGTTTTCTGGAAGATCATGGATTTTATTACTGTTAGAAAGACAAGGTGATAAAGTGTTGAGGTGCAGCGATTACAAGTTTGAAATTTGGATGAGTTTGTGGTCTTTGAATATTTTAATTATAATAATTAAAATAAAAGAAATCGTAAACTATTTACTTTATTATTGAAATGTAATTTTTGTAACTTTAATAAAATAAATGAAAAAAAAGAACTAGAAGTTTTTGAAGAAACGGTTTGTGTGAAAATGGCAAAGAAAGATCCTAAGAGCCTTTTACATCTTGAGACATTGAAAAAAATAAACTATCAAATTCGTAAGCAACGGAAGTTATGGACGAACATACATAAAAAAACTTATTAACAAAAAAAAAACCGATTTCAAAAAAAAACACTACAAAGTACAAAATAAAAAACAGTACTTTAATTTCGGTAGTCGGTGTTTTTGCTTGTTTCTTCGTATTTTGACACCAACTTCCGAAATTAAAGTTATTTTGTACTTTGTAGTGTTTTTTCTGGAAGTCGGTTTTTTTTTTGCTTAAAAGTTTTTTTTCACTTTTTAGTGGTACCTAAGTGGTACACCTAACAACACCACTGGAAAGTCACAGGAAAACAAAGATAAGCAATTTCGTATATATGGATGATTTTTCCATATATTTTTTCCAGCTATTTGGATTTAAAAACCAAACCACTTAACCGATTTTGATAAAAATTTCATGGGACCATTTGGGAAGTATACCCTTTCTAACGAAAAAAAAAAAGAAAGAATTTTTCAAATAGGTTGGCAAGCGACGGAGTTATGCGCGAACAAACATAACAAAACATTCAAATTGAGAACCTCCTACTTTTTTAGAAGTCGGTTAAAAAATACATACAGACGAATACAGAATCACCTCCTTTTTTAAGTCGATTAAAAGTATACTGTGAACTATTTATTTGATTTTTAATTAAGGAACATTTATGTAGGCCAGAAAGTTTAATGGTTGCAGTGTTAACTAAAGCTAAATAAGTAAACCAAATTAAAATAAGTAATAAACCAATACATACCTTGTTATCTTTTGGTTACTTCTTCACAACACAGGGAACGGTTGTAAACTGTGTCTCCTCAACCCCAAGTCGCTCATTTATACTACCTTCAGTATCTGAGGTGAATTCCCTGCACCGAGAGGCAAGGGGACTTGTTTGAGAGTTGCATTGTTTGTAAATATTATTATCTTTATTGACTGAAGACCATATTATTGAATCATCATTTTCTATGAGGAAAAAGTGCAATAATATTTATTTTCAGTGCATGGCAGTGTAGAGCCAAGTTCAACGGGGTGATTTGTGACTTTTTATTTGAGTGTGTCTCTCAATAAGTATTTTATCACAATAAATAAATTGCGATAGGAGATTTTATTTGGTTTTGTTAATTCTATCAGAATTTATTTTACCAAATCCTTGTCAGCCAAGTCACTATAGAATGCCGCCCGCTGCTGATCTTTACTTAAATATACTCATGTAAGTAATAAAAAAGTAGAAGAAGGGCTGATTTTTCAATAGTCAGATAACTTTTATCTAAGGAGCAAGAATGGTCGTAATGGACTTTTTATGGAAATTGTGTCAATCTGCCACATTTTTACTTCTGATAAAAGTTGTCTAGTAAAGCCCAAAACAAAATAATAAACTCCAAAGAAAATAAATTGAATTAAATTGCCTATTCTAATCTGTGGTTTTCATATTAATATTTCAGCTGCTTAATTAAAGAACTTGGCCTTCACAGCCAATTAATATTTGTTATCATTTAGCTGCACAATAATTATTTAACTAAAGATAAGCGGGATTTTCTTTAACCATCGGATAAAGAACTCTGTGACGTATCGAAATACCTACTTACCTACTTTTGATAACATCTCATGGTCAGTCTGTAGATGATAATAAATATTTATTTATGTTTTCATGTACTAGTGGTCGCTTAGTACCACTCACGACCTTAACATTAAGCATTATTATTAAAAAAAAAATTAAGAACTCGTGGCTAAATAATAACAGCCACAAGGATCCATTTTCAAGGTTAAGCAACGCTTGCCGAGGTTGGTCTGAGGATGGGTGACCATCTTAGCATATCGAGATTCCTCCGTGCCTCGGAAAGCACGATAAGCCGTTGATCCCGCTAAAAAATTCTTCACTTCTCCATAGGCACCTACAAATTTTATCTGTGAATTTTATACTGTAGTCTGCGTAATTTTCCTAAAAAGGGGTAAGTACAAATGTTTTGCTTCACGCATTAATATAAAGCTGTGCTAAAATGTTATTGAGATTTGTAATATTATATATTTGACGGCGCGCAGCTAAATTAAAAGTAAATCCAAGATTTAAGATGAGAGACTGATTGTGTTTTTTGGTTGAATAGTAATTATTGTTAAATTCAAAATTAAAATGGTGATTTATTTCAATTGGTCGAATATAAATGGCGATTTATAAAATATGAGCGGGTAACCCCGAATAGGGTAGCAAGTTTGCGTCTACGCCGTGACAGCTGGCATTCTTTTGACAGACAGCGTACGAAGTGCACGCGTGCTAACCTATTGGCTCGTAATCTAGTTTCATCTTGTGTTTGCCCGTATATTTTGTTTACAAATGTAATCGAATGAAACGAGGGACTGTTAAGAATCACAAACGTGCTATTATTTCAACGTTTCTTCTACAACACGCCCATGATGGATGACTATCACAAAGATCGCTCCGCTGCCCATTCTGATATTCCGTCATCAGGCGTGGGATGTAACCCACATAGCCCACAAGGAAATTCGTGACAATACTAGTGAAATACGAGGCGTTACGTTTTGAAATGCAAAACACATAGTGACAGTGATAGTGAAAATTGCGGTTCTTTTTGAAACGCGTACGCTAATCCAGAAGTTAAAAACTCAATGTGTGCCGTGAAGTGCCCTGAAATTTGATCCGTTAAACCCAAGTTTGACGCCCGATCATAGTGCGGTATCACGGTGGTATGTTGCGTCGAGGATGCAGTATTGTGCAGTGCAGCTTATTTTTGACCATTAGTAAGGCGCTGAAAAGCTTCGTACCTTCATGTCTGTCGTAGATAACCTATCTGGGTTCAACGTAGGAAAAATTCAAGGAAAATTACGAGGTCAAGATTTCTTTTTTTCGAGTTTTATGCGACTACCCTCATCAACCTGAACAATGGAAAACCAGTCTAAAACGGAGGCAAGCAACTTCACAGCAAGTGGCCAGGTCAAGGAGAAGTGTGTGGGGATATTCACGACAATCTGGTGAGCCATTTTCGTTTAGTTATTGCTGTGGAGGTGAGGTGCTAGTTAGTTAACATTTTTCTGTTTGTTTACGGGTGAACATTTTTATGCTGTGGAGACTGACTCACAGAGGGTTACGGTCTCATGATTGACGACTATCGATATTTGACAGTTGACTTGTCGTTTTATTGCTCTACGCTAAAGTGAGGTTGTTATTGTCGTGTTGGCTATCGCTTTAGTGTAGTAGTAGTTTAAGCGCTATAGCTTTGACGTTGACTGGTTAAGCGATGCTCTGTATAATGCTCATGAAGCGATATTATTTTGCTATCGCTATTTGAGTAATAGACTTGATTGTTTAGTGTTATTGTTGTTGGGAATATAGTGGCGTAAATACCTCCATGGGACAATAAAGCGCTATAGTCTCAATACCGTACCCACCTAACGCTTTTTCTGAAAACTGTGTTATTCGCAAAAGCCATGTTTTGATTTATCATTAACTTCCATTGCCCGGGCTTTGCCCACTGCTGGGCGTGGGCCTCTTTTCTTGTGCCAATGTTTTGTTTAGTTTTCGATTTATTGACTTTATTTATTGACTTCTACTACTACCTGAAAGCTCTATTTTCAGCCACAGCTTTGATAGAACTTGTGCTCTCGTAGTGTTTCTCAGTTTTCAGATATCGTATTACGGTGGATGAAGTTAGCAAGAGGCTAGCGGTTCGCATGCTGCTATAACTGCTGAGCAGCTGCAACTTCTGAGCAGTTCTGAGCGTGACAAACCAAAGGTCAACCACCAGTTTGCAGACTGCAGTAGCCGAGCATCTTGTCAACATCTGTGGGGTGTAAAAACGTTCAAAGCTGTCTGGAACTGGGTGAGTCGCTCCCATTTTATTTGTATTGTGAGTTTAAAAGTTTCCAAATTCTTCATATGTATTCAGTGGTTGGTTTGATAGTGCAAGGTTATTTTGACATACTTAATACAAAGCGAGTACTTAGTTTTCCCATTGGCGGTAATAGTTTCAACATTTTGTTCAGTGCGAAACTTTAGAATGAGATAGTGCATGGCAAGGTTGCCATAAGGTCATGTTCCGACTTAGACGTTTTTGGTGAAAAATTGGACCCAGGTTTATGTACTAACGTGTCGGCGACAGTTTTCCTTAAATACGTTTACATTTACGTACGTTTTCCAACAGTTAGTTATTTCGATAGTAAGTAAACCATCATGAACAGCAACTTGATTTTAATGACAATGATTAAAGGTTTACAGGCATAGAGAAATCATGCTATTAAAATTTCTAAATAGATTTTTCCATTCTCACTACTGGTTTGCCTACCCGGTATGTGAGTTAATACGGGTGAGATTAAAATAAGATTTATTAATTCAAATTGAACAGTGCAGTTATGACCGTGATGTTCGTAGATTAACGTAGAGTAATTCGTGAACGTAGCTCCTTCACATGAACGTTTAACGCAAACATTGTATCTTTTTGGAAGCTCCAATGTGCATAGCTTATCGGTCGGCATGTTTTAAAATCTCTTTATGGAGAAGAAGACACCCGAGGCAAAGTACCAATAGATGTTGTGAAGTAGATGACGAGTTAGTGGCAATTTAGTTTATGTGAACAGGTTATGAGTTCTGTGTGTCAGTGACTGTACTAGAGTATCGTAGCAGTATCCCAGAGTGATACAGACGAAGGAGTCTGTAACAGGGTTGCGGTAGTTCTTTGTCGTACAAAATAAAACTTACTTGATATTATTCCCATGGGGAAGAGCGAGTGTAGTAATTGTGTTGTGTTGAGCTATGATATGATAGCTGTTGACTGTGATGAGATACCTGGTCTTTGATTTTCTTTATTCAAATTATTGTGAGTTTGGTGACTTTTACCGGTTTTTGGACTTGGTAATCACGAATCTTGAATCAAACCGCATTTGTTTCAATTAGGTCATATACAGCCGCTCTTGAACTCTCAAACGGCTAACTGACTGACCAACACTAGTTTGTAGACAATTGCCGTAGAATTCAACGACAGCAAATAATGCGTCAAAAATGTTAGACTTCATCTGTAGAGCGTTTGATTTAAGAAACTGCGAGACCCATAATTGATGTTTGGTTATGTAGGTACTGGAGTCGATTAGATGAGGTCCCTGAGATTTCATAACAGGGTTTAAAAAGACGCGTGGTATAAGGTAAAGCTCAATTTGATTGTACATAAGCAGCTAAAGATTTAGTTTTCTGTTAACGATTTCATGTTATTAGAAGATTATGCGTGAAACCAGATTAGGTACGTAAAATCTTGAATTAAACGGTCCATTTAAGGATCATCGAAGGATCATCGAAGGGTTATCTACCTAGATAGATACCGACTAAAGGCGCTTAACTCTTCATGATTGTGCAAGATTGAGGAAGATTCCCGATCACCAAGTATTCTCGTGTATTAGATGTCTTAGTCGAAGACAATGATGATAAAACGAAATCTTGTTAAGAATAGCTTGTCTACTCATACTCGAAGCTCTTGAACGCACCTCAGGTGGTGCCAATGGGTCTGACCGCACCCTATGAGTAACAAACACGTGGCGATAGGCATTTACTGAAGGCTCTAATAATAGAGTAGAACCTATAAGTATGCACATGATCGAATACGACCTATGCCAGATTGCTACGTTCCATTGGAGTTGAACGTACATAGGTTTGAAGGCCTACTAATAGTGTAGAGTCAGAATGTGCCGATAACGGCGCAGGTGAGTTGTGCAGCTGGATTTACTTGTTTACTGTGAAGGCCTTTGCTAATATTAACCATTGGTCGCAATAGCCTGTGTGGCACTAGCCTGTGTGGCAATAGCCTGTGTGGCAATAGCCTGTGTGGCAAGAGCCTGTGTGGCAAGAGCCTGTGTGGCAAGAGCCTGTGTGGCAAGAGCCTGTGTGGCAAGAGCCTGTGTGGCAAGAGCCTGTGTGGCAAGAGCCTGTGTGGCAAGAGCCTGTGTGGCAAGAGCCTGTGTGGCAAGAGCCTGTGTGGCAATAGCCTGTGTGGCACCAGCCTGTGTGGCGATAGCCTGTGTGGCAATAGCCTGTGTGGCACCAGCCTGTGTGGCAATAGCCTGTGTGGCACCAGCCTGTGTGGCAATAGCCTGTGTGGCAATAGCCTGTGTGGCAATAGCCTGTGTGGCAAGAGCCTGTGTGGCAAGAGCCTGTGTGGCAAGAGCCTGTGTGGCAAGAGCCTGTGTGGCAAGAGCCTGTGTGGCAATAGCCTGTGTGGCACCAGCCTGTGTGGCAATAGCCTGTGTGGCACCAGCCTGTGTGGCGATAGCCTGTGTGGCACTAGCCTGTGTAGCACTAGCCTGTGTGGCACTAGCCTGTGTGGCACCAGCCTGTGTGGCAATAGCCTGTGTGGCATCAGCCTGTGTGGCAATAGCCTGTGTGGCACCAGCCTGTGTGGCGATAGCCTGTGTGGCACTAGCCTGTGTAGCACTAGCCTGTGTGGCACTAGCCTGTGTGGCACCAGCCTGTGTGGCAATAGCCTGTGTGGCATCAGCCTGTGTGGCAATAGCCTGTGTGGCATTAGCCTGTGTGGTACCAGCCTGTGTGGCATTAGCCTGTGTGGTACCAGCCTGTGTGGCAATAGCCTTTGTGGCATTAGCCTGTGTGGCACCAGTCTGTGTGGCACCAGCCTGTGTGGCAATAGCCTATGTGGCTCCAGCCTGTGTGGCAATAGCCAGTTTGGCGTTGACTGGCCTGTGTGGCGTTGACTAGCCTGTGTGGCATTGACTAGTCTGAGTAGCATTGACTGACCTGTGTGGCATTGACTAGTCTGAGTAGCATTGGCTGACCTGTGTGGCATTGACTAGACTGTGTGGCATTGATTCGCTTGTGTGGCATTGACTAGCCTGTGTGGCATTGACTGACCTGTGTGGCATTGACTAGACTGTGTGGCATTGATTCGCTTGTGTGGCATTGACTAGCCTGTGTGGCATTGACTAGCCTGTGTGGCACTGAATAGCCGGTGTGGTATTGACGAGCCTGTGTGGCGCCAACCAAACTGTATGACATCGAACAGCTTGGTTGGCACTAACTTGCTGTGGTGGCACTGAGATGTGTTATCTGAGATATTTGGTTATCACTAGTATTGAAAATGATAAATAATCAGATTTAGGTGCCTTATGAGTATTGCTTTAAATATGAGTCAGGGTGACCGAGTGGAGAATAATGTTAATCATTGTGTCTTTCTGTTTGACCGTCGATAGTGAAGATGAGAGCAATACACACGAGGACGTGTGAAGATGCAGGACGGCCGTGACGGCGCGCAGCTAAATTAAAAGTAAATCCAAGATTTAAGATGAGAGACTGATTGTGTTTTTTGGTTGAATAGTAATTATTGTTAAATTCAAAATTAAAATGGTGATTTATTTTAATTGGTCGAATATAAATGGCGATTTATAAAATATGAGCGGGTAACCCCGAATAGGGTAGCAAGTTTGCGTCTACGCCGTGACAGCTGGCATTCTTTTGACAGACAGCGTACGAAGTGCACGCGTGCTAACCTATTGGCTCGTAATCTAGTTTCATCTTGTGTTTGCCCGTATATTTTGTTTACAAATGTAATCGAATGAAACGAGGGACTGTTAAGAATCACAAACGTGCTATTATTTCAACGTTTCTTCTACAACACGCCCATGATGGATGACTATCACAAAGATCGCTCCGCTGCCCATTCTGATATTCCGTCATATTTATCTATTATCTATATCTATTACATATAATAAAACAGTAGGAACTTTGTGTCTGTACATTAAACAAATTTCCCAAAAAGGGGTTGGGGACGATAAAAAAGGAACATACTGAACAAAAAATATTTTTCAAATTTTCTTGTGTCTGTCTGTCTGTCTGTTAACGCTAATCTCTGAAAATACTGTACAGATTTACTTGGAGACTGTACAGTTACATGTGGGTTAGTTCTGAGCAACATTTAGTCTTTGTTTCATTTGAATTGGTGACCAAGAAAAAAAGTTATGGGAATTTTATTTTTTCGACCCGAAATAAATTGGGTTAAAAGATGCCTCTTATATGATATACTCATCATTATGAACAACGTTTGGTATAGAAACAAAACTAAATTCGTGAAAAAAAAAGTATTGTTCGGTATAATTCTTCACGTTATGCAAAACTGAATGAATTTTTTTCTCGATTTCAGGGTTGGTCCCATAGTAAAATTTGTTCATAATAATGAGTACAATGTCCTTTTTGGGTCATGTGTTACATCCTCTAAAAAGGAAAATGTCCTTTTCTTAAGACCTGTGAAGCGATTGAGCCGGTCATCATTTCTCGTCATCAAGGGACAATCGTAAAACGGTTGTAAAATTGTTTAGTGTCCATTTTATATCCGACGTTACCTTTTTGTGACCAATTCTACACTTAATGCCCTTATAAAAGCTGTTTATTGCAACTTTTAATGATAAAGTATTACTTGGGTTTGATGGCTCAATACAGATAATAGCACCAATCGAAGTTAAGCTGCTAGTTGGTAAGGTCAACTTTTGGATGGGTTACCGCTTTTGACCTTTTCGAGAATGAATGTTCATTATCGCTTTCTTAATCATTTTTATGCAGACGTTTTTCACTTTTTAATTATGAAAGATAATAAAACAGATGTTACGTAGGCACCAAACGGAGTCCATTATTAAAATTACTTACTTTTTTTAGGTGATAAAGTTTTTTATCTGTCATTTAGATAATTACGAATGTCTTTTAATCTAAACTGAAAGAATAATAATTAGTTAGTTTTTCATTACTTAGATGGCTCAGTTATTCATTTAAACTTGAGTTGTTGGGTATTCGGTTGTTTTTTTGTTTTTGTTACCTCATAACTCCGTTATTTATAAACCGATTTGATTTTTTATTCCCGATTGGAATTTTATCAAAATTGGTTCAGTATTGTGGTTTTTTTAGTAATAAAGTTTAGCTGAAAAAAAATAATTAATTAAATTGCGTAGTTTGCTTTCCTATGACTTCCAGCGTGGGTAGCGGAGGCGTGTGGGCTTCCAGTGGTGTTGTTAGGTGTGGGGTACCACTAAAAAGTGAAAAATAAAAAACTTTTATAAAAAAATACAAACGACTTCCAAATAAAAAAAACACTACAAAGTATAAAATAACTTTAATTTGGGAAGTCGGTGTTTCCATCAGGTGTGATCGAGGTCAAGAGCTAGCCCATTCATAAATAAATAAATAAATGTATTTCTTTGTCACATTCGTGTCAAAAAAGTGAAAATGGTTCCAATTAATGAAAGAGATAACATTAGTGTACAATAATGTGCGCAAACCCAGTTCCACGTTTTGTTGTTTTACCCTCCCTTGAGAGTTTCCTAATGAAGAAACCTAACAACACTTGGATTTTTTTTTAAGGATGGGAAATCAAATTTTGGGTGTCAAACTCTTACTGACTAAAACCCATTCGTGTTTCTCCTAATTCCCTTTGTGTTCCAGGGCCGCGGTAACTCTTTCGAACAAATTACGCAACCCTGGCAGGCACTGGCCCTAGCGGGCCCCGTCTTCTATGCTGACAACTCTTTGAGGCGCGTGTGGAACACAACCACCAACGCTCGTCATCCGCAAGCCCGCGCCTACAGTGGTGGCCGCGAATCGCCAAGCGAATGCCGACGCTGGCTCCCTCACGCAGCCCGCCTCCTCTTTCGCTAGCATTACTGCTTTGTTAGAAGGAGGGGACTGCTTCCCATGCCTCCTCGCTCCAGTCCATGGATTAAACCAGGGCGGAAGCAGGCAGCAGGCATGGCAGCAGGGTGGAAGCGAGAGGTTGCTGCCGCCGATTGCCTTGACTTAGTTGGGCCTGTAATTCGAACCCATCAGATACCACGCACGTCAAGCACATCAAGCACGCTTGTGACCTCCAAATCGAAGGCTACTACACCAAAATCTACCCTATGAAATAGCCAACTACTTATACATTCTAGATATATTCCCTAATCTCATTTGAAAGAACTTTAAACTCAGTTAAGTTTTTGATAGAATTTTAAACCAGATAAGATGAGAAATACCAACTTTATAACTTGGTTCAACTTACAGAACATGGAATCTTCGCACAGGAGTTCGTGGCTAAGTATAAGAGTGAATTTCCCGGGACCAAAAATTGCGTGGCATCTATGAAATTGGTACTAAAAAACAAAGTTATAATGTTCTAACATTTTTTTCCGGTTAGGTGAAATAGAAATCCACGTGTAGCACTAAATATTTTATTAATAAGATTAATGGATACTCCAAAATAATTCATTAAACCTCGAAATATTTCATTGCCGTGTTTGTCCACACGTCACCTTGTTGTGTATTATTCCTCATTGATAAAAATCTATTGGTTATTTATATTAAAACCTAGTTTTATTTGATACATGAATAGTTAAAGTATTGTTACGGAATATATTTATTCAAATATTTCAACAATACAACGAATGGTTAATAAAAATTCATTTGTCCCAGAACTACCGTTCATCGCCGTGTCCTAATCATGTTCAAGGATATTGTTTTACCTAATGACTTGCGTCCCCCCCGCGGTGCGCTAAACGTTTCGTATTAGTGCTGCCTAAGTGCTCGACGTGGAAGGACGTACACACGTGCCTGCGTTTTCGAGCCATAATGTAAGTTATTAAATTTTTATGTTACTGGACATTTTTTCTTTCATCGCCGTGGATAGGTATAACCTCATTTTGAATTAAGTTTGTCTTCTTGAGTAAGCATTCGATAGAACGCCATTTCTTTTATGTTTATTTGTGAAGTGTTTATTTCTTTAAATAGTTAATAGATTTTTTGTTATTTATATTTTTTGCCTTGATTTTCATCGCCGTGCTTTCATTGCCGTAGTGTTTGTGCGCGAAATTTGCTATGGCAATGAAAAAAAAGACACGGCAATGAAAAAAAATTCATTGCCATGCCTTGTAAAACAATTTATTTTCATTGCTGTGGCCAGGTATTTCATTTCCGTGACTTGTGTTTTCATCGCCATGGTATGATTAGGCAAAGAAAATATCTTTATCACCTTTTATCTGTTATACAGGTAATACCGATTACTGACATTACAGGACTCGTCAAAAAACTCTCTCTGCAATGCGATAAAACATTTAAGGATAGACTTGATGAGTTTTTACTGTACAGTCAACTACAAAAAGATTTTTTCATGGTAACGTAACAAAATGATGTAACATTTGGTACTCTATCACACGTATAATATACCCTCACATACTACAGTCTGATTTTAATAATGGATTGTTTATATTTTTAGGATGCCAAGATGCCTAAACCAAAATTATCTAAAGTGGTGAGAAAGGAGGAAAAGATTGGCGGAAGAAAAGCGACGTCAAAAATTAAGAAGCGACCCTGTATTAAGAGAGGAGTATCTAAGAAAAGAAAGAGAACGATATCTTAAAAAGAAGGCTGCAGGAGTAGTTCTTCCTCGAAGTGCAATGACTTCGCAATATTATAGGAGGATAAGGTCTTGATTCCAACACTTGTGTGGGAGTAAAATTTGGGCAAGGAAATATTACAAAAGACGAATGAGAGTACAATAAGTACAGAAAGACTGTTGAATTACACTCGCAACACTTCTTAGAGATTTCAATACTACAGCCTTTATTCTTATACATACTCCCATTCTTCCTTTTGTAATATATTATCTATCCAAATCTTACTCCCATACACAATTTGTCTGGGTTTGCCTTTCCCCCTCGGAGAGATATAATGTTTTTTCATTTCCATGGATTGATTCTTTCATTCCCATGGCACAGTTTTTTCATTGCCGTGGACGCTTGTTTCATTGCCGTGCACGCATGTTTCATCGCCGTGGCACGGAATTTTTAATCCTGTATATCTCGTTAGTTTTTTAAGTTATCTGCTAGACATTAAGGAAGAATACAATACATTATCAAAAACTTTAATAAAAGCGTTTTTTTTTTTAAAAAAACCTTAAGATAAAAAAATACACGGAAATGAAGATTTTATAGGACCTGTTGAAATTCACTCATAAGCATTAGGTATAAGTAATATACAGACACACGGATCGACCAGGTTAAGCAACGCTTTCTGTTATTATTCAGTGGATGGGTGACCATCCATTTCATACCGAGAGTCTTCCGTGCCTCGAAAGCACACTGACCGGTAATTTGTCGATCTTTGACAGATGTTTTTTTTTTCATAATTAATAGGCATACGCTTGACCACTATCTCACCTGATGATAAGCGACGATGTGGTCGAAGATGGAGCACGCTTGCCTAAAAGTAACCGATTCACTCTTGACTTAAAGACTCCCAGGTTTTAGTTATCAGGAAATACAGACTCTGGCAGGGAATTCCACTCCTTAGCTGTACGCACAATGAATGTATTCCCAAAACGCTTAAACGTTACGTTAGTCAGAAGCCAGAAAATCTGACAACAATCTTGCCAAGGGTATCTTGTTACCCAGTCATTGGGTTGTACAGGGTAGGTAGGCCGTCGCTCTGTAGCGCCATCAATGGCGCCACAAAAAACCTACGCAGCAAAAGTCTACATCGCAACAAATAGAACCGCGACGCCATCTATCCCGCCAGTTGCGAACTAACTTAACGAAGTCCTGCATTGCGGTATCAGAGTTTTCCGTGCGATTTGAACATATACAACAGCCCGATATCAACTATCGGGCAGTTGCCCACCGGATACAACAACCGTCCGGTCGGAGGTTCCTCTCTTTTCAATGGAGGTTTTACTCTTTAGACTTTACTCTTTGTGAGTGTACTGGAAATACAGGTCCTGCTGGGCTGCATCCTGTTAAGCTTAAAACCAACCCCAACATCGTTGTGTAAAGACTAAGCAGATTGATACAAGCCCGCCGCGCAAGTTTCAGCTTATAGTTAAAATTACGGTCCGTCAGTTTTTAGAAGGAAGGAGACGTATTGACAATATTACTTCTATGGTACGCGCCGAACAAATGTGCAATAAAGGTCAGTTACCCACCTACATTTTATTGACATTTTTAATCATTTCAAAAACGGAAATAATGACATAAGCTGCCTGTGATCACATTTTCTAGTAATGAAAAACGATTCATAACTTATTGTTCGGGTACCATAGAAGAGATATTAGGTAAAGGTCAATGTACTGTATTGCATACTTATCTGGATCCTACCATACCAGTGGCGCCGAGTCGTTCCCGTACTCTGTGGTGCAACTAAATGGAGCAACTCATCCGATTTGAAAGGTGCTGTGAAAAATGGAAGGATTTGAGAAAAGCTATTGACTTGGTGTGTTAGTGATGAATATTGCTTGAAGAATGGAGATGTATTTTGATTGTAATGTACCTGGAGTATGAGTTATTGATGCTTGTTATTGCATTATTATTGTAAATATATTGCATGCATATTTATTTAATTAGTTTTTCGCCTTAACGTTATTTCTTCAGAATCTTTATGCCAGCCATGCACAATCCTGTTTTTTTTAGACATAAATTGTATTACACCAAGAAATGTTTTTCTTGCTGTGCTTTGTAATGTGCATTCTGCTTAAAGTGTTTTCCAAGGCATAGAGGAGTTTCGATATGTAATGGATGATCACCCATCCTCGGACTGACCTCGGCAAGCATTGCTTCACCTCGAAGATCAATCCTGCTGCTATTAGATACTACTAAACCACGAGTTCCTGATGCACGAGACTGAGATAAGTACACTTAGGTAATACTAATGTTTTTCTGAAAATAGAATACCTACAAAAATAAGTCCAAATACAAAAAGCTGGGTTTTATAATGGCTCGGCACAAGTTGAGAGTAAGCAGACAGTGATAGTTAAGTGCTTAATGTATCCGTGGAGAGGCAGTCGCGCCGCTTCAAATTGAAATTGCTTAAGGTCTAGTTTCGTTGGTAAGAATTTTTGGGATTATAACATCTACTTGATACTTGTGGTATTGGGTGACTTTAGGGTATGGAAAATTCAAAGATCCGACGGATGGACTGTTTGAAAGATATAGGTAGAAAAGCTGACAAAAGGATGACACAAAAGGTGTGTGAGAAGTATAATACAGTAGTATTAAGTATGAAGATTACCAGAGATTGGGCAGCAGCATTCTCTGTAGATACATTGCTACAGCTACACTGCGATCGCCAACCCGCCTGCCAGCGTGGCGATTATAGCAAAACCCCCCAATTGAGGGAGGCCTATGTCCAGCAGTGGACGTCTTTCGACTGATATGATCAAGTGTGATGAGCTAAGAAATAGAATTCCCGGTCATGCTCAGTTTCCTGATAGGTCTTACAACCTGGGTGACTCAAAAGTGAATAGCTAGTCTATTCTGTCCACAACTCACTATTAGCTTAAGTGCAGTGAGCATGGAAGTGAACTGTCATTCCATCATGTTTGTATGGACTGACAGCTCATTTCAAGTTCACTTCACTTAGGCTAACACGGTGAGAAGCTTATAGAATAGGGATAATTCCTGGTTAAAAAATATATGATTATATTTAGTCCGTCAGTTAGATTATCGAAAAATATTGGACACGTATTTTTTGCTTTATCAAATCAATAAGAAATTACGAAGATAAAACGCATCAAAGATCAGGAGTGGGGGCTTGTGACGTCACGTGTACGTAAAAAGTGTACTTACAAGTGACGTCACACGAGTTTTCAACGCACCGCAGTGCAATTCTGTAAACATGTCGAAGTGAACACCCGGGCGGGGCGCACGACGGGTTATTTTTTTATTTTATTTATTAATAAATACAATGTTTTTATTATTCTTAAACAAGGCACACAATTAGACCCCTGGGGTCTGTCTTAGCATGCCGTGGCCTGAGATTTGATCAACGCGCTATTAACCGTTAAGTTTTAATCAGGTTGATGTAATGTTCTTTCAACTTGCGCTTTATGTTTTTACTGTTCATTGAGTCTCTAATGTCCACAGGTATCTGGTTTAGTAAATTGGGTATTGTGAAAGAAGCGGTACGCCTGCCATAAAAGTTAGTTTTACGTGGAACTTGGAATGATTTTGATTTGGCTTGTCGTGTATTCACGTCATATTTTACTGTAATTTGAATATCATTGTTATCAAAATATTCAATGAGGAACAGATACTCAGCGCGCGCTAGAACAGGTAATACTTTGCAATGTTTAAATAAACCTGAGTAATTGTCTCGGTATTTATTTTTTATGTAGTTTGGTACTATGAGTTTCAATAAACGTGTTTGCAAATTATGTATTTTATCTAGGTATGTTTTAAATGTGCGTCCATAACTGGTGAGTCCATAGGAGATTATCGACTCTGCAAGAGCTGTGTACATTTGAAGGAGGGTTCTGTACGGTATATTGCGCTTTATAACGGACAACTTGGTGAGTATCGCACGTAACTTGCTGCATACAGATTCCACCTGATAACTCCAGTTGAATCGGTTATCAAATATTAAGCCCAGATAGGTGTGATATGGGACTTGCTCTATAGGCGAACAGTTGCAGTCTGGCACGTTTTTATGCAGACAATCATGACCATGGGCTATGATTTGAAAGGGATGGAAAGTATTTAGATGACTTGAATGTACGTGTATAACTTTAGTTTTTAGTGGATTCAGAACAAGTCCCATGTCATGGGCCCATTTAGCCATAGAAGTAAAATCTTTTTGATAACGTTCGACGGCCACATTAAGGTCTTGGTTTGCAGAGAGTATACAGGTGTCATCAGCATATTGATAAAGGGAACAGTGTGCTATAATATTTTCTAAGTCATTTACGTATGCCAGATACTGGAGTGGACCAGACACCGAACCTTGGGCTGTGCCTTTCGTCACGTTTACTGGTCTGCTAAGACTAGGACCTATTTTGACTCGATAACTTCGGCTACGAAGGTACTCTTTACACCAGTCGAGTAGTTTCCCTCTTATACCCGAGTTTTCGAGTGTTTTTAAACCAGGGTGAGTTGTCAAACCATACAAATAAGATGGAATAACAGCTCTATTGTCGTTCACTCCGCCTAGGTGAACACCGTTAGATGTCGACAGAATCGACCAGCTGTATCGTTTTCATTCTTTGTTTACGTGAAAAAAGAAAAAATACGTGTCTTATGTTTTTGGAAAGCTATCTGACGGACTAATTAGATTGTTTTAGTCATCTACCATATTGCATTGCAGGGTAAGCGTGCTTCATCGTCGATCACGTCATCGCTGATTCACACCAGTATACTTCTCTTATATATATATGACGGAAATGGTACATCTCCCTAGGTAACATCAGCCATGATATTGGAACTACAGTGGGCGTACTATGGGAAGTGTTGGTTATTGCTCAATAGAAATACTGTTTGCTTTTAAATCAAATTATAATTCACTCTCGAACTCACTACAACAATATTCTAACTCACTCAATAATTCCGCAATAGGTACACAGCACCAGCTTACGAAACGCGCGGCGGTTCCTAGACATGTTCATTGCTCGATCGCCACCAGTAAACTGCCGCTGCAAACTCAGCTTCGATCGAGCACGACGTTCTAGACTTCGTCAAACGCCACTAGATGGCGTTGGCGTCTCAATTGTTCAATCGACTTACGTATTTCCGACATATAAATCCAAATTCATCAACATAAACCACTTAGCAATTCGTTTTTAACCAAACCCTGTTAATATCAAAATTGCTGCAGTGAAACCCACCACTAAACAAAGTCTACTTTATGAGAGTTATTCAGTTTTAATATTTCGCTAGCGAAATAAGCTCTAATGGCGGACGTTTATGATAAAACCTTTCATTAGAATATTTAAACGATTCTGTTTTGTTTCTATTAATATAAGCTCGTATGAGATTCAGTTGAAGACCTCGAGAGATTATTTTAAGTACCTCCGGTGCATTTCGGGCAGCTTTATCGACCTAATTTAATGGAAAATGTTTGCGGTTTGTACTCTATGTTCTTGAATATACCTACCTGTTTGTTTAACTATGCAAACTTGTAAATATAAAATGTGTAACAGAATAAACGCAATACCCCTACTGGGTAATTGTACCCATCATTGTGAAAAACTTTCACTATGGGACCAACACTGAAATCGCGAAAAAAAAATCGACTGCCCCATACGTTTCTGTGCGCGTAACTCGACAAAATGTACTGTGATGATAAGTACAATGACCCCTTAAGAAGTATTGCGTTTATTCTGTTACACGTTGTATAAGTAGAAAATGTTATTTATTTGTGTGTATCGATTTCAGAGACGTCGACGCAAACTAGAATGGGTCACAAAACAACTGAACATTTTAAACGAATTACCACCTGACATATTTGATTCTTACTAAGAGTTATTTCAACCACATTATGGTCGCAATCTGCAATATAGGCACTCAGTCTAAACTCAATGTTCCTTGATATTTACGATCGGATAGTCGAATTGAAAACTTGAAGCAACAACGCACTCCTCTTTAACTCAACAACCATCCACTGTGGACATAATTTACGAGCTCGCATTACAAACTCTCATCTACAAGGAAAACAAAACCCAAGATTGTTATAAATATGTGAAGAGTGTAGAGCGCTGGGCCCATTAAATTTGAGCGAGCCCTCGCTTAGTCGCATTGAGTGTTTTCCTAACAAATTGCTCCAGAATTTGGTCCTGATATTATGTTTAATGTTACAGCTGAATTTATTGCTTTTAAAATTTATCGCGTTTCTGTTTTAATGTCTTCTTCGTCTTGAGAGGTTTACTTTTGGACGAGCTTTGCCTGGATCTTGATCAGTTTTTCAATCGATTTTTCGGTCAACTACGATGGTCTTATTGTAGTGCCCCAAAACAAAGTCATGATGATTTAGCAAATACTATCACTTCGTTTTAACTGGTATAACTTCTAAAATGTATCAACCATCTTGGAACTAGCCTCGTAAACAAATAAAAATAACAAAACAGGAACGAAGGACTATAGTTTCAGTCACCATTTCATAGTTTTCGCTGCCATAATATATGTCAAGGGGTAAAGCCATATACCTACAAAACAAGTCTGAACTGCCATCTTCTGAGCTCCCTTGTTCAATCGTTTACATTTCATCATCCATAACAATGAACCTCGATCTTACGCCGGTCCGTCTGAAGCCGGATCTTTAGAAAGAAACAAGAAAGAAAGAAAAGAAAGAAACAAAGAAAAGAAAGTAACAAAATTTCATGCAGGTTGGGAAAATTGGCGGTACATTCGCGCAAAATGGTTATCTCTTATTATGATGCTGTGACTCATGTGCTAGACAGAGGCAGAGCTTGAGCATTCATTGACTGGAATACCTGCGTCAACAAATCAAATCAAAACAACAACAAACAATCACCAAACAACAATCATCAAATGATTTAAAAATAAAATAAAAGAGATTCCATATTCAAATCAACATGTCACCACAATTAAGACCAAAATCCGCTGCAAATCAAACCCACAGTGCTACTTTGGCTAAGTAAACATCGCATGCTCTCTAGAACGAAACTGTCCTAAATTCTCGCTCACCACATGACGTTTTACAAACCCTTGTGTGTAGTAGTAGTAGTGGTAAAATGTAAACTTGTCTTCTACAACCTACACACATCCAGGTTATAGAAGGTAGTGTAAGTTACAGCGTGTAACAGAATAAACGCAATAACTCTTAAGGGGTCATTGTACTCATCATTATTAACAACTTTCACTATGGGACTAACACTGAAATCGACTACTTCATACATTTCTGCGCCCATAACCCGACGAATTTGTACTAAACAGCTGATTTTGTAGTTTAAGGTATGAAATGATTTTCATATTTAGCCCACGGTTTGAAAATTTTATGAGGAGTTAAATCGAGCTTTAACTAAAAGTAAGGTGTTACGATCCTTTGTATCTTTTTTCTTTTTTCTTTGTGTATCTTTTCTGACTTTGGTGGTACGAGGATTTTTTACTATGAAGTGAAGTGAACTGAAAGTGAAGTGAAAATGAAGTGAAGTGAAGTGAAGTGAAAGTGAAGTGAAACTGGAAGTAAAGTGAAGTAAAATGAAAGTGAAAGTGAAGTGAAAATGTTGTGTTTACAACGATCGGTTTAGTTGTTTGGTTTTTAAATCAAAATAACTGAAAAAAAAAATGTCGTCCAAGTTATCCAAATTGCGTATTTTGCTTTCCCGTGAATTATAAAGTACCTAATCAAAAGCGTAAAATAAAAAATGAATAACGACTTCGATATAAAAAACACAACAAAGTATTAAAAGATTACTTTAATTTCGGAAGTCAGTTGTATTTTTTTGTAATTTTTTTTTTCCTAAATGTATCGCAGATAAAGAACACCACCCTAAAATATGACCACGCACTTCTGGAACACCATGTATTAACTAGCTTCGGCCGCGTAATAGTTGAAAATGTATCACAAAAGAACATACTCCCGGGTTGAGAAGCACCTAACGTCCAATTCCAAGACATTCAACCAGTGTGCCTTGTTTAATCTAAATCTGTTCAGCCGTTTAGACTAGAAGTGGTAAAAACAGAGAGACTTTCGCATTTATAATATGTCTCGATCAAGTATCAGCATTTTAGACAAGTCAAACTATGCACAAAATACTTGTACTTGGAATAAACCCTACCCAAAATCCGCTTCAAAATCCAAATACACAGCGCTGCATTCGCTAAGTAAACATTGCACACCGTGTCCCAGATCTACGCTCACCGCATGGCGTTTTACAAACACTGGCATAAATGTAGCGACTATCATTCTATTTGATTCGCTATCAAGCTTTTACTGTTCGGGCCTATGGCTTTCACTATTTCAATGGAATTGGTAATGGGGAATTTGGCAGTGCGTTTAATGCTGGTGTTTTCAGTATTGACTCAAAACTGAATCAACTATTGACTGGTTAGTGAAGGAAATTATGGATGTGTCGTACGAAAGATGATTAGATACGGATAGAATTGGTAAATGCTAAAATGACGACTTATGGATTTTTTTGTAACCAGCTACTGCCAGCAATTTCACCTGCGTGAAAGACAAAATTATCCCATGGTTCAAGGGATTATCATCACATATCGGCCGAAAAATGTCCAACACTGGACATAGGCCTCCCCCAAAAGGGTAAACCCCCCTCGGTTGCCATAATCGCCACGCTTGGCAGTCGGGTTTGCGATCGCAGTGTAGCTAGCAATGTACAGAGAATGCTACTGCCCATTCTCTGGTGAGTTCCATAATCGCCTCTTACGACAAACACGGGAAGTGATGGGATGGCGCTATATTCTTTTACGTCCGACACCATACAGAACAAGGGATCTTACTCCCGGTATAAAAAACATCATAAGTCATATTTCAGGACATGTTCAACCGTGTGCCAAGTTTCATCGGTTAAGACGTGTAGACGTCACAAACGGACAGTTACTTTCTCACTTATAATCTCAGTATGGATAAGAAGAAACTAGCATCTGCCTGCGGCTTTTCTGCCAATAAGTGTTTCTTTATCAGTTGGGAATATACTACCAGGTTGAAAAATATCATACCTTAGATGTGAAGCTGATAGGAACTAAGTTTTATTTTATTTTGATGTATATTTCAGTGCGTTTGATGTTACTTTCACTTTTAGGACATTTAAATTATGATTGTATCATGGAAATAATATGAAGCGCTATGCAATATCAGTTTGAATAAATTAATTTATCATTATATAGGCTTATTTTCATAAAAAAACATAAGCTATGATAGATCCGAATGGCTTGGCGCGAGACGATGGGAGGAGGCCAGGGGGCCTACCATAAACTTTTAAAATACTTGCCAAGTGCAAGGCAGTTCACCACAGCATCCAACGAAAGAAGTTCCGCAACCGCGGCGCTAGTTTCTATACGGCAGTACGCTATCCTCTAACAAATTTTGTTAGTTCCATTTATTTCCGCGGGACTTCTTTCGTTGGACGGACTCTAGTCACTCACCGGTTCAGGTCACGTGATCGCTGGTTTGCCTGCAACAAGGCGCGCTTATGGTACAAATGAGCACCGACAGGTTATTTTCGTCTAAAATTGAACGGCTATAAGAGTTCATGGTAGGCCCCCAGATGAGATGTCCATAATGCCTTGGAAGTTGGGTAGGCCTTTGGTGCCCTTCTTTGAATCAGACTTGTGCTTGGGCTGGAGCCAAAAAGCTCAAGATCGTATATATGGGGTCTACACGTAGTGTCCAAACTTGGGTGTACTGTAGATCTACACCTTAGCTTGATAGTAAAATAAGAAACGAGAGCAAATTGTCTATTTTTACTTTTTTTTTTAACTTTTTATGACTGAAGTAATGTTGGTACTTAATAATAATTACCAACATTACTTCACTCATAAAAAGCTACACTTTCCTTGATTGCCATGAATATAAGCTTTTAAAGGGTATTATAATTGTTATACCCTTTACAAACTTAATATATTCGAATAAACAAACAATGTTGCATTTTTTATAGTGGCAATAACATGATGAAACCTTATGTAGTAAATTGATAAAAATAACGTATGCTCGAATGAATATACACATACTATCTAATAATAAATAATTGATAATATACATTTAAAATGGAAGCTGTCAATCCCATTCATTTTTGACGTATTGACAATCGCCTTCGCCACGCTACCTCTGACAGAATGTCACTTGTCTATAGCCCATGGTACTGATACTCAGAGAGCTGCATCTTGTCACCAGTTAGTGCATTTTAAAGCAATAAGGTTAATTATGTGTGCTCCCAAAATAAAAATTAAATTAAAAGATACTAAACTCGGGCGCCAGGGAGATTCACACAGTACAAAATATAATAAAGGTTGCCGGAAAGAAGTAATCGGAAGAGTCAGACTTTTAATCTGCCGGTGGGAGGCTAAACAAAGAAAATCAAAACAAGTATTTTATCTTTTCTCCATTTAATGGCCCGTAGCTTTTATAATTTTTAAACCCTTATTCTAAAATATAATATGGTTTAAGTTAACCTAAATTAATGACTATAATAAATTAATACATTAATTAGGATTGTGATATTATTGCATCTTGCACTAAATGAGTTAAGATTTAATAGAAATAAAAAATCCTACCAGATTGCTGGCTTTAAAAATAATAAATACGAAACCGTAGAAGAGATGATTGCCGGATTGCCGTAGTGTTCCAAAAAAAATTAGTAATAATTTCGGATATTTGAAATCCAAAATGAAATAAAATAAAACTAATTTGAAGAAAGAAAAACTGGAGAAAGAAAAAAAACGCCAACAGGGGGCTGTAACAAAATATTAAAACGTTAAGAAAAGTCATTAAAATGCGAACACGTGTAAGCGTGCGTTTGGGCTAAAACTTACCGTTTTCTTCTATTAAAATAACTTTGATGCGCATACGCAGCCAATCCTATTATGCATGCGAGCGAAAACCATCAAAATCTGAAAATTAACAATTTCATCTAATAAGATTCTATCACGAGACGCAGACATTACAATGTCCTGAAGAACTCAAACTTACCGAAAATTAAGGTCAATCCTTCTCACATAATCGTTCTAGGTCCGTTTGAAAATCATTGCCTTTTCATTTAGGCCAAAATATCCGAGATAACTACGGATTAGAGGAAATATTGGCGAGCGATTCAAAATTATCGACCGGCCATTTCTAAATCGAAAGCGTAGAGTGCCTCTGTCAAAAGTGACAGCTGACAGCTTACATCAAAACTAGATTATTGTCGTTCGAAAATCGACTAAAACCATAAACATGTGACGAGGTAAAAAAACTCGTTACATTACATCCCTCCCCGAAAAAATAAAAGAAAGCAATTTCTTTTATGCTACCAAAACAACAGAGAAAAGCAAAAACTTAAAAAAAAGAACAAGGAAATATAAATTCCAAAAACAGTAAACCAAAAAAGTTTAGAAAAGATCAGGATAATAAGACTGCAAGGAAAATATCCGCCAAGTCTATAATCAACAAACCAGAATAAAATTTATCAATGAATGTCGCTAGAGTATAATGACATGCATATAAAAAAACAAAAAGTACAGTGAAGCCAAAAGCACAACTGACCTACAATACAAAAAGAACCAACATGAGTGCAGTTAGGCACCTACGCCACTGACTAACAAGTTAAATCCAAGAAATACTATAAGTACAGTAAAGCGCAATCGTTGCTATCAACGTGTATAAGAGTACAAACAAAAAAACTAATTTCAGTACGGTTAGGCACCATCGCCACCGACTAACAAATACAACTCCACAAAAAAATACCAATTTGAGTTCGGTTAGGCACCGTCGCCACCGACTAACAAGTATAAAGCAACACAAAAAAAAAACTAAATTGAATACAGTTAGGCGCAATTGCCGCTGTCTAACAAGAATAATCCAAAAAATGTCTATATGAGTACAGTTAGGCACCATCGCCACTGACTAGCAAGAACAAATTATAACCGTATGTAACAGTTTTAAATCTTCACATCACTAGGGATGTAAAAATACAAAGAAGAATGTTGTGATCGGCATAACACCACCAATTTCCCGAGCACAAACACCTTCGAAAATAAACGCATATTGTAATAAGTCCACCATTATCGGGGCACAGTATCGAAAAAAAAGATTGCATACTGTGGCGAATCCACCAAATATCGGGGTACAATAGCAAAAATTTGCATATTGTGATCGGCACAACTCCACCAACTTTCCAGGCACAATAGCAAAAAAAAGATTGCATACTGCGATCGGCACAACTCCACCAACTTTCCGAACACAATAGCAAAACAAAATATTGCATACTGCGATCGGCACAACTCCACCAATCTACCGGGCACAGTAGCAAAAAACAACGAAATCAAGGGAAAAAAAATATACCGAGAACCGTAAAACAAATAGGAAAATCTCTACAAGTGAGAAAAAGGCCACAAGTAATGAAACACCTAGAGTACAAATGCACAGAAAACCAACTTGAAAACAAGAGGTAGCAATTCTGCAAAAAAAAACAGAAACACAAAAATCGATACTATTTCTACTAAGGGAAGCTGTATGATTCGCGTAACTTAAAAAGAAATAAAGATTTTGCATTCTAACACAATAAAGTTAGAAGCAAATCCTAGACATACAAATAAAACAATACCTAAAGTGTATAAAAATAGGTACCTATACAGAAATTGTATACAAGAATGTATAAAAATTGTATACAAGATTGTATAAAAAAATAAAATATAAGATCTTTTGATATGCAAAACGTATTTGTGTGGTGGAAAAGGTTATAAAATGTCCTAAGTAATATTTTAGAATGTTAAGAAATTGAATTCAATAAATTTATATGAAGTTACCTAGCATACTATCTCATTCAAAGCGCTGTATACCTATCATCCATCCCATCATACATCACACTAACACACGCGCTCTTCAGACAAAAATATCAAAACCAAGACTAACACTTGAAAACCAAATTAAAATTTAATAATATCTTTAACATGATAACGACCAGCAGTACCTTTATTAAGGTCTTTCAGAATATAAACGTTATCAGAAATCTTTTCAATAATTTTACATTTAATAAACTTAGGAGCGAGTTTTGCCGAAAAATAAGTAGGTGCATGAGATTGAACGAAACTCCTCCTCCACACAACATCACCCACATCAAAAGAAATGACTCTACGACTTTTATTATAATAGCGAGCATTACGCTGATAAGCTTTTAATAAATGAGTTTGAACTTTAACAAAAATATCACTAAGTGAATTAAGAGAATCAGCATAGTGACTTCTATTGGAAACTTCCAGTTCACTCAAGTTATCAACTGAGTTACTTAAACGATGTAAAGAACCATCAAAAATAAGTTCCCTACCAAACATTAAAAAGTTAGGTGTGAAATCTGTAGCAAGATTAACACTATTATTCAAAGCTAATTGAACATGAGGTAAATATTTAGACCAAGTTCTATGATCATCCTTAACAAAACAAGCTATGCAAGTTTCAACAGTTTTGTTATATCTCTCAACAGGATTATTTTGAGGTGTGTATAAAGTGTTATAAAATATTTTAGTAATATTAAAACCGTTCAAAAATTCTACGAAATGTTTAGAAGTAAATTGTGTACCATTATCACAAACAATTTTCTTGGGACAACCAAATTTAAGAATTATTTCTTTTTCAAAAAGTTTATTTATTACTCTAGTAGTAGCATTTATCATAGGAAATATCCAGCAATATTTAGTGAAAAGAAAAACAACCGTGAGAATATATTTATGTCCAGAATAAGTTTTAGGTATGGGACGATTCAAACTTAATGGCGACTGTAAATTTCGCATTATGCTGTACAGCAATGTTTTCCGCCATAAGTTTTGATTCTACCTGTATGCCGTTACTATTATTGAAGAGGGATCAAATTTAATCTTTCAAAAGAATTATGTAAGTTCAACTATGATTGTAATATAAAAAGAAAAGAAAGAAAGTGTTGCCACGACAAATTTAAAAATGAATGAACCAATGGAATTATTGTTTTCAAAACTCGATTACAGTTACTACAAATATAATGGTAGCACTAGAAACATAATTTAATTTAATAAAAAAAATTAATGATGAAAATTATTCATGACTAATTTAATCCAAAACAATTATTAGATCAACTATCCAAAAAACCGGAAAAAGTATGGTTACCTAGGGAAAATCGTAAATAGGTACGGTCTAGTGTTATGTTTACTTAACAAATAAAACAGTAGCGAATTTATAAATTTTGAAGAATGACTTAAAATAATCTAACCAATTTGAAAAGTCTTTGTTACAAGTTAGTAACATCATCAGGTTTGTGACATTTAATAAGATTTTTTCAATAGCGAGACACTCGCAGTTATATATTAATAACAGGGGCTCGATGAGACCTAAACAGTTTTTTGACTCACTAGAGTTTTACTTACGTTACAAACATCACAAATTTTAGATGTGACTCCAACTATTTGAAATATGAAACAAACAACAACAAGAAATTATTCCACAGAATCTATATGATCAAAAGGTGTGCAAATAGGACACACGTTACGTTTAATTATACTAACCAAAACCCTATCAAACAGTTATAAAGGTTCTATATCGTAACAACAAGCATTTTAAGAAGATAACCTAAAAAATATCGTTGACTTTTTGCACAACACGTGGTTTCGTGCAAACTAAAATTTTCCACAAAATTTCGTGCAAACTGTCAAAAAGCTACAGTAAATCGTGCAAATGCATTTACTTTTATGTTAAGTTGGTTGATGCCAATAAAATCATTTTAAACGGCAATTAAATTGAAGCAAAGCAAAAAGGCTGAAGAAAAGTGTGTAACCCCCATCATTATGACGAACGAAGGAATAAATGAAAAGAATGTTGTACTTCTGTCAAATCAATCATGTCAGCAACATGAGCATATAGCATTAGGGACTGTACATGACATGCACCATCAGATCCTAAGTTATTTTTATCAGCTAGAGGCGGAGAAAACTGAACTTCCCTATCCATGATGAATAAGCAAAATGAAGATCAATGAGCAAAAAGCAAAACTTTAAATTGCAAAATATTTGAATTTTTAAAATTGTTTTTATGAAAATATCTAAGTGTTTGGCAGTGAAAAGATGCAATAATAACTGACAAAACAAGTTTAAATCTCTTAGTTAAAGTAGATTAAAAAGTAAAACTAAAGTTCACTTAAATTAAATATGAAACAAAGTTACACCGCACTAAGTTTTACACCGTTGAGAACTTAAACAAAAGAAAACTGTCTTACCATACAAGTATGTTGTTTTGTAAGAGTAAAGAGATAAGTGCTGTAACAATAAAAGTTAACAAAACACAATAGAACAATATTGTTAGTAAGAAAATATTGTCTACAAAAAATATCAAAATAATTTAAGTTGTTTACAACAATTATTAACAATAGTAAAATTCAGAAATGAAACAATGTATTCTGTAAACAATACCAGAAAATAATTAGATGCAATAATATCACAATAAAGTAAAAAAAAGCTACTTCAAGTGTCCCTGTTCGCAGAGCGACAAATGTCACCAGTTAGTGCATTTTAAAGCAATAAGGTTAATTATGTGTGCTCCCAAAATAAAAATTAAATTAAAAGATACTAAACTCGGGCGCCAGGGAGATTCACACAGTACAAAATATAATAAAGGTTGCCGGAAAGAAGTAATCGGAAGAGTCAGACTTTTAATCTGCCGGTGGGAGGCTAAACAAAGAAAATCAAAACAAGTATTTTATCTTTTCTCCATTTAATGGCCCGTAGCTTTTATAATTTTTAAACCCTTATTCTAAAATATAATATGGTTTAAGTTAACCTAAATTAATGACTATAATAAATTAATACATTAATTAGGATTGTGATATTATTGCATCTTGCACTAAATGAGTTAAGATTTAATAGAAATAAAAAATCCTACCAGATTGCTGGCTTTAAAAATAATAAATACGAAACCGTAGAAGAGATGATTGCCGGATTGCCGTAGTGTTCCAAAAAAAATTAGTAATAATTTCGGATATTTGAAATCCAAAATGAAATAAAATAAAACTAATTTGAAGAAAGAAAAACTGGAGAAAGAAAAAAAACGCCAACAGGGGGCTGTAACAAAATATTAAAACGTTAAGAAAAGTCATTAAAATGCGAACACGTGTAAGCGTGCGTTTGGGCTAAAACTTACCGTTTTCTTCTATTAAAATAACTTTGATGCGCATACGCAGCCAATCCTATTATGCATGCGAGCGAAAACCATAAAATCTGAAAATTAACAATTTCATCTAATAAGATTCTATCACGAGACGCAGACATTACAATGTCCTGAAGAACTCAAACTTACCGAAAATTAAGGTCAATCCTTCTCACATAATCGTTCTAGGTCCGTTTGAAAATCATTGCCTTTTCATTTAGGCCAAAATATCCGAGATAACTACGGATTAGAGGAAATATTGGCGAGCGATTCAAAATTATCGACCGGCCATTTCTAAATCGAAAGCGTAGAGTGCCTCTGTCAAAAGTGACAGCTGACAGCTTACATCAAAACTAGATTATTGTCGTTCGAAAATCGACTAAAACCATAAACATGTGACGAGGTAAAAAAACTCGTTACAATCTATAGAATAAAAAATAGTTTTTCAGTACATTTTGTCGAGTTATGCAAACATAAATGTCCCCTTTATATTTTTTCGCGATTCCAGGGTTGTTTCCATAGTAAAAGTTGTTCATAATGATAAGTACAATGACCCCTTTTCAGGTATGTTTTACTTTTATTGTGTAACACGTTGTCCTTATAATTTGTACAACGTTGATCCCATAAGACACACAGAAAATCAAAAATCCATGTACTTGCCAATGATTTTGATACGTAGCTTCATTCAACATTTAAATGAAATTCATTCTCTGAATTCGGAATCAAATTCTGAAACAATACGAGTATTCCACCATGTAACCCAAATCCTTGATATGTTTCCGTTTGACTTCGACGGACGTTTAGACGAACAGGCTATACAATCACAGAGAGGGTTATTTCCGAGCTGTATTTACTTTTTATGTACTTGTTTTGTTTGTAGGTTATTCTAAAGATAACTGAAATGATCACTACCTTTTGTTGTTTAAATTTTGTTTTTTTTTTTTTGCGGTAACAAATGGTACAATGACCCTTTTCAGGTATTGCGTTTATTCTGTCACCTACACGTTGTATAGTTTCATAATAGCGTTTATACGTATCTCCGTGCAACCTAGGTTGAATGTTCAGTAAATTTTGTCGAGTGAAGCGTACATAAATGTAAAGGGCAGTTGGATTTTTTTTGAGCAATCGATCTTGCGTTTATTCTGTTACACGTTGTATTTTAGGTACATTACAAAACCAAAAATATAAAGTACCTACATTTAAGTTTGCTTCGAAATCATCATTTGCCTAGCCTTTTCCCAACTATATTGTGGTCGGCTCCCAGTCAAACCGGATTCAGCTGAATACCAGTATTTTACGTGGAGCAGCTGTCTGCCAGACGTCCACAACCCATTAACTGGGTAACACGGTACTTCTTGTCAAGACTGGTGTCAGATTTTCCAGCTTCTGACACAATCTGTAACGACTGACAAAGATCTACAAATGACAGCCGGGACCAACGGCTTTCCGAGGCACGGAGGCGTCTCGGTATGTTAATATGGTCACCCATCCACAGACCAACCTCGGCAAGCGTTGCTTAACCTCGAAGATTGGCCCGTGCGGCTGTTATAATTTAGCCACGAGCTCCTCAAGTTTGCTTCGAAATCATTACCATAAATTAAACAGAAAAATTCATATGAATACTGCAATTAAGTTCTACGAGTACCTACCACATAATAATTACGTCCCCATCAACAAATGTGTAAGTCTAGCTAAATATTATTATATATCTGTGAATTCTGTGAAATGGACTCGAACCACAACTAACATGTTCTAATCAAAGTACAGCAAACGCTCCGTGAACTGTATGTGAGAGAAGTTCACGTTTCAAATGGAAACTAATGCTGATATAATGTAGAGTTGAGTGTATTAATTTGTAGCTATCTGTGTTAACTGAGTTAATTTCTTGCAGGAAATATTCATAGGCCCTTATTCCAAAACTAAAAACTCCAACTCCATCGGAGCTTGTCATAAATTCAAGTTGTTGCATTTGTTTGCTCATTTCTCGAGTGCAAATACGTCAACTAGACAAGCTTTCATAGGCATTTTCGTGCTCATGTTAGAGTTGGAGTTCGAGTTGTTTTGGAGTTTACGTTTGAAATATGTGCTATAGTATACAGTTTGAGAATATGTAGGCGACATTAATACCGCCGCAAAAAAATCAACATAGCAGAATCAACAAATGAGACTCGCAGCGCCATCTATCTCGACAGCTGCGAACTTACTAGACAAAATCCTAAATCGCGATATCAGAGTTTACCGTGCGATTAGAACATAATTATGCAAAGCCCGAATATCAACTGACGGGCAGTTGCCCACCAGACACAATATCCGTCTGGTCGGAGGATCCTCCCTTTTCAACGGAGGTATGCGGGACTTTAATCTCTGTTCCGCTACCTCCAAAAATAAACTGCATGTATAAGAAGAGCTTGTGACTAAATAATAATAGCCACACGGATCTTTCTTCGAGGTTAAACAACGCTTGCCTAAGTCGGTCCGTGGACCACCGATAACATACAGAGACTTCTCCGTGCCTCGAAAAGTACGTTAAGCCGGTTCCGGCTGCCATTTGAACATCTTTGATATAGTCGTTACGGGTAGCCAGAAGCAGTCTGACACCAGTCTTACCAACGAGTATTATGCTGACCCGTTACTGGGTTTTGGAGGTCAGATCGACAATAGTTCGATGTAAAATACTGGTTCTCAGCTGCAAGAGAACCAAGGTTACTGACTGCCCGAAGGATCGCAAAACTGAAGTGGCAGTGGGCAGGGCACATTTCTCGCAGACCAGCTGATGGTCGATGGGGCCGAAAAGTTCTGGAGTGGTGACAGCGTACTGAAAGACGCAGCGTTGGAAGGCCTCCCACAAAGTGGACCAATGGTGAGAGTCGCGGGTAGCCGATGCGAGACGCACAGCACCGGTTGTTGTGGACCAATTCTACTAATTTTAACGCAACGCATTGCAGTCACAATATGTGTCAACGCCCCTTATTTCTTACCTTTTATTGTTTAAAGAAAAGTAGAACTGGCTCTCTGTTTTATGACACAAAAATGACTACAAAAATGTAAGCAACCAGGCGAAGGATCTGGGTTCTACTATCATCTACCTCGACCTACTTTTCCGGTCAAACTCTTCAACAAAGACCCTCAAATACTATTCAATATAATTAGAAATCATAGCCCGCTAGGCCAACCGGGCTATGTAACCCAAATCCATGCATTTTGTGAAATGGACCCGAGCGGACATGTAACATGCTTCAATCACAGAGCACACTCCAGAGAGCTGTATTTACTCTGTATGTAGGGATGGTGCGGGTCCACTGTTGGGGTACGGGAAAGGCTTTAGTTTACTTGAGAAAAAGTACTTGATGCCGCCGACCCAAATGCTATACCTATGTCAAAAAATAAAAGGCTCGTTTCGACAGCAGAATACAACAATGAGATTTATTTCATGTCTCTTTCATACTTACTAGTAAAGTAGTGTTGTATCCTGCTGTCAAAACAGGCCTTTTATTTTTTGACAACTTTACCTACTTTGGTATTATTCGTAAAATAGAGTATTAGGTATATTGAAAAATTCTAATTAGTTCGTCTGATAGATTTCCAAAAAATATTGGACACGTATTTTTTTCTTTTTTTACGTAAACAAAAAATTACGAAGATACAGTGCGTTGAAGACTCGCGTGACGTCACTACGATAGTACAATTTTTACTAGCGACGTCATCAGATCATCAGCCACCTCTCTTGAACTTTGATGGGCTTTATCTTTATAATTTTTTAGCGATTTGAAAGGGCAAAAAATACGTGTCGAATATTTTTTGAAATGTAACCGGCGGACTAAATAGAATTATATTTTTTCTATTTAGCAGAATAGCCCATTGTTGAGGTCCTCAGACCAGCTTTCACAAACCAGACTTATCTTTTAAGCTTTAACTCCGAGTTAGTTGCTATGCTATAATGTATGAGAGAGTTAAATGAGAAGGAAGGTAGCAGATAAGTTGTTTGCCTTATTGTTGTTACACAAGATTGAGTCGAGAGCGTAAGATATTTGGATATCGGTTGTCAGCTAAGCATCATGATACCTCATTCCTCTACGACAATTTTATAGTTTCAGCCGTCATTCACTACGATTTAGCCCCATAAAGCCTTAAAACACTCCAAAATCTCGTGCCGTACGAAAACGAAACCACACCACTTCCCGTGCAGCGCCGAGTCAACATAATGGATGAGCATTGCATTTGGCGAACGCCCAAATTTACTGCTAGATACAGTATGTACCAGTATATTATGTACCTGTCTAATGTTCCGAACGGTTCCTATGTTTTGATATCGATACGTGGTAAATGTTGCAGGATATTAATAAGGAGGACGTCGATATATTCCCTGGAGACAGCATGAAAAGGAGAATTTTTAATTGTCACCCATCACCATTTAGTATTATTATTTTATTCTTTGTCAAAGTTGAGGCGCACAATGAATGTGACATGTATGGTTAGAGGACACAACTTTTTTTTAACTGTCTGCGTCAGAAGGAGGGTAATGTTTTTCAAGCGTATGTATGTATGTTTGTATGTAAGTATGTCCATTTCTTTTTTTAAACCTGTTTCTGGTATTACTCTCAGACTTAAACATTTTATAAACATATCAATACTCAATACCTTATTTGCATCATGGACCCTGTCGGGCACCACAGCAAAAGAAGTAAAAATATAGTAGGAGAGAGGAATCTTTAAATACACTTATATGTATATAAACTAGATCCAATACTACCATTTTCAGTACCTATGGATTCATTATACATGGGGTGCATACAAAATGGTCGGGAAGTCCGCCATATTGGATTTAGAATGACGTCACTTAGCAAACTGTGCACGTGCAGTGTCATCCAAGCCAAGCGTGTATGTAAAATTTCGCATACAGCGGACTTACTAGGTCATCAGTGTATCTCGAGAAAAGGGCTCGCAAAACTGCGTCTTTTGGTATGCCGTCGCTACTCTAGAACCCTTAAGGCATTGGCATGCCCATCATCATCTGCCTAACCTTTTCCTAACTATATTGGGATCGGCTCCCAGCCAAACCAGATTCAGCTGAATACTTATCAGTATTTTACGTGGAGCGGCTGCCTACCAGACAACAACCAATTAACTGGGTTACACGGTACTTCTTGGCAAGACTGGTGTCAGATTATCTGGCTTCTGACAATTCGTAACGATTACCAAAGATCCAAATGACAGCCGGGACCAACCGCTTAACCTGCTTTCCGAGGCACGTGGTCACCCATTCACAGACCAACCTCAGCAAGCGCTGCTTAACCTTGAAGATCAGCCTGTGCGGCTGTTATAATTCAAATTCGAGCATGCTATATTATGCTTCAAAAGTGCCGTTTAATGGCCTAATTGAAAAAAAAACGTTTTGATTTTGCTTAAATGGTTTTGACTCTATTGTTAGTCTTATCAGTTTATACAAAAAAAAACTTTTAAACAAAAAAAATAAACCGTCTTTCAAGAAACACTACAAAGTTCAAAATAACTTTAATTTCGGAAGTCGGTGTCAAATAACGGAGAAGCAACCAAAAACACCGACTTCCGAAATCAAAGTTATTTTGAACTTTGTAGTGTTTCTTGTCGCTCGTCGCTTTCTTTATTTTTGTGAAAAAGTTTTTTTCACTTTTTAGTGGTAGACCCCAACAACACCACTGGAAAGTCACAGGAAAGCAATTTCGTACATGGACGATTTTTCCACATAGTTTTTCCAGCTATTTGGATTTAAAAACCAAACTACTGAACCGATTTTGATAAAATTTCAATGGGACCATTTGGGAAGTATACCCTTTCCAACAAAAAAAAAATTTGAAATCGGTTGGCAAGCGACGGAGTTATACGCGAACAAACATAAAAAAAAATCGAATTGAGAACCTCCTCCTTTTTAGAAGTCGGTTAAAAACACAATAAATTGACCATCAGCCAATCATGCAACTACTTATTATTAAACCAAAATTCCGTCGAACTATCCCCACAGATTAATTAGAACAGTACGTCCATATTTCATTATTAATAAACAGCAGCTTTTATGCCAAACCGATAATGTAACGTAAACTGTTTAATTATAGCGTAGTCGCAATAGTAGTTGTTGGCATACTGAATGTTTTGTAGTCTGTGGTGCAGATTTTGGGTGATACCCTGTGAATTATGGCATAGGAAAGTTTGTGTGTTGGGAACATATGCGTTTTGTGGATTCAGGGCAAATATGGTTAGAACTTGGGCTAAGTTTGGAGTACGAGTGAATTGAAAGACCATTTCCAGAGACGAATTGACGAAAAAAAGCGTTGTCCGTCTTCCCTATGGAAATTATTTAGTACCAGTTGTTTTTAGAAGAGATCGATTAATAGGGGTAGCTATGACTGGTTAAAGAGGTCAGATGGGCAGACACTCCATTTAAAATACTGAAAGCCGACCCCAGCATCGTTTTTTTTTGTTTTTGGAGGGAAACCTTCAAAAGACGCCTGGACTTTTGGACTTATTATTATTATTATTATTATTATTATTTGGCGTAGGGTGTAAAAGAGCGATTTTAAGTTTTCTGTAGAAAGTTAAAAATTCCTCCATCTTTCCCCCTGAACTCTTTATCGAAATAAATGAACCGATTTCATTGAAACTTACTTAGTATACATACGCCATCCAACCAGATCTAAATAGCTAGTTGAGAACATTTTCGAAAAAGAGTTCAGGAGGAAAGATAGAGATGTATCACTTTCTATAGAAAACTTAAAATCGCTCTCTCTCCCTCTAAACTCTTTTTCGAAAATGTTCTCTACTAACTATTTAGACCCGGATAAAAGTTTCATGAAATGCCGTAGGGCGTGTACTCTCTTCCAGGATATAGGAGTACCTGTTCTACAAGTATGTAGAACAATTTCTATAAAACTAGTAGTTGCTGCATTGTCGCGTCACGCCTGGCTGCAATATCATAAATCAGTAAGGACATTACGGCTGATATAACCAGTCCGACGACACCTATTACTACAAAACATACACACTACAATCAAAGTGTAAACAAAAGAACTTAAGATTCAAGGAAAATAATTTGCACACACACCTCTGGTTAACAGAATAACAGTCAACTAATAATAGTACAAGGAAAACAAAACACTGAAGCCAAAAATATTCCCCGAGAAATTATTCATTAGGCACGTTTGACTTGACTCAGACCACAGAACACGGAGACGATTCGGTGGACACTGTTAGAGATATAATCATCATTTCAGCCGAAAGACGTCCATTGTTGGACAAAGGCATTCTCTAAATGTCTTCACATCGATCAGTTCTGTGCATCTCGCAGCCAGCGGATTCCCAAGGCTTTCGCCAGAACATCAGTCCATCTTGTGAGAGGCCTTCCAACGCTGCGTCTGTTCTGCGAGAAAAGTCGGTAACCTTAGTTCCCCTGTGGATATCGTGCAAGACTCGGCATTGTCAAAACTTTCGATTTCATAGTTCATGCAATAAAGATTATTATTATTATTATTATTATAGAAATCAAAGGTGTCTGTAAGCATCGCTGATAACTCATAGAAATTGACGACCCGTGAGAATATTGGCTATGGCATTGACAGAGGAAACGTTGTATTCAGTCCAATTACATGGATACTAGTAATATTAGTACTTAATGGCTATTCTATGTTAAGCCACGCTTGTCGAGGTCGGTCTGTGGACAAGTCTAGTCCCGGCTGCCATTTTGTAGATCTCTGACAGCCATTACGGGTAGTTAGATGCCAGAACTTTGCACCAGTCTTGCTAATAGGTGTCTTTTTACTCAGTTACTGCGTTGTGGTGCTCAGATACCTAGACAGTTGGTTCATGTGTAGATCTCTGACAGTCGTTCCAGCTAGTTAGAAGCCATAAAATCTACACAAGTCTCGTCAGGCGGTATCGTGTTACACAGTACTGGTTTGTGGAAGATATAGATTCCTATGTCGTTGGACACACAGAAAAGATGTAAGACGAGGACGGGGCGCGGACAGGGCACAGATGGGACCCCGTTGCGACTTTTTAAAACATATAGAAAAGACGAGGCACAGACGAAGCACGGACGTGACGTGGTAAATTGTGGTGTGTAATTGCGTGTGACAGAGACGCGCGAGGTCCGGCCATCGTCAGCTCGCGCCCGTGCCACGTCTGTATGTTTTACAATAAGGCGCAGACGATCTCGAGTAAGCGTCGTGTCCGCGCCCTGTCTTTCCTATATTTTTTGCATCGCGACACTTCTATACATTTTGTATGAAAAGGACGCGGAAGAGACATAATTATGTCCGCGCCCCGTTCTCGTCTAAGCGTCTTTTCTATGTGTCCAGCACCTAAGCAATCGGTAAACACTGGTTTACTTCTGCACCTGGTTAGACTGGAACCCGACCCCTACATAATTTCGTAAAGGCAGCAGATAATAGTCGCTGCCGGCATGCGTCCTACCAAACTCTATGACAAATACGCTGTCAATCTCTCGCTGTCGTCTTGTAAAGAAAAGTGAATCCCCTTATCAACAAAGGTGACCTCATATGACCTTGTTATCGTTGCAGTTGTAATTAGCACGTTAAATGTTTCATGATCAGCTGAGATGAGATAAAAGGGGGTTTCTGGGCTATTTGTGATACCAGAATTAACAGCTGACGCGTATCGTACGATGAACCTTACTGGCGCAAAAGGGAATTTCATGGCCAAATAAAACTGACCTATAAAAAACAAAATCTGTATTCTTTTATTTCAACTAACTAGGTGCAGCTGATGGGGTCTACGGTCACTGGTAGTGTATTTACTTGAAATAAAAGTGTCGGTTGTTGCCGTGCCCGAAGAGGTAACCAAAATAACCCTATTACTGACTGCGCAGTCCGTTCGTCAGTTTGTCTGTCAGCGGGCTGTATCTTATAAACCGGTGGACGAATTAGGAGTCCCCATTTGAACGCCCGTAAACTAGGTAGCCTATAACATCTATCCATTACTATAGGTACACGTACTGCCGTCGTAAGAAAAAAGGATGTATCGACACAAAACGAAGTAATCGATTTCCGACCTTAAGTTATTTTCTTAATGTCGGAAATTGATGACTTCGTTTTGTGTAGATATTTCTTTTTTTCTTATGACGGTAGCGGTTTGAATTATTTTAGCTACGTATGTAGGATGTCTTTGCCCAGCAGTGGGACACTATAACGTGTAACAGAATAAACGCAACACCTCTTAAGGGGTCATTAAAATGAGGGGTGATGAAAAAAATCAGCTGTTCAGTTTGTCGAGTTATGCGCACACAATATGGGGGAGTCGATTTTTTTTTCCGATTTCAGTGTGTGGTCCCACAGTGAAAGTTGTTCATAATGATGAGTACATTGACCCCTTACTGTGTATTTCTTTTATTCTGTTACAAATTATAGGCTAACAAAAAAAAACCGGCCAAGTGGGAGTCGGTCGGAGGGTTCCATATCATTATCTATAAAAACGGCAAAAAAATCACGTTTGTTGTATGGAAGCCCCACTTAAGTATATATTCTATTCTGTTTTTAGTATTTGTTGTTATAGCGGCAACAGAAATACATCATCTGTGAAAATTACAACTGTCTAGCTATCACGGTTCATGAGATACAGTCTGGTGATAGAATGACGGACGGACGGACGGACAGCGAAGTCTTAGCAATAGGGTACCGTTTTACCCTTTGGATACGGAACCCTAAAAAGGTATATTATTATATCGAACTTACGAAATCATTCATTGAACCAAGCAGCGGTGGCGGTTACTTGCAAAACCAAGTACAGACGCCAGCACATCATGTTACAACACTCTGTCAATTTTTAAATCGATTTTTAACTTTATCACTAAAGCATTAGGTTCAAGATTGATTAGGAAAATTTTACAGTTTCGGGTAGTTGATGTGCTGGCGTCTGTACATCAACGATGATTTAGAGTGAAAGTTAACTCATAGAAAAAAACTGCTCTGGCTGAGGGGAATTCCTAAACACCGCATACAGACAGTAATGAACCTATTCCGAAGAAATAAACCTGTAAGTATGTCAATTACTAGGTTAGATTTCATACTCTGTTGATTAGCAAAAAAACTTTTTCACAAAAAAAAGAAACCGACTTCCAAAAAACACTACAAAGTTCAAAATATACTTTAATTTCGGTAGTCAGTGTTTTTTGTTGCTTCTTCGTTATTTGACGCCGAAATTAAAGTTTTTTCACTTTTTAGTGGTACCCCACACCTAACAGCACCACTGTAAAGTAAAAATATGCAATTTCGTATACATAGATGATTTTCCACATATTTTGTCCAGCTATTTGGATTTAAAAACCAAACTACAGGACCGATTTTGATAAAATTTCAATGGGACCATTTGGGAAGTATATCCTTTCAACAAAAAAATAAATTTTTCAAATCGATTGGCAAGCGACGAAGTTATGCGCGTACAAACATCCGAATTGAGAACCTCCTCCTTTTTTGTAACGTAACTAATATCGTAAGCGTATTGTTCGATAGCTTCTGTCAAATTAGTGACTCATGGTGCCGTTATAAAGGGTGATAGCTGAAAAACGTCAGTGACCATCGAATAGATTACGTTAGGTTTTTAACCGATCGAAATCTATAGTGCTCATGGTACGAATTTTAATTCTTTCTGTGACCGCTAGGGGCGCTGTACAGTATGTCATACAAATAATTTACGGAGACGCTAGCGAGTTTTGGCTGCATAAACTCATGGTAGAGGTACTGGTAGGCAGCCGCTCCACGTAAAATACTCGTATCCAGCTGAATCCGGTTTGACCGGGAGCCGACCCCAATATAGTTGAGAAAAGGCTAGACAGATGATGAATCCAGTAATTTTCAATGGTAGTTTATCGCGTTCTGAATGACGCGGTGTGGAGACACTAATATCATCATCATATCAGCCGATAGGCGTCCACTGCTGGACTCGTAGGCCTCCCCCAAATGGAGGTTTGCCATAATCGCCACGCTTGGCAGGCGGGTTGGCGATCGCAGTGTAGCTGTAGCAATGTACCTACAGAGAATGCTGCTGCCTATTCTCTGGTGAGATTCATAGTCGCCTCTTACGACACCCACGGGAAGTGATGGGATGGTGCTATTCATTTACGTCCGACACCATAATTATGAAATATAGTGAAACTGAACTCGACTGATCGGGGAGGGTTATCTTCTTAATCGAAATAATATTTTAAATGTGAACGTTTGAAGGTTTAGACCCAACAGCTGAATAGATTTCAATAAAACTAGGCACATGAGTAAGCCATGACTATTGACTGTTTGACATTTTTTTTACTCAAAATACTCAATTCAGATACTTGCCCTTATCCTCACAACACAACAACTTGACATTATCTCCAATTTGATTTTTTTTTGGTTATTTCCGCATATACGCGGTGGTTTTAAATTCGCCGGGTTAACTAGTTAATAATAAAAATAAGTGGGTACGTAATTAGGTACCGAAGTTACATAATATGTATATATATTATAAACAAGATTTGAACAGCTTAAAATATTTTTTGACATTCTAATCAGTGTAAATATAACATACCTAGTTATTTAACTGGACAGTCACGGTACTCGCGGTCAATGTCGAGGTCATTGACTTACCTAACGTTGAAAATATCAGCTAGCTTGCTAAGCTTGGTAAGTACTTATAGATTTTTGTTTCTTAACTAGTTTCTATGCATTAACTGTTTGAATGCGGTAATTTGAAAGACTCATGAATGTAATCAGTTGCCTTATTTATATCATTTCAAGTCATTTACTATTGATTGTTAATTACAACATTCAACATGGGATTTCATAACGTGCTGGAATTTTCGGAACCTTGGTTAGCCTGCTAAAAGCAAAAAAAAAAAAAAAATGGTCAGATAAACTACAAGCTAAATATAGAAATTCTATAATACAATCAAACCACCTCTGCCTATCCCATATTCTACAACAGGCATGATATTATTCGTTATTCAGTACTCAATCTTATCTCCGTACTAAATAATATCACATAGACGCGTCCACATACACTAGTAACAAAATTAATCGCTCAATTAAAAACAAATGAACTCCGCATGAATCACGACGTCATGTCAAATAAGTTCCCCTTTGCCTCTCGGTCCAGGGAATTCACCTCAGATATTGAAGCTAGTATAAATGATGAACTCAGATTTGAAGAAGACATAGTTTACAACAGTTCCTTGTGAAAAGAAGAAGTACCTAGCAGTTTTAATAAGGTGTGTATTTGGCTCGTATGCATTAAGCCCGCTTCTGTACATTTGTGTGCATAAAGTTAGATAAATAAATAGCTCCAAATAACATGCTTTTGTTGACATCAAATAAAAAAAAGAAAAAACGTATACTGCTCGAAATGACGCACAAAAAAAATAGATACAAAATTAAAAGCGTATAACTTATGAACTAACTAACAAAAAAACTAAAACAAGTTAGTCATCAGTCTTCAAAGCAGCTCGTGGCTAAATGATAACAGCCGCACGGGTCGATCTTCAAGGTTAAGCAAATGCTGTGGTCGGTCCGTAGATGGGTGATTATCTTTTCATACCAAGATTCCTCCGCGCTTCGGAAAGCAAGTTAAGCTGTTGGTCCCAGCTCTCATTTTTAATTTTTTTTCTGTCTTTTTAAAAATGTTTTCTGAAAACTGTTTAGACCTGGATATCTAGCGTATGCATACCAAGTTTCCTTAAAATCAGTTCATTCATTTTGAAGAATAAGGACTTGAAAGTTTGTATGAAATGACATACGGCGTACACGCTCTTAATCAGAAACCTAGAAATCTGATATCAATCTTGCCAAAGGGTATCGTGGGTGACACCCAGTTATTGGGTTGTGGAGGTCGGATAGGCAGTCGCTCTATTGAAAATACTGGTAGGTACCCTGCTACATCCAGATAGACTGGAAGCCGATCTTAACATATTTGGAACAAGCCTAATAGAAGCAAGTACCAGCAGGCATCTTCTGGGCTCGCTCGTTCCATCGTAGACCAACGGACACATTCGCATGTCAGTCGCAATCTGTCAAAAAAGCCTCAAATTCCAAACATTTTTGACAGATTGTGACTGACATACGAATGTGACCGTTGCTTAAACATAAGTAGAATTGGCACTCAGGTCAAGAGCAGACTCATAATCAAATGAAATATATACGTTAATATTGAATAGGTAAAAGCTTGTAATGGGTAAAAGTTACTTAACTGCTTCATTGTTTGCCTTTTAAGGCATCTACACTCTAACGCAGATAACTTAAGACAGTGAGATCAAGAAGACTGCCTAAAACGTGGTTGCTTTTCTAGGGCTCTGAGACAGATCCCCGGATTGGGTAATGTTTTGCATATTGTTAGGAGTTTAGATTTCTGCCTTAGTAATCGCTCACTTCATTTTACATGGGACTTTTACAAATAGCCAGAATTACTTTCTCATTTCGGAATCAGCACTTCTCTCCAGGTGTAATGTTGTATTGTTCTGTTATTTACTAAACTTTACGCCTTTTTCCATTTTCTACAAGTCATCTTTAGCGTGGTGCTGATACAAGAAAGACCAACAAAAAAAAATGTTTTTTTTTAACTGTGTGTAAACAATCTCTTCTTAACATTTCAGTTCACCATGCAGTCCACAGTTCTCTTGTGTTTCGCTGCTCTCGTGGCTTGTTCGTACGCTGACGTCTATGAGCTACCAGGAATGGATAAAAACGAGTTTTTAAAACACTTGCACTTTGCACGTAACGTTGGTGGGGGCAAAATCTATGGCACTTTGGGCACCAATAATGCTGGGTTATTCGTGAGTATAGATACCTTTATTATTTGAGTGGTGGTTTAAAGACCTGTTTGAAAGGTGATGCTCATTCATAGAAGCCAGTACATTCTGGACAGTCTTTCACATCATTGTATCAGCTATTCCTTACCTCGAAGATTATGTGCGAAAAGGAAAAATGCTAACCTCAGAACAGTCCAGAACATGATTAATTTCTTTGGACTCTGAAATTGTTCAAAGGCTATATCGTAGAAACATCGTTGTTCCGGTGCAAGAGAATGATGATGCTATACAGGAGTGAATAGCGCCGACCTTTTTAGCATCGAATCGAACACGACATTCGAATAATGAAGACTCAAATATTTTTTAGTTAATAACAAAACATACTGTGCACTAAAATAAGAGAAATGTTTGGAAAAAGATGACATGCTGAGCAGGAAGGATCACAATGATTATCTCTAGGAATTTGACTAACCAAAACATCTTTCTACAGGGTCGAGGCGGTTACCAGGGAGATATATTCAATGACCAGCGCGGTCGATTCCAAGGGCAAGCGTACGGAGAGAGGGTGCTCGGTCAAGCTGGTGACAGCAGTGTGCTAGGCACTAAGTTCAACTGGAATAATGCTAATGATAACGCAAGAGTTTCTCTTGATGTTCATAAGGAGTCCGGAGGAGCTAGTGGTGTAAGTATTCAGTTTTGAATAGATTCTGTCTAAACTAATGTAGAAGAGCATTTGCTGAATAAACAATTAGACCAGATTAGAGAGTAGAAATTGGGCTTTGTTAGTATTTATTTTAGTTTTTCATCTATTCAATTGTTTAATTCTAAGCCATGTTTGAACTAAAGAGGATTCACGTGTAGCAAGGCAACACAAAAGAAGAAAAGTATGACTAACTTCAAATCCTCCACATTTCAGATGACCCTGTCCGGTGATGGAGTATGGAAAGTTGACAAAAACACCAAATTCGTTGCTGGTGGTAACTTACAGAAGACCTTTGGACATGACAAGCCTGAAGTTGGACTGGAAGCTAAAATTGTACATGACTTTTAAGTAGTGTAGAGTAAAAGACTGTTTCTGTACAGTCACATAAGTGATTAAATCAATTGATAGTCATCGTCGCTTAGATAGTTTTATTAACAGAATTTTCTAGATAAAGCCTTTCAATTACCTTGTCTGCATTTATGTTTATTGTGAAGGTAAATAGATTGTGTTCTTTACTGTATTATTTATTCATAACTTCAAAAGTTTTAGCATAGAATGTATTTTTTTGTTTTGTAAATAGACTATACTTACTTAAGACTTGTATAAAATTGTAAATAGGTATATTATGATAGCTTTTGTAAATAAAATCCGTTATATCATAAGATTTCTTTTCTTCACATCTTTTTTGTTGTGTTGCTGTTTTTGAAACTAGTTTACAGTGATAAGTTGGTATTTTCCAAAAGCATATAGTATGCTGTGCCTATGTACTGTACTTACTTACACCAGAAATCGCAAATACCCAGTAATATATTCAGTGGTGTGGTCATAGATGCTGGGATGTTTCAAACAATAAAATAAAATAATGCAAACAAAAATATACAAATAAATAGTAGCTAACCGTTATCAGAACACACGGACTAAGCTACTCGGGGCTCCTCAGAGAGGAATTACCTAACAATATGAGCCGTGTTCAGAAGAACCACTTTCTACGTAGCCCTTAATCTAGCTGCCTAACGAGAACCTCCTAAGGTTTTCGTTGAGGCTTACAAAGTTTTATTATTATTACCTTTTAGGTACTATCTTCACCCAGCGGCTTACCCCCCCCCCCCAACCCCTGAGAATGCATTTTATTAGCATGAATTAACTTCCTTCGTTCATTATGTAATATTGTGTCACAATTAAGTGATCCATTTTACAAAACTGGTATTCTGGAGCAGGTCTGATGATGCAGCTGGAAGGTATCCAAAACCTTACAATGGCATCATGTTAGGCCGGATTACTGGTTTGCCCGGAAATGCACCTAAAAAAAACCTATTAAGTCTAACTTTACCCGGACGATAGGCAGCCCTACCTATAGGTATGAATCGTGATCTAGAATCGCTGATCCAACTCGCGAGCGTTTTAATTGCAGTGACATGGTCAGAGGTTGCATGTATTACCTAAATGCACTTAGTAATTGAAGGTTCAATCAAAGTGGATCAGAGTCGCGTACAAACTAGGTTAGTAAAGGTAACCAGTACTTACATTATGAAATGAAGAGGGTACCAAGGTAGCCAAAGAATTGTCAAATTTAAATTGCTGTGGGCAAGGCCCACAAAGCGGCTTGCAGAAAAGATCTGGAGTGGCAACTGGGTACTGAAATACAGTGTTGAAAAGCCTACAAAGTGAAACGATCACCTGGTAAGGGTTAAAGGAGTCCAGTTAATTCGAGACGCACAGGACGGGTCGATGTGGTGACGCTAGGGGTACGTCTATGTCCAGCAGTATCTACCTACCACTTCAACGTTTTTCGGCTAAAATGGTGATAAGTCATCTAGAAAAATATCGGTTACATAATTATTTGACCTCATGAAGATCAGCAACCGGCTACAGACTGGTAATATCGATTATTATTCTATGGCATTTATTAGGGAGTTTTATTCTAGTTCAAACATACTCTTACCAACATTGCTGCAACAAAAACAAACAATTCCTCCGTTCGGAATGCTAGTAATTATCAAAGTTTTGCAGTTTCCCGAGTGCGCCCGACTATCCGCGAGCATCCCCGAGCGACGGTTGAATAATTAAATAAGTTTAGAAGTGAGAGTATGTATGTAGATAAGTGTGGAGAGACTCTTGGGATTGAAGGGTCGCTGCAACAAAGATCACAGTAACTGAGGTTGGTGGTTAAATTTGGTTGATGTGGGTTGCCTGTTACATCATTATTTAAAGGTTCTATGAACTTTTCAGTTACGATAGATGATTTGGAAAATGACATAGCTAGAAAGATAGTGAAGTCTCTTCAAACAGTCACTATTTAGAGAGCGACAAATAGAGATGTCATTGTCATCATCATTTCAGCCGAAAAACGTCCTACTACCTAAACTAAACGAATGGCTGCTGCACATAGACCTCCCCTATCACCACATCGACCCCGGACTACGGACCGTGTGTTGTTCATCGAGCAGAGACCAGCGGCTTTCACCACCTCATCGGTCCACTAATAGAAATGAGTGGAAGAATAAAAAATGCTGCTAAATAAATCGAGACAAGGGCAGGAGAAAGACGATGATACGATCTTTTCTAACTGCAGATCCACTAGAGATACGCTATGCCTAGAGAACGTGTCTGGTTTCCGCCAATAGTATTTATTGCTCGAATTTCAGCTTTGTTTCTGTTATGCCGCTCTTTTATTAAAACTGTTTTGTAACCATGTTGTAGGTACAGGCAGCGTTTTCATTTCTTTAGAAATGAAAACCACTGGAATGCTTATTCTACATGCAAAAACACATAAAAGAAGATGTGCAGAAAAGAAACCTTTCGATAAAACAGATTTTATTTACACAAACTATCATAACATATTTACAATTTTAAACAATAAGGTCGAGTCTATTTACAACACAAAATAAAGCAGTTCGGCACATTTTAACATAAATGTTTAGTAGATATAAATAAATAATACAGTAAAGAACACAATCACGTTACCTAAATAGTATACACTGAACATAAATGCAGATAACAGGGTTTTCTAATGATGACTATTAAAAGCTACATCTAAAAAACTCTCTTTCGACAAGGATATAAACGACAGTCAATTAATTTAATGACTTATCTAACTTAACAGAAGCAGTCTTTTACTTTAGACTATTTAAAAGTCGTGTTCAATTTTAGCTTCTAGTCCGACTTGAGGCTTGTCATGTCCGAAAGTCTTCTCCAAGTTACCTCCAGCGACGAGTCTGGTATTTTTGTCAACTTTCCATACTCCATCACCGGACAGGGTCATCTGAAATGTGGTGAAATGTTCCGTTAGTTTTTCTTCTTTTGTTTGCCTTGCTACACATGGATCCTCTAGAGTTCAAGCAACTGAGTGAGTTCAAACATGGTGTAGAACTTAATCTTGAAAAAGATATAAAACGAAGTAAATGTTTATAAATTAAATTTTTATTTCTACTTTCTCAACTGATCTAATTGTATATTCAGCAAATGTAGAGGAGTTTTAAATACAGCAAAAGTAACACTGATCTGTAGCTAACCTGATTTAGTATAAAGTGTCAAAAGAAAAAGCCAAAATAGCTTGAGGGCTACTTCTATACTCTATAATCCATTATAATAATTATGAAATCTACGACAAGTGTCCCTCGAGAGCATTTTATGGTAAAGTATTTATAACTGATTTCCAAAAATGGAGGAGGTTCTCAATTCGGTTGGTATATTGGTTTTTTTTATAGAGTTGGCATAATAACGCGACAATTTTAGCCTTCGAAACCGGCTTATGAAAACAGGCCCCTATCTTTATGAAGTGTTTTTTTTTATTAAGTGAATACTTACACCACTGCCCCTTCCAACCTCCTTATGGACATCAAGAGAAGCTCTAGCGTTATCGTTAGCATTATGCCAGTCGAACTTGGTGCCCAGCACACTGCTGTCACCAGCTTGACCGAGCACTCTTTCTCCGTACGCTTGTCCTTGGAAACGACCGCGGTGGTCATTGAATATGTCTGCCTTGTAACCACCTCGACCCTGTGGAAAGATGCTTTGGTTAGACAAATGTCTGGAAGTAATCAATGTCATTGTGTTTCTGTGCAGCATGTCATCTTCATTCATATATATCTCTTATTTTACTGCATAGAATAGTTTATTATTCCTGAAAAAATGTTTAATGTTATTTGCTCTATATAGCTCCAACTATCTCTAGAACCGGAAGAGTGATGATTCTACCATAATCATTTAAAAAACATTCACCATATTCTGCAGTAACTGGGCTGTCGTGCCTACTGCAGTTAGCATTTCTTCTTTTCTCAAATAGACTGTGAGTTAAGCAACAGCTGACGCGCTGGTGAGAATGACTGTCCAGAATGCAATGGCTTTTATGAGTATCTCATAGATTCTTGAAACCATCCCTCTTCATCTTTTCTCAAATAGACTGTGAGTTAAACAACAGCTGACGCGCTGGTGAGAATGACTGTCCAGAATGCAATGGCTTTTATGAGTATCTCATAGATTCTTGAAACCATCCCTCTTCATCTTTTCTCAAATAGACTGTGAGTTAAACAACAGCTGACGCGCTGGTGAGAATGACTGTCCAGAATGCAATGGCTTTTATGAGTATCTCATAGGTTCTTGAAACCATCCTTCTTCATCTTTTGACTAATAATAGTAAAGGTATACTCACGAATAAGCCAGCATCATTGCCGCCCAAAGTACCAAAGATTTTGCCTCTACCAGCGTTCCGCTCGAAGTGCAAGTCTTTGAAGAACTGGTTTTCATCCATTCCTGGTAGCCTATAGAGTTGAGCGTATGAGCAAGCCACGAGGGCAGCGAAGCACAACATAATGGAGGACTGCATGATAAATCTGAAACATTCAAACAATTTATTAACTTGAGATACCACTTAGGTACACTACCGTACTTGCAAAAGACAAGATTAGGTGGAATAGGGAGAGTGAGGCCTTTGCCCTGCAGTGGAACTATACAGGCTTGTAAGATTAAACTTGCAATACGAGCTATATATTCCCGAAGTTTTGGAACTTCCTTGCCTAACCCGACAAGGAATACAAACGTAAAATCTTTTTAGCCTAGAGTATACTAGACAGTAAACACATTCGTCTTTACTGTCAAAGCAATGAGCTGGTCCCCGACTGAAGATTTACGAATTATTTGAGAATACTATTAACCCTGTCTACAACTTCAAAACGCTAAGGCCCAGTTTCTCATACGAATATTATCAAAAAATTAGTGTGGCAAATTGTCAAACGAGCGTTGTCTAGCCGTGTTTCGTTGAATGAATTTTCAACAGCTATCACTTGATTTGCGAACCATTTGTGATATTTATTGTCGGGGAGTAGTAGAGTAGAGTAGAGTAGAGTAGGGACTCCGTTATCCGCATTTAGACTCTCATTCGGTCCGTTGTACGTAGATGTCCTGGCTAAGTTAGCCAGCCTAGCTCCGCCCAGAAGCACAGAAGTTTCCTGGGAGCTTCACAGGCTTCGCGGAGCGACCTCACCGTTCCGAGGATTTGTTCACGTTGGGTAGCCACAGCCTCGCATTCCAGGATGACGTGGGCAGCTGATTCTTCGGCGTCAAAACAGCCCCTGCAGAGTGGGCTCTCCGTGGCGCCTATGTAATAGAGATGTTTGTTTAGGGGGCAATGGCCCGTAATTGTCCCTATTATTGTTCTAAGGTCGTTTCTGCTTAGGCTGAGTAGTCGTTTAGTTAATCGCGGGTTTAGACATGGCATTGCCATTTTTGACTGCCTGCAGTCTGTGGCCCGTGACCATTTGTTGTTATGGAGTTCAGTTGATCTCTGGCGAATCCATGTACGAAACTGCGAGAAAGGTAGAGGAAGGAGTGGGTATGGGCCTAAAACTACCATCTCGGAACCTCTCTTCGCAAGTTCGTCTGCGGCATCATTGCCTAGGGATCCGCTGTGTCCCTTGATCCACTGGAGGGTGATCCTATTGTCGGGGAAAGGATGATGATATTGTCGTCCGTCATCATCGCTATTATTTTAATAGATGCCACACTGTTAAAAATTATTTTACATCTCCCAGTACAAAAATCAAAATATTTCGTTTGCAAAACTGGCAAGTAGTTTGGTTTTTTTTCTACAAATTTATGAAAAGTAAAACATTGTCTTTGATATATAAAGAGTATTATCGATTGCCATTCAATGCAATCGCACAGAGACATAAGCCACGGTCCACTTAGTGGTAGTTGGAAAGTCTCTCGATAAATAAATAAAACAGCACGTGATGCATCCGCGAAGCTAGAGAATTTACAATTGGAGCACCTATACTATTGAATAATTTATCCCAGTTTTACCCTATGGTTATTCTATGGGGACACCCAAGCTATTGCGGTAGTTTAAGTTATCAACAAATACGAACCTTGTTAAATATTTTAGCTACACTTCTTCTTTATACAAGGAACTGTTGTGAACTGTGCCTTTCTCAATCCCGAGCCGATCATTTATACTAACTTCAGTATCTGAGGTTAATCCCTGGACCGAGAGGCAAGGGGACTTATTTGAGATGACGTCGTGAGTCATACGGAAATCATTTGTTTATAATTGAGCGATTAATTTGTAATGGGATGATTGCAAGGTAGTGTGTGTGGATACTTTTATAATAATATGATAAAAGTACGGAGATAAGATTGAACCGTATATAATGCTTAATATCACGTTGGTTTTAGAGGGATATTATGGACAAATATTAATTGTATGTTTGTATTTTCGCCATTTATACCACGTCTTTTGTCTTGCGTTAGGCAGGCTTATGACCATATTCGGAAACATAATTACACGGTCAATTAAAAAAAACAACGGGTTGCACTCCGGGAGTGCCGGCAAAAGTGAAAACTTGAACATTAACGTTGTGCATTTTTGAGTATTTTGGAATGGTTAGGGAATAATTTCGCACGAATTGCTTTATTTATCAGTATAAAAGTACTGTCATTTATTGCGCTAGCGTACACAAACATGACAATTTATATTACATATTGCATAATCCGTCTCACGAATTTTCGATCAGGTCACGTGTCCTGACGCAAGTTTAACATTTTTTACCCATCCCAAAAAGTGCACAACGCCGCTTAAGAAGTTTTCACTTCAAAAAGATAAAGTTATCGTTAAAAAGATTTGCCAATGACCTTGAATATCGTTCGTGACCGTCCAACTAAATTAATATGTACCTAAGTAATATTCAAAAAGTGTGGATGCATAGTGGTACGGCGATAAGATTGAGTCAAAACTAACGTTTGATATTCACGCCTGTTTTGGAATAAGCGATAGAAATAGGGGTTTGATCGGTATTCCCTTCTTTAAAAAAATATTGTGCTCGTATTTTTTGCTTTGTCAAATCAATAAAAAATCGAAGATAAACAAAATAAAATAAAATAAAAAAGGTAACCTACATAAATCATACAAGGGACTAAATAACTAAACATTCCTCTCAGCAGAAATCTCCTGGCCAAAAACACGATTCATGTCCTCCATCGTGCGGATACAGTGAGTCGGCTTGCCGTCACCCTGCTTGGCAAGGATACGACCATTCCTCGTCCAGGTGTATCGCCACCCGAGACGACCGCCAGCCTCACGCACATGATAAAAAAGATGCTTGTTGCTTCGCGTGAGCCTCTCATTGACAAAGAAGCGTCGTGGGGGCCCGGAGAGACCGAAGTCCGCCGTGGTGGCTCCTCGGCGTACACGCGCACCCTGCAGCAGCTCGTCGCGTAAAGCGCGGCGCGCCAGACGCACTACGATGCGCCGCCCGCGCGCCGTCGCTGCTCCCGCTGGACTCACGGCGCCCGCAGCAGTTGCCTGCGCCTCGCGCTCCACTCGCAGACCCACACGCTGCGCGAACACTATATCGCGTTCCTCAAGGGTGACCCCAAGCTTAGATGCTACCAGCCCGACAGTGTGCACCACATTCTCGCCAGGTATGTCTGGGATATTTGAGATCTCCAAATCGGCGCTGAGCAAGTCTTGTTCGCGGTCATTGAGCTCCAACTTGAGCTGCCCAACAATATTCTCAAGTTGGCTGATTTTACTGTCGGACAGAGCCACACTTTGCTTGCTCTCCAGAGCCTCAATCCTGGCCACTCAGGGCACAACCAGTCGCTGCCAATCTTCGTTGCATCGGGCAAACAAGCGAGATGATACCAGGGGCTCGATTCTGCTATTGCAATCGTGTCTCAATGACCGGTCAGTGATCGAATATTTGACAACTTTGACAGTTTTTGTATGGGAAATGTGTCAAAAGTTTGACGTTATACGTCAAAAATCGATCATTGACCGGTCATTGAGACACGATTGCAATAGCAGAATCGACCCCCTGTTGTGACAAGCGAAGTTGCCACACGTAGCGCCCCCTTTTGCTGACAGGAACTTTCCACACGCTGCACACTTGACCATGGTTGCGTGGTACGGCTACTAGCAGCTAGATGGCGCGCACGTCTCCTGCAGTTGTCACCTTGACGATGATAGATGGCGCCTTCCCGCGAAAAAGAATATTGATCCAAAAATAAGATCTGTGGTTCAAAACTAGCAACACTTTTATTAAAAAGTTGTAAAATGACACTTTTTGGAGGTACCAGTCACAACACAAAATGTACTAGTAGCTTCAATTTTGGAAAAAGTTCCAAACTGTAAATAAGTTTTTAAGGATTTACACTGCCGAATCACTACTGTTTAACGTGTAAACGAACTAGCACGTAAGTCTCACTATCGCGAAGATGTAAAAGAAAACTTTTGTCAATTTAACTAAGTTTATTATTTTATTTGATTGAAAACACGAACAGCTGATGTGCACCGAAAAGCGTCCGTGACGTCACTCAATAAAAAAAAATATCACACTTTTTACATGTGTACCAGTGGATTTGTGACGTCATGTGTGTGTAAAAAGTGTACGTACAAGTGACGACACACGAGTATTCAACGTACTTTATCGTTTTCATGTTTTGTTTACGTGAGCAAAGAAAAAAATACCTACGTGTCTAATATTTTTTGGAAATCTATCTGACAGATTATTTAGATTTTTTTAGTCATCTACCCTATTGGCCCCCTAAATCATGTGATTTAACACAACTGGATTTATCTTTTTGACTTATTTGATATCAAAGGTCTATGCAAACATCCACCAGTGCATTAAAGGAGTAGATTTAACTCTTAATCAACGAAATTCAGCCACATTTATGCAAAATGTTAAATGATAAATGATATTTATTTTGTAAGTAGGTTAAACATAACACTTTTACACGTCAATATCTTTTGGTCATTTTAAGCTAGATGAGGCCGGTGTTTCCTAGCTGACTACCCTGAGAAGAAACACCGAAACAAACTTAGAGGTCACAGTCTCTTTTGAAGTCCATACAAATTGTACTGGTCAAATCATACGAGAACCATGTAGGTTAATGTCTGAGGTGGCCTTTTGAGGAAAGTGCCACACAGATTTGAGTGGACCTGTCCAGACAGTGCAAGCATTTGTCAGTTATTATGGAGCTCAAACTTAGAACTTTAAGGAGCTCAACGATTTGACGAACAATACCAAAGTTCATTTGGGTAGGCCGCATAAAAAAAATCTAAAACTGCCAGACATTGTTGACTAACATGAAATGAACCCCTATCATAGCGATCTGCATTCACAATACGATATGAGGATCATGCAGATCAGTGTCTGAAATGGTCTTTTGAGGAAAGAACCACACAGATTTGAGTGGACCCGTCCAGTCAGTGCAAGCTTTGGTCAGTAGTCGAGTAGCTCAACTTAGAACCATAAAGGAGCTCAACGAACCGACGAACATGCCAAAGAAAGGACATTTGTGTAGGCCGCATTTAAGTACTCAAACTGCCAGACCTCGTTAAAAATACTTCAAAGAAGAAGAAGTATTTCAAAGAAGAGAAAAATAAGAAGAAAATAACCCACATGGTCCCCATATTCACAAAATGAGTTAAATAATAATAATTAAAAAAAAATATAATACTTTACAAAGTAAGTATTCATGTCAAACATAATAAATTGAAAAAAATAAAAATTAAATATATTACTTTACAAAGTAAATATTCCATGTCAAAAATAATAAAATAGAATACCTAATAAAGTAAACATTCATGTCAAAATTTACCAACGAGATGAAAGAAAAGTATACAACAGAGCTTAAAAAAAAGACAATTTCTAAAAATTAAAAAGGTATGTAACATTAGGCCATGTACATCATTGAAGCAGCTCAATCCCAAGCCTTTTTGTCTTCAAGATAGTCTTTAATTGTGTAAAAAGCTTTCTGGCATAGCTTACGTTTTATAAATAATTTGAACTTATTCATACTAAGGTCTTGAATATGGCTAGGGAGTTTATTATAAAAACGTATACATTGGCATCTAAATGAACCACCTATTTTTTTGAGCCTGGTTTTAGGAATGACAAAATTGTGTTTGTTCCTAGTATTTACGTTATGGATATCACTGTATCTTTTAAATAGATTAATATTTTTATGTGCATACAAAAGATTCTCATAAATATACTGAGAGGGCACAGTCATTATATTAATCTCTTTAAATTTGTCTCTGAGGGAGTGTTTAGGACTTAATTTATAAATTGCACGAACAGCCCTTTTTTGTAATACAAATACTGTCTGAATATCGGCGGCATTTCCCCACAACAGAATGCCGTATGACATCACATTATGCAAGTAACTAAAGTATACTAAACGGGCTGTCTCTAAATCAGTTAAACCACGAATTTTTCTAACGGCGTATGCTGCAGAGCTAAGTTTTTTTGACTGTTTATCTATATGGGGGCCCCACTGTAGCTTCGCATCCAAAGTTATGCCTAAGAACACAGTGGTATCTTCGGGTTTCAACTCTTACCCCATCATTGACACACTAGTGTTCACTTGTCGAACATGTGGTAACGTGAACTTTATGCATTTGGTTTTTTTTTCATTTAGCAGAAGATTATTAATATTAAACCAGTTAACTACAGTTGCGATGGCACTATTAACATCGTCAGTAACCAGCTGCTGACGCTTGAGTTTAAATAAAAGTGAAGTGTCGTCTGCAAACAACACTATATCGTGCTTATCCTTTATGAGGTACGGCAAGTCATTAATATAAATTAGAAATAAAAAAGGACCTAAAATTGAGCCTTGGGGGACCCCCCTCTTGACTACAGACCCGGGAGATCTTGTACCGTTCACATCGACTCTCTGAATCCTATCACTCAAGTAAGAAGTAAGAAGATTCAACGAGGCGTCCCGGATTCCGTAATAGTGGAGCTTCCTGATTAATGTCTCATGGAGAACACAATCGAACGCCTTGGATAAATCGCAAAAAAATCCCAAAGCATCGCATTTGTCCTCCCATGCGTTATAAATATGTCCTAAAAGTTCAACACCAGCATCGGTTGTTGAACGACCCCTTGTAAAACCAAACTGTTTATTATGTAATAGTTTGTGTTTATTAAAATATCTTTGCATTTGATTAAGAATAACTTTCTCAAAAATTTTACTAAAAGTAGGTAGCACTGATATAGGTCTATAATTAGTAGGGTCTGATGTGCTACCCGATTTAAATAATGGTATTATTTTACTATATTTCATTAGATCAGGAAACTCACCACGGTCAATACATTTATTAAAAATAACAGCCAAGATAGGTGTTACAATGTGTATAATAGACTTAGCAAGGTCAACAGAATTACCCCATAAATCTGCCGTCTTTTTGAAATTCAAGGAATTAAAAGTTTTTATTACATCATTGCAAGTAACATGTTGGAATTTAAATTCAGCATCACAAACTGGGACGTTTTCTTTAAGTAACGTTTCTGCAGCAGTGGGTGATGAATTTAGAGACTTAGTTGTCGATACGGGAATCTCTGCAAAGAAATTTTCAAAAGCCGCGGCGACTTGGGAATCTAATTTAATTACGCTGTCATTAATAGCAAGGCTATAATCATTAGTTCGGTTGCAAGATTTTCCCGTTTCGCTATTAATAATGTTCCAAGTCATTTTAATTACATTGCTATTGTTTTTAATTTTTGAACTCAAGTACCTAGACTTGGCGATATAACAAACTTTTTTATATAATTTAGAATAGTTTTTAACATATAAATTAAATTCTACTGTATTAATATAAGTCCGTTCTTCGTACAACTCGTAAAGACGTTCTCTACTCTTATAAATACCAATGGTGGCCCAGTCACTAAAAGAAGTGCTATTATTAACAGAAATAGTCTTCGGAATGAATGTAGTGTCAAATTGTGTGCAATACATTCTGAAAAAATTATTGTAATGTTGATTAGGGTCATCATTGGTTGACAAAGATGGCATTTCATTTGAAAGTTTAGTTTTAAAAGTCTCCAGACGATACTTAGATTTTGGGTTAACAGTGATATCTTTCTTTGGCTTTATTTTGTTAACATTTGGTAAAGTAATTAATTGCCCACAATGATCTGAGTCCATTAAATTAATAATTTTTTTGTGGGAAGGTACAATATTTGTAAAAATGTTATCTAGGCATGTGGCACTAGTAGGAGTTATTCTAGTAGGCTCCATAAATAGGTATGTAAGATTGTATGACTGAAACAGACTTACTATTTTAGTAGTTAAACCACAATTTTCTAACAAATTAACGTTAAAATCTCCACAAATAATAATAGACTTACTTGAATTACAAATTTTGTGCAAAACTTCATCCATTACTTTTTCAAAACAATCATACAATCCAGAAGGTGGTCAGTATACACTTAATATAATAAACTGCTACAATTCAATACAGGCTATTTCAATTATCCGCTCAACAGAGAGGCTCACTATGTCTTTGTTAATGAAAAGCTTCAATAAAATAGTGCTCAGGTGTGCAAAGCCTTTGAAACCATGTGCCCGATGTGCCTTTCTGTACATAATCCTATCCTGTTTACTTTTACATTTAATTTAAGAAAATATCAATTCTAATTTAACAAGTTTGTTTTCTAGTTAAATCAAAATTTGCGTTTTTGGGACACTTTATAAAAATTGAATTGTATAAAACCCGATACCAAAAAACGCCTAACAAGCCACTTTTCAAGCAAGCTGATGCTGTGGTTGAAAACACAGATTTGATGCATGGGGAATACCCCATCAAATCTGTGTTTTCAACAACAGCAACCAATTGGGAATTGGGAATTTTCCTGAAAAAATCTAATAAGTCCATCAAATATGTTTACTATTGGTACCTTACCTAAGATACAGGCTTGTCTAATTTGGGGTCAGTGTAAAAAAAATTGTAATTTTGGTAAGGAGAGGTGCTCGTGGCTAAGCTAAGGCTACCATCATAGGTACCGAAAAAAATAGAAAGAAAAAATCTTAACTGGATTATGAACTCAAAAGAGATAATTATGTACTCTCTAAAAAAAGGTATTGAAAAAAAGTCATGTTGTGAATAACATTGCAGTAAGTACCATACCAGCTTAAATTTTTTCAACACTTGTTAGGTAAGTCAATGACCTAGACATTGCTCCGTTGGTCTCGCGGTCGCAAGCGTGACTGCCGACCGCGGAGTCCTGGGTTTGATTCCCAGGTTGGCCAAAAAGTGTCATTGGGTTTTTCCATTAGAAATTTGCCCTGGCTGGGGGCCTTAAATTCATTTGAGGTCACCACAGGATAGTCCGGCTTAGCAGTTGTTAGCCCTAGCGCGCTGGATCTGCCAGTGACCATATCCTAAAAAAAAAAGCCAATTTCTGGTCTTGTGCGTCTCGCATTGAGCAGATTCCCGCAGCTTTCATTGGGTTGTAGCGGCATTAATACCGCCGCATAAAATCAACGTAGCAGAATCAACAAATGAGACTCGCAGCGCCATCTATCTTGGCAGCTGCGAACTAACTTGACAAAATCCTAAATCGCGAAATCAGAGTTTACCGTGCGATTAGAACAGATACAACAGCCCGAATATCAACTGAGAGTTGCCCACCAGCAGCCTCCTCCTCCCTTTTCAACGGAGGTATGTGGGACTTTACTATCTGTTCCTCTTCCTCTAAAGGGTCGTCGGTCCGCTAATAGAGATGTATGGAAGAAGTAAACATGCTGAACCGACACCAAACCAATCTTTCTTCTTTAGTAATTGTGATGAACAAATTAAGATTGCGGTTCCACTAGAGATGTGCTATGCTGCGTAGCTATGGATGTGTCTGATTTCCACCAATTAATATTGCTCAGTTTTCAATGCATAGCAAGACAAGATCTCGTTCAACAGGGTTCAACGAAGTTGAGTTGTTTCTACTAGTTTATTAAAGCGACGGATGCATGCTAAGGATGAGAACTATGGACTCGCGAGTGTTGTCGTTAGCCTTGTAAAAGTACGGGGCAGAACAGGCCGAGTAGAGTCGTTCATCTTTAATAAAGCACATCTTGCTTGAAGCTACTACTACTACAGCTACGCAGCTCTAGAGGAATGGATCACAGTTTCGTAGCTTAGTTTCACCGCTTAACTACCTTGCACATTTCTATTGGAATTGCAGTCTCAAACTGATACAGTTGTAAAGCGTATTCATTTCTTTTAGGGAATATTAACTCAGATACTTTTCAAATACTTTTTAATGTGGCTAAGCAAATACAAAAAAGGAGATGTGAAGAAAATAAATCTTTTGATATACTTAACAGATTTTATTTACAAAAACTTAGATAATATATTTACAGTTTTTATTCAACTATTTATGTCTATTTACAATACAAAACAGTTTGGCACACACATAAATAATACAGTAAAGAACACAATCAAGAGCCCTAATTAAGTTGTATAGTGAAAATAAATGCAGAAGAAGGGTGTTTTTACAGTTGTCAAAAAATAAAGGCCCGTTTTGACAGCAGGATACAACATTACTTTACTACTAAGTATGAAAGAGACATGAAATAAATATCTTTGTTGTGTCCTGCTGTCAAAACGGGCCTTTTATTTTTTGACAACTATTTCTACTCCGTATCACCTACGGACTTACGATTAGTCCCGAACCCGAACTAAGAACAACTGTAATGATGACAATTGAAAGCTACATCACTAAATGCAGACTGTAAAAAGATTTTAGTGACTATGGCTGTCAATTGATTTGATGACTTATTTAACTGTACAGAAGCAGTCTTTTACTTTACACCGCTTAAAAGTCATGTTCAATTTTTGCTTCTAGTCCGACTTGAGGCTTGTCATGTCCGAAAGTCTTCTCCAAGTTACCTCCAGCGACGAGTCTGGTGTTTTTGTCAACTTTCCATACTCCATCACCGGACAGGGTCATCTGAAATATAAAGGTTTTTTTCGTTAGTCTTTAGTCTTACTTGTTCTCTTTTGTGTTGTCTTGTTACACGTGAATTCTCTAGAATTCAATATTATAATGGTTTAGAATAAAATCGTTGAAAAAAAAAACGGAGTGAATGTTAACAAATATAAGCCCAATTTCTATTCTTCATCTGATGTAATAGTACGTATTTTTTCATCTATTAGGTTGTAGGTAATGACGATTGTACTTTCGCATCATTTCGAGGCAGAGGAAAGCAATATAGTTGGCTTAAAAATACGACCGTTATATCCTTTGAAACTGGGATCGCTATCTTCACAAAACCAATGAAGAGTGAATACTTACAACACTACCCCTTCCAACCTCCTTATGGACATCAAGGGAAGCTCTAGCGTTATCGTTAGCATTATGCCAGTCGAACTTGGTGCCCAAGACGCTGCTGTCACCAGCTTGACCGAGCACTCTTTCTCCGTACGCTTGCCCTTGGAAACGACCGCGGTGGTCATTGAATATGTCTGCCTTGTAACCACCTCGACCCTGTGGAAGGATGTTTTGGTTAGAAAAACGTTTGGGTTAGTAATTTCTCTGCCTTTGCCCCAATTTGTTTAAGGTCTGCGTAGCTTGTCTTTTCATTTCAAAATATTACTGCAGCAGTAGGACATTTCAATCTATATATCGTATAAAGTGCCGTACGTACCCAATGCAGCCTTGAGAGCCTAATCTTAGAGCGTAAAGAAAAGTAAATAGGAAAGCTACTCACGAATAATCCAGCATCATTACCGCCTAAAGTGCCAAAGATTTTGCCTCTGCCAGCGTTACGCTCAAAGTGCAAGTCTTTGAAAAACTGGTTATCATCCATTCCCGGTAGCCTGTAGACTTGAGCGTATGAGCAGGCCACGAGAGCAGCGAAGCACAAGAGAACTGAGGACTGCATTTTGAACTGAAACGTGAAGGCGAGATTATTAACACAACATAAACATAGTAACGAGTTCTTAAATATAACATCACTCTTGAATGAATAGACGAAGACGATTCGTACAAGTTCTTCATTTTGGTTAGTGGTTGTAAAAAGTGACAATTTATAGAAAATATATTGTTACGAGCTTGGGGTTCGTGACAATAAAATCAGCCTAACCAGATATCGAAAACTCTAGAATGTTCTAGCATGGAAAAGTCTAGATTGATCTTGACTCTACTAGTTCTGCTACTCGATACTAGATGGCGCCAGTAGTGACTAATATCGTTATGTACCCGGCATTAATTCTGGCACCAGCACGAAGTTATTTGAGCCTATTTGCCAAAAGGAAACCGTATTGTACTATATATTCTATGGTACACACCTTATAAAACTGTTACTTCGTCTTTCCACGAAGAACTGTAAGTTGTGAACTGTGCGTTCCTCAATCCTGAGCCGATCATTTATACAGCTTCAGTATCTGAGGTTAATCCCTGGACCGAGAGGCAAGGGGACTTTTTGAGATAACGTTGTGAGTCGTGCGGAGTTCATTAGCTATTATTAATTGAGCGATAGTAACGGGATAATTAGACGGTAGTGTGTGTGACGCGCAGTGGTATGGGGATAAGACTGAGTTCTATACGTTTAATATCTGTTGTGGAAAAAGAGATCGAAAAAGGTTTTTAATGGTAAGTACATCCGTATTTTTACTAATTTTGTTTGTATTTTCACCATATTTAATTATTAAGTTCAAAAACTAAAAACCGACTAACGAAACGAAAATATTCTTATCTGAAATTGTTATCTTTTATACAGTATTTATAATGCGTTATATAAACAACTTAGGTACGTGTATGTTATATAATTATTTTAATTTATTTATTACATTTTTCAGTAGTAGATGATGTGAGTAGAAGATGTTATGAGAATAGCCGTGATCGTATCACGCGTTATAGAAACAACGTTTGGTAAGTCATCTTTTAATTATTATAAGGTTTGTACCTGTACCTAGCTTAGATATTTTCAACGTACGGCAATACACTGATAGTCACTGTTCAATTAGTTTACTTAGTGATACCAAAACTGACAAAAAATAATAGAGGTCCATTATGTGGTACTTTTCCCTATTGTCTTTTTATTAAGAGCCGTTAAAATTTTTAAATGGTAACCAATTACGCCGTTTTTTTATATTTTGAAGTTTGTGCTCACCTATGTTAACTCAAGTCTATATTTGATATAATTATGATTTAAAATATTTGAAAACATTTGAAATGTAATTTAATATACTTACAGCTACCTGCTACTGTAATTTAATATTAATGTTTGTATATCACCTACTGTGGCAGGACACAGAGACCCATTACCTTGCAATTGTTCCACCTTTTTTTACCTGTGTACGTAAATAAATATTCCTATTTGATTTGTTAAAACCTAAAGGTATTACCTATTCCTTCCCGTACCAATACCAGAACTGATTAAATATGAACAATCCATTCTTTGTTGCAAGTATCGAAATTAATCTTTCAAGCTGCTCATATATATCTACCTATCTACCTCTATAACAGTGTTCTTATCTTACTAATTTATGTATCCACTTTCCTACTTTTGTTATTTACTAGGTGCACTGGGTGAACCACGAAGGTAAATTACCTTTTTTTTAAGTCGCGTCAATGCGAACCATCTTAGAAACATTGGTCAAAACAATCGATTTGAATTTTTATTTTGGTTTGGTTTGCACCTAAATTTCGGTAATACTCATTTTTTTTCAGCTCCCGTCATGCCATTCATGATAGGTTCCTTTGAACCCTGAAAACAGAAATTGGAGCTCTGTCGTAGAGATTAAATTAAATTATTGAAATTGATTGTTGTTTGAGTTTAGAATTACCAAAATTGAATATGTACGTGTAGGTATGTGTGTGGTAACCATGTGATGAAAATACACTAATATTCTATGAACGGCCTAAGCATCTGCCAGCCTGCTCATTAAATTTTATTGGTATTAGACGCGTTGGCTGGATGTCATTTAAGCCACAGATTAAACGGCGCTGTTCAATGAAAAGGCTAGGCAGCCAATATTATTTAAACGGCTGACTTAGCAAGTTGGCTAGGACCTAAGTTTAAAGTTCCGTTCAGGTTCAAAAGAAAATATTGTTATACTGCCATCAGCGCCATCTGTTCAAAATATGCAGAACTGCGTAACTGGTGACAGTTTGGAGTTTCATCGTCTTATCAACTCTCAACTCTAGTCCGATAAAATAAAAAAGTCGAGGATAAAATAAATTTCATAGGTCAACTAACTCCTGATAAAGCATTTTTGATAAAAAGAACGTAAGAATAAAAACTTTGCTGAACATAGCGTCATCTGTACACGTCATAGTCAACTATTCATACTTCTAGTTAATCAACGCATTTCGTGGCGTAATAGTTAAACTAATGTGCACTAGATGGCGCTGTCATAAAACGACTTGTACAAAGTTTTAAACGTGGTCGCCAGGTGGCTTCTAGGCAATTAATTGATACTTTTAAATAGATAAAATACGTACTCGTTATTTTAATGAAAATTTTAAGGTAAAATAATTAGAATGAAAAGATTCAGTCTGAACTACGCAAAATAACACAAGGCTTGACGCACGGCACCTGCACTTTCAACGATATTTCGGAGAATACACAAAATCAGACCGTCAGATAACCTGCTTTTCTTTTTAAAACTACGGAACTAAATTGATTTTACCGGTGCGAGCATGACTTGGTTACACTAATAACTGATTAACTGTGACTGATCTATTAACAAAAAAAATCAGTTTACGCCTATTTAATACCAAGCTAAAACAATAAAAATACTATCTTTTTCGCCTACTTTTAGGCTCGCGCTTGACCACAATCTCACCTGATTGAAAGCGATGATGTCGTCGACGATGGAGCACCCTTGCCTAGAAGTAACCTGTCTACCAATTACGGTTCTTAAGATAGAGCCCGCTGACAGACAGATAGACGAAAGGACAGCGGAGGCTTAGTAATAGGGTTCCGTTGGTTACCCTTCAGGTACGGAACCATGAAAAATTTACCAAAGACCTTCTTGATGAATATAGAATAAATAATAATTATTCTTTATGGTTGCATGCTCAAAGAGGCGGCTGGTAAAACAGATGGTTTAGCCTATTTAAAATTGTTTGTATAATGTTAGTATACATATTTTAAAAGCATTTATTTAACTTGAAATGTATGTACTTATGTACTTTGTTCGGGTGGATTCTTACAACTTCATTTTTTACCTTTAAATAAATGCAAACAATTAGCAGGTCATTTTTTCATGACGGATGGGTAACCGTTAATCATCATCATCTGCCTAGCCTTTTCCCAACTGGATCAAAATGGATTCAGCTGAATACCAGTATTTTACGTGGAGCGGCTGCCTATCAGACCTCCACAACCCATTAACTGGGTAACACGATACTTCTTGGGAAGACTGGTGTCAGATTTTCCGGCTTCTGACAATCCTTAACGACTGCCAAAGATCTCGAAATGATGGTCTCGGATGGGTATTCGTCAACAATCATAAAAAATGACCTGTTAAATTACATTACTCTTCAGAATACTGCAGATAATGACCCAAACACAAAATTAAATAACGTTACCACCTACCAGGATTACATAAGTGAATGTAAGTATCAGAGGAGCGGTTATACTGCTCTCTTAACTGATGTTAGCCAGCCGTAAATCTCGATAGACATAACGGAAGATTTACTGCTGAAATAGATTTGATATCTGTTTGAATCCTAGATTATTCTTATCTCGTTTTTGCTGTCGATTTCTCTAACATAAATCTACTGGGCTAGGTAGTTCAATTCTATGCTAAATTGTACTTTAATCGTTATTGGAAAAAGTGGGTTGATTAACCTATGGTATTGTGGGTCGCGAACTAGGCGGGCGTTAGCCCTACCACCGCAAGGGAAGGATTGGCCAGTCTCATAAGGTATTATGTGAGACTGTCCAGGATGCGCCGAGCGCTCGGTTAAGTGACTGATGGAACAAATTGCGCACTTACTACCCAAATACCGACTTATTTGGGTTCTACTTGTACAGGATGGTGTTATAATAAAGAAACCAGTCGACAATAACCGGTGTTTATTACAAAAAATACAGAGTAGGGTACTTTATGGCCAATGCTTCCGAATAAACACCTTTTACTTATCACTTATACTTATATAACAACCGTTAACATAATGTAATCGCCATTCTCAAAAAAGAAAAAAAAAGCTTTTGACTCGTTCGTTCAACTAAAATTAGAATATTCAAATTAGGTTGAGGCTATTTTAACCCAGCTGTTTTTAAACTTTGATAACAAATTGGCTGCCTTAATTACTTCCGTGGGTGTCTAAATAAGTGGTTGAAGAGTTTCGTTTGGGGTAAAATCGGCTTTTGAGTACCTTAACAAGCAACCCACAACAAAATCATGACGCCTACGTAAATTCCTCGAAGATGTAGGGAGAATTCAACCCACATTATTGTCGGTTAGTATCGCAAGCAGCAGCTGCAGTAGCAGCTGTTAGTAGTGCTGTAGCTGCTGTTTCAGTATCGAATCATGTAAAATTGATTTTTTGTAAGTTTGTTACAAGTACGGAAGTAAGAATTAGGATATACGAAGGAGCACCAAATATAAGAACATAATAAAAGTTCTGGAGTGGCGACCGCGTACTGAAAGTCGCTGCGTTGGAAGGCCTCCCACAAAGTGGACCGAGTCCTGGTGTCGGTGCCACTGCATGCATAATACGTTTAAAAATTACGTTGATATGCCAACAATACGTTTTCCTAGTGACTAATACACACCTAAATCTCTATCTCAAAAAATGCTGAACAGATTTTAATGAAACTAGCACTGTTTCCTAAGTTAGACTATACCTAGTCTAACTAAAAAGGTTTTTTGCAATCCGATAGTTTTTGAGATATTAGTGGACAAACATACATACACTTATGAAATTTGGCACGCATGTTTAGAAGCTAGTATTGATAACATATACAAAAAGTCAAATTGATAACCTCCTTTTTTTGAAGTTGGTTAAAAAAGACTGTTCTATAATACTGCCCTCATAAGAAAAAAGGACGTATCGACATCGACACAAAACGAAGTAACCGATTTTCGATCTTAATTCATTTTCTTAATGTCGGATATTGATTACTTCGTTTTGTGTAGATACGTCCTTTTTTCTTATGACGGCAGAATAATGTAGTGATGATAATTGAGTAATAGTGATTTTACAAGCACATGATATATGGATTGTTTAGACTTATCTGTAAGTATACATAATACTCAACCCCAACTGATACAATTACCAACAGACAAAAGGTAATACTTGACAAAATAATTCGGAAGTGAATTGGAATTGAGATCGGAATTATCTAACGACGCGTCCGTCTCGCTTCAGTCGATATTGAGTTCTCACGTTTTTGTTAATTAAATAATTGAGTTGAATTATTATTTACCAGTTTTACTTTTGGGGTAAAAAACGTCCATGGTGTAATTTGGGCAACATTTTTGATGACTAGCTAATGGCAGCGAGACGAGGCCGCGGCAGACCACGAAAGAGATGGCAGGATGGCCTGGATATCTTCCTCACGAATTGGAATGATGAAGCACAACACCGTGAGCATTGGAAGGAATGGAGGGAGGCCTTTGCCCAGCAGTGGGGCAGTACGGGCTAGTAATAATAATAATAAACGAAATAATAATAGCTAATTTTTTATGGATGGGAAATCAAAATTTTTACGACTTCTTACGCTCTGGGCGGAGTGCAAGGGAGTGTAAGACTCTTGGACTCTTACTGACTAAAACCCATCCGTGTTCCTCCTTATGCCCTTTGCGTTCCAGGGCCGCGGTGACTCTTTCGAACCAATTCCCCAACAATGGCTACTACCCTTCTCCATCCTACTAATATCCTATCTATTTTTTCCCACTAATATAAAAAATGTGAATGTTTCTCTTTCATTTAAAACTACTGAACAGATTTTGATGAAACTATTTTAATGATATAGCTTATACACCAGAATAACCGGCTGAACGGGTTTGGATGAAACATTGTCTAGGAATAGGACATATAAAACTTCCATGTCTTTCATCCCTTGGGACATTTATAAGGGCATTTGCAAGGGTATGCGCGCACTACGAAAATAAATCGTTGCGACTTTTAAAGTGCGAAATAAAATTGCAAACGACAATAATTCCTACGCGCACTACGATTTATTATCGCCTGCGAAATAGCAGAGCTAAAAGCAGGGCCAAGACAGTCACTGTGCCTAACACAGATAACTAAACGTTACTGGGTCCATCCTTTGACAGCAGTACCTAAGACATTCTAAAGGATTTTTTTACGTACGGTATAACGATCTTCGTGAATACGACAAAAAATTTACCGCTGCGCTTGCGATTTTTTCCGCAATGTGCGGAGCTAGTACAGCCTCATAGGGTACAAAATATTCGTATGATTCCGCATCTGCGAAAATAAATCGCAAACGGTATATATTTTCGCAGTGCGCGGATTGTAGTACATTTCTGTTGTTCACAGATTGACGAATTTTCTTCGCAACGATTTATTTTCGTAGTGCGCGTTTACCTACCCTTAGGGTAAGCGCGCACTACGAAAAAAATAAATAAAAAGGGAGAAGTAGGAGATAAAACTTTCACGCAGAGCTTCTAGGACGATACTGTCAATATAGCTTCATCATCATCTTTTAAGTCGGAATAAATCCTAACTACACATGGGATCACTCCACACCTTGCCATAGCAATTCGTTCAGTAAACTCGTGCTTTCCAAACCCAACTAATTTGCGCGACCTCTAGTGAAGGTCGCGCAAAACAGCTGGGTCATCGGTTAACCTCTCGAGAGGCCAAACACCTTATGCTTGCCGATTCACGATCGCCACTCGACAAGCAAAGCAATAGGTTAGGTCTATAGTTATGACGCGAAAATAGGTACATGGATTCCTATTTCAAATACTTACGAGAGACTTCAAAAGTGAATTGACACGGTATTTGAAATGATTTGAAAATAGTAAGGAGTTTGTTGCTCCACTTCTTTTTGCCAGAAAAACACTCGGAAGTGGTGACGGGCGGGCGTTTCGGGGAACTGCAACTGACGTTCAAAAAGTGTTGACTTTCAGCCGTGTCATCAATAAACGATTTTTGATTTTGTTTTATTGATCAGTGACCTAATCGTGTAACTTGTTTAGGCACAGGGAGGATGATGTTGCAATTCCTTTGTCTATGATTAGCTTAAAATAACAATTTTCAAATTGTGCAATGCACCCACTGCGTCAAACAATCTCAATAACAGTTTATTTGACACGTTTGGCGCATTACTACTAACAAGAGTATTCCTAGATTTATTTTCTAGCTACGAGCCACAAATGAAATCGCCACAAGACTCACTGATCTCTTGCCAATTAGCCACGAGCCACTCCAACGCTGCCCATGAATGGCTTCGGATATTTAATATTTTGAAAAGCAATATCCGCTCTTCAGACGAAGTGAATGTGATTCGTCTTTATTGTGGTACATTTATGTCAAGTGACGGGCGTAACCGCATCGGGAACTCGATCTCACTCGGGCGAATGATTGACCACTGCTTATTATGTATCTATGCTCACTCTGTAAGCTTTGTGAGCTTGACGATTATGACGTTATGCAATACCTACATAATATGACGACAGAAAAGTAGCACAATACTAACAAAAATTAAATAAATGGTAAAAAAAATAAAAGCAATAATGGTGCAAGGGATTAATTTGAAACTTTTTGAGTCCTGGGGGCGTACCATGATGTGTTAAAATGTCAGTCGTTCGAGCGAGAAAGGGGGATGGAGCTATATAGAGTGTATAGCTCTATCCCTCTTTCTCACTCGAACGACTGACGTTTTAACACGTCATGGTTGTGGGCCGCTGGGGAGTTTATTGCGCCACTACTTCCCAGTAAACACACTATTTGGGTGCCTAATTTAAATAGGTAAGTGACTCACAAGATGAATGAATGAATGAATGAGACTTTTGAGATAATTTTAAGCTAAGATAAAGTTTTATAAATACACAAAATAGGGTCAAACTCGAAGTATAAAATTTACTCCGATTTTGGCCCTATTTTTGTGCCTAACTGGCTGGATTATTTTAATTTACGGTTTCAGCATTCGAATTAAAATTAATATTAAATCTGGTTGTTGTAACATTAATATTTTCATAAACACAAGTAGCTAATTACTTTCAGGGCACGGAAAATCAAAACTGATTTTTTAACCTTAGCCGAATTTAATCTATTTTAGATTGAATCGTTTTAATACTCTCTATATTATTTACCAAACATAACGTTATTTGAACTCTAATAATAAAATGGTATACAATAGCGTAACTTCATTACACTGATTCTCGGTTTTCATTCAAATAAGAATAGGACCTACTTATTGTTAATGTAATTTCTTCTTTATATTTGGTATATTAAGAATATTTTGCTTATTTAGAACAGTCAATTTTATTATAAAAAAAATTCTAGCCTTTTCCCAACGATATTGGGGTAAATTTCCAGTCCAATCGGATTCTGCTGAGTACCAGAATTTTGCCTGGAGCAACTGTTAATCTGTCATCCACAACAAGACTGGTGTTATGGTGTCAGATATTTAAAGTCAAAGTCAAAACGTTTATCAATTATTAGTTCATTAAACTGAACTTTTGAACGTCATCATTTACAGTTGAAATAATTATGTATCAAAATAAATAAAGTGATTACACTGTCCATTTGCATAGGTAGATTCTTATGGAGAAGAACGGGCAAGAAACTCCATAGTTACTCTTTTATATTCTGTCTTCTGACTATCCGATAGGACTATCAAAGATGTGGATGTGTGTTACTATGAAAAATGATAGACGGGACCAACGGCGTTTCTTTCAGTCAAACCGAATTCACCTGAATACCAGTATTTTACGTGGAGCGGCTGCCTCTCATATCTCCACAACCCATCAATTGGATAACATGGTACTTCTTGGCAAGACTGGAGTCAGATTAACTGGCTTCTGACAATCCGTAACGACTGCCAAAGATCTACAAATGACAGCCGGGACCAACGGCGGGTGCTTTCCGATTTCCGAGGCATAGGAGAGTCTAGGGGCTCGAGACAAGTGAGATTCTGCCAACGGTAGCGTGGCGAAGGCGATTGTCAATACGTCAAAAATGTATGGGATTGACAGATAGATGCTATCGAAATGTCACGTGATCCAATTCCTACATTTTGGCATTTCAACAGTCGCATTCGCTAATTGAATGGCATATTGTCTAGGGCCTTAGTTCATCATTAGGAATTTATTACATCTCCTTATTCGAAAAAAAATTACTAGATACGCTTGGCAGACAAATGAGCAATAATGTTGTTTGGATATCATTGTTTAATTAAAGTAAGAGGTTTCTAGCCAATAAAACCCGTTGGCAGCTTTAAATGACACAAGTTAGTGCCAATCATTCGCAAGCAATCAAAGTAAAACCTTTCTAATTTTGATGGTATTCATCACCTGTAGTATTGTTTCTGTAAATGCGATACTGAGGAAGTAGTTGTCTTTCTGAAAGAGTTCATCTGAGTATATTTGAGTCTAAATCGCCGAGATAGATGTGAGTCTGGAGATGGTTATAGGCTAGTTTAATGCGAGCGAAGTAAGTAGTTTACACAGTGCGAGCTACTGACTAGACAGAGAGACAGTTACTGGGTAGACTGTTACTCGGATTGCCTACTCGTATGCCAGTAGCTCGGCTCGCCTCAGGTGTCTTCCCGATGATAGTAGCTGCCCAGTCTCTTGCAAGTCGCAGCACACAAAAAATACAGGCCCCCTTTGCAACAGCCTGGTTAACACTGGTGAGTTACTGCCGAACGCGTCCGAACGATGCGAGTGATGTCCGAGCTGCTGCCACGTGCGAGTTCCTGCGGCGCCGGCGGGCAGCGAATGAAAATAAAAAAATGTTAAAGTTACTCGGATGCGAGCTGCTATCCAACACGACCGTGCCAGTAACTCGTAAAATTCATCCATACGATGGTAGCTACTCGGCAGGATGGCTCGCTCGCTAGCTCGCACTGTGTCCATCACACATGCATGGCAAGGCATGTCCCGCTATTTTTTTGATCTCGTTTTCCCATCTACGACGCTGTCTCCCTTAGTTAGTTACTAAATATTTTATTTAATAGTATTATAATGATATACTGTGCTTGTCTTACAACTACTGCTACATGTCCAAATCATAGGCGAGGACGCTGGCACCCTAAACACAAGTCAAATCTTACTTTGGGTGCCAGAGCCCATCGAGAACTCTACTTTCCCTAGTTGTAACTCAGTATAGTGCTTAGATAAGTGTTTATTGTACAACAGATGTGAATAAAATACTTCTCCTACTCCTCCTACTTCTTCTTCTTTACTTCTTTTGTATCACTCTATTACATCCTTAGACCATTTATTCCTATTACTCCTATTCATAAGTCCTGCCCACCTCCATTTTAGTTTTTTAAAACAGTAAGTAACATCTGTGATTCTAGTTTTCTTCCGTATCAAGTTTTATTTTATCTCTTTGTTTGATGTTAAGTATGCTTCCGTTGCTGTTGAGTCTGACTGCATAACGACTGTCAAATATGATAACAATAGAATTTGAACAGTCGTTAAAATATCATTCGACATTCTTCGCATTAGCCTAGACAATGATTATATTCTTGTAAATAAAATTGTAAGTCAACATTAATTATAACAATATGCACTCAATTGCAAACGAAATCACTTTCTTTTATATAACGTATCTACTTTCATTAAACGTCTTACAATAAGAGCAAATCGAAGATTGGGGAGCTCGCTTCCATATGCAAATCGATTTTTTATTGTGACAATTGTGTTTGTCCACTACCTAACCTATTTTAACGTGGCGAATGCAAATTCATTTATTCAAGACTTTTTATTTATCATTATTGGAAAATATCGGTAAAAACCGGCCAAGTGCGAGTCGGAACTGCATGCGAAGGGTTCCGTATGAATCATATTGTACTTCGTGGGTATAATTATGTTTTTATTTAATTTTAGGCTCAGTTCTTTCGGAAACAAAGAGGGGACTGGTCAATTAGGATCTAATTCCTTCAATAGCTTAAACCTATGTCTTAAAACTGATGCTTTTGTCGGGCACACCGGGGCGTAGAAGCCAATAAAGGGGCAGTCCCTTTGTAAATGGCACGTGTGATCACGTTTCTCACAGCATTTACACATTACAAATCAATAACTAAATAAAGTAAGGTAACCAACGTTTGAAACAAAATTAGGTAACTCCGGAAAACCTAATATTTCGATACCTTGCTAACACTGTACTGTACGAGTTAAGAATGGTGATCAGCTTTACGTGGCCAGTTCCTATCGTAATCATTTTCAAATCCTCTAGACAGTAGTCCAAGTACTACCTATGTAATTTCACTATTATGGCAATAGACCATTGAATCGGCTAGTAGGAACTATTTGTAGTTACGATACATTTGTTAACGATAGGGAGTAATAACGTGATTAGCTCAAGATCAATTACCTGAGCCACACGCACGCACGAATGAACCGAGATGTGTTGTTAAACAAACTAACGTAACATGACACGCTTGCACTTGAAGATTTTCACAAGCTTTTATTTATCTTGCCTAGTTAGTTCGATTAAATTATGGGTCTTATTTGTTAGATGTATGGGTCAAATCTCGCTAGTGAATTTTAAATCAGTTATCCCCAACCGATCAAGCTGAAATTTTTCGTACGTTTAGTTTGGATGACAATGTACCATGCAAAGCTGAGTAATAGCATTCTAAAATCTATTTTTAAAGTATTAAAAACCAGCCAAGTTCGAGTCGGATTCGCATACGGAGAGTTCCGTACCTTAAACCAAAATTAATACTTTTCTACCGCCTTTCAGCCGGGAGCCCCCCTTTAATTTAATTTAATTTTTATTATTAGTTGTTATAGCGGCAATAGAAATACACACTGTGAAAATTTCAACTGTCTAGCTATTATTTTTATTTATTTATTGTTCTTTAAGCCCGCTGACAGACAGACGGACGGACGGAAAGCGGAGGCTTAGTAATAGATAGGGGTCCGTTGGATTCCGTTCGGGTACGGAACCCTAGAAAGGAACAAGTTATTCGTAACAAACTGAAAAAGCTGGCAACGGTATTCCAAACCACTGCAACTCTTGAAAGCCAGAATCTTCAGTGTCAACGACCAAAAAAGCACCGAGGTAATGAAACTCGATGAGTCCCGGAGAAACGACTAGAATGTCTTGAATCTCGTCGAAATGAATCAGCATGGAACAGAAAAGGACTAAGAGAAAATCTTATTAGGGTAACTGCTATAGTAAAAGCAACGCGCTGTAGTAACTCTCCACTCTTAACAAAAGAGGTAGAAACAGTGTAAAGAGGCCCTAGACAATGTGCCATTCAATTAGCGAATGCGACTGTCGAAATGCCAAAATGTAGGAATATGATCACGTGACATTTCGATGGCATCTGTCAATCCCATACATTTTTGACGTATTGACAATCGCCTTCGCCACGCTACCGCTGACAGAATGTCACTTGTCTAGAGCCCAAGGACAAAAATATTCCTGTATCTGATACAGGAACAAAAGAGGTAGAAACAAGGTAATGCAAGCAAGCCCATGAATGTAAATGTAAACTATTACATACTTCAATCCATATTAAATCTTGAAAAAAAAATACAATACATCAGTGAATAATTCCTTATTTTTGTTGCGGAGCTTACGATAACAGAATGAGTAGAAGGAGAATAGAGTCTGGCCAGTGCTGATTTGTTTTTAAATCCTGTCCTGGTCATTGATAAAATCGTATCCATGGAAGAGGTATTTTCGTTGCAGTGGGAGAACAAGGTACAAGCCCACCACAATATACCCAACCACCGCAACTCTTGAGAGCCAGAATCAGCAGTGGCGACCACCAGAAAACACCGAGTCAATGAAGTTCGACGAGTCTTGGAGAAATGATTCAATTATTTTGGGTCCCACATTGAAATTAATCAGAATAAAACAGTCGACAAGTTAAGCAGGAGACAGAACAGATTTGATGCAAGCAAAAGTGTGTTTCGTTGGGGGATACTTTTTACCATTGACAAAAATGCCTCCATCTTCATGGTTAAAATTCGGGTGTAAAATACACCCCTCGCTGCCTCTTCAAGCGGTACTGGCTTGAAGGTGGAAGCTAGCTGCTTCTATAATGGAAGCCATCAATATCAGTATCGCCAAGCTGAAGTGGCATCCAGACCCCGTGGCATGAGATCCCTTCACAAAGGGCTCCAATAAAACTAAAGCCACACAAAAATCAGGGGCCCTACTATGATACGGCCAATACCGTTTCGTTTGCGCTTTTAAAAAAAAAACCCTCGAATTAAGAACCTCCTCCTTTTTTGCAGTCGGTTAAAAAGAGGATAGTGCTATGTGTTCTGTAAAGCTCCGGCTCTCTCACTCAGAACAGATAAGAAACTGTGTTGATTGTTTCTATTCATCATAGATCTCTATGTACGGCACCCATCGCATCATCGCTTCATTAATACCTACTGCATAATTTTGACTTCGTAATTAAAAAACTCGTCCGATGAGTTACAAATCCAGTTTCGTCCTGCAGCCCTTTCAAATCGAAAGCTTTAACAAGTCCGAACTAAGAACTAGTTCCAGAAAGGTGGCACATAACGCAAACCAAAAAATTAAAAAAAGTAAAGGTAATTGGAACCAAAGAAGGTAGCCGCGGTATGTGTATCGAGTTGTTGTTACCGCACGTCGAAAATTAAGCTTGGTTGAAGTTTTTGTTTTTTTATTTTTCCTAATATCGTTCCTTTGACTTATCCTGCAGGAACCAAGATACTGAATCTATAGCCCTCCAAAGAGTTGGTGTTACCGCACTTGTACTAACAAAATGTTTTAAAATGTTATATTTCATAACTATTACTTATTCTTGCGGGTTTGCACAAAGGCGGAACAACTACGTCTGCTGTGGGATAGGCCCACAGCAACCGTATAGATAGATGAAAAGCATCTGGCACTCGGTGATGTTAAAACTTTCTTTATTATTAGCCTAGAGTTTAGTACTATTATAATTGGTTTTATTACCTACTGGTGTTGTAAATGTGAAAGTCTGTAGATACCTTTACCTGAAGGTTCACATCTCAACGGCTGGAGATTTGTGTAAAATGTTACACATCTTTCAAGCGGGCGACGCCGCTGACCAAAACCTAGTTTATTAATAATGTTTTTCATTTTGTCTCTATATTAACAGAGTAACCATGATTTTTTCTATTCTATTAATTTATCATAAGAAAAGAGAAAACAAGATACTTTAAAAAAATAGGAAATTAAGGCTCCTACCGAGAAAATGTAACATGAAAGTAAACATAATTTATTGTACAGATATTGAAACAAACTTCTGTCTATTTACTAAGTTCTTGTTCCGAGTAATAACGTTGCTCTGTGTTGGCATTTATTTTTTAAGAAAATATTAGTTTTGTTGCTAACAAACGCGCAGTCGATTTATTGTACTAAAGGATACTATTTACCTATTATTTACTTAAACTCGATTTTTCTTACAGTTTCGCTTTCGTGGGCTTACCTATTTTATCTGCAATGTTACAGGAATCGTATTTTTTTCCAAGATGTAAAGGAACCTATGATCCTTATTTACCCAAAGAGTAGCTTTCTAATAAGTGGCAAATAAACTCGATTACTGATCGAATGTTTTAACTACTACTTGCTGAAAATATATTTTTAAAAACATTTAAACTCGTATATAATATTAATAAAAATAAATAATAATATCAGATACACATAAATATTTTCTTTACAAAATACTTCACTAGATTGGTGGGAGAAGCACAAAATTAAATCGATATTCTTATTATAAACTTTTTCATCTGGATCTAGTTAGACTAGAAGTCAACCAGCAACAGAGAAGGCCCCAATGGAGTGCCTATATTTTAATAAGACTATGAATACACTTCAATACCAAAGTCCAATGACCGAATGGTCTATCTAAAATTCCGGGAAATCCAATAATTTGTCAAGGGACAGGGTTGAAACTTGGAATTTATTCAAATGATGCGGATCGCAAATTTATTTGACCGGGCCGAAATTATCAAGGCCCTTGTATTTGACCATCTTATTTATATTCATTAGTTTGTATAGATAATGAAACTTTGATTACCAAGGCCCAAGGATATTTTGGTTTATGTATTTCTCTCGAAGTTAATTACTTAGCTGGCTTTCCAATTTTCAGCGAGTTTATCGTCGGATTCCTGATTGATTTTGTTTTAATAAGTTTGTTCATTTTGATTGCGTATTTGTTTTTCATTTAGATAACGATTGCGTTTTGGTGGGCACTGCTTTTTGATGGCACAGATGGAACTGAATAATAACTTGACTGTACATTTTTTACGGCCTGTTTTACCTACTGGTTATTGTAGAAAAAAAACACGTATTTTTGTTGTTTTTGTTTTCAACCAAGATTGTCGTATTGCAAAGCAAGTATACCTACTCAAAAAAAAATAACACGTTATACTTTAAATATTAATGAAAAAATTATCTTTGATAAATAAGCTGACTAAAATTTGTCCATTTTCAAAGACTTTAAAGCGATGTTCACATTGAATATCAGGGACAAAATAAGCAGTAAATACAACAATAATAAGTACCTACACACGTCTATTACATGTACGATGAAGGACAATTTATTATATTACGAGGCAAAAAATATTGCTGTAAGAAAAATGTAAACACAAAAGGCTAATGAGGACTTAGTGACGATATTTTTGGAGATAATTGAGTAAATTGCTGTCTACTTTGTGAGATCAATGAATCATGTGGTTTGATTACGATTGTATTTTTATTTTTTTGGACTTGTTAGTTACTAAGGCTTTGTTGAGAAAAAGTGCTGAAAAATGTTTTATTGAGAAGCATTGTCAATTTGTAAGTATAATAAAAATAAATAAAATACCTATAGCCATCGATGCTGAAAAAATATCTAGATAAATTAGTACAGTTTTTTGTACTCAGGTTATTCAGTCAGAGCGTGGCCCCGTGTTTTTGTTGTAGAAAAAGCTCAAAACTTTAGATAAGATAAGATAAGATTCATTTATTTGCAAAAACATGTGAAGATAATATACATGGTATAATGTTTATTATAGGTGTTACAGGATATTCTTTGGCACAACATGTTTGACCATGGCTGGTGTACAAATTAGGTTGGAAGACCATAAAATTTCAAAAAACAAAAAATAAAAGAAAAAGTTTAATACAATGTTAAATAATCTAAAAAAAAAATAACAATTAACATTAATATTAAATTATAAATAAAAAAAACAATTGGTAAATGTTCATGCGATTCGAAATAAATATAATAGATTCAGCATTTCTTTGTTAGCAAAAAATTAGTTAGTCGTACATACTTAAGTATTTGTATTATCTTTACCTGTCCGGCCCCGGCGACACACCGGTGTGTCGCGAATTAATCGCGAATTTAATGTTTATTTACCTATTACATAAGATTTACTTTATATTAGGGAATTTTCACATGTTGGGCCTGACCGGTTAATAGGACTACACAAGTTAAACATTATTAGCTGCAGAAACATTTCAAAAAAACATTAAATATCTTTTTTAAGATATATTATTTTACCCTGCAAAGATAAATCATATACTTACTACTACTTAAATTACACAAAAATCAATCTACTCACTTAATAACTTAAAAAAAGAAACGTATCAACAAAAAGATTATTAACAAAAACAACTCGGTAGCAACAACTCTATAGAATTCCCACCACCTTTCTACTGCACTCCTCTTCGAGACAGTCACTTCCGGTCTCTATAAAAATGTTTGTGCATTTGTCTGAAGCTATCACTGCAAGCAACGCCGGCAGATACGCCATACCAAGCTCTAGAAACATGAAGACTTTTGTAAGTGTTCGATATTATTATTTTTTCTAAAGTGTTGGAAGTGCGTGATGTGACTCATAGATGGCGGTAGTGGATTTTGGATTTTTTGTTTGGTGATCATGGATTTTCAGTGTTTTTTTTTTCGCAAGTTGATATAACTTACAAACTAAATTATGTAATTTATTATAGTTTTTGTGATATAATTCTGAAAAGGCTCAGTGAAATAATTTTGTCAAAAAATATTCCAATTTTAGCACTTTAAAGTATCTTCTGAAATACATAAATGTCATCAAATAATTTCAAATCGAACTTATCTTAAAAGTGTAACTAAAATCGCTTACGGTCCAAAATACAAAACAACATGAAATAGGTACAAGTGATAAAACCAAGTACACAACAAAGTGCCCCCAAAATTAACAAAAAAAAAAAAACTAGTACAAAATCGTGGCAAACAAACAAACAGACACACATTATCAAAACCGCTAAACCGATAACTACTAAGGATATCAAACAACGCCGACAAACCGCAACACGGTTAGAACACCACACTCATTCCTTTGTGTTATAAAATACTATCACAATAGTCTTTTGATTATAATCGAAATTACAGTTTTGTCACGATAGAGATAAAACCTTTTTGTTAGCAAACGTTATTGTTACGTGACAGGGTAATCGTGACAACCATCTTGCTAATGATGCAGGAGCAGCTACAATTAAAAATAGTTTAGATATTCTAGAAATTACTATCACGGATTTTTGTAGTAAACTAGCGGAATCTGGTTTAACTATAGATACACCTTTGGGAGCTACTGCCGTGATAATATTATGTAATAATGATACAATTATTACAGCCTAATTTCAATATCAGTGTTGATTTGGGTTATGAGGTTAAGCATGTTAAAAGGGGGGGCACCTAATGGGCTATGGCGAGATAGATTTACTTAGAAGTGATAAATAATTTGTTATATCCTATACTTATTACGAAGTTTCATAAACCACCGTTATGCTCTTGCCTTAATATAAATTTATCAGGGGTTTGTGTCTTCTATTTCCATACATAGTATTAAAATTAATCCCGTAGCTAGCCATATGATGTTTGATATCCGCTCCAGCCCTGACATGTGAAAATTCCCAAATAAAAATAAGTTTTAAGTAATTGGTAAATAAACATTAAATTCGCTATAGTCATAAAAAAAACTGTAAGCAAACCATTTTTGTTAAGGGCATAGCACTACAAGTAATATATCTTGTCAAAATTTGAATTCCAAAACTGAAATGGAACTTGATATACAAAACATAAAATCATTTCGATGAGTCATATTTGTAAGAAACAAGAAAATATTAAACAGAAGGTGATTGAAACAAGTCAATGGACGAAAATTAGTATTAAATTAGCATAATCACGTCATCAATCAAAATTATAGCTTATGGCGGACCACTTCTGTAATTTTATTGGCTACTACAAGAAACTTTTACTCATCAAAATGATCTTGGACACCTTGTTTTGATTATCTTAAAGTTCAAAATCCAATGACAGTTAAGTTTAAGACGGTAGATCTATTTAGGTTTTATGATAATCAATGTCTAGCTTACATTGTGTCTGTTGCCCTTTAGAAATATTAAAAATTGTAGAACATAGTTAACAAACTGGAGATTAATATTAAACTTTATAGTTCGTTATAGGCTAGTTCAATATTGTTCTTTGAAGGATTTCTGTTATCTACTTCGTTCTAGTTTTTGGCAAGCTTTTAGTTACCCTTTGTCAGGACAAGATAGTTTTTAATTTTAATGTCAATAATGATTGATTAAGCGACCTCTTTTGCCTTCAGGAACTCATTTTAATTACTACCCTCGATAGCAATCACTAACCAAGGGGCTTTCAGAACTTTCTCATTAAAGCTTTTAATTAAAATGATACAAATACCAATATTAATTGTACAGATAACTTTTAATCTTGTTTACGAAATCAGTGCATCGAACTTGGACCGGTTTAGCCTGGAACAAGTAAAAGGGATAACACCTTCACTATCTCTGAGACCAGTTTTTGAATCACATAAGCTACCTTTCTCTTTCTTAAGATGCGGATTGCTCTGCATGTTTTGCCTTTAAGACATTAGTAAATTTGTATGCAAGATTACCTTTTAAGGAATGCATATTAATTACCATGGTCTTATTGAAAAATCTGCAAGACCATCGCAGATGAAGATTCTCCCAGAAAAATCTTAAAAGTATGTGTAGTAGGTAATATGAAAACACTCTCAATTTCAGTAAAAGGACTGCTTACCAAAATAATATACTCAAGCTAGAGCCTTATCTCATTAACGAAATGTAAATGAACTCCGACACTGACTTTCTTCGGCCCAAAACTTCCTACACTTATGAGTCCAGATAGCAGGGATCTATTACGTCGTAAACCTGGAATTTCCTTAAGATAATTTGTGACAGCCATAACTCGGCCTATCCTGCCTCACATAGACATAGCTTCGCATATAACCTTGGCATTCTTCCCTTACATTTTCCGCCTAGTTACCGGTGCTTTTCACGGGAATATATAGTCCATAAAGTTACCCATGTTCTTAGTGTATGAAGAAAATACACTGATTTATTATACTTACGTATCCTCTACTAGATTTTCGGGAAGACAAATAACCTTTCTTAGTTTGTTTGTTAGAGTTTTTGCTGTATTAATATTGTTCGAAGAAATTAGTACGAGTAAATACTTGTTTTTTTTCTGAGTGATATTTATAGTATGGTTGACTGTTTTCCGATCTTTTCTAAGAAATAATTATTTTCATTGTAATCCTGTTAGTTTACTTGTGGGAAATGCTTTACATCCATCTGATATCAATCATCTTTTATGAAACTCACTGTATTCGATGCTCTTACGGTAATGCTTTAATGCATACCATAAATTCGATTTTCAGTCTCAACTTTAACTACTCACAAAGTACTAATCTGCGGTAACAAGTCTTCTAAATCCATTGCTCTATCCTTTACCTCATTTAGCACCTCAGTTGGTATTGTTCCAAACTTTTGCAACCCATTTGAACAATTTCAACACCTCATTTGGCGTACCTTATTTCTCTGATCGTGTCTACTGGCAGAGTGCCCGAAACTATTTCGTGGGTTTATTAAGAAGATTCCTTATGTAGTGAGTTGGAAGAGATTATTAATCGGATTTTTTGGCATAATGGAGACGATTTTGATAAAAATAGTCTCCAAGGACATTAATTCGCAACTTGTACTCCGAATATTGAACACTTAAAAACCAGTTTTGTATATTAAACTTCTCTCTTCTCATAGTATTTTAGATATTAAAACGCATTTTCGGCTAAATTTAAAAACGTAATCTATCAAGGCTATCAAGAAGCTGAAGATTTTTGCTTTACCAGCTCTAAATTTGCTTATATAATATGTATGTTTTGCAAAGAAAAGTCATTGATTTCATAGAACGAAATGATAAGCCGCTGCGTCCGTATGTTTACTACTTATGAGACACGGCAATCACATTATCCTTCTTTTTTTTTTCTTAAGAGTTGTAAATCATCAAGTGATTCCTTCCGCTCTGGACGGAGCGGAAAAGAGTGTCAGACACTTACTAACTAAAATCTATCCGTGTTCCTCGTAATGCCTTTTGCGTTCCAGGGCCGCGGTGACTCTTTCGAATAAATCCGCAACACACTATCCGTCTACAAAGTGCAATATTTATCACTCCAGAAATTCAATTTAAATATTTAAATATTTCTTAGAATTGACTAATGATTTAAAGAGATCGAAGTCTGAAAGAGACAACAAGAAACCCACTTTCAAAGTAGCATAGCAAACGGTGGCCATTACTTTTTAAAAACACAAAAATAAAGAACAAGCAAAACAAAAAATGGAATTCACGAAATCTAAACTTCTCAAGCAGCGTTATCCCATTTCACTATATTTACAACTGAAACAAGCACGGAAATCAAACCGATAAAGCAAAGCTCGCACTCAGCATACAAAACTAATAGCACATTGAGAAATTCTACGCTAGAATAACTTCGATACTATTTCTGCCTTTTTTACTCTTAGCTGAGGAAATTGCAAAACCGATTCTGACACAATTTTCTTCCAACATAATTCGTTATTTATTACGTTGTGTTACATAAATATGACATTGTGTTAAATCTGAAAGTTCAATGGCACAAAGGCGGAATCAACAACCCGTGAACGAGAGGTTTTTGTGTGAGCGTTTTTTGTGCTTCCATTCCAACGGTTGCATAGTTAAGTGTGTTTTAAAGAATGTTATGCAAATTCTTCTATTTATATAGTTTTTTCGATGCCCTGATATAGTTACGTTGTCCCGGTACATTGTCCCTTTGGAGTTCATCAAATCTTGCTCCGGTTTTCGGATTCAACATTTACATATTTTGTTGCTGTGTTCCTCTGAATAATTGTTTAATCAACCATGGATTCATGAGCGAATATTGCTTCCTTATTTATTGCAAAATATTCACCGATTTATGTTTCTGTTCGTCAAATAATACGACTGTGTTCGCGTTGAGTTGCTTGAATTGAAAAGATTTTCTTTTTTTATTGAAATCATTGTGCCAGAGTATAACGAATTCTTTCTTGTTATACTTTCACATTTGTATTCTTCAAATAATACTAATATTGAGATTTAATTTATATCTTTCTATCTCCTATTCTTAATAAGATTCTAAATGGTTGTCCCATGTTCATCGGTTTACTCGAAATCCATTATAAGATATGATCTCCTAACCAAAAATTACCAGGTACTTCCTTTTTCTCAAACATACATAGCCTTACGCTAAAAACACAGAAGCCAGAAGTAGTAAATCATTTCAGTCACCAGAGAAACACAAACAGTCAACATGACAGGAAAACGGAAACACGTAATGTAATGTAACAAAACAGCCAAGGTGATCATTAAAAGATCATTAAATTGTCGACTGTTACATCAATGTTTGCAAACCCTGATTGCACAGAGAAATGTACTAGACGTAATGGTAAGATAGAGTGTTAGTATGGTCTGGCTTGGTCTATTATTTTTGCCGTTATGTAGCTCGATAATAGAGTTGATAGTGAGGTTATAATGAAACTTCAGTTAATGAGTGTTAAAGGCTTAATTAGGAATTGAGTACCTGACTTTCTATAATGTTTAAATAATATTCTAAGATGTAATACTTTTCTCAATGGGATGTCAGTTAGCCAGTATAGTTTTTTTGTATCAACATTATCAGAAAGCGTTTTTTTACTTTTTTTCTTAATTTTACCAAAACTGATCTAATAAACATTTTTAACCAGAATCAGGCTACAACATTACAAACAAAAAAGCTGTACTAAGTTTAGGTAGTGACGGGAAAAACAATACGATCACTAAAAACATCCGGAATAATCAAAATACAGAATTAGTGGTAATGTTTTTAAAGCCACTGTTTTTTTGCATAACTGAAGAACGCTAATAAGTACTAACAAAACCACTTAAAATAATAAGAGCTCTTATAGTATGGAATCAATTAATTTGACAATGAAGAAGTAGGTAGAAAGGCAGTGAACGTATAGTGAAAGGAGATTGTTTGACACTCAATACGTCCTTTTTTAAACATGTTTTAAAATAGAGCGATTCTGAAAGTAAACTGCGCTAACGTAGCAAACTCACATTCACATTGCATCGGCATCATAATTAACTACTTAAGTGTCTACCAATATTGATATTCCCAATTCATTGATGTTTGAATTTCTTGCTTGTTTTTCTACTGGCTTTTTTATTTTTCTGACTGGCAATGGTTGTTGGGCCTGTAAATGGTGTATAATGTTTTGAATTTGGAATTGTCATGACTTTACGAGATATGCATCTACAAGTTGTAGTTTTGCGTGTTTTAGATACTTAAAATAGTATTAGTCAAATGGTATTTAACTAAAAACCATCGACCATCAATTAGTCATAAGAGTCTCGTAAGTTAAAGCGGTTGTAGAATGATCTTGTTTCAGTAAAGGGAACTGCCACCCCGTCTATTACAATAATAATAAGACCACAAATGTGACCATACGCTTCGGGAACAATCTGTTTATTTTAGTATTGTGTGTATCTGTGTATTATATTAATCGCGTTTCATTTTTTTTTCTTTTTCATATTGCAACTAACACTATATTTTGTCTCTGCAATAAAATAAAACATAAGCGTCATTATAAGTCTAGGTATCTCGTGTAGCTCATTAATAAACCATGACTGTCGAATCATGAACTTTTTTGACAAAGCTGACCAAATAAACAATCGTTTACTTTCAAATCGTCTACCGAATCTCGTGAAACCGATAGAAATTCCAGATTGAATTTAGATAATAGCAGGCTGTTATGCTGATTTCAGAACAAAGAAAAGCATGTAATTTGATTATACTATTCGTTCCGGTGTACAAGATAAATATTGATGAAAGAAATAAAATAAATCGACTGCTTTTCCTTTTGAAAATTACCGAAGTTTGTTTTAAAAATAATTAAGATTGAAAAGAACTAGGTTAACTGAAGCTTCATGAAAAAAATCTAAATCTTTAAATAGTTATTTGTTTCGATGCTATAAAATCATATCATCATCATCATTCATGCTTGATTCATGTTACTTGAAGTTAGTGCAACACTTTTCTTCTACCATTCTCCTTAAGCAACCGACACAACCTTTAATTCTAAAAAAATCTAAACTATCCTTTGCCAGTTTTTGCTAAAACTACACATCGCAATTAACCCAGGCGTTAAAAACAAACAGTTCACACTTAAAAACATTTCTCACTTCCAAAAAGCTCTAGGATCGTTCAAATACAAAAAAAGCGGAAATTTAATACAATTACACTTTACAACGGTTGTCCGAGTCAATTCACGAAATAAACCTTAAAAGGTTACTTCAAAAAGTAATTGTGAAAGTTGTTTTCAGCATTTTTTATTATTCCAACTGTGTAATTAAGGTGGTCATTCAGTTGAAATTGGCTATTAAGACACTGGTTGTTGAGCTGATTTGCTTCTTTTGTATTTAATTATCCTTCTGTGTTATGAAATCTGCTGGTTGATTGTGCTAAATGAGTCGAGTGGCCCATCTTGGTGTTTGAAGTCTGTTTTGAAACGATGAAATTTAATGAACGTCGTTTTTGAATTTGTGGATATTCGGAATGCTTTTGAGCTCTTTAACAGGTTAAGATGTACTGAAAATTTTGCATAAAATAATTTTATTACGTAGCAACCCTGAAAATTTAAAGAGTTATTTAATACACATATACGTGTCAAATTGGGTAATAATATCGTAAACCCTGACATAAAGGATTTTATTAGAAGTCTAGTGTTATTCTAAAATATATTATAGTAGTACTTAACACTGTACTTATCACCGTTTCCTTCTTTCCAGGTGTGTTTGTTGCTGGCAGTTGCCTCTTGCAAGGCCGGGTTCGACTATTCCAACGAAGTAGCAGGAAATGGTGGGCACGGGGGTGGTAGCTCAGGATACGAATATTCAGCGCCAAGCGGCGGCGGAGGCGGCGACTTCTCTGGTGGCCAAGGACATCTAGCCGAACTTGGCGGACAAAGCTTTGGAGCCAGCGGCGGCGGTCATGACTTCTCAGGCGGCCAATCACACACTCTCGCTCTAGCCCAAGGACACGACGGCGGTCAAGGCTTTGGCGGATTTGGTGGTCAATTCCACGGAGACTTCGGAGGTGGCAACGGCGGTGGTCACGCCCAGTTTGCTGTTCAAGACGGCGGAAACCATGGAGGTCAGGATTTTAGCGGAGATTCGTATCTGCTAGCTGCTCAGGAGTCTGGCCATCAGGGACATGGTGGTTCTCAGGGTGATGGAGGACACGGTTTTGGTGGTCAGGGAAATGGCGGACATGATTTCGGTGGCCAAGGAAACGGAGGCCATGACTTCGGCGGTCAGGGACAAGGTAGTCATGATTTCGGTGGTCAGGGACAGGGTGGTCATGATTTCGGTGGTCAAGGACAAGGTGGTCACGGATTCGGCGGCCAGAGCGAAGGCGTCCATGGATTTGGCCCCGGCTCCTTCACCCTTCATGATGGTGGTCAGGAATACGGACACGGTGACGGCCACGACTTCGGCGGTGCTGAGGCCATCCCTGTCGGTACCCATGTTGACGAAGAACACCCAGTCGAAGTACCCAACTACAAACATGTCACGTTCGCCATTCCTAAGACTGTCCACATCAACGTACCCAAACCTATTCTCATCGGTGTACCTCATCCTTACCCTGTCAAGGTCCCTGTGAACAAGCCTGTCGCTGTACCCGTTGAGACTGAAATCTCCATCCCCATTGAGAAGGTTGTGCCTTACCCTGTAGTCAAGCACGTCCCCTACCCCGTTGAGAAGCACGTGCCAATTAAGGTCGAGAAGACTGTCACAGTGCACGTGCCCCAACCTTACCCTGTCAAGATCCCCGTATACAAAACCATCCACCACCATAAGGATCATTAAGGAGTAGTATCGAATGTCGTTCTTTGGAGAAATTAACAATTCTGTTTCTCTATGAAACTATGATTACAATATTTTGACTTAGGATTTTCACAACCATAAGTCTGATTTTTATGTGAAAAGCTTTGGAAAGAGAAATACACTGTTATGTTGACTCTATTATTCAAAATTTAAGGAAGGAATTGTTATTTTTTTCGAAGAACTGTTTTAATTCAGTGCCTTGTAAATATTTTGTTGTTAATTTTAAGTCATTTTCAACTGTCTCCATGTTGTAGTTGATTTATTTATTGTATGTTGTTGTTGTTAATGTTGTTATTGTTGTTGTTGTATGATGTTGATGATTATACGTTAACGATTGTTAAAGTTTTACTTTGTTGTCTTATTCATTTCAATTATGACAGAAGGAGTGTACATATATTTTTTATCTAAATGTAAGAAATAGCTAAACTTTGACAATTGCGATTACTTCTACTTTGGACAATAGACATCCAAAAATCTCCTAATATGACTCAGTAACTGCCATCACATAAGATACTTTTGGAACACATAAAACATTAAATTAAGTATCTAATGTAATTCTTCCAACACTTGTATAACATAGTTAGGTACTGAAAAATCCCATTATAACTATTCAGTCGTTCGCCAGAAGTATTTTTGCAGCACCAAGTGAGATGAATTGAATAAATAAATAAATAAATAAATAAATAACGACGTTCTGTTAACTACACAAACTGAGAATCAATGGTTTGCCTTTCAAAAAACCTTAATACATCTCGATTGCATAGTTTTTGGACTATTGGACAATCGCTGATAGAATGTCACTTGGTCTAGTCCTGACTGGCTGTTCTGACTTGGTCTAGTCTAGAGGGTTGATATTCAAAGTTTGGACGGCGAGCATTGGGTGGCTCGCCGTCCGATCAAAGCCAGACCCGGGTCGATGGCGCGTTGTGTACCACGCGCCTCAAAAAGATGTCAGCAATAGTCAGCATAGTAGAAGGGGTCCGTTAGGGCCAGAGCCTGCCAGGGTTGCGGATTTTGTTCGAAAGAGTTACCGCGGCTCCGGAAAGCAAAGGGCACTACGAGGAGCACGGATGGGTTTTAGTCAGTAAGAGACTGACGCTCCCTTCCGCTCCGCCTAGAGCAGTTGGAGTCATTTGATGATTTCCCATCCAAAAAAAAAAAGAAGTTCAGCAACACTTGCCAAGATGGACCCGAAGATGGGTGACTTACTAACATACCAAGATTCCTCCGTGCCTCGGAAACGTTAAGCTGTTGGTCTCGGCTCTTTTTGTACACTTACTGTAACGTTGCCGTTAGAATTTCCCGTTTCCGTACAACCTTCTGAATGTGGCTTTCATATACAAAAAGAATTTTCCAAATCCAGCTCGTAGGTAATTTCAGATATAAGCGCGTTCACGCGTAACTAACAAACAAACAAACTCTTTAGCTTTAATAAAATTATATTTTGAAATATTAAAATACAAAGATATATTTAACAACATAAAAATATAGTAGCCCACCGGTATCGGGAAGAGGATCCAAGCTACGGCGGTCAGGGCTCCAGAGAGAGGAACCTCCTAACAATGCGTGACGTGTCCAGAAGTACTGCTTTCTGTATCAAGCCCTTGATCCAGCTGCCTAACGAGAGCCTCCTAAGGTGTTGGTCGAGGCTTATTATAATTATTATTAAGATTAGTATAGATAGATCTACGATTGTTGTAACGGGTAGTCAGAAGCTGTAGCGGCGTTAATACCGCGACAAAAACGCAGCAGAATCTACATGGCAACAAAGAGTCTTGCAGCACCATCTATCTCGACTTTTGCGAACTAACAACGAAATCCTTCGCGATATCAGAGTTTACCGTGCGATTCGAACAGATACAGCAACCCGAATAGCAACTATCGGGCAGTTGCCCACCGGACACAACAACCGTCTAGTCTGAGGATTCTCCCTTTTCAATTGATTGAGATTTGCGGGACTTTACTTTCTGTTCCGCATACCTCCAAAAAGCCAAGAAATTAGATACCAGTCCAGCCAAAGGATACCTATCGTGTTATAGGTGGCTGATAACACGATAGGGCTGTAGAAACCAGGTAGGTAGTCGCTCCTTGTATTAGATATTGGTAGGTACTCGGCTACAACCTGATAGACTGGTAGCCGACCTCAACATAGTAGGGAAAAGGCTAGGTAGACTGATGTCAATCCCCTATACAACATGTAACAGAATAAATGCAATACTTCTTAAGGAGTCATTGTGCTCATCATTATGAACAACTTTTACAGCTGATTTTGACGAGTTACGCGCACAGAAATTTATCGGGCATTCGGTGGTCCCATAGTAAATGTTCATAGTGATGAGTATGCGTTTATTCTGTTATCACCTTCTACAGCTGGGCTGGAAACCAGGCCGATTTATTGTTTTAAAATTTCGTAAACTCATTCCAACCTTAGTCTCAAAAACTACCTTCCACGTGATTTAACAAAGAAAAGGTGGCCGAAGACAGGAAAATAACAAACTTAACAAAAGCAATTGTAATGCAGAGCCGAGTATAAAAACTTTATGTAACTGAGTTAGGATTCGTTTCCTGCAATTTCAACATAATGTACCTTTACCTTTTGTGCCTGATCAACACTGATGAAATAAAATTGTTTATTACGAAAACATGTTTGTGTATTCGGGTGTAAGGGCTGAGTAAACTTCGGTTTGAGGTAACTGCTGTTAAATGTTACGTGTTTAAAAAAAATCCTCACTCTACACAACAATGTAGAGTGAGGATTTTTTTTTAAACGCCCCACACTAGGAATTTCTCTTGTTTTGAATTATGGGTGCGTTTACAAATATACAAACTCACATACACAAACAGCCAGACCCGGAACAACTATCAGTAGGCCATACAAATATTTGTTCCGTGCGGGAATCGAACCCGCGACACGCAGCGCAGCAGCCAATTGCTCAACCACTGTGCCAACAATGTCGTCATAATTTTTAGGTGATTTCTTCCACTCAACTTAACCTAGGCTCAGCCTCCTTCAATAGAATTGCTATAAAATAGCATGTTATTTCTTGACATTACAGACCTCGACTGGAGAGGTTTGCCGTGTACTCCGTGCAATGGAGCGCCAGATAAAGGAGAAATAACGGTCATTGACCATACATTTATGGGTTAAATGGGTTGTGAAGGTCTGGTAGGCAGCCGCTCCACGTAAAATACTGGTATCCAGCTGAATCCGGTTTGACTGGGAGCCGACCCCAATATAGTTGGGAAAAGGCTAGGCAGAAGACATTTATTGACACACTTAATATAAAAAAACAGAAACAATGACATAAAGCAGTCCTGAATCGACATCTATTGTGATCCTAACTTTTTATAGTAATGAAAAGCGATTTATAATTTACTGTCCGGGTGCCTACGAAGGGATATTATGAAAAGGGCAATGTACTTTATCCCACATCTATCTAGCGCCTACCGTAGTTTAAAGCCAGTTGCAGACCAAGAGCTAAACTAAATTATGGAATAAAATGATAAAAATTATTAAAGCTATGAAGGCTTGCTTAATTAGTTCAAATGTTGGTCTTCAACCGCCACTAAAGTTTATAAGACTAAAAAGAAGATCTAAATAAAATAGAAATGTCGCAGCCAACTAGCTTAATCAGCTTTTTCATTAAAAGACTCGTCTTTATATTGTTCTGCGTCGTTTAATCAGCGACATAAGTGACATGGGCAAGTCATAAATCGATATTGAACAGAAGATGTCACTTAGGTCGCTGAAAAATCGGCACATTTGAATAAAAAGGCTAGGCCACCAATTAAACGACTGATTAAGCTTATTGGCTGCGACAGAAATACCACGACCACTTTATTCATCAAACGTACTCATGTTATTCTGAAAGTTTTTCTTAAGATGATTTCTGAATAACATGCGGGCGGAGCTGTAGGCGACGTAAATTATACAAAGAAAAGTGCCAGCCTTGGTTTGAACCCATAACCTGTAATATGGTAAACTTATTCCATAACAACGTTTCATACGTTACACACTAAGTCGGGGTCATTATCAAAAGATTATTCAATAGCACTATTCTAACCAGCATCATCAGCAAACGCCTTACACTTTGAACCTCCCCCAAACCGATAATATACCCTAAACTACCAAACTGCACTAATTTTCCAATGAACACCCACTTTCTAAAAGCTAATAACATTGTATCAAGTTGCCAAGCCACACATGCCTTAGACAAGTACAGCCAGGTACAGTGTATACTTGAATTCATTGCATAGAGATAATTTCAATCCATCGCCATCATCTCAATAATGACTTTAGCATCGGGTATTTAGAAGTTTTAGTTGCAATGGAAATTGAAGTTTGTGGTGTGAACTTGAGTTTGCTATTCCAAAAGCTGATAATTTTCTCGAATTCCAAACGTTGTCGTTTACACCTACAGTCAGTTTTTAAATTGTTTTCTACATCAAGCCGGGCCTCATAGACTAGTATACTTTGGCACAGGGCTTGTTAACGTTACCAAATAACAAAATAATAACCGTTACATAACGTTAATTTCAATTGTGATACCATAGTAACGTTACAAAATTTACCGGTATTTGATAACATTACCAGTAATATAACGTTAAGTAACATTTAACGTAAAATACGAGAAATATCGTTTTAACGGTAAAATAATTAGTGTTATTATAGCCCGCGAACTTTCTTGTATTTTTTGCTATTTGGAGGTCAGTGTCAGGTTGTAATTTAATCAAAATGTGATGCGCAACAATAACAAATATGTATGTACATAGATGTAACCATAAGAATCATTTACTCATCATCATGAACTTAGATTTGATGTGTATAATAACTAGATTTCCGAAATCTAGCTAAGAGAAAAAAATTGTAATTATGGTTATAATTATGTACCTACTTACATATTTTTTACTGTCGTGAATCATATTTTGATCAAGATACAATCTGACATTGCACCACCTCACAGAGATAACCGTTTAAAAATAACGATAAAATTAACGTTAAACTACAAATAACGTTATTAAAGAATAACGTTAAAATGGTGCATAAATAACGTTAAACCTATTACCGTTATTTTAATATAACGTTAACTCCTGTCAATGCAAGGTAACGTTATAAATTTTTACCGGTATTTAAAGCCCTGCTTTGGCATAAAGCAGAAAACTATATTCAATCACTTGAAAACTTTGTTCAAAATAGTAGGTACCTGTCACTTATGTATATCTACTTGCCACCAACGAAAACAGAAAAAAAAAAACTTATTTTTATTGTGACTGTACATCTGTGCAGCCAAGAACAAGCCAAGTACAGGATGTGGCAGTGAAACAGGCTTACAGTGCTAGGAAAATTAATTTGTCCGCGTGGCGTGGGTGCCATGCCATGTTTTATTATTACCCTCTCAGTGACAAAGAGGTATGAGACTGGAAGTGGCCTGGTCATGTTACGGTGTTATTTTCGAGTAGGCGTGTGTTAAGAGTATGTACTTCCCTGTCAAGAATGGGAATTTTGGGAAAAGAAGGTTAAGGGCCTTAGTACTAATAGGTAGTTGTACTAATAGGTAGGAATTGGGATACATGAAGGAGTCTCCTCGTGTAGCGTCCCGAAGGATTGCCAAACTGAACTGGCAGTGGGTAGGGCACATGGCTTGCAGAATACGTGGTAGATGGCGCTGAAAAGTTAGAATTCCTAAAGCCGCCCGTACATTGTCAATCTTGGACGCGATCCACAGATCAGATCATAGATTTTGATCGTGGATCGCGTTCAAAATTGACTGCGTACGGGCGGCCTTAGGACTTAACGACTGAATTTGGTCGGTAGGCGATCGGTAACTGTGTCGAAACTTCGCGCCCAGGAATATTATGATAATTCTGAGTCTTATGACATCCGACAGCGCGTAGGATGTCGTAGCCAGTAATGGTGTTCAATGTAAATCTTATTAGACTTACAACTGTATTGCTATTTGAATAACAATTTGAAATAGAATATTTTTGGATCGAATTGTAGACTTACCCAAGATAACAGCCGCGAGTGACTTATTCTATTAAAGTTTTGATTATCATGAATGTGGAGGCTAAAGACAGTCGTTACGGGTTGTCAGAAGTGGGAAAATCTGACACCAGTCGTGCCAATGGGTATCGTATTACCCAGTTACTGGGTGGTGGAGGTCAAATAGGCTGCCGCTCCATATAAAACACTAGCATTCAGTTGCATCAGGTTAGACTGGAAGCCGACCCAACGTAGTTGGAAAAAGGCTAGGCAGATTGATTGTCAACACACATCTTGTAAACATAGGCCACATCCAGTTGTCTACATCACTATCGTTGTTTGCATCAGGTCCCAGGAATATTATGACATCCGACAGCGCGTAGGATAAGCCAGTAATGATGTTCAATGTAAATCTTATTAGACTTACAACTGTATTGCTATTTGAATAACAATATGAAATAGGATATTTTTTGATCGGAGGAAGTCTACCTAAAAGTACAGTCAATTTATATTATATGTTTTGGGTTTTAGGAATGTGAAGGCGAGAAAGAGAAAACCAAAGAAACAGTAAACTTACATTAAAATTACATTACATTATTATTATATTTTTTTCTAATAAAAGATTGATCGTAGATTATTTAGTGTTAAAATCGATGCAGGCTTCGCCTGTAGTGCTCGGAAATATTGATAGTCCATCTTTTTTTAACTGTTCTCCACACTAGAATTTTTTCCAGTATCGTGAAGGCGTTTACGCACTCAATCATTTTTGTCATGCAATAAAGAGTCCAAATGTCATATTTAAACTTTAACAAAATAAATCGTTCATTTACCACCCACACACTTACTACGTCGAAATATATTTAGCGTCAACCTTTTACTACTAACAATATCCTAGGGGAACAAAATTATTACTATTTTTTCTTTGAAAGCATTGCATGAACGCAGACATTTCACATTTGCATGTGTCGAGTTCAGAGAACCTGGTTTTGTCTCTTGAGACGTGAACTTTGGGACATATTTCATGGAACACAAATAAAAATAATGTTATTTTATATCATTCAGAAAACATTTTGTTTTTTTTTGTATGCCTTATTCATTTATTTCATTTTTTTGTTGCTGTTATCGACACAGAATTTTCTACTACAGCGATTCCGTTGAATTTCAGACAGTTACTCTGTACAAAAAAAATCTCAAATCCACTAACTCCCGGAAAATCTACCTGTACGCCGTACAAATATTTGATCGAGCCGGAACCGGCTAGCACACAAGCCAATCCCAACGATGCAGATCTAGTTCAATTTTAAGTCTATTTTGAACCATTCGCTGCACGGAAACCTGTGTAAACTTTCAAAGAAAACCTTAATTTTGCTTAATACAGTGGTAAATTTTGGGTTACAATGGGCGGTCTTATCGTTAAAACTAAATACAATGAGATAATTGTTCTCAACGGACTAAAACATTACAGAAGACACTTACGTCACACTATGGTGATAAGTAGGTTTATATATTACGGACTAAATGGGTCATTATATTGTCCTCCAGTGTACTGCTGTTCTGAGCTGTTCTGAGCTACTGAGTGCAGCAGACGCTGCACTCAGTAGCTCAGAACAGCTGTAATGTGGAGTAAACGGTACACGTTTGTTCCATTTTATTTTCTATTTTACAGCTAATAATAAAAATACATGTTTATTTTCTTTGAGAATGCATAAACTTCTGTTTTTGACAGCTCACTTTCACAAACGCTGTGCGATTGACATCTGTGTTACGGAAAGCGGGATTCGCTTGGGAACGAATATTTCAGTGAATATGAGACAGTTGATTAAGTTCGAAATTTTTAACTTTTTTAGGGTTCCGTACCCAAACGAACGAACGAACACGCTGTCCGTCCGTCTGTCACCAGGCTGTATCTCATGAACCATGACAGCTAGACAGTTGAAATTTTCACAGATGATGTATTTTTGTTGCCGCCATAACAAATACTATAAACAGAATAAAATAAATATTTAAGTGGGGCTCCCATACAACAAACGTGATTTTTTTGCCGCTCCGTGAACCGGAACCCTCCGTGTACTGGAACCCTCCGTGCACGAGTCCAACTCGCACTTGTTTATGGATAGGATGCCATCAAATGACTACTGAGTGAGTGTCAGACTCTTACTGACTCCTACCCACCCGTGAAACCCATCCGTGTTCCTCCTAATGACCTTTGCGTTCCAGGGCCGCGGTGACTCTTACGAAAAATCCGCAACCCTAGAAATTCGCAACCGCCCGGTTGATGGCCTCACCCTCTGTTTTCTCAACTTGTGCCTCCCGAAACAGGGCAACCCCCAACTAATTTCCCTCTAACGTCACAATAACTTAAATATAACTGGTGCAATATGGGTGTAGGTGTACTGCAGATTCCCCTCCTAGCCTAACCTTTGGAGGAATATAAGGGTGACGATATTTTATTTAACATACGTCACCTAAAACCTACTGTTTGGTACATTTAAAAAATCTTTACATACCTACATTTATATTTATGCTGGTGTGACTTGTGTGCCGTTTAAATTGTCCGTTAGTGTACCATATTAGATATTCTATCCGTAGCACCTCAGATCGTGGAACCACGGAGATGTGTTGAACGTGACTGCAAATTACTAATGGGGGATGAATGCAACATAATTTAACTGCCAATGTATGCAAGTTTTCCTACTAGGTACCTACGAACGAGTAAGCACATTTCAAGTAGTTTTGTACGGAGGAGCATTGCCTCCGCCTTTGCAAATAATTGTTCAGTACACCGCCTCTGCAAGTTTTTAGCGAAGGTTTTTCGTAGTGGAAAAATCGATTTCAACTTATCGATGACCCCTGAAACTGTTGAAGATCTGGCCAAGATTAGATTTTTTTTTTATTGATGGGAAATCATCAAATGACTTTTTCCGCTCTAGGTGGAGCGGAAGGGAGTGTCAGACTCTTACTGACTAAAACCCATCAGTGTTCCTTCTCATGCCCTTTTCTAGGATCGCGGTGACTCTTTCAAACCAATTCATACTACCATGTCAATGCCATTAGGTTTTCTAAGACATAATAATATTTTAAGTAAAATATTTAGTTAAAATCGGTACAGAAAAGTCTAACTAGCTACTTGAATTGTTAATAGAAAAGATTATGTGAACCTTAGTTCAACGACCTCCAACGAAACTTCACACACTTTACCGTCCCTGAAAAACAAAAGGTTTTAGTAACACAACAATAATACATTTCGGAGACAAAAGAAATAATGTTAAACATGTGTCCTTACCACGAGAACAGGGAGAAAATTCTCACCTTTTTATTTGTATGTAGGTATACGCAGTTTAATTTACTGTTGGCTTATATGAGAAAGAGGGGATGATAAACATAGAGATAGTGATGGGATTTGTCGATAAAGATTATTTTGTAGGTTACCTCATTTTTAGGCCCAAAATGATAAAAAAAAATCAAATCAAATGATCGCAAATGTAAAGTGACAGATTGGCAAAGCCCTGAAGCTATTTTCTAAAATCTAATCATATGGCTTGAGTTTAATTTCTGACGCATTGACTACCCGAAACTGACAATTTTTCCCAATCAATCTTGAACGTAATGCTGTAGCGATAAAGTTGAAAGTCTATTACATAAATTTGACAGATTGTTGTAGCTTGATGTGCTGATATAAGTACAGTCGTACATTTATTATGACCAGAAACTGTGAGCTAAAATATTTAATGTTAATATAAATTTGGGATCTTCTTCATAGCGTTAAAAGAATTTTCTTTATTAAATCCTCTGCCTGGCCCAGTATTTGGCCTCGACAATTAGGTACTCACATTTACAGGTAATAGGGCTAAATATCGGAACTGTCCAAGAACCCCCACCTGTAGATGTAGTCTTTGCTGTGGCTGACCTAAGTACAGTGTTCGTTTACTTTTCTAGATAGGCCATGGTAACGCATCATCATCATCATATCAGCCGAAAGACGTCCACTGCTGGACATAGGCCTCCCCCAAGTGTCGCCACAACCACCGGTCCTGTGCGTCTCGCATCCATCGGTTACCCGCGACCCTCACCAGGTCATCGGTCCACCTTGTGGGAGGCCTTCCAACACTGCATCTTCCGGTACGCGGTCGCCACTCCAAAACTTTTCGGCCCCATCGACCATCTGTTCTGCGAGCAATGTGCCCTGCCCACTGCCACTTCAATTTGGCGATCCTTCGGGCTATGTCGGTAACCTTGGTTCTCTTGCGGATATCATCATTCCTGATTCGATCACGCAAGGAAACTCCGAGCATTGCCCTCTCCATGGTAACGCGTACACAGCCGAAATGCTGTCTGACGGCTGAATGAAGAGCCTACATCCAATTATGCAAAATTGAGGAATCAGCCAGTTTACAGACCAAGAAGGTCAGAAGCTGTAAAAAGGATCACTAGTGGAAGTTTTTGCTTATCTATACTAATATTACAAAGAGGTTAAGTCTGTGAGGTTGTAGGGGGTAATCTCTGGATCTACGGAACTGATTTTGAAAATTATTCTTGTTTATAATTGCCACATTAATAAGGAAGTCTATAAATATACGGGAAAGAGAAATTCCAACGGGAACGAGAAATAACGGGATATACGCTTACGAAGTCGTGGATAAAAGCTAGTCAATAATAATTTAGCCTATCCCCGAGTTACACACCAAAGTTTAAACTTAGTGATTTCAAATTGTAACACGACACTCAAACTGAAACCATTCGATTTCAATTCCCCATTTAAAGGCTTTTGAATTGACAAAGACGCGGTCAGTCAGAAAGATAAAGTTAGTTGCACGTTCCACTCGTTTATGAAACATTCAAAATACGACCCAAAATTCTGATTTTCCCAAAATATTGGAATAAAATCCTCCAGAAAATAAAGACAATACGAAATTCGAAAGCGTGTTAATCGAATAAGAAAAAAAAATCGGTTAAATTGAAAACGATGTCGTTATTAAATTAGATTTTCGTCGAATGACAAAATTGCAATCATTCCCGAATCGATTTCAATGCGAATAAATTTGGAATGCTCCAGTTGGAATGTAATTATTGAATACAAATGGAATTTTTCTACCACGTTTTATTTCGATAATACGTCATTCAGAGTCAGGCTTTTATTAAAATGTCTTTGTCTTATCGTCCATTTTTATTATTCGCACATTCAAAGTCTGGATTTCTTGCCAGCGTCTGTGTTTCCTACCTATCATAATATACTACAAATACAATTCGTCAGCATTTACATGCTGACGAATTGGTTACATCACTAGTGTACAGCTTTATTTTGGGATCGCTGGCTCTTTGGCCTGCATAATGCCCATTCTTCATCGTCTAGTTAACTCACTATAATTGTAATGGGATAACGAATTTTATAACATATTTCAGTGTCCATAGAGCTCTTACGTTAGAATAGAGAAAGATGTAAGGAAAAAAAATGTCATGGTCGCAACCGATGGTCTAGAATGCCTATTTAAAGAGAAATATGAAATAGGCTGCTTCTTTGTTTCTATGTTTGTTAAATGCAATATGGAAAAATAAATTTTACTGGGAAAATTATTTTACTTTTAGAAAACTACGCTATTAGTTTTAAAGCTGAGTGTACAGTAGCAAATCCGAGGGAAAACACTAGTGTACTAAACTATACATCCGAGAAACCACAACTAATAATGAACCGGTAAGGAAAATAGATAAATCTTCACGCTTATCCATAAAATCAATAGCCCTAACAATACATTCTCTCTATCCGATCGAAATCGAATGACACACTCGACTCGATTATATAACCGAACAAAAAATATCGGATAACTCTAATAAAGTATCGTTACATCACTAGAGACGTAATTCTGTGGTTTAAACGTAATACTTTGTTAAGGTAATTAGGGCAGAATTATTTTGTGTACCACATCTGGCTTGTGACTGACGTCTTATTCCGAATAATTTACTCGAATAATGAGATAGAAGTGACGAATTTTGTGAAGGAGCTGTCGTTTTTTTTTGTGACTGAAATTATTTCGGTCGAAATGTTTCTTTGTTTTGTTCGGGGTGGCTTTAGGGTTACATTATTTTATTTTGACCATTCTGTTTTGAAGCATTGAAAAGTAACTAAAATATTCTAAGTTACATCCGTAAGGTTCTGCCCGAAGGATTATAATATAAACTTTTTTATACTAACATTTGATTATTAGTGATACACTTTCATGACGCTTAGGTCCGTATCAAAGAACGAACGTTTTACCACACGGTTGGCGCAGTGGTTGAGCAGTTGACTGCTGCGCTGCGTGTCGCGGGTTCGATTCCCGCACGGAACAAATATTTGTAAGGCCTACAGATACTTGTTCTGGGTCTGGTTGTTTGTGTATGTGAGTTTATATGTTTGTAAACGCACCCACGATACAGTAGAAAATCCTAGTGTGGGGCAACATTTAAAAAAAAGATCCTATTGAAAAAAATTGTGGTTTTTATTAGGGTTCTAAAGGTCCGTATGAAAACACGGAACCCTTATAGGATCACTCGTCTGACTGTCTGTGCGTCTGGCATATCCAATTTGGTACACATACTACTACACACGATTTTCTATACGGGCCGTACCATTCGCAGCGATCATGTCAATTGTCACGATACGCCGTGTCCTAAAATCCCAGTAACATGCGAGTGTTCATGCTCGTTTCCACGTACTGACTGCACAAATGCTCGCTTTGTAACATGTTATAGTACTCCCCGTAACACCATAAATAAATTTTGAGTATGGGTTCACTTTAGTTTACATCTTTTGGTATACTCAGGCTGATGCATACGTTTCATAATGAACGTGAGTAGGTAGTAACTGCGTTATGAGCGACACAACTCACAGTATTTTAAGCTTCAAAGTCTTTGCAGAAATAACATCCATTCATCAATACGGTAGCAGGGCTACATGTCTGGGGTAATTTTACGCAAGGCGATTACGTTGAAGCTTATATTATATTTAGTTAACCGACAACATGCATGCATGGGAGACATAGGTAAGGAGATGTCTCCCGTGCATGCATGCTTATCGGTTAGCTCTTCTGTTTTAGTGAAAATGCCCAATATAATTCAAAGAAGCTCTTCAAGTTAATTTTCCTCATGCGATATTATACTTCGTAATTTCTCCGAATATAATCGGTCAAACTAACACCGTCCTATCCTTCATTCAGTACCTAACCGGACACCAATCGTACACATTGCACATACAAACAGACTAACAATTATAATAAAGGGACGTTTCTGTCGGGATACACGTGAGCACTACATTGTCTGCCTTGATTTCTGTGAGCCAGTCACAGTAATTTCACAAAGGCTAGGTTTCAGTAGCGTAGTTACTGAGGTATGTACAATGTATCAGGGGCCCTAAATTGGGGGCCTTCAGTGCACGGATACTTCACGTTTCCCGGACTACGCCAGGGCAAAATCAGTTATTTAGAGGTCCCTAGGGCCGTAATTAATTCAACTATTCGCTTATCTAATATCAATTTTCTAACATAGGCATTCATTCTTAGTACAAGTACCTACTGCAGGCACCAGAGTTTAATATAATTTCTAATTATTATCATCATCATCATCATCATATCAGCCGAAAGACGTTCACTGCTGAATATAGGTCAACCCCCAAATGGGGGTTTGCCATAATCGCTACGTTTGGCAGGCGGGTTGGCAATGGCAGTGTAGCTGTAGCAATGTACCTACGGAGAATGCTGCTGCCCATTCTCTGGTGAGTTCCTTAGTCGCCTTTTACGATACGATACCCACGGGACGTGATGAGATGGTGCTATTTTTTTACGTCCGAACACCATACGGAACTAAATTCTAATTAAATATGAATGGTCAAGCAGTTGATTTTTTCGAGACAGGTACTAACAGTATTTTAGTCGACTTATGCAAAGTATGGTCTTGTTTTACTCACATTCAACCAAACCTAAATTTAATTAGAAAATAATGGTTGCTTTTGCAACTAAGAAAGCTTCCCGTAGCCTACCTACACTAGAATACAAATTGTGATGGGGCCCCATTTTCACACCAGAGCCACGAAATTACGCCACTGCTAGGTTTTGGGCCAACATTTATTAGGTACACTAGTTTGGGATTCTGTTTCCTTTGGCACAGGATAGTGTCAAATGTATGATATCAAAATAGGTCTTTGATTATAATTTGCATGCGTAACTAGAACGTAAAATGAGGATTCCTGGTACTATGTTTATCATTTACTAGTTTTTGCTTACGGTTTTACTACCATGACCATAAATGAATATCGTCAAACTCAATGTAGCCTGAAAACCTCTGAAAATTCTAAAAGAATTAAAGTAAAGTTTGGCTCGTTTTTTTCTAACTCCAAATACCCTGTACTCAATTTAGAAACCACATTTAGCCACGATTTTTGAATTAAGAACTTAAAGTTGTGAATTTAATACTTTATATTAAACTCTAGTTGCCATGAAAATCTTTGGCTTTAATTTTTGACACCGTCTTAACAACACAATCGCAATTTAGAAACACTAAGGCTGGCCGCATATACACGGTTTCCTGATTAGGTTTTCCGATCAGGAATTCAGATTCGGAATTCCGTGAGACGTTCGATTTTCCGTTTTTCTGACCCGAAAGCTTGTTTTCGAAAGGAACGTCAAATATTTTTTCCATTCGGAAAGTAAACGAACGTGTGCGCCTAGTTGAACATTTTGTATGTAAGACAAGCATTCAGGACTCCGAATCTGAATTCCTGCTGTGTGATTCTGTAAACGTGTCGAAGTGAACAGTTGGGCGGGGCGCACGACGGGTGAGTTGTCAAACCATACAAATAATGACAGCTCTAATGTCGTTTAATCCGCCTAGGTGAACACGGTGAGATGTCGACAGAATCGACCGGCTGATCAAAAAACCGAATCGGGAAATCGTGCGTATGCGGCCAGCCTAAGGAGTACTTAGTTCCGGAATTTATTCGAAAGAGTCACCGCGGCCTTGGAACGCAAAGAACATTAGGAGGAACACGGATGGGTTTCAGTCAGTAAGAGTCTGATACCTACTCCCTTCCGCTTAGAGCGGAAGGAGTCATTTGTTGATTTCCCATCATAAAAATGAAAAAAGGGAGTAGGTACTTATCTGATATCTGAAAGCAACCTAATTACTAAGTGAAAAAGGCTAATTTTTATTTTGACAAATTGCATTGTGCTGACTATATGACAGAAGCCTTGGCAAAATGCTAGTTACCACAAAAATGGTGTTGACATCCAATCTAAACGAGTACCTGCTATCATAATATTCTATCCAGTTCAATTAATATAAATGGAAGCTTCATAAAACAACGTAAAAACTATTCCCAATCAAAACAATAAGAAACAAAAAGATAGATCCAGTGAACTTCACAAACACTGAACTGTTGAACCGTTTCGTCCCGAGAGATGTTACACACATTTGAGAACCAATGCCACAGGATAGAGGTAAATACAGAAGGTCGGCTCTGTACAAAACGCGAAAACCTCGTATGCATAAATTATAAAAGCTACACGGTCCAATCTTCGTGATTATACAGCGCTTGCCGCGGTCGGTCAGTGGATGGGTGACAATGTATTACATACACAAACGCCTCTGTGCCTCAGAAAGCATGTTAATTAATTAGCCATTGGTCCCATCTGTCAATAGTAGATCTTCGACAGTCTTTTACTCTTGGCAAGGTATTCTTTGAGTAGAATACTTTAAGGAGTTCCGTGTTACCCAATTACTGGGTTGTGAAGGTCTTATAGGCAGTGGCTTCATGGAATAGACTTGTACTCAGCTGCATCTGCTTAGACAGGAAGCCGACCCCATCGTTATTGGGAAAAGTTATGGCTGATTAGAGACCGCCGGCCAAACAAAAGCCGGTCTAGTGACCGACATTTACTTGTTTGCATCGTGCGCTTGCACTAATGCTTGTACGTGAAACGTGTCTATGTGTGCGTCCGTTTTTGCTCGTTGTATGGAGTTGATCTTCTGTATTGAACTATTATTTGCCTTTGACCTAGCTCTCGGTCTATTTATCTGACAAATCGAAAAAATCCTTTTCCACCATTTTGTGTACAAATTCTCTGAACGCGTTTGAGGTTCGATTTTATCTGACCGCTAATTGTTTGTGCTAATAGATTTTCTTTTTCTGTTTGGTTCTTCGAATTTTGGTGTTTATTTCAGAAATTCGCTTTTTTTGAAGGATTTTTATCTAAACTCTTAATTTTCTGTTGTAAGACAAACCGTAGAATAAAAACATTTTAGAGGTTATGTTGGAAGATTTTGGAGCTGGCTGAAGGATCTAAAAGGCAACCGTATATCAGAGGACGAAGCGTTGTAAGGCCTCCCACAAGGTGGACCGATAACGTAGCGAAGGCAGCGAGAATCTGCTGGATGCAAGACGCATTGGTTTGGTCAATGTGGTGTCACTTGTGGGAGGCTTATTTCTAGCAGTGGACGTCTTTTGAAAATGATGATGATGAGAGGTTATGTTTATGTATCATACCAGCCAGGTTCACATTTCTGTGTTGTGTCGTGTCGTGGATTGGCTACCAAACTTTTTGCAACATGACGTAGACTTGAATTTATTTGATTGGTTTTTACCACAACAAGACACATCAATGTGCCCGTGGCTTAATGTTTCATTGTCAAAGTAATGTGTTTAATACTTCAATGAATAAATTAACCTTAGATATTAGTAAAACATTACATTGAACAAGAATTCTCCGAAGGGCTTGTGCCTGAAAAAAAATAGCGTTACTGTCGATCTTCAGGTTTTTAAGCATCGATTGTCGAGGGCCCTTCTTCTTATACCTACGTGTTTTTCATTGCTGATAGTCATACCTGACTTGGCTTGGCTTGGCTTGGCGAAGCTTTGGCAAGGATTTGCAAAGGTAGGTCCATGCTTTGAGGTACAAAAGGGCCATGCCACCAATAGAATGGTTTTTTTTTGGTTCCGGCTGACATTTGTATATCTATGACTGTCGTTACTGATGGATCTGCCAAGGGTTATCATGTTACTCAGTTACATGGTAAAATTTTGGTAAATGCTGATATTCAGCTGCAGCTGCAGATTATAGCAATTAATTGGCTATCTAAAGATTATCTGAACATTCCTAAAACATGCCTATGTTTTGAGGGTGCCCTTTTATTTTAGCGACCGCAAAAATATTATGTCCTTTTATTTCATATTCCTCAGTTAGAACAATGTTACAACGCTGTTATCTCCCAAAAATATGCGTACAGCGAAAAGGAACAAATTAGTTGAAAAGCCTTCCATGAAAAATTTTTCTCACAAACCTTTTGTTTTGTCCATATTAGCATATTTCGTTCATTTGTCAAAGAGTAATCGTGGCAATGAAAAATGTTACATTAAATGGGGGTGTGAAGTAATTCATTTCGTTTTTTCTGACCCTCCATTTTTGGTGTCACTTTGTTCCTTCCTTGTTTGTATTTTGGTGTGTTTTATTTTTGACGTTTCCTGAGAATTTCCTCCTTTTTCGTCGTCGGTTCTAATGATAAGTAGGTATTCTGGTGGGGCAATGGATGAATGTCTTTCTTTGTTAAAATTGTTGTGGCAGCCAGCCCCTGAGGATTAAAAAACCCTTTTTGTATTATAAGTTCTGATTTTTAGTTTACTTTGAATAAAGTCGTGACAAATTGGTATTGAATGCTTTTATAAGTAGGGGAAACCATGTGTGAATTTTGTGAAAAAAGATACGAAAAAAAAACTTAAGTAATAAAATGACGAGAAATAGATTGTTATAGTATGGAAGAAATAGACCATGCAGTGCTAACCCCAAATAAATAAGAATAGCGCAAGACTTGAATAAATTCGATTTTGGAAAGTCTACGATGACACTCATTTGATAACATTTTTTATTCTTCTTGCTCTTGATATATTTTTTTAAGTTAATAACAAAGCGCCTACTATATTTCTTATAGCAAAGTTCTCGGGCGTGTATTATTGCTTAACATGTTTCTTTTGTTTTTATTTATAAGAGCGCAATGTATTACTTAACCCTACTCCAATATCATGATTGTACGAGAACAGGATTTCCTTCGTTTCGCACATTTTGTTTTCATATTTTTCCTTATAATTTATTCTTACGTCTCTAAACACAATATTCTTAAGATAAACATATTTTAGAGTTTCGTACTCAAAAGAGACGGGGCTCGTTAGGGCCAGGGCCTGCCAGGGATGCAAAATTCGTTCGAAAGAGTCGCCGCGGCCCTGGAAAGCAATGAGCTCGAGGAAGAACACGGACGGGTTTTAGTCAGTAAGAGTCTGACACTCCTTTCCGCTCCACCCAGCGTCGAAGAAGTCACTTGATGATAAAAAAAGGTTTCGTACTCGACTGGTAGGTAACAAACGGAATCAACGGAATGTTGAGCATCTGTTGTCCGTCCATCCGTCAGTATGTCTGTCAGAGGTTTGTCTCATGATATGGCAGAATTTTTTATTTGTTTGCAATCTGCGTGGCCGTATTACGTATTTCAAACGATTCTACTGGCTGATTGCTTAGAAGCATTTCTTTTTCCATGTAAATTTTATTATTTTGTACATTTTCTTTCTTCAAAAATGAAAAATAAAACTAAAAACACTGAGTTTGTACTGGTCTTCCAATGTTTTTTACAATTCGGCATAAGTACTTACAGTGCGTAGACTTTAGGGTTGAGGTTGTCCCTGGACATAATAAAATTCAGCTACTTCATTGGCAAAAAAACGATCCCAATCATAGAATCAATCCCAACCTAACTGTATGATTGCTTGTATGATTAACAACAACCCAAAATTCATCCACTATCCCTCTTAATAACATACTAAACTGCAGTTAACCACAGCTTTTCCCTGACAACGCTCAAACAGGAACTGACTCAAAAATACTACCCAAACTTTCTTCTTAAGTTTTCAAAAACAGTTAATATTTTCCGGCCATTTTTGTATCCATTGGACTATAAACAAGACCCGTAAAAACTTCGCTGGTTCGTTGCGAACTCGATAATAATTTCCTGGATTTTTCTGGACGCTTCCACGCGCTGTTTGAAGTTACAGAAGTTCGTATATTGTGTGATTGGGTAAACGAGGGACTTAGCGTAAATTCTAATGCTAAAGCAGGATTTGTAACACAAAGTTCAGAGTCGCCATTGTGACTAGGTACGCTAAATTTTTCTTTTTTTTTTTTAGGTATGACCACTAGCAAGTTATCACACTTGGGATATCAACTGCTTAACCGAACTAACCTGTGGTGGCCTCAAATGAATTTAAGGCCCCCAGCCAAGGCAACAAAACTAGCTACAAGCTAAAAACTACTGACCGCTCGCTAAGGGCATTCCCTGCGGAATACGACCTCAGCTTAGCGGCGTCAGTTATGGACAGCAAGGGACAATCAGGCTGGGTCGTTTCATTAATTAGGGGTTATTAAAGCTAAAGGCTCAGCGGCGCGGGCTGGCTCGTTAGGCAAAAATTGGGGAGGGTTTTGAATGGGTTGTCGCGACAGACCTCGGCGGCGAGGTCGGTATACGGAACAAGGTACGCTAAAGCGTTTTTGCTTTTCGAGCCGATGTTGCACTTTTAGATCAATTCGGCCCAAGTCCTCAAAAGTTTGCTACGGAGATGAGGTGTACCATCCAATGATGAGTGTAATACTCCTTCTTTTGAGAGAAAGGTAAAATAAGAAATTCCTGTCTGAAACGTGTGTCGAAAACTAAATACCTAAGAGTGTAGTAGGTGTCCCTAGTTTACCCACTCATACTTTATAACTGGTAATAAAATTCGTATTTGCGCTAGATCGTTGGTGGTTGTTGTTTTTTACACTATCTTGTCCTTAATTTGTTTTGGATGAGGGTGTGCGAAAGAGGGCGAGCCCTTTTCCTTTTCCTCTAGTTATATAATAGACGCCTGTTTTTCGTGCGAAAATCTTAGTAAATACCCTTTGTTTTGAGAAGGTAGTGGAGGGTATGTTGCAAGTGAGGCCCACCATAATATTACGTTAACATCACGCCTATATTTTTCTCTAAAGGGGCAGCAGAAGTGTACAACTACATTTGCCGGTTATAGGGGTGTGCTTATTTGGCTACCCTTGCATAAATCTTGACTCTGGACTGCTAGTAAGAACTCCTAATGAAAAAACCACTCTTAGCGGTCCCACTGAAGAAACTTATGTTGTGGTACAGTTTGCAAGGTTTTTGGGATGTCTATTAGTCCTCTTGTCCTAATACCCTTGTTTATCTTTGGCCTTTCGGAAGAGATAGAACTTATAAAACATGTTAGCTTTTGTGAGCGGCTTTACCTAAAAGATTTGCCATACCTTTTACTGGAATCAAAAGTAGCTCACAATTTAGGACCCTTTAATATTAGTGTTAATGTATAATCCGCGGTGCTTGGCAACTGGACCAGTTGTATATGTCTCTTGGTTCCTATTTGGCCTTGCTCAGTTCTGTCGCCTACTTGATAAGTAGAAATTATATTTTTTCCTACACCTCCGCTGTCATTTTCTGAATAATTTCGTTGCGGGATCCTAGACAGTTGAAAAATTTTTCCGGGATTCGTCGAGCATCATTGACTCGGCGTTTTTCTGGTGGTCGCCACTGTTGATTCTGACTTTCAGAAGTTGTTGTTGAAGGCTTGACAAAAAAAAAAAACACGTAAAAGTCGAAAATGATACTGGAGGAACGTACTACCGGGGAAAAACATTATATATCCTAATCTAGTTAATCGTTTACACGTGTTACAAATATTGTTTAGCTAAACATGCTCAGACGTTGAATACAACAAATATATTACAGAGTTTCACGTTTTTAATATTAGTTTGAAGAAACAAGGGTTGGATATGATTAGTAGAATAGGATAGGATTTAAATAAATTCCAAAAAGATTTAAAAGGAAAAATACAACACTAAAAGCAATTAAAAGTTTTCAGTGGTCTAGAAAAAAACTGATTATTTTCTTTACTTGCGGGATAAAAACCCGCAAGAAAAACTAAACTAAACTTGGGGAATCCTTCTTGGAATTTGAAAGGCGACCCAAACAATCCTTCAAGTATTAAGTACAGTTTGGGACCTCAATCCCCGAGTAAACCTCATTTTCTAGCTAGTATGTAAGTCAAAGTGATGTTTTACCCTAAGCCTAGTTTTCAATTGAGGTGAAAGTCATTTAGGTTCTGGATGATCAGTCTTTTTTTAATGGATCATCAAGTCCACCCGCTTTGGGCGGAGCGGGAGGACGTGTAAGACTTACTGACTAAAACTCACCCGTGATCCTCTAAAACCCAGGATCAACCAATCAATCAATTAAATCTTTTATTTGCATAACAGGGTGATAAAGGTGTTACAAATAATGGTCGATAGATACACTGTTTTATTACCTGATGGTGTGCAATTATTAGGAATTCTACTATTGGCAACACCATACTTTGAGACTACAAAATGGCGGAAATTGTGTAAACAAATACTTGTGTCCTGCAGTTTCTTCTGTTTTTGCCTGTTTCTTGTGATCGCAGGTAAGTTCACATGTTTAAATTTTATGATGTAGGGTGAAGTACCCAATTATCAGCACTTTAAGAGTTGGTCCTAATTTAAGCCTATTTATTATTGTGAAAAATAGTTCTTTACCCGTTAAGGCAAATTTTATAGTTCTAATATTTAATAAGGAAGACGTTATTAAAAGAAAAACATGGTTGACCTCTGTCCAAGATTTTTTAGACAAGTAAGAATAAAAAATGGGTCTCTCACCATTTACTGGCACCATCGCCCCAATTAATAGCATAGAGCGAGCTAATTATCAGCACATAACTATCACTGTTAGGAATTGCATAAAAAAAATATTTCCATTCTTAAAATCTGATTTTTATTTATATTTTTATATAATTAGTAGGTAGGAAATGCTGTGGCTGTAATATAAAACAATCACTTATAATCTAATAATAATTTTTAAAATTGACAAAGTTTAACATTAATAAAGTTATCTTAGGTAGGAATTTAAATAATTTGTTCAGACTTACGAAAATCTCACTAGAAAATGTTTTACTTTAATATAATATGGTAGCCGACCAATACCAACCAATTACTATGTAGGTATCAACAACCATTAAGAAACATAAAATTGCACATAAGAAAGTGTACCAGTAAGTAAATAAAATAAAAGATAAGCTCTTGCCATCACATCTTCTAATCCTCTTGAAGGATCTTCTCTAGTTCTAGTAAAGTGTAAGTCTTCTTTTTCGTATTACTATTTATTATTTTTTCCAACGGGTCTATTTCGTTATCTCTTTGACCAACTTGCGAGGTTCTGGGTGGTAAATTAAGTTTAATGTCGGAAAGAATTTGGATTTTTTTATTTGGTGGATAGTTACTCTTCTCTTCGGCTTTTCTTTTCTTAATATTAATTGAGTTTTCATTTTCAGGTGAGGATGGTATATTCGTGTTATGAATCATAACTTCGTGTTTAAATGTCTGGTGGTGATTAATGAAAGTCTCTTGTGATTTATTTTCTTTTGTCTCCTGTTTATTCGTAGCTTCTGTCTCTTGTTTTTTAGTATCTATTGCCTCTTTTGCTTTCTTGTTAATCTTGTTTCTGGTGGTTTCTTTTGTCTTGTTTTTTTCATCTTGTTTAAGTAATCTGTTCTTTTTGCGGGTCTCTTGTTCTTCTTCTTTAAGTTTTTTAGCTTTTAATTTGTCATTTTCAGTCTTCTGCCATTCCGCTGAAGTAAGCACGAATGATGATCTCTCTACATTTTAACACCTTTTCGTTCAGGTGTTTTTTCAACAATCAAAACGTCCTGTAATTTGACAGGTGTTAGTAAATATTGTTGGCTATCAAAACATACCAATTGCGCACTACCGAGACAATCTTCAGTATTGTTATAACATTGTTCATTCGCTATAGAATTGGTCATAGCTTGCATATCATCTACAAAATCTTCTGCTAATATTACTGGTAATTGATCAATGTCTTGAAATCCAACTGCTTCGAAATTTTCAATTTCGATGTGAGTTTCTTTGTTCATGGACGTATTAGTTTCTTGATTTTCAAAAAAACAACAAATTTTCTTCAAAATCCTTTCTGTTTCTGTCAGATTTTCAAGCGGCGTTCTTTGCAGAAATGTTACCTTTTCATGCCCTACAAAGTTTTCTAAAATTTCGCGTGTCATAATTTTTTCTTTATTTGAATTGTCTTGTAGTTTTAAATTGTCTTCTTTTGGTTCTCCATCTTGTTTACTTCCTTTACCCAGACATTTATTGTAGTTAATGGCACCAGAGTTCCAGGGACATAAGCCAGTAGTCCTGAATCCATTTATAATTGTCGTATCTTTGACACCAACCTCTAAAGCATCCTTGAGAACAGGTACGAAATGTTCTTTGTGAGAGTCTCCAAAGGATGATCTCTCCTCCATTTCAGGACACTTTCCTTCCATGCAGTTTTGAGAGGTCTAAATGCTGACACGTCAGCTGGTTGTAGAATCCGTGTGGCGTTGGGATAAAGTGCTATCAAAACAATCTGCAATTTGCTGCACAATTCACTTACTTCAAGACTGAGATGTGTTTTGTGTCCATCTACAAATAGTATAACAGGAAATGTTACCTTTCTTTTGTAGAGGTAAGGATGAAACACATTTTTATATAATCATAGAAAAGTTCAGACTTCATCCAGCCAGTATCGCTTAGACCAATGCCCCACTCATTCCATATCCCATTCCCATTTATTTTTATGGTGTGCGTCATGCTTGGCGTAAATAAACTCTTTTTCCTTCTTTCTTTCTTTATTTTCTTTCACTCATCTGGAACTGATGATGTTATATCTTTGGGAAGCCTCTTGTTGGGAAACACAACTAATGGAGGTGTTACGTCTCCGTTAGCGCAAAATGTAAACAGTACAGTAAGGGCTGTTTTAGCTGTAGCGTGATCCACTTCATACACGTCTCTTTCTCCTCGTAACGAAATAACTTTGCCATTTTTGGGACATAACTGGAAGTTAGATTCGTCCCCATTAAAAACACGAGCTGGGTCCTGTAAGATGTCAAAATAGTTGTTTTCCTTAAGGTAAAGCTCAATTTTGTGGAACCACCCTTTGATGTCTTTTTCTGACACATTAGCACTGGCTGATGTGACAGCTTCGGCAGTGCGTTCGCTGAGTTCTGGATGACGGCGCATAAAAAGATCATACCATTTTTTTCCAGGTATGTCATCTTTAAAGGGGTTTTCTCTTCCTGACTTCTTTAAGAAGTTTGCTACGCTTAATTGTAAATCAGATTTTCTTTTTGGAAATCCTTTCCGACAGCAATCTACAACCCACTGTACCAAAACTCCTTCTTCTTCTGTCGACAATATTGGCCTAGGACCTGGTAGATCATTGCACGGCTTTCTTAATTGCGACTGGATAGTTCCTCTTGGCACATTGTAAGTTTTCGAGGCCAGTTTTTTAGACATACCTTTTTTAACTGCATCCAAGGCTTTTAGTAGATTTTCGTTTGTGTACATTTTTCGTTTATTTGGTTTATTTTTATCCTTTGGCTTCATGGTAGGTGGATAAGTGGTTCTGAAAAAGAAAAGAGATGATGAAATTCTAGGAAAACCAATTTACCAGCATACTTCTGATCCAATTATCAGCACCATGCTAAGATTTGGATTTTGATAATTTATACTACTTTTACAAAACAAAATGAATTCTATGCATAAAATAAACACAGTTTACATTAAAAGTTATGAAATTAGTATTTAGGTACTTTTTTCCATTTATCAGCACCCGTGCTGATAATTTGAAATTTACAAAATATTCGATCCGTTTATCAGCACCACGTATTTTACCAATTTATCACCATAACCTCAAATTCTACTCTTCAGATTATCCTCATAAACTATCTCAAATATCAGAGAAATCGTTAGTTTCAATATAAAATATGTAAAAAATCTGATAGGTATTTTATACTTTTATACTTTGTAGTGTTTTTTGTTTTGAAGTCGGTTGTTTTTTTTTTGTAAAAAAGTTTTTTATTTTACACTTTTTAGTCGTTAGCTTTAACTAAACCCAACGCAAAAAGAATCATTAAGATCGGTTCATAAACAATAAAGTTATTCCTGAATAGATAACCCCAAAACCATGGTTGAATTGTACACATCTGCGTACCCCTTCAAAGCGTACCGGCTTGATGATATGTTATGAACTGGTGTAAACAATAAACAGATATGCGATTTCAGCAATCCCGCCAGGTTTGCTAACATTTATTGAAGTGTTCCATTACTTATCTCCGAAGTTCTTCATCAGATCTTCACCAAATTGTAATGGGACCAGTCCAGAAAGATACTCTTCCAAACCAAAAAAGAATCATTAAAATCGGTAGACAATTGGCGAAACTATCGCTGAACAAATTCGGCGATAGTTTCGCCAATTGTCTAGAAATCGGTACGATTTTAATGATTCTTTTTTTTTTTGTTGGTTTGCCAACAAAAAAAAAACAATAAAAAAAATCAGTCGAATTTAGATCCTCCTACTTTTTTGGAAGACGGACGGAAAAGAAGAATAGAAATGTTTGCGTTGCCATTGGTAAGCGATATCACCGAAACATAATTATAATAAAACCTCACAGTAGTTTTCAATGAAGGGTCACGCAGATATTATATTATATCCTAATATAATGGTGCAACGATTTAAGAGCCATGTTACAGGCGACTAGCCTAATTCCAAGAACCGAGTATGAATCTAAACTCTAAGCTGAGAAATTTCAGCTGTGATAACCCAGTTACACTTTACCCAACTCAGGAAACGAATCCAAAAACACATATTACCACTGGCGACTGGCGACCATTAGGAATTTGTATCATTCAGCTTAATGCCATCTTAGGAAAAATTATATAAGACGACGTATTTTCTAATTTTGATTCCCTAATTATGGTCTTATGGTTTAAGTAACTTTTGAGTGTTGTATTCTGTATTCTTGTTGTATTATAAAAAAAAAACATCTAAATATCTATCTTGTCTAAGGAGTAAAGATCATACCAGCAACCTATCAGCACCTTTCTCAATGTAAACAATTTGTAAAACAATCCGGGGCCCACCTTGTGCTCGCTTCTAAGTAAAATGAGGAAGATTTACAATTTACGTTTGAGATGGGGCTTGGAGATGCGCGGTTTAGGTAATTCAGACTAATAAATTGAAGCCATGAAGATTGTAGAAGTTTTACTATAAATTCTAATTTAGTTTGACTGCATTGAATGAGTAAAAGGAGCATGTTGCCCGAAGTAATGCTGAATTTAAGTGGCCAGGGCACATTGCTCGCTGAACAGATATTCGATGAGACACTTGACCGGTCAATGTTACGAATCCCTATCCAGCTTCGTTTGTGACCTGACTCACGACGACCAGTGAGCCACCCATTCACTCTTATATGAATAGTTCTATAACACAGGTTATCCAGATCTCTGCTACACAATTGATCTAAATTACTGCACAATACTAATTGAGCATACTTCCTCTTCCTTTTTTAATTACTACAAACATAAATCTATTTTAATTGCCTACAAACCCATACAATCGCTGCCTTAAAGCCCCCACCCAATGTTTAACATTCCTGGCTAGCGTTGACAGAAATTGGCCCCTACAAAATGAGAGTGATAATTTCAGGAGGCCGTGACTGGAGTGACAACGTAGCAGATTTAATATCGTGGAAGCCCGCTTCCACATTTACTAAATTAGCTTTGGTGTAAATGAAAGGATGGGGATATAAAAATAATCATTTGTTTTTGTTGTGATTGGATACTAAGAAAGAAAGAAACATTTATTGCCAACACTACAGTCATAATATTAGAAACAAAAAAAAACTACGCAAAAACTACGTCCTACTATGGTCCTACATTGTGTTTGTAGAGACAGGTGACTGTGTAATACAGTGCAAACGTTCTAGTGCGACAATGGCGGTTACTTTTCCGTCTACAAAACAAAAAATATTTTTAAATCCAGTCTGATATAGAACTCGGCGGCTTTTATTTTGATTCTATCACAGATTTGCTGCTACCTACCTACTGCTTGAAAGTGAGTTTTTTGGAACTTTTTGCCGTTTTTAGGGAAACACTGTGTGTGTGTGTGTCTGTATGGAATAACGAAACCCATATTGGTTCACTCGGTTGTCTGTCTGTCCATCTGTCACAGCCGTTTGTCTCCGAATAAACTTGACCGATTCAGTTGAAAGGACAATGTCTAGAATCGCCCTACATGCACGATAATTATTTGTCTGTTTTATTATATTGGTTGCAAATACTTTTGTAAAACGGACTAGCTCCTTGCCGTGATGAACATTATAAAGTATTTAATGTAATTAGAATAATAACCGCCGCCATCTTCGTCAAACGTTTAACGTCGTTTTATATATGTCTTGAAAAGAATTAGACAAACAGTAAACTGTGATACTGCAATGCTGGCTTACCATGGTTATGTATCATCCGTACTTAGATACGGTATTATAATATGGGGTAACTCAGTAGATTTTGACAGAGTTTTTAAAGCTCAAAAAAAATGTATCCGAGCAATTTGTGGAGCACACTTTTTAGACAGCTGTAAGCCACTATTTCAGAAACTTAAAATTCTATATTTTTGAAATATGTATTTTTGTTAAAAGAAACTACAAGTTATTTGAAGCTAACAATGACAGGCCAAATAGCCGAACCGAACGGCATAAAGATAGACTTCGACTGCCACCAGTAAAATTGCAACTGTTTAAGAAAAATGTATACTGCATGTCGATTATTATTTACAATCATTTGCCAAATAGTTTGCAAGACCTACCGCTGACAATGTTTAAAAAAATATTTTTCAAACTATTACTTTTGAAAAGATATTATACCGTTAAGGACTATTTAGAAGACAAAATAGAAATTGGAAATTTGTAATTTGGATTAATTGACATCGCTGACTCAATACCTGAAAACATTTGCACGCCATATTATGGCAGAATATGCTGAGACAAACTTACTGTAACACCTTATGTACCATATTCTAGCAAATAAATATTTTTGATTTGATTTGATTTGAACATCATGTCAAATGTCGTGTAGCAAAAGATTAGGGATGCCCAATCGATTCTAGTAATAGATCGATTGAATTTTTAAGTATACTTTATGAATCAAGTTATACTCGATTTTAAATAGGTAGTTAGAATAATGCTGGAGTGAGCAAAACCTACATATTTCATTATGATTGTTATTCAGGGTTACCTAATGATCGTTTAGAGAAATGTGTAACTAAATTAGAGTCCCTCCAAACAACAATTGAGATAAGGTAACTGCTATGGTAACTGGCCACTCATAACAAAAGAGGTAGAAACTAGGTAATGGAAGAAAGCCCATGAATGTTAAGGACAGAAAATATTCCTGTATCAGAGGGCTAAGCACGAATTTCTGCGTAATTGCATCGACAGCGTAAACGTATCGCCTTCGACAAATTTTGTATGCAAAATTGATCAGCGCCGTGTGTGCGTATTTGGAACTAACTAATCGGTAGCACGAAACATTGACAACCACCTTCGTATAGTTTTTACGCATTAACGTTACGTAAATGAACCAAATGTATGGAAATCGATAGCAATCGGTAGCACGAATTGTGTCGTTTCGACTTTCTCGCTAGCTGGGACGCTGTCACGTAAAAAAAAATCTCACTGACATTTTCTTGGTGAGTCAGTTTACGTCAAAAAATATTCCGGATTTATTTTGGAACTAATGCAAGAAAATGCAATTTATTCATGAAAACAAGAGGAAGGCATGCTGCCTATTTATCATCCGGTCTCCTGGATACATAAAGAGGCTAGGAGAGGATGTGAAACGAGGTAGGAAACATTTCCATTTTCTTGGTAAACACACGTAATAGTTTCTCATCAAAAAACATTTTTATAAGTGTTATTCATGCAAATCACACTACAGCTCCCTGCGCCACCCGCGCGCCTTGGTGAAGTTCGTTTCTGTGCGTAATTCGCCGCAACTCCGCGTTGTTTTTTGGTGCTCAAACTAATTTATGTTATAACCACGCAGCATCGTGATAGGTGTTACAAATACTGCCCCTAAGACGACCCACTGATCCTGCTATAGGTACCTAATACAATGCACGTGTTGGTACTCGTATGTAGTTTGTTTCAACGTGTCCATACCAACGCAAAATTGGAATGTAATAGAACTTGCAACAAACCTCAGTGAGCAAATGATGTAGGTACTAGGCAACCGTAGCTACTACTACCTTATTCTCGACAATATAAGATTTAACATTTCTTAATGTACCTATAACATCTTCTTCAGCAGGTTTGTAAAAATGGTTGCAGCACCTATTCAAATGGCAAGAACTATACAATAAGCCGCATTCTACAAGTCTATCGATGATGGCTAGAGACCCGTGCTTACCAAGGGAGAAAAGCAGGACGAATATGAAATAGAACACCTTCGCAGCGTGACGATTGGTTTATTGAAAAGACCTGCCATCGTAACCGGCGTCTTATCTACTGTCGGTACCTACACCGTACTGCTAGCGCACTGTGAGAGACTCCTTCGAAAATAGTTTATCAAATCCTAGATCAAATCATCCCGCATGCAAGGCTTGCGTACCGCTACCTTTTGTAATAAATTAAAGGCTTGTTTGTTAAATCAATTTTTATTTTGGATCCGACTATTAATGTAATACATTAAGAAAACCTGAATAAACAGAAATTAGAAGGTAAAATTGTTTGTTTTTAAGTACCTTTGTAAAGGTAGTCTCTGGAAGTCAGGTCCGATCTTCGATCACTATTAAAGGCGATCGAAGGGTCTGATTATGATAATTCTTTTTCTGCTAAAAAGCTACACTAATGTTGCTTTTTTATCACGGAAAACAAACAGTTTTTTTTGGGCTAGCCTCGTCAGCAAAGCAGTGGGGAATGACGAGTACTTGTTGTAAATAATAAATCCAGTAAACGGCCCCGACTAGGCCCGTGATCTGACATAGGTCGATGTTCCAAACCCAAATGCTTGGTGTTATTTATTTTATCATTGCTAATCTCAAAGCAGCTAAGGACGTCGCGTCGTGAGGACACTGTTATATCCTAGAAGAAAAAAATCGAAGACATGTGAAATCCAGCTAACCCTCACTGGGTCCGCGTGATGGATTGTTGCCGACTCGCCCTCACAGAGAAAGCCTGTAGCCTAGCAGTAGTAGGAACTTGGTGTGCTGATTAAGCTTATGCCAGATAAAATTCTAAAAAATCTTTTGCAATTAGAAATTACCATTCACTATGTATATTATAAGCATAATGCATTGATGAAATAAAATATCGATTTACATTTAAACAAAACTTTATATTTCATGTGTCCTAAATAGAGGTACCTACACGGATCTTATTGAATTGGTAAAGCTGTTAGATATCAAACATGTTTGGAGCACCTATGAGCTATGGCTTATAGACCGTGCTCCAATCGTGTGAATGATTATTCACGTGTTTGGAGCACGGTCTATAAGCCATAGCTCATAGGTTTTAAAGTTTTGTTTAAATGTAAATAGCATAATATAATAATAAATATAATAGTAATATAATATATTATATATATAATAAATATAATATAATAATAAATACAATAGCACCAAAAAACAACGCGGAGTTGCGGCGAATTACGCACAGAAACGAACTTCACCAAGGCGCGCGGGTGGCGCAGGGAGCTGTAGTGTGATTTGCATGAATAACACTTATAAAAATGTTTTTTGATGAGAAACTATTACGTGTGTTTACCAAGAAAATGGAAATGTTTCCTACCTCGTTTCACATCCTCTCCTAGCCTCTTTATGTATCCAGGAGACCGGATGATAAATAGGCAGCATGCCTTCCTCTTGTTTTCATGAATAAATTGCATTTTCTTGCATTAGTTCCAAAATAAATCCGGAATATTTTTTGACGTAAACTGACTCACCAAGAAAATGTCAGTGAGATTTTTTTTTACGTGACAGCGTCCCAGCTAGCGAGAAAGTCGAAACGACACAATTCGTGCTACCGATTGCTATCGATTTCCATACATTTGGTTCATTTACGTAACGTTAATGCGTAAAAACTATACGAAGGTGGTTGTCAATGTTTCGTGCTACCGATTAGTTAGTTCCAAATACGCACACACGGCGCTGATCAATTTTGCATACAAAATTTGTCGAAGGCGATACGTTTACGCTGTCGATGCAATTACGCAGAAATTCGTGCTTAGCCCTCTGATACAGGAATATTTTCTGTCCTTAACATTCATGGGCTTTCTTCCATTACCTAGTTTCTACCTCTTTTGTTATGAGTGGCCAGTTACCATAGCAGTTACCTTATCTCAATTGTTGTTTGGAGGGACTCTAATTTAGTTACACATTTCTCTAAACGATCATTAGGTAACCCTGAATAACAATCATAATGAAATATGTAGGTTTTGCTCACTCCAGCATTATTCTAACTACCTATTTAAAATCGAGTATAACTTGATTCATAAAGTATACTTAAAAATTCAATCGATCTATTACTAGAATCGATTGGGCATCCCTAATCAAGACGACCAGACAGTAAAAATGTATGGCTTGGCTGTTTCGTTACTTACTTCAGAAACTAAATATTCGCATCACCTCCACGACGGTAGCGAAACGGCGAAGCCATAAATTTTTACTGATGAGTAGAATTTGTGAAGTTAGGGTCGCTAAAGTTAGGCCGTGCAGATTCAGAAGCTTGGCTCTACATGAGATCTGATATCTTTTTCACAGGGTAAACCTTATGTGGTCGTCTTGGCAACATTTTATATGAAATGTTTTTGGTGGTTTAACCATTATCTTCTTAATTTTTAGCGTCTAGTCATGCGGTTTTGTCGCCGTCTACATCCTCAGTCACAAATGGTGAGTGTTATTTTTTTACTTTTTGCTAACTTATAGGTGTGCATGTAATTGGCGTTGTAATTTTATGGTTTTATTGCAGAACCATCTTTGTTCGAAGACACTGAGCGTCAGATCGCAGAGTGGGAGCGCCACATTGGTGAATTTCCTGGGAGCGATATTGATGAAGATCTGCTGGATACTGACATCGACATCGACATTGAAATTGCTATTCCTTGGCATAGGAATGTCGATGAGTATCTGGCAGATCATGACCAATTTACTCCTGAGCTGTTCCTCCGCTCTGGGGCGGGCGGAGGGGTCTTTTTTTTTTTTTTTTAAATGGTAAATCATCAAATGACCCCTCCCGCTCTGGGTGGAGCGGCAGGGAGTGTCAGACTTTTACTGACTAAAACCCACCCTTTGTCCTCCTAGTGCCTTTCCTTCCAGGGCCGTGGTAACTCTTTCGAACATATTCCGCAAGGCGGAGGGGTCTGTCAGACTCTTACTGACTAAAACCACTCCGGTGTTCCATCTTCCACCTACGCCGGGGATCGCGGGAACGTACGCGACTTCCGTAATCCCCGGTTGGTGCCGGCCTGCCTCCGCGGGCCACATCTCGTAAGCGGGGGGAGTGAGGTGTTTAACTCCCCTCGCGACGTCAGAGGGGCGCACGGGAACACCACGCGCCGCCACCTCGGGTCCGGATGAATGGGGGGCGACGGACGTCCCCAAGCCCTGTAGGGTGAAATTAAGCAATTTATACCTATCCAAGCAGAATATTGCTATTGATGAGTCCTTTCTCCTCTGGAAAGGGAGACTCACTTTTTCACAGCTCATCGCCACAAAAGCTGCTCGGGTACCTAGGCATAAACAGTTATGAGTTGTGCGAGTCGCGAACCAGCTATCTATGGAAGATTGAGGTGTAAAGAGTCATAAATCGGCTAAAATTGATGATGCTGAAAAGGCCATGAACGAGCCTGAGGGTGCCACATCTTAAATAGTTTACAGTCTTGTTCACCCGGTTTCAGATAAAGGCCATACCCTTGTTATGGATAATTTTTATAACTCTCCACTTCAATCCCGAACATTAAATTTAAAAAAAAACAGATATCATGGGCCTCAGGTTAAATCCTGAATTTGTTCCAGAGAGCCTCCGCACCAAAACAAAGTCTAATTTGTGCACAGGTGAGGTTGCCTTCGGCCAAACCCATGATAGAGTAACTGCTATAGTAATTGGCCATGCTATAGTAACTGGCCACTCATAACAAAAGAGGTAGAAACAAGGTAATTCACAAAAAATATTCCAGTATCTGTGGGCTAAGCACGAAATTCTTGCGAAATCGTATCGATATGGTAAATAAATACCAGACAATTACGTACTCGCTACAGCGACATGTTATATTGGTAGCACGAACTCCAAAAAACGTCTTGCGACAACTCGAAGATACTATTTGAACGATGGTTAATTTAGGCCGAGAATCCAAGAGCGATTAGAACGGTGTAAAGTGAATGGTGCGTTCTGAAAATGAAGACAAAAAACCGATAACTCTGTTTTGATTCAATTAGAGCCGGAAAAATACTAAAGATAAAAAAAAATTTAATATTATATAAATGTTAAAACAAGTTTATCATTTTTATAAATTCTTTTTTTCTTATAAAATTAAAAATTTCAGTTTAATAGTGATGAAATTAATGATAAATTGTTCGATTTCGAACGGTGTAACACATGACATTTGACAGATTGCATTTCACGTTTGACGTTTTCCTGCAATTGACAAAAATATAAAACCGTTAGCACACTGATGCGAACGCGTGGAGCTGTGAAGTTCTTGCGCTAGCGAACTTAAAAATTGATAAAAGCGCTTGCAGCACGCTCACACCTTAACTTTTCCAGGCCTTAGTAAGTACCTAATTCCTTTGGACATAGTAATGGTAGTTATAATGAATAATGAAAATTTATTGAAATAATAATAAGTTTACAAAAGTGTACATATGGTTCAGCAGTATAAATTAGAATGTTATGTGTGATGTTATTGTATGAAAGTTAGATGGAATACTACCTATATTATTACTAACCAAAATTTCCCAAATAATCATTCACTTGATAGAAATAATAATTATACAAGTTATATTATTACACAAATATATACTTTGCAATGATTTCTTCCAAATTTGGAGGATTTGGTTACTTTTGAAATTTTTAATAGCGCCATTTGTAAATGGTGGTGGTGACGTTGCGTCTCGGTGTATGTTTACCCTAATAAGGCGTAACGTCTATTGTTGCTTGTTGTCATTTCAAATAATAATTTGTAATTCACCAGCTTATACAAGAAAACTGTGTGCTGTACGGTACCAAGATGTTATAATTAACAAAGTCAACAAGAACAAGCTTTAGTCAAACCGTCCTTAAGGTGAAGTTCATAGAAAAATAAGCATTTTTATAAAATTTTGTAATCTACACTTTTATTGCTCATACTCATGCAGCAATGCCAAATGCGCCTGTTATGCTGGTTCCTATGGAGTATGAGGTGAGCCTATTGCCGTACACAGCACACAAAATGAGACTTCATGTAGGGCTGTTACTGAGAAAGACCAATAACACTTTGCACGACCAATTCTTTTTCATGTTTCACAATCTTTGATTTTTGTTATAACTACTTCTTTTATCAACAGGAGATGAAAAGTAGATTATTTCAGATTCTAGCCAAGAGCCTTTGCCGGCACCACATTGCAACAATATAATCCAGCATTGCGACCATGAGCAGGCAAACCATTCCAATCGCTTACACGAGCGTCTACTAGTCTGTGACTGAGTTTCTTCAAAGACCACGACAACAGAGCATTCAACGAAGCGATTGGGGGAATCTTTTGTAACTTCTGATGATTCAAAAGTGCTAATTTCAAGCTAAGATGTCAACCATGTTTGGAATATCTGCTGTTCCTGCCATTGTCGACGTGTTTGGAGATCTATCAAGTGAATGATTATTTGGGAAATTTTGGTTAGTAATAATATAGGTAGTATTCCATCTAACTTTCATACAATAACATCACACATAACATTCTAATTTATACTGCTGAACCATATGTACACTTTTGTAAACTTATTATTATTTCAATAAATTTTCATTATTCATTATAACTACCATTACTATGTCCAAAGGAATTAGGTACTTACTAAGGCCTGGAAAAGTTAAGGTGTGAGCGTGCTGCAAGCGCTTTTATCAATTTTTAAGTTCGCTAGCGCAAGAACTTCACAGCTCCACGCGTTCGCATCAGTGTGCTAACGGTTTTATATTTTTGTCAATTGCAGGAAAACGTCAAACGTGAAATGCAATCTGTCAAATGTCATGTGTTACACCGTTCGAAATCGAACAATTTATCATTAATTTCATCACTATTAAACTGAAATTTTTAATTTTATAAGAAAAAAAGAATTTATAAAAATGATAAACTTGTTTTAACATTTATATAATATTAAATTTTTTTTTATCTTTAGTATTTTTCCGGCTCTAATTGAATCAAAACAGAGTTATCGGTTTTTTGTCTTCATTTTCAGAACGCACCATTCACTTTACACCGTTCTAATCGCTCTTGGATTCTCGGCCTAAATTAACCATCGTTCAAATAGTATCTTCGAGTTGTCGCAAGACGTTTTTTGGAGTTCGTGCTACCAATATAACATGTCGCTGTAGCGAGTACGTAATTGTCTGGTATTTATTTACCATATCGATACGATTTCGCAAGAATTTCGTGCTTAGCCCACAGATACTGGAATATTTTTTGTGAATTACCTTGTTTCTACCTCTTTTGTTATGAGTGGCCAGTTACTATAGCATGGCCAATTACTATAGCAGTTACTCTATCATGGGTTTGGCCGAAGGCAACCTCACCTGTGCACAAATTAGACTTTGTTTTGGTGCGGAGGCTCTCTGGAACAAATTCAGGATTTAACCTGAGGCCCATGATATCTGTTTTTTTTTAAATTTAATGTTCGGGATTGAAGTGGAGAGTTATAAAAATTATCCATAACAAGGGTATGGCCTTTATCTGAAACCGGGTGAACAAGACTGTAAACTATTTAAGATGTGGCACCCTCAGGCTCGTTCATGGCCTTTTCAGCATCATCAATTTTAGCCGATTTATGACTCTTTACACCTCAATCTTCCATAGATAGCTGGTTCGCGACTCGCACAACTCATAACTGTTTATGCCTAGGTACCCGAGCAGCTTTTGTGGCGATGAGCTGTGAAAAAGTGAGTCTCCCTTTCCAGAGGAGAAAGGACTCATCAATAGCAATATTCTGCTTGGATAGGTATAAATTGCTTAATTTCACCCTACAGGGCTTGGGGACGTCCGTCGCCCCCCATTCATCCGGACCCGAGGTGGCGGCGCGTGGTGTTCCCGTGCGCCCCTCTGACGTCGCGAGGGGAGTTAAACACCTCACTCCCCCCGCTTACGAGATGTGGCCCGCGGAGGCAGGCCGGCACCAACCGGGGATTACGGAAGTCGCGTACGTTCCCGCGATCCCCGGCGTAGGTGGAAGATGGAACACCGGAGTGGTTTTAGTCAGTAAGAGTCTGACAGACCCCTCCGCCTTGCGGAATATGTTCGAAAGAGTTACCACGGCCCTGGAAGGAAAGGCACTAGGAGGACAAAGGGTGGGTTTTAGTCAGTAAAAGTCTGACACTCCCTGCCGCTCCACCCAGAGCGGGAGGGGTCATTTGATGATTTACCATTTAAAAAAAAAAAAAAAAGACCCCTCCGCCCGCCCCAGAGCGGAGGAACAGCTCAGGAGTAAATTGGTCATGATCTGCCAGATACTCATCGACATTCCTATGCCAAGGAATAGCAATTTCAATGTCGATGTCGATGTCAGTATCCAGCAGATCTTCATCAATATCGCTCCCAGGAAATTCACCAATGTGGCGCTCCCACTCTGCGATCTGACGCTCAGTGTCTTCGAACAAAGATGGTTCTGCAATAAAACCATAAAATTACAACGCCAATTACATGCACACCTATAAGTTAGCAAAAAGTAAAAAAATAACACTCACCATTTGTGACTGAGGATGTAGACGGCGACAAAACCGCATGACTAGGCGCTAAAAATTAAGAAGATAATGGTTAAACCACCAAAAACAACCAAAAACATGTTGCCAAGACGACCACATAAGGTTTACCCTGTGAAAAAGATATCAGATCTCATGTAGAGCCAAGCTTCTGAATCTGCACGGCCTAACTTTAGCGACCCTAACTTCACAAATTCTACACAATAGTAAAAATGTATGGCTTCGCCGTTTTGCTACCGTCGTGGAGGTGATGCGAATATTTAGTTTCTGAAGTAATTAACGAAACAGCAAAGCCATACATTTTTACTGTCTGGTCGTCTTGGCAACATTTTACATGAAATGTTTTTGGTGGGATTTCAGTTCTTTTGTAAGTTGCTAGGCAGTCTTTTTATTTCGGCTTTCTAGCACTTCAGGAAGTACCCTAACATTTTAAAGTCTCATACAAACTTCCACCCCCTCCATTTTAGGGGATGGGGGGCGAAAGTTATAAGTTTATGATATTTTTTGTTGGTTGTATACTAAACTTAGATTACATACCAAATTTCAGCTTTCTAGCACTTTAGGAAGAAGCCGAACATTTTGATGATCATCAGTGTGTCAGTGACGTAGTCGGTGTTTTTTTAGATATTAATGAAATTTAAAGTATTAGAGCTATTCAAGTGAGACTTTGTATGTCTAATTAGTCTATTACTGAAATCATATCCTGAGAATATGAACTATCTGGTACATCGGAAAGCAACTCTATGAGGGTTCAAAAAAACGACGAAACACTTCGAGAAAAGTTAGGTAGTGCCCTTGCGCTTCGCTTGGCTCGTCTTGGCGGGGGCACTACCGTGCCCCTAAATTTGAAAAAAAAGTATTTATTTGAAGCTTACATTAGTACTATTTTGATAAACTCACTGGGTGTGAATCCGAGGAGTTCAATTTCAGCGTCCACAATGCTTTCGACATCGGCTTCCTCCAAGGGAAGAATGCCCGTTGCGGGCGAAAATAGTAACTTACTTACGCCTTCTGCAAAAATAACGTTGTCGTTACATTTCAACATCGACTATTAACGTATGTCTGAGTCATTAAAGTTATATCTACTCCTTGGGAGGGAGGTTTTTTCCTCCATCGAGACCGGTACCTCCACCGCCGTTTCGGTACGCGAAGTAGAACCTAAAAAAGAGCACAAGTTGTAATATGCGTAACTGAAAAATAAATGTGCGTGTGAACTGAGGGACCACACTGGAAATTCGCAAAATGAAAATCCTAGGATTTAGTAGTAGACTTAAAACAATTGTAGAACGAATCTGGGAATTTGTAAGCAAATGTATTAAAAACTACGACCCATAATATGTGGTCCCTCAGTTCTCACAGATGATCAGCCAGATCATAAAAAAGTATCATAAAAAAGTAGGTTTTGTGAATACAGACATTTAGTAAAGAATTTGTAAAGATATTAATACAATAATGTTAAAGTAAAACAACTAACATGATGGCACAGGTTCTTCCACTCTCCAAGGCCTGTGTTCATGTTTGAGTGATTCCTCCACCACCATTTCAGTACGCGAAGTGGAACCTAAAAAAGAACACACGATATAATTATGCGTAACTGAAAAATAATGCAATAATCTTTAAGTAAAACAACTAACATGATGGCAAAGGTTCTTCCACTCTCCAAGGCCTGTGTTGATGTTTGAGTGATTCCTCCACCACCATTTCAGTACGGGAAGTGGAACCTAAAAACGAGCACACGATGTAATATGCGTAACTGAAAAATAATACAATAATGTTAAAGTAAAAACAACTAACATGATGGGACCGGTTCTTGAACTTCCCAAGGCCTGGGTTGATGTACGGGTGGAATGGGTGGTGTTCCAGCCATAACACTGTATGCGCGTCGGCGATACTTTTCTGTAAAATATTTGAAAGTAAGAAAAACAAGTTAATATAAAACACCCACACGTAATAATAAACAATGACAGGCCTGTTGGTCTAGTGGTTAGTGACCCTGACTGCAAAGCCGGAGGTCGTGGGTTCGATTCCCACCCAGGACAAACTTTGTGTGATGAGCATAATTGTTTGTTCTGTGTCTGGGTGTAATTTATCTATAATATGTATGTATTTATAAATTATATAAGTATGTATATCAGTTGTCTGGTTACCATAACACAAGCTCTGCTTAGCTTGGGATCAGATGGCCGTGTGTGAGTTGTCCCAAGATATTATTATTATTATTATTATTATTATTAATGATTTAAAAGTTTAAAAATTCGTATCAAAATTTTTTCGATTTCAATCCTTCCCCAATTTGATATAAATGACATGATTTTAATACCGTTAGGTGTTTATCAAATTAAACAAGCACGTTCATACTACGGTGAACATTTGTGAGACGTGATGGTTCCTATGTTAATGAGGTGTGCAGGAAGGTCGATCAGGATTTGATTAATGAATTATAAGTAATTACTTCTAAAACCATATGGTTATTAGGAGGCAAAATTCACAGCCGTTACATCAGCAACAAAACATATTCGGCTTTACTACGAAACGCGTTCTAACTTTAGTCCAAGCCTAAACTTTCAAGCCCGTTATTGCATTTTGAACTATTTTCCGACTACCTTAAATTTATTAATACAAAAACCTATTTTAGATCCCGGTCTATGTTGTCAACGTGCACTCAAGAACTTTACGGCATTTGGAATAAAGTTCGAAATTCAAAAATGGCTTGTTGGTTTATTAAACCTGGGTTTATAGTTAGTACGCGTTTTGTAGTAAAGCCGATTTTGTTTATATGTAGGTAGTAGATGCATCATATGGTCGACAAGCAATTGTGCAGTATTGTTGTTGAAATGTGCAATTGTATCGTTGGGCGCAGAACCATCGTTTGCTGCGCCCATGTTATGACCATTATTTGGTACTTGAGCTATGCGAGGCATCAATATCGACCCCCTGCACAGTTTTCAGACAGTATTTTAATTGCCAATTTAGAAGATGAAAATGAAAAAAGTTTTATTGGAATCGACAAGTTTTTTTTACATCAGTGGTGATTGAAGCCTCCTTGTAAGCGTATAAAGCCTGTGTTAGGAGACTCCGCTCTTCCATACATTATTAGTATTTATAAAATACTTGTTTGCTTCTACAAAAATCCTTTTTTTTTATACAAAAATATAAAACTTTAAACTATAATGGTTATATTTAAAGGTTAAGCAAAGTGTGGATGCATGATTGGAATTGTGTGTGCATGGGTAAGTGTATGAATTGTGTATGTGGATGTGTGAGGGATGTGTGAGGGATGTGTAAGGGATGTGTAAGGGGTGTGTGAGAATGGAGTGAGTAGATGGGATTAAGCATAAGTCTAATAATATATTTAAAGCAATAGGGCCTCCGTGTCTTCATAACTAAGTGATTTCAGCCATTCGGTTAATATCTTTTTGCATTCATGCCGTTTCTTATTGTGAATGTATATTTCTCTATTACATCTGTTGTAAAGCTGAGCAGAGCGCTTTTTGTACTGCATGCTGGCAAATTTAGTTTTAGTTTGGGGTACTTCTGCTATTAAGTCTTTTCTTCTTTTTAAATTTAGTTTGGGGTCATAAGGAAGGGATTTGTGTTTTTTAATTATAGTTTTAATAATATATTGTTTTCTTACAGAGAGTAAGTCGCTAGTTTGGTAAAGACTTAGTGTTGGGAATCGTCTGTTTTTGAAATACATTAATTTTATAAGAGAACGTTGTCCCCGCTCAAGGTCAATAAACTTAGTTTTGGCTGCTCCTCCCCAAATGGGGATGCAGTACGTCAAGACAGATTGCACCAAAGCTATGTATATTTCGTTAAGGAGGAGTCTGGACGTTGAATTGATGGGTACATTCCTTGGAGCAACATGCCTTAACGTTTTGAAAATCCAGCTCAATTTCCTTATTCTTGTATTTACCTGTTCAAGGTGGGGGTACCAGGACAGTTTTTGGTCGACTATAACACCTAGATATTTAGTTTGCGATACCTTTTCTAGTGTTGGGCACGTACAGTTATTAGAACGGTCACAGGCATGTATTCTTAGGTTTAGATCATTTCCAGGCTGGGAGCGATTGGATATACTGAAGCAGATATAATTTGTTTCAGCGGTGTTAAAAGTCAACAGATTGTCATTTAGCCAATTAGCTACCTGGGCCATACCAAACTCAGCACTCAGGGCAGCATCATGCCAGGTCTTCCCAGTAAAAACGACAGCAGTGTCATCAGCATAAGAGAACACTTTAGCATTACTGAGCCTGAGGTTGCATAAGTCATTGATGTAAAGGAGAAATAGTGTAGGGCCAAGTACACTTCCCTGAGGAACACCGAATGTGACATCTGCGTCGAAACTAATATATTCTCCAACTTTAACTTGTTGTTTTCTTCCTACTAGGTAGTCTTTTAAAAATTTTAATGGATTTCCCCTTATTCCTGCAGCTTCCAATTTGTTTATTAGGAGAGGAACAGAGACGGTGTCAAAAGCCTTTTTTAAGTCTAGGAAAACCGACAGACACTTACAACCATTATCCAGACTATCAGCTATAAGAGTGGTTAGCGCAGTAACTGCATCTTCAGTTGAAATTCCCTGTCTAAATCCAAATTGTGAACTACTAAGGGTACCAAATTTTTTAAAATATGTCGTTAATCTATTATTAAATATTTTTTCAATTATTTTAGATATAGCTGGTAATATGGATATCGGTCTGTAATTGTTGACATCGTCTCTGTCCCCGCTCTTGTAAACTGGTATAATAATAGATTGCTTGAGTGGTGCAGGAAAGACGCCCTTAGTAAAACAAAGATTGGCCAAATGGGATATAATAGGAGCAATTTCCTGGCCTATGTATTTTAAAAATCTAGTAGGTACATTATCCCAGCCAGGGATAATGTACCTACTAGATTTTAGAAGATGAACAATAAACCTGAATTAAAATCTGTGTTTTACTTCTAACTAGCTACCTCCCGCGGCTTCGCTCCCATCACACCTGCCCTACACCTAGAGTACACCTACCCTGCACCTACCCTGCACCTACCCTGCACCTACCCTGCACCTACCCTGCACCTACCCTGCACCTACCCTGCACCTACCCTGCATCTACTCTGCACCTACCCTGCACCTATCCTGCACCTACCCTGCACCTACCCTGCACCTACCCTGCACCTACCCTGGACCTACCCTGGACCTACCCTGGACCTATCCTGCACCTACCCTGCACCTAACCTGCACCTGCCCTGCACCTACCCTGCGCCTACCCTGCGCCTACCCTGCACCTACCCTGCACCTACCCTGCACCTACCCTGCACCTACCCTGCACCTACCCTGCACCTACCCTGCACCTACCTTGCACCTACCCTGCACCTACCCTGCATCTACTCTGCACCTACCCTGCACCTATCCTGCACCTACCCTGCACCTACCCTGCACCTACCCTGCACCTACCCTGGACCTATCCTGCACCTACCCTGCACCTAACCTGCACCTGCCCTGCACCTACCCTTCACCTACCCTGCACCTACCCTGCACCTACCCTGCACCTACCCTGCACCTACCCTGGATCTACCCTGCACCTACCCTGCACCTACCCTGCACCTATCCTGCACCTACCCTGCACCTACCCTGCACCTACCCTGCACAAACACACAGACATACAAACATACAAACGTACAAACGTACAAACATACAAATATACAAACATACAAACATACCAACATACAAAATACAAACATACAAACATACAAACATACAAACATACAAACATACAAACATACAAACATACAAACATACAAACATACAAACATACAAACATACAAACATACAAACATACAAACATACAAACATACAAACATACAAACAGCAGCCTGCTGTGTTTCGTCGACGCGTGGAAGTACCAGTGCCTCAGGGCATCTTCTGGGCACGCTCGCTTTCATCATGGACCTCATCTACCGCTTTCCATCAGGCGTGATCGAGGTCAATAGCTAGCCCATTCATAAATAAAAAAAAAAAAAAAAAACATAAAAACATACAAACAAACAAACATACAAACATGCAACCATACAAACATGCAAACATACAAACATACAAACATACAAACATACAAAATGACTCGGACCTATGAAAGACTGTAAGTACCTAATATTCGTGGTTATGGTTCGATTATAACCTCAAAATCTGACACTTTTTTTTAAATATATTTATTCTGGAGCTAGTCCGCTACTAAAAAAGATCTTAAAGGAGTTTACTAGAGATCAACAATACAACACATCATTTTCCGATGCTCTTGGTTCCAGGGCGAATATTGTATGGGCGCTGAGCAATGTTCTTTGGTATACATAATAATAATAACCTGCTATGACTCAAACACGGACGTGGAACGAAAACAAATATATTTTGAAAGTGGTGTCACTTTTGTTGGGGGAAAATTATCAAATTAAAAGAAATGTTTTCCAACTGTACCGTGTAACATGCCAAAACAATGGGCTTATCGTTAGGGTCTCAAAAGTATTTTTTTATAATTTTAAAATAGATCGTTTTGAAATAGTTTAAAAATTTAGTGAAAAATTACTATTCCCCCTAAAATTAACCCCCCCTTTATCTCTGATAATACTGAGCTTAAATTAAAAAAAAAATGTTGATAATATTTCTTTGCCCGTAGATTACAGGAAAATCTATAAGAAGTCTATGGTTTAAAAGGTTACAAAAATGAGATTCATTCCGAATCCTTGAGTTCAACTCGCATTTGACCGTTTTTTTTTTTGTGTTTTTGTACGTTTTATTGAAAGCTGGGTGCTACCAGCGAGCGCCTATATCACTCCATCTAAAATACTGGTATTCAGCTGCATCAGCTTCAACTCTTAACCAATGCCAACATGCCTATGTCGTTGGGTTAAGGCTAAGCTATAGGAATTTAAAAACATTTCCTAGCTAGGACCGCTCAAAAATGTCGTACCTACCCAAGACGACGAAGAAACTACCTTTGCGAATGGACAATAGAGTCGCTTTTTAGGGTTCCGTACCCATAGGGTATAAACGGGACCCTTTTACTAAGACTCCGCTGTCCGTCTGTCTGTCCGTCACTAGGCTGTATCTCATGAACTGTGATAGCTAGAAAGTTGAAATTTTCACAGATGATTCAATTTCTTTTTATTTCAGACCAGAGTCCAAATAGTGTTAGTAACAAACTTAAAACTATGTTAATATTGTAAAATACATTAACATGGATGTGTATCCATTGCCTCCATAGAGGACTTTCAAATTCTTCAGCAATTACCTTCAGGTAGCTGTTGGAACTGTCCCTCACCCTGCGCAACAGCGATGCCGCTCGCTAACGGATTATGGCACGGAAACCATCCACTAATGATGAATTTCTGTTGCCGCTATAACAACAAATACTAAAAACAGAATAAAATAAATATTTAAGTGGGGCTCCCATACAACAAACCGTTTTTTTTTATAGATAATGTAACGGAACCCTTCGTCCAACTCGCACTTGGCCGGTTTTTATACACATTATTTTAACTGTAAATGACGTTCAAAAGTGCGACGGACGTTATAAAACGTTTTGACTTTGACTTTAACACCACGAAGGATGACCTAGAAAAACAAATCATGACCTAATTGGTGATGACCTTTAAAAGGTCAGGTGCGTCGTAAGGAGTTTGTACTAAGCTACGTAAGTGTCGTAACTTAAGTCTTGACTTAACTTAGTACCTAAGTATTAAGACTACGTAAGTACCTATACATAAAGTGGTTGTACATAATCGTTACTTTGTTGTTAGCCTAATGGCGAATTGGTATCTAATGTTTTGTTCCGTAATTCCATCTGACCTTTTTCGTTCTTGTCCTATTTTATTTTGGGCTGAAGGACAGATTCCACAAATTATATTGGAATTTTCCTTGTTAAATTTTTACATCGAATACTCTATGGTCGTTTTGCATAGTGATCGAAAAAGCGACTGTTATACAAGAGGTTCTGAAGACATAATATGGCATAAAAATGCCATCATGATTCTGTTGTGAAAAAGGGACAGTGCTATGCGTCTTGTACAGCTTCGTCTCCCTCACACCGGAATCATGAACATTTTATGACGTCATAGTAGGAACCTTGATCCTTTGAATTGACCTCATGGTGGTCAAAATTTTATCAATAGCGGACTGGAGTCTGATTTTGTGGCCGGGTTTGCAACAATACGGTTCATGTTACATAGGATATGAACATAACAATACACTCGACCGAACTGCGGTCACAGTGGCTCAATCTCAACAGAGATTAGCCACGTACGCAGCAGATATTGTAGTGCCCAGGTGTTTGCACAAACACAGGTGCACTCTCAAAGAAACAGTTCTTTATTAGCATAGTCGAGACCCAATCAGGGGACTTACGATTAGTCCCGAACCCGAACTAAGAACAACTGTTAAATCGTGCTGTTATTTATTCTTAGTTCGGGTTTGGAACTAATCGTAAGTTCGTAGGTGGTACGGAGTAGAAAACGCCCGACACTAAGGCCGAAACTACGGACTTCGGGCTTAGAGAGTCTGACACGACTGGGGACAGCTCATCGGGCGTATATTAATATTAACGGTTTTTTCGTGCTTTCCAAGAGCTGTTACACCACAAACTTCCGGGCTGCTACTGCGAAGTTGTAGCTAAAACTAGTACCTAGCACTTTTTGCCCGAGCTCGAAATCAAACCCAGGACCATCAGACCAACGGAACATAACTGGTGTATATGTGCTTTGGAAAAAATCGTGTAATGTTATGCTATAAGTACACTTATTACCTAAGATAAAAAAGTTTTACAGTTTCATTACCATTCTCTAACGACAATCGATAGAAGCTTATAAATAAATTTTAGCATTTAATTAAACTGTCGCTTCTACGAATATTATTGCCTGAAAACGGGGCTCCCACTCCAGCAGTCCACTTGATGAAAATTAGTTAAAGACAACATTCATTAATAATACCCTTCGTGCTTGGATCATCTCGACCCATAATCTTGTAATTGGAACTCAAATGCTGTTTGGTGTTAGAAATTAATTAGGAGTCATAGTAGTCGATTTTTTAATGAGTTTACAGCAGACGACTGTCATCAGCATCATCATCATCATCATCATCATTATATCAGCCGAAAGATGTCCACTGCTGGACATAGCACATGCCTTCCCAAATTGTCACCACAAGAACCGGTCCTGTGCGTCTCGCATCCATCGGCTATCTGCGACCCTCAGCAGGTCATCGGTCCACCTTGTGGGAGGCCTTCCAACGCTGCGTATTCCGGTACGCGGTCGCCATTACAGAACTTTTTGTCCCATTGTCCATCTGTTCTGCGAGCAATGTGGCCTGTCCATTACCACTTCATTTTGACGATCCATCGGGCCATGTCGGTAACATTGGTTCTCTTGGGCAATGGAGAGGGCAATGCTCGGAGTTTCCTTGCGTGATTGAATCAGGAATGATGATATCCGCAAGGCGACTGTATTTTACCACACTAATATAGCTCACGGAGTCGATGCTCCGGGGTCACCAATATCTATGAGTAAACGATGCTACTCACGCATGGTTTGTATGGAAGGCTTTGCTAGCAGAAGCCACCAAAACATTTCATGCTCTGTGACTGTAGTAGATTCGAGGTTTATGTAAAAGGAGTAGACAAATAATAAACTTATACAGAAATGAGTATGAGATGAAAATACCTGTTTGAATTCTGAATTCGAGACAAGAATTCTCAAATTTTAGTGTTTATTCTATATGATATCTATACAAAACAAAAATATATTATAATACCCTTGCAGACCATAATTTTAGGGCCTTTTAAATACCTAAAATAAACAAAACTAAATCATTGGGTTGGTGGTAATTGATTGTAATTATCTCGAAATCATTCGACACGTATTGGTACAATTTTGTCAGAGTGTTGACATAAATCCGTGATGACAAATAATGAACAGAAAACATCCGGCTTTTACACGAAGACACACATTTTTTTTAATCCAAATAAAAAGATAGAAAAATAATCCCCTTATTATTTTCCTGTATCCTCTGTCAATCTTGTTCGATATCTCAAATGGTATGAAATTTATTTCGTCGTGTTCATATATCACACCGTACCATATCATGACCGAGCAAAAGCCATCTATACCCGTGCCATACTTAAGAAAACGGCTAGGACGAACAATGATTACATTTTTGTCCATTGCTGATGCTACAGTCGTGTAGGTACCGTCAAACGGGGTGAATATTAACGGAGGGGTGAATAGAAACAAAACTTTGAAAAGGTTTTTTACTTTAATATCATATTTTTTTTTGTCGGAAGTAAAACTGATAGCACTATCCCATCACTTCCCATGGGTGTCGGAAGAGGCGACTAAGGGACTCACCAGAGAATAGGCAGCAGCATTATTATCTATTGGTACATTGCTACAACTACACTGCGATCCAGCAGTCGACGTCTTTCGGCTGATATGATGATGATCATATTTTGGTTGTCAAAGAAAGCAACTTTAATTTATTTATATCAATTCAATAAAATTGGAGACCGCAAATAAAATTGGAGGCTGCAAACAAGATTTAAATAACATAAAAATCTTCTTTAAAGTTTTGTGCCGATTCACCATTTTTGTAAGTAATTCAAATTAGAAACATTTTTTTCTGACTATAATTTTTTATCGCTCAAAGAGTAAAATCAGGACCCTATTATTAAGACTCCGCTGTCCGTCTGTCTGTCTTTCACCAGGCATTTAAATAGGGCTCCCATACAACAAATGTGATTTTTTGCCGTTTTTTAAAGATAATGGGTATGGAACCCTTCGTGCGCGAGTCCGACTCGCACTTGGCCGGTTTTTTTTTATTTAATCAAAGAGTAACATAGTGCAGTGTAGTCACTACATAATTCCTCAAATCACTCCAAGAAATAGGTGGAGGTTTTAAATGTCTTGTTATTTTTTCTGTTTGAAACGCGAAACTCCTTGATTATTTTTTCAAATCACGTTCAGTAGATTTTTTTTGAATGCGATTCGAATTTTTTTGACATGGGATAAAGTCGACGTTTGTTCTGGCACTTGTGTTATGTCAGCGACCAGGAAATCATGTTTTATTCAGAGGAATAATAAATAAAAATTATGTGGTGATAGTTTTAGCCAGTTGAGCTTAAAGCCATGGTACATATGTCCATGCACAACTTGTGAACAACTCTTGGTAAGTTTCTTTTAAATTCCTGCAATCTTTATTCGTGATTCATAGGTTTCCTTGACTTTTTTGTGAATTGGGTTTTAATTAGTTCATTCTTTGTCATAGAAGCCGGATTACCGGTTTTATGGTCTGGTGATTGTAAATTGCTGATTAAGCGAGGGCGAGGTTCCCAGGCTGCCACCCCAGAAGCCAGTAGCAGGGAAGGCCATATCCCCAGAGGATACTGCGGGAGAGGCGCCCCATTGCCGTCGTCAGGAGGACGACGGGGAGGTTTACCTAAAAATATTCACCCGAATATATTTTTTTCTTTTTTCGATACCCACTTTTGAGTTGACGTCGGTTCTCTACTTCGGGAGTGAAAAGACATTTTTCGTACGCATTTAAAACTAATGTAATAACGTTTCTTTTTTTCCTTGTGAGCGAACAAATCATTACGAGTTTCTAATCCTTTAGGAAACCGGCCTTATCGGGTTTAAAATAAAACGAGTTGCAACCGTATTTTTTAAATCCGCGATATTCGGTCTAATAAATTTATTAACGTTCTCAAATTAAAAAAAAATGTAATGATTTTCGTAATGTAAGATAGATCCTTGTTTTTTTTAAGATTAACGGTCACGACAACACACGATACCTATTTTTTGTACTTTTATATACTAGTTTTCCTATTTTTTTTATTTCATCAAATTTAGTATTTTTTTTTCAATTTCCAAAATTATACGTATTTGAAGCGTAATGAGTGTTTCATTTCTTTGACATCATAATGCGACAATAGGTAAAGTCAGACTATGACATTCTAGGTCTTTCCGCTGTAGGAAGGTGAACCATAATCCACCACGTGGGCCCATGGTATGGTACGGTGTAATTGATACCCGTACCAGAACACAAACACGGTATAATCCAGAGGGAATCAGTTAACTTCGACAAGAATAAGCGGAAAATTGGAGCGACGCGACGTCTCCGCTGGCAGCTTGTCACTACTTGTTTCATAAAATGGATATCGCGGCGCTGGTATTGTAAGTATTGTTTTTATTGAAAATTTTTCCGGGAAGGGTGATTGAATCGGCATCTGTAGGTGTTGATTTTCTCGCTCAATATTTTTAACAAAGGAGTTAATCGTTTACGGGCCCGCTGTTTTGGAATGTCTATTGTTCAAATTATGCCCAAGATATTTTATCATTTAATGATGGCCATATCTGCCGCATGCCACACGGGAACTTGGCAAAAGTAACCACGGATTGGGTCCCGAACATCAGGAACCGGCGACGCGGTAGACCCAAAAGAAGATGGCGAGACGAACTGGACTCTTACCTAAAGGATTGGACTCAGATTGCTCAAGACAGATTGAGGTGGAAAGAAAGAAGGGAGGCCTATGCCCTACAGTGGGACACTACGGGCTTATAATAATAATAATAATAATAATACCTCATAACTCCGTCATTTAAACCAATTTACTTTTTTTATGTGAAAGGATCTACTTCCCGATTGGTCCCACTGAAATCTCATCAAAATCGGTTCTGTCGTTTGGTTTTTAAATCCAAATACTCTGTGTTAAATTACGAAGAAAAAACCACAAAGACCGACTTTCGAAATTAAAGTTATTTTGTACTTTGTAAAGTTTTTTTTATTTGGAAGTTGTGTATTTCCTGTTGTATCTTTTTTGTAAAAAGATTTTTTGTATTCAATTTTTATGGTACCTACCTACTGTACTCTCGTAAAATGTTAAAATCAACGTGAATTGGAATGTAGTTTTTCATAAGATACTTCCCAGTTTTTTGTAGTCGTGCTTGTCATTTAAAATAAACCGACTTCCAAAAAAAACTACAGAGTACAAAATAACTTTAATTTCGGAAGTCAGTTTTTTTGGTTGCTTCTTCGTTATTGGACACCGACTTCCGAAATTAAAGTTATTTTGTACTCTGTAGTTTTTTTTGGAAGTCGGTTTATTTTTGTGAAAAAAAAAATATTTTTCACTTTTTAGTTATTTCGTATGATTTTTGCACATATTTTTTCCAGCTATTTGGATTTAAAATCCAAACTGCTGAACCGATTTTGATAAAATTTAAATGGGACCAATCGACAAGTATTTCCTTTCACATAAAAGAAGAATTTTTCAAATCGGTTTGTAAATGACGGAGATATGAGGTAACAAAAACAAAAAAAAAAATATAGTCGAATTGAGAACCTCCTCCTTTTTGGGAAGTCGGTTAAAAATCAAGTGATGTTAATTACTCTTGGTCTGGTCAAATTATTTATCATCTGCCTAACCTTTTCCTGACTATATTGGGGTCGGCTGCCAGTCAAACCGGATTCAGCTGAATAACAGTATTTTACGTGGAGCGGCTTCCTACCAGACCTACACAACCCATTAACTGGGTAACACGGTACTTTTTGGCAAGACTGGAATCAGATTTTCTGATAACAGCCGGGACCGACGGCTTAGCGTGCTTTCCGAGGCACGAAGGAGTCTCGGTATGTTACTCACAAAGAATTGAGGATAAAAGAATTACATTTAAGAGCTTAACAAATATAATTATGGTACTAGCACTTCGCCCGCGACTTCGTCCGCGCGGATTTAGTAGGTACTCCACAAACTTCAACGCCCCCTATACCCCCTTATAAAGGTTAGTTTTGGAAAATTAAGCACAGCGATTTTCATTCATTTACATTTATTACTTAGCCATTTCTACTTATTCTGTGGTCTCAGGTTCAGCGCAACTGTTCACCCCGTTCACCCCGTCAGGAGTTGATTATGCAAAAATTGTTACATACATCTGTTTCAATAATCCCATTTTTAGTTTGTTCATAGCATCCCGACGTAAATTAAAGCAAGCAATAATGTCCTCCCCTAAAAACTTAATCACCCCTGCTTCACCCCTTATTATGTAGGTATGTAGTTTATTTGCGAAAAATCCAAACATTTGTTATTCTTATTGTTTTATCGAAATCATTTTCAACTTCATCGGACCAAGCATTGATATGATTCTTCCCAGTTCGCTCAAGCCGCGACATTTTTCTTACTCCGAGCATGTTTATTACCGTCGTAACTTTTGAACGAAAGGTCCGATTTGAATAATTTAAAGTGTAATTTATACGGAAATAATCAACCCTAATTATCAAACCATTTAAATGGATAACGATTGATGTCATGATACCGAAATCACCATTTTTTCAAATCACCAAGGATTTGCTTGAATAATTTGAACAAAAATCGGTCATGGTGACTTAACCATAATAGTTAGACATATGGTATCGCAGACTTTTTTGTAGACATTGATGACCTCTATAAAACTGTAGTACATCACTTTGCTCTATTGTCAATAGATTCCGCAGCGTATGCGATATAAGGTTTTTTTCTCACACCTTGGGTTACATTATCGAAGTTTTCATACGGATCCCTAACATTTTTGAAAATATTCTATAGCCTATGTCCATCATCGATAATGTACAATTCTACTGGTGAAAGAATTTTTCAAATCGGTCTAGTAGTTTCGGAGCCTATTCATTTCAAACAAACAAACAAACAAACAAACAAATCTTTCCTCTTTATAATATTAGTGTAGATAGTGTAGACAAGCAAAAGCTTTGCTGAAAACCTTTTGTTTTCAGAAGGCTAGGTGTGAAGGTTAGTCGTGAAACAACTGGAAGTAGCAAAATGGTGGGAGGTTAAGTAGAGTACGGTAATGTAAGGTGTAAATTACCTGCATTTGGGTACATGAGGTTTGTTGCGGGTTCATACAAAACATTTTTTGTCCACTTTTTAAGAACTAAAAATATCTTCAAGATACTAATAGGTATCTATAGTTTAGATGGATGTTTGTTACTCAATCACGTCAGAATGGCTGATCGGAGCTTGATGAAATTTGATACAAAGGTTACCTATAAATTTTAACATAAATTTATCTTCGTCTAATGTTATTGTAATCTTACTTATTCTAAATCTGCATGCTTCGTGCATGCAGATTTAGAATAAGTAAGATTACAATAACAAGGTATTAGATCAATAGCAAAAAACATATAAAGTGTCGGTAGTTACCTACATCTAAAAGTTAACACAGCTGATGGCCAATTTGACACCAAGGTACCCTCTTCTTATCTCTTTCTCTTCTTACTTTACAAAAATACTAGGACACGTGCCTAAAAAATCTTAATTTTATTGAACCAGTATAATTTCGTATGGAGCCTCCCCAAAACGGGTCACCATAACGAAAACAAATAAATTCAGTAGGATTTGCGTTCGGTTCTGAATTGCAAACAATGCCCATTTGAAAAGCCATGGTTTTACCGAGAGAAAATTATCTTGAATGGCACCAGTCTGATCTGGGTCAAAAGGTAGTCAGCGGTAAATTTGGAAATTAAGGGAAATCTCATAATATTGCCAAAATTGAAGTTTATTCGTTGAAATATATCAAGCATGCTATTATTGAGCAATTGATAACAAGACCAAATTCCGCCTGTATTTCTTATAAAATAAGGCAGTGGTGTACCTGTAGAGCACTCATAATATTTTATTTGTTATGTTTAGCCCCATAGGGAAGCCTGCCTATTGTTAGTAGTACCATTTTTTTTATTTATTTTTTTGAGGATGGGTAATCATCCAATGACCCCCCCGCTCTGGGTGGAGCGGCAGGGAGTGTCAGACTTTTACTGACTAAAACCCACCCATTGTCCTTCTTGTGCCTTTCTTTCCAGGGCCGCGGTAACTCTTTCGAACATATTCCGCAACCCTGGCATTAGTAGTACCATAGGCCTCTTGTCGTCATGTTATCTGCCTACCTTACCAGTCTGGTAGACCGACACTTCGCCTTCCAGTCAGCGGACGATACTCGGGCACCACTTTACTCCACCTATCATCACCACGCCTTATCAGGTGTCCTGCCCGGCTCCATTTCATTTCCATGACTCGTTTTTATATGTTGGTTGTCAGCAACCGTCGAATCAGACTCGGCTGGGTGGCGCCTCGTCTAACACACCACAGTGTCTCAAGACGAAAGTCTATGACCAGTACATGTTGCCAGTGATGACCTTTGGTCTAAAAACGTGGTCGCTCACAATTGGCCTCATCAGAAGGCTTAAAGTCACCCAAAAGGCAATGGAGAGGGCAATGCTAGAAGCTTTCCGCTTAGCGTCATCGAATCAGGAAATCAAGAGAACCAAGTTCACCGACATAGCCCGAAGGATCGCCAAAGTAAAGCGACAGGGAGCAGGGCACATTGCTCGCAGAACAGATGGTCGATGGGGCTGCAAAGTTCTGGAGAGGTGACCGCATACCAGAAGACGCAGCGTTGGAAGGCCTCTCACTAGGTGGACCGATGACTTGAGGAAAGTTGTTTATCTACTACATGGACTGAAACAGTTTTTAAATTTAAATATGACCACACCTTTCGTAACACTCTGTATAGCATGTTCCCGGATTAGCCTTTTTTTACAGAGCCAAATTAGGTTAATTAGTGGAACTCCGTAGACGTGACGGATTTATCTAATGACGATAGACCAAAAAATACACTAGCGGCTTTTGACACCGCCATTGAGTCAACTGTTGCTAGGTACTTTTTTTAGGAAAGTAGAAGATCGGAATAATTGTTTTATTAGTCTTTAGTTTAAGGAGTTTTGCTATTTGAGTTGATCCTGTGACAGGAACACTATATTCTACTACCACAGATATTATGTATACAGAAAGTAACTCTTGACGTCAAGCCGCTAAAAATACGAACATTAAGAGCGAATTTCAACAGTGAAACTGAACGCGATCAGTACATCTTAACTGCGTTCAAGAGCTGTCAGCGTCAATATTCCATAGAAAAATAGTGACACTGACAGCTCATAAACGTAGTTTAAATGCTGATCGCGTTTTGTTTCATTGGTGAAATTCACCCTTAGTGACCTTCAACTGGAACTTAAAAAACCTGCAGAGATTAATTAGGTATGCTGTCAAAAAAAATATACAAAGGCAGTAAGTTTATAACATGACGAGAACATAGTCTTTTAAACTGCATAAATCGACATCTGGTTAAGATTAAACTTGTGTTATGGGTGCTGGGATTTTCTATTAATCTCATTTTCCAAAAGAACAGTCAAGTTTGCAGTAATAACGTGTTAAAAGCTCTAAAAATAAACCTCTGACGATCACAATCTGACCAGACCATTAAATCCGATACCCCCGTTTTACAAGTTCCACCTTTCTCAACCACATAAGTAGTTTCGTCACGTCCAACCGACTGCACAAACGTCCTCGTTAAGTATGCAACCAGGCTTCAAACTTGGAGCTATCTGATATGTACCACACAAAAGGAAAAACTTGGAGAATCCTTTGTACTAGTTTTATGTGCAAAGATCTTGATAGGAGTGCTGGAACTTGGGTCGCTAAAGATATAATTTTTATTGGTGAAGTTTTAGGATTATCTTGTGGTCAAGGGAAAATTAAAGCAGTTGTCTTAGTTGGAACTACAAGTATAATAGTCACAGATATCGTATCACCGTTGAGTTGGGAATAAAAGAAGCCAGTTTGGAACTAAACATGTGTCTTGCAAACGATTGCTATTAGGGAAAAAACCTTGGTGTTTGTTGGACGAAAGGATTGGAATTAGCCTCCTTTTGAACCGACTTCAAAAAGAGGTTCTCAATTCGGTTGTATTTTTTTTATAACTTAATAATAGCTCGTCCTATCTACTTATTTACATAAACTGAATTTCATGACTGTCACAGATCGCCTGACGATTTTCGCTTACGCTACGACTACCATGTCAAATACAATAGGTAAATCCCATCCATTAGATCATTTACAAAATGTCCGTGTCTAATCTAGAACATAGAGTTTTATCCCACACGATTTATTATAAACTAACAATGCTTGCAATAACCCGATGATACCTACCTAACCTAACGCAGACAACCTACTACTTTGCAAAGAAGCATTTTATTTTGGCCAGCAGGCCTAGACAAAAAACTTTTCTGTAGCGTTAACGTCAGACGCTCACGACAAAATGTATGGGAATGACATTAGGTGATGACGTTTTCTTTCCACACCTTATGTCATTCCCATATATTTTGTCGTGAGCGTCATCGTCGATCAAGTTAGTGTACATACAAAATTGACAGTAAACACAGCAAGGAAATATGATAATCCACAAGAACACTGAGTTAATTAAACATCTTACATAGACCGGAACTCCGAAATCGAGTGAAACGATCTTAGTGGAATAATTCTGTAATCTTTACACTCGAATAAATATCCCCGGCCATCCGTTTGATAAAACTCTTGTAAGACCCCCGAGCGATACTCTCAAAGAGGGGATGTATTAAGTGCTGTGTTTGACAGAAAATTACAGTAAGTATGAGCAAGTTATATGAAATAATAATTGAGCACAGGATTTTTAAATTACTCTATCTCTATGGATTGAAAAAAGTTTTGAGTATAATTATATGGACTATGTGAAAGTTGATATGACTAATTTTTTTTTTAAGGATGGGAAATCATCAAGTGACTCCTTTCGCTCTGGGTGGAGCGGGAGTGTCAGACTCTTACTGACTAAAACCCATCCGTGCTCCTCCTAGTGCTCTTTGCGTTCCAGGGCCGCGGTGACTCTTTTGAACAAAATCCGCAACCCTGACTGATATGATTAGTTATAATAGGGTGTGACTATTGCTGCAGAATTTGTTCGAAAGAGGCAGGGTAGGTAATGGGTTGTTTGATGAAGGTGGAAATTATAAAACCTAAACTTCTCAAGTAAGTAAATAATTCTGATTATGTTTAAATAACACTCATGACCAATGATAATAATTTAACTGCTCGCTCTACTAAGTTGGTTATGTTACTGCATATATTTATATTTGAAAGTCTATACTTCGATTAATAAAGATTTTATGAAATTATGGAGGTATGCGGTACAGAGAGTAAACTCCCGCATACCTACGTTGAAAAGGGAGGATCCTCCGATGATCCATGATATTTGGACTGTTGTATCCAGTATCTGTTCAAATCGCACGGTAAACTCTGATATCACGATTCAAAGTCCTGACTTTGTTATGTTAGTTCGCAGCTGTCGAGATAAATGGCGTTGCGAGTCTCATTGTTGCGATATAGATCCCGATGAGTTTTGTAGCGGCATTGATGCCTGCTACAAAAAAAATTATACAGACACAAAAAAATTTATACAGACACATAAAAAGCTTTCATCATCATCATCATCATATCAGCCGAAAGACGTCCACTGCTGGACATAGGCCTCCCCCAAGTGTCGCTACAACAACCGGTCCTGTGTATCTCGCATCCATCGGTTACCCGCGACCCTCATCAGGTCATCGGTCCACCTTGTGGGGTGGTAAAAACTTTTATGTTAATGTTATCATGTCAAAGTAATTTTGATTTGCTATTTGCAGAATAAATGATTGCATATCATTTGACTCCTACGTAGATTTTAAAGCCTGCCGCAGAAAGAATCAATATCATCCAAAAATCTAGGCCACACAGATATTTAGATCGACTGAACTCAAATACCACCATATAAACCCAGGCTTGAAAGTCGATCACAGTCAATTCAGCGTCCGCAATTTTTATTCCATCTAGCGTTGAACTCTGCAAAGATTTGACAAATGAAAGCTACGCAGTACTAGAAATCGGACAAGTGCTTGTCGGACAATGCAAACGGTTCCGCAGTCGGAATAAGTATTTATGTTATGTTTTTTTCTACTTGCTTTTGTTTCATAATTATTATTGTATATTATTATATAAATAGTACCTACACCTAGAGTACTGCATTTCCTTTTCTCTTTAAAATCCATCTAAAGGTTATCTTGAAAAGATCGCTTTTAGCGATAAAGCCACGACTTATTGTGTCACCCTATGTCATGTTTTCTTTATCTATGTTTTCTGTAACTTAAATGGTGTACATAATAAAGAGAACTCTATTCTATTATGCTAGTAAAACTTTTATTTTATTCATTACAATTTCATAGTAACTCGCAAAGAAAATGAAAAATACTAATGCGTTTGTAACTTTAGCATGTTGCGCAAATCTCACGAAGGATTGATTTAAAAGTCACTAATATTGATTGATTTGTTCTTTGTTTTATTACCTTGGGTTCTGCCTGTAAAAATAATTGTATGTGTAAATGAATAAATAAATGAACATTGAAAGCGTTTAATGGGGCCTTTGCGAGTGGACTTCAGCCTGTCGTACGCCAGGGTCGCGAGAAATGATGCCGTCACAAAAACAGATTCAATTACATGTATAGTGTTTTCATCCCTCAAACATGAATGGCAGCAACCATTCTTTGATCACGTTTTCGTGATTTTTCTACTTACACCATTGTTTTGCGGTGCACAGAAAAACTCTTCTCTTCCTTTCATCGATAAAGTGCAAATATTCTTCGAGTTCAATAGCTGTGAAACAGACAAAAGAACATACCGATTATTTAAGGGTACCGTTTTGCGATTAAACCACGGCACCCTAAAATTGTTGGCGTGAAAAATACATTTTCGCCAATCAGGATTCTGGTCACGTCGCTTGAGAATGTCAACTGAAGCGGGTGACGGAGGAATTTCATTTCTACCCGCGATCGAACATCTGTGACTCGTCGAAACAAAAGATTCGCTATTGTTGTCACAGACTAACCAAATAAGTATTAAAACAGTAGTACTACTCTATAAATATATCATTGTGAATTACTATGGTGTACTGGCCTGTAATTCTCCACATCAAGTAAATGATAGCTCACATTAAGTGGAAGGTTAGGTAAGTCTCCGTTTTACGGTGTCATTTTTACAGAATAAACGGCTAGCTTCCAAAGTAGTGACGTTTTGTAAGTCACCCGGCAAATTTTGGGGTTCATTATGCATCCACCATTTTTAAAGTTCCGAGTACAGAAAAGAAGGAAAAAAACTGGAAACAAGAAAATATTTGCAACCAAAATAACTGCCGGCAATGGTGAATACGCATGTAATTTTTTATTTTCAAAATGAAATACTTATTAGCTCCAGTAATAAAATATGAAATAATTTTCAAAATACCTTAATCAGCGATGAAGTTATAAAGTTTCAAAGATGACAATTAAAAAGAGAAATCCAATACAAACTCTGACGTCAAATACCATACGCCTATACAGCTGCTATAGAAAACGGCATCATCGCGAGAGGGACAGATATATTTGTTTAAAATAGTTACATCTTGTTTATGTTTCGTGCAACTTTGATTCTATTTTCACTGTTTGTATTATAATATTTTTGGCAATTTTTAGATAAACTTTTTTGATAATAAATTAACCAATTCAGCGACCTAAAAATAATTTTATTAATCGTCGTTCTAATTGAATATTTACTGAATTCAAATTAACATACAAGGCACACCTTGTATGACAAGGTTATGGCATTGCGCATTGGTCGCAAGCCATCCTAATTACATAAGTTGGCACCTAGAGATGCAGCATTGAAAGCTGGACCGAGATCCGCCAGATGCGAGGTGCACCATACCTAGTGACGTTTGCCTATGTCTCGAAAGAGACGTCTTTTGACTGAAATAACGATGGCACTATCACCTAGAAACTCGTCCACTGTGTTCTATGTCTAGGTTTGAATTTAGTAAATTGTATTCCAAACGCTTTGGCATTGCCTTTGTGACACAGAAAACGATGAAACGTCAACTGCCAACTGCATTCAAAATCAGAATGCGTGAATGTCACGCTCTGACATACTGTAGACATAGAGCCACAGATAACAAGGTCTGCACGGTTGGTAAAACATTCGGTTGACTAACTGCGACATTTTGATAGTATGTGGTGCCTTAGTTGTCGTGAAAAATAAAGCTTGGTATACATTTTTAATAGTATCAATGTCAATAAGCCAATGATTTGCGGGCTGAAAAAAAGGCGTAGACTTTCACTATGTTTTCTCAACTGAAATATTTATTTATATTTATTATTCTGTTTGCGTGTTGAAAAATTACCATATAGCCAAATAAAACAGGTATCAAATTATTGTAAAAACAAACACATTGAAATGACACAAACGTAACGCAAAGTACATTAATTTGGGCATAATTAGGTCATCTGTGTTTGTATAAATAAAATTACGGCAAAATAAATGAAAATGTACTCCGGTGCTCTTCGAATAAAAACCTTTTTCGATTGTAATAGTATTTTTAAATGTTACTTTGGTCGCTTGTAAATGGTAACATTTTTTTTTTGCTTTCAATGTCTGTAGGTAGATCAGGGGGCCTAGACAAAAAACTTTTCTGTAGCATTAACATCAGACGCTGTCTACAAAATGTATGGGAATGACATTAGGTGATGACGTTTCCATTCCACACCTAATGTCATTCCCATACATTTTGTCGTCAACGACTGACGTTAACGCTACAGAAAAGATTTTTGTCTAGGCCTGCAGAGCTTAACAGACCTGGGCCCACACTACGATGTCCTGGCAATGGGACTTTGTAGCATGGGCCGTCTGATTCCATCGTGAAAGAGGGATCGTGCCATTTGACTTGTCTAGTTCTCATTGAATATTATGAGACTCTATTTGTGTTTCTTTACTTCACAGTTCATTTGACATCAAACTAAAGTAATTAAGCTCATGAATAGCAGCTTTCGGAGTAACTTTTTATTTTTTTTATTTAAGTATGGGAAGTTATTAAAATTACTTCTTCCGCTCTGGGCGAAGCGGAAGGGAGTGTCAGACTCTTACTGTCTAAAACCAATACGTGTTCTTCCAAATGCCCTTTGCGTTGCAGGGCCACAGTGACTCTTTCGAACAAATTCGCAATCCGGGTAACATTTTTAGGATTTTTATTTTAGGTAATACTATACACGTACAAACATACCAACGAAGTAAGTCAATAAATAGCTTGTAAAATAACAATACCCAATAAACGGTGAATGTTCATAAAAAGTCGAGTAAATAGAGGTTGTTTATTATTGTCACTGTGAAATATATGCTGTTCGGTTTTTATTGGTACTCAATTCAGATACAATATTGATTTACCACAAATTGAAAAGTCCTGTGATATTATTTACCTACCTACCTTTCATGAGTTTGTGACGTTTCAATTCAATCTGCCTAGCCGTTTTGCAACTATGTTGGGATCGGATGACTTTGTGTCCGGAAGCTTTCAAGAAGTAGTTTTAAGGATGATTTCCACCTAACGGCTCGCATCGCATCGGAACGGATTTTACAATCTTTAAACGATATTAAAACGTGTACACAGTATGTTTTGTTTATGTCTCTATTACCAAGCCCGCGGGCTTCTTCCGCGACACGCGATCGTAGCCGAAAGTATGCTGCAACGCGCGATCGGCTTCGTTCGCCTGTTGTCGTATCCGATCGGATCCTTTCGGCTGCCGTCGCTTGAAGAAGTTAGTCCATAAATGGGAGACGATTTTTGGATAAGTCCGTATACGTTATTGATTGATAGTACGTGCTGTATGAGAAGCATAGTTTCCACGTTGAAGATCTTATTTAAAACAAAGTATAAAAATAACTTTAATTTCGGAAGTCGGTGTTTTTGATTGTTTTTTTTTCATTTGAAAGTCAGTTCTATTTTTTATAAAAAGTTTTTTTATTTTACTCTTTTTAGTAGGAACTTTATAATTTTTTATGAAAATTTCGTAACCACCACTGGAAAGTCATAGGAAAGCCAAATACGCAATCTCGTTTACATGGATGGCATATTTTTCAGATAGTTCGATTTAAAAACCAACTACAAGTTGATGAAATTATCTATGGGACCAATCGGAAAGAATATCCATTCAAATAAAAGAAGAATTTTTCAAATCGGTTTATAAATGACGGAGTTATGAGGTAACAAACATAAAAAATTCAACCGAATTGAGAACTTCCTCCTTTTTTTGAAGTCGGTTAAAAAGTAATACAAAGAATTCGTGATTACGTTGACGCAAAGTAATAACTGATTTTGAAAAAATAATGAAATGCTTATAAAATTTGTTTATGATAATTATAATTCCAAGTAAAAGTTCAAAGTGGCTCGTTTACTAAAACGACAATATCATAGGTAAGGACCTAATAAAAGCTTGTGTAAACTATTGCATCACTTGAGTGTGATAAAACAGCACCTGATATTTCTTCAAGCACCGCAGAAACTATTTACCGTAAAAGAGGATTTTCTGAATCCGCTAATGGGATTCTCATGTTTGCTGTAAGTGATGACACCACAATACTCATTTGTTGTGAAACGACAGTGTAATTACTTTGTTTACTATGATTGATGTATGAAAAATGGTTGTATTTTGTGAAAAATAATATGAAAGACTAGGAAGTGATGAAAGCGTGACGGTTGAAAGACAGGGGAAAATGGAAAAGAAAACGCGTTGGATATACCTCCCCGAGGTTACCACCCCGTTATTGGTGTAATTTTATTGAACTAGACGCAACTGAAACCACTGGTATACCCGTAGAGTGGCGGGTGATCCACTCATTCCCATCCCAAACTCCACTAAACCCTTATTTCTCGTCTATTACCCTATATCAAGTTTCACCCACAACTGCTAACACATCCTTCAGCTTCCCATCAACTCCCTATCTTCTCTCCTAACCGGGACCGTGTAACGAGGTGGTTGCGGACTCGGCCGTCACTAAATCAGCTGATGGCGGGTAGGAGAAACTAGACACCTGCGCTAGGACCTGCGCAGTCTAGCGCCGTGAGCGTGTACTTCTCCTTTTTAAAATCGGTTAGAATGGTTTGGTTAGTAAGAATCCACATGGATCATGGGTATCATGTATCGTCCAAGATATTGGTCTAACATCGCCATCATGGTTGTCAATGCTTATCAATGTTCGTACCTTTTTAAAATAAGAAGCGGCCTGTGCCCTTTAGTAAAATAACATGGCGATATTATTGTTGTTATCTTATCTCTGAATGAACGCGGCGTGTTCTGTCTGACGTCATTGCTAATGTCCTATCATTATATAAATCAAAGCTTTTTAAAAATCAAGCTTAGTAGTGTTTTGAAATTTACGACGCGTTATTTGTGACTTTATTTTATACAAAACGTGATAGTAAAATTACAGGAATCCGAAAGTGGTCTGGTGAATAACAATATTATGATAACAAGAAAGAAAGCAAAGCTGCGGAATATTCTTCAAATTGCACAATTTTAAGATACATAAATATATTCTTAATAAAACAAACAGAAAAACACAAACAGTTCAACGACTGTTTAAAGAAATCTACAGTGACCAATTTCATACGAGAAGCAAGTAAACGCAAAATTTTAATCAAGATTTGAATAAATCGCACATCAAAAAGTGGTTAAACTTTTGCAAATCAAGATTAAAATGAGACCCACAACTCCACAAGATATACTTGAAATACCAGATGAAATCGAAGATAGCTCACTTGAAGAAGACAATGAAAAATTTCCACTAATTCTAATTGTTTTAGGATTTTTGGTCCTTATAAAAGTTGCGATTTGCATTTCATACGCAGTATACAAATCGTACAAGAGAATAAGGAATTGTTTAAGAAGAGCTGATGAATCTCTAGCTCCTAACATAGTGGTAAGACCACCAATGTAACCAGGGATTTAGCAAAAAAACAGAGCTGCAATACAATTTTGGTGTAGGATGTTCTATCTATCTAACTCCCAACGATGTAGAAGTAGAAAGAAGACCGAAGAAGACGAAGTCAAAGCGGTTGTAACTCTTTATGTAGAAGCGTTGTACTTCAACACGAGAACAATGTGGTACAGGATAATGGCTTAACAGGTGAAGTTTGAACTTCTGAGTATGAAATGATCATATAGGCAGAAACGTTTGCAGTCACGAACAAAACTTCTTCAAGTCATCAAGTATATGGATTTCCTGAAAAATATGTTAGTGTTGTAACCAATAAACTGCATTATTGTGCGTCAACAAGATAACAGTGAGTACAAGTGAAATCACGGACGATTTAGTCAGTTGTAACTATTGAAAACTAATAAAGGTAAATTGTGAACAGCTGAAATTAATTGGTTTTATTCTCAATAAATTATGTACCGATTTTTTTAGACATCAAGTCGGTAAAATTTTTTAAAATAGATAAACTGTTTTTTTTAATGTTTTCTCACTATCTTATAATCTACAGTGGTGATATTTCTATACGAATTGATTGTGCTGAATACGTTTGGTTTGGATGACATTAAACGGTTAGCCAAATGATATCAACTCTAAATCCAAAATGGAGGACTCCCCAAGATGGCGGACCAATTATTTTTTATGTACCCTTATGATAAGGGTATCAAATCATAAGGTTTCCCCACCGAAATACAAAAAATAAGAAATGTCTGTTTTTAAATTTATTTCAGCAACTTAAAACTACAAATAGGTACCTACAACTCTTTTTTGTTTCCTGGAACTACTGTAATAATGATAGGCACAATGAGCCATTTCTACCCTTGTTTCCCCCTATACCTCTATTACAATTACACGACGAGCTAACTACTAATGAAACATTAATGAACCCTGTAACTGACAGAGCGGTGACAATTTCGCGGTAACAGGGAATCCTATAAGCTTATGTGTGACATATGATTTGCAACTACGGTAATATCATAATTATGTAAAAGGGTTTGGAAATAATAATAATGTTTCAGTTTGTGTTGGATTACTAAGAGGGGACTATTTGTAAGGCCTACATGAGGGGGTCATCAACATCATCATATCAGCCGAGGGGGTACCTAATGGTTGAGAATCGAATAGGTTATAATTTGGAGTACTATGGAGGTAGCGGAACAAAGAGTAAAGTCCCGCATACCTCCGTTGAAAAAGGAGGACCCTCCGATCGGACGGTTGTTGTGTCCGGTGGACAAAAAACTGCCCTATAGTTGTTATTTGGGCTGTTGTATCTATTTTAATCGCACGGTAAACTCTAATATCACGTTTCGTGATATTAGAGTTTAGTGAGTGATTCAGAATTTCGTGGTTAGTTCGCAGCAGTTGGGATAGATGGCGTTGCGGGTCTTGTTGTTGCGATGTAGATTTTGGTAAGTTGCGCTTTTTTTTTGTGGCGACATTGGTGTCGCTACAATATTCGTACTATCTAAACCACTAAACAACCTAAAATTAATCAAATCGATCCATGTAGAGGACACTAAAAAGTCTTCAGCAGTGCTATTCTGTAAACATCTCGAAGTGAAAACCAAGTGAGCTATAGAAACAAGATGGAATGCATGATAAGCTAACTGATGTCTTTTTTATCACAATGTGGCAGACTCCCAAACACGGTGGTTCAATTTTTTGCTATGCAACGTCCTATTAGGGAATTCAAATAATTGTGATGGCTGAAAAAGCAAGTTTTTTAATTATTTATTCTAGAAATATACTCTGTTATAATTATTACTCTTTTCTTTTACTAGATGTTTGTTCCTGTTGTGTTGTGTCTATGTCGAATAAACGTTTTCTATTCTATGCTTAGGGGCACGTCACGAGCTTGCAAAAACAGCTGTTGTAAATCACAGTAGTGTTGTCTCTTTCTACAAATTGGTCAGTTTCATGACAGTATCGCTCAATCCATACTTCATAATCTACGTCCAACAACCACGCCCAAAATCTCAGATTAAACTTAATTGCTTTAAGATCCATGTTATCAGATATCGAATCGTCATCGAATCTATCCTTTGATACAACGTTTATAATATGTGTTCTATAATAATCAGTTAGCATCAATTACACAGCTCTTGATTAGAAATTCAGGTTAATACACTCTGTGTGGATGTAAATGTCTGTAGGGATTAAGAAATAGGCTAAGGATTTGTGTTTGAAATGATTTTGAGTGAAATGTCTAAGACATGTGGGGAACTATTAATAGGATTAGCCAGCAACATCTTCAGCGATGATGTCGAAAATTTTGCCAGGGGATCCCATTAGTGCGTTCCCCTGATATAATAATTTTAACATTAAACAGAGATATACTCGTACTATGTCCGAATCCAGCTCATTATGTACACTTGTGTTCGGTTTTGACAAGATCCCTTCTGCTATTGATGAATATGCATCCAAATATTCATACTCATACGTCCATTTAATCTCTAATAATATTAATTTGTTGAAAAACACACCTTTTAAAAATGTGTTAAAACAAAACCATAAACGGATAGAATACTCTTTATTGCACGACTAATTATTATCAGAACGCAGGACGAAGATTTCACTTAACGTCAAGCTGTCATGTCAATTTTGACAAGAGTTTTAACTTTAATAATGGCCAAAACTATGTGAAATTCAAAGAAATGATAGAAAAACTGCATTTTAAATGAGAAATGCTAATTCTTTACGTCGTAACAATCCTTTTGGAATGTTTTCATACCGCCTGTGAGTACAATTTGCTTGTCGACTTCCCAAAAATGGAGTGTTACGTTCTAGTTTGTGTTTCTTGAGAGCTTTTCTAAGAAATCTGTTTACTGTTGTATCTGAATGCACATTGCGGTAACCCGCAAGGCAGCAAGTCGATTAATTGATCGCCAACAGTGTGCAAAATTCATTTCTTTTGGCATTGAAATGCCAGTTGTACCAAATTCTTTGGATTCAAGGTTTTGGGAATCTTATGACGCCAGCCTTGCCATTGCTCGTTGATAAGCATAAAGGGTAGGTACTGAGTTTCTGCCAACGAGCATGTGTGTATTTGATTATTTTGATCTTCGGGGCTTCGGAACAAGGGCTCTGCGAAATGTTGATATGGTAAGGAGTCGGTCAGAAGATTACCCATCCGGTAACTGTGCAACAAGAGACCAATTGGCAAGATTTACTGGCTTAGCCGCTATCAATGGCTTGTACCTTAAGCCACAATGTAAATTGTTAAGAAATTGACTTACTGAGAGACCTTCGCGCACGTCAAGCATAGGTATGCTTGACGTGCGCGAAGGTCTCTCAGTATGTTATAGATGGTCACTCTCCCAAACGTCGCTTAACCTCGAAAATCATACTGTGCGGCTGCTAATATTTAGACAAGAGCTCCGTTATTAAACCTGGCCGTACCAGGAATGTTTTGTTACAGAATAAGGCCAGGCTTATTTTTTTTTCCATGTTATCGGATGACAATGTTGCAGACGGCCTACCTGATGGTAAGTGGTTACTGGTGCCTATGGACCTCTTCAATTACAAAGACACTTGGGATCCGTTACCGCCCCAAAATCAAACCGGTAGTGTACTTACCATGTCCCTATTAGGGACTTGATATACAAAGCGCCCCGGGCGCGCGGCCAGGGCGCTGTAATAAAAATATATGGCATCTGGTCGCGCGCCCTTTACGATGAATATAGTTCGTTTCTTTGACGCCATACATTTTATATTGTCAGCGCCCTGTTCGCTTTGTATATCAAATCCCTTATCATAACAACACCAGTTTTAACATTTCAATACAGAACACTGCTTACTGGAAAAATAGTTATGGAAGAAGTTCCACGTCAGAACTCTTTCAACATTTGATCAAACTGTACTACAAAATTTAATGGTTTTTTTTTATTAGTGATGGGTTAGCTCTTGACTCTAGTCTATGTCAGAGATGACAGAGACAAAGTCTACGATGGAGCGAGCTTACCCAGAAAGAGCCTGTTCACTCTAACTTTGAAGACATTAGGGTTTTAAGCTTTTGGTAATCATCATTTGTGCTGAAAGATGAAACGCAACGTTTTATAACAAAATCTAGGTAGGATCATTATATTTTGATGGTGAAGTAATACGTAACACACTGCCATGTTGGTCTAGCGGCTAAAAACACGCTACTGCTTTCGAAAACTATTCGATTTTTCCATCTAGAATTTCTTAGTAGAAGCCCAGTTGGATGGCTCAAGCTATACTAAAACACAACTACAAGAGAACTATACACTACCCCTTTGGATAAAATCATACTAATCTTACGTTCTTGTTTCATTACAGAATTGTACGACGAAGATGGCCCAATGCCTCGTATACCAGCGAACGAAGACCTAGAATTTGAACCGATAATGTCTCTAACGAAGGATAAAGAGAAAATGGTTGTAGTGAAGAATATAAACTGTGATGACTTCGCGAAATATGCCATGAATTGTACATTCGAAGCTGCCATGATGTATAATTCTAGCAAGAAATCTCCACCGATGCCCGCTAAAGTTACTGATTGGTGCAGGTAATTTTTTTTTTTATTTTTTTTTATTAGTTAATTCTAAATCTATTACAACCTTTTGCCTGTCCACCTGTCACGGGGTGTATAGGTTGATTCAAAGTAAATTACGTCACTGAAATTTACTTTTTGCTGTGCAATATATTATCACCACTCACACCCGCTGGAATTTGTTACTGCGCAGCGACTCGCGGAGTGTTCTGAGCGGCGATTATTTTAATTCTAACTGTATCTTATCTTTAGAACCGAAATAGCTAACCAAAATATATGATAGGCCGTTATCACGCCAAATAATAAGAACACTAAACTAGCAATTCAGGGGATCCTCATTCAGCAAAAGTTTAAGGAAACATTTATCCAAAAAAACAGGCGCACGCACACATAGACGCGTACAAACGGCAATCTCAAACAGAAGCCGGTTTCGAGTGCGCTTGCACTTGCTGTAGTGCCGTGCTAAACGCAAAAGCGGTATCTCAGTAAAAGAAATTTTAGAGAAAATTGAAGTTTTGTTAATGCAAAAAGTTTTACCTTACTTTTTAAGAGGTTTTTACATGTTTATTATAAGATAGGTAAGTTACTCGTTGTTTAAGCTATCTGATGCTATAAAAACAAACTTTATATTTTTTTTTTGAGATACCGTTTTTGCGCTTAGCACGGCAGTGTACGTGAAACGAGCCTATTAGTGCGTGCGTTTTCTCTTGCTGTATGGAGTTGCCCTTCTTTCTGTACCTAAATGTTTTAGGCCTGTAATAAGACATAATTCGTTTTGTTTCAGAGCAATACGTCACCTCACGAGTTGTGCTATAGACTGGAATTCAGATTGTAAAGAGGTTACAGAAAGTCATTTCAATGAAGAGAGTATTCGTGGACACATGCATGTAGTCAACAATATCTGTGATGACGAGTGGTTTCTGTCAAGTAAGTATTTGACGACGTATGAGGTTACTTAATGCATTACATACCAAGACCACTGCACGGCGAAGCTAAAAGGAGGGTTATGAATTTGGCCAGTATGTATGTGTGTGTATGTACGTCTGTCCCCTTATAACTTCTAAACCATTTATCATAATTTGACAAATAAGGTGTTATTGGAAGCGTCTAAGTTGTCCGCTGGTTATAGGCTAGGTTACGTTATGTTATGGTATGTGGCGCCTTCTTAAGACATGAATTAAATATTTTTTTTAAATATGGTCGTGTTTGTTATCAAACTAAAAGGCTTAATTAGCACATTTCTAATATATATTATATTTTGTTGATAAATGTCGAAATTTGGACCCCAAAATAATTTAAATAAAAAAGAAGTTCAAAAAATAAAACCCGCCTTCAGAAAATTCACGTACTAAAAAGTATGAAACAAGAAAACATAGCCGTGGTCATAAGCCACTTTGCCCTAAACTTTAGTGCTTTAGTTTTTGACATAAGTGACATGGGCCATGTCACTTATGTCGCTGATTAAACAACGCTGTTCAATGAAAAGGCTAGGCATTTAATGAAACGGCTGATTAAGTTAGTTGGCTGCGACATATTCATAAAAATATAAATATTTAAAAAAATCTAACGTCGTAACCCGACTGCAAAAAAGTCAATAAAAAGATCGAAACATACCTTTAAATACCCGCATTGAATTTGGTAGCAGGCGGCAACCATTTGCAAATTATAAAACGAAAGAAAATGAATGGTTCCCATAAAACGACTAACAATTATTTAGCGCCAAAATTCCGCCATTTTAGTTTTTTTTTTAAATACCTTTGGAAGGACACGGGTTATCGAGATGAATCTAACGACGCCTAAATTGTCAAGTCCATACAGCCGTTTCGAAAATAATGTGGTAATAAATAAATTTATAAACATAGCAGTCGGGTAAAAAGTATTCTATAAAATTTTTTGCTTCTTCGATTTGGAAGAAGAAAGGCAAGGACAGGGAGATGATGATGAGCAAAATGTAAAATAAATCATTTTTTTTTACAGGATACGACGCACTACCAGGATGTATAGAGGGTGCTGGCAGCGCTTGGGAATGTTGCTACACAGCTTTCAAAAAGTTGGTAGACGAACAAAAGAATACCACACACGAATGGACACACTTTGATACGCATTTTCATATGTGTTGGTAAGTAAAATTTGTACATGTATTTTTTTAGTGTATGTACCAACAAGCAGTTGGTAATCCTTAGCAAAGACAGAAAAAAAAATCGACGGCTTGTGGAAAATTCTTTTAACCAAAAAAAAACTTCTAAAAAAAGAGTTTCTCAATTTGGTTGTATTTTTGTATGCTTGTTACCTCATAACTCCGTCATTTATTTTGAAAAAATCTTCTTTTATATGAAAAAATTGAAGTACTTTCCGATTGATCCCACATAAATTTCATCAAAATCGGTTCAATAGTTTGGTTTCGAAATTAAAAAGTTCAAAGTTATGTTGTCCATGTTAACGAGATTGCGTATTTTGCTTTACTGTGACTTTCCAGTGGTGTTTACGAAAAATGATTAAGTACCTATACTAAAATAGCGTAAAATTAAAAAAAAAACTTTTTACAAAAAAGTACAACCGACTTCCAAATAAAAATACACTACAATTAAATTTCGGAAGTTGGTGTTAAAAACGAAGAAACAACCAGAAACACCGGCTTCCGATATTTAAGTCATTATTCGGAAGTCGGTTGTATTTTTTTGTAAAAAGTTTTTTATCATTTTAATCACATTTTCAAATTTTCATAAATTCTGTATTTGCATCCTTCCTATTATAATCGGTGTGATTACATAGAATTAGGCTAGGTGGCAGGGAATCATGAGTATAGGTAGGTGATGATAGCAAAGCCAAGTACAGTATGACAATGACAACACACCATAAAAACGTATTTTTCATTACTACAGGTACACAAAACCAGATCAAACTAACCATCTGCATAGGCTTTTGCAAGTGACGCTCTAAACAAACAAACGTACATCGTACGCAATGTGACAAATCTGCAATATGTCAGCTTTAGAACATCACAAGGGGCTTCTGGCAATATCTCGTTTCGTGCATACAAGAGTCATCTTCACAGTCCGATTGAAATACATATTTGCCTGCCCCTCAAAGCTTCAAAATTCATACTCCCTATACTCGTAGTACCTATTCACAATATTTGCCTTTTCATCACGTTTGTGGATTATTTTGAATTCGAATACCACTAACATACTATAGCTGTAAGGTGTATGTATGTGCCCGCGGCTTCTCTCGCGTGATCGCTGGTTTAGCTTCGTATTATGTAAAAACATGAACCAGATTTTAAGTAAGGGACATGAAAAAGAATACACCCGAAAGAAAAAACTCAGGAAAAGCCCTTCTAACCTAACCTGTCCGAGTCGGGGTGCCCAATGGCCGGTCGATGTCGTCTCACGCACTCGCGCCAAATCTAGATAAGTAGGATACATCTAAGTTTAACCGCATGTGGCTGGCTACATCTACTTGTAACCGCACTTCGGCTATTAGAGCGCCTTCACACTAGCGTTTGTCCAGGGTAGGCGTTCGATAAACTTATGTGCAGCGCAGACTCCACGTTTCCTCTGGAGTCAATTGAACGCTGCGCTAACGCGGCGCAGATGTCACACAATGGCGTTGTCGTTTCGGAAATATCAGCAACAGAAGAATGAGCTTTAATTCACATTACATCGATTTTATACTCAGAAAATGACAAGCATAAAGTTGACAGCGGCAGGTAAAATTACAAAAATATGGCGGAATACAAGCAAGTTAACAAAATAAATTCTGTAGAAAGGATATTGTCAAGTACATTCATATTTGATGCTACATTTTTTCAAAGAATAAAAATAAGCTATTAAATCCTTACAAAAATTCAACAGGAAGTTACAATATTTTTAAAGATTAGAAAGGAAATTATCAAATTAAACCGGTACCTAAAATTCAACAGGACATTGCAATATTTGAAATATTTAACACGGAAGTGATCAAATAAAATCCTTTGAAAAAATAAAAATAAATGATTCCTTCCGCTCTGGGCAGAGCGGGAGGGAGTGTCAGACTCTTACTGACTAAAACCCATCCGTGCTCCTCCTAGTGCCCTTTACGTTCCAGGGCCGCGGTAACTCTTTCGAATAAAATCCGCAACCCTGGCAGAATCTGGCACTGACAAGCACGGGCCCCGTTTACTATGCTGACATCTCTTCGAGGCGCGCGTGGAACACAACTCGCCGTCGACCCGGGCCTGGCTTTAATCGCACGACGCGTCATCCAACGCTCTCCGTCCACAGGCCCGCGCCTATGGTGGTGGGAATCTCCCTGCGACTCCCAACGCCTGGGGCGTCTCTTAATGTTGCGTCGACTGGGGCGTGAGAGTTGTCTCTCCCTCACGCGGCTCGCCTCCTCCATCACTGGCATTACTGCTTCGCAGAAGGAGGTGACGGTTTCTTATGCCTCCTCGCTCCGGACAACCAGTATCACACTTGATGGTAATAAAAGCAATGATGTGGTCGACGATCGAGATGATCGTTTGATTCCAGCTTGCTCCTGCTCTAGTTTTTTACTTATAATGTATTGCTCATATAAATAATATTGAACGGCCCGAAACTTATGCTCAGCGCAATTACGCGGATTTTTTTATTTTTTTTATTTATGAATGAGCTAGCTCTTGACCTCGATCACGCCTGATGGAAAGCGATAGATGAGGTCCATGATGAAGCGAGCGTGCCCAGAAGATGCCTTGAGGCACTGGTACTCCCACGCGTCGACGAAACACAGCAGACTGCTTGACGCCGAACTCCGGTGGGAGGGTGGTCGCGAACCAGGCGTGCGTTAGCCCTACCACCGCAAGGGAAGGATTGGCCAGTCTTATAAGGTGTTAGGTGAGACTGTCCAGGATGCGCCGAGCGCTCGGTTCAGTTGAGTGTCTGATGGAACAAATGGCGCTACACGAAGAGGCTCCTTCATGCCCCAATTATATATATTATAAATAATAATATTATAGGATATTATTATTAATAAAAGCATCTCTCATCGCTGCCAGTGCGGCATTCCAATCTCTATAACAAAGTCCTTTTAAGCTACACGAAAAAAGATAGATACCACCATTTATCTATCTAATCCTTTGAACAAAAGCCATTCTACCGTTCAACCTAACCGCTGTACCAATGAAGCACGAATTCGAATCGGCAACGCTACAGCGGCAGCGCGACGATATTTTAACAAAAATTTAAAACGGGTGACAAATGCAATTTTTTTTTTGTTCACAGTGCCCGGGCTCAATTCAGGCGATGCACGTTGAATTCACTATTTGACATGCCCGAAACCTGTCCCTATGATCAGGCTGTGACGTTGCAGAAATTTTCAGTTATTGTCTCCGAAGGAGATGTGTTTCAGGTATGGAAAGAAGTTGGTGATTATTTTAGTCGCTTTGAGACGTTCATGGTTGCCGCTTAGGAAACCAATAGCAAAATGTACAATCAAGCCATGACAGGATAAAATACATTTTGTAAGTCAACGTTATTTGTTAAGATATGTGCATGAGACTTTTTTTTAACTATGTGTGTGAATTTAATTAGAAATACCGAAAATAGTAAAATTTGATCATTTGCAAGGTTTACAATTTTTTTAGTTCATTGACAGTGCTTTTGTTCCATACATTTGAAATAGTTTAACCTTTTAGTTTAAAGTCTATGCTCTCTACCACTGCGTGTTGCCAGTGATGACTTATCAGAAGGTTTAAAGTCCCCCAAAGGGCAATGGAGAGAGTAGGGGCCCGTTAGGGCCAGTGCCTGCCAGGATCGCGGATTTTGTTCGAAAGAGTTACCGCGGCCCTGGAACGCAAAAGGTACTAGGAGGAGCATGGGTGGGTTTTAGTTAGTAAAAGTCTGACACTCCCTGCTGCTCCACCCAGAACGGAAGGGGTCATTTGATGATATCGCATCCTAAAAAAAAAAAAGAGCAATGGAAAGGGTACCTAATGCTTGGATTTTTTTGCGTGATCGGATCAGGAATGATGATATCTTCAAGAGCACCAAGGTTACCGACATAACCCTGAAAATTGAAGTAGCAGTGGGCTGGGCACATTGACCGATGGGGCTAAAAAATTCTGGAGTGGCGACCGCGTACCGGAATAGGCAGCGTTGGAAGGCCTCCCACAAGGTGGACCGATGACCTGGTGAGGATCGCGGGTAGCCAATGGATGCGAACGCACAGGACCAATTTTTGTGGCGACATTTGGGAAGGCCTGTATCCTGAAGTGAACGTCTTTTGGCTGATATGATGATGAATATGATGAACCCTGTAGTTTTGCGAGTGTACGCGTAGTAAATGTAAGAAGATGGTCTTAGAATATGGGTAGGTATTAGGGTCTCAATGATTAAAGGCAGTTTTGATGTGGTCATATAAACTGCAACTTTGCTTTTGTTGTTGCTTTTTTGCATCATGCTTGCTGTAAAATTGCAAATCAACACTTATTCTTTCTCTTGTTCTTGCAATCAGTTTCACCCTAATCTACCGGTGCGTATGAAATATGTCCGGTCAAGCTCAGCGCCGGTTACTCGGTAGCCAAACATGAAAAGAGCGACACAATCCTTGTGATATCTATGTAACGTATTCTGTTAGTGAAAAATGTTTTTGATTTCACTGACGTTTTCAACGATCCGAACAAAGGTTCACTAAAGCGTGATTGTTTATTAGTCAACTATTATTTTTTCGCCAATTTATAGTTATCGATACTACCAGGATTTGAATTTTAATATTTCATACACACGCATTCGCATGGATCAGTAATTTCATACCTTTGTCATTTATTTTTTTTTAAATTGAATGCCTATTTTTGTCAAAATTGTCAGCACTAATAAAAATGTTTTCAATTTACGTAATAACTAAAAATCTACCTTCGCATGTCCATCATACAAACGAATATTAATCTGGGTTATGCTGTTTACAACGTGGTCATACTTCAGTGAGGTAGTTTTTAGGGTTCCGTACCCAAAGGGTAAACACGGGACCCTATTACTAAGACTCCGCTGTCCGTCTGTCATCAGGCTGTATCTCATGAACCGTAATAGCTAGACAGTTGAAATTTTCATAGATGATGTATTTCTGTTACCGCCAACAAATACTAAAAACAGAATGACATAAATATTTAAGTGGGGCTCTCATACAACAAACATGTTTTTTTTGCCCTTTTTTATAGATTATAAGTACGGAACTCTTCGTGCACGAGTCCGACTCGCACTTGGGCAGATTTTTAGGGTTAAAAAGTAACCAACGGAATTCTAGTAAAAAGTCATACTTTTAATTAGCTGCAGTAAAATGAAAGCTTTGTGTTACCACTTTTTAGAGTTTAATAGTGATGCGTCGAAATAATCGATTCATCGAATTAACATTCAGAACAACATCGATTCAGCTGAATCTGGGGGTCTACTCTATAAGCCCGAAGTCCGTAGGTAGAGCCCGAACTAAGAATGAATGACAACACGATTTGACAGTTTTTCTTAGTTCGGGTTCGGGACTAAGTACTCCGTAGGTGATAAGGAGTAGGAAACGCCCGTAACTAAGGCCGAAACTACGGACTTCGGGCTTAGAGAGTACACCCCCTGGTGTGACGAGAAGACGACCAATATACTCGTCGTTGGGTAAAGGCTAGACAAATGATGAAACTCAAAAGAATGGAACAACTCAAACCTATACTCGACACGTGTTTTGATCCTCATGGGAATACATGAATGTTGAAATTACATAACGCCTCATTTCAAATCTTTATTTATTTAACAATTTATGTACACACATTAAAAAAAAAGTAAATAAGAAGTAGGAAACAGAAAAATAAGTACAAAGGTAATGTTTATTTCTAAAGAAATCTCTTCCAGCATACCTGCGTAAGGAGAGTCGAATAAAAGAGATGTAGACGCCGTGTGTAAAAGTTAAAGCTAGAATTGAAACAATAAACTTTAAATATAGCATACAATACATAAATATAACTAAAATTAACATCACAATAATGCATACCAAATAATATTCTATGATAAATAAAATTCTTTGTTTTTTTAATATAAACACCTCACATTTAACGAGCAAAGAACACGAAGAAATTAAGAAAATTTTATCCTTTAAAACATCATCACTCAGTAATCCCACTTTTACAGTTAACAATCCAGTGGCCTATGCATTTAACATTTGGTACATCGTTCTACGTTTTAGTAACGTAACACGACGTACGTACGTAATATCTATAGTATATATCATCCGTGTGGCTCAAACACAGTTAATGAGGTAGTGAATGATTTTTTTGGGATAAATGAAGGAGCCCCCCCGTGTAGCATAGTTTGTTCCATCAGGCACTGAACTGAACCGAGTGCTCGGCGCATCCTGGACAGTCTCACTTAACATTTTATAAGACTGGCCTGTTCTTCCTTTGCGGTGGTAGAGCTAACGCTCGCCTGGTTCCATGGTTCGCTACCACCCTCCCACCAGAGTCAAGCAGCCTGTTGTGTTTCGTCGACGCGTGGGAGTACCTACCATTGCCTTAAGAGCGTTTACGCGGTACGGATTTTCATACAAACTTTCAAATCCTTATTCTTCAAAATGAATGAACCGATTTTAACAAAACTTGGTATGCATACGGTAGATATCCAGGTCTAAATAGTTATCAGAAAACATTTTTGAAAAAGGTTTCAGAGGGAGAGAGAGAGCGATTTTAAGTTTTCTATAGAAAGTGAAAAATCACTTTATCTTTCCCCCTGAACTATTTTTCAAAAATGTTTTCTGATAACTATTTAGACCTGGATGTCTAGCGTATGCATACCAAGTTTCGTTAAAATCGGTTCATTCATTTTGAAGAATAAGGACTTGAAAGTTTGTATGAAATGACATACGGCGTACACGCTCTTAAGGCATCTTCTGGGCACGCTCGCTATATCATAAATCTCATCCATCGCTTTCCATCAGGCGTGATCGAGGTCAAGAGCTAGCCCATTTCTCAAAATTTATTTTTTATAAAAATGAAAATGATGTAGAGTGATTTTAGTGGCCGACTGCTGAATTTTCAAATGAATATTTTTTTGTGAGATACGCATTCTTTAATTACGCCGAGGATGATTTAAAATGACTTTTCGGTCCTGTTAAAACTCAGTGTATTTGGACTTCAAATACTTACTTCATAACTCAAAACCATGTACTGTATGTAAAGTTATATATCACATTAATAGCAAAACCGATAGGGGTTAACCTCATAAACCCACGACCTTGAACCTTGGCTTTACCGCTTTTAATATGCAACCTACATTTTAATATCGCCGCGGTAGCCCCGCACTCACGCACAATCTCATTTGTTCCGCGGTCCGTCCTGGACTCGTCAGCATTCCTGGCAACTTCCGAATACCCTACAATTTTGTTGTGAAAGAGACTACAATTTTAACAATTTCGGGCACTTTTTGCTTTAAAAACTTCATGTTAGGACTGTATTTTGAAATGTAAAAGCTTGTTGCAATGCGACGCTAAACTGTATTGTTTCGATGCGACGCTTACATTTGTTTGTTTGTATGTTCATGGAATATTGTTTGTAGGTACGAGATTTTTAACACCTGTTTTAGGCATATTGTTGCCAATAATTCTCACTCAGAAATAAATTACTCCGTGCCAATTATAAGTACGATTAGCGAACTACAATTTATTTATTTCAGTACTAACCTGTACTTTATATATGTTACGGTTAATAGCCTGAGTGCGGCTAAACCTAGTTTTGGCCGGCTGCAACTAGGTGTAACCCGGCTAAAACTAGTTCTAACCTGACCTCAAAACACTTTAAAGTTCCTATTTCTGTGTGGTTTATCCCCTTCTAACCCTAACCTGTCCGAGTCGGGGTGCCCAATGACCGGCTAGTTGTAGCCTAAAACTAGATGTTGCCGCACTTCGGCTATTAGCCGTAACATATACACTTAAATAAAAAAAACTCTTAACTAACTAAAACTAATCTAAAATATGGCGTCAAAAATTCCTCCGCATCGCACATTCCCAGTGGCCAGCCACTGGTAATATGCCCAAGAGGCCGGCAGCATTGCCTCGTAGTGTGGCAATGCTTATCATTTGTCAAGTCCGTGGTAAAAGCCAGCCCTTAGGCCAGTGAAGTGTCAACTAAGCATCTTGATAAATCATTAAACAAGTTATGAGCGCTCGGACCCCACGACCCGAGAGTTTGTACCCCAAAAGGCTCTAAAATATAACTACCAACCAAATTTAAAAATCAACTGTCACGTTTACCGATTCGTATGTCAACATATATTTTTATCCAACTATTAGGTGGGATCAAGGTCCGGTGCGGGCTCATTATAAAACTATAGGGATTTAATTTTTCCATACGGATGTTTGGAATCCTAAAAAATCTATCTGGCGTAGTGAGTACATCTCATCTTCTATTATCAAAGGCCGTTCTAACAAATCAAAACACGTCTATCGTTTAAATAATTAGGAAGTAACGCGAGTATTCTCAGTTCAAGTTAGTTTATATCGGCGTGAGCGGATTTAGTCTCGCATCTCAGCCTGGCATCGCCCCAATTTTAATGGTTAACAGGCAAAAAGAACCACTCAGATGAAATAAAAATTTCGATCACTCTTTGTATCTTAAAATCAGTGCACCATTGTCTAACACACCAATATTCTCTTCCCCAGGATTGCGATACCAACATGATGTACGCCAACTGTCCAGGGGGTGATCCCCGACCTTCAAGCAAGTCCCTCGCTAAGCTGATGAACCCAAACTATAAAGACACCAACACTGCTTCTGAAGCTCAACGAAATCAAGTGTCTGTTTTTTGTGTGGTACTACTTGTTCTAGTTTGTGGTTTAGTAAAGTAAAAGTGGTCGGTTTCATTTTGTCTTTTTTTTTTCTAACAACAGCAGTTTGAACAAAACAAGAGCGGCATAGGGAATTGGCAAGAAGTAGCACTGAAACGGCAATAGTGGAAGGAATGCAAGGAGGCGTTTGCCCAGCTGTGAAGCAGTGCAGGCTAGATCATCATCATCTTCCTGCCCTTATCCCGTGTTACTTGGGGTCGGCGCAACACGTTTTTTTCTTCCATTCTGTCCTATCAGCCGTCACACTATCACTTTTCTTTCATATCGCTCCTCCCTCTTCCAGTCCTCTCCATGCATCCAATGCAACTACGAAAATTACCAAGTAGAAGTATATGTCATGTACATGGTACTTATATGTAAGTTTGCGTTGCTTTCAACAGAAGCAAATGATCAAAGGAAGCTCAATAACAACTAAAAAAGGTCGTTAGTTGCAGTTTCATCATGAATTTTTCAGCCAAAAGATATCTACAGCTGGACACAGGCCTCGTCCAAGTGTCGCTACTTCCTGTACGCCTTTCATCCAGGGGATGACCGCAGTTCACCTGGTTGTCAGCCCACTTTGTGGGAAGCCTATTAACACTGCGTCTCCCGGTACGTGGCTAAACTTTTAGCTCAAAAGACCATGTATTCTGCAAGCAATGTGTCCTGCTTACTGCCACTTATTTGATTCGTCATTTCTAATTCAATCATGCAAAGAAACTCCGAGCATAGCCCTCTCCATTACCCTCTGCCTTCTGATCTCATATTATTACCTCCTACATATTTATTTTCATAATAGCTGATTTTCGTACCAGATTCACCAGTACCACATTCATCACAGTTACACTTCCACGATAAAATTATCTGTACCTTTCTTTCATCCCATAACAAATTTTAACTCAATTCAAAACCTCAGAACGGTCAAAAATTCAAAAGAAAAAAGAACCCGAAGCAATTACTTTAATGGCATCTGTAACATTTCTTTGACTGCCAAGATGTTCGGGGGCACCATAGGCCCCATAAAGAAATTAGGGAGGGGTAACAGGGACCGCTTTGTAAAAGTTGTTCAATTTCCTTTCAGTTATTATAAGGCTCGTTTGAATTAGCTTTAAATTATTTGATTGCTAACTGTTTCCTTTGTGAAATGTTTTAGCGTTGTCTGTCTTTTCTTTCGGGATTGGAAATAAGACTTATTTACGATTTAATGTAGTGTAAGAGCCCTCAGGTATAAGGGTTTGAGAATAATAGGCGTATTAGATTATTATATTTGGAATGATTCCTCCGTTTTTACATTATGCCGACCGTCGTTTTAGTCAATGGCAGTTTTCTTCTCTTTCTTTCTTCTAAATTCCAATACGAGTTCAAATCTTGCCAACATTTTTTCCTGTAAAATAATTCAGTTTAAATGTTTTTTGGTTCCGTGCCTTTTTTGAAAATAGTCTTATGGTCATCATTAGTCCAACTCTTTTTACCATTATTTAGTAGGATTACAGAACTAGCATCATTTATCTAGCAACAATAATTATTTATTTTTCAATTTGAGCGAACGAAAATACATAGGACAATATACGAACGACTAGCTGTTTTAATGACTTAACTCATTGGTAACATTTTTTTATATAGTCGTTGCCTCAAGTCAAAGGCCTCTTCGAACTTCTTCACGGAATTCCTCTGCTACATTATTTAAAAACCTCATTTAACGTCCTCTATAACCATAATCGACTATTTCTGCTTCAATATTTTCCGCCCATCCAAAATCACCAAAGATTCCAAGCAGTCCTTCCCATCATCATCATCATTTATTTCAGCTTATCCCTATTTCTTCTAAAGAAAACATCTGGCGTACAAGCCCACTTCCACATAACAACTAGCCAACCTTTTCCCTATGAAAACAAGTAACCCATCAAAATGTAATTCTGTACCCTTTTTAAGGCTACGAAGAAATTTCGGGTGTATCAATTCGACCGCACCCACCAAAGTCTTGCGCCCGCGAGAATAGAAATTCAAAGGATTTTTTTCCACATTGGACCGCCTTAAGGACCCTTAATAAGTAGAAAGGTACGTGAGAATTGTCCTAACGATGGGCAAGGGACAAATTTGGTACAAATAAGGGACACTATTGGCGTAGTCGGGGCAGCTGGTTTTGGTTGGTTGTTATTTTTATTGCTTTTAAGGTTTTAATGAGGACGACAGGAAGAGGCTAATGTTAGGGGTTTCTTGGAAGTAACACAAAGAGAAAATTGTTTTTCAATGTTTAACTTTAATTGAGGGTTAAAAGAAGTTTGAAATGTAGATTCATATTTATCAAGAAAAATCAGATTGGAAAGTAAGTATTAAACGGAAAAGGACTAATCAGAATCAGCCAAAAAAAGGTAAAAGTCAACTTAAAAGTTAAAATAATATGTAATCTATAATATATAAATATATAAATCTCGTGTCACGGTATTTGTGGTCGCACTCCTCCGAATCGGCTCGACTGATTTTTATGAATTTTGTATGTATATTTGGTGGGCATGAGAATTGGTCGTAAAGTAAATATATTATTTTCATACTTGATAAAATATGCGCATACGAAGTCGCGGGCAAAAGTTAGTTATATGTATATATATCACTCTCCTACCCGATATCTCATTTTGTTTGGGGTCAAAACTATAAAAAAGTCTAAATGAAAAAGATTGTTTTTTTTTCATAAAACGCCAATACGCAATTAGTTGCACGCTAAAGATTTAAAGCGCTTGTTTAGAACTTCATGAAAAGACAATGCCGTGGTTTTAACTGACTTCAAAAAACGAGGAGGTTCTCAATTTGGTTGTATTTTTTCCTAATTTGCTTCTTCCATGTTTGTTCTAAAAACGTTCCAATGTGACCTCATAAAAATGTGCATACGAGTATGTACCATCAAAATCGGGCTCGACACTCCTTTCAGTTTTATCAATATTCCTCATAGTTTAAGAGTTGGCCATCCACGCACACTTTAAAAATTCACTCTGTATATAAAATTCTTCCGTTACCAAGTGACTGGGTGACTGGGTGACTGACAGACAACGCACAGCTGAAACTACTGGTTGTAGAAAGCTGAAATTTGGCATGTAGATTCCTTGGAGTGTAAGGGAGCACTAAGAGAGGATTTCCCAAAATTCCGACGGAAAAGCGACAAAACTAAATATGCGCGTACGAAGTCACGGGCAAAAGCTAGTTAAATATAAATGTTCATTTCGTTGTGAAAAAAACTCAGTTTCTAAAATTCGAAAAAACTTGTGTAATTTTTACAAGACAGAAGTGCAGAAAATCTTTCTAAAATCTGTGACGTAGCCAACGTTACAGATTTTTAAAATGGTTCAACTAGATATACTTCAGCATCTCCTAAATTTATAGTCACTCATACATAACCGCACTATCATTTAGGATATAGTTTACGCAGCTCACTCAACTTGAAAGCCATTAAACCGACCCTAGTTCATTTAATTACGTACAAATCATATCGTACGTGGTCATGCATAACACTCGTAAATCAAATCCCATTTTGTAGGCTCTGCAATGCTTTTATTTGAGGCCTAATATTAATATATTTCAGCACTCTATGACAATGCTTTTGTTGTTTTAAATGTGGATAATGGATTGTGTATGCACGAAGCAATGTTAGCAAGCTGTATTAGCACAAAGCTGACCGAGTCTCCGTATGGTGTCGGATGTAAAAGAATAGCACCATCCCATCCATCACTTCCCGTGGGTGTCGTAAGAGGCAACTAAGGTACCTACTCACCAGAGAATGGGCAGCATTATTATCTGTAGATACATTGCTACAGCTACACTGCGATCGCCAACCCGCCTGCCAAGCGTGGCGATTATTGCAAACCATCTGGGGGAGGCCCATGTCCAGCAATGGACGTCTTTCGGCTGATATGATGATGATGATGATGACCATCTGTCATAATAAAAATAACCGTCTGTCTATTGCTGTTGAAGCTCGTTAGCTTCAACACCAATATTGGCCCTTTGCTCTCTCTTGCATTATTTCCATCCATGTCTTTACGTGATGGAAGTAATGCAAGAGAGGGCAGACGGAGTGACGATTTACGGCCGCTTTCTATAATATATCTCAATCCCAATCTTGATCCCGATCCTTGTCTGTAACCAATCAAAGGTGAGGATTGTGTGGTGACGGACACAAACTCGCCGTTGATTGGTTACAGACAAGGATCGGGATCAAGATTGGGATTGAGATATATTATAGAAAGCGGCCGTTAAAGGGTGGTGGGGTAGACTGTCAGAAATATCTGAGTGCCAATTCTACTAATTTTTAAGCAACGTTCGCATTCGCGTGTCAATTGCAATCTGTCAAAAATGTATGGAAATTAAGGCTTTTTTGACAAATTGCAACTGATATGCGAATGTTGAACGTTGCTTACAAATTAGTAGAACTAGCCCTCATTGTGGTGGTTAAATTTAAAGTGGTATAATACGTCAAGCTGCGGATCGCATTCATTTCCAATGTTTTAGATAGTACAATAGATGGTACATAAGAATGAGTGACAGATAAGACAGCTGGATTTATGGCTAATGAGTGCAATTCCCTGCCGAAGCCTGCGCTTCGTGATGGCTGCAATCTGTGGTCTTTTACTACCTATTCAAGGTTACTTCTAGGTTAGCGTGCTACATCGTTGACCACGTCATCGCTATTCATTATGAATTGTGGCCAAACGCAAGCCTAACAGAACAAACAAATAAAGAGATCTAAAGGAGAAGTGAATTGGTAGTATATTCAAAACACCACGTAATATATTATTATCCAGAGATGATAATATATTACGTGGAGTTTTGAATATACTACCAATGAAAATTTTTGTTTGAAGGTCATTGTCTAGGGCAAATATCTGTATTTGCCCTAGACAATGACCTTCAAACAAAAATTTTCATTCGTCAAGAAAACCACCAAAAGCATTAAAACTTCTCGACTTCACAGAAACAGGAAAAAACATTTGAAAAGAACAAGCTCCCCCGGGAAATCAGACTGACCGCAAAGAGGACATCGGTCTAATCAAAAAAAGATATCGCAGCATTCATTAAAAATAAATTTTATTTACTACCGCACTCAGAGCTTTTACTTTAAATTAATGAAACATGAACTTCTATTTTTAACATTTGTATGTTGAAACGCTTGTAGCTGAAATCTTTACCGCCACAAAAACGGCGTAAAATCCTGCATCGCGGTATCAGAGTTTTCCGTGCGATTTGAGCATAGGTATATAACATCTCAAATTTCAACCATCGGGCAGTTGCCAACCAGACACGACACCCATCTGGTCGGAGGATCCTCCCATTCCCTCCTGATCCTTTGATTTGAAATATGGCTGGTTCAAAGGTTGTGACAAGTGACGCGTTGTAGGAAAAACATGGAAAACACAGTTACGCGACTAATGGATGGGTTGCACGATACCTGGATAGTGGATATCCTCGCCACAGTCCACCTGAGCGTTGTGCACATCACCAATAGTCATAAAAAAACAAACTTTACTTTTGTACGAATTTTGTATCAAGAGCGATATTGCGTTTAACACGACACGGTCAGCCATCTTTTTGTCATTAATTGATATATAAATTGATCACTTCTTCTCGCTCGTACGAGTGCATTGTGGTATGTGCGGGAAAGGAAAGGAGTAGGAATGACGTTGGTCATTCCTACTCCTTTCCTCCATTCCCTCCTTTCAAACAATTACAATTCAGCCACTTCCGCCGCGAACAGAATTCGTAGAGTTTATGCTCTTTGGTAGAATCAGCACAACCAGGAGGTTTGCGGGTCTTTACACCCTGTTCCGCATGCCCTTGTAGCGGCAGTCAATGCCGTCACAAAAAATCAACGTAGCAGAATCAACATCACAACAAACGAGACTCGCAGCGCCATCTATCTCGACAGCTGCGAACTAACTTGACGAAATCCTAAATCGCGATATCAAAGTTTACCGTGCGATTAAAACATATGCAAAGCTCGAATATTTTGAACTTTACTATTTAACGATCGTAAAACAAATCAGTATTTAGAGTATTTTTAATTTGATAGTAATGATTATTTTTAAATGACGTTCATGGATACGACGATAACACATTTTTTTCTGCTGCTTCCTTCTAACAAAACGTTGAGTCGTTCTTATCGGTGGGTAGATCTTGTTTTTCATTCTGTTACGTGACTGTAATGTAGAAATAAAGTGGGATTTTGTAACCATTATGTACCGCTAAGTTGTTGGTTTTGGGCGGAAGTCAGAATGGGCTGTAAAAAACCTTAAAATGTTTTATGAAGGAATTTATTGGCTGGTTTCAGAGAGATAAAATCTATCAGTTTTAAACTTGTGTTTCTTGAAGATACTATTTGCTTTTCAATCAATGCATCCAGATCTCGTCATTAAAATAACGATAAAAATATAGCTCTGAAAAGAGATAAAAATAAAAATAAAAACTTGGACGTTCCATCCATTTTTTGACAGTATACAATTTTGCCTGTATTGCAGGAAGCATTGGCCGAAGGCGTATAATTAGTACTCTAACATTGTGCGTAATGTGAGGTGAGCTCAAGGATTCTAGTCTCCGAAGACTTCGGAGACTCGGGAATCAAACCCAATCTCTTGCTCCGCTGTAGCGCTTGCAATGCCAAAACTACCCCCATTCAATTTCGCTTTTTAATAAAACCATTAACGATACATTATAATATATTACGTTCAGCCATGTCTTTGACTAACAGAGTAACATTATTCGAATTATCTCGTACCTAATAGAATTTTCTCGTACCTAATACCGACTCTAGCGAGAAACAGACATAATCTCATACAATTTAAGTCTACACGAAGTATCTGTTAAGAATCTTTTGCAGTAAAAGTCTACATTCTACCGACTCTAAGCCCCTCTTGACCCCTATATGCTGCACTCAAGGCGTCCTTATAGCGTCCACTGCTATCATCCTCCCGCCTACACTTCTGTTCCTTTATAGCAGCCTCTATTTCAAAAATTCTTGTGAAAAATGTTCCACAATAATGAAAAAAGTCAACTCGTACACAAGTGTGGCTATCCCGCCTCGGCGGTCATCCTTCAGCTTTTTGCTTTAAAATAATATCTACATAATTTTCTACTTGGGGTGTTGTGATTTTGAGGGACGATGCTATTACGATATTTGATCATGGATAGATCTATATATTGTGCTCTATCGTCGACCACAGCATCGCTTTCCATCAGGTGAGATTGTGGTGAAACGCGAGGACATCAATTTAAAAATAACCGGCCAAGTGGGAGTCGGACTCGCGCACGAAGGATTCCGTAACATTATCTTTAAAAAAAAAACGGCAAAAAGAATCACGTTTGTTGTATGGGAGCCCCACTTAAATATTTATGTTATTCTGTGTCTAGTATTTGTTGTTATAGCGGCAACAGAGATACATCATTTGTGATAATTTCAACTAGATATCACGGCTCATGAGATACAGCTTGGTGACAGACATACGGACAGACAGACAGTCAACGGACAGCGGAGTCTTAGGTCCCGTTTTTACCCTATGGGTATGGAACCATCAAAAAGATTAGTACCTAATCGATAGCCAACATGGTTTACCTTAACGAAGCTCTGCATAGAACCTTGACAATTTAAAAGTGCCTGTTAATTGTTTAATTGAAATAAATAGTTTGAATTTTGAATTTTGAACCAGGTACTTACGTAAAGGAGTCACCATAACTTGGTAAGTGAATAATTAAATTGAAACGGTTTCACGAGTTTGTTAAAGATGTCAAGTCATGATTAAGTTACTGTGCTTTTGGAACAGGAAATTAAAATTATCTACAGAGGGATTATTTCAAATAATAAGTTATTTAATAATTGAATGTTCATGGCTCATCATTTCAGCATCGCCTCATCGACTTGTCCTGTGATTTTCGCATTAAAGTTTGTATTTTGGCATGATTGTATGTAAATTTAATTATGTCTCTACGGCTGCATTTAGCTCTAGTATAGGCCAGGATTAGGATATTCTTAAATTTATTGGGATAATTTTTGACCATCACACGGCACGGCACCTTTATGCAGAGCATGCATGGAGGAGGAGGAAACGGTATCGCACGTGCTTCTTGAGTGCATAGGCGTTACCGAAATACGTAGACAAACATTAGGGACACCTAATTCACTCACAGACATACTAAACACACTGAGAGGACTGATCTGCTTCTGGAGGGAGGTTGGCTGGTTTGAATGACGGCCGCCATGGCTCACGCACAATGGTCCACAGCAGGACTAAGAGCGGAAACCACACCCGATAGATAGATAGATAGACCATCACACGGTCCAGGGTAGCCCGCGAAATTCAAATTTTCTTACGTTTTTTTTTGCAATTTGCAGGTCAGTATCAGGTATGTTGGTCAAAATATGATTCGCGGCCGTAGCAAGTTATAATTTCATGAAATACTACATTTGGTATCAATTCTAACTGAGAGAGTTGTATTGATGATTTTAATGACTACAATTCTGTAAATACGTTCTTGCTACGGCCGCGAATCATATTTTGACCAACATAAAACCTGATACTGACCTGCAAATTGCAAAAAAACGTAAGAAAATTTGAATTTCGCGGGCTACCCTGGCGCTTTCACCTTTACCGACGTGGTTTAGCTATGGATACGGCTTGTAGTTACACTATTATCGTAAAACTTAATGTTTTTCTTGCTTATTTGTATCTCTATAGTCCACGTAGGGTTCTTTTATGTTTCGCGCTGACTCAGGCTCGTAAAATAATGGTAAAAGTTGTGCATTTGTAGCCTTTTGATGTATCTTTGTCATATGTAACGTGACTGTTATCCTCTGTTACCCTCAGGGGCGACTGGGCGACACGTTTTAGGTTGAATATTAAGTTGTGAAAATAGGGTAGCTCTGTGATTTTGGAAAAGTTTGTTGTTCGAGGCTTTCTTTGTAGTGGATTTTTAAATTTTGTATTTTTTTTGGATACAACCTTGCCTGTGTTGAAAGAAGTCATCTCCATTGGCTGAATTTTAGTTAACTTGAACAATGACAATTTGATAACTTAATTGGGCGGTTTCACTAACAATTTAAGTAGCAGTTCTTATTGATGTACCCGTTTGATGGCAATATTCTTGACGTTTGACCATTAAGTATTTTGGACTTGAAGATAACTAGCGTGTTGTGTTTGCTAAACACACCTGCCCATCCCTTTGGGTAATAGCTCGTGTTAATATTAATTTTCTGCCCGCTAAAATCAGTAATACCGCAATCAAAATAGCTATCGTGTGATAAAATATTTTTAACGGCATTCCCTAGTTTATTTATGCAGTTACTAATATATATCAATATCCATTTCGAATTATTGAACTTATCGTCTTAAACTCGAGTCTCAGCATAGAACGACTTGATATAATACTGGAGAGCGCATTAGGGTCCCGTTCTAGGGTAATGTTGATCTTGAGAGCTCTTTGGAGCCACTTATATTGTACTCAGATCAGTTTTGGATTATGTACTCTTTTGTGTTAGTTAAATTCGTTTAAACTTTACACGAAAATAGAAAAGGTGTTGGATTTATTTGTTAAAAAAAAGTGCAACAAATGTCAAAATGCTATTAAAGTAATTCTCACAATGCCTACAAGTAGAACGTCATCAAGATAACATCGAATTTAAGCATAACCATCATATTAATAAAGTAAAAATATATTACGCTGTTAATTATACATATCTTTAAAAAATATTATTGTCAAAATGTGTGCAATAAAAATAATACCATTTAATCGGTAACCTTTCAATAGATCGTATCAGATTCTTCAGCTACAACGAAATCTGATTAAAGCCCCTGACAATATGTGATTGATTAAAAAATAAACAGAAAACACTTTATTAGCTACCAATGCAGAACAGATTGAGGAAAATAAGAGAGCAGTCTCAAGGCTCCAAAGCATCTTGAAAGAGGATCCCTACAAAAAATATGAAAGCATTATTGAGGAAAGGAAGATATTGAAATAATTCCCATATTTTTCCCTCCTTTCCCTTTTACAAGACGTTGTCGCATTTTCGCAATTTTCCTTAATTTTTAACTTGACTCGTATTGTTGCGCTGTTCCACAAAGGTGTATTTTCCTCGTGTCAAAAGTAGACCCAATTTTCTGTGGAACCCTCATTCCCGTCATCTAAAAATTACTCCTTTGTAGACAAGGGGAATTCTTTGATTCCAATCGTGTGCCGAACGGGATTCGTGTTGGTTCGTAATCATTTGCCTTGTGATCTTGAATCATTGAAGTATTTTGATTTTGAAGGAACAATATTGATGAGGCAGTCGCCTTTCCATTCGTATTTGATTTATCTAGATTTTTTGTGGTTTGTGTATTAGGTTATGTGTCTTATTTTGGTGATGGACTGTTGATATACGCTTGGAGTTATTCACTGTGAAATGTCATGCAGTGTCTAGTGATTTTTTATCATCGTAGTGTAAGCTTTTTGTTTTACACTCAAATTGCTCAAAAAATTATTAGAAGACGGTGCCTGCTTATAAGACGGGGCTCGCTAGGGCCAAAGCCTGCTAGGGCTAGCTCCTGCTAATTGCATTCCAGAGCCGCGGTGACTCTTGATCGCAAAAGGCGTTGGCAGGAACATGGATGGGTTTTAGTCAGTAAGAGTCTGACACTTCAAATCATCAAAAGATCAGAAATCATCAAATGACTCCTTCCGCTCTGGGGGGAGTGGAAGAAGTCATTTGATTTTTTTCCCGCCCTTAAAAAAAGAAAGCCTACGGCTTTAAGAGGCGGCGTATATGAGATATGGGCACAAAATATACATCATGCTCGCCTTTTAAATTACTAAAGATAACTCGATATTTTCGTATACCTATGTACGTATTCTTTTAGGATATAAGAATATTTATCGTAACAAAATAACAGATTTTCATATTACATTCTCGCGGTCGAATAAAGAACAAATACATTTACTATAGGGCTGGTATATTTTCAAATAAGCTCGGTTATTCCCGAAATCCGTTCTCATGGAAAAATCCACATAGCGGGGAGCTGGTAACAGGTGTGTGCCAAAACTTGAATGAGTTACAACTGTGATATACGGTAGAATAGTTTGAAGGATAAACGCACCATATTTTTTGTTTGGAAGAAACTAAAACGTATGTTTGGTATGAAGTTCTGTTGAAAAGAAAAGTGGAGTTGTGACATGTGTTTTATTATTACTGTTCGTGAGTAGATGTAAAGTCGGGACAAGTGTTAACCGTGTCTGTCTGTTATTGGTTACAAAGATCAATTTTTTTGATAATTTGTATACCTATATAATTTCTGTGTAGGTCCGTGGTTGGTCCCATAGTAAAAGTTGTTCATAATGATGAGTACAATGACCCCTTAAGAGCGCGTTTATTCTGTTACACGTTGCATACAATCTAACCTGATGCAGCTGAATACTACTAACTAACATGAAATGACTGCCTATCCGACAGCGATAACCCGTTACTAGTACATACGATACCCATTGGCAAGACTGGTGTCAGAGTTGCTGGCTTTTTACCAAACATTACAACTGTCAAAGACGTTCAAATGACAGTCGAAACCAAAGGCTGAATGTGCTTTCCGAGGCACAAAGGAAACTGGGTATAGAATGGATGGTCACCCATCCACAATTCGACCTCGGCAAGCGTAGCTTAACCTCGAAGTTCGACCTGTTATTATTAAGCCGTGAGCTCTTGCAAAAGCTATGGCTTTTAAATCGACCTGTTACTAGGAGAGCCCGAAACTTGATACTTCAAACTGTAATGCCATTTTCGCTTGAATATTTAATTTCAGAAAGCCAAAGCATTTGTCCGTATGTCATCAAGCTTAACCCATCTCACAGAGAATTTACAGGCTCGTTATTTTCCAGTGGCCTCTCACTTGAGCAGGATTTATCGGGAGTTATATTCCTATATCTATCTCATTCCCTCGTACAGACTAACAGTGCCCTAGAAAGGGATAGCATGATTATTATAACTGGAATTTTGCAGGTGCATTGAAAATTTAAACTTTTATTAGTTTGAGCTTGGGTGTTGTCATGATCGATATCTTTTAAAGTTGAGAGTTCAAAGAGTATTTGCGATTAGAATGTCGATGAAAAAGAAAGAAAAACTGGAAACTGGTGTGTGATTTATCTTTGCTGTTTTCTAGAGCTTTTACGCCGTACAGCATTTTATACAAACTTTCATGTCCTTAGTTTTGGAAATTAATGAACCGATTTTAATAAAACTTCCTACGCATACGAAGGGTACATAAGTCTAAAAAGTTATCTTTAACTGTGACTTAATTGTGACTTAATAGTTTGTATGAAATGCCGTACGGCGTACGCTCTTCATATTAACGATCTTTGATAGTATTCACTATCAAAGATCGTTAATGATCTTTAACGGATGAATTACAATTTAATTAATTAATTAAATAAAAAATATAATAAATAAAATAATAGTAGTTAATAATTAATTATTTTAATTAACTATTATTTTTAATTATTCATTTAATTTTATTTAATTATTATCTATAGCATACAGCACTCTACAGCTGGATAAGCTTCTTCAGTTTTATGCCATTCATCTCAATTCTCTAGTCTTATCCAGCTGTTGTCAGTCACCCAACTAAGATTGTTGCTCCACCTACTCTGAAGACGATTCGTGGTCTACACTCAAAAGTATTTTCAACGCCAATGTTTCTACGGCTAAAATGGCCAGTCCATTACCAGTTCAGCCTGCTATTCTCTAAACTGCATTGACAGCTTTGGTGAACGGCTGATTGGTTTATGCTAACATGCCATCTTCGTTAACGAAATAGCTAAAATAACAAATGGGATTTTATTTTATCAGGAAATAGCGTTTGAACAAGCGTTAGGTACTAAAACTCTGCTTAAGCTTTTATGGCATGAATCAAACAAGGTTAGTTTAAAATATCACGCTGTGGATCTTCGTTGAAACAATTTTCCGTAACGTACAGACTGCGAGATTACAATCATAATTTCAATCTAAACTAGTTTTAGTTTGTTCAGCAAAGTGAAGACTGTTATCTTGTTTAAATTCTCGAGAAATCTTCGAGGAAAGGTCGGGGAAAATCTTAGAATATTATAGCTATCTTACAAACAGCAACCTTGGGCTCGAGACAAGTAAGATTCTGTCAAAGGTAGCGGGCGAAGGCGATTGTCATGACAGATGCTATCGAAATGTCACGTGATCAAATTCACATATTTTGCATTTCGACAGTCACATTCGGTAATTGAATTGCACATTGTCTAGAGCCTCTTATATTCATCACCTTTCTAACTAAAACTTACAAAACATTTTAATTTGTAAATGAAGTAGTATCAGTGAGTGAAGTTTTAACTTAATCAAAGTCATCATCACTCTACTTTTTCTGTTTATCAGCTCGGTCTATTTCCAGTTCTAGACCTCTTTCGACATTAAGTGCCAGTATGTCTCGCATCTAGCTTATCATAGATTACGGCTTTTGCCCCGAATTCCTTCTTCAAAAAAGTACCTAATGATTATGACTTGACACTTTCACTAGAATCAGTAAAACGTGTATTTTAGTTTCCAAAATATTATAATACGTTAGTCTTCATAATATTCAAAACAAAATCAAATTGAAACAACATTTCATGTCCCAACAATTTCTTTTTTCACTTATAAAACGGCAAGAGCCCTGAATATATTTTTATAACTATGAGAAACATAAAAATTTATGTTTCGCAGCAAAATGGACACTTGGACGCATCGTTGTAGCGACTAGCACGGCACAAAATTGCCTGGGGCTATGGGATCTTATCTCTTAATCTTTTCTTATTTTAGAGCTTCGGGTATCCTTGTTGATGTTGGAATAAAAAAGGACAATAATAGGTTATGTTGGATACTCGGGTACTGTTAGTTTTGTAGGGAAATGTCGCTGTGAAAAATATAGTAATATTGTAACATATGAAATCGTTTTTGATGGCGTTGCATCTATTTGGTTGGATAAAAATATACTGTGTCAATGTTCCGTTTTATTGTAAATATTTTTACGCGGTGTATATTTTCGTATTATGTGTCAGCCATATCAAATGACTGTATAGTGTAAAATGGTTTTATCTCAAAAATATCAGCCAACGTCAATGTAAATAGAATATCAATTCACATACGCTGAAATTCAACTAACAACCATTGATGGCAACAATAATTCAATTTGTAACCACTTCGTTTCCTGTTTTAACACTTTTTCATATCGGTGAAATTTATCTCCGGTCACTGTTATTTATCCAATATCGGTGAGCTTTATAGACTTGAAATTTTAATAGTTGTGTTCGTGTGTAATATAAATGGAAATGATCGGTCGAGTGCAAAGACTACGTACTCTATGGTCGAGTGCGAGTTGAACTTGCGCATTTAAGTACTCATAACACTGGAGTATGTACATAGAAATATAAAAAACAGGGTATGTATAGCTTGTTTTGTGTAGCCTTAAGTATATCGCTGCTGCAGCTGGGCTAAGGTCTAGGTAATTTCAGGAAATCTTTTTATTATTATAGTATATCTTTGAATCGTCGATCCCACAATCCCTTATTGGACCAGGGTCTATAACCAATACGTCCTACCCGTAATGACTTACGGAGCCGAAACATGGACACTCACCATAGGTCTGGTCCACAAATTCAAGGTTGCTCAGCGTGCAATGGAGAGAGCAATGCTCGGGGTTTCTGTGGTGGATAGAATTCGCAACGAAGTCGTTCACTAGAGAACTAAAGTCACCGACATTGCGCGAAGAATCAGCATGCTGAAATGGAAGTGGGCTGGCCATGTCTGTAGACGGACAGACGGTCCATGGAGCAGTAATGTGTTAGATTGGAGACCGCGTATGGGCAATTGTAGCTGGCAGCAGATGGATGCGGACAGCTCAAGACCGGGATGGTTGGCGCTCTTTGGGGGAGGCTTACGTTCAGCAGTGGACGGCAATTGGCTGATAATTATAATGATACCTTGTTATGGTACACGTACCTATAATTTCATCACCTCTTTCGATAATTCGTGGCCAATCTCACCGGAAACTCACCATGATTAAACCATCGACGCTTAAGATAAGAACGGTCGGGACATACTAAAAAGGATATTTTCTCAGAATACAGATCAAACCTGAAGTGTGCCTTCCCTCTGCTAGCTAAATAGTTTACCTGAAAAGAGGTATTGTCATGGTGCGCAGGTAACACACTACGCGGGTGGGGAGTTATTTTGGACACAATGCGCTGCGTACAAATGTGATTGAACACTCTTTCTGGTTTGTTCTGTATTCTGAGGTTATTTCTTAAAATAAATCATTTTCTGCCAACTCAATGATAAAATTAATAAACTATAGATGTGTCGCTGAAATGGCAACATAAAAAGAAGGTAACTAAACTGCCGACCGTGAACCCATACCCCGCGCGCGTATACGTTGCTATCTTGATACCAATTTGTATAGATAGTGCTTGTTCTGTTTTTTAGAGCTGTAGTGTTGGTGCATGACACATCTATACAATTTAATATTTAAATGGTCAAACTGTAGTAGATCGGCCTAATGACTGAGACATCGAGATATTTTCTAGATGGATGCTGAGTAATCAAAATTGTTGTAAGTACAGTCAGCAACAAAAGTCGATTAACATTTATAATTTTTAAATCCTAATTATTAAGTACAATTTTAAAAGTAAAACGTAATTAATATAAAATTAAGATATAATAAACCCTTAGGTATTGCCTGAAATTCGGAAACCTAGTACATTATGTGTTTTTAGTGTCTGTTTAAATGATATAAAAAGTAACATTGTTAATCAACTTTTGTAGTTGACCGTACTATTATAAGCTCTACCATAATTTTTAAATCTGCTAAAAGTGCTACTATCTACACTGACCTCCAGCCTAAAGGTCCAACCCAAACCAGATGCGTTCCACCAAGGGACCGCCTAATAAATGATGTGTTACAAACTTTGTTCTTCGTAACATGTGGCCAGCATCCCAACATAGTTATCTCAGTAACTTTGTGGAGGATTTTAGAGTAATTAAATATTATGTAGGTAGGGTAGTTGCTATGTAGCGATATGGTAGGTTGAGATGGGATTAAAAATTTAATGTGATTAGTTTAGTTTAGGCTGGCGTGGGTAGTGGTGACTCAGTGGCCCCGAAAGGAAAAGGGTAAGGCTCTAAAGTCTTCTGGGCCCAGGTGTTAACTCAATAAAACTAGCTTCATTTGTTAGAGGATATTATAACAAGATCTCACTGAAAATTTGGTGATTTTTGGCTATCCAGGAATCAAGTTATATGAAGCATAGTAAAAGTGAGGTTATGTTAAAACATTTTAGTATTTCGATGTTTTTTGCGAAATATTTTTGAAAATTGAGAATCAGGTAATTCAGAGTAGCAAAATCCATCGAATCTAATATGCAAAACCGAGGTCATTGGGAAAAACATGCGCAATCAGAACGAAAGATGTCAGTCTGTGACCAGTGCAGTTGCCATCTGAAGAAAAATTTGATTCGCTATGAATCGATTCCACGAAACGATTGACTAGCACTTCTCATTCGATGTTCATACACATTCTGAGATTTTACCGATTTATTCATTATCGATTTCTACGTATTCAGACATACATTTAATCGATTATTTAGTTTCAACACTCAATTAAACTTTTCTCGCTTCCTAGATAGAAACATGGTACTGTATCTTGTGATTTCCTTTAGAAAAATATAACGGTTTTTTTAATACACATTTCAACTAGATAACTACTAGGCCCAAGATTTCCCTTCTCCTTTAAGTTTTGGGTTGTAAGAACCAATGATACGCAGTTTACTTAGCGCAGTTTATCGTTAATCATCATCAGTACACCATTCAAAACCAGTTGCTGACAGCTGCCCTTGTAATTTCGTCGTTCTACCTATTCTGAGGGTGCTCCAGCTTATATTTGCTGATTGAAATTCGCGGTCGCTACTCTACAACACATATCTTCTGAAAAGTACAACCGACTTCCAAATAAAAACACGACAAAGTACAAAATAACTTTAATTTTGGAAGACGATGTTTTTGTGTGGTTTCCTAAAGTTATTTTGTACTTTTAAGGTGGTTTTTATTCGGAAGTCGGTTGTAGTTTTTTGTGAAAGTTTTATATTATTCATTTTTTAGTGCTGGTACCTCCCAAAAATTACAAACAGTACAAAAAAAACCGACCAAGTGCGAGTCGGAATCGCGCACGAAGGGTTCCGTACCATTATCTATAAAAAAACGGCAAAAAAAATCACGTTTGTTGTATGGGAGCCCCCTTAAATATTTGTTTTATTTTTATTTTATTTATAGGTATCGAAATATTCTGGGAATATTTCAAGCGTCTACCTGTTGCGGTTATCAATATCGAGCAAAAACGAGCAAAAAAATCACGTTTGTTGTATTGGAGCCCCATTAAATATTTATTTTATTCTGTTTTTATTATGTGTTGTTAGATCGGCAACAGAAATTCATCATCTGTGAAAATTTCAACTGTCTAACTATCACGGTTCATGAGATACAGCCTGGTGACAGACGGACGGACGGACGGATGGACAGCGAAGTCTTAGTAATATTGGTCCCGTTTTACCCTTTGGATAAAACATACGGAAAAAGGATATAAGGATACCGGTAAGTGCACTGCTCCTTTCTGCGGTACACAAGCAATAAGTTATTCGTTATTCCACATAATATTTAGAACGTCACGCGTCGTTATCAAAGAACAAAATTCCCTTGAACGGTACAAAATCAAAAAGAGATTCAGTCGCCATAACTTAGGAAGGACAGCAGAAAGAATTACGTTTCGGGAGCTGACCGCAACAATGTGTAAGCCGGGACAGCACCCTTTGTACGAGAGGAAATGCCACAAATAATGGCTTCTGGTAGGGATGGCCAACCTAGGAAGATCAGTGGCACGATTTGTTAGAAATAAGGTGACGATGTAAGCTGGTTGACGAGGAAAATAAACGAATGATGGAAGGTCCCAAAGAATGAAAATTTTGACAAAATTAATGTCGTAAATTGTCAAGCGCGTGTGCTATTGTGATTGGTTGCATGAATATTGTCAATAGCCAATTACATCAGTTTAAGCGCGCTTGACAGTTTGACTTTTCGTTCCTGGGATGATGACTGAGGATGTTCTATGCATATTATCACGTTTAGCGTTCTAATTTTCTGTGGGCCATTCTTACAAAAATCTTCGAGATAAAATACAGAAATAACCCAAATTGATTGTTTGCCGACAAAAAAGGCCAATCGTGAAAGCTCCCAACCATGCTCAGACTAACACTAATCCGCAGATTCACTACTCAAATTCCATATGGAGAATTTAAATTTGGAACCTGCAAATCAGTATCTAAACCACTCACAGAATTCTTTTATGAATGACAATTGAATATACCCGACCCTTGATGATTTGATCCTGTGCTGATTCGTATCTGAGATAAACTTAATATAAGATTATATTAATTTTCTCGAAATATTTCACTGCTCAGTTTTGCGGAGAATATGAAACGGGAAATAGACCGTTGAACTCGTTCATTATTTATTTACAACATGTCCAAAAAGTTTGCCATCCCTGTCCTAACTCTGCAATGTTTCTCGCTAACAGAATGGCTAGAAATTCATTAAGTTGAAATCTAAAGCTTTTGCTTCAGCTCTTAAATGAGAGAGCTGTATCCATTGTATTCTGAAAACAAAATCTGCTCTTAATACTGTACAAGATAAAACAAGATACATTACTGAGCATTAAAATTAATATTATGCTAGTCAAATAAAAACAAAACGAAACTCTTTTGTCTTGATGCGTTTATTTCACAGCACGAACATCACGCCACCAAATAAAATAATATGATAAAAAACGGCTAAAACATCACGTTTGTTGTATGGGAGCCCCACTTAAATATTTATTTTATTCTGTTTTTTTGTATTTGTTGTTATACTGGCAACAGAAATACATCATCTGTGAAAATTTCAACTGTCTTGCTATCACGGTTTGTGAGATAGATATCCTGGTTACAGGCAGACAGAGAGACGGACAGCGGAGTCTTAGTAATAGGGTCCCGTTTTTACCCTATGGGTACGGAACCCTAAAAATTACCAACAGACTAAAAGTCGATTCTTTAAACGTGTGAATGGAGCCTTGTAGAAAAAACCGGCAAAGTGCGAGTCGGACTCGCGCACGAAGGGTTCTGTAACATTATAAAAACGGCAAAAAATCACGTTTCTTGTTTGGGACCCCCTTAAATATTTAATTTATTCTGTTTTTCTAGTACTAGTTGCTGTAGCGGCAACAGAAATACATCATCTGTGAAAATTTCAACTGTCTAATTACCACGGTTCATGAGATACAGCCTGGTAACAGACGGACGGACGGACGGACGGACAGCGAAGTCTAAGTAATGGGGTCCCGTTTTACCCTTTGGGTACGGAACCCTAAAATTGTACTACATGGTCATTTGTATCTTCGAATCAAGCGACTCATTTAAAAATGATCGCACTTCACTTCAAGAAATTCGTTTGAATTTATATTACTGAGCAACAAAGTTCATCATGCTAGTCAAATAAAAAGAAGAAAACGAAACTAAAATTAAAAAAAAAAAATTAAATTTTCATGAAAATTATCGTCGTTTCATCGAAGTGCCTTGTCGCGCTTGTAGTGTGCCTTTTACAATGATAATCCACATTATTCCCATTTTATCGCACAGATGAAAAAAATCCCAAGGTAAACCCAGGAAATATTCTGCCCAAGTTTCATGGAAATCTGTTCAGCCTTTAACACATAGACAGAGATAATTTCGCGTTATAAGCGGATACTATTTACAGATTTCAGTACACCGCTCAATTTAACTTTAGTAACGACTTTTATCCGAGTGCGCCAAAAGGAGGGTTATGTTTTTCGAGTGTATGGTAGGTATGTATATTTCTTTGACATACTCTGTAGCCAAAACAGCTTGATAGATTTTACCTTGAGAGGTGTCGTTAGATTCGTCTTGATTGTGAGAGTAAGACGTGGTATTTAAAAATTAAAATGGCTGATTTAGAGCGCCATTATGTCTTTATTTTTTTTTTCCTAAATCCCTATCGAGTTAGGTATCAAGATAAAAAGATAGAGGAGACGATTCCAAAAATGTAACTCACTGAAACAGAAAAAATAAAAAAATTTACTTCTTCAAAAAACCCGACCGTTTATCGGTTGGGTTTTTTGAAAAAGTATTTTTTTTATTTTTTCTGTTTCAGTGAGTAACGTCGTAATAACGTCGTAGTATCGACTAAAAAGTTTCAGACAAGTCGCTTTTCTAGCAATTTGATGTCACAGATCTGATTCCACCAACAGCATCAGACTGCTTGAAAAGCGACTTGTTTGCTCTAATAGATTGTCACTATAATATCTAAAGCCTGTCGTCCTGACAACTTCTTTTTTTTATTTTATTTTTATTGGGGTGTGGGCTTGCTCTTGACCTCGATCACGCCTGATGGAAAGCGATAGATGAGGTCTATGATGGAACGAGCGTGCCGAGAAGATGCCTGTTCACTCTAGCTTTAAAGGCAGACGGGTTTTATGTGAAACATCGCTTTACCTACACCTAGTGGATTCTAATCTAATCTAAACTAATCTAGCTTGTTATGTCCACTGCTGAGGCAAAGGCCTCCCAGGACCCAATAAATTAAAATTCATATTAAACCACGACGAAGATGTTGCGTAGGACATTACCAAACTTCAATTTCAGAACTAAGATTATGTAAGTAGATCCTAAGATATAAAATTTTGGAGGGACAAAAGAATCCAATTTATTTCGCGTAAAAGTTGGGGGAAATTACCTCGCGAACTAAGTTTTGAACTTTGAATAATTGGACGATAAAAAATTGTATGATTTCTTTTAACGAGCGAGAGTTTTGTTTTGTATACCTACGATGTCTGTGGATTTTGAAGAATTTTTCTGGAAGAATTGAGAGGAAATGTGGGTTAAAGATGCCCAAAGAATTGATAAACTTAAGTGGCAAGGCACATTGTTCGCAAAACGGATCGCTCATCGTCATCATCATTTCAGCCGTACACCACCACTGTTGGGCACTGGTACTGTACTCGCATCCAGCAGGTTCCCTCTGAAACGGATGGTAGTTGAGGCCGAAACATTCTGGAGATGGACACCGAAATACGTAGCATTGTTCCCTGTACTGGCCTACCGCAATGTGAACTGATGACCTAGTGAAAGCTACAGGTAACAGGAGAAACATGGGATCAGTGATGTGGCGATGCTCCTGCTATGGAAAGTCTTTCGGCAGAAATCATGATTGTCAAAAACGCATGCATGCAGATGGAAATTAGCCCACAGAACCGCACTACCAGAATGAAACGCATCATATGTTCTAATCCAGGATATCGTTCACACGAACGACTAACATCCCAATCAGTTCAGCCATTCAAGCGTATCAGACAGACGCACCGATCGTTCTCACGCATTATACTTTTGTGTGGTGTAGATATATGTCGCAGCCAACTGGCTTAATCAGTCGTTTAATTGGCTGCATAGCCATTTGATTGAACGGGACCGTTTCATCAGCGGTCTAAATTAAATCTAGCCAATGCGTTTAATGTGCGGGCTTGCAGATGTTTAGGCCGTAGGCAGAATAGGGTTATCGTGAAACGAAAATATTATTATGAAATATTTAATTTTGGGAATTCTAAATTCAAACAACAATCAAATTTTAATATTACCTCAACGACGGAGCCCTAGGCTAGGCTCCTATTTCTGTCTGCAGGGTTTACTGGAACCTAACATGATTTCGAATCATTTGAATCTAACCTATCCGTGTCGGGGTGCCCTAAGCTCCCTGTGCCCTTTATTCCGCTACTTGGCTAAGCAAGTCATTAAACGATATTGAACCAAGACATTTGCCTAGCTTTTCAATTAAATGCCAGGATGTCACTTAGGCCGTCAATTAAACGGCTGATTGAGCTAGTTGGCTTCGACATATACACAGCATTAAGGATTAGTAAAATAAAAATACTCTTTATTGATCACCATAACATTAGGAGCTCAAAGATATAATTGTATAACGATGGGCAGTCATGTCGCTAAAAGCGATGTAAACAGACAACCTGACTATCATTCGGTTTTGTAAAATATCTACTCATTTACTCAGTTAGTTAGGTACTAAACATCATCATCATCATCATATTAGCCGAAAGACGTCCACTGTTGGACATAGGCCTCCCCCAAATGGGGGTGTATGTCATAATCGCTACGCTTGGCAGGCGGGTTGGCCATCGCAGTGTAGCTGTAGCAATGTACAGAATACTGCTGTCCATTCTCTGGTGAGTCCCTTAGTCGCCTCTTTCGACACCCACGGGAAGTGATGGGATGGTACTATTCTTTTACGCCCCCATACGGTACTACGGTACTAAACTATCAGTTTAAATACTACTTACTCGTACCTAAGTTAAGGTTACTTTAACAACGACCGGTTCAAAGTTTTTTCCGTAATATCCTTCGGGTATCACTTCGTCGAGAGTTTCCACTTAAAAAAGTTCTTTCACCGCTAAGAATAAAGTTGAATCAAAATTTATAATTTTGTACTGAAAAGACGGTGTTTCTGTGTTACATTGAGGTACAAAATTTTTGGTCCTAATTTGGAAACCCGTACCGGAAAATTTTGTAGAATACGATTTTAGAACAAAATACAACATTATCAGGTTAATATATTATGATAGGGCTGTTAAATAAAGAGCTCAAAGACAATCTTTTCATTCAATAAAAAAAAAATGTTATTTACTTGAACCGATCATTCATTGTAATTAACGCCTGAAGAAAATATCATAGCAACGTTTTGCTTCCGAGTGTCTTATTGCGAACGTAAAGTTGGTAAAAAAAAATATTTTACAAATCACATCACAACATAGAAGATAAGCAAAACAGTTAGCAAAGTAAATAAAAACAAAACCAATAATATTATATTGGCGCCATGCTTTTAGCATCGCACTTAATATAGAAGACGCTTGTTTCTTACTGAGAATGTGGTCTTAGTAGGAGCGATTTAGGCTGTTTTCAAGCAAAATACTGGATCCGTGTCTCATATTAAGAGAAAAAAACATACAGTGCCTGAGACTTTACCAAGGTGGTAATAATAAAAGATGTGCAACGTAATAAATATTTTAATAAATAAAAACCTGTAAAAACAAGAAATATAATAAGAAGGCGTACCTAAAAGTCGAGATGACAGTGTTGTTTAAAGTTACCACAGACTTATTAAATAATTGATGCTAGCTGGCTGCTACAAGACTAAAGAGGTAAAAACATTTTTACAAAAAAATACAACCGACTAATTTACTTTTTGGTGGTAACACCTAACAACAGCACTGGAATGTCACAAGAAAGCAGAACACGCAATTTCGTATAAATGGATGATTGTTCCACATATCTTTTTCAGCTATTTAATAAAAACTAGAGAGAATCAACGCATATTTTTCTTACCGTCTAAGTGGAACCAATTGGTTGCAATAAACGGCATATTGATTTAAACGAGGAGAAGAACTTGTATGATACTGCACTTTTTCAAATCAAGTTGACAAAGTTTTTAACGTTGCCTATATCTTTGGTCAGCTACTGTAGCGAGATGATGATTCCATTGTGAGAAAGACTTGGAGCTATCCAGTATTCATTCCGGATAGCTCCGACTCTCTCTATCCTTTTTTCGCATAGGAATGGGTGCAAGTTTCTACATTCATCCTGAGTATGATCTCCAAGTCGGTTTAAGTGTTCATAAAGTTAGATGGAATTGAGGAATTCTGCGTCAGCTGGGCAAACACTATAATAATTCTTCATTTGTCATGAATCCTCTTTGTAGGTACTTATTTATGGAAAATAACTCATTACTAATACTTTATCTTTATTGATCTTTATTTAGTTCCATTTGTTCCGTATGGTGTCCTGCGGTAAAAGAATAGCACCATCCCATCACTTCCCGGGGGTGTCGTTAAAGGCGACTAAGAGACTCACCAGAGTTAGCACAACAGCATTCTCTGTAGGTACATTGCTACAGCTACACTACGATCGCCAACCCGCCTGCCAAGCGTGGCGATTATGGCAAACCCCCCAATTTAGGGGAGGCCTATTTCCAACAGTGGACGTCTTTCGGCTGGTCTGATGATAAAAAGAAAGAAAGAAAAGAAAGAAAATCCTTTTATTCCGCCAGAAATGACGCACAAACAATAAAAACAAAATTAACTAATGATAATTATTATTATTATGATGGTGATTGGCATAAGTACTCAGGACATGCAATGATACGTATTGAAGAAATTCCTTATAATAACGACTACAAAATAATAAAATAAAACCAGTTATTTATCTGGCGTTCAAAAGTAGGGCGATGCACTTTTAATTAAACAAGTAAGAAATTTGACGTCAATTGATTTGTATATCTCGATCAATAAAAAATGTGACGCATTTCGCACAAAAATAATCTGTAACAGGTATTTTTTTTAAGAATTCAACCTTGCTCCATACACAACGTGTAACAGAATAAACGCAATACCTGAAACGGAGTTATTGTACTCACCATTATGAAAACTTTTCCTATGGGATCAACATTGAAATCAAGCAAAAAAAACTCAAAATGTTCGGATAATTTGACAAAATGTACTGACTAGATAATTGTTTGACACCGACTTCCGAAGATATAATTCGTTTCAGTATTTTTAGAAAGGTTTTACTTGGTCATACCATAATCATCATTGTCATCGTCAGAGATACGTATTTGGACTCAGAATAAGAATAGCCTCTTTGCTGACACATATTATCCTTCCCAATTTTGAAAATGTGGTCTCTACCATACACGGAAATAATAATAATACTAAAAAACCATCGACAGATTAACTCGATGATCGACCTCGTGTCTCTGTCATCTCTGACATTGACTAGAGTCAAGAGCAAACCCATCACTAATATTAAAAAAAAACCCTAAACTTTACATTCCAACTTTCACCGCCAAAAAAAGCCTTCATTACCATTCATCAAAAATAATCACAATCATAATCATTTCCACGCTTGCGCTAAGGCCCCGCCAGTTCCGCTTATGAGTAAACTTTCCTCTACCATTATAGAGATAAGGGTGAGAATTGAACGCATTTAGTTGATATCTCGGAATTAAACGAACCCTTGGATGGCTAGGTATTGTGCTGATGGTGATGTAAGGGCAACTTCTTATCGTTGTTACTTGAATGTCGAGTTGACACGCGGTTTTTGGGGATGTGGTCGTTGTACATTCAAGCGGAGTTTTTATTCACTGGCGAGTTAAATTTCATGAGTGAAGACTTATTAATTATTTTAAATGCAGTTTTTATAAACTTTGTTTAAATTAAATTGTAGGTTGAAGAAGAAGCTAAAGGAAAATCAAGTGGCGTTGGAGGACTGGAAGAAAGTGTCTGTGTTGGTCGTCCGGCGGCGAGACGGCGGACGTCACTGTCGTCATCGCGGGTAGAACCTGCATAAGGCTATCACAGGAACGTGGGGATTGGAAGGAGAAGCCTATGCTCAGCAGTTGGCGAAATCGGGTTCTAGATAATTATGATGATATCTAAAGAAAAAATAGAAATAGAAGTTGAGTTTACCAATAAAACGGTTCTAACATTCACAAACCATCCAGTGACCCATCTGCTGCAATGCAAACGGATTGATGCGTTCGCAACAATCCCCAAATGGACCAGTATTTTTAGTACTATTATTGATTACCTTAACACAAACTAAAACGAAGTATATAACCTGGAAGTCTTTAAGGGCTAATTTCACCAATGAAACTGAACGCGATCAGCGAATAAACCACGTTTTTGAGCTGTCAGTGTCATTATTTTTAGATGGAATATTTATACTGATAGCTTCTTGACCGCAGTTTAGATGACGTACTGATCACGTTCAGTTTCATTGGTGTAACCCGCTCTCTGTCTTGTAATGAATGGGCAGCTTCTTATCGTTGTTGCTTGAATGTCGTGTTGACACGCGGTTTTTGGAACTGGGGACGCCATGTTTATTGCCTATATTTTAATTTAGGTAAAAAATATGAAAAGAAATGCTTTTAAATGTAGGTAAACGTATTACTATTCGTGTGAGTAAAAAAAAAGGAGAAAAGCTCTGTTCTGTCTCCTGCTTGATAAGGAGGCAAGTGAAAATATTTTTTGCCAATTCTTTCCGTTGTTATTATTTGATTAATTTCGTTGCGGGATCCAAGACCAACTGTCTTGGATCATTTCTCCGTGACTCGTCGAGCTTCATTGACTCGGCGTTTTTCTGGTGGTTGCCACTGTTGATTCTGGTTTTCAGGAGTTGCAGTAGTTGGGAATGTGCAGCATACTTGTATTTTAAAGGAAAAAAGTTTCCGACCCCTTGACAATGAACAATAAATTTAAATTGTAAAACCAGTTTTTGACATATTTCCTAACCCCCAAGATAAAAGTAAACGTCTATTAAGGGGTCACCGTCCATCCCCATTTTTGTAAATGTACACATTGATAATAAAATTTTACTTACGTATTTCATTTTATGATTTACCTACTTATCAGCAGACAGAGTTATAATCGTGCCGTGTGATAATATGGACAATGTACAATATTTGTTTAGTTTTATTTTCAATGTAGCATTAATTGACACTGTACAAAGGCGACGTGATAAAAAAACGAATCCATCTAATCAACGCTGTGATGACTCTACCAATTTTTTGAAGTGTTCACGACCCTTCACCTTAAAGGAGAACTGACTGGTTGCCTATCTGATGTTCAGAGGGAGCGCGTTTAAAAGGGAGATCATTTGGACAAAGAGTGAGTAGATATACCCAAAACGGTGAAACATCGTAGAAGACAAATTATTACAGCCACTACAACGGATGGTCATAAAATCATCCTTCAATTTATCTCTTATGTTTTTTTCGAACAAGTTCCAAACTAACTTTTCTTTTTTCCTTGGCTTTAGTATCTTGCGTACGTAAATCAAGTTTCATTAAAATCGGCTCATCTTTTACGAGTTCGTATGAAACAACATGAGATATAAACGCTCATACTCGTGCTTCGTGATCACTTCACCTAAGCCTTTACTTCGACATGTTTACAGAATCGCACTGCTGTATTGAATGGTCAACATTAGTGCGCCTTCAACATGCATTGGTCGATCGGGTTTTTATATTGGTTATTATATCTAATTACTGGTAATTACCAGTAATAAGGTGTAATGCCGAGAATACAATGCAATATCACAAGGTCAAGTTCTTAAGATTCCACGTCAGATTAGTAGTCGTCTTTTTTTATGATTATTCATTAACTCAAGAATATGATTACTATGTTTCAACTGAGATTTCCTCGTTCATATTATATTGTCGAGATTCTACAGAAGTAACTACTGGTTGGTGCCCAAGACTTCATCTGTGAAGAATAATTATTTCGATTATTTCGAGAAACCTTTGTCCTTGTCCAAGGTCCAATCTATTTTTATACTAAAATTAATCAGCATTTGTTGAGCGGTTACGGAAGGAAAACGTACAAAACAAACGAATACCAAAACAAAGTTCGTCAAATTTCTAAAGGAGAGTATTTTGACATTCCTAATATAATCTAAAGCATAGGATCTTGTTATGAATTTCTGATGAACCTTAACTTACAACAAGCAATTTGAAATATCATTAAAATGAAAATACTTTATTAACAAATAAAAAAACCGGCCAAGTACAACTCGTACTCGTGCACGAAGGGTTCCGTACCATTATCTATAAAAAACGGCAAAAAATCACATTTGTTGTATGGGAGCCCCACTTAAATATTTATTATATTATTTTTTTAGTATTTGTTGTTGTAGCAGTAACAGAAACACATCATCTGTGAAAATTTCAACTGTTTAGCTATAATGGTTCATGACTATGATCTGGTGAGAGTCAGACGGACAGCGGAGTCTTAGTAATAGGTTCCAATTTTTATCCTTTAGATACGGAACCCTAACCCTTTCCTTAATTACGTTTCTGTTTCACACTAAAACCACTCGTGAAATATTTATATAAAACATACAAGGCAGTGAAAAGAACTACAAGTAGGGTTAAAAGTCCTACAAGTACGGTAAGCACCAGTTCTAGTTCTAGGTACTGCGCCCACGACATGTTGGCGGCGGGCGCGCGCAGATGTCTCGCGCCACCGTGACGCAGGACGTGCTCGGTCCACCACACGGCGCGCTCCAGTGGAGGCATAGGTTCATCCTTTATAACGCTACGCAGTTTGATTATGTTCCGGCGATAGCTGGAAATAAAAGAACGCAAGGTAAAATAAAAGCCGCCTCATACGAGGCGCTTTTCCCTAAGAGATGGTCCATCGAGATTTCTAAGGAGAAACACTTTTTCTTTTTTAAAAGAATGTTTTTTTTTCTTTACTCCTATTGTCCAATGGGATGGCAATTTGACACGATCGAGGAGAGATCAGGCGCAGGACTAACGACTTCAAGTGCTTTCAGAAGCATGGGGGTATCATACTACCAACTGTTGAACTACGGGTTACTACTGAAAAATTCCTTATGTTAAAACTCATTAACACTTTTTCCTGCCCTGGGAATCTAACCAAGGATCACGTGACTACGAGACAACTGCAGCAGGTAAATATAAACCAGACGTCACTATACAAAAGTTTTAAGAGTCGACGTCACTTTTTAAATTGAAAAGTAACTGCCAGATTATCGCTGTTCTTTTCTAGCAGTCACAGTAAAAGTCTAAAAACCAGATTAATTTATGCTGATGGTTAATAAATGCTTACAGCACGTAATTTAATAGACAAAAAGTGTGTTTTCTCAGCCACTCACAACATTTTTCCTTTCAACGTTGTCTAATAAGTTAATAACATTAAAAATAATAAAGATTGAGGTCCTATTAATTTGTTAAGAGGTTTTCCTTTTCGCTTTTATCAGGAGGAAAATTGTGAGTGAAATCAATCTTTGATTTCATGTTATTTAATAATGGGGAGATGACGTACCCAACAAACTTAAAAAACAATGCATGTTTTATAAAATTAGAAAAAATGCTGTCAAAAATCTGACCAGTCCCATTTTAGCCTGACAGCTTTTTTTTCTATGCATAATATCCCCGTTTTTGAGCGCAGCGTGGCGCTTCATATTCTGTTAGTCCAGATGAGTTCCATTGCTCTTTAACGAGCCCCAAGGCTGAATTTTGACATTGTTTGAGCGACTAGGTTTGAGCTGATTTTAATATTATATATCAGGTATAAAACTTCTGTCATTTTCGAGCCAGATCTTGAACCAATCTATTTTTATATCTTATATACTGTTATTGATAGTAATCTCTCAGTAAACTTAGTTTTATAATCAAAGCTCGGTTTTTATAGTCTAGCTTATCGTTATCGTTCAAAAGAGATAAAAGGTTATTTCTTACGAATCAAAGGGCTAGTTACAAGGGGAGTTTTAAGTACTGTCCTAAAATTTATTTGGCTTAGAAAGGCAACAGACTTAGGAGTTTATTGGATCTTGTAAGAAATTACAAAGACGGGCACAAATACTGTCATGATAAAAATAATAGAAGTTGGTATGGAAGAAAAATATTACCGTGAGGCCGAAGCCTCCTACAAGGTGGGCCAATGATCTGCTGAAGGCCACGGTAATCAGTTGGATGCAAGACGCACAGGGCCGGTCAATGTGGTGAATCTTGAAAGTCTATATTCAGCAGTGGACGTCTTCAGCTGAAATAATGATGATTAAATGACAAAACTTTACAAACCTGCCATCTTCAATAACAGTAGTAATAGCATTCTTGAACTGTTCTTCGGTAAGCGATTCCAAATCTAATTTCAGTCCAATCTTGTGAAACAGATATTTTTCCACATTGAACCACTGATCTGTTAACATTGGTACACCAATCAGAGGTACTCCTGCTGTGATGGCCTCATCTGTTGATTGTAGACCGCCTTGTGTTATGAACAACTTAACTTTGGGATGTCCTGGAAAACGTGAAGAAAGTATCTTTTTAATAAAGTACTTTGTATGGTTTCCTGTTGTAGAAAATTGAGAATGTTGTGCGATCAAGATAATGAAGCCATCTTGTTCTTATCGTATGGGCAATGTAAACAAAACAGTATTTAAGTGAGATATTTTCAATAGTTTACAATTTGTTTCATGTGGATACTGAAAACGGACTCGTCCGTGGTTGAAGGACGCAGCTGGGCGAGGATGTGATGGTCGCAAATTAAGTCAACGAAAAGTATATGATTCGTTGAAGGACACGGACTCGTCCTTGGTTGAAAGACGCAGCTGGGCGAGGATGTGATGGTCGCAAATTAAGTCAACGAAAAGTATATGATTCGTTGAAGGACAGATTCCAGTTTGAGGTAAAATACGTCTAATGACCCCACACACCCTAGTGTCAGAGTTTCAAAACCGCCTCACGGGCTTCTGATCTGGTTTATTTGACGATCGACATTTTGCGCCGGGACCACCGGCTTACACGTGCCTTTCGAAGCACGGAATCATCTTTTTATAAGACAATCAAGTGATTCAAGCCTTCAATGTCCTAGCCAAACTGGAAAACAATTTTACAAAGTATGCTTCCCGTGGGAACCGAACCCACGACCACCGGGTCACAAGGCAAACGCCTAAATCACTCGACCATGGAGGCAGTTAAAGAAAGCCATCGTCAATAGCTTTTGCATTTCTCAGAAATTCTCTTTTAATGGAACACAGAACACATGCTGTGTTCTGTGTTCCATTAAAAGAGAATTTCAAGTTTTTAGAAGTTCAAGCTCAAGTTCTGGTGGACCATGAGAAGTAATTTCTGTTTTTATCATTTAAACCGGTTGCATGAACCGGATGTGGTCTTCGCTGATTGTTTAACTATTGTGTCTGCTTTGCGGACAGTGCCTGTTAATTTAAAAGCAAGAGTTTGCGGAACTGGCATCTACTGGATAAGTCATTAATAATGATGTTCGTGTCCACGCAAGTTGCTCAGCAGTGCGATTCTGTAAACATGTCGAAATGAACACTTGGGCGGGTTGCACGACGGGTGAGTTGTCAAACCAAACAAATAAGATGGAATGACAGCTCAGTTGTCGTTCACTCCGCCTAGGTGAACACCGTGAGATATCGACTGAATCGACCGGCTGAGTGCAAGTGACAAGTGGCATGATCAAACTAGGTGTTTATATATTTGATGTGACTGCTGTGGCTTTGTACATTGTTTCGGATAAGCGATCAGAACTGTGTCTATCTAAAAATAAAATAATTTGTATTCCACTGATTTTCATTACGAGAGATAGTGCTCAAAATCTAGAGAAATATTAAGACGTAGTTAATAAATGTTTGGAAGACTGAAAAAGTACGGGGTTGTGAGCAAAAAATCTCAGTTATATAGAGACAACACTAACTGTGCGTGCTGTTTTTTTTTAAGGATGGAAACGAACCATCAAATACTTCCACTCTTGGCGGAGCAAAAAGGAGTGTCAGACTCTTACTGACTAAAACCCATCCGTGTACCTCTAAATGCCCTTTGCGTTCCAGAGCCGCTCTCTTTTTTCGAGATTTTTTTAACATTATTATTAATAGTTGGGATGTTTCCTGAATAAAAATGTGATTTTTTTAGGTCGTCAGTTAGATTGTCAAAAATTTAATGTAATTTTTGAGCGAGGAGTCATTTATTTGCATGCTGCTGTTATGCTGTAATAGTTACACATTTTAAATGGCTTTTTTTAAGTATCCTTATTTGGGATTATTAAGTAATACTTGGCTAAAAAATTAAACTTACTAAGCAGATCAGGCTGTGGGAACCACTTGGATATTCTGATGTTCTCGCTTCGTCCTGGCAGCTCTTCATTGTTCCACTTCCAAAACACATCGTACGGCAACTGAGAAAATGCATTCACTAGGACCTGGATCCTCTCTGGTGGTAGCGTTGAAGGATCCACGTTGGTTCCAAAGCTTATGTAGATCACGCCATTCTTAGATGAGTCTAAGTGTGACTTAATATCCTTGAACAAACAAAACAATGATTGTTTTAAAACTTGTAGCTTTTTGGTACACATTACAATAATGTGTCATTCAGAAATGTAGAAAAGTGAATTTGTTAACATTTTTACTTCAACTGACATTTTATTATATTTTACGAGTAACTATATAGTCTTCTCTGGCTAGGAAATAGTTTCCTCAATTTTTGAGGAAAAAACAAATTTCAGCTTGTAGTGTCCCTAAAAATGCAGGCAAAATAATGTACCGGTGGTGTCCCGATGGAAATCAAAACAAAAATAAATAAAATACTGAAGCCCTTAATAATGCGTGCGGGACTCGAACCCGCGACACGCAGCGCAGCAGTCAACTGCTCAACCACTGCGCCAACCGTGTCGTCAGTTGTATCACCTATAAATCAAGTATTTTGCACTTTGAGATTTTATGCAACGGGCAGTTAACTAATTATATTCTAATTATATTCGGGCAGTTAAATAATTGCGTACAGATGACTTCTTTGCGATTATTCGTACAAGATCCGCTTCACTGTTGCGTCGGATGCGGGGTGGCGACAGCAGTCTCCTGAGCATTGTTGCTGGTAAGACTGAGGGCCGCCTTATGGGGCACCTGTGCGCAGTGCATGCACTGTTACCAGGTGTAGCCTTGAGGTGGCGAAATTAAGTATTATTAGTTGTGTGTTAAAGTGTATGATACTAACATAGGTTAAAGAATACTAACAAATTAATGGGTTCTACCTGAGTTAAAGATAAATAAATAAATAAAATAAATTACTTGTGGAGATGTAATAAGGTAGAATTCAAAAGTCAATAGACTGCCTTATTATAAACCGAGTTACAAAAATGCGGTAGCTAGGCTTCGTAACAGACATTCATAAAGATCCCCGATAGTGCAGAAAGCAGAACTAACTAGGTCTTCTACAGACTTATAAAATGCGGGTATAATTATTCGTAAAATTGATCATTAATTTTTGGTGATAAAAAATAATAATAGCACTTTAGAAAAATCATAAACTTGTATGTTTTTGGCGAATCTCTGAGACTAACCAAATAGTTAACCCAGGTGTTAACCCGCGTTACGAGGCGGCTTGCGCACTGGCCGGATCTCCGCCCTGGGACCTGGAGGCAAAAGTCCTCGCGTCAATGCATCGGTGGCGCGAGGACGCGCGGGCGCGCGGGGAGCGACTGACGCAGCGACATTTTGAGCTGCGTCGGTCGCAGCTGCGCGAGGTCCTGGTGGCGGAATGGCGGAACAGGCTTTCACGCCCTACCGCCGGCCTCGTCACTATCGAGGCCATCCGGCCAGTGCTCGACATGTGGCTCGGGAGAAGGCACGGCTCCCTGTCGTTTCGTGTGACACAGGTCCTCACGGGGCATGGTTGCTTCGGGAGGTTCCTGTGTCGCATAGGCAGAGAGACGGACGCTCGGTGTCACCACTGCGTCGACTGTCGGGAGGACACGGCGCGGCATACGCTGGCAGAGTGTGCCGCCTGGGAGGAGCCGCGCCGTGCCCTCGTCTCTGTGGTAGGCAGTGACCTCTCGCTGCCGGCTGTAGTACGTTCTATGGTCGGCGGTGAGGAGTCCTGGGACGCGGTGGTCTCCTTCTGCGAAACTGTCATCTTGCAGAAGGAGGCTGCGGAAAGGGAGAGGGATATGTCGAGTGCTCACCCGGCCCGCAGCAGGCGCACCGGGCGTCGGAGGAGGGCATACGCTGCCCTCCTTCTGCCCCCCTAACTGGGTCCAGGGGCGGCGGACTTGGGCATGTCCGTTGCCCCCCATTCATCCGGACCCGAGGTGGCGGCGCGTGGTGTTCCCGTGCGCCCCTCTGACGTCGCGGGGGGAGTTAAACACCTCACTCCCCCCGCTTACGAGATGTGGCCCGCAGAGGCGGGCCGGCACCAGCCGGGGATTACGGAAGTCGCATACGTTCCCGCGATCCCCGGCGTAGGTGGAAGATGGAACACCGGGGTGGTTTTAGTCAGTAAGAGTCTGACAGACCCCTCCGCCCGCCCCAGGGCGGAGGACATCCATGAGGATTTCCCCCCGTAAAAAAAAAAAAAAAAAAGGTGTTAACCCGCGTTAACCATTTGCACAGCGCTATTTCAAGTGCAAGCTATAACTAACTAACTACCTTGAAATAGCGCTGTGCAAAAAAGTTTGCAAACTAACAGATCCAGGCAAACTAGATAGTTTCCTTATTTTTAGTAAAAATACCTCCTAATTTTCTACACAAACTGGCTTATGTGAACGCGATCGACAACGTTTAGAAAATCGTTCTTATTTATGAAATAAATTCCGCAAAGAAATGAGCTTGTTTGCATACCAACTCACGACCTACTACTACGTAAGTCAGGCCAGTTACCTCCCGGCCACCGGTGGGAGTCAAGTTAAAATTTCCTCTATTTGTACTTATCTTATTACTTAAGGCTTTACCCCGACCAAAACCTTGCGCTAGTGCGTTTTTCTTCGTTATTCAGAGGCTATTAACTCATTAGATAAGGGAAATAAACTACTAATAGCACATTATTAATTTTTGATATCCTATCATCACATTCCACGTTTTAATTTATTTTTATGTGTTATAAATTCATTTAAAATAGACTTTTAAAAAATGACTAAAATTATTGATTTCTTGTATCTGTTGCTAAAGGCAACGTTCTAATCATTTGAGGATTAGACTAATGGATAGGTAATTTAAAAATCTAAATTATTCACGTTTCATTTAGTTTCAAAAGATCGCTTGTCTTTTTTATTAAGATAATTGTGTGAATTCTATGATAAAAAGGCATGTGCGGGGTGCGGGCGGCAGTGCGCTGCGCGCTTTCGTACGAGGAGGCCGTGTCGCTCTCGTCGTCTTCGCTCCGTGTTTTGTTTTCAAAAATGTTTAATATTATATGAGTACCTACCATAGAGTATATGTACCTACTTATCAACCGTTGTTTTTTACTGCGAAAAGACGCTACGATTGTGTTATTATCATATGAAGCATTTTATTATCAAGTAAGCTACAGCTCTGGATGAATGACATCCTGTAAGTAATTTGATGCATTATGCAAAGTTTACCTACTTTTATTCCGCTAAATGCCTACCTTTGTAATTAAATTTTTAAATTTCCCTCCTATATAAATCTATTAATAAAGGGAACAACCCTCAAGGCAAAATATAACGGCTAGAAAGTAAAAGAATAAACAAAAATGCGAAAATGAAGCTAAATAGGAAACCAAAAAAGCGTGCCTTGTTCTTAGAAAAATCGAAACAGGACCACAATTATGATCAAGACTGCACAAAACCTGACATGCCAATCGATGTTTTCAATAAAATTAAAGAAAATGTTATGGAAAATTTAAAGAAAACCGATAAGGAAAGAAGTTTAATCAAATGGACAACCGTTTTACAATGTGAATGCAGCGACAGGCCAGAGTTGCGTAGGTCGCTATTAACCGCTTCCAACTTTGGAAAAGTTGTCAAACGGCGAAATGATACACGTTGTCATAACTTTCTTTGTAAGAGACTTATTGTACTTATTGTCGTCAATTAAACATGGCAAAGACAATGAAAACATTACTATCAAGCAATTAGAAAGGCAAGAAAATATTAAAATTGAACCTTGTGGTCTATTTAATGACGAAGAGTTGCCATTTTTAGGTACCACTCCAGATGGCTTATGTAGCGACGACACTATTGTTGAAATAAAATGCCCGATAACGGCATTCAAATTGGGTTTAGAAGAAGCCAAAAAAAAGAAAAGTGAGCTTTTGGAAAATCACAAAAAAGGGCCGGAAATCAATAAAAACCACCAATCGTAAGTACCATTGGTGGTTTTTATTGATTTTTAGCCCTTGTAGTTGCCCCTGCACTTGAACTATCAAGTGCAGGGGCAACTACACGTTACTAAACGATCAAAGTGCTTACTTGCAGTTTGGTCAAATGAGAACCTTCCGCTAAAAACGGAATACATCGATAGAGACGATAAATTCTGGAAGGAGAATATGAAAGAAAAGCTTTCATCATTTTATGTAGATTGTTTGTTGCCAGAATTACTCGACCCCCGGTACCCTCGAGGTATGAATATAAGAAATCCTTCATTCATCGAAAAGGCAATAAGGAGTAAGAATAAAAATAAAGAAAATATTGAATCTCGATTAAATAAAGAGATTGAGTTGACAGCAGTTATAGATAGAAGTGAAGTGTTGGTCGCAGTGTTGAACGCAAGACAATGTAATTTTATCATGTTCTTTCTCTATTAGTTAGCTTATGACAGGTTATATGAGTTCATATAATTCTTTTTTTTTTTTAATTTTCTAATCTAATCATTACAATGTTTAAAAATTATTGGTATAACACTTGTGGTTCGAGTCACAGTTCTATCGCAAAATTCTACCATTGCCCGTTTTTTAATGGTACTCGTATTATGGAGTGTGCTAGCTAACATGTTGTAAATAATATTTAATTTTATGATTTCCATGTTGTTGGATACAAATTTATTTTTTTGTTCGTGTCTTAAAATACTTTGCGTACAATTGTTTAATTGAAGTTCTTGAAACGTAACAGACAGATGTGTTGCTGGGGAGTTTGTTGCGCCACTTCTTCTTCCCAGCTAAAACACTAGGAAGTGGTGACGGGTGGGCGTTTTGGGGGACTGTCTTTATGTAAAATTTGACGTTCAAAAAGTGCTAGTTTTCAGCCTAATTTGAATAAATGACTTTTGATTTGATTTGATTTGTAGGTAACGAACTTTCTGACGTAAACACACCTACATGTACCCGTTATTTAGATTTTGGGGATATGTAAACTAGAAATGTCAGAAACGAAGTTCCTTCTTCCACGATGATTTAAATAAAAAAACAAAACTTTTGCAGCCGCCATATTGAATTTTCATTTTTACTTCACTATCAGCTTTAACAGCCTTAAAAACCATGAAAACGACACCCATGACGAAAAATTATGAAAGTTTTTGCAGCCGCAATCTTGGATTTTCACTTTGACCAAATTTGCCACATTCATTCATTCTGATATCGATCACGACCCATTACGATCATCATCTATCGAAAGGTTGATGTTTTAGAAGTTGTGAGTGAACAGATGAACATATACATACATACCGGTTAAATTCATAACCCTCCTTTTTGCTTCGCCGTGTCTGTGAATTCTGAGGTCTGTGACTTTTACTTGTATTCGTAAATTGTTCACCAGATGGCGCTAGTAGTGTTTAACGAAGTATTGTAGAGGTGGGGTGCGGCAAAGAGGGAACGAATGCTCAAGGTCATTTGATCACGGAAGCACCTTAAGAACTCTTATCGCGTCTAAGCAGCGGCGTGTGCCCAAGTCCAAGGATTAAGTTAGAAAGTTAGCGTAAGGGAAAACGTCTAATCTAAATTCTTTAGTAAAAGTTAAAAATTACCTGCGGTTTAGCTTCCATTTTTTAAAGGATATTTAAATTATAATGGTATAGGTAGATAATATACAGTACTATCAATTAACTTCTATTTAAAAAATAAAACATTGCAACGAGGTGAAAAATATCGTACAAAATGTTGTATGGATTGAAATAGATATTATAATAACGTATATATATTATTTACTCATTGTTTATTTACATCCAAGATCTTGCAAAGTCTAAACAAAGTGTCATTCTTTCAGCCAATTGCAACTGAAATGCCAAAATAAAAGGGATACGTGACATCTCGACAGTGTTTGTCAATCTCGCACATTTTTTTACGTTTTGTGTACGTCAGATTATATGTTTGTAAATGCACCCACGATACAGGAGAAATTCCTAGTGTGGGGCAACGTTTTTTTAAAGAAAAAAATCCCCTTCACCACGATACCGCCAGCAGAATGTAATAGCTGCCTAAGATCCGGTTGCAAAAATAAAACGTTCATAGAGTATTTGGTCAAAATTATTTTTTATGAACAATTCCTAAAGGGGCAATATGTTTTGAGCGGGTTGCCTATCAAAATGTGCCCGCCATTAAATAAATATTAATCAATTTTTTGTAAAGAATTTGTTTCACTTGTTATTTAAATAAACTTTACTCCACTCTACAGAAATATACGTAGAAAACTTGAAAGTGATGGTTGCCGTTACGCACTTGGGCGCAATCTCTTCGCAGCCAGGTGTAAGCAGGTAATATTTTAGAACATCTATACGTTCACGGCGTATGTTCATCATTTATACCTATTTCAAATGAAAGCTACGTTTTTTTTCTGTACATGAAAAACTACGTCTGCCTATGTCATAGTGGCCGCAAATAAGGGTTGCCAGCTGATAAAGATTGTATAGAGTGAATAAGAATTAGCGCGCTACATTATAAGTTAGACAAGGATGGCGATGCCGGGCCAGTTGTGACAGTTTTAAAAGCCATTGCGCATGCGTCGATAGCAAGACAAGTGTTCTCTCTCAACGGTGACAACAGTGGTAGAAACAAATTTTCAAACACTCAAGAACAATATTACTAATAAATTTTATTTTATTACCTTTGTGTTAGACCACTCATTGTACACTTGTTTTTGTAAACGTTTTTCCTGTGGTTCAGATATTTCGTTCTACAGATTAGACAAAAACGACACAGCAAAATAAGAGAAAAGACAAAAGTTATTGATGCGTAATCTCACTGCGAAAACCTTAAATGGAAGTGGGCTGTTACATTGCACAACTACATGCCAATGAACAATGAACAATCCCGGATGAAGATATTCTAGTTAGTGTATTACATGTACTGAGTAAGAATTATTCTGCAAACTAACCGTAAAATAAAAAGATTGTTGTTCATATTTTGTACAAAAACAAAGCCATTTTATCAAGGGTAGTATTTAAACGCAAATCAAAAAATATCCTTTTTCTATGCAATAAGATTCCGAATTCCCATCAAAATTACTGATTGCACCGCAAAATATTCAACTCAAAATATCACTGAACACACTACAATTTATTTTCGCAGCGTACAGCGATTTTTCCTAAAGCAAACTTTTTCATCAATGCACAGCTAAAAATCTTATATCTAATAGACCTATCCAAATCGAATAGACCTAGCCAAACCTTCAAATATTCTATGCATGGTTGATGGTGGGCTTGGTCGACGGAGCCTCGCTTCGCGGGGCTCCTACTTCTGTGTGGTTTATAAAAAAATAACCTAACCTATCCGAGTCGGAGTGCCCTAAAGTCCCGATTGCACCAAGTTTCTCCTGATATAACAACCGTAACATACCCAATGTCGAGTCAAAGTCAGTTATTTTTTTCTATAAAATATGGAAAATTTGCTGTGCAGTCAGTATTTATGCAATGTATGTAGTATTTTTGAACACAAAAATAAATTTAACTGTATTGCATCATGAGGAAAAAAGTAATGTCAAATTGATGTATGATTTCGAATTATCTGCAGTTTGAGTTTTGTTAAACATTTAGTTTATTTATAGTGAAGTAAGTTATTTGATGTAAAAAAAATATAAATGATGAGTATGTATTGATAGGCGATTGTTTATTTGATATGCAATTTATAATATTTACTGATAAAATCTTTCATCGCTATAATAAATTCATGAGTATTATTATACTCATGACTTACAATCTCAGTATTAGCGATGAAAGGTTTAGAAGAGGCTATTGCCTCAGTTTTCCAATTTCGAAGAAGGTAAATGACATACTAATGTTTTAAAGAAATACTCACTTTTGGCAATTCCATCTCAGGTTTCTGATGCAGCCCACCCATATAAATCACAGACGGAGGAACAGGCCTGATCCCCTCAAATATGGGGTGGACATTCAGAAACAACATATCCACATTATTTTCCAGTTCTGCAACAGGTGGTATCTCAGGACCAAAATTTTTCCTAAGCACTTTATTTTCCAGTATTTCCAAATTCTCATACAGTTTCACTATGCGATAGTGATTGTACAGTTCTGAAATTTTCTCCCAAATACTGAGATTGTAAAGTCTCTGCCTGAAAACAGAAGGATAAAGGATCGGATGTTCAGAAGCTCCTATCAAATCGTAGTTACCAGGGGTCGCTCCTAAAGAACTCACTAGAATCACCGGAACGTTTTTAAAAACATAAGAAAATGCTAACGCTGGCCTCACACAGGCTTCAAGAAGGACCAAGTCAAACTTTATGTTCTCATCATTTATAATTTTTTGTACTTCTTTAGACTGAATCTGTGCATCAAGAATAACTGCAAATGTAGGGAGGATTATGTTCAATTGGGATAGTAAATCGTCTTTGCTTCCCTTCGAAGCTGCTTTGATGAAATTCTCTCGCCATATGTTGTACGAAACATCATGGACATCAATTTCTGTGAGATTAGGTGGTGCTCCGCCATTCTTGAAGGCTGGGTCTGGTGTGATGACGGTGACTTCATGTCCTCTCGTGGCTAGTTCTTGAGTCAAAGGACGGAAAACCACTTGGTGGCTGATAGATGGGGCGGGAAACACTGCTAAGATTCTCGCCGCGTCATTTGAACTTATAAATAATACGGCACACGCAGCTAAATATAATACTGACATTATTACTCGAGTACCGATGTCGATATATTAAGGTAAGTAGGTTTCAGGAGCTGTTTATATGCATTTTGTTTTGTTGAATGTTTTGCATGTAAGTAATGTAAGAAGCTGATTAAAGATAATTAAAAATGTGGGAATTTTTATTGTCTTTTATTTAAATAATGACTGCCGTTTTGACGTATATTTAATTCTGAATTCCATTAATAAGTCAAGTTTTGCGATTTTGTTTAGAGATAGCCTTCTAAATCATTTCTGTTGACTCAATAAGGACTTTGTGCTTGTTACAAAATTTATTCATATTCATATTCATCTTTATTTGCATTCCATAATGTCAATTGTGAAGGCCTTATACTGAGCTTAAAGCTAGGAACCAATTACGGACCCTGTAGGGCACAACAAAAAGTATAAAATTAATACATTCGTTAACAATTTTAAAGCATGTTCTATTTATTAGTTACCAATTTTAAAACATTTCCTTTTTTATTGATTAACTTAATTATAGCCTTTATTTAAAGATTAATTATTTGATATTAACCTAACAAGACAATTTACGGAAAATGATAACATGGATAGTTTAATTCTAAAATGTCAATGAAACATTTACATGTACCTACCTATCTTAAACAAATTCCTACAAAGTAATTGTATTTCTTTAATAATTATTTTTATGCTCCTGAATTAACAAATTAAAAAAACTTTTTCAGGGAATCTGAATAAATATTTAAAAAAAACACACACTAGTTGAAAGTCTACCTCATTACTTTTCTAATGATATCAAATACAGTGTTAAAATACCCATAAGAGATTTGACGGCACAAAACCCAACAAACGGGTAAAATTACCCAATTTCGCTTAAGAAATAATGAAAATCAAACTCAAAATTCTTGTTCAAATTGTTTATTAATAAGGTGTATTCCCTCCCTTAGCCTTAATTACAGCACTTAATCGGTTTTTCATGGACCGTATTAATTTTACCATGAAATCTTGTGGTATAGCGTTCCAGTCCTCTTCAATGGCAAGTTGAAGGTCTCGGAGGCGCGTAGGAGCAGGGCTTCTTGCTCGAACTATTCTTTTTAGCTCATTCCAGACATGCTCAATCGGATTGAGATCAGGACTACGAGCTGGCCACTCCATTGCAATGATTCCAACGTCGTCCATGTAGTCGCAAACTGTTCTAGCGACATGCGGTCTGGCGTTGTCGTGCATTAGAAGAAAATCTTCTCCCATAAGCCACGTAAGCGGCACGTAACTGCCTTAACAAAAAAAGTCAAAGTGTGAAATTTTATTGTTCTCAAGTGTATTTTAAGCCAATCTCTGAAAATTCTGCGGATTTTGGAAATTTAAAACCAGAGTTAATTATTACGAATCAAAATGAGGTTAAGTATAATACAAAACAGCTGATTTTGGAAGTGCGATTGCTATTTTGTGTTATTAGACAGTTGTTTGTTGTATTGAGTGGGAGGATATTAGGCGAGCATAGTGAACTCTTTAATGGTTAAAAAATACCAATTTTTTAAATAACAACTCGTAACATTTTAGGCCCAGAACTCCCCGTCTCCTTTAGACAGCTTTTGCTGCAGTTTTTTTTGGTAGTTGTATTGTTTCTTGGTGCTTATTGGCGTGGCTCTGATCTGTCTCCTGGTTGATAAGGATGGAAGTGGAAAATTATTTCTTGGACTACATCTGCTGTTCTTTTTTGATTATTTTCATTGCGGGATCCAAGATAGTTAAATTTTTTCGCCGGGACTCGCCGACCTTTATTGACTCGACGTTTATGGTCGCTATTGTTGATTTCGGCTTTCAGGAAATACAGTGGTTGGATATATTGTGGGGTGCTTGTACCAAAAAATAAAAGTTGATATTTGAATGACATGATGCATACTGCAAAGAGTAGTAGTAAGTAGTAGGAGAGGAAGGAGGTTTCCCAGCGGCATTAAAAGAAAAGGTTAGGTAATTAGTTTTGTAAACATTCAAAGCAAGCAGGTTTTGAGCCAACCAGTTGGTGACAAGGTTGAGTCCGGATTGTGCATGTTGGAACACCAGCTTCCAGGAGTATCCATAGAAAAGTAGGCCAGTGTCATCTGCATAGGTGAAGATAGATGCATTTGGAATCGTTAGCCGGCAGAGCTCATTTATATAAATGAGAAAAAGAGTCGAGGCGATAATACTACCCTGGGGGACCCCGTACAAGATTGGGAGCTCGTCACTCGTCCAGTCACCGATCCTGACGCACTGTTGTCTTCCCGTGAGGTAACTCTCAAAGAGAGCGAGTTGAATGCCTCTAATACCAATTTTTTCAAGTTTAGCAATAAGATTGTGGACAGATATCGTATCGAACGCTTTTGCCAGATCCAAGAAAATACCATTATGTTCTGCTTTTTATCCAAGTTGGAGAAGATGTTAGTGGTTAGGTCTAGCACAGCATTATTTGTGGAAATTCTAGAACGGAAACCATATTGAGAAGAAGAAAAAAGATGTTTTTGCTCAAGGTAGGTACTCAATTAATTTTGAAAGTGTAGGCAAAATTGATATAGGTCTTAGTTTCTGTCCCCGCTCTTATGCACAGGATACACTACTGCCAGTTTTAGCGCATTGGAAAAGATGGGAGGCCGGAGGAAAAAGCAAGATTAAATATATGAGCCAGATGGGGGATGAGAAGTTTTTTAAATGTTTTAAGAAACGTACCTGATATGCCATCAGAGCCCACCGCACAATCGCATCTTAGCTTCCCAATCAAGATATCCAATTCAGTTTCATTTGTTTCCAGTATTACAAAACTGTTAGGACATTTTTATTTATTTATTTAAACTTTATGTACAATAGTGGTACATGGGCGGACTTAATGCAACAAGGCATTGTTTGGTGGAGGTAGGCACCTGGGGACGTATGGTATATTTTCAGCTAATGTGCGTCCAATGTTAGCAAAGTACGAGTTCACTTCATTTACAGAGCGCTCTGGTTCGGAGGGTGACAGAAGAGCGTTGCGTTGCGTTGGCCTTTGATGTATAGGTTATAGATTTTATAGCATTCCAAAGTTTTTTATTATTATTTTTTGCGTTGGTTAAAAGGGCTCCATTATACTTAGTTTTAATAGTTTTGAGTATCATAGAGCAGTAATTCCTGTATCTATCAAAAGTTGTTTGAAGTATTTTATTTTCAGGATTTTTTTAAAATTTCATATGCATATTGTCTCGATTTTGTAGGCATCTCAGAAGCCCTGGGGTCATCCAGAGCTTACTTAGCCTTTGACGGTTGGGCACAACCTTCAAAATAGAGTTTTGAGCTATGACACGGTTAAGGGTGTTGATAAAGAAATCAGTTGCTTCATTAACATCCAGGGTGCTATACACGGGGCTAAAATCTGTCTGAAGGAGGTATGAAATACCTATAAAGACTGTTAAAGATCAAATTGATATACAGGCAGGACCTCTGGCACATCTTATAAACACATGTATAAATATGAAAATATTCCCTGAACAACTAAAAATAGCAAGAGTCTTACCACTTTACAAAAAAAGTTGCAAATTAGATCCTAATAATTATAGACTGATTTCTTTGTTACCAATCATCTTGAAAATTTTTGAGAAAATACTCAAAATTAGACTTCTCAGACATCTAAATCGTAATAAAATACTTAATCATAGACAATTCGGTTATCAGAAAAATGTGGGAACAAATAACGTAATTAATTCTTTAATGGAGCAAGTAGTTGATAAAATTAATGATAAGTTGAAAGTCGTGGGGGTTATTCCTCGATCTTAGTTCCGCTTTTGACAAGGTAAATCATTACCTAGTTACTATTAGAAAAAATGGAACATTACGGAGTAAGAGGACCGGTCTTATGCCTATTTCGGTCTTATTTAGAAAATCGAAAGCAATATGTGGAAATTAAAGTGAATGAAGAAAATCGTCAAAAAGTTTTCAAATCGGGACTTAAACTAATAAAACAAGGAGTTCCACAAGGTTCAATATTAGGACCAATCTTTTTCATTTTATTTGTTAATGACTTGATTAGTTATATGCTGGAACTAAGTGATGCTGTAATTGTGCGTTTTGCTGATGATACGAAGGCTATTATATCCGCTAAAGATATTGATACTCTCAGTAGTAAGGTAAATAATGCTCTTGCTCTCTTTCATAATTGGTTTACCATCAATAATCTCAAATTGAATGTCAGTAAAACGAATGCCATGTTATTTAAGACGACGTCGAGAAACAAAGAAAAAGTAGACATAGTATTGAATGAAAATACAATAACATTGGTAGACAGCGTAAAGTTCTTAGGTATTCGTATTGACGAGAGCCTAAACTGGATAAAAGAATTGACAAATATAGAAAGTTCAATTAGCTCAGCTTGCTACGCCCTGAGAAGTCTTCGAGATGTCATCGCTATTCGCAATCGCAATTAAAAGTGGTGTATTACTCGCTTGTAGAGTCAAAGCTGAGGTAGAGTAGTTACGCGTACAATATAAATACAGCTTTTATAATACAAAAAGGGCAATAAGAACCATGGTGCGGATTCCACAGTGGGTATCGTGTAAGGAATACTTTAAAGAGCTTCAAATACTAACGGTCCCATGTTAGAATATTTTAGTTATTCTCACGGATCTTATGAAACAGCTGCAGAATTTTGAAACACCAGAAGAAAGAAGTAAGCGGGAAGCTACTGCCTAGTAGCTTCCCGCTTACTTCTTTCTTCTGGTGTAGGGAGTTACGAAATAAGATACAACCTCATTTAAAAGTTTGGTTATCAATCAATTAAACTGTTTAATAAACTACCTGTACACTTAAAGTCATTATACAACTTAAATCAGTTCAAGCAGCAGTTAAAATCATTTTTGATAGAAAAGTGCTATTACACCCTTGATGAGTTTCTCTGTGACACATACAACTAGACTTTAATTTTTATTATTACACTATTTTTATTCATGAGATCTCGAGATATTTTTATTTTGACATTTGTATGGAAATGAGGATTTTTATTGTTATTTTTGACATTTTTGTGGATATCAGCAATATTTAAAATTTGACATTATTATTTATGACATTGTGTAATGGATGAATCAGATATAAATTGTTTTTTTTATTCTTTATTTGACATAATTTATTACATTTATTTTTATTGACATATAGATTTTTTTTTTGACATGTGTTATGGTCTGGTAAATCTTAGTTTTTTTGTTTTGATGTTATTATTTTTTTTTTTTTTTGGTTCTGTACTGTTATATTAATGATTTATGTTGTAATATTTTAATTTTTATAATTTTGTGTAATTTCGATACAATGTAAAAATTGTTACAGAAATAAATGAAATGAAGGTAGAATTCAATTCTGTTAAAATCCATATAACCCGGCTCTGTCTAGCTTTTTTCAGTGAATTATTGGAAGGGTTATTGTTTTCCATAAATAATAAAACAGTGTCATGATCGGTGACCGAGGTGTTGGCGATGAAACAAAAAGCAGCTCTATTCGTTTTTAATGTTACGTGGTCGAGACAGGTGTTACTTTGTCGCGTAGGAAGAGTGTGTGATGGTAGCATACCATGATAGGCGAGCATTGTCATATACTCAGTTGCTCGTGAGCCATTACTAGTGTCGGAGGTGTTAATATTTATATCACCGGTTATGATTACGTTTTTGTAAGACGATACAGATTTCAGTACAACATCCAAAGATTTCACCGCGTTCGGTGACATTCCGAACAGCAGGTGGGCGAGAGACTGCAATCAAGGCAGTATCATTGTTGAGTATTTACAACAGACAGTTGGCGTCCTGGACCAGGGGCTCCGAAACAGAAACTTGAAGGTTGCAGTGGAGAAACACCACCACACCCTAATTTTGCGATCTATGTTGATTAGTAGTGACGCAGGTATAGTCATGGATTGAAGGCAGGCGAGGAGAATTGAAAAGCCAGCATTCTGGGAGAATTATGAAATCCCAGGATGTATTACTTCTTTCCAAAAGTGTTGTCAAGACATCGAAGTTCTTAATTATTATGCTTCGAATATTTTGACAGAGAAGTGAGAGAGCATTTTTATACAAATCAGCGATAGCATTGCAGTCTTTAATCATACAGGTTGCAGACTCAGCTACTGAAATACCGTCCAGGTCAAGTTGTATGTCATTTAGGTTGTCGAATTGTATACCAAAGATAAAACATCAAGCTAATGCGGCATTGGTTAAAATGGTCGCATGAGCAATGTCAGTAAAATTATAGCTTTGCGAATTATGTACGTGTAGAATTAAAGGCAGAGACGTGTATGAACAGCTGACGTCTACTGGTGCATGCTGGGAACTCACTCTGTTTTGTTTGGACTCAAAATCAGTTAACAGTTTAGTGATTTCATATAAGAGTAGCGAATTGTCCGATTCGCTATCCTCAAAATTTGTAGCATCGCCATTGCCAAGCCGTTTTGTTCTGCGGTTTGCGTTAACGAAGATATCTTTAATTCGCTCCTGATTGCCCGAAAGAGCGCTCAGTTCTGGCTCGGAAGATGCTGCTTGGAGATTTGAGGCCAGCCACGGCTTTACCGCTATAGTCCCAATCTATACCTACTTTTCACGATATCTTCTAGGACTGTTGTGAATAGTTTCAATGAAATGAGAGACGCGTTATCATTAAAACTTTTCGCACGAAAAATTACTTGAACAGAAGAGGTGAAATAGCAAGTGCCTTGCATAACACTCTTCCAAATTCCTAATTCTAAGAGTGATGAAGCAACGCGGGCCTGGTTCTTATCGGACGGCGAGCCACCCAACGCTCACCGTCCGATAAGAACCAGGCCCGGGTTGACGGTGCGTTATGTTCCACGCGCGCCTCAAAAAGATGTCAGCATAGAATACGGGGCCCGCTAGGGCCACCGCCTGCCAGGGTTTCCGTATTTGTTCGAAAGAGTCTCCGCGGCCCTGGATCGTGAAGGACATTTTGAGGAACTCGGATGGGATTTAGTCAATAAAAGTCTGACACTCCCTTCCGCTCCGCCCAGAGCGAAAGGAGTCATTTGATGTTTTCCCACCCATAAAAAGGGGTCAAGCAATGCTAGATATTGACTGTTCGTATAACTTAGCGATCTAACCAAGCGACATCATTTTACTTACCGACATACACGCGAATGAAGTCGCGGGCAACAGCTAGTACTAAATAAAAAATAAAACTACTGTTTTTACTTATACCCTATACCTGGATCAAATATAAATTATTATGACATAGCTAGCTTATTAAGTAATCGCTTGATCAGTGCATGTTAAAAAGCTTAATGAGGTATAATTCCGAGAATACAATGCATATTATCACAAGGTCAAGTTCTAACATTCTAGCTACGTCACATTAGCAGTCGTGTCTTTTGTTTATTCATTCACTTGTTGTGATTGTTTCAACTCACAGTTCCTTGTTGATATTATATTTGCGAGATTTTACAGAAGTAAATACTGGCTGGTGCCTAAGACTTTATCTGTGTAGAATAATTATTTCGTAGTAACCTTTGTCCTTGTCCAAGGTCCAATCTATTTTTGTACCAAAATTAATTAACATTGGTGTAGTGGTTACGGAAGGAAAACTTGTAAAACAAAGTTCCTCGCATTAACCGCTGCGGCCCCGACATGCGAAAATTCCCAAAATAAAAAAAAACTTATATAATAGGTAAATAAACATTAAATTCGCGATTAATTCGCGACACACCGGTGTCGCCGGGGCCGGAGCGGTTAATAATAGGGAGTATTTTTAGGTTTCCAATTGAATCTTAAGCACAGGACCTCTAGGATCTTGTAATCAATTTAGAACCAACAACAAATATCATTTAAATGAAAAATACTTTATTTACAAATAAAAAAACAGTAAGTACCCTTTTCTTAATTACGTTTCTGCTTCACACTAACACGACTGGTGAAATATTTATATGAAACATAAAAGGCGGTGAAAAGAACTACAAGTGGGGTTAAAAGAACTATAAGTACGGTAAGCACCAGTTCTAGTTCTAAGTACTGCACCCACGACATGTTGGCGGCGGGCGCGCGCAGATGTCTCGCGCCGCCGTGACGCAGCACGTGCTCGGTCCACCACACGGCGCGCTCCAGTGGAGGCATAGGTTCATCCTTTATAACGCTACGCAGTTTGATTATGTTCCGGCGATAGCTGGAAATAAAAGAACGCAAGGTTAAATAAAAGCCGCCTCATACGAGGCGCTTTTCCCTAAGAGATGGTCCATCGAGATTTCTAAGGAGAAACACTTTTTCTTTTTTAAAAGAATATTTTTTTTTTCTTTACTCCTATTGTCCGATGGGATGGCAATTTGACACGACCGAGGAGAGATCAGGCGCAGGACTAACGACTTCAAGTGCTTTCCGAAGCATGGGGGTATCACACTACCAACTGTTGAAGTACGGGTTACTACTGAAACATTCCTTATGTTAAAAAAAAGAAACCGACTTCCAAAAAACGCTACAAAGTTCAAAATAACTTTAATTTGGGTAGTCGGTGGTGATGGTTGCTTCTTCGCTATTTGACACCGACTTCCGAAATTAAAGTAATTTTGAACTTTGTAGTGTTTTCTAGAAGTCGGTTTTTTTTTTTTTGTGAAAAAGTTTTTTATTTTTCACTTTTTAGTGGTCACCCCACACCTAACAACACCATTGGATAGTCACAGGAAAGCAAAAATACGCAATTTCGTAATACATTCCACATATTTTTTCTAGTTATTTGGATTTAAAAACCAAACTACTGAACCGATTTTAATAAAATTTAAATGGGACCATTTGGGAAGTATACCCTTTCCAAGAAAAAAATAATTTAAATCGGTCGGCAAGCGACTGAGTTATGCGCGAACAAATATAAAAAAGCTACAAACATCCGAATTGAGAACCTCCTCCTTTTCTAGAAGTAAGTTAAAAACTCAGTAACACTTTTTCCTGCCCTGGGAATCTAACCAAGGATCATGTGACTACGAGACAACTGCAGCAGGTAAATATAATTTAGACGTCACTATACAAAAGTTTTAAGAGTCGACGTCACTTTTTGATTTGAAAGAAGAAATTTTCATCAATTTTCAGATTTGAAAAGTAACTGCCATATTATCGCTGTTCTTTTCTAGCAGTCACAGTTGAAGTTTAAAAACCAAATTAATTTATGCATAAATAAATAAATGCTTACAGCACGTAATTTAGTAGACAAAAGGTGTGTTTTCTCAGCCACTCACAACATTTTTCTTTTCAACGTTGTCTAATAAGTTAATAACATTAAAAATAATAAAGATTGAGGTCCTATTAATTTGTTAAAAGGTTTTCCTTTCCGCTTTTATCACGAGGAAAATTGTGAGTGGAATCAATCTTTGATTTCATGTTATTTAATAAGGGGACTATATTTCTTGTCACCAAAATTTATATTTGTCATCAAGTTGCATCACCTAATAAATAGATCTATCGCCACGAAGTATTTTCGTTCTCAGATATATAAAAAGTGTCGCCAGGTATGAATTACCAAATTATTGCCAATATGTATGTAAAATAAGATATGGATTATCAATAAAATCGTAGTTCATTCCTTGGATAAAACTTTGTTTTCAAAATAATAGGTTTATTCCTTTAACTTCGTACTCAGAAAGGTATATCTGTCACCAAATATTCGAACATAGGGCACGGGGAGCTTAGAGCACCCCGACTCGGACAGGTTAGGTTAGAAGGGGATGGCGGGGTCAAGTGAGCGAGCGTAGCGAGCGAACAGACCCCGCCATCACCTTCGTGGTTATTTTTTTTAATCCACCCAGTAATATGGTTTACTTCCCGTTTTATAATAAATCCCAACCTATTTATTTGATACTTGATAATATATCCCGAGGATTACATGTGATTTATTATGGAATTGCTTTTTACAATTATTTGGCAACTACATTTTGGTGACAGATCCACTATTTTGAGGACAAACCCTATTATTAAAGAAATTCAAAACGAATAAAATTGGCGATAGCTTAAATGATACCCATTTAATAATGGAGAGATGACGTACCCAACAAACTTAAAAAACAATGTATGTTTTATAAAATTAGAAAAAATGCTGTCAAAAATCTAACCAGTCCCATTTTAGCCTGATAGCTTTTTTTTCTATGCATAATATCCCCGTTTTTGAGCGCAGCGTGGCGCTTCATATTCTGTTAGTCCAGATGAGTTCCATTGCTCTTTAACGAGCCCCAAGGCTGAATTTTGACATTGTTTGAGCGACTAGGTTTGAGCTGATTTTAATATTATATATCAGGTATAAAACTTCTGTCATTTTAGAGCCAGATCTTGATCCAGTCTATTTTTATATCTTATATACTGTTATTGATAGTAATCTCTCAGTAAACTTAGTTTTATAATCAAAGCTCGGTTTTTATAGTCTAGCTTATCGTTATCGTTCAAAAGAGATAAAAGGTTATTTCTTACGAATCAAAGGGCTAGTTACAAGGGGAGTTTTAAGTACTGTCCTAAAATTTATTTGGCTTAGAAAGGCAACAGACTTAGGAGTTTATTGGATCTTGTAAGAAATTACAAAGACGGGCACAAATACTGTCATGATAAAAATAATAGAAGTTGGTATGGAAGAAAAATATTACCGTGAGGCCGAAGCCTCCTACAGGGTGGGCCGATGACCTGCTGAAGGCCACGGTAATCAGTTGGATGCAAGACGCACAGGGCCGGTCAATGTGGTGAATCTTGAAAGTCTATATTCAGCAGTGGACGTCTTCAGCTGAAATAATAATGATTAAATGACAAAACTTTACAAACCTGCCATCTTCAATAACAGTAGTAATAGCATTCTTGAACTGTTCTTCGGTAAGCGTTTCCAAATCTAATTTCAGTCCAATCTTGTGAAACAGATATTTTTCCACATTGAACCACTGATCTGCTAACATTGGTACACCAATCAGAGGTACTCCTGCTGTGATGGCCTCATCTGTTGATTGTAGACCGCCTTGTGTTATGAACAACTTAACTTTGGGATGTCCTGGAAAACGTGTAGAAAGAATCTTCTTTTTAATAAAGTACTTTGTATGGTTTCCTGTTGTGGAAAATTGAGAATGTTGTGCGATCAAGTTAATGCAGCCACCTTGTTCTTATCGTGTGGGCAATGTGAACAAAACATTATTTTAGTTAGATATTTTAAACAGTTTATAATTTGTTTCATGTGGATACTGAAAACGGACTCGTCCGTGGTTGAAGGACGCAGCTGGGCGAAAATGTAATGGTTGCAAATTAAGTCAACGAAAAGTATATGATTCATTTTAGGATAGGCAGAAGTTATTTCAGTTTGAGGTAAAATACGTGTAATGACCCCACACACCCTAGTGTCAGAGTTTCTAAACCAACTCAAGGGCCTCTGACCAGGTTTATTTGACGATCGACATTTGGCGCCGGGACTACCGGCTTACACGTGCCTTCCGAAGCACGGAACCATCTTTTTATCAGACAATCAGGTGATTCAAGCCTGCAAAGTCCTAGTCAAACTGGAAAACAATTTTACAAAGTATGCTTCCCGTGGAAATCGAACCCACAACCACTGGGTCACAAGGTAAACGCCTAAACCATTCGACCATGGAGGCAGTTAAAGAAAGCCATCGTTAATAGCTTTTGCATTTCTCAGAAATTCTCTTTTATAAGGAACACAGAACACAGCATGCTCAAGTTCTGGTGGACCATGAGAAGTAAGCTATACACATTTCTGTTTTTATCGTATAAACCGGTTGCATGAACCATATGTGGTCTTCGCTGATTGTTTAACTGATTGTTTGTTTGTTTACTATTGTGTCTGCTTTGCGGACAGTGCCTGATAATTTGAAAGCAAGAGTTTGCGGAACTGGAATCTACTGGATAAGTCATTAATAATGATGTCCGTATCCACGCAAGTTGCTCTGAGTGCAAGTGACAAGTGGCATAATCAAACAAGGTTTTTATATATTTGATGTGACTACTATGACTTTGTACATTGTTTCGGATAAGCGATGGAACTGCATCTATCTAAAAATTAAATATTTGGTATTCGACTAATTTTCATTACGCAAAATAGTGCCCAAAATCTAGAGAAAAATTAAGACGTAGTTAATAAATGTTTGGAAGACTGAAGAAGTACGGAGTTGTGAGAGTAAAATCTCAGTAATATAGAGAAAACATGCTGTGCATGCTGTGCATGCTGATTTTTTTTTTAAGGATGGAAACGAATCATCAAATGCTTCCGCTCTTGGCGGAGCAAAAAGGAGCGTCAGACTCTTACTGACTAAAACCCATACGTGTTCCTCCAAATGCCCTTTGCGTTCCAGGGCCGCTCTCTTTTCTCGAGATTTTTGAACATAATTATTAATAGTTGGGATGTTTCCTGAGTAAAAATGTGATTTTTTTAGGTCGTCAGTTAGATTATCGAAAATTTAATGCATTTTTTGAGCGAGGAGTCATTTATTTGCATGCTGCTGTTATGCTGTAATAGTTAAAAAATTTAAATGGCTTTTTTATGTATCCTTATTTGGGATTATTAAGTAATACTTGGCTAAAAAATTAAAATTACTAAGCAGATCAGGCTGTGGGAACCACTTGGATATCCTGATGTTCTCGCTTCGTCCTGGCAGCTCATCATTGTTCCACTTCCAAAACACATCGTACGGCAACTGAGAAAATGCATTCACTAGGACCTGGATCCTCTCTGGTGGTAGCGTTGAAGGATCCACGTTGGTTCCAAAGCTTATGTAGATCACGCCATTCTTAGATGAGTCTAAGTGTGACTTGATGTCCTTGAACAAACAAAACAATGATTGTTTTCAAACTTGTAGCTTTTTGGTACACATTACAGTAATGTGTCATTCAGAAGTTTAGAAAAGAAAATTTGTTAACATTTTTACTCCAACTGTAGTAGATTAAATTTTTCCACTTAAATTATTAATTACCGAAAGTTTCCTCAATTTTTGAGGAAAAAACAAATTTCAGCTTGTAGTGTCCCTAAAAATGCAGGCAAAATAATGTACCGGTGGTGTCCCGATGGAAATCAAAACAAAAATAAATAAAATACTGAAGCCCTTAATAATGCGTGCGGGACTCGAACCCGCGACACGCAGCGCAGCAGTCAACTGCTCAACCACTGCGCCAACCGTGTCGTCAGTTGTATCACCTATAAATCAAGTATTTTGCACTTTGAGATTTTATGCAACGGGCAGTGAACTAATTACTTGTGGAGATGTAATTAGTATTCAAAAGTCAACAGACTGCCATAATATAAACCGAGTTACAAAAATGCGGTAGCTAGGCTTCGTAACAGACATTCATAAAGATCCCCGATAGTGCAGAAAGTAGAACTAACTAGGTCTTCTACAGACTTATAAAAATGCGGGTATAATTATTCGTAAAATTGATAATTATTTTTTGGTGATAAAAATAATAATAGCACTTTAGAAAAATTATAAACTTGTATGTTTTTGGCGCATCTCTGGGACTAACCAAATAGTTAACCCAGGTGTTAACCCGCGTTAACTATTTGCACAGCGCTATTTCAAGTACAAGCTGTAACTAACTAACTACCTTGAAATAGCGCTGTGCAAAAAAGTTTGCAAACTATCAGATCCAGGAAACTAGATTGTTTCCTTATTTTTGCGCAAGACCCTAAGTAAAGTAGGGATAGGAAGCGTGCTAGTAAAAAACCTCCTAATTTTCTACACCAATTGGCTTATGTGAACGTGATCGACAACGTTTAGAATATCATTGTTATTTATGAAATAAATTCCACTACGAAATGAGCTTGTTTGCGTACCAACTCACGACCTACTACTACGGAAGTCAGGGCAGTTACCTCCCGGCCACCGGTGGGAGCCAAGTTAAAATTTCCTCTATTTGTACTTATCTTATTACTTAAGAACTCTTATCGCGTCTAAGCAGCGTGTGCCAAGTCCAAGGATTAAGTTAGAAAGTTAGAGTAAGGGAAAACGTCTAATCTAAATTCTTCAGTAAAAGTTAAGAATTGCCTGCGGTTTAGCTTCCATTTTTTAAAGAATATTTAAATTATAATGGTGTAGGTAGATAATAAAGAGTACTATCAATTATATTCTATTTAAAAAATAAAACATTGCAACGAGGTGAAAAATATCGTACAAAGTATTGTATGTATTCAAATAGATATTATAATAACGTATGTATTATTTACTGATTGTTTATTTACATCCAAGATCTTGCAAAGTCTAAACAAAGTGTCATTCTTTCAGCCAATTGCAACTGAAATGCCAAAATAAAAGGGATACGTGACATCGTCGAGATGTCACGTGACATCGTCGAGATGTCACGTATCCCTTTTATTTTGGCATTGGTGTTTGTCAATCTCGCACATTTTTTTACGTTTTGTGTATGTCAGATTATATGTTTGTAAACGCACCCACGATACAGGAGAAATTCCTAGTCTGGGGCAACGTTTTTTTTTAAAGAAAAAAATCCCCCTCACCACGATAGCGCCAGCAGAATGTAACAGCCTGCTGCCTAAAATATAACGTTCCTATAGTATTTGATCAAAATTATTTTTTTATAAACAATCTTAAAGGAGCAATATGTTCTGAGCGGGTTGCCTATCAAAATGTGCCCGCCATTTAATAAATGTTAATTGTTTTTTTTGTAAAGAATTTGTTTCACTTCCACTTTACAGAAAATATACTTAGAGAACTTGAAAATTGATGGATGCCGTTACGCACTAGGCCGCAACCTCTTCGCAGCCAGGTGTAAGCAGGTAATATTTTGGAACATCTTTTTTTTTTTTTTTTTATTGGTGATGGGTTTGCTCTTGACTCTAGTCAATGTCAGATATGACAGAGACAAAGTCTACGATGGAGCGAGCTTACCCAGAAGGAGCCTGTTCACTCTAACTTTGAAGAGATTAGGGCTGTAAGCTTTTGGAATCACAGACGCAGGCAGAGAGTTCCACTCCTTTGCTGTGCGCATTATAAAAGACGTTTGGAAACGCTTAGTGCGAATTGGTGGAATAGCTACAAGGTAGGGATGGTAAGATGCAGTGCGTCTGGATGTCCGATGGTAGAAGGGGGCCGGTGGGATGAGGTCGTGGAGTTCTTGGGCACACTCACCGAAGTACAATCTGTAGAAGACCGATAAGCAGGCAACCTTACGGCGATGAGCCAAGCTATGTAGCTTGGCATCCACCAGTTTTGCGTCACCGATGAGCCTCTTAGCTCTGCGTTCCACCGAGTCAAGCGCGGCAAGCTGATACTTAGCTGAGCCATCCCAAAGGTGGCTACAATACTCCATGCAGGATCGGACTTGTGCTTTGTAAAGGATTAAAAGCTGTCCAGGCCTGAAGTATCGCTTCACCCTATTTAGGATGCCGAGCTTTTTGGCCGCAATTTGGGCTTTACGTTCAAGGCGTTCATCATTTATATTTCAAAAGAAAGCTAAGCTTTTTTTTCTGTGCATGACAAACTACGTCTGCCTATGTCAAAGTGTCCGCAAATAAGAGTTGCCAGCTGATAAAGATTGTTTAGAGTGAATAAGAATTAGCGCGCTACATTATACGTTAGACAAGGATGGCGCTGCCAGGCCAGTTGTGACAGTTTTAAATGCCATTGCGCATGCGCCGATAGCAAGTGTTCTCTCTCAACGATGCAAACAGTAGTAGAAACAAATTTCAAACACTCAAGAATAATATTACTAATAAATTATAGTATATTCCCGTTGTGTTAGTTGTTTTTGTAAACGTTTTTCCTGTGGTTGTTATGAGGTGTACCATAAAGTATAATAATAAATAAGTCAATAAGTTCAGGTTGGATCATTTAAATGTTCAGATATTTTGTTCTTCAGATTATTCTATTATTCTTCTTCTTCTTCTTCGTCGTCACACTCTTGGCAGAGTGGTCGTGGTCGTCACATCAAGGGTAGTGGCAAGCTTCACAATCCGTCGCCATTCCTCCCGTACAGTGGCTTTTCTTGTGCATTCGTGGAGTGGACCATTGAGTGCAGTTTTGACTTGATCGGTCCAACGCATTGGTTACCTGCTGCGCGCTCTTGTGCCTTCAACCTTTTCCTGCACTACAAGTCGCTCCACAGATGTGTCTTCTTGACGTGTGACATGTCCAAACAAAGTGAGGATACGACATTGGACGATGGAAGAAAAACGCTGTTTGATTCGAAGTTCCTGGAGCATTGAGACGTTGTTTTGGAACTGTGTCCAGTTTATGCCAAACATTCTCCTCCAGCACCACATTTCGAGGGCGTCTATCTTCTTTTTCTCGCTTTCTCTTAAAGTTCATGTCTCAGCACCGTAAAGAAATACGGGAAACACTAATGCCATTCATCAGTCTCATTTTAGTGGCCTTTGTGATGTTTCTGATTCTCCATATTTTTCCAAGCCGATCCATGGAGGACCCGGTGATAGCCACGCGCCATTTGATCTCGTCCACGCATCCATTGCTGTTTGATATTAGTGCCCCGAGGTAGATGTATGACTGAACGACGTCACAAATCGCAATTTTAGTTACTTCGGGCGAGTTGGTGTTAGCTCGATCAACAATCATGATCTTAATCAATTATTCATCAATAAAATTACTAATCTGAAACTCAGAGACAAAACGACACTTGATGCGTTACCTCACTGCAAAAAACATAAATGGAAGTGGGCTGGTCACATTGCACGTCAGGATAAAGAGAGATGGACTAGAAAAATTACTTCATGGATGTGCATCTGTGATTTTGAGGGACAAAGGAATTCCTGTAGATGACGCAAAACTATTTGAAGAGTTCTGCCTGCTTAAGAATTTTCTGAACACAAAGCAGAGTGATTTTTATGACGAGCTCGCTGAAAAGCAATAGTGTATCTTTTTTAATACAATTAACGACGGCTCAAGAGTTTTAGAATTTCTGAAGATTTGTCAATATTTTTTTAGTATTTTGCCACACAACGCAAATGTGGAGAGATCTTATTTTATTGCGAAATAGCTGGAAAAATAACTTTTTGCATGCGGTCAACCAAAAATATGGGTCTTAATAATATAAGTAAATAAAAACGTACTTAAATACTATGATTTTTATTTAATACAGGTGTGCGACCGGATTTTTTTACAAAATCAGGATTTTTAGACACGTCAGACAGGATTTTGCATTTTTAGGCCTGGGGCTCTAGACAAGTGACATTCTGTCAGCGGTAGCGTGGCAAAGGCGATTGTCAATACGTCAAAAATGTATGGGATTGACAGATGCTATCGGAATGTCACGTGATCAAATTCCTACATTTTGGCATTTCGACAGTCGCATTCGCCAATTGAATGGCACATTGTCTAGGGCCTCTGGTAATCCTAATTCTAGATGAAGATATTCTAGTTAGTGTATTACATGTACTGAGTAAGAATTTTTCAGCAAACTAACCGTAAAATAAAAAATTGTTGTACATATTTTGAACAAGAACAAAGCCATTTTATCAGTTACTAAAACTTACTGATAAATCTTTCATCGCAAATACTGAGATTGTAATTCATGAGAATAATTATTATTATACTCATGAATTACAATCTCAGTATTAAAAGAAATACTCACTTTTGGCAAATCCTTCGCAGGTTTCTGATGTAGCCCACCCATATAAATTACAGACGGCGGAACCGGCCTGATCCCCTCAAATATGGGATGGACATTCAGAAACAACATATCCACATTATTCTCCAGCTCTGCAACAGGTGGTATCTCAGGACCAAAATTTTTCCTAAGCACTTTATTTTCCAGTATTTCATTACTTTCATACAGTTTCACAATGCGATAATGATTGTACAGTTCTGAAATTTTCTCCCAAATACTGAGATTGTAAAGTCTCTGCCTTAAAACAGAAGGATAAAGGATTGGATGGTCTGCAGCTCCTATCAAATCGTAGTTACCAGGGGCTGCTCCTAAAGAACTCACTAGAATCACCGGTACGTTTTTAAAAACATAAGAAAATGCTAACGCTGGCCTCACACAAGCTTCAAGAAGGATCAAGTCAAACTTTTTGTTCTTGTCATTTATTATTTTTTGCACTTCTTCAGACTGAATCTGTGCATCAAGCACATATGTAAATGTAGACAGGATTATGTTAATTTGGGATAATAAATCATCTTTGCATCCCTTCGAAGCTGCTTCCATGAATTTCTCTTGCCATATGTTGTACGAAACATCATGGACGTCTATTTCTGTGAGATTAGGTGGTGCTCCTCCATTCTTGAAGGCTGGGTCTGGTGTGATGACGGTGACTTCATGTCCTCTCTTGGCTAGTTCTTGAGTCAAAGGACGAAAAACCACTTGGTGGCTGATAGATGGAACGGGAAACACTGCTAAGATTCTCGCCGCGTCATTTGAACTTATAAATAATACGACACACGCGGCTAAATATAATACTGACATTGTCACTCGAGCACCGATGTCGATATACTAAGGTTAGTAGGATTCAGAAGCTGTTTAAATGCATTTTGTTTTGTTGAATGTTTTGCTTGTTAACCCGTTAGGTGTTTCAGATTTTTTTTTTATTTTCTAGATTGTGAATATGGCTATTTTTTAATAGAAACCTTTTTTAACTATTAAATGACAACTCTTAACATTTTAGGCCCAAAACTCCCTGTCTCCTTTTAGACAGCTTTTGCTGCAGTTTTTTTGGTGGTTGTATAAGGTTTCTTGATGCCTATTGACGTGGCTCTGATCTGTCTCCTGGTTGATAAGGATGGAAGTGTTTTTTTTTTTTTAACTACCGTCTTCTTTTACTATTTTTATTGCAGGATACAGGACAGTTAAATCATTTCGCAGGAACTCGTTGACTCGACTTTTGTAGTTAAATGACATTAAGCATTTGATATTGGTTTCAATTAACGTAATATTGTAATTTCAGCCGAAAGAGGTCCGCTGTTGGAAATAGGCCTGCCACCGGCCGAACTGTTATGAGATTATTTAAATCGTGTTTGAAAAGGTAAGGTTTTTTGTATAATCTTATAGAGATTAAAATAGACACACAATAACATATCATTTCGTACTAGTTGCCCGCCCCGGCTTCGGTCGGATGTATTTTTTTTCTAAGTTTTCTTTCATACAAACCTGGCACTGACAATATTACGAACACAACAAAAAAAAAAGAATTTCGGTCAGTCGTTACAAAATTAAGCGCATATAATAAATACATTTTGGCGATTAATTTTGTATTTATTTACATAGATTATAAAAGCTTATTATACAAATTCATTATTGATGGTCCAAAGTCGCCTACAAAAGTTTTATTTAATACACATTGTTTTGCTTACTAGATACTATTGTCTGAAAATTAACTTTATCCATAATACCAAAATAAATAAAATCAAAACAACGCTTATCAGGATTTTGTTTTGTAAAAAACGGCCATGGGACTTACTATGACGTTTTAAACCCTCATGATACCAGAGTGGGAAGGAGACGGAGCCACACAAGACACAATAGGTTTTCCTTTTTCACAACGGAATCATGGTTTTCATTGGCATGTCATAGTAATCCCAACGCTGTTGGCAAATTATCGATGGTACCTTCCCTTAGTTTGAATTAGCAGCAGCCTACCAGGAGTTCGCATTTGAAGTTCAAGTTCTTCCGATGTCAATTTGAAACACGCTTTTAAAGCATGTACTTGTACGAGTACGAGAAGCCTCAGAGCAAAGGTCACGGTAGAGCACAATTGTATATTGTGTTCTGTTCTCAATTTTTGCTATTATACACAATAACACACGCTATATTTACTGAAATCCAATAACATAGTATGAAACATACATACTATTGAAAAACATTACCATTCTTCTGGGACAGGCGGATAAATAAATAAGTAATTAAATCATTACGTATCATCACGAATGTCAAAAGACAACATACATAAATTATGTTTAAATTATTACTTAAATGACATCTTCTATCTACTTTTAAGAGTTGTGTATTTATTTTTGGTGTACAATTAAATACGTTCTATTTATGTATCTTCTAGAACTCATTACATGCACTGAGTAAGAATGTTTTAAAAATAAGCTTAAAATATATTTTATAAACTTTCAATTTTGTTTGAAAACAAAGTCACAGGCAACTGAAATTAATCAAACCTACATCACAATAATAAATATAGGACTCAACAATACATTGAAGGCTCATTTCCCTAATTATTCGAATAAGATCTAAGAAGACAAACGATTGTTTTAAAAGAAATACTCACTGTTGGCAATTCCTTCGGAGGTTTCTGATGCAGCCCACCCATATAAATCACAGACGGAGGAACAGGCCTGATCCCCTCAAATATCGGATGCACATTCAAAAACAACATATCCACATTATTCTCCAGCTCTGCAACAGGCGGTATCTCAGGACCAAAATTTTTCCTAAGCACTTTATTTTCCAGTATTTCATTATTCTCATACAGTTTCACTATGCGATAGTGATTGAACAATTCTGAAATTTTCTCCCAAATACTGAGATTGTAAAGTCCCTGCCTTAAAACGGAAGGATAAAGGATCGGATGGTCTGCAGCTCCTATCAAATCGTAGTTACCAGGGGCTGCTCCTAAAGAACTCACTAGAATCACCGGTACGTTTTTAAAAACATAAGAAAATGCTAACGCTGGCCTCACACAAGCTTCAAGAAGGACCAAGTCAAACTTTTTGTTCTTTTCATTTATGATTTTTTGTACTTCTATAGACTGAATCTGTGCATCAAGCATAACTGCAAATGTAGGCAGGATTATGTTCAATTGAGATAATAAATCGTCTTTGCGTCCCTTCGAAGCTGCTTTTATGAAATTCTCTCGCCATATGTTGTAAGAAACATCATGGACATCAATTTCTGTGAGATTAGGTGGTGCTCCGCCATTCTTGAAGGCTGGGTCTGTTGTGATGACGGTGACTTCATGTCCTCTCTTGGCTAGTTCTTGAGTCAAAGGACGAAATACCACTTGGTGGCTGATACACGGAACGGGGAACACTCCTAAGATCCTCGCCGTGTCATTTGAACTTATGAATAATACAGCACACACGACAATGTATAATTTTGACATTATGACTTGAGCACCGATGTTGGTATACTGAGGTAATTTGGTTTCAGAAGCGGTTTAAATATGTACTTCGTTTGGCTGACTGTTTTGTTTACATATAAGTTATCAGTAGTTGAGTAAAGGTAATAAAAAATGTAGTTCTTGAAATAACAATTTAATAAAATGATTTTTGGTGGTCCTTTTCAGGGAATTCAGAATAAAGTGTTTCATTTTTAAACGTAATTGGACAAATTCCAAGGTTGTATTTTGAAAATCAGTGGGGAGTTCTAAAATCGCATATACTTAATAAAGAATGCTGTTTTTACTTATGTACTATAATTATTAGGCTTATTAAGTTATCGCTTGATCAGTGCATGATAAAAAGCAGTTACTTTGGTAGGTGTTTTCTGCAGTTTTTTTTTCGCGATTTCGGGCTTGGTCCCATAATAAAAGTTGTTCATAATGATGAGTACAATGACCCCTTAGGAGGTATTGCGTTTATTCTGTTACTCGTTGTATAAATAAGTATCTTCCTTTAGTGCCTATTAACGTAGACAGACAGACGTGCCGTAGCGACAGAACAGAGCTCTCTGTTGTGCCTCAAGGCATGATCTGGGCACGCTCGCTTCATCATAGACCTCATCTGTCGCTTTCCATCAAGCGTGATAGAAGTCAAGAGCCCGTTCCTCAATAAAAACAAAATAAATTAAAACTCACTTTCACATTTATAGTTTGCTAGCTTTTACACGCGACTTCGCACGCGCATATCCCGTTTTTTTCCGTTTTCGTAAGAATTTCCCGTTCCCGTATAGCCTATAGCCTTCCTAATGAATGTGGCTATCATGACAAAAATAATTTTCAAAATCGGTTCAGTAGATCCAGAGATACCCCCTACAACCTCACAAACTTTACCTCTTTATAATATTCTAGTACAGATTTATTCAACTTCAACGTTGTTGAATTTATGGGGAGGTGGAAATATACCTTAATTAATTTTATATTTTGTCCTTGGTAACAGCATCTATTAATATTCAAATCCCTTATTCGTAGGCATTTCGTAGAATTTTATTTTCATGAAAATAACAAACATTTTAATTTTTTCATAAATTCAAATTACATAAATTTTACTACGCGTGTAAATAGCCTTCAAGGTCAATACAACGTATTAGTATAGTTTTCAGGGGCCTAAATACTCATATCGAATGCAATAAACTTACATAAACTTATGACATTATCTGTCGAGGATTGAACCTCCAGGTGCTGCAGGCGGCAAATTTTCATACAGTTTGTACGTAATAAGCATTTCAAATAATAATTTATTTATTAATTCGAACAAAGCCCAGTCTATTTAACATACACAGGCTAGCTATGCGCGCAACTTCGTTCGCGTGTAAGATGAAAAAAAATGTAACGCATAGATACATAAGATGCACGAAGTCAATTTCTTGTATAGCTTGACCTCTTTTAGAATTAGAAATTTGGGATAATGTAAGGTACTGATTGTATCACTCTTTCGTTTAAAATGCCGACCAGCCCTTGTAATTTTTAACGCACGACAGAGCTACATAAAGTTGGCCATGCTAAAAGCAACCAGAAGTGAGGTTTACCCCCGCGACGGAAAATGTCTGGCCCTGGACTGGTCATGGCGTAAATTAGGCTCACTGGGAATTGAACATCATCATCAGCATCATATAAGCCGAAAGAAGTCCACTTATGGACATAGGCCTCCCCCACATGGGTTTTCCATAATCGCCATGCTTGGCAAGCGGGTTGGCGATCGCAGTGCAGCTGTAGCAATGTACCTACAGAGCATGCTGCTGCCCATTCTCTGGTGAGTCCCTTAGTCGCCTCTTATGACGCCCACGGGAAGTGATGAGATGGCGCTATTCTTTTACGTCCGACACCATACGGAACATTACCGCACACGGGAATTGAGCATGTTTGAAACTAAATGGAAAATATATTGGGATTGAGGACAAACCCTGTGAATGGGGATTGTTGGAGACAGATTTAGAGGGCTTAGATTTCTGAATAGAAATCAGATTATTATAACTTTATCAGGTGGTATGTTTAATTTTCTTGCATGACCGTGTTTATGGAAATATTCCCTACTTTCTCCAGACACATTTGTCAATATTATTAATGGTGACCACTTGGTCGTTGCGAGGGGATAAAATAGCAGAACAGACCAACGATAGAACAACATAGACTCTCTACTTACCCGACCATCTTCTTGATTGCGGTGTGTGCCATCACCAATTTTGTTACAGTCAATTCGAAAAATTAAGCCCGTTTGAGTAACCTCCATAATAAGCTAGTATTTTTGAACTTTAATGTGTTATATTATTGCGCACTAGCGCTTCTAAGGCAGGCACCTATGTGTTTAATCAGCTCTCGTTTCTCCTGGTATTATTAGGAGTCTCTGCTTGAAATTACCACAGAAAAAGACCGCAACGCCTAAATCGGCCAGTGCGTAGGTTAAATTATAACTTCTCCCCTTCGACCGTGCGAACAGCATGGCTGCATAATACTTCAAGGATTTTGTGTCATCCACAAGGGTCAAAAACAGTAGCTCCGCTTACATTTACTGCCTTTTAATAAAATGCCTTAGAAATTAAGTCCTCCTTTGAACAGAATTTTTACTTGTTCAAATGTTTAATAAATAACTAGAACAACAAAATTAAATTACTAAATCAATTACGATTTATTGGACGCATGGGCTGGTTGTGCATAATAGCTCGTAGTACGTAGTTCGACTACATTGCGACGATAGCTAAAATGAAAAAGAAATTTTTCAAAGCCAAGTTACAGCCAGAAAAATGAATAGGTGCCCGTATCTTCATAGTAACTAGTGATTTTGTAAGAAAACTATTAGATGATGCAATCTAGGGGTCCGTAGTTTCGGCCTTAGTATCGGGCGTTTTCTACTCTTACAATTGGTCCCGAACCCGAACTATGAATGAATAACAATACGATTTTACAGTTGTTCTTAGTTCGAGTACGGGACTAATCGTAAGTCCATAGGTGATACGGGGTAGAAAACGTCCTACACTAAGGCCGAAACTACGGACTTCGGGCTTAGAGAGTAGACCCCCTGGTCACTTCATGGAATGAAATCTTAGAGACAAAGTTCTCATGAATTTTACAAGCTCCCATAAACTTTAAACTGGATGATAACTACGGGGCTTGCTTGGTGCAATAATAGGTATAGTAGTACTATAGACTAGTATGCGCCAGATAAACAAAGAATAACGGTCATTGACCCACCTACATTTATTGACACACTTAATTTCAAAAACAGAAATAATGACATAAAGCTATCCTGAATCGACATCTATCGTGATCCTTACTGTTAGGCATAAATATAAAAAAAACCAACGGGTTGCACTCCGGTAGTGCCGGCAGAAGTGAAAACATTATATTATGATTAAAAATTCAATATCTTTTGATTTTGTGGGTCGATTTTGATGAAATAAACGCTAAATGTTACTCGGGTTAACACTTAATATTTTGAAGAAGTTAGCTTTCGAATCAAATCAGTGGTTTTTGCGTGATGCTGACACAAACATCGGGACAAACAGACAAACAGACAAACAGACAAACAGACAAACAGACAAACAGACAAACAGACAAACAGACAAACAGACAAACAGACAAACAGACAAACAGACAAACAGACAAACAGACAAACAGACAAACAGACAAACAGACAAACAGACAAACAGACAAACAGACAAACAGACAAACAGACAAACAGACAAACAGACAAACAGACAAACAGACAAACAGACAAACAGACAAACAGACAAACAGACAAACAGACAAACAGACAAACAGACAAACAGACAAACAGACAAACAGACAAACAGACAAACAGACAAACAGACAAACAGACAAACAGACAAACAGACAAACAGACAAACAGACAAACAGACAAACAGACAAACAGACAAACAGACAAACAGACAAACAGACAAACAGACAAACAGACAAACAGACAAACAGACAAACAGACAAACAGACAAACAGACAAACAGACAAACAGACAAACAGACAAACAGACAAACAGACAAACAGACAAACAGGCAAACAGACAAACAGACAAACAGACAAACAGACAAACAGACAAACAGACAAACAGACAAACAGACAAACAGACAAACAGACAAACAGACAAACAGACAAACAGACAAACAGACAAACAGGCAAACAGACAAACAGACAAAAATTTCAAAAATGACATTTTTGCGTTTTATTCCTTTTTCCTAACATTTCTCAGTTATTTTTATGCGAAAATATTCAATGTACAGACACGGCAAATCTACGATTTTATTATATGTATAGATAAGCAACGAGAGCGAAACTGCTGAAAATACCTAGTATTGCTATTAGTTATTTAATAATAGTATTATGTCATTAAATGCCCGAACATAAAATTAAATTATATTATGATAAGCAACGAGAGCGAAACTGCTGAAAATACCTAGTATTACTATTAGTTATTTAATAATAGTATTATGTCATTAAATGCCCGAACATAAAATTAAATGTGGTTCCAAAGGTAATAAACATGTCAAGGATGTCTACTGTTTGTTCGCATGTATTTACCTGTTTTAGGGAAATTAGCATTCATGTCTGTTGCTCAGTTGTTTTAACAATACTATTCTTGATTATTCCAAATCTAAAATTATTTATTAACAGGAAAAATATGGAGGAGCTCGTGGCTAAATTATAACAGCCGCACGAACCAATCTTCAAGGTTAAGCAACGCTTGCCGAGGTTTGTCTGTGGATGGGTGACCACATTAACATACCGAGACTCCTCCGTGCCTCGGAAAGCACGTTAAGCCGTTGGTCCCGGCTGTCATTTGTAGATCTTTCGCAGTCGTTACGGATTGTCAGAAGCCAGAAAATCTGGCACCAGTCTTGCCAAGAAGTACCGTGCTACCCAGCCAATGGGTTGTGGAGGTCTGGTAGGCAGCCACTCCACGTAAAATACTGGTATTGTGCTGAATCCGGTTTGACTGGTAGCCGACCCCAATATAGTTGGGAAAAGGCTAGGCAGATGATGAAACAGGAAAAATATTCCTTGTAGATTGACCAAATGTAGTTTCAGCAAGTCTTCTCTCCTACATCTCTGTTTGATGTCATCTCCATAGTCTCTGGTTCTTTTGTCACTTAATTTTTCGTTTATCGTATCTTGGACTCCCTTATAGCTGTCATACTCAAAACTTTCTTCTATCATTTTCCACATTTCTCACTCACACATTTATATACCGTGCCAACTGAATTTAGGTAGTATTATATAGAAATTAGGTAACAAACGAAAATGTTGGCTGAGACGAGTATCTAATTATAGAGAAGTTCAAGGTTGTTGGCATCTTTTCCGCAGAGATTAGACCAGATTTTTGCATTCAAGTTTTATTATCGCGTTCATGCTTAGTACTCGTAAACTTCGTTGGTATACCGTATTTATCATGACTGATTTTCATGTTCTTTGGGTAAACAAACACATGATAGTGAAACTAATAGGCATCTGCATTATTTGCACGCTAGATCTTATTTAGAAAAGGTGCGTACAGCTAAGGAATGGAATTTCCTGTCTCAGTTTGTGTTTCCTGATAACCTAGGGGTATTTAAGTCAAGAGTGATTAGGTTACATCTAGGCAGGCATGCTCAATCGTCGACGTCATAATTGCTTTCCATCAAGTGAGATTGTGGTCGAACGTGAGCTTAGAAATACTGAATTAAAAAAACACCTCAATTAAAAATAGAATGTTATCTCACTCATCTCTATGTCCAAATATAAATATAGCCACATTTGTTTTAAAAATAGAACAAATAATAATATTGGACTGTAGCCGATAATTTCCTGTGACACTTTGATAATCCAATTATGAGGTAAATCAATGTCAAACCATAAAAAAAGAGTCAGGCGATCGTACGACAGCCTATCTCATTATTTATGATAATCGTGATTTACCAAACGATTGACAAGCTTGATGTTATGTTCATGTTACGGGCAACGTGATTAACTGGGCATTATTAATAAGGACCGGCCATTATTAATAATGACCGACGGCCCGTGGTCCATGTAATAAGTCACTGTTTGAGATATCTTAAATTTATCCTGTCCTTAATTATTAGATATTTCTGTTGATTTTTCTGTTTACTAATTTTTAAACTATTGTTCTTAAGTAACATTTTTATCAAAATAAAAGTAGGTAACTACTGATGTTATTACATTTTTAACTGTTTATTTTTTAACTACTATGTTCAATGGTTTATTTTTTGTTAACTTTTCATGAATATTTTGTAAGTTTAATTTCATTTAATAAACAAAAACACTACAGTTCACCTATTTTATTACTTTGCCCAAGATAGGGTGAGCATTATTCATAATGGCCGGGAAAAGTGATTAATTATGCTATTTTAATCACATTGCCCAATTGAGTCGGGCATTATGAATACAGACCGGCCATTATTAATAGTGCCCGGACTTATCAAATTGCCCGTAACATTCAGATGCAAATTGTCTACAGGGGTTTAGTTATCGTGTCCACATCCATGTGCTCCAAAGTTCAACTGATTCTTTTTTTAAAACGTTGCGCCACACTAGGAATTTCTCCTGTATCGTGGGTATACAAACATACAAACTCACATATACAAACAGCCAAACCTGGAACAACTATGTGTAGGCCATACATATTTATTTATTTATTTCTAATTGATAGAAATTGGCTCATTTCATCAACAGGTCACAAGTCCAGATTACGGTTTCTGCTACAATTTTCAGATGATAGCCCATTACCACCTAGTGTAACACGGAAACTGAACCCAGAACCTAATACTCGTTATCATTGTAGTAGTGATTGCGACCACCAGCACACCGAAAAATTGAAGATACTGCTGCGCTGGCGACAGGGTCAGTGAGTTTATTTTGCTGCAGAGCATACTTTCTGCTTTTGTCGCTAGCGCGGCAGAACTAGCTCCTTCTATGTAACTGACATACCTCGAAAATTGGAAAGTGCCTGTTAATGGTCTTTTTTAAATAAAGGATTTCGATTGACTGGGCCAGCTCGCTCCGTCATATACCTCTTTCCATCTGGCGTGATCGCGGTCAAGAGCAATTACCCCATTCTTTTATAAAAAATAATGTTTTAAAATTTAAGGAAAAAAATACCTACTAGTTACGCAGTAGGTCTGATTGTGGCAACCACTTAGAGATTCTTATATTGTCGGACTTCCCTGGCAGCTTGTCGTTGTTCCACTTCATCAACACATCATAAGGTAGTTGCGAGAAAACATTCACTAGAATTTGTTTCCTATCCGGTGGTAAAACTGTTGAGTCAATATTTGATCCCAAACTGAAGTAAACCACACCATTTTTAGACAAATTAAGGTATTTCTTGAGATCCTATAAAGCAAAAAAAAACTTTTAACATTATTATATTATTATTTTAATATATGAGATAATGAATAATTTGTAATGTTAATATGTAAACAGGCTACATGCAATAATTACATACGGTATGTGGCATTCACTTAAGAAGGTATTGACATAAATAAATAAACAGGCCTATAAATAAGTAATAGAATACGGAAAACATGAATAATGGCATTACAATTATGTTAAAGACACGATTCCGCATTGATCAAACATGATAAATTATGTACAAACTTGCAACACTAGACGAACATTTGTATTTTTTGTAGTGGCAAGGCTGCGGCCCTTCCTATTAAAACAATTGTTACGAGCGGCTGTGTACTCTTGGCTGTAAAACTAAATTCCAAAGTTTTCTAAATTTCACACGCATTTTTATTCCATGCACTTTCTGCTTTTTCCAAAGAAGGTATAAAACGAACTTAGTATTTCCACACGTAAGTTTGTACAGTACCTATCTACCTACATAACAGAAATAGGTATTAGCATCAGATAATGTAAGTCACTAAGCATGTACCTACTAAGTACTGCTGATAATGATGCGATTTGCATAATTTGTATTTCTATTGTTAATAATTATAATGATGAAATCAACCAAACAAGGAAGACATATCAAACGTTTTAGTGCCGTTGGAGTTTTAGGCACTAATATAATAGGGTACTTTTTTCTATTGTGAGCTCACAATGGGCCTCATCAGAAGGCTTAAAGTCACCCAAAGGGCAATGGAGAGGGCAATGCTCGGAGTTTCCTTGTGTGATCGAATCAGGAATGATGAAATCCTCAAGAGAACCAAGGCTACCGACAATAGCCCGAAGGATCGCCAAATTGAAGTAGCAGTGGGCAGGGCACATTGCTCGCAGAACAGATGGTCGATCGGGCCGAAGAGTTTTGGAGTAGCGACCGCGTACCGGTAGACACAGCGTTCGAAGGCCTCCAACAAGGTGGACCGATGACCTGGTGAGGGTCGCGGGTAACCGATGGATGCGAGACGCACAGGACCGGTTGTGGTGGCGACACTTGGAGGAGGCCTATGTCCAGCAGTGGACGTCTTTCGGCTGATATGATGATGATGATGATGACTTTTTTCTAAATGAGAAAACATCAAAATCACTCCTCCATCCCGCTCTAGGCAGAGCTAAAGGGAGTATCAGACTCTTACGGACTAAAACCCACCCGTGTTAGTAGAATAGGTGGCGTACGACCACGGATGTTTTCTTGTTTCATATTTTTTAGAACGTGAATTTTGTGGTCGGGTTTTAGTTGTTGAACTTCTTTAAATTTGAAGATGAGTGATAAAAATGAAATTATAATTTTCATTTACTTTTTGTGCAGGAAATTTACTAAGCCCATGTTTTTAGAATTTCATTTTTTAGTAGTTCAAAAGATTTTTAATTATTAAATCACGAGATTTTTATTTTACTTCCTCCTCTTTTAAAAAGTTTACATAATGAATAAATAGTAAACACTAATAATGAAATGATAATAAATAATCCTATTAACACGGTGAGCACTAGTTCCAGTTCTAGGTACTGAGCCCATGACATGTTAGCGGCGGGCGCGCGCAGATGTCTCGCGCCGCCGTGACGCAGCACGTGCTCCGTCCACCACACGGCGCGCTCCAGTGGAGGCTGAGGCTGATCGTGTATCCAATTGCGAAGGTTCAGTATGTTGCGACGATAGCTGAAAACAACAGAAGAAATCATATTTTGAAATTCTTTAAACCTCGACCGACCCTACCATGACGTGCCCATGCCATTATGATTCCTCTGTGAGAGATAGACGGAGCTATGTGGAGCTGAACTATCGACATTCCTCAATCATAATTATTACTAAAGACAACTTTTTTTCCCTCAAATATATTCTCCCCTTTGGCCCATTGAAATGATAAAATTAACCTTTCTGATAGCGTGATTTGCTGCCTACTCAACCAAAGATTATATGATAGCAAATTGACCAAAATTAATAATATGGTCATGTTAATCAAGGTAATTAAGTAATGGAATAGTCCCTGAATTCATTTTTATATAAAATAGAACACCACAAACAGCTCACGATTTAAATAAAGTTGGTTGGCAGGTGCACTAAACCAGAAACGAGCATTATTAGGTAACGTTTTAAGATCGACCCAATCCAACAACAGGTCACCGAAACACGTTTATTTATGGCACGTGATGAGAACACTTTAAAGTCACATGATTTTACACGTCCTGAGCATTGAAATAATTAAAAAGCGTTAAAGACTCCCCAAAACCTGGACGTGATTCGTAAACGACGACCTGATGGCAGAAACTTGGATGCTTCGACGACCTAGCACAAACTGAAGCTGCGCAATTTGAAGGAGATGGTGGAATTCTTAGGGTGACATTGATCGTAGATGAAAAGGACTCAGTTAATTAACGACACATCCCATCATTAAATTTTTTCAAGACCTAATAAAGATTCGTTAAATTTTTTCTGGTTTCATCTCTATTGAACCCTTTTGAAACTAATAACTTATCCTCTCATGGCATTGACATCAGAAAGGTGTTTGTCTATGTTTCTTACCTATCATCACCAATAACAGTGTTAATTGCATTCCTGAAGTCCTCTTCAGTTAATGTTTCCATGTCGAGTTTGATTCCTATCTTATGGTGAACGTATCTTTCTACATTGAGCCATTGATCTCCAAACATTGGTACGCCAATCAGAGGTACACCTGCTGTAATAGCCTCGTCTGTTGATTGTAGACCTCCTTGTGTTATGAACAGTTTTACATTTGGATGCTCTGAAAAATCAAGGTTGGAATTTGGCTAGTATATTTTATATTGGAAACATTATGACAAAATTACAAATGTTAACGCCTTTGCGTAGGTTTAGTGTACCACTAACCTACGCAAGGCCGTTAACAAGTGGCGACCGTGACAGGACCCGTTATATCGTATCTACATCGTCGAAGTCAGCCAAGCTGCGTAACCGCATCGAGCGAGCGGAAGAAGGAACCCGACGAGCTGCTTAGGGAAGACCGGTGAAGACGGCGAGTCCACACGTCAACCGATGGTGTAGCCCAGGAGAGTAAGCCCTAATTCTTTCATCATTCCTTGCTCATTAATCTCGATTCCTGTGTGCCCTCGCGCTGTAGAACAGTGGGCGACTTGTTATTGAATAGTCAAAAGCCCATAATTTTGCCAAATTGCCAGGTAAAATTATCTCACGTGGGTTGGAGCCGCGTGCTCTAAGGGGCATTTTTCCATTGCTTGTTTGTTGTACATTCCCTTATATTCATAAGAATCGGCACCCACGCTATGCATAACCTCATTTTTTGGTAAAAATAGAGCAAAGAGAAATGCCCTGCGCAGCGGGGCTCCTATTTCTTTTTGCAGGGTTTAAAAGTAGGTTGTACCTAACATGCAGGGCATGAAGGAAACTAAGTTCGCTCGCTCACTCTAGCTTCTATCATAACATTCGAACCTAACCGATTCGTGTCGGCGAGCCCTAAGATCCCTGTGCCATATGTTCAGCTACTTGGCTAGGTAAGAAAATCCAATATTCTATCAAGCTAATATGGATGGGATTTTGAATAAAATCTATAACTTTCGTAGTATGGAAGATACCTAGGTTCGCAGTTGATTTTAACCCCTGTTAGGGATCGATTGTCAAAAGACCTTTCATTAGAAAAAGGACTTGAATTTAGTTGAAAGAAGGACTTTGGCTTACTTTTAATACAAAATTCAAGTAAAAAATGTTACTCATGGTCAAGTGGTTCAGGTTGTACGTTGTCTGTAAATTAATTTAAGATTTTGGAGGTATGTGGTTCAGAGATTAAAGTCCCGTAAACCTCCACTGAAAAGGGAAGATGGCCCGTGGGAAACTGCCCGATAGTATAGATATTCGGGTTGTTGTATCTGTTCGGATCGCACGTTAAACTCTGATATCGCAATTCAGGATTTCGTTGTTAGTTCGTAGCTGTCGGGATAGATGACGTTGCGGGTCTTATTGTTGCGATGTAGATTTTGCTACGTTGGTTCTAGTGGCAGAATTTATGCCGCTACAAAGTTATTAAGCACCTACCATGCTTAATGACTGTAGCGGCATAAATAGTAGGGTGTTGAAAATTTAAAAGATGTATTTAAAATTTAAACATTACTTACTTAGTAGGTCAGACTGTGGCCACCACTTAGAAATTTTGACGTTATTTATATGTTCAGGAAACTCCTTTGCGTCCCATTTCCATAACACAACGTACGGCAATTGAGAAAAAACTTTCACTAGAATTGCTATTTTTTCTGTAGCAAGACTGGAAGTATCAACATTTGTTCCAAAACTGATGTATATCACGCCTTGTTTGGCTGAGTCTAATAATGATTTAACGTCCTGAAAAAGAAGGTTTAGAAATATATGGCATTCAATAAAAAGTTCGCTGTAATCAAATACCAATATAGTTAAATATTTTAAGCCAAATCACACAATTTCCGACTGTGATGCTATAATAATCGTAGTCAGTTTGTTAACATTAGTTTGTTCTTGAGGTCGTTATTTTTACAATCAGTTTTGTACGCTTGTTACAAAAAGTTATAAAGAAAAAAATATCCTTGTTCTGGGGAAGTCAGATAATAAATGTAGATCTATAGAAGAAGTCCAATGTAAATATTGATGGATTGTGTGATTAATTATGTGAAAGATAAGATAAATGACGGTTGGCAGGGCAGAATGGAAGAAAAAAATGTCTTCTTGAATCCTTTACTTTAATACCCCACATGACAATGTCACTTGCCCTCCTTGTCAAGTGGGGTAAAAAAATATGACTTCACTTACCTATCGACGGCTGACATTTTGTGTCTTTTTCAAAACTCATACGAATCAAATGGTAAATCATTTGTTAAAATCCAACTACATGTAGCTACAGGATGTTTTAAGAAATAGGAATACAAACATGGTTGTACAAATGATCGAAAATACATTACCGTCCTTCTGGCAGTCCCCTGGTAATGTGATGATTAGTTAGTAGGGTATTGAAAAAACTTACCGATGGCAATTGCTTGTCAGGCTTCTGATGCAGACCACCCATATAAACAACAGAAGGTGGTACAGGTCTTATACCTTCAAACACTGGATGTACATTTAGGAACAACATATCAACATTATTCCATAGCTCCGTCACTGGTGGTAATTCAGGTCCAAAATGTTTTCTCAGCATGACATCTTCAAGTTTCTCAAACTCCTCATTGATTTTTGCTATCTGATATTCATTGTATATTACTACCATCTTCTCCCATATGGTCAAATTATAATTTTTCTTACGATTGATCGACGGATAGAGGAAGGGATGAACGGGGGCACCAACCGCTTCGAAGTTTCCATAAGATGCACCAAAGGAACTGATTTCAATCAAAGGCGCTTTGTAAACAAAAGAAAACACAAGGGCAGATCTAATACAGGCTTCAACAAGCAACAGATCAAATGTTTTATTCTTATCCATGATCAAGTTTTGTACGTCTTTATAAGACAATTGTGCATCAATCGTTGCGAAACCGATATCCAAAAACATTCTTACTTGATCCGTTAAACCTCCTTTACTGTTTTTTGGTATTGACATAAACTTTTCCATCCATATTTTGTACGTTATGTCGTGAACGTCAATTTCTGTCAAGTTAGGAGGTGATCCTCCTTTCGGGAAGGCTGGATCAGTTGTTATGACTGTGACCTCATGTCCTCTTCTAGCTAGCTCCTGAGTGATAGGTCTGAAAACTACTTGATGACTAATAGATGGCACTGGAAACACTGCTAATATTCTAGCCGTATCAATGATATTCACAAAAAAGCCACTGAATATAAGTACATTAAAAAACACTGTCATTGTGGTAGTTGTCGTTGCAGGACTAAACTATAACGTTTCTGGTTTGTTCCTTATAAATATCTGTGTCTCATAAGTACCGTGCAAATACGGTTATTGCAACTCTATTATCTCTGAGTATATGAACGTTCAAATAATTGAGGATGATAAAAACTACATAAGCATAAATTTAGAACTGAGTAGGTAATCAGAATGAAGATTGTATTCTGTCTCAACTACCTTATAATAATCTGGAAAAAGGCTTACAGCTAAGCACTGTACCCCATTAATCTTCAAATAGTTCATTGTTACTGGCAGTGATGTCATCTTTTCTAAAAATAGAGCTATTACTTACAAAACTGGCAATAATATTATAGCATTATTATCGTACCTATATATGTGCGTACTTTAGTTTTGAGGAGAATGGCTCAGGTTGGACTAATTCATTTTCGTAACCCTTTTCCTAAACAATCTGAAAACTTGCATTGCATTTAACTCGATTAAGTTTCTTTCATTTGTAATTTTACTTTGACTTATTTGTAATTGCTGTTATTTAGTCAGGTAAATACTTGTCGTCAGTAAGGTCAATTGTTCAGGGTTGCGGAATTTTTCGAAAGAGTTACCACGGCCCTGAAAATCAAGAGGCAATTTGAAGTAACACGGGTGGGTTTGAGTCAGTAAGAGTCTGAGTTCACCTCTTGCTCCGCTTAGAGCGAGAGGAGTCATTTGATGAATTATCATCCACAAAAAAGGTAAAAAAGCGGCAAAAATAAATGAGAGCAATCGTTTTGAAATGGAGAACAAGTTGCTATGTTATTGCAACAAGGGACATCAAAAACAGTAAACACTGCTAATATTGTTTTTGATGTGCTTGGCGGGCAATATATAATCGTTGCTATGTACAATCAATTAGGCACATTTAAAGTTCTTTATAGTTTTTTTTGTTGTTGGCCGTAGTATATAATAGTCGCGCATACTGAGGTACTTTAGACATGTTTCTAGACGGGATAATGACTCCCATAGAGCGGCTGATCGTACAGGGAAAAGCTGGTAGATGGAACCAGACGTGTGTAAGTTATCGCGACAGGTCACTAATGCACTGGACTGACCACGTGAAAACTGCAGTAGGAAGCTGCGTATCTGACTGCGGCAAACAGTCTGTCAGCAGGGAGCGTAGGCGGGCGATCGTGCGGAGAGCTGCGTCCGCCTTTATTACCGAAGTGGACGCCTCGACGTGACCATGACCACCTTGCCAATAGCGAAACGACAGAGATGGAGAATTACATCTTTAATGTGGTACATATAGAAGAATGACTGTTTTCTCTACAAGTAAATGTACTATAATGTATGTCGTTTTAAATTATACGAGCTGAAATGGATTAAATTAAGAAAAGTATGTATCTGTATATCTAATTGAATTAAACTATGCTTGGATATTGACTATCGCAGTGACGAAATTCAATTTAAGAAGATTGAGTATTGATATGCAATTATTTTTAAAGTGTAATCAAATGTAGATAACATATTTTCCGGAGGTTGAGATATGTACAAACTTTGAGGTCAGGGTAAATGTTAGAAATAGTGTTTCCTAGTCTTTTATTCTGAGATGGTTCGCTACAGATTACAGCATAATAATTGTAGTATATATGGGACAAAACTGGGCAAACGACATTGTTTTCATCGTGAGTAGAACCTAGATGAAGGTGGCTTAGCATCGTGGGGATTGGCATAGAAAAATAGGCCTATGCTCAGTAGTGGGCAAAAGATAGGCAGTGGATGATGATGATGATGATGATCGACATAATAAGTGTAAAGACATAAAATTAAAAAGTTAAGTTCCGTAATAAAAAAAAGTTAATCATGCCGTAGACTTTCAAAAGTTCTAAAGAATCATAACAATGTTACAAAGCACGATATTTACTACAGCGTATTTAAAGAATAATTAGTTGAATGTAATGGGAATGGCGGGATGAACTACACAAGTTTCGCTAAAACTGGAAGGAGGAATTTCAGTTTAATGAAAAGAGGAGTTGCGCAGAATAAGCTTACTAAAACAGAATATAAAATACTGCACCTAGGCCATTCTCAGGAAAATAAAATAGAAAACATGTCTATCATAATTTAACAATCATTTAATCTTAATATTACTCATAACATGACATAATATTGCTGTACATTTAATAAAACTTTATGTACAAGATAAAAATAACAAAAACAAACAAACAACAACAAGAACAAAGGCGAAGCCTCATTTTAAAACTATTTGTCAATCTCATTTTCATCATTCCCTTTTTAATTTGTCCCTTTTCGTTAAATATTTTCCTAAAATATTCTTAAAAATGAAACGTAAACTTAAAATAAATATGGTGAAAAGAAATAAAAATCCTGATAGTAAGACTAGCACCAGTTCTAGTTCTAGGTATTCTGCCCACGACATGTTGGCGGCGGGCGCGCGCAGATGTTTCGCGCCACCGTGACGCAGGACGTGCTCCGTCCACCACACGGCGCGCTCCAGGGGAGGCATAGGCTGATCACGCAGCAGTCTGCCTAGCCTTTCAACATTGCGACGATAGCTGGGAAAGAAAATCGCCAAGTCAAGTTGAGAAAGAAGAAAAGGCAATATAATTCTGCCTTCAAAGAAGAGAGGTATTCTACTAATGAAACCCTTTCACTATTATCATTGTGGCAATATTTTCGTCTGCTCTCTAGTTTAGTTAGCAAAACTAACACAAGGTTGCACTTCAAGTTTCTTAGGATGCACTGTGAGCACTGGTTTCAGAGGAAAGTGAAAATACAGTGTACAGTGTTACCTTGATGGGGTTAGTACCTATTTCTGTTTAAACCTTTTGTTAACTGTATCTTTTTAATTCTACCTCTGCATTGAGCTAAATGATATTGTTTTTAAGTATTGGCTTACCTATCGTCGCTGATTACAGTCTTTATGGCATTTTCAAAAATTTCTTCGGTAAGTGTTTCCATGTCCAGATTTTTTCCAATATTGTGTCGTTCATATCTTTCCACATTAAACCACTGGTCTCCCCACATTGGCAGACCAATCAGAGGTACGCCTGCATTGATAGCCTCGTCTGTTGATTGTAGACCTCCTTGTGTTATGAACAGCTTTACTTTGGGATGTTCTGCAATCACCGTACATTATTTTTATTCATCAGTTTTTTTTAAATCTGGTTTATTTAATATTAGGTACCTTACATGACGTCTGTTTCCCAAAGATTTAGTTAGACATATTTTGCTACTTATGAGTGCTTTGTGAGAGAAGCCAAGACTGTTCATAACATCAGTCTGTTATGGAGAATGATCATAGAGAAATCTAAACATTTTTTCCTATCTTACAAGTTCAGTAGTCAATCTTGCTACATCCTTCTTATACATCAAAAAGGTTAGTATTTTTAGTAGTTTTTAAGAGATCAAAGAAACATTGAAAATTTAACTTACTAAGTAAGTCTGACTGCGGCAGCCACTTGGATATCCTCATGTTCTCAGTTTTTCCAGGCAATACATCTTTGTTCCACTTCCATAGCACGTCGTAGGATAATCTACCTAAGACTTGCACTAGAACCTGTATTTTCTCTGGAGGCAGTGCGGATGGTTCAACATTTGTGCCAAAGCTTATGTAAATCACGCCGTGTTTTGAAGAGTCTAAGTATGATTTAAGGTCCTACAACAAAACAATTATCAAATATAATTGTTACCCGTGGTATAATTTTATTATCAGTGATAGCTATATTATAATAAACAAGAACGTACATAATAAGTAAACCGACGTAGACGTGTAGGCTAGTTGAACAGTTTGTACCTTGTTTGTTTCCATTATAAATAAAGCATAAAGACTGGACAAATTAAACACATCATTATGATTATTAATCATAATGATGTGTTTAATTTGTCCAGTCTCTTATTTTTTGGCTCTATCATCAAATTAAATTAGTCAATGAGCATATTGGCCCAGATTTTAAATTTGAAATAAGAATCATCTATTGAGTCAAAAATATTTTAATTTTATTTACCTTATTAAAATATAATTTAAAAATTACTTACATCAGGCAACTTTTTCTCAGACTTCTGCTGTATTCCTCCAATATGAACCACAGACGGTGGAACCGGTTGAGATCCTTCAAATGTAGGGTGCAAATTTAAGAAGAACATGGCAACATTATTATAAATCTCCTGAAGTGGTGGAAGATCTTTTCCAAAATGTTTTTGCAACATTTTATTCTCTTCCACATAGCTTCTTCTTTGCATCATCTCTATGTTGAATCTATAGTATAGTTTCACTAATTTCTCCCACATCGTGAGGTTATAGAATCTTCGACTCATATTATTTGCATACAAAAGTGCATGGGTTGGAGCGCCAACAACATCATAATTATCAGCCCATGGTCCAAAAGAACTTATCATGATTACTGGTGCTTTAAAAATATGTGAATACACAACAGCTGGTCTTACGACTGCTTCAGCAAATATCAAGTCAAACTTTTTGTTTTTATCACGAATCAGTTTTTGAACATTTTCATCCTGTAGTTGCACGTCGACTACTTTTGCCATCAATTTGAAAATAACTTCATATTCTGTTAGCAGTACATCTTTTCTTCCAAAAGGTATTGTGGACACATCTTCTTTCCATACATTGTAAGAGATATCATGGACATCTATCTCTGTCAAATTGGGAGGAGTTTCTCCCTTTGGAAATGCCGGATCTGGAGTGATGATGGTGACCTCATGTCCCCTTTTGGCTAGTTCTTGGGTTAATGCACGGAAGACCACTTGGTGACTGATTGATGGCACTGGGAAAACAGCCAGGATTTTGGCAGCGTCATTTGGATTTAACACTAAACTAAAGCACGTAAATATAAATAAAACTGGTATCATTGTACACTGGTTGCAACGTGTAGATGTACTGATTAATTTTGTTTGTCTGGCTCTATTTATAGCTCGGTTATGAGATATTACATATTGTGTAATACTAAAGACCGTTTGGCTTTTGAATTTTAGATAAATATAGGTTGAGTAATATTATGAAATTATTTTGTTGCATGGGAAAGTAATGTGATTTTTAAATTGGCAATACCATAAATACAAACGAAGAAACATAATTACACAGACAGCATAACCTCTTTCTTTAAAGTTGGTTCAACACCAATCCAGTAGTTTGTTCTTGCAGGTGACTATTTGGGATGGGGGCAGGAGGGTTTTTTTTTAAACACACAGTAAAATTATACATATAAGCAAGATTCTTCTTTCGTTTTGTTGTTTTAGATATGGACTAATAGTCATTCTAATATAATTGATAAGCATCTCATAACATCACTAACAGACTGTAAACTTTGACACTGTCACAAATACAATTTTTGTATAGTCGTTTTAATTATGCTACTAAAGATAAATAACCAATTTGTGTTTGGTAATAAAACAGTGGAATTTTATTTCATGGGTTTTAATATCACCTCTAAAGCTTTATCTTGCGTTACAATAATTTATTATTATAAAAATTGTAAGTACCATATCCTCGCTAATCATCAGGAGAGATAGTGATAAAACACGTGCCTATTAATAGTAAAAAAAGAACGCCCTGTTCGATGGTCCAACTAAACTCATAGACATTATCAACTACCAGAATTTACATGAAAATATTGATTTACTTTTTGCTGTGCTTGCAACTGGACAAATTGAGGGTGTAACTAGGTAACCAGCGCTTATGTTTTGTATTCTTTGAATTATTGTCTTCTATCCAACAACATGTGTTTCTCTTACCATAGATATTCCATGAAAGGACCTTGAAAATCTACTGGACATAGTTCGAATCAATTCGTTTAATCACAGTATATTGCTAAATATAGCGACAAACAAGTCTTAATTGATAAGAGTCACGGAACGGAATCATTGAGATCATATCATTGCGATATAGAATTGTATAATTGTTGTTGACTTTTTTTTTTTTCTGCCAAGTTGGTCTAGACTAACAAATGCTACCGCTGAGCCACCACCACCACCACTTCGATATAAGCCGAAAGACGTCCACTACTGGACAAAGGCCTCCCCCCAGTGTCGCCACAACAACCGGTCCTGTGCGTCTCGCATCCACCGGCTACCAGCTACCCTCAGCAGGTCATCGGTCCACCTTATGATAGGCCTTCTAACGCTGCGCCTTTCGGTTTGCGTTCGCCACTCCAGAACTTTTCGGCCCCATTGACCATCTGTTCTGAGAGCAATGTGCCCACTGCCACTTCAATTTGGCGATTCTTCTCGCTACCGCTGAGCATGAAGTGGGTTTTCCCAGGTTGCATAAAACTGGTCTTTTCCTTGAAGAATTTCAATTAGAGGCTGCTCAAGGTCTACTTTTGTGACCAGTTAAATACAATAGGCTCGCCCCTTGTTATATCTTATGTGATCTGTTTAGCCTTCTACCAGCTATGCTAGGATTGCCTTCTAGGCAAACTGAATGCAATTGAGTACTAGTATTTTACAGGAAAGGCTGCCTTTTTCTCCACTTGGGTAGCATCGTGTAACGACTGTCAAAGTTTTTATTTTTTTTATTTATTGAGGAATGGTCTAGCTCGTGACTGTGATCCGCCTGATGGAAAGTCATGGATGAGGTTCATGATGAAACGAACGTGCCCAGAAGATGCCTTGAGGCAACGAAACACAGCAGGCTGCTTGACGCCGAACTCCGGTGGGAGGGTGGTTGGGAACCAGGCGGGCGTTAGCCCCACCAGCGCAAGGAAAGAATTGGCCAGTCTTATAAGGTGTTAGGTGATACTGTCCAGGATGCGCCGAGCGCTTAGTTCAGTTGAGTTTCTGATGGAACAAATGGTGCTACACAAGGAGACACTCTTTCATGCATCCCAAATGTTCCAGTCTTCAATATCAATTCCAGATGTTTGATGTTTGTTTGTTTAACAAGGCATAGAGGAATCTCAGTATGTAACAGATGGTCACCCATCTGCGGACCGACGACGGCAAGGGTTGCTCAACCTTAAAGGTTGACCCGAGTGGATGTGCTATCATTATCTATTTATTTTTGAGATCTAGAGTGGTAGCAAAATTTCTACTGCATGATGCTCTGATTCTCAAGTTGGATTAAATACGGATTTTTATGAGGTTTTTCTCTCAGTAGCTGCCCAGAGCCCTGCGTTTGTGCCCGGTTAATGACACTAGGCTCGCCCCCTGTTACATGGGACTTAAACAAACATCTGCCTATCCTTTTAGATAATAAAGGAGTGATGTTAAGTGTGTGTTTGAATAGGCATGTTGCTGTACTACGCTTCAAAGGTCAAGCAGGGGTGTAGTTTTCAGGATCGACGAAATAAAAAAGAATTCACATTTTAAATTGAAATGTAGTTTTTCTTATTACTGTTAATTTAGCTTATTACTTAAAACTACTTACAAATTAAAATATAATGTACATTAAAATAAATATTTGGACTGACTTCCGAGAGCTTCCAGACCTTACTTTTTAATTTGGATGGGAAATCATCAAATTAAGAGCGTTTACGCGGTACGGCTTTTCATACAATCTTTCAAATCCTTTTTCTTCAAAATGAATGAACCGATTTTAACGAAACTTGGTATGCATACGCTAGATATCTAGGTCTAAATAGTTATAAGAAAATATTTTTGAAAAAGATTTCAGAGGGAGAGAGAGAGCGATTTTAAGTTTTCTATAGAAAGTGAAAAATCACTATATCCTTCCCCCTGAACTCTTTTTCAAAAATGTTTTCTTATAACTATTTAGACCTGGATATCTAGCGTATGCATACCGTTTCGTTAAAATCGGTTCATTCATTTTGAAGAATAAGGATTTGAAAGATTGTATGAAAAGCCGTACCGCGTAAACGCTCTTAAACCATTCTTACTCATTTTGTTACTAAAAAGATAAGTAAGAACTGGGTGCACTGAGATCTTACACCACATTGCATGTGTTTATTTTTTTCACTAAACTGTCGATGATTATATCAATACAATTTTCGTAATGCTAACTTTTTAAACTTGTCTTTTTCTATGGAGTTCTGGAGGCCTACCACAACCTCTTAAAACAATATTATTTTAATATTACTTTGTAATTTCTGTTGTTGCATTTTCAACTCTCGGCGCTGATCCGAGCGTTGAAAATCCAACAGAGCGGAACGCAAAGTAATATTAAAGTAATATTGTTTTAAGAGGTTGTGGTAGGCCCCTGATCTTATCACGTCGAAAACTCATTCTTTGGATGAAGTTTGGTGCCTTACTTTAAATCTGCAATTATGTTGATACTTATTACGAAAGTTACTCTGTCTACCTGTTTGATATATTTTCACGACAGATCGGCTAAGGGAATTTGGATGAAACTTGGCTTAAGCGTACTTTTTATTCCAGGAGTATTTTTCTTTGGAACAATTTTCGTTTGTGACGTGAATGAAGCCACCGCGAAACTAGTTTCTCATAAATTGCCATCCTTAGCATTTGTGGCAAGGCTAATGTGGCAAACTTTTATCCTCACAAATAAGTACCTAATTCAAAAAATGATGTAGGTTAAAAAATAGAGTACCATAAACTTAAAAATCTACAAATATCACATCACGTTCGCTTAATTTTAATCACAGCCGTATATTTTCTTAAAGTATGTTTGTATAACGTTTTCACTGCAAAAATGGCAACTGCTATTATTGCTATGAGAACGAATAGAAGAGTAAATACTAGTTCTAGTTCTAAGTACTCTGCCCACGACATGTTGGCGGCAGGCGCGCGCAGATGCTTCCCTCCGCCGTGGCGCAGCACGTGCTCCGTCCACCACACGACGCGCTCCAGTGGAGTCATTGGCTGATCTTGCATGATCTTGCCTAGTCTTATGATATTTTGACGATAGCTGGAAAAAAAAAAAAAATAATTACATTATGGATTTTTTACATAAATCAGATATAGAAAGAACCAGAACTACATATATAATCAGCTGTTCGGTACATTTGTCGAGTTACGCGCACATAAATGTATGGGGTGGCCAATTTTTTTTTCGCGATTTCGGAGTTGGTTCCATAGTCGTGTTTATTCTGTTACACGTTGTATTGTGAATTATTCATACATATAAAATCTCCAAATACGATAGTCTACAATATATCCGTGTCATATCGAGAAGAAACAGTTAACAATATATAAAATATCAATGTAATGTTTTAGTCAAAATATAACATTTAATCAGATTTTTACAGCCTGATTGTTGGGACATAAATTCAAAATCAATATTAAAATAACACCAACATGATTTAAGATGGTAACACTACGAAAGAGGAGATGACTAGATAGAAGGTAACTCTTGAGTTAACGACAAAATAAAGATGCAGGTAGATATGGAAGAATAAAACATACAGAACAGACCAAATAAATTGAGATAAAGGCAGAGAGAGATTTAAAACTAGCGTTAAATTGTAAGTAGCAGAAAAAAACAGCATGTTATTACTTGCGCAACAAAGACAAAGAGAATCGTGATATAAGTAAGAAAATTGGAATTCCATATTGTCCATTAGTGGGAGGAACAATCAAAAAGTACTAACCTTTCATCTCCTATAACTTTTTTAACTGCGTTCTCCAAGATTTCATCATTAAGTGATTCTAGGTCCAGTTTTAGTCCAATGTTGTGCTTTTCATATTTCTCCACGTCGTACCACTGGTCTCCAAACATTGGTAAACCAATCAGAGGTACTCCTGCGGTGATAGCCTCGTCTGTTGATTGTAGACCTCCTTGTGTTATGAACAGCTTTATTTTAGGATGCCCTGAGAACAGTGATGTGATGAAAGAATTAATTGTAGTTTCAGGAAAAACATTACATCCATTGTTGCATATTGAACAACCACAGTGGTATATAAGAAACATGACAGAAAAACAATTTTATACTTAAGTATATGTAAGGGGGACTCCCATACAACAAACGTGATTTTTTTGCCGTTTTTTATAGATAAGCGTACGGCACTTTTCGTGCGCGAGTCCGACTCGCGCTTGGCCGGTATTTTTTACTGTCTTTATCACTAATTATATTTGTTCTTATAGCGGCAACAGAAATACAGTCTGTGAAAATTTCAACTGTCTACCTATTTTTTCTACAATCCCGCCCACACATTTCCAAGCACTGCAACTCCTGAAAGCCAGAATCAACAGTGGCGACCACCAGAAAAACGCCTTAGATCTTGTAAAGAAATTAATCAGAAAATAACAGCGGAGGAGTGGGATACATATATTTTTTTTTGCCCCACACTAGGAATTTCTCCTGCCGGTCGATTCTGTCGACATCTCACGGTGTTCACCTAGGCGGAGTGAACGACAATAGAACTGTCATTCCATCTTATTTGTATGGTTTGACAACTCACCTGTCGTACGCCCCGCCCAAGGGTTCACTTCGACATGCTTACAGAATCGCACTGCAGATGTAAACTGAATACTATCTAAAATTAATATTGCGTTTACTTTGCCAAAGAATACACCCCTATAAGATTTGATGTGCGCATTCAAGGCCAGATGTAGAACGTTGACAGAAAGGAGAAGCCATAAGTTTAAAGAAAATTAATTTAATTCAAAAGTTGCCACGTCATGTGAGAAATTGGGCAACACAGTGATCCATCTCCAGCTATGTTCTATGAAACCGCACGAACGCATGGAAAGAACTGGTAGCGGTGACGTCCTTTGACGAAATTTTTCAATCAACTTTGCCATTCGGATAAAAGTTCCTCCCAGATTGACATCTGCGGTTCAGGTAATCTAAAGATATTAGCACGGTCGCGTTGCGACAAAAACTCTGGGTCCTTGATTTATCCAGCGTTGTAGTACATTGCAGCACGTCGCTGCACCTCTAGACTCTCTATCTACGTATTACGGTTCATGAGATAGAGCCCGCTGACAGACAGACGAACGAACTGACAGAGGGACGGATGGACAGCGGAGGCTTACTAATAGGGTCCTGTTGGCCTTTGGGTACGAAGCCCTAAAAGTTATGGTATCAAAATTCAATCAATCAATCTTTAAACAATCAATATTCTGAATAAAAAAAACGGGTACTTACTCAGTAGGTCTGACTGTGGCAGCCATTTTGATATTTTTATGTTTTCGGAACGTCCTGGCAGTTCATCATTGCTCCACTTCCATAATACATCGTAGGGCAATTTAGAGAACACTCGCACAAATGTCGCTATTTTCTCTGGAGGGAATAAGGCTGGGTCCACGTTTGTACCAAAACTGATATAAATCACACCATTTTTGGAAGAATCTAAGTATGATTGTAAGTCCTGCAACAAAACATGATTTTATTTGAATTGTTTTAATAAAGACATCGTATAATCTCATCAGTTGGTCTATAAAATTAATTATTTTTTCACACCATAAAAATGCATGACTAAAAAAATACAGTGTTAAAATAGTTACTTGTGGCAAAACTTTGCGAGGTTTCTGGTGAATGCCACCCATGTGTATCACTGATGGAGGAACTGGCGTGTTCCCTTCAAACACGGGATGCAGGTTCACGAAAAACATAGCAACGTTGTTATTCAATTCTTGAACTGTTGGAGTTTCAGGTCCAAAATGTGCCTTGATTATTTGGTTTTCTAGGTTATAATTGTTACGATGAATCCATTCTATACTCAAATAATCATATAATTCTACTACTTTCTCCCATAGCGTCAGGTTATACAATCTTCGACTTATGCCACGATGGTACAAAAAGGGGTGCATAGAAACACCCATAACTTCATAGTTATCACTAAAAGTGCCGAACGAACTTATCATTATTACAGGTGCCTTGTAGAAATGGGAAAATACAAGAGCTGGTCTCACCCAAGCTTCTGTAATTACCAGATCAAATCTTTGGTTTTTATTTTGAATCAATTTCTGCACTTGTTCATCCTTAAGTTGAGCATCAAATATGTTGGTGTTTAGTTTGTAAATGATATGGAAATCGCTTTGCATGTTTCCTTTCTTGCCCTTTGGTTTGACCACGAATTCGTCTCTCCACATTTTATATGATATTTCACCGACATCTATCTCTGTCAGATTTGCAGGGGCTGCTCCTTTTGGGAAAGCTGGATCTGTTGTGATGACTATAACCTCATGACCTCTCTTAGCTAGTTCATGCATGAGCGGACGGAACGCGACTTGGTGACTGATAGATGGAAATGGAAAGACTCCCAATATCCTAGCAGCTTCATTTGGAATAACTACTAAACTTAAACACGTAACTAAAGTTAGACAGAGAACAACCGACATGCTGGACGACCACTGACGTTAACTGAGGAAGACAAACTATGCTGTTGGACATTGTCTCGGACTATTTATTGGCGATACATTAAAATGTCATGCTCACGAATTTTGATATTACTTTACTATCAATCCGCGACAGCAACATGACGCTGTAATTTTAAAGAATACTCGATTCATCCAATTAAAGTCAATTCATATTAACAACAAGTAAATGTAGGTACTTCATAGTTGTGTCGTTTGTTTTATCGTCACTTGTTGTGTTGTATTATATAATAACGATGAGCTGATATGATATATTTTAGTTTAGTAAGCCTTTAATCTATAACTTATCATAATTTGTTTTCTGAACAACTACATAGATAGCAACTTGAAAAACTGCGGAACTGGTACAAAATTATAGTTGTGCAGTGTGTGTAGATTTTTAAATCTAAAGACCTGTTTGTCAAAACAAGTGATCAAATTTGATTCAGTAATCCAACAACCTGGATCTGGGTTATTTCTTTCATCATGAGGATTCAGTTGGAACAAATTTTATATGACTACTACTATTATTACTATTAGCGTAGTAGATATCATGGTCATTGCGATGATTTTAACAACTAAACTGAAATTACCTTTCAGTGATAAAGTTGACGGCTTGAACAGCTGGAGAAAGACAGGAGAATTACCAAGAAGAATGATGAGATGCCTTGTCTTTCCAATCTTTCTCTATGATTCCAAAACTTGGTCCCTGAGACTGCAGGATCTCCGCACTAGACGCATTAGAGATGTAGTCCTGGAGATGCCTCCTGAAAATGACGTGGACAGCGCTTGGTACTAACCACATCCGTCACTCTAATCCGACATGCATAAAAAAGAGGAGGCACTCTACATTAAATAGGCAAGACAAGACAAGCCTGCCAATATGTCTCAAGAGAGCGTTCAACCTAATGGTCATTAATTTTATTGATAATTTGGTTAATCTATTGCTACTACAGCTTGCTTGCTATTAACAGACTATGGGCTCTCTGTAGGATCTCTTATCTACAGTGTCTGTGTATGTCAGTGTGTTTTGCTTTTTAAATTTAACTTTTCATCCTTAGCCATTGAGATTATTTTTCCTTGCAGCTTTGATATTTAATTATTTATAATTTTCAGAAACTATGTAAATGACGTAGATAAGAAATTCTTACCACTCATAAACGAACAAACAGTGACATTAAAGTCTGTAGTACGATGATATGCAATATCTCTTATTGTGCTAATAGATGGGTCAAGTTCAAGATCAGACAGTCATCTACATATGATTTGCATCTATCGATGAACTTTAGATGAAAATATTTACATCCTTAGTGATACTACTAGGCATGGTTTCCTACATGACAGATTTGATATATCAGCCCACCCACTGCTGGGCCGGAGTAGAAGGAGGCCCTATTTGTCTCCACCATGTCCTATGGATTTAACCGACTTCAAAACAGGAGGTGGTTCTTAATTCGGTTGTTATTTATGTTTGTTATCTCATGACTCCAAACTATATTATTTTATGTTAAAGGATATACTTTCCTATTTATCACAATAACATTTCATCAAAATCGGTTCTGGAGTTTCGTTTTTAAATCAAAATAGCTGTAAAAATATGTCATCTAAGTAAACGAAATTCCGTATTTTGGTTTCCTGTGACTTTCCAGTAGTCTTTAAAAAAGCGTAATATAACTTAAGAGGAGTATCAATATGACGGGCTAATGCCATCATCATTTTATTGTCAAAATGTCCCAACCTCGAACTTAGGCGTGCTCCTTGACCCTACATGTCAATTCGGGTACAAGAGTGAGATTGTTAATTACATTATGTAAAAAATATGTTTTTTATTCTTATTTCTATGTAATGTAGATGTTCAAGAAAATGAGATTTATAATGTAAGGAATTGCTTAAATGAAAGTTACTGTAAATTATTTACTATTAAATCTATGTATTTCATTTTTTAAACTTATAAGTAACCAAATAATTAAGCTTCTTATATTTAATTATTACTAGGTAAATTAATTACATTTTTGTACGTTTGAGAGATGTATATTTTATTACTAAAATTGAGCATTAACTACGTTTCAGTTTGACAGGGGAAGCACTACCGACGACAATCTTATAAAGTGAACGGAGAATCAATATGAGTGCTGCTACCACTATAAAAAGTCCTAGCAGTACGGTGAACACCAGTTCTAGTTCTAGGTACTCTGCCCACGACATGTTGGCGGCGGGCACGCGCAGATGTCTCGCGCCGCCGTGACGCAGCACGTGCTCCGTCCACCACACGGCGCGCTCCAGTGGAAGCATAGGGAGATCGTACATCACACTGCGTAGTTTGTTGATATTCTGGCGAAAACTAAAATAAAAAAAAAATACGTGTTAAATTAATTGACCATGAGGAACATGAGTTCTTGAGGCGAAACATGGTCTATGTTCAGCAGTTGACGTCTTTCGATGCTAATGATGACAAGAAAGATGTGTAGAAGAGCTTCCAAGATTATAGGGAATAATCTTGAACGAAACAAGAATGAGCTTTTTGTGAGTAACTAAAATTAAAGTTTACCAATTTCTTGTATTAATTTTTCCTCTCATAATCTTAATATTATTTAAGGTCGAACAAGTTTGATAAGTCCTGCCTAGTCTTTTCCCAACTATGTTGAGCTCCGCTTCCAGTCTAACCAGATGCGGCTGAGTAACACTATTTTACATGAAGTATCTGCGTGACTGACTTTGACAACTTAGTATCTGGGTAACACTATCCTGTTACCCCCCCCCCCTCTGGCAAGACTAGTGTCAGATATCTTGGCTCCTTGCTAACCCTAAGATCTACAAATGACACCAGGAGCCAACAAATTATCATGCTTTTTGAGGCACGGAGAAATCACAATATTATGTTGCAGAAGTCTGTTCCTTGAGGTGGAAGCGCCAGGGTATCCAGCGAAATTCAAGTAACGGTTTTTGCACAGAAATGTAATCATACAAATCATCAGTATAACTCTCTCCGTTAGAATTGACAACCTATCACTGACCTGCAAATTGCAAAAAACGTAAGAAAATTTGAATTTCGCGGGCTACCCTGGCGCTTCCACCTTAACAAGTTCAGTAAATTCAAAAGGCCAATATGTGCTTACCTTTCGTCCCCAGTTACTTTATTGACCGTGTTGATAATTTCCTCTTCAGTCAGTGTTTCCATATGCAGCCCAAGTCCAATCTTGTGGTATTCATATCGTTCCACATTGTACCACTGATCGCCCAACATAGGGATTCCAATGAGCGGTACTCCTGCTGTGATAGCCTCGTCTGTCGATTGTAGACCGCCTTGTGTTATGAACAGCTTAATTTTTGGATGTTCTGCAAAAAAAAAGATTTCGATCATTAGAAGCAACTTTGTGGTTGTCATACAAGAAATTAAAAGTCCAGGTCATCCTAAATCAATAATTGTGGTGGTATTGATTGCAATGTGAAATGTTAGTATTTAACAGAAAACAAATTTAAATAATAATGAGTACACCAGAGATAGTTTAAAAGTGGCGCCAGTGACGGAAAAGTTGAAAAGGAACCGCTTGTCTCGGTATGGTCATGTGAATAGTAAGGATGAGACGCATGTAACTAAATGAGTTATGGATATAAATGTGGATGGATGGAAAAGGAGAGGGAGGCCAAAGAATAGATAGATGGATGGTGTGACGAACGAAATGAAAGAAAAAGGAGTGTGTGATAGTGTGACGGCTGATAGGACAGAATGGAAGAAAAAAACGTGTTGCGCTGACCCCAAGTAACATGGGAACAAAGAACTGAACACTGAACTGGTAACTGACATAATATTTAGTCGGGCACCTATAGACGCTCAGCCTTGAGTACAGAAGAATCTAGAGGACTTGTGAAAGTCGGTCTATCTGTTTGTTACCTCTTCACGTTTAAATGAATGGACGGCTTTAGATTAATGAACATTGGCACAGGCGTAGGCCATGCCGTGGAAAAGGACTAGGATAATTTAAATCCTAAAGTTTGTTCCTTGGGTTATTTTTCAACTTTCACGCCTCAAGCGAAACAAAAAACGTACACAGCTTGCCGAGTTGACCAGCTTACATGACAGTGGGCTGGCTATGTAGTAGATATTGTCTTTTGATAAATGGTAGTTGGAACTTACCCTGAGCATATCGGTAGGGTACGTGGGATAATCCATAGGTTGATGGACAAAAGACAGTGTAAATCCTAGACTTGAGCTTAGACGAACCAAAAGGCAGGCATCCCGGTTTTTTGGCTGAACTTGGTAGAGGTATAAGTCTAGTTCTGGAATGCCCAGTAGTGGATAGGCTGAATTGATGAAAAGATTAACTTACTTAGTAGGTCTGACTGCGGCAGCCACTTGGAAATTCTGATGTTGTCACCACGTCCAGGCAGTTCATCCTTGTTCCACTTCCACAAAACATCGTACGGTACTTTGGAGAGTGCCTTCACTAATGTTTGTATTGTCCGTGGAGGTAGTAAGGAAGGATCCACGTTTGTTCCGAAGCTTAGATATATAACGCCATTCTTGGAAGAGTCTAAATACGATTTGAGGTCCTGTAAAATTAGTGTGGAATTGTTATTTATTGCCATTCAACTGTGACATGTCTTAAGGTTAGAGGCCGTTAATATGGAGCATTGAGGGTTCAGAACCAATTAAGTATTTAAAAAAATCTGATCTTCTATCCCAATTACAACTTGGCAAAATGGGGTTTCACTGACCCACTAGACACCAAATGTAAGTGCGTTACCCCCGTCCAAAACATGGCCTACTTTTTGGAGTGTCCCAAGTACCTTACACCTGCACCATTAAGGACCTAATGAGTGCCACAGATATCGCTATAAGCGTGGCCACCTACTGGGCACAAAATGTTTAAGTGTCGCCATCGACTCGAAAAAGAAGAAGATCCAATGAATACTTTAAAAAAATATCACAATTACAATGGATATAAACTTCTTCATTTTCAAAGAAAAATTATCATCTATTTACTTCAGTGAAAAAATACATCAACAGTTATCATTGCTAAGGTAATCTATACTTACTTTTGGAAGTTCTTGTTGTGGATTCACATGTAAACCACCCATAAACACCACAGAAGGAGGTACAGGTCGGATACCTTCAAACACTGGGTGTATATTCAAGAAAAGCATGTGAACATTCTCACTAAGTTCTTCAGTCGTCGGGGTATTAGGGCCAAGAACTGATTTCAACATTTTATTTTCCCTAACTCTGCTGTTTTCTCCCATTTTTATAATATTATAGTGAAGGTATAATTCCTTTATTTTTTCCCATAAGGAAAGATTATTGAGTTTTTGCCGAAGACCATTTGGATAGAGTATTGGATGGACTGGAGAACCAATAACCTCATCGTTATCAAAGAACGCTGACATTGAACTGATTAGGATCACTGGTGCCTTGTAAATGTGAGAAAATATTAGAGCTGGTCTGATGTGAGATTCTACCAATATCAGATCAAACTTTTGAGTCTTGTCATTAATCAGATCTTGGACCTGTTTGTCTTTTAGTTGCGCTTCAAACATCAACAATATTGAATCTATATATCCCTGAAAATTTATTAGGAGATCTTTTTTGTGGCCTTTTGAAAGACCCATGAAAGTTTTTGCCCATACAGCGTATGATATATCATGGACATCGATTTCTGTCAGATTGGTAGGTGTTCCTCCTTTCGGGAAGGCGGGATCTGGAGTGATGACTGTTACATCGTGGCCACGTTTCGCTAAAGCTTGAGTGATAGGTCGGAATACTACTTGGTGACTTATAGAAGCAACTGGAAACACTCCGAGGATTCTTGCTGATTCACTTTGTTTAACACTTAAAACTATAAAAGCACAAGCAACAATATAATAATATAACACCGACATTTTTAACACCAGCACTCACTTTGAAATCACGAACGGTAATAACAATTTATTTAATTTTGACTGCTATATCAACTAACATTTATGTACATTGCAGGTGTATTGACAACTATTGTGAAATACCTCAATATTTAGTACAAGGTGCAAGTCATTTAATCAGTGTTATATAACACCAACGATAACATTGATAGAAATCTATGTAGGCTGATGAATCAGAACCAACCCATACCTTTTTGTGTCCGAAGACACAAGTTACAAGGTCATAACTATGTTATAATAGACAACTGTCCTTTTTGAAGTCAAACAAAAAAATATTCCTTGTATGTTGGCCTATCCCACTTGTATGCGATGTATGAAATTAAAAACCTAAATTGACCGTGCTAATGAATGCTCGTTACTTTTGCAATGAAAAAGATCATTCATGATAACATACTTGCGTGCATTATATAATTTCTATATCTCGAAATGATATTCGGTGCAATGACTTTATTTAAAAACAATAAAAATTGGTCACAGTTCCAATAATAAGTCGTCTGTTACATTAGTAGGGGCCTTACTTAGCAATAGTCAACAGTCATTCACACATTGATAAGATAAATTCGTTTGCAGAATCAACAGTCAAAATATACATAGTACTGTTCATTCGGTCACTCAAATACAAGCATGATACGACAAAAAACAATATTATTTATGTTACTGTAAAAGCCCGAACTGCAAAAAACCTAAGACTCACCAAGTCTTGGTGAAGCAAAAAGTAACGATGGTTGTGCTGTGTAAAAAATTATGTAGCTAGTAGGGGTGACCATTGAGATGGCGGAAAATATGGTGTGCGAAGGATCGTAGGAGAAAGCGTATCGCACCGTCTTCAAATACAGCGGGTTAAGGCCAAGGGACGTGATCGTCGCTTGGCGTTAACCCACTTTATCACTTAAACAGCAGTTCTGAATTTTATTACCGGACCAACCTTGGTAGTAAAATTTAGATCTGCTGTTTGATAACCATTGAAATCAATCAACAACTCCACTCCTAAGGCTTGACAAAAAAGTTACCATCTACCATACCGTTACGTTTCGTATCGTTTATTTAAAACATCAAAATGTTTGCAATTGACATGAGCTGCTGTAATGTAAATAATAAATAAATAAGCTGCTGTAATGTCACTTGCCCAGAGTGAACTTATTGACGATCATAATTGCTGATTTTTAACTTTACGATTAACAATTATTAAGTGAAACCATAGATTTGCCAATACTCAGACTTTTACAGTAACATGAAGATAAGATAATATTAAAGCACGTGTGCATATCGTGTAACATATTATTTGTAGTTTTCTTATCTTTGCTGACGACAACTGAGCAATGACTTTGCCATTGAGGATAAGATTATTATTAATAATTATATTATCTAATATAGCCTTCCGCGTTCGAGGCACCTGTCTTCTCCAACTGGTTTATTGTAGAAAATAATCTACGTAATAAGGATAAGTGGAGTCTCAGACTACGTTTACCGGTTTACACCAACGATCATATTTGATTTTTTTACTAAAATGACATCCACATACGGCCCTTAGGTTACATGATACTAAGGTCCGGTTTCCAACAAAGCAGAGAGGGGAGAAGATGTGTTGAATAAACCAATCCGATAAGCTAAGCGAAGAAGAGATGTGGAAACAACGAAATCGGATTGGTTTATTGAACACATCTCCTCCCCTCTCTGCTTTGGTGGAAACCGGGCCTTAAGGTAGCTGAGAGGTGCGGAGGAGGTGTGGTGACTTTTTTGAGAGCTTAGTAATTTTTACCATGACGGGCGCCCACAGATCTACTTAAGTCCGTAACGAATATTATGTCTACTTATTGACCAGTTCGCCTTTTTATTCTTGGAATTCCGAAACGCAATGCTAGGCGCACTCCATCAGTGCGATTCTGTACATTTCGAAGTGAAGGCTCGGGTGAACTTATCAGGAAGTGAGCTCCATGTAATCAAAATGGAATGACAGTTCACTTCGCGCTCACTCCACCTGAGTTTACACGGGGAAAGGTATACAGAATCGACAGGCTGTTTTGATTTGAGAGGCTACACTCATTTGTTACCTAAAGTTAATAGCGGCAAACTTATGTGATGGGATCTGTATCTGTAAACATTTACTTAAAAACGAATAAATACGTGTTTCTATCATGTTAACCTCTACACAAAACTAGTTTTAAAATATGTCTGTGTATTCGCAAATGAAACATTTTGTAGTAACGCTTAACTTTAAACTGTATCAAAATGTTATATAAACGTAATAATTAAGATTAAGATAACATTTTATAAGTGCCTCCTTAATTAATGTGTATTCACACTGATTAAAATTATCAATTTATACACTTGACGACTCATTCCACGTGTCAAGCATATCTCAATAGTAGCCATAGTAAGTCTGTTTACAACTAACATACACTTAACGCTTAGTTCATAACACTTTAACTTACTTCTGGTGTATTGTAAACCGGTTGGCACGTCATCATATTTTCCTCTCTGATGGGTATACTAACACTAATTTAAAAGTAAAGAAATAAATTTTCCCATATAAAATCGTTAATTACTTTTTATGATTATTTCATAAATTTATTGGATCGCCATTCACGATTAGGTCCTTGTGTTAGAACGATACATGTATATCAATATTCCAATAATATAATAATATATGTTACGAAATATTGTGTAATATTGAACTTCAAATCGTATATATTACCTTCAGTACTTTGTTGACAATCTGTGATGCCAGTCGGCTCGTGATAATAACATATTAAAATGAGAATTTTCTCGTGTTCAGTTCTGTGTTTCATATTTTTTGCAAGTCACAATGAAGCGGCGAAAATCTTAGCAGTGTTTCCTATACCGTCTATCAGTCATCAAGTTGTGTTTCGGCCGTTAACTCATGAATTAGCAAGACGTGGACACGATGTCACTGTCATCACTCCAGATCCCGCCTTCCCTAAGGGTGGGACACCACCAAATTTGACAGAAATCGATGTTCATGATATTTCGTACGAAATATGGCATAAAATATTTATGGCATCAACACAGGGGAATAAAGACGACGTTGTCATGGTGATGGACGTTATTCTGCAAGCATTGACTTTGGTAGTAGATGCTCAACTTAAAGATGAGCAAGTTCAAGCCCTGATTAACGATAAGACGAAAAAGTTTGATCTACTGTTTCTGGAAGCTTGTGTTCGGCCTGCTTTAGGGTATTCTCATATTTTTAAAGCACCAGTGATTCAGATGAGTTCCTTAGGAGCTGCTCTTGACAATTATAAGAATTTAGGAGCTCCAATTCACCCGATGCTTTATCCATCAGTAACTCGTCAACGACTTCACAATCTCACTATGTGGGAGAAAGTTAAGGAGTTTTATTATGAATATATGATCACCAGTTTGTACGAGAATAGTCAAAGAGCTGAAAATGCGATGTTGAAAAAACATTTTGGAAATGATATCCTGCCAGTGTCTGAGTTAAATAACAATGTGGACATGTTGTTCCTCAATGTGCATCCAGTGTTTGAAGGTATTCGTCCTGTACCTCCAACTGTTGTTTACATGGGTGGTCTGCATCAGAAACCACAAAATGAATTGCCAACAGTAAGTACTTTTATATAATGTATAGAGTGATAGTAAAATTACTCTTTTAAATTTTATTGTCCTGCGATCGGATGCGAACCGCAAATTTCACCAGAATATTTCAATATTATTATTTTATTTTTGCTACTATTAAACAGCAAAAAACCGTCTTGTAATAAGACCAAATAATATTTTTTGTTAAAGATAAATCACGCATTTTAAATAAGTTATATTTATGACGATTTAAAACTACTGTCTTTTTAATTGTCCTGCGATGGGATGCGAACCGCGAATTTTATCAAAATATCTGTAATATTATCTTTTATTTTGCTTAAAAAACGAATATTTAAATACCATTAAACTGAGAAAAAAAATCATGTAATAGGACCTTATTTTGGTCCTATTACAAGATGTTTTATTTGCAGCAACTATTGTTAACGATAAATCACGCGTATTGAATATGTTATATTTATGACGATTTCTAGATAAAAATAACAAAACTTATTTCAGGATCTCAAACAATACCTAGATTCTTCTAAACACGGCGTTATCTACATTAGTTTTGGCACAAACGTGGATCCAACTCTTTTCCCTGGAGACAGAATTGAAGTTCTGGTGAAAACGTTCTCTCAGCTGCCTTACGACGTTTTATGGAAATGGAACAATGATGTCCTGCCCGGACGCACTGACAATATTAGAATATCAAAATGGTTGCCGCAACAAGATCTTTTGAGTAAGTAATTTTACCTTTCATCACTTAAAGAGCACGTCCATTGCTTGACATAGGCTTTTCTTAAGAGTTACCACATCGATCAGTCCCAAGTTTCTAGCATCCAGTGGATTCCATTGGATGCTAGAAACCGCGGCCTTCACAGGTCATCGGTTCGACTTGTAAGAGGCCTTCCAACGCTTCATCTTTCGGAATGCGCACGCTACTCCAGAACCTTTCAACCTCATTGACTATCTGCACATCGAGCAATATGCCCTGCCCACTGCCACTTAGAGCTCATTTTATCAAAACAAGTGGTAGCAGTCGCCTTATGGAAAAGATAAATAACAGAAAAATTGAATAGGGAAAATATGCGCCACATTCGCACAAAACGTTCATCGTTTAGAAGATAAAGCTAAACTCTTGAACGAAAAGTGTTACTCTGGAGGCGATTGCTGAGTTTTCATCCCCAATACTGATAAGCTAAGAGCTAAAACTCAAAATCTGAACTTTATTAACCGAAAATAAAAATATGATATTTTGTTGTCTCTTCACAGAACATCCCAAAATCAAACTGTTCATAACACAAGCAGGACTGCAATCGACAGACGAAGCTATTACAGCAGGTGTACCTCTGATAGCTCTCCCAATGTTTGGGGATCAGTGGTATAACTCGGAGAAATATGAATACTTCAAGATTGGCAAAAAGTTGATCATGGAAACTCTGACCGTGGAACACTTTAAAAACTCCATTGAAACCGTTATTAGAGACGAAAGGTAACATTTTTTTTTTACACCCGTTATTATTTTCTTTTACAATGTGTTTGTTGCTATCGTGTTGTGTCTGTCGAATAAATAAGTTCTGTTCATTCCTACGAAAATTTCAAATTATATGTCATGCAAACCTATAATATAAGGAAAGTCATAACTGCTGGGCGAAGGGCTGGAGTACAGCTGAGTAAAAATGTTGCACTGAATTTTATTATGACCCGTCAATCAATAATGTGATTAGAATTTGGCCCCCAGTGGTGGTGGGCCACCACTTCTAATGGGTTACTTTCAATTATCTCGCAGTAAGTGTGAACATTAAAATATTGCCTTGCGATAGCTTACACCCCATTTTAATATTCAATTTCTCGATTTTCTCTTGAGTTTACATGACAGAAGACACTGCTTCGTCCCTTCGGTGGATAATTTACTATTATTGGTTGATGGTTAATTTTCACAAAACATAAATAGATATTATGTGGTTTTCTTTCCCTCATCTTTTCAATGTTATTACTGTTGTTCTTATCTAATCACTCTTAACGATATTCTTTCAGTCTCACTGAGAGAATATAGCTAAGAGCGTTTGTTTGTCCGGTCATATTTTACAATTTTATCTGGTAGGAGGGATAAGAATTTTTCTATTAAGTATTAACTTTCTGAAGGGACGTACCACCAATAAAATTTCATTTTGCATAATTATTTTCTGAGGCGCTTACTCGGAGATTAAAGTTTTAGGGTAGTATTTAAACGAGTGACTGTAAATTAATGTTTTAAGTGACAAAAATAATTAATTTACGTTATAGTATTATTAAGTGAGCGACTGACAGCGAGTGACGAGAAATCAACAGAATAGCAACTTACAAACATTAAGAGGGCGCCGACCAAACGTCGACCGCGCAGTGGCGCCCTCATCGTTTGTTTGGTTATTTCTTTTATTTTAGAATGAAAATACAGGTAGTTTTAAATTGTTCAGTTTTATTATAATCACTAAAACGGATAAAAGTGGCCACTATTTTCCGTTTTAGTGATTATAATAAAACTGAACAATTTAAAACTACCGTTTATAATAATATTAACGTATAATCTTGTGGAGCACAACTTAAATGGCATATTTTCTGCATTTTCATTCTAAAATAAAAGAAATTTCTAAAATGAAAGAAATTCTCATTTATTAAGAGGATGCCCCTCTTAATAAATGAGAAGCTTTATAATATTTGAGCGACCAAATATTTGTTTGAGTGTCAACGTTACGTCCTGCATAGTATTTAAACGAGTGACTGTAAATTAATGTTTTAAGTGACAAAAATAATTAATTTACGTTATAGTATTACTAAGTGAGCGACTGACAGCGAGTGACGAGAAATCAACAGAACAGCAACTTACAAACATTAATAAATGAGAAGCTTTATAATATTTGAGCGACCTAATATTTGTTTGAGTGTCAACGTTACGTCCTGCATTTTTTTAAATATTTGGCATATGATATTTCAGGGTGGTTTAAAAAAAAATAACCACGAAAGGGATGGCGGGGTCTGTTCGCTCGCTTCGCTCGCTCACTTGACCCCGCCATCTCCTTCTAACCTAACCTGTCCAAGTCAGGGGCCCCAAATCCCGAGCTCGCATTACTCGCTCTTGCGTACCAAATAACATATTGGTGCGCAAGAGCGAGTGATGCGAGCAAAATGTTAAAACCTCAATTGGAAAAATCGTCTCTATCTTAATATTGAAGTTGCCCTTTCTGTATTTCTAGTCGCTCTCTTAGTAATTTAGTCGCACGGGTAGAATTTTAATATCTGAAATGGATTAATCACAACCCACTTTTTGTAAGCTCGTTCTGGATTTTATTATTAATCAATATTCGTCGTTAGTTTAGTTAATTTTTCGCTTACTCAAATTCATACCGCTCAAGTTATTAAAACAGTATCTCATCATCAGTCGCTACGTTATTATTTTATTCGATCGTTTTATAATTTCCCTTTTTTTAAATATTTGGCAAATGATATTTCTGGGTAGTTAAAAAAAAAATAACCACGAAAGGGATAGCGGGGTCTGTTCGCTCGCTTCGCTCGCTCACTTGACCCCGCCATCTCCTTCTAACCTAACCTGTCCAAGTCGGGGGCCCCAAATCCCGAGCTCGCATTACTCGCTCTTGCGCACCAAATAACATATTTGGTGCGCAAGAGCGAGTGATGCGAGCAAAATGTTAAAACCTCAATTGGAAAAATCGTCTCTATCTTAATATTGAAGTTGCCCTTTCTGTATTTCTAGTCGCTCACTTAGTAATTTAGTCGCACGGGTAGAATTTTAATATCTGAAATGGATTAATCACAACCCACTTTTTGTAAGCTCGTTCTGGATTTTATTATTAATCAATATTCGTCGTTAGTTTAGTTAATTTTTCGCTTACTCAAATTCATACCGCTCAAGTTATTAAAACAGTATCTCATCATCAGTCGCTACGTTATTATTTTATTCGATTGTTTTATAATTTCCCAAATTTTTAAACCACTTCTAGGGCAGATCCAACGAGGATAGGTTAGGTGTGTTTGGTCATTTTTTTAAAACCCTTAAACCACTGCTAGGGCAAACCGGCCACGGATAGGTTAGGTTTGTTAGGTTTTTTAAACACTTAAACGGATTAGGTTTTTTACGTTTTTACACTTATTACTAATAATTTATAAATTATACTAAAACGCAGAATAAAATTCGTAATTATGCGATTTAATCGTTTATTTTTTAATTCAGTAAAGATTTTTACTATATAGTGTTAACTTGTATAGACTATGATCGTAATTTGAAATGTCAATTAGATCAAAGAAATATTATACAATATAAGCATTATGTTCGTTCGAACGTTCCGTATGGTATCCGACGTAAAATAAAAGCACCACCCCATCACTTCCCGTAAGTGTCGTAAGAGGCGACTAAGGGACTCACCAGAGAATGGGCAGCAGCATTCTCTGCACATTGCAACAGCTACACTGCGATCGCCAACCCGCCTGCCAAGCGTGGCAATTATGGCAAACCCCCCTTTGCCCAGCCCTTTTGGGGGGGGCTATGTGCAGTAGTGGACGTCTTTCGGCTGATATGATGATGACGATGATTAGCATTATAACTTTTAATAATTAGTTAAAGTGTATGTATCAACAGAATTTTATTTCAAATGAAATGATATCTCTTGGATGTATATCATGAGTTGTTATAACAATAGATGAATATAACAAATGAAAAACATAAGAAACTCACAGACTTGTTCTTGAGATGAACCAATAATCGTCATTGACACTGCGATTGAAATGGTCACTACTTTAAGAGCGTGTACGCCGTATGTCGTTTCATACAAACTTTCAAGTCCTTTTTCTTCTAAATGCATGAACCGATTTTAACGAAACTTGGTATGCATACGCTAGATATCCAGTTCTAAATAGTTATCAGAAAACATTTTTGAAAAAGAGTTCAGGGGGAAGGATATAGTGATTTTTCACTTTCTATAGAAAACTTAAAATCGCTCTCTTTCTCCCTCTGAAATCTTTTTCAAAAATGTTTTCTGATAACTATTTAGACCTGGATATCTAACGTATGCATACCAAGTTTCATTAAAATCGATTCATTCATTTTGAAGAATAAGGATTTGAAAGTTTGTATGAAAAGCCGTACCGCGTAAACGCTCTTAAGGTCCAACTAAAAATGTACAAAAGATTTCAAACTAGAAACGATACAAGTACCTTTTAATTTTCAGTTATCGAAAAAACATGATCAATCTTCGCAGTGTGATGCGTGATGAGATTGAGACTCCACTGGAGCGCGCCGTGTGGTGGACGGAGCACGTGCTGCGTCACGGCGGCGCAAGACATCTGCGTGCACCCGCCGCCAACATGACGTGGGCGAAGTACCTAGAACTGGAACTAGTGTTTACCGTACTATTAGGATTTTTGTTAGTTGTAGCAATAGTCATTATGATTGGAATTTTAATTTATAAGATTGCTTTTGGCGATGATCTCCTTGTTAAAGTAAAACGTAGTTGATAAAAAATGTGATCAATTAATTTAGAAAAAAAATGTTATGTATACCTAACGTGAGTAATTTAAATTAAAAGAATAATAGTTTTTTTACTACATATTTTGTTTTATTCCATTACTAAATCCTCTCTTCACCACCTCTATACAGAAATATCGTTATGTGTATGGAAAAAAATTATAACTAAAACTTACCAACACTTGCATCCACTTGAACGAATACTAAAAGAATGACGCGTAAGTTTCAGCAATATATTATAGCAAACAATTTTCAACGTCCTAGAATGATCAGTGAAATGTTATCTAGCAAAATAAATGATTTTCGTTCAAATCACTATCTATCTTAGAAATGACTGGTAAATAAAGTAAGGCCTGGGACATACCTTCGTATCAAATTGTAAACATACTACTTACAAGAAATAATGTTATATACTTCTGTTTCACTAAGGAAACTGATGCGTAGGTACTGTGTGTACTACTTATTACAAGAAAAAGTATGTTTTTTTAATATTCCGTAACTAGTTGATGGCAAGGGACCTTTTAGAAGTTGAGCACGGTCTACCACCGTTACCTTTGTTTTAGCATGGTTAATCTTAAGCTCGAGGTTAGCGCTCCCTTCTATACGCTCCAGTGAATTCATTATTATTACTTCTTCACTCGACGCAATTATAGTGGCATCGTCAGCATATCTCAGGTTAGTGATTCTTTCACTGTTAACACAGATTCCACCGTGTCAACCAGTAAGCGGATTGAGATTATGGTATCCTCATAATTTTCTTTTAAAAGAGGTTGAATAACTTCGGCCACAGAATACAGCCTTGACGCACTCCTCGTTCCGTGTGGAAAACTTCTAAATTTTTGTTTTCCAATTTCACAAGCTAGTGCCATCAAGGTAAATATTTTGGATAAGAAAGTAAGATGTGAAGAGACACCCCATACTTCTAGTTATCAGTTATTAATCTCCCGTGATAACTTCGGTAAAGCCGAGATAAATGACTTGCGTTTCGATATCAAATTACGTTCAATATCTACTTCACCATGATTTTTAGTATACTTACCATTTATACACGAGAAATTACAATTACGAATTCATTCTTCAAATAAAACCATAGTGTCTACTCGGGCTAAAAATGTCTGTGTTACATTACTTAGTTTTTTGTTCTTTAATAGTTTTGAATCACAGTGAAGCGGCTAGGATCCTAGCAATGTTCCCAGTTGCTTCAATAAGTCATCAAGTAGTGTATCGGCCTTTAATTCATGAGCTAGCAAAACGCGGCCATGAAGTTACAGTAATTACTCCAGATCCTGCCTTCCCAAAAGGAGAAACACCTGCTAATTTGACAGAAATCGATGTCCATGATATATCATATGCTGTATGGGACGATAAGTTTATGTCGCTTCCAAAAGGTCATAAACGTGATCTCTATCAGCATTTTCCATCTTATTTAGAATCAATAAGACTCATGTTTGAAGCGCAAATTAAAGACAAGAAAGTTAAAAATCTGCTTAACGATAAGACTAAGCAATTCGATTTAATATTTGTGGAAGCTGGTGTTAGACCGGGAATGGTGTTATCTCATATTTTCAAAGCACCAGTGATCTTGATGAGCTCCTATGGAGCTGTTTTCGATAATTACGAAGTGATTGGTGCTTCCGTTCATCCACTGCTCTATCCGATGTGTGTTCGACAAAAACTTAATAACCTCAGCTTATGGGACAAAATAAAAGAACTGTATCTGCACTTTAATTTAGAATTAATGCATCAAAACAGCTATAATTTAGAAAATGAATTAATTAGGAAATATTTTGGACCTGACGTCCCGCCAATCCAAGAACTGAACAATAATGTGGAAATGATGTTTTTAAACGTTCATCCAGTGTTTGAAGGCATCCGACCTGTGCCTCCTACTGTGCTATTTATGGGTGGATTACACCAGAATCCTGAAAAAGAAATACCAAAAGTGAGTATAACGTAGCCAATAATGCCAGAGTTTTAAGTTTTGAAGTTTGTAACCACCCATGTTATCTGAAGTCTATACTACATTAAAAATTTGATATTATTATAGTTTGAAATTTAATTTAATACACCTACTAATGAAATTTAATATAAATATTTTTATGCCACCTACTGCCGCAGTACACAGAAACCCATTACCCTGTAATTGTTCCACCTTTTTTACCTGTGTAAATAAACGTTTTTGATTTGATTTGAGTAACTAAAAATTCAACTGACTTGCTTTTAATTTTTTCGATAAATCATTTTATTCACGTCATCCTCAATTCGATCTCAAAATTTCTTTTGCAGGACCTCAAATCGTATTTGGACTCCTCTAAAAATGGTATAATCTACCTTAGCTTCGGTACAAACGTGGATCCCTCCCTATTACCTCCGCAAACGATACAAACACTAGTGACGGCTCTGTCCAAAGAACCATACGATGTGCTGTGGAAGTGGAATAAAGATGAGCTGCCAGGACGTACTCAGAACATCAGGATATCCAAGTGGCTGCCTCAGGCAGACTTACTAAGTAAGTTGTGTTTCTGGTAATCGTTTGAGTATATCGCGGGCTAATGATAAGAACATATCTCTTGAGTTATGCCATATTCATTACTAATGAGTGTATTGATATTTGCAGAACATCCTAAAATAAAGCTGTTCATAACACAAGGAGGTCTACAATCAACAGACGAGGCTATTACTGCAGGAGTACCGCTGATTGGAATCCCTATGTTAGGAGATCAGTGGTTTAATGTGGAGCGATATGAATACCACAAAATTGGAGTTGGGCTGGATATGGAGACACTGACCGAGGAAGAATTACATAGTGCAATTGAAAAAATTATAATAAACAAAACGTAAGCATTTTTAATATCTAATTTTTCAATCATTTTACAACAACGCAGGGTCAAAAGTTACAGAACCTGCTTTAGAATCATTTGTTAGATAGTTATGTATATTTGAATCCTGTTTCATGAAGTCAAAACTCTTAATTTATTTCTAGATATTATCGCCAGAACCTCAGTAAACTTCGAAACGTGATGGACGATCAGCCTCAGCCTCCACTAGAGCGAGCCGTGTGGTGGACGGAGCACGTGCTCCGTCACGGCGGTGCGAGACATCTGCGCGCGCCCGCCGCCAACATGTCGTGGGCAGAGTACCTAGAACTGGAACTAGTGTTTACCTTACTGTTAGGACTTTTGATAGTTCTAATAGCATTCGTACTGATTGTCCGTTATATTTATAGGATTACTTTAGGAAATACTGTTATTGATATTAAAATTAAACGTGACTGATTCTCAATTATGTTAAGTTGATTTATTAAAATGTATGATACTTTTGTGACTATCAATACAATAATTTTATCGTAAGTATTAAATAGATTATAAACTTTGTCCGTAGCCTCGTCCACGAAAACTTTGCATTCTGTATCTTTAAATTTAGTGAAAAGTATTATGTTCGTTAATTCACTGACTGTGGATTTTGATGGCATGTGTAAAAAACTTTAGAATACTTAAAAATAAAGTATAGGCTATACCACAGGTGAAAGTTGCCAAATTAGATAATGTTTAAGATTTCTCATTGGAATAATAATAATAGTCGTTCACATTGGCGTTCTCGGGGACTGATACTAGTCCTCGAGATTACCTGACCCGCGTCACAGAGCGTATCGACTTCCTGAAGCAGAAAATCTATGCATGGGCAAACCGTATACGTCGGTACAAGCGGCGAGTGGAGCGATACACTTAGAGTCGCACATTCCAAAACAACGAAAGGTGGGTTTATAGGGCTTGAGAGCTACCGGACCAAGGTGTGACATCAGTCACACCTTGGTCTGGTCGCTCTTAAGCCTAGCATCATACGTCAAGCCTACAATGACATCATAAGCAAGCATCATACGGTAGGCGTGCTGATGCGTTCATTTTGGCGCAGCATCTGGTTGGTGCCTGTCAGTCACACCCAGGGTGATTGGATTTGGGAGGTCGAGCATGCGTGCGATCCGATACCACAAATGGGGGCAATTACCATCATCTCCCAAGATATAGCTCGTGCAGTCCATCCGTTACCTAACTGGAAATCTCCAGGGCCGGACGGGCTGTACAATTTCTGGATTAAATGTTTATAAAGATCGCAAGCTCGCTTGGCATGTCAATTCCAGTCTGCCATAGAGTCCGGATCGCTGCCACAGTTCCTAACTACAGGAATAACCCACCTCCTCCATAAATCAGGTGGGACAAATGTGCGGTCATGCATGTAAAGCGAGGGGAGATTATGGAATCCATGGGAACCCAGCTTTCGGGTTCCATACACCTTAGATTCCTCTCCTGAAACAAAACCTACAAGTATTTGGGTATGTCGGAAGCGTTAGGCATCAGTGTTACTGACGTGAAACAATCGTTGAAGGAGCGCTTCCTTGGCCGCTTGAACAAGGTTCTTAACAGTTTTTTATCAGGCGGAAACACAATGCGCGCCTTCAACGGTTGGTTCATGCCGGTTACATCAAACTCTTTCGGCATACTCAAATGGACTCAGACGGAACTTGATGCCCTGGATAGAAGGGTACGCTCACTGTTTACCGCAAATCGGATGCATCACCCACGGTCATCGGTGATGAGGCAGTATATCTCGCGTAAGTGCGGGGGTCGTAGCTTCTTAAATGCTAAGACCCTGCACAACCGCGAGGTATGCAGCCTTAGGGACTATTTCCTAAAGGCCGACGTAGGTATGCATCAGGATGTGGTAGCGGTGGACAAAAGCCTTACCGCGCTCTCCTTGGCTAACGAGAACTGGCGCAAACCTGTGGCATTAGATACTAATGACCGCAGGGAGGTATTGCAGAGAAAGGAGCTTCACGGGCATTTTTATCGGGTCCTACATGGTCCCGATGTAGACTTTTTAGCGTCCGTAGCCTGGCTGCGTTTTGGTGACCTCTTTGGGGAAACCGACGGTTTTGTCTGTGCGATTATGAACGAAGTTATGATGACGAACAACTACCGGAAATACATTGTGAAGGAGGGTACTGTTGACATATGTCGGCCCGAGGAATCCATCCGCAACATTATTTACGGTTGTTCTAGTCTGGCTAACGGAGACTATTTGCACAGGCATAACCTTGTAGCCAGGATTATCTACCAGCAACTTTTTGTAAATCTAACGGACAGATGAGATACAATTACGTTTTATCTATGAAGCAAAATACTTTATTTCTAAAGGACAGAATTTTATGTGATCCGTGCCCCATTGGCAATAGGTCAGCACTGTTTTTTTTAAATTATTATTCTCAAACATAGGTTCATTATTCTCTTTAGAATTTTACTCGCCAAACTTGTTAGTTTGATGGCGAGAAGCGCTTGTAAATATAATATACAAGGAGTCTTATGACAACCAGGATTCGGGATGCATGAAGGATCTTCCTCGTGTAGCGCAATTTGTTCCATCAGCCACTCAACTGAACCGAGCGCTCGGCGCATCCTGGACAGTCTCACCTAACACCTTATAAGACTGGCTAATCCTTCCCTTGCGGTGGTAGGGCTAGTGCCCGTCTGGTTCGCGACCACCCTCCCACCGGAGTCCGCAGTGTCGCGCGTGGGAGTACCCGTGCCTAAAGGCATTTTCTGGGCACGCTCGCTCCATCATAGACCTCATCCATCGCTTACCATCAGGCGTGATCGAGGTCAAGAGCAAGCTCATTCCTTAATAAAAAAAAAACAATCTTAAAACTACCAACTATGCTTTATTTCCTTGAAGGATCAGTCACACCGGTACGAGCAGATCGCGAACGAGCCACGGACACCTGACATCAACAGATTCTTAGTATACACCAAGCAAAGCACACATCTCCAGCACAACCCAACTCCGCATTGTATAGGATTTCCGTACAATGACAGGTCAGTCCATACTGGAAACGCATACCTCAATACGCTGCCGTGCGCATACATAATGTGTCTGTCCGCGCCCGGAGCCGCAACCGAAACCAAATTTGGAAGACAGGAGCTTACTTTTGGTTTTTTTTTTGTTATATGGGTTCCGATACTTCCATATGGAAAACGAATACTTGTATCACTCGGTTTTCTGTCCATTCGTTTTCCTCAGCCGATTTTCTCTGAATCTGCTAATCCGATTCAGTTGAAATTTGCTACACATATACTCGTAATCTACTGTAACCCAAACACGGACGCGTAACAAAAAAAAAATCTGATTGAAAATGGAGTCCCTTTCTGGGGAAAAAAGTCAAAAATTAAAATTAAAAAAAAATTGTATGAGCCTCGAAAATATTTTATTCTGAACTTATAAACGAAAATAGATGAAAATTGACCATCCCCACGTTATCTCCGAAACTACTGAGCCTATAATTTTGAAAAACTATACGGAACCCTTTGCACAAGAGCCCTACTCGCTCTTTGCCGGCTTTTTAGTAACACTCGTTGATTGATATAAAATTCTACTTTAACTTACAATATTGCTTGTGGCGATGATGTCCTTGTTAAAGTTAAACGTAATTCATTCCAAACTGTGACACATTTATTTAGAAAAGTCGCTATGCCGCAGCGCCGCCGGGGTGAAACTTCGCTTCCGCGACAAGTTGCAGCATGATGGAGCTCCGGCAAGAGACCATGGCAGTATGAAGACAGCGACTGTCGCAACCCAGACCTGGCCACGCCACTATTGCGGTAGTAAGTTCCCTCTTTGGAGTGGCTGGAGAGGCGCCATGGCGTCCTCACCTTCCGCCTGATGCATTCTGCGGGAGGACACGTTAAGGTGTGGAGAGACACCCTATACCTCTAGTTAATGTCTTGTGATATCTTCTGTAAAACCGAGATAAATGACTTGCGTTTCATTATCAAATTACGTTAAAATTTGTACTTCATCATGATTTTCAAAATACTTAGTATTTATACACGAGAGATTACAATTAACAATTCATTCTTCAAACAAATAATAAGTGTCTACTCGTGCAAAAATGTCTGTGTTACATTATTTAGTTTTTTGTTTTTTAATAGTTTTGAATCTCAGTGAAGCCGCTAGAATCATAGCAATGTTCCCAGTTGCTTCAATAAGTCATCAAGTAGTGTTTCGGCCTTTAATTCATGAGCTAGCAAAACGTGGTCATGAAGTAACAGTAATTACTCCAGATCCTGCCTTCCCAAAAGGAGAAACACCTGCCAATTTAACAGAAATCGATGTCCATGATATATCATATGCTGTATGGGACGATAAAATTATGTCGCTTCCAAGAGGTCATAAACGTAATATTTATCAGCAATTTCCGTCTTATTTGGAATCGTTAATACTCATGTTTGAAGCGCAAATTAAAGACAAGAAAGTAAAAAATCTGCTTAACGATAAGACAAAAAAGTTTGATTTAATATTTGTGGAAGCTGGTGTTAGACCAGGAATGGTGTTATCTCATATTTACAAAGCTCCAGTAATCTTGATGAGCTCCTATGGAGCTGCTATCGATAATTACGAAGTGATTGGTGCTCCCGTCCATCCACTGCTCTATCCGATGTGTGTTCGACAAAAACTTAATAACCTCAGCTTATGGGATAAAATTAAAGAACTGTATCTGCACTTTAATTTAGAAATAATGCATCAAAATAGCTACAATTTGGAAAATGAATTAATTAGGAAATATTTTGGACCTGACGTCCCGCCGATCCAAGAACTGAACAATAATGTGGAAATGATGTTTTTAAACGTTCATCCAGTGTTTGAAGGCATCCGACCTGTGCCTCCTACTGTGCTATTTATGGGTGGATTACACCAGAATCCTGAAAAAGAAATACCAAAAGTGAGTAACCAAATTTAACACTGTCTTTCTTTTTATTCTTTCGATCGATCATTTTATTCACATCATCCTCATTTCGATCTTAAAATTACAGGACCTCAAATCATATTTGGACTCCTCTAAAAATGGTATTATCTACCTTAGCTTCGGTACAAACGTGGATCCCTCCTTATTACCTCCGCAAACTATTCAAACACTAGTGATGGCTTTGTCCAAAGTACCGTACGATGTGCTGTGGAAGTGGAATAAAGACGAGCTGCCAGGACGTACTAAGAACATCAGGATATCCAAATGGCTGCCTCAGGCAGACTTACTGAGTAAGTTGTGTTACTGATAAATCGTTTGAGTATATCGTGGGCCAATGAAAAGATAGCATACTGTATCTCTCTTTCTTGAATTATGCCATCCTGTTCTCTGCTTACTGTATTCATAACTAATGAGTGAATTGAAATTTGCAGAACATCCTAAAATAAAGCTGTTCATAACACAAGGAGGTCTACAATCAACAGACGAGGCTATCACAGCAGGAGTACCGCTGATTGGAATCCCTATGTTAGGAGATCAGTGGTTCAATGTGGAGCGATATGAATATCATAAAATTGGAGTTGGGCTAGATATGGAGACTCTGACCGAGGAAGATTTACATAATGCAATTGAAAAAGTTATAAGCAATAACACGTAAGCATTTTCTTCAATTTTTATTTTGAACAATCTCAGGACCATGGGGTCCCGGTCCTTTGGTAGGCGTACGAGGGGCCGAAGCCAATTCGCAGAGCCCTGTTAGACTTTTTAATGGAATAAGACACCAGCCGACGATTATCTCTGTATGCACTATAAATGTATACCCAAGGATAATCCCCGGTTGGTGCTGGACTATTGCAGAATGTGGAAACAAAAAATAAATGGATATGGGTTTGGGTGGTTTAGTGGACTGATTACCGTATACTATGGGAAAACTATTGACCCCTGCCTGACCACTAATAATGTATACGGCTTTAAAATCGCAGATAGGTCAAGAGTTTTTTCTGTAACTCTTGACCTTGCGTTGTTATAACAATTGAACGATCTAGCAATTGAATCTAGTGCAGGTTCTCTGCTCTAGATTCAATTGTTAAATAGTAATTTATCTTTGAATCCTGTTTTATGAAATCAAAACTCTTAATTTATTTCTAGATATTATCGCCAGAACCTCAGTAAACTTCGAAACGTGATGGACGATCAGCCTCAGCCTCCACTAGAGCGAGCCGTGTGGTGGACGGAGCACGTGCTGCGTCACGGCGGTGCGAGGCATCTGCGCGCGCCCGCCGCCAATATGTCGTGGGCAGAGTACCTAGAACTAGAACTAGTGTTTACCTTACTGTTAGGACTTTTGATAGTTCTAATATCATTCGTGCTGATTGTCCGTTATATTTATAGGATTACTTTAGGAAATACTGTTTTTGATATTAAAATTAAACGTGACTGATTCTCAATATGTTAAGATAATTTATTGAATTGTAAATAACTGTCAATAAAACTGTGCACGTAGCCTTGCTCACGAAAACTTTGCATTTTTTACCTACAAAATAATAACCCAAAAAGAGTTTAGAGGGAGAGAGAGAGCTATTTTAAGTTTTCTATAGAAAGTGAAAAATCAGTCTATCTTTCCTCCTGGGGGCCTACCACAACCTCTTAAAACAATATTACTTTAATATTACTTTGCGTTCCGCTCTGTTGGATTTTCAACGCTCGGATCAGCGCCGAGAGTTGAAAATGCAACAACAGAAATTACAAAGTAATATTAAAATAATATTGTTTTAAGAGGTTGTGGTAGGCCTCCAGAACTCTTTTTCGAAAAGGTTCTCTACTAACTTTTTAGAACTGGTTAGATGGCGTATGCATACCACCAAGTTAAATAAAAATCGGTTCTTTTGATTTCGATAAATAAGGACTTCAAAGTTTGTATGAAAAGTCGTCCGGCGTAAATGCTCTTAAGTATAAAAAGAAGTATTATAATTGTAAATTTACTGACTGCTGATTTTGATGTCAAAGGTCAAAAACTTTCCAATACATTAAAATCTAGTATATACTACACCAAATCTGAAAGTTGTCTAATTATATAACGTCTGGGATTTCGCAATAGAATAGGTTATACTCGCATACTGAAAAAATCAAATCAGTTCGTCAGATAGATTTCTAAAAAACATTGGACATAATGTATTTTTTATTTTTTCACACACACACACAAAAGAAGACAACGCAGTGCATTGAAAATTCGCGTGACGTCACCAGCACTCGCTTTTGAACCCTGATGCGCTTTATCTTTATCATTATTTTTTTTTCATCTGAAATGGCATAAAATCCGTGGCCAAAACTCTTTGTTAATCTAACGGACAAATAAAATACAATTATTTTTTTATAATTATTGTGTAGTAAAGTACTCTATTTTTCAAGGAAAGGAATTATGTGCCCCGTGCCCCATTGGCAATAGATTTGGCGGGGTATTTTGAAGGCAGAGCTTACTTTTTATTTTGTTATAAAGTTTAATAGATTCAGAAAAAATCGGCTGTGACAAACCCGTCTCGGAACCCTAACGAGACGTCCCTAGGGAAAACAGATTCTTATAAGATCACTCTGTTGCCTATCTGTTCGTTTGTCACAGCCGATTTTCTACTAAACTTTTCGATTCCTTTGAAATTTTAAATTTTCAACACATATGCTGTAACCCAAATACGGACGCGTAACAAAATAAAATAATTGATTGAAAATGGAGTCTCTTTTTGAGGGACAAAGTCGAAAATTATAATAAGTTTTTTCAATTGTATCGTGTGACATTTTAATTGACTAGTCTTATTGCGTACCGGAAGACGCAGCGTTGGAAGGCCTCCCACAAGGTGGACCGATGACCTGGTGAGGGTCGCGGGTAACCGATGGATGCGAGACGCACAGGACCGGTTGTTGTGGCGACACTTGGGGGAGGCCTATGTCCAGCAGTGGACGTCTTTCGGCTAATATGATGATGACGATGATTGTATGAGAATCAACATTTTTTCTTCATATTTTAAAATACTTCATTCTGAACTTATAAACGAAAATATGTAGATGAAAATTGACCATTCCAACCCCTTTATCTCCGAAACTACTGACCCTAGAATTTTGAAAAACAGTACGTATCGATAGATTACGGGAAAATCTATAAGGAGTCTATAGTTATAAAGGAACATTTATGATTAGAATTTTCATAAATAATGTTGATTTCGGCAATGATGTCTTTGTTAAAGTTAAACGTAATTCTTTCTAATCTGTGACAGCTCAAGATTCGGCTGCAAGAATACTACGATCATAGATTATTTGTTTTCTTTTTTAATATTTTAAATTATACAAGGAACAAATATATTTTGACCGCGTTGCCTATCAAAATGTGCCTGCCAGTATTTTTAATTAATGGACTTTTTGGAAAGAATCTGTTTCAATTGTTATTTAAATAAACTGTACTCCACTTTCGTAAAAAACTTGAAAAGTGATGGTTGCCGTTGCGTGATTGGCCGCAACCTCTTCGCAGCCTGGTGCAAGCAGGTAATATTTTGGAACGTATATACGTTCATGGCTATATTCATCATTTAAATATCAAATAAAAGCTACGTTTTTTTTTGTACATGACTAAGTACGTCTGACTATGTTAAAATGGTCGCAAATAAGGTTTGCCAGCTATGAAAGATTGCTTAGAGTGAAAGAGAATTAGCGCCTTACATTATTCGTGAGACAAGGATGGCGATGCCAGGCCAGCTGCTGCAGTTTTTAAAACCATTGCGAATTCGTCGATAGCAAGTAGTGTTCTCAAATAAACCGCCACATTTTCATTCTAACCTATTAAATAATAGTAGAAGGGTTATTAAAACATGAGTGCGATAAAAGCATCACACGGGTGTTTTAAAACCTAATTATATGCCGTTGCATACACTATTTTATCTTCACTCATACAGTTGAAATAAAATAAGTGGAAAAATTGTTTATTCCAATATGGCGGACAATTTGACATCAATTGTAACGAGTTGATGATTTTAATGATTGTAATTCTAATAATACATACTTACTTACTTACTGCAAATTTCAAAAAACGTAAGAAAATTTGAAGCCTTGAAGCGTTCACCTTAAGTCAATGAGCCTTCGCCAATAAATTAAAAAGTAAAATTGTAGTTTAAAAATTAAAAAGTTATTTTGTGATGCAGTTGTTTAAAAAAAAATCGAAGGAAAATGTTGAACTGCAATGGTCGTTTTTGAACTCACATTTGGAATATTACGTTGTGAGTGTAGAGTTTTGGAGCTCGTAAAACACAACGTTGCTTTATCAACAAACTAGCTACACTCGCGAGCAATAAACTGAAATCATTTCATCGCGTGTTGTTCAAAACTATTTTTTTTTTCTATACAATGAACTGTGGATTGTGTTACATCATTCGAAAGGTTTTTTTTTTTTTGCTGTCAAATGATGACGGACCTTTTTGGGGTCAAGTTCGCAAGGCCATGGGCCTAGCTTAGGCACCAGTACCCACGATATTTTCAGTGTTGTTTTACTTAGCAATTAAATATTATGTAAATGTTTCTGTTTAAAATTGTGGTAAAAAAAAAACGTTCAAAAATATTACCTGCTTACACCTGGCTGCGAAGACCATCACTTTTCAAGGTCTCGACGTACATATATTTCTGTGAAGTGGAGTATAGTTTATTTAAATAACAAGTCAAACAAATTCTTTCCAAAAAGTCGATTAAAATAAAATTTATTTAAAAATACTAGCGGGACATTTTAATAGGTCAATACATATTGCCCCTTATTAAATTATATCTATATAAAAAAAAACAAATACTCCATGAACGTAGTATTATTGCAGCCGAATCTTAGGCTATTAGAAAATGCCCAGCGGCACGGTAGTGCCCCCGCCAAGTCGTGCATTTTATTTTAAAACTAAATAATAATTTCAACCTACCAACACTTGCATCCACTCAAAAGAGTACCTAAAGAATGACACGTAAGTTTCAGTAATATTTATATAAATATTGATCTTATCTACCATACTAAAATTATTTCTGCAAATCACTACATATCGATCTTAGAAATGACTTGTATTTAAAATAAGCCCTAGAAAACACTATATGATAGGAGCACAAAAACTACGTCACGTGTCACCAACGTGTGACGTCATGCTCGCGTCAGTTTTCAGCGCTCTGTACCTATTGTCTTCATTTTTTCTTTTAGATTTTCCAGGAAAATATCATAATATATTGTGCTACGTAGTAGAAAATAAGTGTCCTGTTTTGGGTTTTGGAATAAATTGATGTAAGCTAATTTGAACAGAAAAACCGGTCAAGCTCGAGTCAGACCTTCACATGCGTTCCTGAGAGAATAAAAAGTTGTTTATTGGTACCAGAATAATCATTCACAATATTAGGTATTATTCCCAAATAAAAAGGTACAGCAATCGCAGAAGTTGCAAATACTGATTCCCAAACCATGCTTGCATTTTGGGACAGTGTTTAGTCGTGGATGTTGTTACAATTTGCTTTCTTTAAGTACATTTGTTGAGAACGTGAATATTTTCTCATGAGAATCTTGTCAGACTAGTCCGTTATTCAAAAGAAAAAAAAGCAGATTACTTCGCCTAATCTGCTTTTTTCTTTTGAATAACGGATCCCAAAAAAAAACTACGACTACAGTTTAAAAAAAAAAATAAGCCACACAGCAATAGTCAAAAAGCCAAAACAAAGAATAGTTTAAAGCAAAACTAATAAAATTGCTCTGAGCATGCTCATGCCAAAAAGAAGGTTGATTTTTTTAGTTGAACAAGTTTTTTATCGCTATTATATCAAAGACTAACTTTTTACTAGCGTTACGCAGGTAGCAAGATACAAAGTAACATCCAAACATTTTTTTAAAGTCTGAGCTACTGGTTGCAAATTTTGTTCGAAAAAGTTACCGCGGCCCTGGAAAGCAAAGGGCACTAGGAGGAGCACGGATGGATTTTAGTCGCTCAAAAACGGAGCGGAAGGGAGGAGTCAGAGAGTCAGGAGGAACACGAACTCATTCGTGTTTCCCCTTTAGGCAGTCAAATTAGCTTTGAACCTAGCAAAAAATTCTCTTTGTTTTTTTTCTTGAATTTGTATTTGGTCTTAGCTCTTCTAGTAATATAAAGCAATTTATCATTATACAATAAAAGCTAAGAAAAGCAAGTTATTTCTAAGTTTCTTTTCGATATGTAGAGAATCGGTAAAATTTAATTTATTTTGTCAGAATTAAACATTTTCACCCTAAAGAAATTCGTTAAATCTAAGAAATCTTTGCTATTATTTAATCAGCCTCCTAAGCCACACCTTGCAGGTACTGATTTATTAATAGCAAAGATTTCTTAGATTTTACTTATTTATTATAACTTTATGCACTACTAGCTCCTGCCAACGGCTACGCCCGCGTGAAAGTTGAAAATTATACCGAGGGAGTATATTATACTACCTGGATGAAAAAAATCCTATATCCCATTCTGGGAGATAGTCTACTCGGATGCCAAGTTCCATTCAAATCCCTTCAGCCGTTAAGACGTAAAAAGGTAACAAACAGACAGCCACACAACCTGCAGAGTTATTTATATTTTGATAAAATAACAATAACTCTGCATGTTGATGTTGACTGAATCGGAGAGGGTTCGCTGGCGGGACACATGAGAGGAGTAGGTGCAGCGGTTTCTTGCAGTAAATAAAACACAATTCTTCTAGACTGTTTCTTCTTTATTTTTCTTCTTGATTTCTTTACAGCTGCTGGATTCGGAATGCCCGACCGTGAAAATATGCCCTTCTTTTATAGAATTTTCTAACCAATCACAATTCTTGGAATTTGCACACGGCACTAATCAGATTTCTCTCCTCCAATAGGAACACTCCAAGTTTGCACACGGCACCAATTTGAATTTGTATGGGAATCTTATTGAGGCATTTTTTCATGGTATAGCGTTTCCTTATAATGATTTCTATACTACCAAAATGTCGGGATGGATTCTCTTTACATAATTTACATAAATTTATACCAAAAAACCTTAATTAACACCTTAAAATTGACAAAAAACAGAATTTAGCTCTCATTACGGTAAAGTACGATGGTACAAGTGGCGCCACCAAGTGTGGCTTTTATGCAACAATTTCTTATTTTTCCTATCTAAAATCTTACGCTATCTTAAAACAAATCAACAATCTTAATAAATCACTTTTACTATCAAATAATATTACAGAACTTTGTTCATAATATACTATTCCTAACAAGTCTTATAAGAATGCACTTACCAGATAATTAGTTTTAACTTAATCACTTTTTGATTCTTACAAAGAGAACTAATAATCACTTAACACATCACATAATGTCACTAATTGTTATTTTGACTTATTAACAGTATCGTCGCTAACTCTGCAGGTTCAAGATCTTTAATCAAATCATCTTTTTGGGTACAAGATTTTGGTTCTCTATACGCTATCCCTTCAATATCAGTGGATACTCACTTCATTAAAGTTTTCTTAAAAAAATATATCAGTTTTACCAATGCTCACCACCAACGATATCTTGGCACCAATTTTTTTATATTTGTTCACCTTTGTAATGATAAGTGTGCTATGCAAGTTCAAAAGATACGGAATTTTCGCACTTAATGTCGCCGCAAAAAACCTAGCAGCGGCAGACAAACAATGACTGTTTGAATAATTATCACGATTCGCCGCGAAAACGTCTAGTCAGACGCAGACGCGACTCCTACTTATCAGTTATTGGTTCTCCTATGATTACTTTGGTGTTATATAATGTCGAGATAAATGACGAGCACTTCGCTCTAAAATAACGTTCAGTCGTTACTCCACCATGACATTCAATATACGAGTTCTCGCCATTTATATACGAGTCATCAAAGTTGGCCATTCATTCTTCAAACAATTTCGAAGTGTCAACTCGTGTTAAAAATGTCTGTGTTACATTATTTAATTTTTTGTTCTTTATTACTATTTAATCACAATGAAGCTGCTAGAATCTTAGCAATGTTCCCAGTTGCTTCTATAAGTCATCAAGTAGTGTTTCGGCCTTTAATACAAGAACTGGCAAAACGTGGTCATGAAGTGACAGTAATTACTCCAGATCCTGCCTTTCCAAAAGGAGAAACACCTGCCAATTTGACTGAAATCGATGTTCATGATGTATCATACGCTGTTTGGACCGACAAATTTATGTCGCTTCCAAAAGGTCATAAACGTGACCTTTATCAGCATTTTCCGTCTTATCTAGAATCAATAAGACTCATGTTTGAAGCGCAAATTAATGATGAAAAAGTTAAAAATTTGCTAAGTGATAAAACTAAGCAGTTTGATTTAATATTCATGGAAGCTGCTGCTAGACCGGGAATGGTGTTATCTCATATTTACAAGGCGCCAGTGATCTTGGTGAGCTCGTACGGAGCTTCATTCGACAATTACGAAGTGATTGGTGCTCCCGTCCATCCACTGCTCTACCCAATTTGTGTTCGACAGAAACTTAATAACCTCAGCTTATGGGACAAAATTAAAGAACTGTATCTGCACTTTAATTTAGAATTAATACATCGAAATAGCTACAAATTGGAAAATGAATTAATCAGGAAATATTTCGGACCTGACGTCCCACCGATTCAAGAACTAAACAATAATGTGGAAATGATGTTCTTGAACATACATCCAGTGTTTGATGGCATCCGACCTGTGCCTCCTACTGTGCTATTTATGGGTGGATTACACCAGAATCCCGAAAAAGAAATACCAAAAGTGAGTAAACAAATTTCATACTGCGATTCTTTTTATTCTTTCGATTGATCTTTGGTTGTTTAATGCAAATTAATGATTCCAAATTGTTCAACCAACATTAAAGAAAACTTCATTGCGCCTCTTTCTACCTATCACACAAGGAAGTGGTAACGTATGAGCTTTTTGGACTGTCTTTATGTAATTTTTACGTGAAAAAGTGCTGTTTCTGAAGCTGGTGCTGCTTTATCAGATAAATTACTCTCCATTTTTGATTTTGTGTCATTCGCAAAAAATTGCAAAACTATTTTTTTAACCCGTTACAGGATCTCAAATCATATTTAGACTCTTCAAAAAATGGCGTTATCTACCTAAGCTTCGGTACTAATGTGGATCCCTCTTTATTACCTCCTCAAACAATACAAACACTTGTGACGGCTCTCTCTAAAGTACCGTACGATGTGCTGTGGAAGTGGAACAAAGATGAGCTGCCAGGACGTACTGAGAACATCAGGATATCCAAGTGGCTGCCTCAGGCAGACTTACTGAGTATGTTATTTTTATTTCAACCAATCATTTTAGTCTAAAGTAGTCTAGTATTAAACATGGTGGCATAAACAACGTGTAACAGAATTAACGCAAAACCTCTTGATGGGTCATTGTACTCATCATTATGAACAACTTTTACTATGGGACCAACACCGAAATCGCGAAAAAAAAAATCGACAGCCCTTACATTTCTGTGCGCATAACTCGACTAAACTTACTGAAGAGCTGATTCTTTTTTCGCGATTTTGGGGTTGGCCCCACAGTCAAAAGATTTTCATAATGATGAGTGCAACGACCCCTTTAGAGGTATTGCGCTTATTCTGTTATACGTTGTATACCATCAACACTGTTTGTTTCCTGCAGTCTGTCTCTGATGCCATTTAAAGGAGACGTTGGCCCTTCATTCTGGAGGCTGTCAAAATGTTTCTCTTACAGATACACAGTTTTTACTCATTTTACCTAAGTTTCACTTAGAGTCACTATAAGATGATAAATCTAAGCATTTTGGCCTTCACTAACTCTCTTTCTATAAGGGTTTCTTTTCTTGGCTTTATATTTGTTTTTTTTTTAATGTGTGAAATTCTTTTTGCAGAACACCCTAAAATAAAGTTGTTCATAACACAAGGAGGTCTACAATCAACAGACGAGGCTATCACAGCAGGAGTGCCACTTATTGGTATCCCTATGTTGGGTGATCAGTGGTACAATGTGGAGCGATACGAATATCACAACATTGGTATTGGGCTGGATATGGAAACACTGACCGAAAAGGATTTACATAATGCAATCGACAAAATTATTAGAGATGACACGTAAGCATTTTTTTTTTTCATTTAAGGAACTTGATGTACAATGCGGATAGGGCGCTGACAAGATAAAATGTATGACGTCAAAGGAACAAAATATACTTAGAGTCGCGGGCGCGCAGTCAAACTCCATAGATTTTGGTAGCCGCGTGCCACCGCGCGCCCGAAGCGTTTTGTTAGGTACATGAAGTCCCTTACGTCATGCTCACTCAAGTCTCTCTGATGGTGCAGTTTGTGTTTCATTCGTCATTTGGCTCCGTCAGCTGGGACTGGTCATCTCTCAACTGCCACGGTTTGTTTTAATTTGTTAGTATTTTGAATTGTTCCTTTTTTGCTTTTGTCGTGCACGTCTTTTTATATCGTTCTCACATGTCTATGAATAATTTCAACAAGAACAATGTAACCACATCTTTGTAATAATTAATTGATTCAAAAGAGTGTCCATGGAGTTTCTTGTACGTTCTTCTCCATAGAGATCTACGCTTTGGATCGTGCAAATAGCTTCACTTCTTTGATTGACCGACCTTGACAATTCAAAAGTGCCTGTAAATGGTTTAATTGAAATAAATGCTTTGACTTTGACTTTGACTTAGTGTTATCGAATTTTCTTTCGAGCTGAAGGTATTCACTAAGATCTTCTCTTACGATGTTGCAATGTGTCAGATTTTTGTCGCGTCGGACTATGAGAGTAAGGACCTGTTTCAACCTTGTAGCAACTCGCATACAAGTTCAATTATTTTTCGGGGCACGATTAAACGATTGCTCGCTATAAGGCAACTTGAATGCGACATTGCAGGTGAAAACGTAGCCTCAAGTCGAAAATGCGCCTAGGTGTGCGTTTTCGACCTTAGGCTACGTTTGGCTTGAAGGGGCCAAAGGTACCGTAGGCGCGGGTCTGCGGATGGCGAGCGTTGGGTGGCTCGCCATCCGATCAAAGCCAGGCCCGGGTCGCCAGCGCGTTGTGTTTCACGCGCGCCTCAAAGAGATGTCAGCATAGTAGACGGGGCTCGTTAGGGCCAGAGCCTGCCAGTTGCGGATTATGTTCGAAAGAGTTACCGCGGCCCTGGAAAGCAAAGGGCACTAGGTGAAGCACGGATGGGTTTTAGTCAGTAAGAGTCTGACACTCCCTTCCGCTCAACCCGGAGTGGCAGGAGTCATTTGATGATTTCCCATCCATAAAAAAGGGGCCAAAGGTGGAGTGCGGCCGGTCAAGAATAATCAGATTTTTTATTATTCCGTTACTCACCAAGTAATCCGCTAGGCTCTAGGCTTTGCGCAAGCAACCCGACAGTGTATCATCGGCTAAGGAATGGACTATCGCACACATTTGTGCACAATAATATCTCCAGCATATTATACTGACCTTCAAGCCTATTTCAGGCTATCGTGTCTGAAAGAAGGTATATTTATTAGTTGGTCCAGCTTTCATTTGTACAACTTTTGGCAGTCGTAATGGACAGTCAGCAGCCAAAAAATCTGACACCAGTCTTGCCAAGGGGTACCGTATTACGCAAGTACTGGGTTTTGGATGTCTCATCGGCAGTCGTTTCATGTTAACTACTGGTTTCATCTAAATCCGGTTTGACTCCAAGAATATAATTGGAAAAAAGCGAGGCATATTGATTGATTCATAATTAAGACATGTAACTCATGATTAACAAGTCAAAACCTTTTTTTATTTCCAGATATTATCGTCAGAATATAAGTAAACTGCGAAGCGTGATGCGCGATCAGCCTCAGCCTCCACTGGAGCGCGCCGTGTGGTGGACGGAGCACGTGCTGCGTCACGGCGGCGCGAGACATCTGCGCGCGCCCGCCGCCAACATGTCGTGGGCAGAGTACCTAGAACTAGAACTAGTGTTCACCGTACTGCTAGGACTTTTAGTAGTATTATCAGCGTTGATATGGCTCGTCTGTTATATTTATAAGATTACTTTAGGAAGTACTCTGATTGACATTAAGATTAAAAGTAACTGATTGTAAATTGTGATAACTGTGATTTATTAATTTATTTAATTATTAAGTGATTTTTTATTAATTGTGTCATAAGTTTTAATTATAATATTAAAATATTTTTGTTAACTATACTATTTTATTTGCCTTTAAATCTGGATAATCCTTAGTTTCACAGATATAAGAATCCCCACTAATATTATAAATGCGAAAGTAAATCTGTCCGTCTGTTACGCTAAAACGGCCGAACGGATCGTCATGAAATTTGGCAGATATACAGCCTGAGATATGGAAAAGGACATAGTCTACATTTTTTACGCGATCCGCGATCCACGCGGGCGGAGCCGCGGGCAAAAGCTAGTAAACTATAAGAATATAATTATATTATTACAATAATAAATTATAGTATAATTATTACGTTTATATTTATATGCCTCTCGTTGCCAAAAACTACGTTTTTATTCACCTTTAAATAAAAATTACTCCACTTTTATAATTGATAGGCGTTTGACCATAATCTCACCTGATGGAAAGTTATAGGTCCTCGTGTCATATTAACGACTCGTTTTGTACCAGCACTAATCTTACAGAAACTTTTGGTCAGCCTTAGTGTTGAACGTTCTCTACTCCGTGTCACCTACGGACTTACGATTACTGTCTAATCGTGTTGTTATTCATTCTTCAAAGTTCGTAGGTGATACGGAGTAGAAAACTCCCGACAATAAGGCCGGAACTACGGACTTCAGGCTTAGAGAGTAGACGAAGACAGCAGTTGACGAGGATTTGGCATACCTCATGCCAAATCCTCATCAACTGCCGGTCGATTCTGTCGACATCTCACGGTGTTCACCTAGGCGGAGTGAACGACAATAGAGCTGTCATTCCATCTTATTTGTATGGTTTGACAACTCACCCGTCGTGCGCCCCGCCTGGGTGTTCACTTCGACATGTTTACAGAATCGCACTGCAGCTGTCTTCGTCTCTTTGCTACTCCCAAATTTCATGCTACGCGTACAACAGTACAAATTAATCAAGTAACAGTTATTTAAGGCAAGGCAAAGATGCACATACCCTAAAATCCATATTACAGTACCTCACCTATGATTATGGATGCTTATCCACCAAAGAAATCTTTGGTACGCACAGTCTCACACCGCACAGTCTCGCTACCTCGAACATGCGACGTTGCGAGGCTGTGTGCAAGCATAAATCAACCAAATTGGGATTGCTTCTTTTTCCCAGCCAGGGTTATGTAGCTTTTGTGAATAAGGGCTAGGCTCTATTGATATTTTTACATACAAGAGCAACAGATATGTGCGAGAGATTCAGACGTGGAATTTGTGCTAGGAGTATGCGCGAACAGCTGTAAAGACTCCGCTACGCAAACTCGCACTGCTTCACGACCTTGCACATCTGTGTTTGAAAAGCACCCTTATGCATTATTAAAAGTAGTACCATTATGCCCTGGTGCCTGAGGGAGTTAAGCAGTACAGAGTTGTTTTGACGTATCGTGGAGTGCAAAGCGATGATTGGTTGACACCGATTTACATCATTTTGGAAAATATAGTGGAGTGGCAATCGCGTACAGGAAGATGCAGCGCAGGAAGGCATAATGGTAGACCAACCTTTGGAAGACCACTGAATTCTGCTGAATGCAAAATGCACAGGACTGGTCGATGTGGCGACAATTGGGAAAGGCCTGTATCCAGCAGTGGGCGTCTTTCGGCCGAAATGATGTTGATGATTTTTTTTTTATTTTTATTAGTGATGGGTTTGCTCTTGACTCTAGTCAATGTCAGATATGACAGAGACAAAGTCTACGATGGAGCGGGCTTACCCAGAAGGAGCCTGTTCACTCTAACTTTGAAGAGATTAGGGCTGTAAGCTTTTGGAAACACAGACGCAGGCAGAGAGTTCCACTCCTTTGCTGTGCGCATTATAAAAGACGTTTGGAAACGCTTAGTGCGAATTGGTGGAATAGCTACAAGGTAGGGATGGTAAGATGCAGTGCGTCTGGATGTCCGATGGTAGAAAGGGGCCGGTGGGATGAGGTCGATAATGACCTTCAATGATAGATGATGATAATGACCTTCAATGATATAGTTGGTTTTTGTTGTGTACAATATTTATAATAGCCTATGCCAATGACCACAATTCTGACGAATTCAATGACACCTCATTTGTCAAAATCCGTCCAGCCATTTGGGTTGTGGGCGTGCCAAAGAAATGGACATACATACAAATATACATACATAGGTACATGCATACCTACATACAAACATACGCTCGAAAAACATTACCCAGTGACGCAGTCGGGTAAAAAAAAGACATGCACACAGGGAATCGTCTGGATATTGTGGGAATTATCATAGTAGGTACATAATAATCTTATCTCAACACAACATAGATTACAAAATATTATAATGAGTGTTCTTTATCAGTTATATCATACGAATTTCAGCCAAATCATGGAAATAGTGTCTGGCAAAAAGAGATAACCGTTATTTTGGATACTATTGCGCAACAATTGAGTCCAAGGGGAAAGATAACTAGCCAGGGTTGCAGACTGCCAGGGTTGCGGATTCTGTTCGAAGTTACCGCGGCCCTGGAAAGCAAGGAGTTCTAGGAGGAGTATGGATGAGTTTTAGCCAGTAAGAGTCTGATACTCCCTTCCACTCCGCCCAGAGCGGGAGGAGTCATTTGGTGATTTCCCATCCATTAAAAAAGGGGAAAGAAACAGTGATTTTTCACTTTCTATAGAAAACTTTAAATCACTCTATCTTTCCCTTTGAACTCTTTCTCGAAAATGTCCTCTACTAACTATTTAGACCTAGATAATTACCTCGCGTATGCATACCAAGTTAAAATCGGTTATTTCGTTTCGAAAAATAAGGACTTGAAAGTTTGTTAGAAATGCCGTACCGCAATAATGCTCTTAAATAATATTTATTTTGTGAGTAGGCAAATAAAACTTTTTAAACGTCAATACAATCGTACAATTATTTAAAGATTTTTTCTTTATTTATGAATTATCATGCGAAAGCTGTTGGTAAATCGATATTTTTCACTCGATAAATATCGATATATTTAGGCAAAGTGAACAACAAGTAAGCAGTCACGCCGCGCCGCGCGTTGGTACGTTGTAAGGTGTATGCAGATGTGTACAAGACAACCTTGTATTTGGGGTTAACAATTCGATCATAACTTTATTGTTAAGGAACCGATCTTGACGATTCTTTTTGCGTTGGGTTTAGTAGTTCATGTCGATCCCAAAGCAGATATTTAACAAAAAGCTGGTCTGGACTTGGACTACACATAAAGTAACTCCTAAACGGCAAATAGCTTGTGGAAATAATGTCAGTATCACCACTAAAAAGTTAAAAATAAAAAACTTTGTTACAAAAAAATACAACCGAAATCCAAATTAAAAACTCTACCAAGTATAAAAATATTTTATGACACAACATTGCGCAACTCTTTTTGAGCAACAAACAATTATTTGCAAAAATATTCCTATGTAACGTTATTATTAAAGACAAGAAGTCGGTTACAAAACATTGTGCAATATTTTTGGGTAAAAAATACAACTGTTTTTCAAATATAACAATTTTTCAACTTATAATAATTTGCAAAAAAATTGCTATGTAACGATATTATTAAAGACAAGAAGTTGGTTACAAAATATTGTGCAATATTTTTGGTAATAATTAGATAAGATAAGTCTGACTCTATTATTGCCAATTAGCATGAATTAGTGTCTACTTTTTATCTACTTGTATTGACTAACAAAAATAAGTATTACCTATATCGTGCGTGAATCGGCAACTATTTGTTAAGATAAAAATCGAACTCAATCGACGTCATTAGGAACGATTAAGTGCTTTAACTGCACTGCACTGTTTTATTTTTATTTGTTTTTTTTTTTTTTCTTCTATCTTGTTTTTTTCGCTGTTTTTGTTGTGTGCCTCTTACTGTGGCCAATAAATGTATTTTCTTTCTTCTTTCTTTCTTCTTTACATTTATCTACGGACTTGTTTTCCATAAAAAAAATAATACGTCACTTATTATCATTGAGAAGTAACATTGAGGAGCGCGTGGCTAAATTATAACAGCCGCACGGACCAATCTTCAAGGTTAAGCAACGCTTGCTGAGGTTGGTCTGTAGATGGGTGACCATATTAACATATCGAGACTCCTCCGTGCCTCGGAAAGCACGTTAAGTCGTTGGTCCCGACTGTCATTTGTAGATCTTTGGTAGTCGTTACGGGTTGTCAGAAGCCAGAAAATCTGACACCAGTCTTGCCAAGAAGTACCGTGTTACCCAGTTAATGGGTTGTGGAGGTCTGGTGCCTAGCCGCTCCACGTAAAATACTGGTATTCAGCTGATTCCGGTTTGACTGGGAGCCGACCCCAATATGGTTGGGAAAAGGCTAGGCAGATGATGACTACTAGTAACATTGAGAAGCAAAAGAATAGGAAAATATGAAGCCGTTGTGACGCCAAAGAAAAGAAAAATTATAAAACACTACATTCATCATAATATCAGCCGAATGACGTCCACTGCTGGACATAGGCCTCCCCCAAGTGTCGCCACAACAATCAGTTCTGTGCGTCTTGCATCCATTCAACACAACATTACATTGCAGTTAGTTAAATTATAAATAAACACGCTACACGTGCTTTAAAAAAAAAACCAATAAAGATTATTATCGAGTAAAACTTCATGTAGGTACTTGTGCACCTATTTATCTTATCTCTTATCAAATCCTCACAAACACAATTTCCTATGTTGATATCAAAGTATGACGTCATTACATGAATTAGCTCGATTCTCCAAATAACTTATTTGGCTCGTCTAACCGTCGATTTCATAAGTATTACCTATGCATCGATTAATAATCAAGAACTTGTTAGAGATTGATGGAATTATGGCAGGGCTTACAACTTACGGTCCGAACCACAGATAAAAATCATCAATACAACTCTCTCAGTTAGACTTGATGCCAAATGTTATGATTTCATTGAAATACTACATTTGACATCAAAATTCTAACTGAACGAGTTGTATTGATGATTTTAATGATTGTAATTTTATAAATACACACTTATTGCTACGGCCGCGAATCAAATTTTAACCAAAATACAACCTGACACTGACCTGAAAATTGCAAAAAAACGTAAGAAAATTTGAATTTCGCGGGTTACCCGGCGCTGTTCACATTTATGCCAAATATTGCCGCATACAGTCCAACGACAGCATCAGCGGTGCGATTCTGTAAACATTTAGTCAAGCGGTTCTGGCACACCGGTGTGCCACCCGATTCACGCGTTTTAAAACTCTATAATTACTACAGCAAGGTAATTTATAGGATGTTGACGTTTGACAGTTCGGGCCGGCACCGGTCGTCAAAACTAAGGTTGTTGGGAAGGAGTGATAGCTGTCACTCCTATTACTGTAACCGGTCGATTCTGTAATTCTCTCACCGTGAAATCTCAGATGGAGCGAGCGCTAAATGAACTGTCATTCTATTTTGATTACATGGATCAACAGCTCACTTTAAGCGCACTTCACCTAAGTGTTCACGGTAAAGATTTTACAGGATTGACCGGCAGTACTAGAAATGGGCTAGTGAAAAATATTGAATCGATAAAGAGAAAGTATTTTGACCGTTAAAATTGCCATTAGGTATTATTTGCAGTTACAAAATTGAATACAGTACAAAGTAACAAATGACGGAAATTCATTACAAAACTACACGAAACTTTAAAATTGAACTTGCTAGAAACTTTGGTCACACATTGAATTTGGCAACGGGTTGAAGTATGAATTAGAAATAGAGTGCTATAAAAGTGCCAACTGAGAGAAATTACCAGGAAATTGTTCTACAGATGCTCAAATAATCTCCCCTCCACACAGTACAAAAGTCAACGACTGTCCGTCTAATTTATCCTTCAGGGAATATGCAAATAACTTTTTTAGTCTCGATTTTTTTTCTGGTTACTAGAGACCTATAAAAATATTCTGCACTAGTTTTCCTTTTCCTAAACCTAAAAACAAACAGTAAATTGTACTATTATCATTATGAACAAGTTTTAATATCGAATCAACGTTGACATCAAGAAAGAAAACCGCCCATACCATAAACTGAAAAAAAAACGTTTGGGGGCTTTCTTGAATGTTTAATTTAAGTTTTAGTATTTGTTTATATAGCGGTTTATATAGGCTGTCTGGTTTGGATCAAAAGCAAACAACATTTTACGGCAGTAAAATACATGCTCTGTGAAAATTTCAACTGTCTACTTATAAGGCTTGAGATACAGCTCGCTGACAGACAGATGGACAAACAGACAGCCAACGCCGACGGACTCAGGGCCAATTTCACCAATGGAACTGAACGCGATCAACGAATAAACCACGGTTATGAGCTGTCAGTGTCATTATGTTTCTATAGAATATTTACACTGACAGCTCTTGAACGCAGTTTAGATGTACTTATCGCGTTCAGTTGTAGCGGCATTCATGCCGCCACAAAAATCAACGTAGCAGAATCAACATCACAACAAATGAGACTCGCAGCGCCATCTATCTCGACAGCTGCGAACTAACTGACAAAATCCTAAATCGCGATATCAGAGTTTACCGTGCGATTAGAACATATGCAAAGCCCGAATATCAACTCTCGGGCAGTTGCCCACCAGATACACCAACCGTCTGATCGGAGGATCCTCCCTTTTCATTGGAGGCATGTGGGACTTTACTCTCTGTTCCGCTACCTCCAAACTGGTGACCCTCGACATTGGACGTCAGCGCAGCCTTCGTACAGCTACCACATCATGACGTCATCATCATCATCATCATCACTTCTCCTCATCCTGACCTCAAGCTCTCTAGCAGCGAGTCATACAGCCAGCCAGAACCCTCGGCTTCTACGGGTATCCTGACCACCAGCATGCAGCGGACGCGCATTCCTGGTCAGCATCCTCAGCCTCTATCATCAACGTCATCAGCGACCTTGGTAAGCACACTGCACTTTCGGCCAGTCACATGAAGAGCCTTGAAAAACCTCTCCTGGTCGACGCCAGCAGTCACGTCAGCACGTCGCACAGCTCTGACCCACCTTGGCAAGCACACTGCACCTTCGGCCAGTCACATGAAGAGCCTTGAAGAACCTCTCCTGATCGACGCCAGCAGTCACGCCAGCAGCAGCATCGGGGCACCGCAGACAGTTCCGACTCACCGTGAACTCTGCGACGCAGACAGTTCCGACTCACCGAGAACTCTGCGACTTCCGGTTCCGACTCACTGGAACCAACCTTCCACTGGCCTGGCAAGCATCTCAAGATGTATGGACGACTCATCCACTATCGACCTCCGGTCTCCGGAGGGGAGTGATGTAGCGGCATTCATGCTGCCACAAAAATCAACGTAGCAGAATCAACATCACAACAAATGAGACTCGCAGGGCCATCTATCTCGACAGCTGCGAACTAACCGACAAAATCCTAAATCGCGATATCAGAGTTTACCGTGCGATTAGAACATATGCAAAGCCCGAATATCAACTCTCGGGCAGTTGCCCACCAGATACACCAACCATCTGATCGGAGGATCCTCCCTTTTCAATGGAGGCATGTGGGACTTTACTCTCTGTTCCGCTACCTCCAAACAGTTTCATTGGTGAAATCCGCTCTTATTAGTAATTGAGTTTCGTTGATAACGGAAACCTATAAAGATACCTGCTGCTCCATAAATTATATTTTATGGCAAATCTTCCCCACTTAATAAAATATTTAAATTCACTGATGGACAACGTACAGCCTAAACAGTTTGGTTAAGAAGTTTGAAACGTTTCACTACAGCTGTTCCATATAAGTATGCACGATCAGGATCGGACTGGCCATACGTTCAAGGTGGCTTTTGCCAGCCGGGCCCTAAACCACGCAGGCTCCCACGGTCTTGGCTTTCCGCAAACCAGGCGGTAAGCTAAGAAGGGTAAGAGGCCAGCGCAGCATAAGGAACTAAAAGTTAAGGCGATGAAAGCTTGCAAGACTTTTTTTTCCGATAGATCATTCCATTGGGCTTGAAAAACTAAGCTTCTTTAATCTTAATACGCAAAGGTAAACGTATTTGGAACTCAGTGTAGCAGTAGCACCCATGTGTTTGCAGTACGTCGCTGGGAAACTTAAACTTAACGCAAACTTTTACGTTTATTCACCGAGACTAGTTCGAATGTTTCTAACTAATTATAAATGTCTTAATCTCCAAGTAACTACCTAGTGGCTGGAAACGAAGGAGTTATTGATTTTGATAATCATGCTCGATGATAAAATTTTAATCAAGAGCTATTTGAAATAGCTGATAATGGAAAACATTAAATCTAGGAGCACGAGGCTAAAATAATAATACTAGCGGTTAAGTGCATACGATCACAAGCCGTTCCATAATAATATTGAGAAGCGGCTAGCCGCGTGGTTAGCCGCCCCCGCGGTTGGCTAGTGCGTTTGGGTGCTAAGGGTTCCGTTTTTTCATACAGAGTAAAAAAATAGGTTTTTTTATTTTGTGAATAAGTTTTTTATTTTTCACTTTTTAGTGATACCCCACACCTAATAACACCACTGAAAAGTCACAGGAAAGCAGACTAAACAATTTCGAATACATGGATGATTTTTTCACATACCTTTTCCAGCTATTTGGATTTAAAAACCGAACTACTGAACCGATTTTGATAAAATTTCAATGAAACCAATCGAGAAGTATATCCTTTCACATAAAATCAGGACTTTTCAAATTGGTTCATAAATAATGAGGATGAGATATGAGGTAACAAAGCTAGAAAGAAAAAAAAATACAATGGAATTGAGAACATCCTCCCTTTTTTGAAGTCGGTTAAAAATAGAAATAGGTATACAACAGCGAGAAATTGCACAACAGCGATCCCCATTCCAGTCCAGACCACTCGCAATCATTCCCCCTCCCAATCTCCCCCATAGATTGTTAAATAAAAAAAAACACCTTGCGTGCAAGTTTAAGTAGATATATAATCCAAATCTCATTCTTTAATACAAACAACAGACAAGGCTTCAGACACAAACCTTTACATTTCTTCCCTAAAATAATTCTACATAACTTCTAATTCAAAACCACGAACAATATGCTATCATCATCAAGAATCTATTAAAACGGTATCAAGCGTTCTCAATAGCTCGCATTCAATGGCTAAAAGACGTGGCTTCAAGCCATTGTTGGACTGTGTTTACTGAGTGCAATAATGGATGGATGAACTGTATGGACCACAAAGAGATGTAGGAGCTAGGAAATCTCAAAGGCAGGTTTATGGCGCGTGTGGTGAATTTATGTGGTTATCGTTAAGGGAATTTTTAGATTCGGTATTTTATAGCCGACCTTGTGCTGTTTCTCAAAATTCATAACCCAATACCATTACAGCACTTGACGACAACTATCCAGGCGATAAACTGTGTGTTCAAGAAGAAGTCATAGAAACATATTGAATACTAAATATTACCCTTCTTTTGCGGCTTGATAAACTATTCTTGGAAAATATAAAAACATTTTAGACTATTAATTTAATTTCCTTACTTCTAACCCTTTAACTATTGAAAGCATCTAGTTTAAAACTTTTAGTACCTACCTAATAAATTACGAACTTCAACTTTTGCTTCACATCCGAAAGACGTCCACTGCTGGACATAGGCCTCCCCCAAGTGTCGCCACAACAACCGGTCCTGTGCGTCTCGCATCCATCGGTTACCCGCGACCCTCACCAAGTCATCGGTCCACCTTGTGGGAAGCCTTCCAACGCTGCGTCTTCCGGTACGCGGTTGCCACTCCAAAACTTTTCGGCCCCATCGACCATCTGTTCTGCGAGCAATGTGCCCTGCCCACTGCCACATCAATTTGGCGATCCTTCGTGCTATGTCGGTGACCTTGGTTCTCTTGCGGATATCATCATTCCTGATTCTATCACGCAAGGAAACTCCGAGCATTGCCCTCTCCATTGCCCTTTGGGTGACTTTAAGCCTTCTGATGAGGCCCATTGTGAGCGACCACGTTTCGAGTCCATAGGTCATCACTGGCAACACGCACTGGTCATAGACTTTCGTCTTGAGACACTGTGGTATGTGAGACGAGAAAATACCGCGCAACTTCCCGAACGTCGCCCATCCGAGTCGAATTCGACGGTTGACTTCCTTCTCGAAGTTAGCCCTACCTAGCTGGATCGTTTGTCCCTGGTAGACGTACTCATCAACAACTTTTGCTTCTTCATTATTTATTCAATAAATACCTAATAATAATCTGGAAATACCAACATTTATGTTTTCCTTTTAGGTTTTTTTAACTAGATGGAGCCGACATAATTTTGGTCTAAATCCCAATCCGGGGTTAAAGTAGTTTTATTTATGATAATTTTCTTTAGTGTTGTTTGTTTATTACTTCACTGCTTGTCTTGTGCTAGTCCAAATATACAAACTTGTCATAAATAGGGCTACATTTTTACAAAAAAAAAGTAAACATGGTTGCCGTCAAATTAAAGGACTAATTTTCAAGGAAAACTGTTTTTTTTTCTCCATCTAGCAACACTGGTGACAGGTTGTAAAAAAACTCACAGTTCAAATAGTGTTTACCACCATAACAAAAGAGTCAATATACAACGTGTAACGGAATAAAAGCAATACCTCTTAAGGGGTCATTGTATTCATCATTATAACTGATACAGTTATACACAGTATAGGTACATATACCTAGCTCATAGAAATCATTCGGTGACGATGACGCGAGTTCCATGATTTTTGTTCACACAAAAAGTGCTCAACGCGCCTTAAGGAGATTTGACTTCAAAAAAACAGGCCAAGAGGTGATCACAGCCGCTTGCTCCGTCTGGAGTGGTACTGCTGCTGGCCAGACGGCATGTTTTTTTTTCCATGGAAGATGGGTAAGCCTCTAGTGTGATGGCGCAAGATTATCGACACACTTTTGAGTAGCGTCCCCTACTCAAAAGTGTGTCGATAATCTTGCGCCATCCCATCTTCCTAGCTCGTCGTGTGCTGGCGCTGCCGCTGCGTCTTCGCGATTTCTGTGTTACCCCATATTAAAAATGTTCATAATGATGTGAGTCCCTTGACCCCTTTTTAACCGATTTCAAAAAAAGGAGGAGGTTCTCAATTCGATTGTTTTTTTTTTGTGTTTGTGTCCTCATATCTCCGTCATTTTTGAACCGATTTGATAAATTCTTGTTTAATGTAAAAGGATAATCATACTTTTTAATTGGTTCCATTGAAATTTTATCAAAACCGGTTCAGTATTTTGGTTTTTAAATCCAAATAGCTGGAAAAAATAACAACATGTGGAAAAATTATTCTTGTATCCGAAATTATTTTTGCTTTCCTGTGACTTTTTAGTGGAGTTGTTAGGTGTGGGGTACCACTTAAAAAGTAAAAAAAATAAAAAACTTTTTCACAAAAAACACCGACTTCCTTATAAAACTTTTTTTTGGAAGTCGGTTTTTTTTCTGGTTTTGCGATCATTCTGTTATACGTTGTATAAACGATATTTTAAGATGGTGGAGAGTTACTAAACTCCTGCCATTACTCAAGTCTTATTCGACGCATAAATATCTCCGGAATGTATTTAATTATAATTCTATTTGGCTAAACTTTGTTAATTACGAGACTGACGGATGAAACCATTGCTCAGATTTAATAGATTTAATAAGTAATTGGAGTTTGTAAGATACTCATTATAGGAGTGTGGCTGGACAAGGGTCTTCGATGGAAGAAACATATTAATGAGGTCCGTGAACGAGTACTAAAACTGATTAATATTTTTAAGGTTTTGGTGGGGCCTGGATGGGGAATACATCCCAACCATTTAAGACGACTGTACATTTCACTCATTCGCAGTCGTATAGACTTTGGTAGCTTTCTACTGGATAATAGCGCAGACACACATTTGACAAAACTGGACAGATTACAAAACATTTGCATGCGGTTAGTAGGTGGGTTCATCAAAAGCACGCCGATTCACGTGATGGAATCCGAATTAATGTTACCTCCCCTTTTTGTTCGTCGCCGATACTTAGCTGGTAAATTCTATTTAAAATCAAAATGTTTTAATTTCCCTCTAATAGACATTCTGGATAAGTTGCATAGTCTTTGCTACAATAATGCGTATTGGAGGAAAAAGAAAAAACCTCTTTTAGTTTTGTCTCACGATGTTCTTAGAAAAGAACATATGTACTGTAGTAATAAAATGGGCATGTTCTCCATGACTACTTGGGTCAGCAATATGGACTTATCAGGTATTGTAAAACCTAATTTAAATTCAGTAGATAAACCTAAACACTGTTATAATGTATATAATTTAAGATCAATATGTTGCGAGTCCCTAAATGCACTTTATTCTGGTTTTTACTGTGTGTACACGGACGGTTCTAGAGGGAAGAATTTTTGTGGCGCAGCCTTTTATGATTCACAAATAAACGCTTTTTTTAAATTTAAATTAATATCAAAAGTATCAATAATGCACTTAGAGCTAATCGCTATTGCTGAAGCTTTGGCCTATATCGAGTCATTGGACGGTGATCGGTTTGTCATTTTCACTGACTCGAAAAGTGCCCTTCTCCATCTGATGAGATGCACAAGTTCCCCGTCTGTTAGGGGGCTTCCACTAGCTTATACTATATTAAGAGCCATTACTGATTTTGTTACTGAAGATAAAACAGTTATATTGCAATGGATCCCTTCCCACGTTGGACTAGAGGGCAACGAAGTGGTTGATCGTTTAGCAAACGAAGCCGGGTCAGATGGTGAAATTTATTCATGTTCTCCTTGGCATACCGAGCTTTTACCCTTAGTTAGAGATAGATGTATTCAATCTTGGTCAGAATATTTTGATAAAAGGTCGTTAACAAAAGGTATTTGGTACAGGACGATTCAACCATCTCTGCCACGGACTCTTTGGTTCAGCGAGGGAGGGATGACTCGACAAGAAGTGGTGACGGCTTTGAGGCTCCGATCCGGACACATACCGCTTAATAGTTTCGGATTCATGATGCGCAAAGTTGATTCACCCAATTGCGTTGTCTGTGGAGTTGTAGAAGACGTGCATCATATCCTGTCGGAGTGTATTCGTGTTGGAGTCCAAAGACGTCAAGCTTTTGTCAATAGCTATAATGTAGGCTTCTATAATAGCGTTCTAGCTTCACCACTATCGGATGAGGCTAGAACACTTTATCATATTATTATTATGGGTATAAGGTTGCGGGTAGGTTAATACTTAGACATAGATAATAATTTGTATTCAATCATCGGGGTGACATATTCTTTATAGAAAAAACCCTGTAAATAAATATAGATTAAAAAAAAAAAAAAAAAAGATACTCATTAATTGTAAAATTAACAAGTACCTATCTTACATAAGTATCAAACAGCATGGAATAGGCATTTTCTTTTTTTTTTTTTATGGATGGGAAATCAACAAATGACCCCTCCCGCTCTGGGTGGAGCGGCAGGGAGTGTCAGACTTCTACTGACTAAAACCCACCCATGCTCCTCCTAGTGCATTTTACGTTCCAGGGCCGCGGTAACTCTTTCGAACAAAATCCGCAACCCTGGTAGGCACTGGCCCTAACGGGCCCTATACTGACATCTCTTTGAGGCGCGCGTGGAACACAACGCGCCGTCGGCTTGGGTCTGGCTTTATTTGGACAGCGAGCCACCCAACGCTCGCCGTCCGCAGACCCGCACCTACGGTGGCCGGGAATCGCCCAGCGACTCCCGACGCCCGGTGCGTCTCCCTATGCCGCGGCGGCTGGGGCGTGAGGGTTGTCTCTCCCTCACGCGGCCCGCCTCCTCCTTCACTAGCATTACTGCTTCGCAGAAGGAGGTGACGGCTTCCCATGCCTCCTCGCTCCGGACCATGGATTGAACCAGGGCCGGACGCGAGAGGTCGCCGCCGCCAATCGCCTCGACGAGGACTCAGCGCTGCTCCGCCCATGCGGGGCAGGCCTCCACCGTATGCTCCACGTAGTAGTCAAGTAGTAGTTTCTGGTATTAAAAGAAACCTATTCAGATAGACACATCATATTGTATATTGTGATGAGAAAAGAAATAAAGTGATTAGAAGATGTTCCGTATGGTGTCGGACGTAAAAAAATAGCACCATCCCATCACTTCCCGTGGGTGTCGTAAGAGGCGACTAAGGGACTCACTAGAGAATGGGCGCCAGCCTTCTCTGTACGTACATTGCAACAGCTACACTGCGATTGCCAACCCTCCCATTTACGGGGAGGCCTATGTCAAACAGTAGACGTCTTTCGGCTGATTATGATGATTAGAAAAGTGGACATTTGCGAGGGCTTACCTGACTAACCTTTTCCATACTGTATTAGGGTCGATTTCCAACCTAACCGGAACCGGACGCAGCGAGTACAAGTATTTTACATGAAGAGACTGCCTATCAGACCTATACAATAGACTAAAGTAACTGGGTAATACGATACAGGGGTACCGTGTTACCCAGTTACTCTTCATCATCATATCAGCCGAAAGACGTCCACTGCTGGACATAGATCTCCCCAAGTGTCGCCACAAAATCCGTTCCTGTGCGTCTCGCATCCATCGGCTACCAGCGACCCTCACCAGGTCATTGGTCCATCTTATGGGAGGCCTTCCAACGCTGCGTCTTCCGGTACTCGGTCGCCACTCCAGTACTTTTCGACCCCGATCATTTGTTCTGCGAGCAATGTGGCCCTGCCCACAGCCACTTCAGTTTGGCGATCCTTTGGGCTATGTCAGTTACCTTGGTTCTCTTACGGATATCATCATTCCTGATTCGATAACGCAAAGAAACTCCGAGCACTGCCCTCTCCATTGCCCTTTGGGTGTCTTTAAGCCTTCTGATGAGGCCCATTGTGAGTGACTACGTTTTGGTTCCATAAGTCATCACTGGGTTACCCAGTTACTGACATGACATGATTAGTTTTCAAGAATCGTTCGTATCGCAGTGTCTCATTAATTGTGATAGGTAGACAGTTGACATTTTCATAAAGTTTATTTTTATGTTTACGGTGCGGAGCCCTGCCCTGATTTTTCTCACTCTGATACATACTCTCCTTTTTAACAATGAACAACATTGTAAGTTTAATTAAATTTTGTTTGCTTTTCATTCAAGGTATTATTAAACACCTAAATAAACACGTGTTTTCTCAATTGCTTAAGTTTATGTATATTTCGATGAGGTAAACACTTATTGGATAAATGTTAACAGTAATATACTCGTATCTCTTATTGAAAGTTTAACGATAGCGTATTTTGATTGTGAATAAAAAAAAATAAGAGTAGTAGTATAAATTAATAAACATTGCAAACATGTCATCACAAGCATTTATGTAACTTGCCTTGTTATTTAGTAAGATTGTATGGGTCACATCAGGTCACATCTTGCAACTGAATATTAAAATATCGACATTTCGATTTTAGTCTCAGTAGTGTCGAAAATAAAAAGAGGAGGAAAAAATGGCCAATTTTCATAATTCGCTTCAATATCATCCACATTTTCATTTAAAAAATATAAATGAAATAAAAATAACTGACACAAAGAACACTTTAATTTGGTATGTCACTCGTCACAGGTAAAAAAGTGTTCTAATCAGATTTCCTTTTTTAGGGTTTCGTACCCAAAGGGTAAAAACGGGACCCTATTACCTGCCTGCCTGTCACCAGACTGTATCTCATAAACCGTGATAGCTACACAGTTCAAATTTTCACTGATGATGTATTTCTGTTACCGCTATAACAACAAATACTAAAAACAGAATTAAATAAATATTCAAGAGGGGCTCCCATATAACAAACGTGATTTTTTTGCCGTTTTTTATCGCACTGAGCCGGTTTTTCCTTCGGCCCGTCGCGCATCTTTTAATAACGTGGTTAGTCGCGTGGGGTCCCTCAAAACCTCAAGAATAAAACGCCTATAAAACACCTTAAAACTTGTATCTTTCCAACTATTCTAGCAGTTTGTTATTTATTTATTTAATGACAATTAAATTACAAAAAAAATACCAAAATTTTTCATTTATTTACTGTTTAAACTTCCAATCTAAAATTAGGAACATAATTTTCGCTCTTTGAGGTCATATCACAAAAAAAATATTTTTATTCTAACTAAATCAATGAACTTTAATTTATATTATACCTATATGAGATCACATAAGAACAATGAACATTGTAAAAGAAAATTTGGCTCGCATCAACAAAAAAAAAACACAACTTTTATCAAACTAAATCAGACTAATTTTCCGTTTGGACACAGTCAGTAGGTAGATACCAGTTTAGTGTGTGTAGGGCATATGTTACCCTTGCAAAAGTGGCAGATTGATTTGAATTTTCTATCTGTTCGTCTTGGACAATATATGCAGCCCTTCCTCATAGGAGCGATGTTGTTTCCATCAGGTTGAATATTCTGAAGAACATATTATAAGGCGCCCCAGGGTATGAATCGCCTTATAATCTGTTTCAATTCCCGAGGCAAAGTTGAAAAAGTGACCCGCGATTGCAATTGAGGACGGCACAATTCAAATGCCAGTGTTTTCAAGAAATACCTACTTGCGTCCCATTTTATTTTCTTGAATTTTATAGCTGCCATTTCTCTCTCTCTTTTTGACAGTATAAAAGTTCTGTGACATTATATTTTTCAAGGGCTCTTCATCATCATCACTATACGAACTTTCCAACTCCATGTGCTGTTCATCAAACGATTCTAAAACATGATCCGGTTCCTCCAAAAGTACCTCATGTTGTTCTGTAGGCACCAAATCTTCACATTCTTGCTCCGAATCCGTGTTATGCTCACTTCTTTCATCCAGACATGTAGCGACTTCATCTTCTTCCTCCTTGCCACCGCAAACATCTTCAGATTCATCTTCTAACCAACTCAATATACGTCGTAATTGTTTATCACACATTTTAGAAGTAAATTCCAATTTAATTATAATGTAAAATAATAAAAACATAAAAAATCACGTTACAAAAGAAATCAAACAATTCAATTTTACATACGGGGTTCGTCGCGTGGGGTCTATTACGGCCCTCGCGCCCAAAACACGTCTGTATCTCACTACGCTGGCGCGCGAACAGAAGTTAGCGGCGATGTGCGTTAACTATAATCCAATTTCGGAGGGTACCTGAAGTACTAAAACTCCTGGATAGTTTTAAATGTGTAAATTTTACATTTTTGTAACACCTAGTCTTTCGAAGACCCCATGCGACAGGCCGAAGGTTAATTGTCCCCCACAACCACTCATACAAAAAAAAAAAATTGCTGTACGCGTACATGTTTGGAGCACAGAAGTCCATATTAATTGTTTCAAATTACAACTGAGTAGCTACCGATTCAGTTACAGTTGGTTCGAAAAAATTGGCCGTGACAGACACAAGGTGTATTTAGGGTTCCACTTTTTCATACCACCGATTTTATAAAAAAAGGTTATTCGCTCAAGTATGTTGATTAAGCAACCAAATCCGTAAACACTAGACGTGTCTTAAACATTCTCTATCAACCAAGTTACCAAGCTTATTTCTATTTGCAAGCACTTAAGAGCGTTTACGCGGTACTGCTTTTCATACAAACTTTCAAATCCTTATTTTTCGAAATTAATAAACCGATTTTAATAAAACTTGGTATGCGTACGCTAGATATCTAGATCTAAATAGTTATCAGAAAAAAAATTCGAAAAAACGTTCAGGGGGAAGGATAAAGTGATTTTTCACTTTCTATAGAAAACTTAAAATCGCTCTCTCTCTGCCTCTGAAATCTTTTTCAAAAATGTTTTCTGATAACTATTTAGACCTAGATATCTAGCGTATGCATACCAAGTAACATTAAAATCGGTTCATTCATTTTGAAGAATAAGGACTTGAAAGTTTGTATGAAATGACATACGGCGTACACGCTCTTAAGCGTTAAAAAGTTTTCCTTAATAGCAGCGTTCTCATACATCTATACGCGGTAAAAGTTTGAGCATGTACCTACCACTCACAGAGATTGCCTTAATTACTTCAACCTAGCAAGTTATGCGAAATAATTATGCAGCTGGTGCTCCGATACTTTTGGCCTTTATGCGTTTCTGAAATAGTGTGGTTGTTTTTTTGTAATCGAAAACAGATAGAATAGAAAACTATTCGGCACACATACAAAAACTACAACAAAACAGACAAAGTAAAAGAAATAAGAACAGAGAAAGTAAAGAGAGAAAAAAAAGAAACAAGAGTAAAGAAATAGGGAAAAAGAGAGGAGAAGTAGTTATCTTCTCTGTGGAATGTGCTTTTCCAGGAAATAACGTTTTATTTTTAATTTAATAATCGTTTTTATAGTAGCAATAGAAACACATACATAGATACTTGTTAATCGCAAATTATGTAAAAACATAAAACAATTTATAGGTACAGTCGAACACAGTTCAGTGGTAAAAAAACCAATAAAACAAGATCCGCAAGACCTAACTTATTTCATTAGCAATAATAGAGTATTAGTATGTATTTTGGCCTGTGGTCGTCTGCTCAATCTAGCAAGTATGAACACTACTCCCACACATTTTGTTATTGCGAAAATAAATAACGTCTGCCAGCTCTGGGATCTTGGACTACAATCAAGACCTACCTCGTATTCAATGGAAACTACTTAATGAAAATAAATAAATATAAAAATAAAATTAATTTATTAAAACACAACACGAAATAAGTTTCATAATACGCCAGGCTCACGTATAATCAAAGTAATATGACCTTTTTTCAGTGAGCAAGTTATAATAATCTATCGTCATCCTATCTGTGTAAATAAGATTCAGTAATAAGTAGCAGTCGGTGGACTTACTCGTTTAAAGAAATGTTCCAGGGAACTGCACCCCGACTTCAATAAAAAATAAGTTGTTTTTCAGTTTTCATTTTTTGGTTCAAATGCTAGTTTTTCATTTTTTTAGTCATTTTTAGACATGGCACGTGTGTTTTTAGTTTTTTTTTAATTATTTGATTTTTATTTCCTACACCTTTTAGTGAAAAAAGGATATTTTGTTGATCAACTAATGTGGAACTAGCGCCTTATATATTTTGACTGATACCTACCATATTGATAATAATATTTCTGAGGCAATTAAGTACATTCAAACGTCTACGTGACAAACGTGATTCAAACGTGACATAGGCTTGGCCCTTTTTTATGGATGGGAAATCATCAAATGACTCCTCCCGCTCTGGACGGAGCGGTAGGGAGTGTCAGACTCTTACTGACTAAAACCCATGCGTGCTACTCCTAGTGCCCTTTGCTTTCCAGGGCTTCCAGGGCAAAAAAATATGTCCGTTTTTATTCATGAACCATGGCTACCCTATAATTATTTTAATAATGTTTTCTATAGCTCATGTTACCCGGAACAGTGTAACGCTTTTAACGGTACCACATACATTAACCGTCGGCATGCCTGGTGGCAAAATGTTACGCGGTATGCCTGGTGGGGTCCGTCAGACCCGAATTTAAAATTACTATTTCTCGTACTAGTTGTGATAATTGGTGTATCTAAATATACTTAAAGCTATACTAGGGATATATTGTAGAGATAAAAATTCCAAAAAAATAAGAATCCACCTTATTAACTAAAATAAAAAATTAGTAAAATTGTGCACATTTTTAGCAAAAAAGCAGGCCTTTTTTATACTTAAGTAGGTGAAAACAAAAGATAACTAAATACGGGAAATAGAAGGCCTAAAACAAAGACTCTAAATATTAATAAAACAATCAGTCTTTGCGACTCCTATCTACGGGTGTAAGCAGAGGTGTAAGGTATAACCTCTGGATTTGACACCGGCGCTCGGGGTCTTTTTGTGTTTATCCACCATCCCAGCTGACTCCGGATTGGAGTAGTGGTCATAAGGCCTTGATTGTTTGATAATGCCCAGCTACTGAGAATTGTGGCGCAGAAACATCAGATTTTAATTAACTACAACGGTTAAAATAACAGGGTGGGTCTGACAGACCCTACCAGGCATGCCGAGGGTTAAAATCGGTTAAGCCGTTTAGAAGTTATGGTGGAATAAATAAACTTACAAACATACATAATTATGTACATATATACATGAACCCTAGAAACGTAACACTTCTTTTTTTGGGCAGTCATGTAAAAATTATCTTAATATTTCAAAGTCATCGCGGCATTGAAATACAGATGACCTGGCGACTCGAGTCAAACATTTTTCATAGTTTTATGAAGTATATTTTAATAAATAAAATGATAAAAAGGAAACTTGTTACAAGAAAATATATTATTAATGAGATCTAAAAATAAAACTAGCAGTTTGAAACTTATAGTCAAGCTGTAAAGATGTTAATTTTGTGCATAGTGTGTGTTGTGATTAGTGCAAGTGATGCAGCAAGAATATTGGCAGTATTCCCTACTCCATCTATCAGTCACCAAGTGGTATTCCGACCTGTGACTCAGGAACTAGCCAAGCGAGGACATGAAGTCACTATCATCACAACAGATCCTGCTTTCCCAAAAGGACAAACGCCACCCAATATTATAGAAATCGACGTCCATGATCTCTCATACACGATGTGGTCAGAGAAACTTTTGAAAACAGTAGGAAAAGGAAATAAAAACAATTTGAAAGAACAAATTGAAACATATTTCCCAACGATCTTGGATATAGTTTTGCAACAGTTACAAACAAATGAAGTACAACTTTTGGTTAACGATAAAAGAAAGAAGTTTGATCTTTTAATTGTTGAAGCCTGCGTAAGACCAGCACTTTTATATTCCCATATCTACAAGGTTCCTGTTATACAAATGAGTTCATTTGGAGCTATGCCTGGGAATTTAGAAGCCGTTGGTGCTCCTGATCATCCATTGTTGCATCCAAACATATTTAGACAACGGTCAAACAACCTGACAGCGTGGGAGAAAATGGTCGAAACGTTAAAATTTTATATATTCCATAGAATATCGGAAAAATATGAAAATGTTGAAACCGAAGTTATAAGAAAGCAGCTAGGGCCCGACACACCAAGTGTATCGGAATTGTATAAGAATGTGCAAATGCTGTTCTTAAATGTGCATCCAGTGTTTGAAGGTATACGCCCGGTCCCACCAGGTGTAGTGTATATGGGTGGTTTACATCAGAAGCCTGTTAAGGAATTACCAACGGTAAATACGAGTAAAGGTATCATAATAAAGATGATACTTTTACTATCCTATTGTCCTTTTTATCCCATCATCATTCTATGGCTCTTATTCCAATGGACTTGAAGTCAGCGCAATATTACTATTTCCTTTTTATTTTGACATGCAATCACCAAGACCTCAGCCGAAAGACGTCCACTGCTGAAGAAACGCTTTCCCAAGTACCTCTCCGAGGTGATGCCCGTCTTCTGGCTCCCGTTGCGTAACGACTCAGGCCCATAATCTGTCCTGATGCATTCCAAATAATATGACCTACTTCAATACTGTTATAATAACTGATTTTGATGTTATTTCAGGAACTCGAATCTTACTTAGATGCTTCCAAAAATGGTGTTATCTATATCAGTTTCGGTACGAATGTAAATGCGGATCATTTACCTCCAGATGTTCTAAAGAAAATAGTTAAAGTTCTATCTGAGCTGCCTTATGACGTATTGATGAAGTGGAATGAAGATGAGCTGCCTGGGCGAACTGAAAATATCAGGATATCGAAATGGCTGCCGCAATCAGATCTGCTTCGTAAGTGATATGGAGGGTGTCAAATGAATTTGCAATAGCAGTCATTGACCCAGTATTTTTTTAAATTAAAATTGTCAGTAAATATTATTGACATTCTAAACTTTTTAAAAGAACCGGCCAAGTGCGTGTCGGGCACGCGCAGTGAACGGTTCCGTAGTTGCTTGTCCCTTAAAACATGACCAAATAATCGGTACAAATTTTATTCTAAGAATAAAAAGTTACAAGTGCATGTAGTTTTAGCTTATTTTGCCACTTGGTTTGCGTGATTAATATAGTACTAGAAAGTTGGAATTAGATATGGGTATACCTAATTCCAACTTTCTAGTACTAAGCGTCTCTGAGCTTAACCGCGGACAGACAGACAGGTAGACGGACATGGTGAAACTATAAGGGTTCCTTATTTACTAGGAAACCCTAAAAATGGAAATAAAGACATAAAGCGATTTCGTGTTTATAAACTACACACTGATTAAAGCAGCACTAATAATTTTATTAAATAGCAATACACAAAAAAAAAATCGTAACTTACATTATTTTGACATAATTTTTATAATACCTAACATCAATTTGCTTTTGTAAAAACGTAATATTTTTGTTATAATTCATTATTTAATGTCGATACAATAGCATCAATGAACACACGTTTTACAATTGTTTCAATCCAAAAAAAGAATTTCTTTTTCAGGACACCCTAAAATAAGGCTGTTTATAACACAAGGAGGTCTACAATCAACAGACGAAGCTATCACAGCAGGAGTACCTCTGATCGGTGTTCCAATGTTGGGCGATCAGTGGTTTAACGTAGAAAGATACGAACATCACAAGATCGGATTCAAAATAAACTTGGAAAGACTTGATGAGGAGCAGTTTAAGAATGCAATCACTACTGTTATTGGAGACGAAAGGTTTGCAATCATGCTATCTTTAACCTTCTTAGACTAACGCCTATCTGAAATAAAGCTACTTGAAGAACAGTAATAAACACAAAAAAAAATTGGGATTTGTTTCACCATTTCAATTTCAGTAAAAAATCATATAAATTGTACTGTGGATGCTATACTCACGTGGGTGCCACAGGCCAATATTGCCAAATATGACCATACATGCTACTCGAACAAACGCACTTTGCACCCTAAAATTGTTGCTACGAATTCGGCTGCTAACAGAAAGTACAAAATGCCAGCATTGATTGTAAAAGAAAAATACCGGACAAGTGCTAGTCAGACTCGTGCACCGCGGGTTCCGATCGGGTCTTGAATTTTTCCGTGTATAAATTGGTTTACGGAAGTTTATAAACTATGAAAGTACTATCATTACACTGACAAAAATATAGCAGGTAATATTAAAGTATAACTTTGTCGTTGAAAAAATGTTCCCCTATTTATCAATGTACGTCACGGTTAATTTATTCTTCAACCGAAAATGTGTAAGCGCAAAAATTATTTATACGTGATAAAACTACAAATTCCTAAATTATACTTATTCCTGTACTTGTACCTACTGTAAGATCTATCTTCTTGCCAAATTTCATGACTAGATCACCAGGAAGTATCCTATACTTTTAGACTCCCTTGAGAGTCCCTTAAAAAAATACGTTTTTTGCTTCATAAACGTAGGTATCTTTTTTTTACTTAATTTCCGAGCCAAAGAGAAAACTCAGCATATTGTAATGGATGGTCATCTATCCAGGGACCGACCTCGGCAAGCGTAACTTAACCTCGAAGTTCGACTTCAGTGGGTTTTGTTGTCTAGCCACGAGCACCTCAATCCACATTAATAATTATAAATAATAATAATAATTCACCTTCGCATGAAACAATGTTACAAAAACTTTTAGGAATCTCCGTCACATGAGATACCTCTCTTTCTTATAATTCTACAAGTATGTGGTTGGTATCATCATGCCAAAACAATTCCCATCAAGTGGATTGTCAGGCTGTTTACCAACCTGTCAACTTGTCACCAAATATTTATTCCCGTTTTAAATTCCAGCTATCGTCAGAACGTTGCCAAACTTCGTACTCTCATGTACGATCAGCCTCAGCCTCCACTTGAGCGCGCCGTGTGGTGGACGGAGCACGTGCTGCGTCACGGCGGTGCAAGACATCTGCGCGCACCCGCCGCCAACATGTCATGGGGACAGTACCTAGAACTAGAACTATTTCTAACCATACTTATAAGCTTATTGATTCTAGTAGTCGTATTCATCTGTCTTGTTTATTTTGTTTGTATAAATTATGTAACTTCTAAGAAACTTAAGGCAGCTTGATGAATAAACATGTTGATTTTAATCATAAGTTTGTAATTCAAACGTTTGCGTCGATGGTTGTTTTGAATTTTGATTAAGTTTTACAATTATTTGTAAATTATTTTGATTTGGAAATGATTTTAATGCCTTGGTTGATTTTATGTGAAACTCAAGTTATTTTTGATGTTATAGTTTTGAAATCAGAGTAATAAACTTCTTTACGCTTATCTCCCAAAAAGTTTGGCATAGTATTGGACTCTTTCATAACTAAACTTGAAAAGTTACTATTGGAAAAAAGAACAAGACGTTAGACGACGCTTTTGATGGGCTATTAAAAGTTATAAAAACCATTTTAAAACGAATGATGTTGGTCTGAAATCGTTTTGTCCAACTTTTACAGTATGAACTTTGACTGAGCATTTATTGATTTTGTGTTTTTGTGTCGCTTGCACAAGCATCACACTTACGATAATGATACTCATCAAAACTAAAATTAATACAATAAAATGACCAAATATCATAATGGTAATTGACACAATAAATCAAGGGTTTTAAACTACCTACATTGTTACTAACAATGATATACGTCCTTATATTCTTCAAATATAAATTAACTATATTTTGCTCGCGACTTCGTTCGCCTTAACATAGATTTTCGCCTATGACCCTCTCCAGGGTCCCTTCTATCTTTGTACCAAAGTTCATCAATATAAATTCAGTGATCAAGGCGTAAAACCGTAACAAACAAATAAACAAAACTCACTTTCGAATTGAAGAAGTAAGGATTGACAATTACGATCCATTTCAGCAAAAAAAAAGAAACATTAAAAATATTTTTGACTTCCAGTGAACAGAACAGTCAAGCCAAAGGAACGTGATAATGAAATAGAAGGACAAACGAGTTAATTCAATAAAGAGTCTGAAATTGAGAATTATAAGATTAAAGGTGGATGACTGACTACATATTAATTAAACGAGCCACCAGTTGTTAATTGATTTAAAAACAAAGATAAAAGCATTGAAATATTTATAATCTTTTAGAAATATCTGAAGAGTACGTCTCGGTTCAAATTCTTGTTAGAAAACTTGTATACCTTTGTTTCTTTTTGTAATGTTCGAACATAGTTTATTAGCTAATTTATGTGACCAACCGTTATTGACTTTGTCAGAATAAATAAACAATGTATTACTTGGAATACGTAGTATGTGTGATGTTACTGTAAAAAATGAATTGTTGACTGAGAAATTATGTTGTAGGACAATGCTGTTCTTTAAGGAGTGGCTGGAGAAGTGCCACGGCGTCCTCACCGTCCGCCTGTTGCCTGGACTCACCGGACACGGTTGTTTTAGGAGGTACCTGTTTCGAATTCAGCGGGAAAAAACGTCAGGGTGTTTAAATTGTGAGGATCGCCCGGAGGACACGGTGGAGCATATGGTGGAAGTCTGTCTTATTTGCGTGGAGCACCACCGTGTCCTCGTCGAGGCGATCGGCGGCGGCGACCTCTCGCGTCTAGCTTTGGTTCAATCCATGGTCCGGAGCGAGGAGGCATGGGAAGCCGTCACCTGGTGTAGGAGTAGGCGGGCCAAGTGAAGGAGAGACAACTCTCACGCCCCAGCCGCCGCACATACAGAGATGCCCCGTTATTCGATTCTCGGCCACCGTAGGCGCGGGCCTGGCTTTGATCGGACGGCGAGCCCCCCAACGCTCGCCGTCCGAACAAAGCCAGGCCTGGGTCGACGGAGCTGTTGCGCCTCAAAAAGATGTCAGCATAGGTAGTAGACGGGGCCCGTTAGGGCCAGAGCCTGCCAGGATTGCGGATTTTGCTCAAAAGAGTTACCGCGGCCCTGGAACGCAAAGGTTACTAGCACGGATGGGTTTTAATCAGTAAGATTCTGATACTCCCTCCCGCTCCACCCCGAGGGGAAGGGGTCATTTGATGATTTCCCATCCATATAAAAAGGACAATGCCGTTATATAAAAAAGAGGTATTGACAAAAATTTAAAAGAGCAAGTATGCTTTGGTGCTTGGGATTAAAGTGAAATTAGAGGATGAATGAATGACGAATAACAGAAGGCAGCCTAAAAAGGCAGGGTAAAATCACAAGGCAAATATTATTATGTGAGAAGATACAATTGAGATGATCTTCTTCGACGTGCGTGAATAACTTGACTTATGAACGTAAGTGAAGCAAAAGGAGTCTTTAAAAATCTAAGCCCACCTGCTTAGATTTTTAAAGACTCCTTTTGCTTCACTTACGTTCTTACACACTCTGTTCGTTATTCTGTGAAAACTAAACTGTAAGATTATATTGACTATAAAAACTATGTAAATGCGTAACATTAACATTTATGTAATTTGAATTTTGCGGAAAACAAATCATGTTTGTAATTAACATAAAAATGTAATTTCTATAAATGAAACCTTGTGCTATCAATTTCCACGACTAAGGATTTGAATTTTAATAAATACTGCTACCAAAGACAAACATAAAATAGAACTGAAAATAAAATAAGTACCAGCATAAGCTAATATTTTCAGCTCTCCAATAATTCAACAAAGTTAAAGTTGAATACTGATCCACATCCCTTCAAATTGCTCAAAAAGATGACACCTTCATTAGAACTAGAATCAATAACATTGATCTTCAAATGTTGAACAAAATAATCACCTCTGATTTGATTTGTATCTGAGACCCGGAAACCTGTTCAAATAGACCTAATTGAATTTAAAAGACCAACTTTTGGACAAAAAGTTCTGTAAACCATTTGAAACGAATTTTGTCAAGATAAAAGGTTTTTGCTGCTAGGAGTTTGTTTGCTAGAGACCTCTAAGTGATTTCGAGTCTTTTTTGAACGAAACACTGATTGCCTCCTCCACTCAAAGTTTGGTAAACGAAGTGGATAAATAGGATTGAGTTTGCAATTAATGTTTTGGTAACTTGATTTCGGAGGGTAAATTGCAACAGGAAGGCAAATGTTTTGGTTTGGCTTGTAATGCCTGAATACGAATAATTTTGTCTCGACAGAACATTACTCCGTATACCTACAGAAAAAAATATAGTTTTACTTTTTCGTTATTGTGTCTGGAAACTAGCATTTATGTTTGGTATACCTAAACGTTTTCCCTTGGTAGTGGTATATTGGTACCCCTTCTAATACAGTAGGGCTGGCACCGAATACAAAAAAATTGTTCGAATATTTACTATGACGTATTTAAAAGAAAACTTTTATTTCTCCCTTTTCTTAGTTAACAATTAAACTAACTACAGTTTTGAAGTTGAAATTTTAATTAAGATAATTTAGCTATAGTAGGAGCCAGATAAATGTGGAAAAAAGTGCATTGACCTTTCCTTAATTTATCTTAGTAGGTACCCCCGGACAGTAAATTATGAATCGTTTTTCATTACTAGAACAATAAGGATCACGATAGATGTCGTTTCAGGACAGCTTTATGTCATTAAATCTGATTTTGAAATTAAGTGTGTCAATAAATGTAGGTGGGTTAATGACCGTTATTCTTCATTTATCTGGCGCCTACTATAGAGCTTTACTGCTTGCAAACAATGAAACATTATGCATAATTATATGTTTTAGAATTTCGCTGCTAAGCCAATGACACGTTTTCCTAGTGACTAAAAATAAACACCTAAATCTCTATCTCAAGAACTACTTAACAGATTTTAATGAAACTTGCACTGTTCTCTAACGAAAATATTTTTTGCACTTCGACATATAGATTTTGAGATATGCACGGACAAACATACAATATGTTTGTATGTTTGTCCGTGCATACACTTATGAAATTTGGCACACATGTTTAAAAGCAGCTGGTATAGACTTTATAAACTGTAACTGTTCCGATCGACGTCACTCTGTCAACGCCGGCTGTCGCTGAAAACCAGCGCTGTGGCTCTGTCTTGCACATGAGTTCCAGCATTATGCTGAGCGATGGCCGTTCTGTGCGAATGTGACGCATATCTTCCTAACTTACATAACTATTGTAATTTTGTTTATTTTTGGTATGCGTCATGCTTGGCGCAAATACAGTCTTTTTCTTTCTTTTCTTTCTTTCTTTTCATATACAAATACGATGCAATTACACATAATATGGGTCGATTTGATAACCTCCTTTTTTTTGAATCGGTTAATAACCGATTTTTGGCCATCATTTAATTTTAACGTGTAAAGGTATTTTGATACCCACTTATGCCAACGTCAACGTTAACGCTACCGTCAAACGGGGTAAATTGGAACGGAGGGCTGAATAGAAACAAAACTTTGGTAATGTTTTATCACTTTAATATCATAATATTAGTTGTCTAAGAAAGCAACTTTATTTTATTAATATCAATTCATAAAACTTGAGACCGCAAATGCTGCACACAAAATTTAAATAATGTTAAAATCCCCTTCAATGTTTTGTGCCGATTTACTCCTGCATTCCTATTCACCCCGTTTATAGGTATTTGTTATAACGCCAATAGTTGGTAAGAGGTTAAAGAACCGATAAACGACCGATAAGTGCCTCAGGAACCGGGCATTAGTCCATTACCAAAGATATAAAAAAATTTACTGTTGATTTCTCTCCCAGTTAAATATTATTAGTTATGATTCCTTTCATGAGCACCTTGCGGGAGTACAAAGTAAATTAATCCTCCGCCTTTGTATTAACGTCAACCCTTTTCAACTAACCGGTCCAAAAGTCACTGACACATGGTATTGACAGTTAGAGAATGGCTATTCATAAATTAGCTTTAAATGGATTCAATGACAGCTTTCTACCAAATACTTACTTTTCTGTACTTTTGAGAAATAAGTTATAAATATGTGGTGAAAGTAAATTGATGTTATTTGAGATACTTTGAACTGTAAATCTGATATTGCCAATATTATAGATCTCCTTCTGATTGTCACTGACTATAAAAAAATAATTTATAGGTTTATTTTATAAAAATAATTTATAGGTTTATTTTATATAGACGATTTTATATCACTCGTAGTTTATTTTATCTTAGTTGGAAAAGTTATACCTAGCTATTGCCTTTGTAATCATAGGGTTTGCATTTTAAGTTATCAAATTATTTACAAGTATTAGTTCCATGAATATAATAGAATACAATCTGTTTGAATGGCTTCTGAACATACTTTACCGATTGGTTAGTTAGTTCGATAAATTAAGTTTTTCGAACTAACTAACCAATCTTTGTTAGTATAATAATATAGTCATTAATTTTGTACCGTTTATAAATCGATCATACATTGAAGACACAACATATTACAATATTGCATATACTTGAGAGCGTTTAGGCGGTACGGCTTTTCATACAAACTTTCAAATCCTTATTTTTCGAAATTAATAAACCGATTTTAATAAAACTTGGTAGGCGTACGCTAGATATCTAGGTCCAAATAGTTATTAGAAAACATTTTCGAAAAAGAGAGAAAAAATGAAAGAAAAATGAGAGAAAGTGAAAAATCACTATTGATTTTTCACTTTCTATAGAAAACTTAAAATCGCTCTCTCTCTCTCCCTCTGAAATCTTTTTAAAAAAAATTTCTAATAACTATTTAGACCTGGATATCTAGCGTATGCATACCAAGTTTCGTTAAAATCGGTTCATTTATTTTGAAGAATAAGGACTTGAACGTTTGTATGAAATGACATACGGCGTACACGCTCTTAAGGGTCTAACCTTAGCAATGATTATCATCACGCTATACTAAGCAGGGAGCTAAGCAGCTAAAAACCTTGACATAGATAAGGTCGTTATATTCCTAATTCCTAACCTGTGTTATGAGCGTTTACTTTTCCCAGTATTTCATGCAAGTACTTATATTAAACTGATTTCAATACTTCTTGAATCGTATATACAGGAAAAAGGAGCTTAGAAACATTTCGATCATAGTTATCGCTTAAAAGAAGCGTCTAGAAAGTCACGTAGTCTTGAGGCCGTTATTGCATTAAAAAGCAATTCCTACAGACAACCTTTGGACAAACTGAAACAAATGAAAGAGATTATCTTCGTATTACTTGTAAATTCATTTTGACCATTGTGCACATTCGCTCAGCGTTAAATACACCCCTGGGGCCTAACCACCAACTCTTAAAGCAGTACTACTTCAATATTACTTCCAGTGGACGGAGCTATACAGGACGCATAGCTCCGTCTCTTTCCCACTGGAAGTAATATTAAAGTAATACTGCTTTAAGAGTTGGTGGTTTACGCCCTGATAACGACTATGGGGAAAAGGCCAGGATTCTATGAAGAAAACCATACCAAAAACACTCACATTCAATATGCCTAGCCTTTTCCCAATCACTTCGGCTTCGGCTTCCAAACTAACTAGATACAGCTGAACACCAGGTAGTTGACATGGAGCAGGACTCCCTGTCTGACGTACATAACTCAGTAGAAATCTGGGTAATACAAGTGTCAGCTTATCTGGGCTCTTGACTACCCATAATGACTGTCAAAGATGTTTAAATGGCCGCTAGCGCAACTTACCGTGCTTTCGGAGATTTTATATGTAACCAATCTTGCGGTCGCAAGCGCGACTGCTGAACGTGGAGTCTTGTTTGATTCCCAGGTTGCGCAAAAAAGGGTCATTGGGTTTTCAAATTGGAATTTCTCTGTGACGGTCCGAAATTTGGACGTCGGTGATGCGACTCCCCTGGGAAAGCATGTTAAGCCGTTGGTCCTGCACCAGATCTCTCTCCGGTCATGTCGGGTTGCGTTCCATCGGAATATGAGAGTGGTGGAAGAGGGAGTGCACCTGTGTATGCGCACACACGTGTGCACTATAATATGTCCCGTGCCGATGGCTATACTTTGTGCCAGATAAACTTGCAATAAAGTACATTGACCTTTCCCTAATATCCCTTCGTAGATACCCGAACAATACATTATGAACCATTTTACATTACTAGAGAACATAAAGTAGTAGAAGTAGATTCAGGACTGCTCTAAGTCTTTATATCTGTTTTTGATTTTAAGAAAGTCAATAAATGTATGTGGGTCAATGACCGTTATTGCACATTTATCTGGAATCTACTATAGTCTCCGTTGAGATTATTCGCCATGGCCGAAATTGGTCAAAGCTAATTATGTAACCAGTTGCCCAGGTCAGTCCACTGACTGACTTTGGCAAGCGTAGCATAACCTCGAAGTTCAACCCATGCGGCTGTTATTATTTTGCCACAAGCTTCCTCCTAATGACATAAAACATTAGGTACATATACAAAGACCCGGAGAATAATGTAGTGACATCTGGAAGCAACTCATAAGCTCAGGACCAGACATGACGTTAATAAAGGCCCTTTCGTAATGTTATTAAATGTTATTATTATGTTGTTCTTTAGGGTTCCATAGGGGAGATGGAGAAGCGTTTTGAGTAATTATGCCCACCACTGCCTCTTCAATTTGGCGATCCTTCGGGCTATGTCGGTAACATTGGTTCTTTTGCGGATATCATCATTCCTGATTCGATCACGAAAGGAAACTCCGAACATTACCCTCTCCATTGCCTTTGATTGCAAGTCTGGGTGAAATGAGTTACAAGTCACCCAGACTTGTAATTCATTTTGGCACAATATCTGGGCTTCAGGCATCCGTGATCAAAGTAAGGACCAAGTTATTGCCAATGAGCATCCATGCACACATGCTTGGAAAGAATACTCACAAACAACAAATCCACCTACCTAGCCTGTTCCCCAAATATTTCGAAGTCGGCTAGTTTTATATGGAGACCATCTGCCTCTGTCTCAACCACAACCCAGGTGAAAACTACAATATTTTATTCCAAAAGCTTTTTCAGATTTTTTACTATTCATAGGCAAGCGTTTGACCACTGTCTCATCTGATGGTAAGCGATGATATGGTTGAAGATAAAACACGCTTGCCTAGAAACGTTTCATCCAAAATCGGTCTAAAAAAACCGAAATCCGATTTATACGGAACCAACACAATAATCTTACTAAGCCTTTGTTAAACCATAAGGCGTGTTATTTTTCCGAGGAGTTGCGCTGAGCGTAATTGACAGATTTTAATCATGTTTTCTTTCTCTCGCATGACAGATAGGTCAGGCGAGGTCGAGACTAATGTTTGGTAGTACTAATTTTTAAGTATGTCAATATTTTCACTTTTACTCTCTAGTAAGTAGGTACTCTCGATTGCTAAAGTTTATGTATGTGTATTTAGATGCGTACATATCTACTTGTTATTGGATACAATATGTTAATTACAGCAATATATCACTTATTAAAAGTTTATCGATATCGTATTTTAGTTGTACACTAAAGTTATTTTTATGTTATGTCACCATGTTGTTTCACAGCAATAAAGACCGTTGCTGTTACATTTTACAAATTGAAACTACTTGAAGTTTATTGAGAAAAAAAAACAATGTCTAATTTTAATAGTCATTATAGTGTAATGTGTAATGAAATTCCTAGTTTATCGTTGCTTCTAAGATCGAAGATCTGAGCACGGCAAGTCTAGAGGTTGGACTTTCAATAAACAGATCTAAGACCCAGGTGATGGCCAATAGCACGAAACGCAGGGTTGAGGTAGACGGGCAAGTGTTGCAATATGTCGATAAGTATACAGTAGTACAGGATAGAGTCTTTTTAATAATTGGCAAGATAAGGAGGTTGAAAGACGAGTCCAAAATGCTTCCTAGGTCATTAAAAAATACATGAAAGGGAGTCTTTCCATAATACTTAAAAGAAAACTCATTGATATGTGCATCCTGCCCGTCCTAACCTACGGTGCATGAAGTTGGTCACTTACTGAACAACAAAAGTCTAGACTCAAGATTTATTAACGGGCTATGTAGCGTAGCATAATGTGTTAAGCGAATAGATCGCGTTAGAAACACCACCCTGCGCTCCATAACTAAAGTAATAAAATTTGGAAAAAAACCACCAGGCTAAAGTGGGAGTGGGCTAGTTACATCGCACGAATGCACCTGGAGAGGTGGGCGAAGATCGTCACTCACTAGACGCCTAAGGAAGGACGTCGTCGTCGAGGTCTACCGCAGCAAAGTTGGTGTAACGATCTCATCATGTTTGCGGGTTAAACTTGGCCAGAGATTGCTCAAGACCTTGACCTTCGTCCAGCAGTGCGACTAAGGGCAGGCTAACTAAAAAATCGTTATTCCCATTAGTGGAAACCCTTCATTCTAAAATAAAATCAACACCACCAGTTAATAAATAACGCGTTATCTATCAAGCTTCATCAGCTTCTATTAACGATAAGCCTCCAAGATTCTCAGTTAAGTACAAAATCCTATCGCACTCTACTAACTAATTACATAGACTTGTAAAGTCAAATGAATACTGGAACAAAATCCAATCTTCCCCGAGATTACTAATTCAGCGCAAACAAGCTGTTGACTAAAACCCCGGACCACATGTACTTACATCAAACTCATGAAGTTACTGTGACAAATAAACAAAAGTTAATTCATTATCACGGGCGTAAACTGCACCGGCGGGTACCAGCAGTTTGTTAGTTCCAAACTTCGTAGGTGGCATAAGAGTAAAAGAGAGAGCGGTACAAAAAGATGATGACCAAGACAGAGATGACGATAAAGGCGTAACGAGGTTAAAAGTTAAGAATCTAGGGACAGTATTAAAGTGAAATGGGGCAAGGGTTCGCGAGAAAAATGTTGCTCAAGGCGTTAATTTAGAAAAAAAATTGTTTGGCTCTAGTCACTTTAATATTTACGTAACCTGGGCTTGATAAACAAGGTCTTAAGACTCTTTTAGGGTTTAGAGATAAAAAAGATTTTCGTTGAATAGATTGCCATGGAAACCTTATTTTTAGGTCGTTCTGACAGACAGACGTTGATAAAAAATGTCGAATCCAATCCGATGGCTCAAGTGACTAGTGTATACAAGTGACTTTCTGTTGGTGGTAGCGTAGCAAAAGCGATCGTCAAAACGTCAAAAACGTATGAAATCAATGCCGAAATGTCAAAAACATAAGGGGCTGGTTTTTTGGCAATCGCATTCGCCGATAGAATGGCATTTTGTTTAGAGCCTCTAACGTCCTAATCTAGGTCACATGGTTCAGCCGTTAAAACGTCACGGATTAACAAACATTCCAAAATCCAAATTCTGATTACAGATCACCAGGTTCTTCATCGTAAGATTTCTTCATCCTAAAATATTAATTAAAGAAATAAGCAAGCCTGTGCCGTTATTTAAAATGTTTCTTATTGGCGTTTTTATATTTCATTCAATTTGATAATAATTCGGGCGATTATTGATCTCATAAATATAGCTAGTCCACAAAACGACATCCAGTAAACTGCCGAAGTTTAACCACATTATTCAGGAGACCGTTAAAAATTCAAAGGAAATGACTTCAGTAATTTTGACGATTCTCAATTATCCCCGACCGACACCGGTAAATAACGAGTATTCGGAAATTTGAAACATAATTGGTGAAATTCTGCAGCTTCGGGTTTCTTGACAAACGAATTTTATGGCTTGTTTTGTGAAAGATGAAGAAAACCTGACCCAGTTATTGACGATTGGTTTTATTATTACAAGATGATAGATATATTATGTATGATTATAAAAAGAGTACATTTTACACCTTCCTGGTGAAATGTGAGTGTTCCATTTTAGATCATTCAGGCGGAATCATCCTCTGCCTAGCCTTTTCCCAACTATATTGGGGTCGGCTTCCATAACATAACATTCAGGCAGAATTTTATGTTTTGTAACTTTTCATATTTTATGATGAATTTATAACAAACAAATAATATTAGTTCGATGATATGTGTGTTTACAAATTTGAAATGCAAGTCTTACTATCTCTTATTGCGTGCAGAAGCTAGTTAACACATCATCATCTCCGTCCACAGTACGACGTTGCTAACTGCAGCTGAGCATTGGATTTCCTATTCTAATGGCAATCATCCTCAGTGTGCCATCCTCATCCAGGTTCTACCCGCGATGAAAATAATGTCTCATGTTTATCGCCACCAGACTACCGATACTTCTTAATCCAGTCTGAGGACAACACTTGGTCATCGCCATACGCCACCTATTATCACCGTCGAGCCTCAGCTCCATTGCAATCCGTTATTCGTTTCCGATGTTGTAAAATATCTTTGTACGTCTCAAATCTCGACGTTTGGAATTTGGTCTGTACTATTAACAATACACTCATGTAATTTTCAATTGCGACACCATTCAATTTTACCTCAAAATTTTATTCCCTGAAAAGCTAATCGATTCCCAAGTTCAAATAAAAATAGAAATAAAAGGAACTGAAACGTATAAGAGATAGCGCCAACGTTTTATTAGACGTAAAACGAACTCACTCTAGAAAGAAACACGGGAAATGCATTACGCGTACTGCAGACAAACGTGTATGCATTTGGGTAGAAGATGTGGGGAACATACATGGGTTTCGCATCCTTGCTCTTGAATATAATGAGGAATTTCTTATAAAAGACAAATAATTATTATTAGCTACCTATTACCTATTGTTAATTTTATTGTTTAACTTTTTGTTTGTCTTGAAATATTTTTCTTTCTTTCTTTCATTATGCAGGATTTCAATTTTTGGGATGCATGAAGGAGCTTCCTCATGTAGCGCAATTTGTTCCATCAGACACTCAACTGAAACGAGCGCTCGCATCCTGGACAGTCGCACCTAACATCTTAAAAGACTGGCCAATTCTTCCCTAAGCTTGCGGTGGTAGGGCTAACGACCGAAGCAGCCTGCTGTGTTTCGTCGACGCGTGGAAGTACCAGTGCCTCAAGGCATCTTCTGGGCACGCTCGCTCCATCAAAGACCTCATCCATCGCTTTCCATTAGGCGTGATCGAGGTCAAGAGCTAGCCCATACATCAATAAAAAAAAACATCTTAATGATGACGATCGTGGAACTCTCAAAAAGAAGCAATGGACCGTGACACATGTCACCATGAAAACTCAGGTGGAGTTCGTTTGACGTCAATACCATTTTGATTGGATGGATTGACAGCTTACATCAAGTTCACTACACCTAAGTCTCCAAGGTATAATAACACAGGATAGCACTACTAGGGAGAGTTTTCAAACGCGAGTCTATCAATAATAACAAAAAAACAAGCACAACACAACTTTGCAGACACGAAACAAGGCGAACATATTAATTAAGTTGTTTAAGAAATTTAAGAATATACGCAAAAAACTGAGCCTACTTGAGAAATTATAAGAATAAAACCGGAAGAGCCTTAACTCAGCTGCAACTGAACATACCAAGACTTTTATCCATGAAGTTGAAAAAGTGTTACCTGGGCCAGGGTACCATGGCGTGTTATAGCGTGAGTCGTTCGAGCGAGGAGGTGGGATGGAGCTATATAGGGTGTATAGCTCCATCCCTCCTTCTCGCTCGAACGACTCACGCTTTAACACGTCATGAGGGCCGCTGGTCTAATAAATCAAAGTAAAAGACACAACAACGTACCAATTGGTGGAATATTGCAATTAGTTTGCGTTAAACAAGACGAAGAGCGTCTCGCCTTTCCTTTGGAAACTTGTTTTTAATATAATTTTATTAACCTGTAAAGTACGTGGCAATGCTCCAGCTTTTTGGGCACATTACCAGTGGCCAGTGATGCAAAAGAATTTTTCGACCCCATAATTCAGATTATTTTTAGTTTAGTTTAATACAGTTTTTTTATGAAACTGCATATTAGTAATGTTAGTTGAGAATTTAAAGTTAAAATAAAAGTACCAGTAAAGTACAATTTATCATCATCTGCTTAGCCTTTTCCCAACTATATTGGGGTGGCTTCCAGTCAAACCGGATCCAGCAAAATACCAGTATTTTACGTGGAACGGCTGCCTACTAGACCTTCACAACCCTTTAACTAAAGTACAATTTTATAAATGATTGAAAAGGTCGCGTTTAACCACAGTTTCAATTGATGGAAAGCAATCTGAGATTATGCGTAACATTTCTTTTCAATCACTAATGCTGTGTGAGTGAGTGAGAATTCCCTTTCCAAATAAATTATTTTTAAAGCTAATAAACTAGTATTTACGATGACATAATAATTATGACATTAATCAATTTTAAAATATTTTTTTCCTAAATATGTGCTTGAAAGTTACCTTGTACTTTGATTCGGTTATTTTTGAAAATGAATGTACTTCCAAAATAAGCTTCTTAAAAGAAGATAAAAAAACACAAGATTAAAAGCAAAAACTTAAAAAAAACCACAGTAGATCAATATCAGAAAACTTCTATAGTACATCTAGAATTCATGTATTCTAGGACGCAAAGACTCACTTAGGCAGCGTCTCCAGCTCTCAAACGAAGTGACTTTATTGAATTAGGAGGATGAAACTCTGTAGCGGGGTAAAATGTGTCAAGAAAGGGGTAAAACCTCCCTCTTTTGATAAAAGGGTTCTTTTGCATGATAAAAGTGTAAAACCGCATTTAAGTTTCAATAGGCTCTAGCTAGGCCAGGTAGGCTGAAGTTCTATTTTGGAATGTAAGGTGAAGAAACGTTACGTAAATATTTTATAGATATGTATACAACGTGTAACAGACCAGTGACCAACACTGAATTGTTCATAATGATGAGTATAATGACCCCTTTTCAGATATTGCGTTTATTCTGTTACACGTTGTATTTTTAAATTCATTGACAAATAACGCATAGTCTGGTCTAGAATCGATAGTTTCTGATACCAAAGATTCCGCTACAGTTTGATAGAGCGGAACAGAAACAAAGCAAAACTTGAATAAGGGTCATTGTTGCCTGAAATCCTGATTGAATTCATCGTTATCAATCCAGGTCGACTTTAGAGCGTTGTGTATTCTAAGTATGAATTTTTTTATGTCATGTACATTTATTGGTTATTTAACAAAATTAATTTGAACGTTGTGTCTTGTACCTCGGAGTTTGCTGTTCCAAAATTATTATAACTATATCGAACTTCGAGACATCGTTGACAGAGTCAGCACTGGTTACTTAAAATAAATTAACAGATTCGATGTTTTGCTTGTTTTATCGTTATGAAATATCGACTCTCTCCCATCATTTCTACGGAATTTTCCTCCTTAAAATGTACCCTGTAATTTGCACGTGCCTTCACGAAAGAATCTCAAAGTTCTATTAATAGGACATCGATCGATAAACCTTCAACAACTTTCCCTTACCGAATCCTGTACGACAATATTACACCTACCAACTCAAATAACTTCACAACTTTAAGTAGGTTTGCCAAATGGAGCCCTCACCAAATAGTGTGTAGCAGAATCAATCAAAATACCCGAGTTCTGTCATAGAGTAAGGATGTAGAAAGGAATCTAACTCTCTTGCTTTAACACAAATTCACACGGTTCTCTTATGAACAGTAGATAATTCGGGCTTTAAAAAAAACTATGGCTTGTTTTCCAAAACGTAAACTCCAACTCAACTCAAACTCAAACTCCAACATGAGCAGGAAAATGTCAATGAAAGCTTGTCTAATTCAGTTTGTCGTTTTCGTACTCGAGGGATGAGCAAACTGCCAGGGTTGCGGATTTTGTTCGAAAGAGTTACCGCGGCCCTGGAAAGCAAAGGGCACTACGAGGAGCACGGATGGGTTTTAGTCAGTAAGAGTCTGACACAAGAGAGCGGCAGGAGTCATTTGATGATTTTCTATCCATTAAACAAGGGATGGGCAAAAACTTCAATTTATGACAAGCTCCGATGGAGTTCGAGTTGTGTTGGAGTTTACGTTTTGAAATATGGGCCTATGACCACGGAGTTTGTTTCGGTGTCGCTAGTCAGAGTGTTTGCGTCACAATTATCCGAATTCCACTTGACGACCAATCATCCGGCCGAACGTTCTTCGGGCGTGAAGTTCGGGACGTGCAAACTCAAACTAGTCGGTTAGGTAACGCGAATCCCTTCTTGTTCTAACTACATGAATTATCAATGCCTTGTTAGTGTCGTTATGTGAAATTTTTCGGAAACATCAATACACGCAAAAGCCTTTAGGTTGAATATCAGTTGCGCCGTTGCGCGTCATTAAAATACAATGTCAATATTAATGGTGTTTAATTTTTATGAAAACAAACATTTTTTTGCCTTAACATGACTGTGTTTCCTGTCTATACAAATATCCTTATTCCCTGATTCCACACAAATCTGAGATAGACACAGCTTGACATTTCTACGAACCACTTAACCTGTTTTAGACGATATTAATTCAAAGACGTTTAACGCTTGAAGGTCCCCGTTGAATCGAGTTTGAGAGGCATTGTGATAGGGTGTCGATTTGGCTTACAGCCCCGTTAACTATGGCGGGTATTGTCCACTTCCAGAACAATGTATGGATTTGCCTCCCTGAAGGTTTTAGACAAAAGGAGGATGTAGATAGTATAAGACGGATTTCGCTATAGCCAATATGGATATAGGATGGAGTTTGTTCCGGAAAATACCGTTAATTATAGTATACGATAAAATGCACCTGTGATAATTTTCTTCCAAAGCGACTGTACATACGATTTTTTTGGCTCGTACTTTGTCTCCTTTCCTGCATCGTTGGTGCTAGTTTCCTGTTATTTAAGCGATTTATTGGGTGTATATATGATGCTTTATTCTCTTGGAGTTTGACAGAAATTAATGTTAGACATATGCTACGAACCTTACGTAACATACTAGTTTGGCTTCGTCCACGTTTTTCTGAACAGTCATTGCGTAACTCACAACATCATTTCCTGCCCTTATCACATGTTACTTGGTACCTATATACAACACGTTTTCTTCCGCCATCCCCATCTCCATTTCTTTCCCATCATCCGTCGTGGTATGACTGTCTCCCTTTTCTTTTATATCACTCCACTTATCTTTACTTTGGCCTGCCTCTTCCTCTTCATCATATTCATAACTCTTTTAGTGCCATGCGTTTCACCCCTTCTCTTCACATGACCATACTACGACAAGCAACTCCCCTTTTTTTTTTTTTTTTTTTTGTATAGGATGGGAAATCATCAAATGACCCCTCCCGCTCTGGGTGGAGCGGCAGGGAGTGTCAGACTTTTACTGACTAAAACCCACCCTTAGTCCTCCTAGTGCCTTTCTTCCCAGGGCCGCGGTAACTCTTTCGAACAATTCCGCAACCCTGGCAGGCTCTGGCCCTGGCGGGCCCCGTCTCCGTTGCTGACTGCTCGTTGTTGACGGCGCGTTTGGAGTGAACGCGTCGTCGACTCTGGCCTGACCTGATCGGACAGCGAGCTACCCATTGCTCGCTGTCCGCAGGCGTCAGTCGCTGCGCCTTGCCCAGGAGCGTCAGTTCCTGAGAGGCGCAGCGACTGACGTTCGTCTGGAGGAGGCGAAATGGGGCCATTACTGGCACTCCATTTCGGCCCCCTCCCGAGCAGTGGCAGCGGCGGCGACGGTGGCGGCGGCTGCGGCGGAAGCGACGGCGGCGGCGGCGGCGGTGGAGGAAGGTTTTCTCCTCGACCCGGCCCTGGCGGGTGGACCGCAGGCTTTGCCCCCAGCCCAGTGATCGGCCGGCTTGCCAGCTGCCGCACATGCGAAGCAGTGCGGCGCGGCGTCGCACGAGCCGGCCCTGTGACCGGGCTGACCACAGCGGAAGCAGTGGTCACTGCGGTCCACCTCCGAGGTGCAGCGTACTCCCACGTGGTTGCCAACTTGGCAACGGAAGCACCTCAGAGGTCTGGGCTCCAGCAGTTTTACCTGCGCGGAGACCCAGCCCACCAAAAGCCTTCGGCCCTCCGAGACTTTCTTGGCCGCCGACACGGGGCAGCTCACCACTACGGTTCGCATGCCCGTGTTGTCAGGACGGATGGTGCCCGCCTTCACCTCCTCTGCAGAGCACCCCCCCGTCCTGACGACGGCGGCCAACACCTCCTCCTCCGTGACGGAGTCGTCCAGGCCCAAGATGCGCATATCTATGCACTTCGTGGGCCTGGACACTCGGACGTCATCCGCGCCCAAGGACGCCCTAAGCCTTTCGGCTAGAGCGTCCGCGGCCGGACCGCTGCCTGCTCCAGGGATCTCGAGCATCCTGGCCCCGGTCATGGTGACCCTGAGCCGGAGACCCCCGACGATGCCAAGCTCACCGAGGTTGATGGCCTCCTTGGCCTTGGTGAGCGTATTGGCATACGTCACGCCCCTCTTCACCGCGTCCGGCTGCAGCGTTAAGACTACAGCCGCGGTCTTCGGGGCGCGGAGCGCAGCCGCGACGCCTCGCGCTCGCTGCCGCCGCCTTCTTTCCCGCCTCTTTGCCGCCCTGGCTGCCTTTCCCGCCTTCTTCTTCTCCCCGGCAACTTGCCATTCGGCTTGAGCCGGGGGAGGAGCTGAAGGCGAGGAAGCCGGGGGGAGCTGCTGCTCAGACGGCGCAGGAGCTTTCGCCGTCCGCGCAGCAACCCCACCCTTTCTCTTCCTTCCCGGGGCCGGGTCCGGTTTTCCCGACACCGGCTTCGCGGGTGCCGGCCCGGACCCTTTGTCCTGGCCGGACGACCCCGGTGTGGCAGCCACGGCGGCCGCGTACGACGCCGCCTTCCGGCCTGGAGCCTTCCCACTCGCCGCTAACGGGGGGCGCAGGACGATGCCCTCCAGGACGGAAAACCGCGCCTGGAAGGCAGCCATCTCCTGCCGCACCAGGTCCAGCACCTGGCTCTCCTGCGGCACAGGCTGGCCGTCCTTCTTGCGCCCCCCCTGCGGCGCCCCCTGTGGGCCGGCTCCCCGGAGCCTGGCCAGGTCTGCGCGGAGCCCCTCGTTCTCCTTTCGGAGACGCTCCGTGGCGGCAGCTAAGCGGGCGACCTCCGCCCGCAGCTCGGACATCTCGTCCGGCGGAGGCCCACCCCTGGTAACCTCCGCTGCCGCCAGAATGGAGGCCATCGCCTCGCTTATGGCCTTGTTCTTAGAGGAAAGCTTCCTCTTCAAGGCCACATCGCGAAGCGCGGCCTCCACCACCTCCGCAAACCCGGCCCTCCGGTCATCCGGCTCGCCACCGGAGGACTCCGAGCCATGAGCCCCACGACCGCCATCTTCAGGGGGTCGTCCAGCATCCTTGGAGGCAAGGACTCTGCCCTTGCCTCCCTCTCGGCCCTTACCCCGCCTGCTGGTGGAGATCTTACGGGCCGAGGCCACCTCTTCGCTACAAGACGACCCCCGGTCGTCTTCCGGCCTAGGCCGCTTGCGGAAGGACCTCGAGTCCTCCGCTGCAGTCCCTGCCCCCTCGGGTTCAGAGCTCGCCGAGCTAACTGTCACCAGGTCGTCGGAGTCCAACTCGGACTCCGACTCTGCACCCGGGTGACGCTCAGGCGAGCCCCTCCTCCAATATAGCGCGCCTCTTGCCGCGCTCCGCCCGACCGACACTCTGTCGGGCGAGCCAAAACTAATACCGATCGGGTCCTCCTCGGATGGTTCGGATCGGGGGCCTCCTCGGCCCTTGTTGCCATCGGCAAACGGTTGGTGGACAGCCCTGTTGCCCCCCCCAGAATACGAGGGGCTTGACGCACGAGGCGTGGCGGATTCTCGGACCGCTGTGCAGTCCGTACCGCCCTGGGGTAGTATCTGTTTAGCAGAACTGTCCATTGTTGTCCTTTTAAAGGGTGCGGTCCCTATCTCCCCTCCTCTCTCCCTCTCTCTCACTGCTTGCTCGCTGCCCTCACAGTCACGTCTGATGATCAGACGCGTACCAGAGAGCAGCGAGCAAGCCAATGAGACGCACACCGTCCGAGGACCCGAACACTGCTCAAGTCTCCGAACGGTGTGCCCCTCTTGTGTCTCTCTTGGTCTGGTCTCTCACTTGGGACCTTCCGGCATGAGTGGCTCTACCGGCAAAGCCCCCAAGATCATTGAGACACGCAAGCCCCACCACGACGACAACGTGGAGACACGGTTGGTGGGGAAGCAACTCCCCTTCAACTTTTCTATTACTGGCGCTACTTTTAAACTTGATCACACCACTCCATCGGGCATGGTCGAGGTCAAGAGCTAGCCTATTCCTCAATAAAATTTTAAAAAAAATCGTTTAAAACCTTTAACGTAAACATTGCTTACTTTATCCATTGTCATTTCTACTACATGCAGTCTGTTTTCATCCGTCATTTTCACCGTCCAACATTCTGATTCATACAGTACGACAGGTTTTATCACAGACGGAGTCTGTTTACCGATTCTATCGACGATCTGCCGCCATTTCATCCATCTTGAGTTGATCCGCGTTGTCTCGGTCTCCATCGTGGTACGCACAACCAATCATTTAAATCGTAATAATTGCTTCACGCAGACTGAAAAAGGTTTTACAAAAGCAGTACACTGTATTAAAACATTATAATAGGCTCTTAGATTAAGTTATTCAAGTAATGTTACTAAAAAATCACGCTGAACTATTGTTTCATATATCGCGGTATTAGAGTTTTCCATGCAATTTCAACGTAATTATTCAACAGCCCAAATATAAAAAACTATTGGGCGGTTGCCCACCAGACATCACCGTCTGGTCGGAGGATCCTCCGTCTGATGGAGGTTGCAGGACTTAACCCCATACGTCTAAACATGTTTATTTGCTTGTTTTATTGTACCATACTATGAATATCCACCAGTAGAACAAAGAATTTAACGTTTTGCAGCACGTACTCTTCTCTTCACACTTCATCAAACCAGTTATTTTACAAATTACGTTAAAACAACTTAAAACTGCCTCAATCTTCAGCAATATCATTAAAACTTGCTTTGTAATAATAAGCAGGTAATTCCTTCAATATCAGTACAAAACAAATAAGGTACAAATGATCTTAAAATTCCATTGTTACGGCTGACCCGAATTCAAACACCTGCCTAAGGGTAGTAAGACAAAAGCCTAGTTGAGCGAACATAATTTGCTGTCGAAAACCAACCTTGATGACCAGTTACAAGGTTGATATTCAATCGGGCAGAAGTAATGTTTAATTGAAGGAGGTATTGTAAGTTCGAGCCGGTCAACCTGAGAATTTCTCGAATTCGGTCGAAGTACAATCGACGTCATAGTACGTAGTATAGTAACTTTTGGTTGTGTACAACATGAAAGTAATACTTACGATTAGTAAAGAAAAGGGAGCTCGAGGCAAAATAAAATTATAATAGCCGGACGGGTCGATTTTCAAACATCACTTACCGGTTATCCGTTAGTCCTCTGTGCATCAGCCTTCACGATCAATATTTGAACTTCTAACACAAATGATCATGATCACTCCTTGAAACAGAACAGGGGGTCGATTCTGCTATTGCAATCGTGTCTCAATGACCGGTCAATGATCGATTTTTGACGTATAACGTCAAACTTTTGACACATTTCAGATACAAAAACTGTCAAAGTTGTCAAATATTCGATCACTGACCGGTCATTGAGACACGATTGCAATAGCAGAATCGAGCCCCTGATAGAAAACTGACAGGCCGACAACTCGGTGTCGATGTTCAGGGATTAATACTACGACTTGACTCGAAAAATCATAGATAACCTACAAAGCGGTCCTTACGTATAGTAAGGACGAGGTAGATAGTGCCAAGAGTCACAATATATCAGAAACCTCTTTAGTACAGTCTATACAAACTACGGAATATATAAATGTTCCATATCTGACTTCCCACATACATACGAGTATACATGTTTGCGGTTAACTATAGGCGATTCGTTGCAACTGGCAGCAACCACACATACTTACTAGTCACATAACTACAGCTAGCAAACGAAATAAGTGTACAGGCTTCAAAAGAGTTGCGGATTTTGTTCGAAAGAGTTACCGCGGCCCTGGAAAGCAAAGAGCACTAGGAGTAGTACGGATGAGTTTTAGTCAGCCTGACACTCCCTCCCGCTCTATACAAAACAGAATGGGTCATTTGATGATTTCCCATCCTTAAAAAAAAGGCTTCGAAAGAACACATTATGTGTTGGGTGTGCGCCCCTTTCAACAGATTTTTTACTTTCGCGATCACAAAATTGGGGATAACAATTTATTACTATATAGTTCTACTACAGCTATTTAATTGTACTGTGACAAACAATAGTATCATGATTTAGATTATTATTAGAAGATAACATCCGCGTCTTGTTTTGTTCCCGTTCAATGGATAATAATATAATTACTAATACACGAAAACCTTAATGTCTAACTGTTGCATAGTCAAAAATATTAGTATAAATGTCACTTGCATGTAAGTCATTTTCAGTTGATACTTTTGTAATTCCCTTTCACTGGTGTTTCTCTTCCTATTATTTTTAAGTAAAAACATCCTTAGTATATTATTATTAATATGAAAGTGTTTTTTTTAGTTTCTTTTGCTGTCACGCCTATGTCACTAAACCGATTTTGATGAACTTTAGACAGAGATAGGTGTGGTGACGGTTATGGCTTACTTTTTTTCGAAAATAAAACTTGAAGGGGGGAAATGCAAGCGAACGATAGTTACTCTGTTTATGCTTTATTCTGTGTTATGTCTGTTAGGGAGGCCAAAAGATGGATGGTTTGTGTGAGCAGCGATATGAAAGAAAAGGGAGTTAGTGATAGCGTAACGACTAGGACAAAATGGAAAAAAACGTGTTACGCCGACCTCAAGTAACATGGGATAAGGGCAGGAAGATGATGATGTCTATCCAAGATTATGTTGATTATGTATTTAACTTTTTCTCTCGACTTTATGTACAGATGTTTATTTTACCTGCAAAACTAACTCTTTTGCCAACAGTACACATATAACAGTATAATGACGATTCTCCTTTCAAGCCATATTATTTGAGTTAGAATTTATTACAGGGGGCATTAATGTAGCACTGACAGATAAGATCAATATATTTCTTTTCCTGAATGAAAGAGGAAATTGGTTTCATTGTATTGAACATTGAGTTTTATTGCCGTGATGAAAATAAGGATTACACAATCTAAACGGCCGACTGAACAGTCACTGGAGATAACTTAGGCTAAGCGTGCACTACGAAAATAAATCGTTGCGAAAAAAAATCGTCAATCTGTAAACAACAGAAATGTACTACAATCCGCGCACCGATTTATTTTCGCAGTGCGCGGATTGTAGTACATTTATGTTGTTTACAGATTGACGATTTTTTTTCGCAACGATTTATTTTCGTAGTGCGCGCTTAGCCTTAAGGCTTACATAAAGTGATACAAGTTAGAAGTCCAAAACGTGCCGGATTAACATGTTTTGTCATCGACAAAGATTTGGATTTGGAGAAGTCGTCGTCCCTTTGCAGGCCTGAATTGGTGTCGCTTGGTGTTTTTGCAGGCCCCTCACAAATGATGAAAGTTTAGGAGTTATTTACTCCTATTAGCGCAATTGGGCACTGCAGGAGTAATTGTAGAATTGAGCGAGAGATAAAATAAAGTTCTTATCTCAAAAAGAAGTGATATGGAGAAATCCGTATGATATGAGTCAGTAGGAATATAACTGCCACATCAGTTTGGCGATCCTTCGTGCTATGTCGGTAATCTTGTTTCTCTTGCGGATATCATCATTCTTGATACGATCACGCAAGGAATCTCTGAGCATTGCCCTCTCCATTGCCCTTTTGGTGACTAGCCTTCTGATGAGGCCCATTGTGAGGGTGAGATGTTTGTATATGTATGTGTGCGTGCCTGCACCATTATGTTGTGTCGTTAGTCAGTAATAAACTAGCATCCAGTAGCAACGGTGGTTTTATTTGTAGCTGACAGATCACTGGCGACGAGGTACCCACGTTAATAAAAAAATAAAAAAAATCGTGAATAATGTCGAATACCATCGGAAATCTTCCAAGTTTCGATCACGACGCCCAAGAGTGGCCTATATTTAAAGGTCGGCTACTACAATTCATAAAATTGAACAGTGTGAAAACCGAAAATAAAAGTGCTTTGTTGCTGACTCATCTTTCGGACAACAGCTACCGCCTTGCACGGAACTTACTTCACCCTGATGTACTCGAGGAAGTTACGTTCGAGGATCTAGTTAAAAAATTGGACAAGCATTTCACGCCGAGACGTTGTGCTTTTGCTGATAGAGAGAAGTTTTACGAGGCGAGGAGGTCTGATGGCGAGAGCGTCGAAGAATGGGCGGCTCGTGTGAGAGGTTTAGCCGTTAACTGTGAGTTTGGTGAGGCATTGGATATGCTGCTGCGAGACCGTTTCATACTCGGGCTTGCACCGTGTCGGGAACGTGACCGGCTGTTTGAAGAGGATGCCAGCAAACTCACTTTTGCTAAGGCGTTGGAGGTAGCTCAACAAGCTGCGTATGCGCGATTGGCTCGATCCAGGGCCGCAGCAGTAGTTGACACTGCGGCGACAGTTGCCACGGCCACGCAGATCAAGGAGGAACCTGTGTACCGGCTGAGCGGGCAGCGCGGGCAGCGCGCGCGCGGGGCGCCTGCCGTGCCCACCCGCAGCTCGAACAACATTTCCGAGGAGATTCGTCGGTGTACAGTGTGCGGTCTCAGAAACCACGACGTTGAAAAGTGTCGTTTTAAAAACTATCGGTGCCAAGTGTGTGGTGTGAAAGGCCATCTAAAGAAAGTATGTAGTGCTAAAAAGGATGAATCACGTTTACACTGTTTGAACACGGAGGAAATAAATTCGGAGCAAAGTGACTGTGAGGAATGTGAGCTATTTAACGTAAGGTATGTTAGCAGCTCCCCTATAATAATAAATGTTTCGATAAATTCGGTAGGATTAGATATGGAGTTGGATTCAGGGTCGGGGGCTAGTGTAATTTCCGAAATGTTTTACAAGAAGTATTTTTCCGACCATTTTCTGATAAAATCTAACCAAAAAATGTGTCTTTACAACGGCCATAAAATCTCGCCCTTGGGATATTTTCAAGGTCGAATTACGTACTTAAATAATACCCATGATATTAATATATTTGTTTTGCCAAACGGAGGACCTCCGTTACTGGGACGAGATTTTATGTCGAGGTTTAGGATTTATTTTACTTCAGATATCAATAAAATCCAAACTCAAATTGTAACTGAGTCCGACACGAAAGAAGTGCAGCAGCTTTTATCTGAATACTCCGACTTGTTTAATGACGAACTAGGTAGATTTAATAAATTTGAGGTGAAACTTGTTTTAAAAGAAGGCACCCAACCCAAATGTTTTAAGCCCCGTTCTGTGCCTTTTGCCTTAAAGGAAAAGGTGGAAGAGGAAATAGATAGACTGATAGGCTTAGGGATATTACAACCGGTAAAATTTCCTAAATACGGAACCCCTATTGTTCCAGTACTAAAAGAAAACGGGAAGGTTAAGATAGCCGGTGATTATTCAATAACGCTAAATAAAGATTTAGAAATAGATAAATACCCAATGCCTAGGATAGATGAGGTTTTTGCCAAGTTAGGTGGAGGGGAGTGTTACAGCAAAATAGACCTAAGTAATGCTTACAACCAATTCGTCCTGGAGGAATCGTCGCAAGAGCTGACCGCGATAAGTACATCGAAAGGTTTTTTCAAATATACGCGACTTGTTTATGGTTTAGCAAACGCACCAGCCATTTTTCAAAGAGCAATGGAATCATTATTAATTGGCGTAGAAGGTGTTAGCATATGGTTGGATGACGTTTGTGTAACTGCGCCGACCAGAAAAATACATTTTAGTAGGCTAAACGAAGTACTAAAAAGATTGAAAGAAGCAGGCTTAAAATTACACAAAGAAAAATGTTGTTTTCTTCAGGATAGTGTTACCTATCTAGGCTACATTATAGACAGACATGGATTACGAACTTGTCCAAAAAAAACGGATGCTATTATAAATGCGCCGCGGCCAACGAATGTGTCAGAAGTTAAGCGATTTATAGGATTAATTAACTATTACCGTAACTTTATACCAAATGCATCAGCTAAGTTGCACCCGCTGCATAATTTATTGCGTAAAGGAGCGCAGTGGGAGTGGGGCGAACGTCACGAACGTGCATTCAACAGTGTAAAGGTCGAACTAGCTTCAGAAAGAGTGCTAGCTCACTTTGACCCCGCAGCACAGTTGGTGTTGACGGTAGACGCGGGGCCGGCCGGCCTGGGCGCGGTGCTGGCGCAGCGCGACCGCGAGCGCGCGCATCTCGAGCGTCCGCTGGCGTTCGCCTCAAGGTCATTGTCCACAAGTGAAAAAAACTACAGTCAGATTCAGAAGGAGGCGACAGCCATTATTTATGCTGTCAAATATTTCCATCAATATCTGTATGGACGTCAGGAACCGTTCGTCCTTAAGACTGACCATCGTCCTTTACTTTCGATATTCGGAAAGAAAGCAGGTATTTCAGTTATGGCAGCATCGAGGTTACAACGTTATGCGATAATTTTGTCTGCATATAACTATAACGTCCAATATATTAAAAGCGAAAACAATGTCGCGGCGGATTATTTGTCGCGCGCCCCTTTACCTGCACCTGACTGTAGATCGAAAGGACAAGATGATCTGTCATTCCTCAACTTTTTAGATGCTAACGTCGCCCCAATAACGTTAAGCGATATTAAAACAGAAACTTGTAAGGATAAAATTTTACAAACAGTAACTAAATACGTGCAGATCGGCTGGCCTCGTAAAATTAAATGTAAATTGGTTCTGCCCTATTTTAACTGCAAAACAGATTTAGAGGTTGAAAACGGTTGTATTTTTCGAGGCCACAGAGTTGTGATACCAGCGGTGTATCGAAATAGGTTATTACAAGAACTACATTCAGGTCATTTCGGCGTGGTAAAAACGAAGAGTGCAGCTCGTAGTAGATTTTGGTGGCCATCGATCGATAAGGACATAGAAGAATGGGTAGGCGCGTGCCACACGTGCGCCGGCACTCGCACCGCCCCGCCGCGCGCACCCCCCGCTCCCTGGCCTCGCGACTCGGTACCGTGGCGACGCTTGCACATTGATTACATGACTATAAATCAACATGTATATTTGATCGTCGTAGATTCATGTAGCAAATGGTTGGAGTGTTTACACATGAGCTGCGGTACTTCAACTCGGGCGCTAATAACAAAATTAAAAGAATTATTTTCTAGGTTCGGTATACCGAATGTCATAGTTTCCGATAACGATGTAAAAATTAAGTCGAATGAATTTAAACATTTTTGTGAAATGAACGGTATCCGATATATAACGTCTCCAATTTATCACCCTTCCAGTAACGGACAGGCCGAAAATTCTGTAAAGACATGCAAGAAAATGATAAAATGTATTATTAGCGAAAACAGTCAGCAAAATGTAATTAACGAAAAACTATTAGGATTTCTATTTGATTACCGCAACACACCACATTGTGCGACGGGTGAATGCCCAGCAAAGCTTATGTTTGGCCGAAATATAACTTCTAGGCTGGACCTGTTACTTGAAGATACTCATCATAACAATGAAACAAATAAGGATAATTTAAAAACAAAAAGAAAATTAATCATAGGCGATAGTGTATGGTTAAAATGGTACATAGCTAGGAAAGAGATATGGATTTTAGGTAAAATAATTAAAATAATAGGTAATCGCATGTTCGAAATATTAGTTAAGGATTACAATGTAAGCTGTAGAAGGCATATTGATCAGATTAGGAAATATACAGGTGCAACCGTTACTGGAAGCGAGACGAGCGGCATACGTGCTGATGTCGTGAGCCCCACGCACTCAGCGACGCCGCCGCGCCCGTGCTCCCCGCCGCCGGTGGAGGCGCAGCCGCCTCAAACATTATCATCTGCTATTGAATCGCAGGCTATAGAAGGCGAGGAAAATGATATTGGGGAGGAGGATGAGTGGGCTGAGGCTCAAAGCGAAGTCGACGCTAACGATCGCAATAATGCTGAGACGAATCAAGAAGTAGCCGAGGATCGTGGCGAACGTTCTTTTGAACCACAGCCTACAAGACCGAGTCGTAGTTGTAGACGTAAGATTAATTATAAGGTTTAATTTGTAAATGTGTCGCACACCTCGCATTTGAATAATAATATATATAGATTCAGTATGTCAAGAAACACATTTAAAACGGAACGCGATAAAGGTGTCTGTGCACGACGCCCTGAGGTAACCTCGGTAGTAGGCGCAAGTAGCGACGTGGGCAATCTAATGATAATTTCTTATAAACAAATAAGATCATAGGAGTCTTATAAGAATGTGTGTGTAATTGATGTAAATTGTTATTATTTTATGTAAAACACTAATTTAGAGTTAGAAAATGGTTAATTATTGTATAAGATAAAGTTTTAAGTTGTTAAAAGCATAAATTAGAGTCATATGTTAGTCATAGCAACTAAAATAGCAATAATTGTGTGTTAAATACTTGATACTCATTCAAATTATGTAAATAAACTTACTAAACTTATGTAAGAATGTAAAATGAGAAAATAAAGGTATATACCACTGTGTATTTTAATAATCCTGCCTCTACGACGTCCACAACAAGAATAAACAAGTTTGGGGCGCCACATGTCGTTTTTATAGTAGTGAAGCGGGGGACGGGGGAATATAAATATGCCCGTAACTTTGACCTCGCGCCATAGCGTGATGGGACGTCGTAGAGGTAAGGTCAATAGGTCATAAGATAGGTTTTAAGGTTCTCTATTAGAAAAATAGAGACGCGCCAGCTCAGGGTGCCTGTAAATAAAAGTATAATAAATAAACGCTATCGGGGGTGAGGAAAAGGGATCGCTGGCCAGCAAAATGGATCGCTGGCCAGCAAAATGGATCGCTGGCCAGCTCAAAACGGTTTTGTATAAAAGGAGCTGCGTGTTTTAGCAGCTCCGTAGTTCGAATCAACAAGCTCAGTGAGAGAAACCTCTGTCCGTCAAGTCAGCCAGCTTCCCATAAGTCCTCGCCGCCATTTGCCTCTGAACAATTATCTTTGTGTTTCATTTCAACGGAGTTTGGGCGATCCCGAACATTATTGGTCCTTCGAAGCCGGATTATCAAAAAGTGACAGTGCCGCGTCCCATCAAGCCGCGCAGCATAATTAAAGGTCAGAACGATAACCAGTGCTTAAAAAATGGTGTTAACACGAAGTAAGGATGGAGAACAAGCAAAGCGCCGGCAAGAAGAGCTGAGCGTGAATAAGACTACAGAAGAAGTTACCACTGAGAATCCGTCTACCAGTGGCACGTCGAAAGCCGCTACCGAGTCATCGGAAAATAAAAGTGGAACAAGTAAGTCGACAGCCACAGAAGCCACCGCTTCTACAGAAGAAAGCAGTGCTGCGTCCCAGAAAGAACAGACTTCGCAGCGCACGCTAATACCTGCAGACGCACGGTCACGTCACTCCGCAACCTCCCGCAAGAAACTCCTCGCGGAGTTGGAGGCTAAAGAGCGACTAGCCGAGCTGAAATTAAAGCAGGCAAAAATACGAGCTGAAACAGAGCTACAGGAAATAAGAATACAACGTCTTCGAGCAGAAGTAGATACTTCAGAAGAAGAAGAAGAAGAGTTAGAAGATGAGCTGGCTTCAGTCCGCATCAGCACATGGCTACAAGGAGCAGAGACGGACCGAACACAGCCAGCAAATAAGGAATCACAACAAGAAAAGGCCAAAAAGGAAGATTCCGAGGAAAAGAAGCAAGAAGATAGTGCAATAACAGGTCAGTCATTAATAAATGTGTCAACCTTAGCCGCCGCACTCTCTCACGCGGTAAGAAGCACGAGGGAACCACCGAAATATATTCAAGAGCTACCGATATTCAATGGAAGTAGTACAGACTGGCTTGCTTTCAAAACTGCCTATGAAGAAACATTAAAGTATTTCACACAAAATGAAAATATGGCTCGCATACGTCGGAGCCTGCGTGGAACAGCAAAAGAAGCTGTTGGCTGTCTCTTAGTAAGCCAACCAGATGCAAGAGTCGTCATAGAAGCATTAGAAAGAAGGTTTGGAAGACCAGAAGCACTCATTCACGTTGAAATGGAGAGAATCAAGTCACTGAACCGTGTCACCGACAATCCAAGAGAACTGTGCATCTTCGCCGGGCGCATAGCAAACATAGTAGGTACCATTGAAGCACTCAAAAAGCCACAATACCTACACAGCCCAGAGATGACGCGAACAATAACAGAAAAACTCACTCCTATATTAAAAAACAAGTGGTATGACTATGCAGCAACAAAAAAAGAAGATGTGCCAGAATTAAAGAAGATTTCTACGTTCCTAAATGAAGAAGCAGACAAGTGCGGCGCCTATGCCTTACCGGAAATGGTCGCCGACGAAGCCACGGGAAGAGAAAGAAGGAACAAGAAAACGGAACGCACATATACTGCTGGTAAGAGAATCTTATTAGAAAATCAGTGTCCTCAGTGTAAACAAGAACATAAGTTACCTGACTGCAAACAATACTCCGCTCTCGACACGAACGCAAGATGGGAGGTAGCAAAGAAAAATAATATCTGCTATCGCTGTCTTCGAAGCAAACACAGACGACTTCAATGCAGAGCACCGCCATGTGGCAAACATGGGTGCGTCATGAGACATCACAAGCTGCTACACCATGACAAAGAACAGAACAGCACGAGTGAGTCAGAGAAGAAAGAGATGACAACACCAGCAATAGAAGTAACGTCAGCAGCTAAACCAGGTGACCGACGACGTGCATATTTAAAGATAGCGCCCGTTATCTTAAAAGGGCCGCACACCAGTATTGAAACATATGCACTATTGGATGAAGGAAGCACGGTCACGCTACTGGACGCCTCAATAGCCGACGTCATGGGAGTAGACGGCCCTGAAAGTACCATGTGGATTCAAGGGGTCAGCAATGAAATGAAGCATGAAAATAGCAAAGTCGTCAGCCTCAGCATAAAAGGAAAGTACGCGGAAGATGAATACATCATAGAAGCCGCGCGCACTGTCGACAGACTGAGCTTCACACCAGAAACAGTTTACGATCGTCACTTAGAAGATTGTGAACATCTGATTGACATCAAAGATCAGATCACATATCAGCAAGCTTCACCTAAGTTGTTAATCGGACAAGATAACTGGCATCTTATCGTGTCAAGAAAAATCCGCACCGGTCATCGCGACCAACCAGTCGCCTCACTCACACATCTCGGCTGGGTACTGCATGGCTGTCACAGCTCGCTCACAACAAAAATAGCGTTCTGTGGCAAACTCCAACAAAAAGAAGAAGAACTGTCAATAGAAGATCTGGTCAAGAATCATTTCAAGCTCGAATCCCTATGCATTGAGCCAAGAAGACCGAGAGAAGATCCTGAACAGAAAGCCATTCAGATATTAGAAGAAACCAGCAGAAGACTACCAGAAGGAAGATTCGAAACTGGCCTGTTGTGGAAAGAGAAAGACTTGAAGATACCGAATAACTATAAAGAAGCTGAACGACGTCTGCGTTCCCTAGAGAAGAGACTGGACAAAGATGAAGACCTCAAGCAAAAGTATGAAGAGAGAATAGACAATCTGTTCCAGTCGGGTTATGCAGAACGAGCACCCACTCCAGCTCCAGAAGGGAAAACATGGTACCTACCCCACTTTCCTGTCATCAACCCAGCGAAACCTCACAAACCACCACGGCTGGTTCATGACGCATCAGCAAAAGCCGCCGGCGTGTGCCTAAATGACATGCTGCATTCAGGACCAGACCTGCTACAGTCACTTCCTGGAGTCATCATGAGATTCCGGCAGTATGCGTTCGCCGTCAGCGGGGACATAAAAGAGATGTTCATGCAAGTGAAAATCAGGCAAGAAGACAGAGACGCATTACGATTTCTGTGGAGAGGCAAACGGCGGGAGGACAAACCAGAGGAATACAGAATGACTTCAGTCATATTCGGAGCTACTTCATCTCCATGCACCGCACTATTCATCAAGAATAAGAATGCAAGTGAATATGCGAGCGACTACCCAGAAGCCGCAGCAGCGATACAGAAGAATCATTATATGGATGACTATTTACAGAGCTTCTCTACCATAAAAGAAGCACGTGAAATAACGAAGGCAGTAGATTTCATTCATAAAAAGGCAAGCTTCATACTAAATGGGTGGACATCAAACGAAATAAAAACAATAGAGGAATTCGGTCCACTAAAAGAAGACAACTCCACCACAGTAAGTCTAGGAGGCAAAGATACAGAAAAGACACTCGGACTGCTCTGGCACGTGAAAGAAGATTGCATAGGTTTCAACACGAACACTATGAAAATACCCACAGAAGTAGAAGAGAATAAGCGCTCACCAACCAAAAGAGAAGCGTTAAGTATCATAATGGCACTCTTCGACCCACTGGGATTAATTTCACCAGTCACAACTCCAGCCAAGAGAATATTCCAAGACACTTGGCGATACAATACAGACTGGGACGATCCACTACCAGCCGAATTAGAAGAGAGATGGAATAAATGGATCACGTCACTCAGTATAATCAAGCAGCTGAGAATACCAAGATGCTATGACTACCAACAGTACACTTCAAGTCAACTACATACTTTCGTTGACGCGAGCGAAGAAGCATATGCAGCAGCAGTATACTGGAGGACAGAACGCATAGACGGCAGTGTGCACGTTTCACTAGCAGCTGCAAAGAGTCGCGTCACACCCCTCAAACCGATTTCCATGCCCAGGTTGGAACTGCAAGCAGCCTTATTAGGTGCACGCCTCGCTCGAACAGTAGAAGAAGAGCATGACTACGAAATAGAAAGAAAATCTTATTGGAGTGACTCACGCACAGCATTAGTGTGGATTAGGTCAGAACCACGTGTTTACAAATCATTCGTGGCTCACCGTCTGGCCGAAATCGAAGATACTACCAAGAAGAACGAGTGGAGGTGGCTCCCCTCAAAGGATAACGTAGCTGATGACGCTACCAGAGACACACCAGATAATTTCAGTGCTACTCATAGGTGGTACCAAGGGCCTTCATTTCTGAGACAGCAAGAGTCACAATGGCCTCAAGAAGAGAGTGTGGTGAAGTATGACACAGGAGAAGAAAGAGAAAAGTGTCACTCGGGTCAGCAAGAAGATGAACATCATCAGGACCACCTGCCACGAATAGAAAGGTTCTCTAAGTGGCTCCGACTTATAAGGGCGACAGCACGAGTTCTACATTTCATTGATCTGTGTAAACATAACAAAAGCACAGTCGCAGCCACCAGAAAACGCACAAAGAAGACAGAAACAAAAGAATACATGCCCCTACTGCAACACCGGCGGGAGCCCACCAGCACAGGAGTCCAACCCAAGGTCGGTGACCTCGTCGTCATATGCGACGGCAATCTCCCACGCAACATTTGGCCCAGAGGACGCGTGACCCAGCTGTATCCAGGCGCCGACGGAGAGGTTCGAGTAGTAGACGTCACCACCAGCAACGGCCACATCCTACGTCGTCCCACCAGGAAAGTCATCGTGCTACCAACAGAGTCGCAGCGTAGCGACGGCGGGAGAATGTGCACGACGCCCTGAGGTAACCTCGGTAGTAGGCGCAAGTAGCGACGTGGGCAATCTAATGATAATTTCTTATAAACAAATCAGATCATAGGAGTCTTATAAGAATGTGTGTGTAATTGATGTAAATTGTTATTATTTTATGTAAAACACTAATTTAGAGTTAGAAAATGGTTAATTATTGTATAAGATAAAGTTTTAAGTTGTTAAAAGCATAAATTAGAGTCATATGTTAGTCATAGCAACTAAAATAGCAATAATTGTGTGTTAAATACTTGATACTCACTCAAATTATGTAAATAAACTTACTAAACTTATGTAAGAATGTAAAATGAGAAAATAAAGGTATATACCACTGTGTATTTTAATAATCCTGCCTCTACGACGTCCACAACAAGAATAAACAAGTTTGGGGCGCCACATGTCGTTTTTATAGTAGTGAAGCGGGGGACGGGGGAATATAAATATGCCCGTAACTTTGACCTCGCGCCATAGCGTGATGGGACGTCGTAGAGGTAAGGTCAATAGGTCATAAGATAGGTTTTAAGGTTCTCTATTAGAAAAATAGAGACGCGCCAGCTCAGGGTGCCTGTAAATAAAAGTATAATAAATAAACGCTATCGGGGGTGAGGAAAAGGGATCGCTGGCCAGCAAAATGGATCGCTGGCCAGCAAAATGGATCGCTGGCCAGCTCAAAACGGTTTTGTATAAAAGGAGCTGCGTGTTTTAGCAGCTCCGTAGTTCGAATCAACAAGCTCAGTGAGAGAAACCTCTGTCCGTCAAGTCAGCCAGCTTCCCATAAGTCCTCGCCGCCATTTGCCTCTGAACAATTATCTTTGTGTTTCATTTCAACGGAGTTTGGGCGATCCCGAACAGTGTCTATTGTGTAGTCATTAGGGTGCGTAGTGTGCGATCAGTGCAGCCGAGCGTCGGCCACTTTTGTTTGTTTGTAGTTGTAAGTAAAATTATTATTGTACCTAACTACTTAATGTGTAGTCTTTACTTACTTTTGAAAATAGTGTCGAAGGAGTGAGATGTTTGTATATGTATGTGTGCGTGCCTGCACCATTATGTTGTGTCGTTAGTCAGTAATAAACTAGCATCCAGTAGCAACGGTGGTTTTATTTGTAGCTGACAGATCAGAGGGACCACGTTTCGTTCCATAAGTCATCAAGTAAAACTAAATTAATCATCGTCTGTTACTGTGTTGACATTGTGTGCAATATAAATAAACATAAAGAAGAAGAAGACGGAGCATTAATAACGAGCAAAATTAAACGAGACAATTTAAGTCACACAAGAAAAATAAAATTGATGATATTTAGTAAAATCGTCATGTTTAACAATGTTATACTTAGTAAGAGACCTCGTATTATCCGACGGTGCCAACAATCATTTGTTAGTACTCGCAGATAAAATGGCGGACCACAAACAGTAAACATCTTTAAAGTAGATTTATCGTACTCATAAAATAGAGAAATAGCCGTAATACTAGCGTCGTCTTTAGTTTAACGGCTGCTTGAAAAACAACATGGAACAGATTTAATTTTTTTCCTTGTTTCATTTGGCATATGAGTATAAGTATTTATTTGATTACTGAACATTTTTATGGTTGCTAGTATAATTATTATTTCAAACTAATTTTGAACCACTCGTTTAGTGCTGTCATCAACATGGTCTTTTTAGGGTTCCGTAGCTAAATGGCAAAAAACGGAACCAACATAGATTCGTCATGTATGTATGTCTGTCCGTCCGTATGTCACAGCCACATTTTTCGGAAACTATAAGAACTATAACTGTTGAAACTTGGTAAGTAGATGTGAACCGCGTTAAGATTTTCACTCAAAAATAGAAGAAAAACAATAAATTTTGGGGGTTTGTTGAAATTTTTTTTTTTATTTTCATCAATCACATACGTGTGGAGTATCTATGGATAGGTCTTCAAAAATGATATTGAGGTTTTTAAACTGAATAGTTTGCGCGAGAGACACTTCCAAAGTGGTAAAATGTGTGCCCCCTGTAACTTCTAAAACAAGAAAATTAATCTTTTTCTTGTTTTAGAAGTAGAACTAAAAAAAATATAATGATGTACATTTTAGGGGTGCATGAAGGAACCTCTTCGTGTAGCGCAATTTGTTCCATCAGACACTCAACTGAACCTCTCGCTCGGCGCATCCTGGACAGTCTCACCTAACACCTTATAAGACTGGCCAATCCTTCCCTTGCGGTGGTAGGGCTAACACCCGCCTGGTTCGCGACCACCCTCCCACCGGAGTTCGGCGTCAAGCAGCCTGCTGTGTTTCGTCGATGCGTGGGAGTACCAGTGCCTCAGGGCATCTTCTGGGCACGCTCGCTTTCATCATGGACCTCATCTATCGCTTTCCATCAGGCGTGATCGAAGTCAAGAGCTAGCACATTCATAAAAAAAAAAAAAAAACATGACCAAGTAAACTTCCACTGAAAATTAGTTTGAACGAGATCTAGTAAGTAGTTTTTTTTAATACGTCATAAATCGTAAACCGCAATTTACCTTTTACTTGCTGCTACGGAACCCATCATGGGCGAGTCCAACTCGCACTTGGCCGCTTTTTTCTCTTTTCTCTACGGATGAACGCTATCGTTGCGAACTGAAAAAAAAGTTGCTGGTTTTAGAACAACGTCCTCTCCGTACACCATTTGGCGTACTATACCACTGAATGTACCTTTCTTTCTTAGTAGCGTTTCCTTTGCCGTTATTAACATACTAGCTATTTTGCAAATCAAGAGTTTCAATGTTTAGAGTTATTTTTTAGGGTTCTATATACAAAATTAAATCTACGGAATCCTGTTTTCTCAATCTCAATATTATAAACGTGTTTGTAATTCCATGTTACATAATAACAGTAAAATCAATAGCTTATTTATTTTTTTAAAAAAGCTAAAACTACTATTTTTATGCTTCAAATAGTTACGTTATTCCACGCACGGGGCACAGGCGTGCCCCATAACCACTAAAGCGTTCTCAAAAATCACATCCGTACGTTGTAGCTGTTGATGCGATGCTGACAATAGCTCATGAATACTAGCTACAGGCATTAAGATGGCCAGAAACTAAGTATATTACTTTAAAAGTAATAAGCATCAGTGGCTGGGGCACACCTGTACCCCACTCGTGTAATGGAGTGATATAGATATCACTTAATTTGCTTTATGAGCCCTTGGGCTCTAAACTCGAGGTAAACAAAGGTATATTCCTTCAGCGAAAGCGATTGTCAAAAATCCAAATTATTTGGGTTTGACTTACCCCATTGAACTGAACCGTGATCCATCCCAAACATTATCATTGCTGATAAAATGTCACTTTGTACAAGACCTCTACAACAGAACATAACCATTTCTCACCTCAATTTCTATGTCTCTCTTTGTCATCTATTAGCAAACATAATTATTAATTACATTTGTTAAAAGTTAATAAAGTTAAGAAATTACAATTTAATAGCACTGTGTTCTATGAACAGATTTTATTGAATTCTAAGATTCAATTTCTTTTCCTTGCTTCTCTTTCTCGATAAAGATATTTTTGTTGTATATTGCTTACGCAACGACAAACTACTATAATTCCAAAAGAGCAAATATTTGTATGGCCTACAGACAGTTGTTCCGGGTCTGGCTGATTGTATATGTGAATTTATATGTTTGTAAACGCACCACGGTACAGGAGAAAATCCTAGTGTGGGGCAACGTTTTTTAAAAAAATAAAAGAATAAAGAATAAGAAGAACAATAATAATAATAAAAAATTCAGCGCATAAGCTCCTTTCAACATTTACAGAAACTGGTCACGCTAGCCATTTATGTAGAAAGCTTAAAAGATCTACATATTCACAACAATGCAAATATCAATGCAACTAGGATTTACTTGCATGGGACTGAATACGCGGTCAAATGCGACTGCGACGGATTTATTTATTTGCATAAAAAGTATGGCACCGCAATATTATAAAAATATAGGATTTTATAAAATGTAATGAATTTTAAACAGGAATCAGACACGTGAGTAAAAAGCTCCCAGGCTCAAATGAGATTAAGCGGGTGGGTCATTATCGGGCACATAATAGTGACCACGGGGCAAAAGTCTCCAAGCAATGGGTACTAGAGGGTAGACGGCATCGCTGATCGCCAATAAAGCGGTTCCGTGTTGACCCTGGGGCTCGAGACAAGTGAGATTCTGTCAACAGTAGCGTGGCGAATGCGATTGTCAATACGTCAAAAATGTATGGGATTGACAGATGCCATCGAAATGTCACGTGGTCAAATTCCTACATTTTGGCATTTCGGCAGTCGCATTCGATAATTGAATGGCACATTGTCTAGGGTCTCTGGACGCACATCACGAAGGCTGATTGTTTTTTTTTAATTGCTTCTTATTATTTTTTCTTACCTACTAAATTACATTTTTAAATAATTCTTTAAAAAAAAACACTTAAAAAAAGCATTTAAAAATATATAAAAATAGTAGTCCGCCGGTGTCGGGAGTAGGGTCGAAGCTACCGGTGGTTAGGGCTCCAGAGCAAGGAACCACCTCACAATACGAACCGTATCAACGAGTAAGGCCTTCTGTACCTGGCCCTATTGTTATTATTCCTTTACAAAACCTAAATCTACTTTTTCGAAGATCCACATTCAGTAGAAGCTGTACACTTGTACTTATTTATGTAAGCTGCAGCAGTAACGTTAGCTGAGCAAAATTTTGAAGAATTTGATATTCTAATCGTGTGTTTTGACTAAAACTCCTAGCGCTCCGTAGTAAGTGCACTAGCTAGGTACTTACAGGCATGCTGGTCTGAATACACAAAATCGGGAACATGACTGCCTTAGAACGTGTTCCTGAGATGTTTGTAGATTTTGTATCAGCTAGAGAGCAAGTAAGCATTTATGCTGTGTGTAATGATGGTAAAAATATGACTGTTGGAATGTAATAAAAAATCTAATTGGTGTCAGTCACTGACCCACATATACAGTCTGTACATTTATTGACTTCAAAAACAGAAATAAAGACATAACGCTGTCCTGAATCGACTTCTTAAGATCATAAAATGGCCGGACAGACCATGGTACTAGCATGGACTGGTCCTCTCATATCTAAATCTCGGGAAGGTAAATTCTTCTACAGTCTGCGTTGAACTAAGACTGATAATTCTTTTTTTGTTCTAATTGGTGTCAGTCACTGACCCACATATACAGTATGTACATTTATTGACTTCAAAAACAGAAATAAAGACATAACGCTGTCCTGAATCGACTTCTTAAGATCATGAAATGGCCGGACAGACCATGGGACTAGCATGACCTGGCCCTCTCATATCTAAATCTCGGGAAGGTAAATTCTTCTACAGTCTGCGCTGAACTAAGACTGATAATTCTTTTTTTGTTCTAATTGGTGTCAGTCATTGACCCACATATACAGTATGTACATTTATTGACTTCAAAAACAGAAATAAAGACATAACGCTGTCCTGAATCGACTTCTTAAGATCATAAAATGGCCGGACAGACCATGGGACTAGCATGGCCTGGCCCTCTCATATCTAAATCTCGGGAAGGTAAATTCTTCTACAGCCTGCGTTAAACTAAGACTGATGATTCTTTTTTAGTTTGAGGGTGAGAGGATTTCAATTTTAATTAAATCTTCAACAGACTTGCCCTTACTCCATTTACACATTTTCGTGGCTTGCCACGTTTTGCTATAAGTATAAGTACCTACTCATCTCAATAGTCACCCCTTGCTAGCCATATCGGTTTTCACACACTCCACCCTTTGCTAATTTAATCTTCTTCATATCTAATTTAAAAAAAACATTTTCATGGCAAAATACTCGTATGTAGTCATCGTAAAAGGAATCAGGGATTTTATATGGAGATACTTCCTATCTGATCTCTACCACCCGGAAGCTGGATAACATTACTGGATGCTTCCTTTAGCTTTGGCTAACTAAAGCTCCTCAAAAGCTAAAATACTTTTTTATAATTTTATTATGCATATTTCAAAGTTCCACGGAATAGCATTCCCTTCCCATCTCACATCGCTATTTGTAATGCAACCGATGAAAGGGTTCCGTGACAAGTTCAGAATCTCATTAGCAGTGACCTGAATTGTCTAACAGAGGTCTCTATAGTGGCGTAATTGGAGCGGGGTGGGAGGGACAATTGACGTCCGTGGTAATTATGTGGCAGGATTTAGAAATGTACGGGGAGAAAAATAAGTTGTGGTTAGATATTTTATTTCGGAAATAGTGTTTTAGAATTTAGTTGTCATTGGTAAGGCGGAATTTTTCGTCTTGGGGATGAAATGTTTACAAAATAAATAGGAAACACAATGATATTTATAAACTTGTGATATCATGAGTCTATCTCAATATCGAACTACCGAATACAATATTATAATGCACTTCACATGCGCACGCTATTGTTGACAACAATCATAATACAGATGGTAACAATTGTTATCGACAACAACGTACACATGTAAAATGCATATATTTATGTATTAATTAGTTAGGTCTTTAAATAGTTACAATCATTCCTAAATATTACTTAAGTAATATTGCATACAAGTTCACATTTGATGATTTTATGAGTAATACATTTGTTAATGAATGAGTTCGTGATCCAAATAGGATGATGTACGCGGCTGATGTACATAATGCAATAAAGTGTCATGGCCCAGTCTCTACTGGGGCATGACACTTTATTGCATTATGTACGAAATCATAGAACATGTTTAGACTGACCACAGCTGATAATATTATTTCTGTATCCGTACCCCGATCCGATATTTCATATCCTTGGTCATAAGGTTGAGGGATCCTGAATCCAAGTCTCCGTACACCTACTTTCACTCCTTCGCAGATCGTCGATACAATTTCATGCTGAAGATCCGCATTTTCAGAGGCAGGAGCGATGATCCACCACAACTCTTCAAGCAGCATAAAACTGTGTGCATCTTTTGTTTTCCATAAACAAGAAGCTTTACCACGAACTCTTGTGGATTTACAGCCCGTTCCCTCTCACAAAGAGAAGGCGTATTTACCAGCTGTGGGAATATAATGCAGCTTCTCATTTTCTCTCTCGGTACGCTCTTGCCTGAGCGGTTGTGGTCGTTACGACCTTCTTCACAATTTCTCGCCATTTTTGCCTGTTAGCAGCCATCCTGGTACACTCATGCAATGGGCCGCCTACAGCAGACTTGATTTGGTTGGTTCATCACATGGTAATCTACCGCGTGGCTCGGTACCTTCAATTCTGGCTTGCGTGGAGTTCTATGGAGTCACTGTCTCGCCTGGAGACGTGTCCGAAGAACTTGAGAATGTGAATATGTACTTACGCTAATATGCGCTGTTTGCTACTTAATTCTTCGAGTGTAGATGCATTTGTGCGGAACTCGGTCATACTCAAAGCACCCTTCTCCAGCACCACATTTCCAGGGCGTCTATCTTATATCTTTCTATCTCTCGCAGCGTCCACGTCTGCGTGGCGTCCAGGGGAAATACGTGTTATCACACTAGCGAGATAATATGCAATTTATAATAATATAATGTTAAAAATAACCACTCCTAAGTACAACTTTGCCGAATTGAGTCACACTGTTTAGCATATGACAGTTACAAACGAACAAAACTTTTACAGCTTGTAAATATTTGTGAGCCAGCAAGCTGGGTGTTATTATAAACCATCCGGCGGAGTTCCTCTCGAACAAATCTAGTGCTATCTAGTTCCTGGACGAAGTTTTAAATAATTCCAGGGAAGTGGTAGAGGAATTATGAATATGGAAGTGTCATATTTCCATTTTACTAATATTTTGAAACATTACACTGTTTGAGGTTCAATTCTCCTAAAGCAGGAATTATTAGTATCATGTGATGAGATTAAATTACTTTTGGATAAGTTTGCTGATTGGGTTAGCTGGTAAATAATTTTGTCTGTGAGATAGATTACTACGAAATGTATTGGACATGTATTTTTCTTTAGTCATTTACTTACATGTTTATTTAGTTACCTAAAAGATGATGACGATACACTTTCAACGTCGACGTGACGACACCAGTCTCCTTTCTGAACTTTGATTGATAATATAAATGAAAGTCAAAAATAAATGTTAAAATGTTATGATCATTTAACTGATGGACTATATTATTTTAATATGAAACATCCCTATTAAAGATGCCTCAAAATCTTAATTCTAAATAACACATGCTCGTACTCAATAGAGAAAGGACACCCGATATAACAGCCATTGTTACACCAAGTTATTACTCCTTATGTCAGCTTTATTCAAGAAACAATAGACTACTAATAATAACTTACGTAACCAAAGGCTTTGTCCATCTACGAATAGGGATGGGTCGTTGTGTCTGAAATTATCGATACTTCTTTTAATTATTTATCATTGCAATAAAATTATCGATACATGTACCTACTGGAATTGGATGACAGTGGCGATGTTTGTTAAAAAAAACTGTGCGGGTACCTTAATTACGAATTTTATTTTATTTTTAAATGAGTCTTTAGTAGTACCTGAAGTTTTTCGAACTGTACCGTGTGACATTATAAAATGAAAGGGAGTATTGTGAAGTTTTAGAATATTATAAACCTATTATATTTCTTATGGTTTTGAAATTATTCAAGAAATTAGATGAAAAAATTACACTTTCATTAACACTAAACACTAACTCGAACGGTTTTCTTCTTTTTAATCTTCTCACTATGTCCGTGTGGTCGAGAAGCTGGATCGCCTCTACGTTCACATGCTGATGAAGACTTTGTTCGTGAGCTGAATGAGTTTGGTGCAGTCCCACAGCTGAATATCATAAGTCCAAACTGGCATCAAGACTTGTCTGTATAACAACAATTTGTTTTGCACGGACAGCACGGAGTTTCAAACTAACATGTTAAAAATGAGATTCGTTCGGAATCCTTTGCACGCGAGTCTCGTCCGACTCGTAATTCACCGGTTTTTTTTTACTTAGTTAGTCACCAAACGATGCCAGCCGGTCGATTCTGTTAACATCTCACGGTGTTCACCAAGGCGTAGTGGGTCACCCGGACACCCGGGTGTTCACTTCGACATGTTTACAGCAGTGCGATTCTGTGAACATATCGAAGTGAACACTTGGGCGGGGCGCACGACGGGTGAGTTGTCAAACCATACAAATAAGATGGAATGACAGCTCAGTTGTCGTTCACTCTGCCTAGTTGAACACCGTGAGATGTCGACAGAATCGACCGGAAGAATCGCACTGCTGTTGCGATTCTCTATCGAATGATATACGAAACGAAACATTTCTATTGAAATTACACTTCCGCGGTGTTAAAACTTAGGCCGCTTGTATACGCTAGGAAAAGACCTATGCAAGAATTCGTGTGTTACCTATCTAAACACGAACTGTGTACACTGTTTTAGCACTGATCAAAAAAAAAATCAAGTAGCGACAATATTAGACTGTTCGACAAAATTGTAAAATATTTGCACTACCGCATCGACTGAATGCCACTCAAACTAGACTCTCTAATTGCCTCAAAATCGACCCCAAAGTATGTAACAAAATTCTAGGCCGTTGATCACTCTTTCATAAAACCGAACCTAACTCCGCCAACGCATATTATAAAACAGTGTTTACCCAAGCGGCATCAGCAGGCTCTAATGAATTAAGTTTGAGCTTGCCTCCCGAACTTTGGCGCATAAACCTTGTAGAGGCGTAAAAATTTAAACACATTTTGAATAGTCTGTTGACAACTTAACGCGTTTGTTTTATCCCAAGAGGCTTTTTGTAGATGAAACCCTTTTTTGGGAAACTTTAATTTTGACTTTGAAACTAAGTAAATTTGTTTACGAAAATGTTTTGGAGTAAAGTCTTATTTATATTTTTGGTAATCTTAATCTTTTCTTTTACATTATAACATCAGCTTGTATTTATGTCCCTCTGTTGCGCATGGGCCAGGTTTTTGACTTAGATATATTAACTGTAACAGTACTACTAATACTTTTGCTAGTAGCTTCGCCCGCGTTAATGTCTGAAATTATCTAAAAAGAATATTCTCCTGCTATAAAAGTATCTATTACCTTATTCCAGCACATGTTCTAAGTACGTATAATACCATTAAATCACGAATAGTTAATAAATTAATGGACAAACAGAAAGTCACTTTCAGATTTATAATATTAGTATGAATAGGGATGTATAGTTTTTATTTGTAGTTTTCCTTCACTGACGTCAGCAATATACCCGATCAACTTAGAAAATACCTAGTTATGAATTAAAAAGAGTACAATGGTAGGTATTGGCCTAGATTAATATTATAATAAATTAAAGATTTATATATGAATTACCAGCTTGCTACATTGGACTCGGGGGAAAGCAGAGCAAAAAGGGTTATAGGCGACGAGTGGCTGGTAACTAAGCTTCACAGCCTGGCTCATCGGTGTAGTGTTGCTTGCCTGTCGGTCTTCTACAGACTGTACTTCGGTGAGTGTGCGCAAGAACTCCTCCACGACCTGATCCCAACATCGCCCGTTTACCACTGGAATACCAGACGTACTGCTGGGTACCATCTGCACTTGGTCGATAACCCAATCAAACGTACATACTTAGTGCTTCTCCACATTTATTATGCGCACAGCCAAAGTGTGGAACTCTCTGCCAGCGTATGTGTTCCCTTCCACATATAACCCGTCTGCCTTCAAAACAAGAGTGAGCAGGCATCTTCTGGGCACGCTCGTTCCATCATCCAATCTAATCTAATTTAGCCCGTTATGTGCCACTGCTAGGCAAAGACCTCCCTCTCCCTTTTCCACACACATCTGTCCTCTGCCATTGCGGGCCAGTCCTTCCGGTAAGAGTCGAGTTCGTCTCTCCACCTTTGCCTTGGTCTAGACCTCATTTATCCCTTTCCATCAGGCGTGATCGAGGTCAGGAGCAAGCCCATACCTCAATAAAACAAATTGAACACCAAAACTCAAGGCCACTATGAAATTCTAAGTATAGAATAAAGAATGTTCATTCATTCATGGGCCGACTGCACTAACAAGTGCTAGTTGCAGGATTTTGCCATTATATCATTATCATTTGTCTGACCTTATCCAAACTGTGTTGAAGTCGGCTTCTAATTTAACCGCTGAGTACAAGAATTTTACATAGAGCGACTTCTTAATTGACCTCTGAGATCCGTATGACAAACTGTACCATCATACAACATTTATTCTTCAAAAAAAATAGATGTAGATAAAATTAATATCGACGGCACGGTTGGCGCAGTGGTTTAGCGATCAACAGCTGCACTGCGTATCTCGGGTTCGATTCTCGTACGGAACTTTATGGCCTACAGATAGTTGTTTCGGATCGGGTGTTTGTGTATGTGTTTGTAAACGCAGCCACGATACAGGAGAAATTCCTGGTATGGGGCACGTTCCAAAAGTGCATGGTTATATTTAAGTGATGTTGGGTAGCTGTTAAACTGTAAGAAAAAATATTAAACATAAAAAATGTGACTTTTTGAAGTAAATACTTCTTTAGTGGCGTTGTGCACTTTTTGGGATGGGTAAAAAATGTTAAACTCGCGTCAGGACACGTGACCGTCAGGACACGTGACCTGATCGAAAATTCGTAAGACGAATAATGTAATATGTAATATTATATAAATTGTCATGTTTGTGTACGATAGCGCTATAATTGAATATTGTATTTTTTACCACATAAATGATAGTACTTTTATACTGTATAAGTAAAGCAATTTGTGCGAAATTATCCCCTAACCATTCCAGAATATTCAAAAATGCACAACGTTAATGTTCAAGTTTTCACTTCTGCGGCACCGGAGTACAAACCGTTGTTTTTTTTTTCAAACAAAATAATCGACCAAAAAACGACTTAATAGTTCCGAAAAAATGACTTCTGAAGCAGTCTGATGCAGTTAGTGTCAGAAAATCTGTGATTAAACTAAAGTACATAAATGCCACCAACTGTAACCAACTGTTTGAAAAATCATATTTTGTTCATTCATCATAAAATAACTATAATTTCAGGAGTCGATGTCAAAAAACGAAGAAACAACCAAAAACACCGACTTTAGATATTAAAGTTATTTTATAAAGTCAAAAGTCAAAGTCAAAGTCAAAGTATACTTTGTAGTTTTTTTAATTTGTTTGTATTTTTTTATCGTCGTGTCTACGCTAGCACTAAGGCTGGAAGCGCTAAAACTGTATAGTGTTGCTAAGCTTCAAATTATAACAACATACATAGTGCAATGTTGTCACTACACGAGTCTTTAAATTACTCCAAAAATAAAAGGAGGTTCTTAATGCAGTTTTATTTTTCTATTTATGAAGCGAATCTTCTTGCTTAATTTTTTCTTTTTCTATTTGAGTGTTTGAATTACTTGAAAAGAGTTTAAAATATTTGACAAGAAAGTTTTCCGAGCAATGTTGAAAGATTCGTCGTGGTGAGACGTTATTTATTTTTTTCGAAAGCTAAATATCCGAATTACTCAGTGTGAAATAAATACTGTACCAATTGGTGATGTTTTCGCGCTGTAAATCAATAATTCTCTGAAACCGGCTTACCCCCGGTAGTGATCACCGGTCTGTCCACACGGGCGAGTTCGTGAGGTACTTGCCACTGCAGCCTGTACAAGGCCGTTCCTGTGAACATTGTGGATACGAGTAACTAATTTGTAGATTAAATAATTCCTGGATTATTCAGCTGTATTCTGTTTAGACTGATTAGAAAAACATTAAGTTTCACATAATAACATAATGTTTTTATGTTTCTACGAGTATGTCATGTATGTAATACTGTTTTTAGACACGATTTCTTAGACTCAGAAAATACGGAACGCCACTTGCTTTGTAGCAGGCGTTCTGTAGTTTCAGTTTTGTTAACGAATCAAAAGGAGTATGTAAGGATCGTTCCTTACATATTACCTTTGCTTCGTTAACGTCTATACATTTACGCTGGTTGTAATTACACACCTGGCCTTTCTGTAGAACATCACCAATAAGGTAAGTGTCGTTTGAAGGCCGCCCTGCTTTTCCATTACATTATAAAATTATAATTATCTTTCATCTTTGTTGACAAATAAGTTTAAGTAAATTATAGCGTCGAAACATGAACTTGGACGACCAGCAAAGAATATCAATTTCAATATCTAATTTTTTTGATACTTGAACGACAAGAAAAAAGAATAAAAACAATTTATTAGCATAGAGCTTTTAACTAAGAACCCTTTATAAAGTACTGTTTTTTTGTTTCATAAAGAATTATTTAGCTTTGTCAGCTTCTGAAGAATGGTGAAAGTTTCTCCGTAATTAAAAAGTTGCTTGTTTTTAAGATTTTTTGTAAGAAAGTGCTAAATTATGTGTACAATGTCCTTTGCCGTCTTTTAAGCGATGGTCTTTACTGTAAAATTACAAGTTATTTGTTTGAACAGAAACTAAAGTTATGGTGTCACATTTATGATGAAGCATGGTGCTTTTTTGGCATGTCATGCTAAGCAATAAGGAGTATTTATGGAAAACTAGGATCGTGCGAAAAACAGTAGATGAGACAAGAGACTAATGACATGATTATGATAAGTAATGAAAGATATGAGAATAAAAATCAGAAAGTTGAGTAGAAAGAAGGAATTAATATTGAAAGAAACTAAAAAAAGAAAGAAAAAAAAAATAGTTTTATGGCTAGATGGTGACTATAGAGTTGACGGCTTAAACAGAAGTATAGAAGAAGTAAAGCACGGCTCAAATTAGAATAGAAAATTATAATGGGATTATTGAGTTACAGCAATTTTTTAATTTATTTTTAACATGATGTCAAAATAAATTAAAAAATTGCTGTAACTTGTACAGCTTTTACAGTAACTCTTACATAGGGACCTTTCAGTGAAAGATATACCTATGCTAGGAGGTCCCAATGACAAATGTTGAAATGGTAAAAGTAGTGTACAAAAAGATAATATAAATTAGAAAAAAAATTACAAGTATAATCTCAAATTAAACAAGATGACAACCAATAAAAGAAAAAGAAACTTAGAGACAAATTATTTCCCAAAATAGTGTGTTCGAGTGTAATATGTTAATAGTGGAAGAAGACTTAAAGCTTATTGGTATAGCTTTATAATATTAATCAATACCAGCTTTTACTCAGATTAAGGGCTGATTTTTCAATAGTCAGATCAGAACTTTTATCTGAGGAATTAAATTGGCGGTTTGACAGCTTTTGTCTAAGTAGTCAATATGTCAAAACGCCATATTCATTCTAAAAATAAAATTTATCCGGCTGTTGAAAAATTAGCCCATAAACAAATAATGTTTTTCATAAACCGAAAGCTAGTCTTTTATTTCAAGGTTTCTTGACCTCGACATTGAAACCCTAAAAATATAATTTTTGACACATTTCACAAACAACCGCTGAATTTTCAAAAGAAACTCGTAAACTCCTAACAGCGGGATAATGGTGGATATCAACGAGGATATTTGAAACACTCGCGAAGTCGTGACATTTGAATAAACGGCAAGAATGAAACGAACGGTGCAGTTAAACAGACACCCATTAAAGATGCCACGCCTTTGGGCTATGGTACAAGGACTAAAGTAAATATCATATGGATCCACACATCCACACAAATCGTTTTGGAAACACTTTCATTTTGCGTACACCTAAGGACTGGAATTGCCTGCCGATGTCTGTGTTCTATAAGACTTTAAGCCAAGAGTGAATAAGTTTTTTCTACCAAGTGTATTCACATCATTACTTTTCGTCAAGCGCGATTGGTGTCAAACACGAGACTTTCGCACGTAAAAATTAAATTAAATAAAAAAAATACTTGAAAATAAAGCTGAGTCTCTAAGCAACTATCTAAAAGTCAAAAATATTAATGACGCGCACTGCCGAAATGTCACTAACGGCCGCTTTCTATAATATATCTCAATCCCAATCTTGATCCCGATCCTTGTCTGTAACCAATCAAACGTGAGGATTGTGTGGTGAAGGATACAAACTCGGCCGTTGATTGGTTACAGACATGGATCGGGATCAAGATTGGGATTGAGATATATTATAGAAAGCGGCCGTAAGTCATTCGCAACATTTTAGCATTTCGATATCATCGATAGAATGTCGTTTTGTCTAGAGGCCGGATTGTGATTTTTATATAGAGTTAAATCTTACAAGCTAACTTCAAACACGTGTGTGTCGAATTCGAATCGAATTTGTAGAAAGAAGTATTATCGGTTTATCTAAGCAGTTTCTGAGTAGGTACTAGAAACAATACTTATTTACATTCAATCATAAACATTTGTATTTTGTGTTCTCATTCTATATTATTATTCAGAGCGTACTTGTATTCAAAAATACGCCCCCCTTTTATTCCTTAGACCACTCTCCAATAAGTAATAACTCAATGTCAGCTTCAAAGATATTTCGCCAATTTCGACTTCTTAAGATTTGGAAATTCTCATTATAATTCTTTTGTTTCCAGTTTATTCAGAGGCGCTGAAGTTTTGATAGCCAGACGGTATACATTAGTTACATTCCCAATATCAATGGCTGGAAAATTCTGGATCTTTCTTCTTTCAAAAATATTTAAATTAAGTTGAAGATTTACTAGTAACAAAGGAAGAAAGAAAAAACTCTAAAAACAAAAAATACATTCAAAGTCAAAGCATTTATTTCAATTAAACCATTTACAGGCACTTTTGAATTGTCAAGGTCGGTCAGTCAAAGAGGTGAAGCTATTTGCACGTTCCAAAGCGTAGATCTCTATGGAGAAGAACGTACAAGAAACTCCATGGACACTCTTTTAAATCAATTAATTATTACAAAGTTGTGGTTACATTGTTCTTGTTGAAATTATTCATAGACATGTGAGAACGATGTAAAAAGACGTGAACGACAAAAGCAAAAAAGGAACAATTAAAAATACAAACAAATTAAAACAAACCGTGGCAGTTGAGAGATGACCAGTCCTAGCTGACGGAGCCAAATGATGAATGAAACACAAACTGCACCATCAGAGAGACTTGAGTGAGCATGACACTCCCAACAGCCAGGGCCATTAAAGTCTTACCCAAAAATTATAGTTTGACTTGAAGGTACACAGTACTCACACATGTGCCGTTAATGCATGAAATTATACAATGCAAAATTAGTTCGAGTCTATATATATGTCATTAACAGTGGCACGGGCTGACCTTCAAGGTTAAATAACGCTTGCCGAGGTCGGTGTGTAGATGGGTGACCATTTTAACATACCGAGACTCCTCCGTGCCTCGAAAAACACGTTAAACCGTTCGTCCCGGTTGTCATTTGTCTTTGGACTGCAAAGATCTACAAATGACAACCAAGATTTCCTGGCTTCTGACAATCCGAAACGACTGCATAACGGATTGTCAGAAGTCAGGAAATCTGACACCAGTCTTGTCAAAAAGCACCGTCTTACCCAGTTACTGTGTGGAGGTTAGCTAGGCAGTCACAGCACTCTACGTTAAATACTGGTATTCAGCTGAATCCGGTTTGACTGGAAGCCTACCTCAATATATTATCATCATCATCATATCAGCCGAAAGACGTCCACTGTTGGACATACGCTTCTCACAAATGGGGGTTTACCTTTATCGTCATGCTTGGCAGGCGGTTTGGCGATCACAGTGTAGCTGTAGTAATGAACCTACAGAGAATGCTGCTGCCCATTCTCTGGTGAGTCCCTTAGTCACCTTATTTTACGTCCGACACCATACGGAACCTCAGTATATATGTAGTAAGGAAAAGGCTAAGCAGATGATAGAGCTGTCAGGTTGCTCAATAATGGTCAGACAAACTATTATACGAGTCAATAGACACGAAAAGAAGAAAAAGAAGAAGATGATGACGAAACTACGACAAACTGTAGATAAAAAATACTTTCACATATACCAATCACGCCAGTATATCACATAGTTACATAGAGGTGTACCTGAGAGTACCTTATACACCACATTTCAGTAGATAAGAAAAGGTAACGAGCCCATTGCTGTTAACCTTGGTTCATTAAAGACTTTTGTGGATATGATATCCACGCAGGCTTGTTTGTATAATAATAGGTAATCATGTCATTTGTAAATAGGTTTATTTAGATTTTGTATCCTCCGATGATGTATACTCATAGATTCTTTTCTATTTCGATCAGTGATGTTATGTACTTATTAAGTGATGTTATTTGGTCTACAACAAAGGAAAAATTTTAAAAATCAATTCTGTTTTTACCGTGGAATTTCTTACAGGTTCTTTTCCATAGAAAATGATCAATTCAAACCGTGCACTAATTTCTGACGTTTTTAAAATGACCAGGGTCTTGATACTTTTTCTATCCTGACTCTCCGAACTGGTACTGAGAAATTAAAGATAGGATCCGCAAATAACACTATATAAACTAGGAATCAAATCAAGGTCCGCATGGCAAAAGTTTTATTAAATGCAATCGGCAGAGTCAATCGTGGAGCCAGGTATTATGCTCACAAATAAGTTTATTTTTTATTCGTTATCAAACAAATCCAACGTTTACATTGGTAATTCCAGCGAAATGTAGATAAAGTAATATACAAGTTAATATTTTATAGGACAATGGGCACTTTTGTATGGATTCCGTAACTAAGTTAAAATACTACTAAATTAAAATTACGGAAGCGAACGGTACGGACGTGTCGACAATATTTTAATAAAATAAAAAAGTATCTCCAAGTAAAAGTGAAACTAAGTACTATACACCCAAGTGCGCAATTAGCAATAACTCATTTGCGAAACTTCGGTCGTTATTGCTTCTCATCAACATCCAAGTGAGCGGTGAGTGGCAAGTGTACTCCCCTCGGACCCTACCGGTGAAAAGAGACGGGCTACGAATATTCATCTCGCTCTCGTCGTGGTGCTGCGCGGGCACGCTCCGAACATCCCAAGTAAATATATTTGCATATCTATAAAAACAATAATACATGATGAATGTCGCTCGATCGCCACCGCAGTCGCCTAATACGTGTAACGAAGGCAATAGAGATCCTATAGCAATAGCAAGTGGTATTGGGAGATCTGAAACGGCTGGTGGTTCGCAACCAGACTTGCGTAAGATTGCCTTATCTGACACCATCAACCAGGTAACCTTTCGTGGCAAGAGAAAACAACCACATGACGACTTTAGTATACAATTCGAAAGATTCCAAGACAAAATGGAATCGCTAATAAAAGATATGGCTAAAACCCAGGCTGAAAATATTAAAAAAATATCTCAAGATGTTTCGGCTATAAAAGAAGAAGTAAGTCAGATTAAAGTAACAACTGATCTGCTGTCCTCAGAACAGGGCAAAATAAAATCGGAGTTAGCTAATATTTCAGGCTTCCGAGCTAACATTGAGAAAAAAGTGGACACTATTGAAAATGAAATAGCTTCACTTAAATCTGGATCCGCCTCTACGATTACCACACCTCTGCTTAACTACGAAGACATTATATCGGAGACCTATGACCGATCTCAGAGGGAGAAGAATGTCATCATACGAGGGGTAAAAGAAGTAAGATCCTCGAACTCTGAAGAGAGAAAAATTCATGATAACCGGGAGGTAATGGAGATTATAAAAATGGCTGTTTCAGACTGCACGGAACCAACAAAAACCATACGACTAGGAAAATATAATCCTGATGCATCTAGACCTATAAAGGTCATATTCTCGACATCTGAACCAGCGAAATCTATTCTACGCCATAAATCAAACATACAATCTGAAAATATCAAGATCTATTCTGATGAGACCCCCTACCAACAAAAGTATCGGAAAAATTTAAGAGATGAACTAAAACGGAGAGTAGACGGAGGCGAAACGGATATAACAATAAAATATGTCAAGGGAACACCTACAATTACGAAAACTCAGCCAAAAAACTAACGATACAAGATTCAGATGATGCAACTCTAAACACTACATACGACGTAACTGATTCTTACAACAACCTAATAAAAAACACTAAAGCCCTAAAATTTCTTTACGCTAACGCACGTAGCATAGTGAAGCCAGGAAAGCTAGATGAGTTAAACTGCATTATACACAACATACCCAGTCCTGTGCATGTGATTATACTATCGGAAACCTGGATCAAGTCCGAATCTGAAGCCAAGACTTTAAAACTGCCAAACTACTCGCATTATTATAATATTAGAGAAAACGCAAGAGGCGGTGGAGTATCTATATTTGTTCATGACGGCTTAAAACACAATTACATTGAGGACCTTTGTAAAGAGGACAACCACTACTTATGGGTCCATTTAGATAAATACTCATTGGATATAGGCGCCGTATACAAAACACCAAAATCAAACAATCATGAGTTTCTGGAGGAATATTCGCAGCAGCTGACAAGGAGAAAAAGAGCTATAGTGTTCGGTGATTTCAACTACGACCTGCTCAATCCGAACCGATCGATTAATAACTATACAAAAATGCTGATAGAAAATGGACACCTAATCCTAAACAATACTGATAAAAAATTTGGTACGCGTGATACTGCTACAAAAACATCGCTCCTTGACCATGTCTCATCCAACCTAAAGAATCATAAATTTCATGTAGCTATAGTGGAGTCTTCAATGTCGGATCACAAGCAAATCTATCTCGAAGTTGCCAAATATGCACCTGAAATGAAAAAGAAAGTAAAGTACCATGCCTTAGATTACACAGCGGTTTACCAAACAGTTGAAAGTAAAATTGTTAATGTCTCTGAGAGTGACTACGAAGGCTTAGAACAGACAATAAAGGAAGCGGTAATTAAAAATAGAATACCGAAAGTCAAAATTCAAAACACCTTAAAATCGGACTGGATCAATAAAGACATCATTGGAATGCTAACTAAAAGAAATCAGCTGTGGTCTGCTCATAAGGAAAATCCCAATGACGACTTAATAAGAAACAATTTCATAACCCTACGAAACAGCGTGTCGAAACAAATTCAAAATACTAAAAGTTCTTACTACTACAAAGTTTTTAAAAACTGTGAAAGAAAACCTTTAAAGATGTGGAAGCTAATCGGGAACTTAGCTGGAAACAAACCCAAATTATGCTCCGCTCCTTCAAAGCTAGATACGGTAACTGGTCAAATCACAGACACTAAAGAAATATGTAATTATTTTAACACATTTTTTGCTACTATAGGGTCTGTTTTAGCTAATAAAATTACAAGGCCTAGGGAACAAATACACACTCAGCCAACAACACAAACAACAATAGCTAGTACAAGTGAACTACTTAACTTAACCCCAACTACTGAAGCAGAAGTCAGCAAAATCATAGATAATCTCAATTCAAACACTAGTGCGGGCTTAGATGGGATTAGTTGCAAAACCGTAAAAAGTATTAAAAATCTAATTTTAACTAAACTCACGATGAGCATCAACTATTGTTTACAAAACGGCATCTTCCCAGATTCTTTGAAAATAGCTAAAGTTAGTCCTATTTTTAAGTCAGGGAAAAAAAATGACCCAGGTAATTATCGCCCTATCTCTGTCCTCCCAATAATCTCCAAAATATTCGAAAAAATATTATATAAACGTTTAGACGATTACCTCAAAACTATAAACTTCTTCTCTGAAAAACAATATGGTTTCCGTGCAAAATCTAATACTCTAACTGCAACTATTGATCTTGTCACCAATCTAAAAAACAATATCGATGAAAAATGCGCCGCACTCGGTATATTTATTGACCTGAAAAAGGCATTTGATACAATTAGCCATAGTCTGCTTCTCCAAAAGCTGCATGAAATCGGCATCAGAGATACTGCCCACGACATGTTCCAGTCTTATCTCTCTAACAGACGGCAAATTGTTCGGATTGGTGATGTACAAAGTAATTGCGAAACTTTAACCTACGGCGTACCGCAGGGTTCCATTCTTGGTCCCCTGCTGTTCATTTTATACGTAAATGACATACATAACCTAAATCTGACAGGCGACATAATACTTTATGCTGATGACACAAGTCTATTTTTATTTGGAAACAATATCGAAGAGGTCATCGAACAAGCGCAACATGACTTAGACACTCTCTCTAGATGGTTCCAAGATAATTTGCTGACTGTTAATACCTCTAAAACAAACTACATTATTTTTAGTGCTAGGAACAAAAATGTCGCAAACAACTCAAATCTATACATAAATAACGAACCTATAACCCAAGTTTCTTCAGACAAGTATCTTGGTCTCCATCTAGATAAACATCTGACGTGGCAGACACATCTTGATAAATTAAGATCTAAACTATCTTCTGTCATGGGCGCGCTTCGAGGCATCGTCCGCTGTTTGCCGAAATCTGTTAGATATATAATTTACAACTCTATGGTTAAACCTCACCTAGAATACCTAATAGAAGTGTGGGGCACTGCGGCTAAAACACATTTAAAACAAATCGAAACCTGTCAAAACAAAATAATCAAACTCTTATTCCATTACCACTACCTAACTCCAACAGAAAAAATTTACAAAGAAACTAAATTGATGACACTATCACAGATATATAAATATAACACATGCATATTAGTACATAAGATAATAAATAAAAATATACATTCTAAAATAACATTTACAAAAAAAGGCCAAATACAAAAACGTAGTACAAGACGAAAAAACAACATTTGCTTAAGACCACCTCGAACTAATTACGGAAGGAAAAATATACTATTCGAAGGAGCAGAGTTGTATAATAAATTACCTAATGACATTAAAGAGATACAATCCTTTACTTTATACAAAAAAACCATTAAGCACCACATCTTGAAAGATTTCTCTAGGTTTTAAATTTGAAACACCAGTCCCACTACACCAATTTAATTTAAGTTACATCTACATTAATTGTTATTATTTATTCATTTGCTAAGTATAAAACTAACTGGGATACCTACTCTCTCGTATTTCCGAAACATTACAGCAGATATAAATAAGTCAATGTGCAATTGCTATTGACTTGCCTTCAAGAATCGATATGTAATAGTACACTCATTTTTTCCTTTTACCCACAACACTGTAAAATTGTATGTCCAGTGTCTACTACTTAACCTAGTTATTTACGAGTACCTACCTTCTTCATAAGTAATTCTTATATTTAGTTTTAAGATTACCTTGTATTTCTCTTATTAAGTGAATTGTATTCTTTTTGAGAAATAAATGTCTTAAACCGTAAGTGCTTTAACAAGCTGTGGGCCTGAGGCATATAACAGTATGTAAGTCTTGATTTTTTTGCATTCAGTGGTGGGTGGAGCCTTCGTTTCTGAACTTAACCGTGACCTCAGTGAACGCTACTGTGAACGGTACCTAATAATCTGAAGTAACCTGGGTGGAGTCTAGTAGTAGTACCGCGTGACTGATAGTCCAGGATTTGATAGTCCAGGTCAATCCTATACATTTTTATCGTTAACGTTTCGTCACTTTGTGTATGCCCACTTTTTGGCGTTTGAAATTGTTATGATTATTACATGTAGGTTAGAACTGGAACAGGGTTTAACTGCGCCAATTAACTCAGCTGCTAAAAACTCAGCATGTTACTGAAATTATTTTTTTTTTTTACTTAGTAAACCTTCTCACATTCCTCTTCTTTGCTCACAATACAACATAAAACATGCATTGTTAAATAAATGAAACAGAAAATAAGTAGATAACTAATTTCGGTATTTTAGCAGCAGCCTCGGTGGCGCAGTAGGCAGCGCGTAAGTCTCATAATCTTAAGGTCGTGAGTTCGATCCTCACCCGGGGCATATCTTTTGGTATATTCTGGTTTCTTCGTTTTTCCAAACCAAGCATGCTTGTGTTAACGGCTTAAGATGTTTGAGTACCTGTTATTGTTGCAGTACCTATACCTTATTTATACCCTGGAATAAAAAGGCATCTGGCAGTTTTTGCCTGGATAAACTAACAAAAAAGTTGTAGGAGTGATATAAATTCGCCTAGCTTACTTACGAGGTTGCTTGTACATTAATTACTTAATTAAAAAGCTGTTAAAAAACGTTAAAAACTTTTTTACAAAAAAATACAACCGTTTTTAGTTATTTCGTGTTTTTGATTGTTTTGTAAAAAAAAAGTTTATTTTTTTATTTTTCACTATTTAGTTTGAGTTTGAGTTTAGGTTAGCTAACTAAACTCAACGCAAAAAGAATCATCAAGATCAAGAAGAACCCGAAAACCATGGTTAACTTGGAAACATCTGCGTGAAGGGGTCTTCACAGCGTACCTTCGTGATGTCATGTTATGAACTGGTGTAAACAATAAAGAGACATTAGATTTCAGCAATCCTTTATTGAGGGTTGGTGGTTTTAAGAGTTGCGTTACCTATTTCCGAAGTTCTTCATCAGATCTTTACCAAAATTGAAATGGGACCAGTCCGGGAAGATACAAAATATAAAGGTCGACTGGTAGAAAATGCCTATGGCATTAAGTCCGCCTTTGTACAGTGTTTTTACTTGTGCATAAAGTTTTAATAAATAAAAAATGAATAAATCATCAAAATCGGTTGACAGTTGGCGAAAATATCGCTGAACAAACATACAACAATAAAAACAAAAAAAAAGTCGAATTGAAAACCTCCTCCTTTTTTTGAAGTCTGTTAAAAATATGTAATTCTCAGAATTTCAAGGTCCTGATTTCGATCTCTAGCCGGGTTATTCCGGTTCCTTCATCTTCAATGGCAAGATTCCGGGCTGAAAGCGGATAGTGACATTCCATCAGCGAAACGTGTGACATTTAGGTATCAGATTTGTTTCTTCCATACCTAGGTACATTTAGATTATTTCAAAACCGCTGTGACTAATAGAAAGTCACTGTGTCCAGGCTTTCTGTTGCTATTAATCCGTGCGTCAACTATTAATGAAATTAAAGTTTTGAATATCTAAAACTATCGCGTGAGAACGGTGTGGCCCAAACGTCTACTCCGTATCACCTTCGGACTTACGATTAGTCCCGAACCCGATCTAAGAACAACTGTCAAATCGCTAAATAGGTCAGTTTTCTAGATACATATTTTCGAATACATCATTTTTTTCTAAAATTATACAGAAATAAGAGCAAGCCTTAGACAGATTATACGCGTTAGGTCCCACTTAATTTCATTGTCCTGATTTTAATTGAAAATGTGGAAAATTACCTCTGTTAGAAGTTCTGTACCTCAATATCTCTTAAACCTACAGAGCTATGGTTACCCTCAAGTTGTAGCAAATTTTGTCTTCTTTTTATAATGTAATATTGGAAATAAAATAAGAATAATAATTATGACCTAAAAAAAAATTCATTGTGACCTAAAATGTTTTAAATGACTGGCCTAGAGACACTGTTAACCGCGCTTTTCGAACGTCAGATTTACGTAAAGTCGCCCCAAATGAAACTGGGAAAAAGAAGTGGCACAACAACTTCCGCCACAACACAGCTATCTCTTAAGTTGGAAGGGCTTTGAGTTTATAAAATAATGTGCAAAGTAGTTAATTAACATAACATCTCACAGCAAAATAATAATATATTATCTTGCTGTGACACAGTAAGTTCACTATTTTTTTTAATTATATGCCTGTTGTTAGTTAGCACACTCCTTTATGCCATCAAGAAGGTATAGAGGCCGTACCTGCACCTGCAATGATGGAAACTTTAACGAAGCAGTTTTAAAAAAAAATAGTGTTAACAGAAAAAGAAGCAATTGTTTTCTATCAACATTTTCATTAAGCCAGACTAGATTATTTTTTTACCTGGAACTCTTTCACATTTTAACAAACTGTTTTTTTTCAAAAACAATAAATCTAGATTTCGGGCCCAACCAATCTTCATAAACATTTGTCCACAAACCCTAAAAATAATGGCCGTCATTTCTTCTCGTTACAAATAAATAAAACAATAAAATCGTATCAATTCTCAGGGGTATAAATTTCAATACGATGCTCGATACATTTCATTTGGCTCATACGATTTGCGCAGTCGGCAGGATGCCGTAATAAAATAGGAAATAGGAAGTTTTTCGGTGTCATTTTTCTTGTATGTTTGTTTGTTTGTACACATAATTATGATTTCTTGAAGGGTTGGAGCAGAGGTGTACCAATGTTCATCCAATTTCATAAAAGTATGTGAGTCGTATGGAATATGAGAATGACCATATTTTTTATCTTTATATAAGCACAGAGTGATTTGTTTCATTTGTTTTAATGTTGTAAAACTGTAGTACTAATATTTTAATTAAAATACTAACATTGCTGTGCCCTAGCAGGGCCATGTATGATACCTTTAAACTATTTGTAACAACTAGTAAACTACATGAATGCAATAAATGATACTGATACTGATACCATGTTTAGCATAAATATGGGCACTAAGTTGCTACTATGATACGCGCCACATAAATGTGCAATAACGGTCCCACATACATTTATTGATTTTCTTAATATCTAAAATAGCTTTTTTCCGACCCGGGACCGAACCAAGGACCTCATGATCAGTAGTAGCTCTTGCAACCGCTAGACGAACGAGACAGATTTTTTACACAATATGACCATAATTTCTAAGCTTTCAAAGACCTGCAAGTTTCCAAGTAACTGCAATTTGAAACCCTAATGAGACGTCAACTGATGGACATCGGCTTTCCTTAAGTCATCGATGGGTCCGGCGCTTCTCACATCCAGTAGACTCTTTTAGCTTTTACCAGGTTATCCATCAAAAGTACATGTATTATGTATGTAGGTGCCTCTACAGAATTAATTTTGAGACGACGAAAAGATTTACGTAATTGAATTTAGAATAAATCGTGGGTGTCGTAAGAGGCGACCAAGGGCCTCACCAGAGAAAGGGCAGCAGCATTCTCTGTAGCTACATTGCAACAGCTACACTGCAATCGCCAACCCACCTGCCAAGCGTGGTGATTATGGCAACCCCCCCTCCCCATTTGGGGGAGGCCTATGTCTAACAGTGAACGTCTTTCGGCTGATATGATGAAGACTCAAGAAAGAAGGATAACGCTTTGAGGAAGTGTTATTTATAAAGCTTGAAGAATAATACAGTAAGAATAAGTGGATGGTTGGTGCTCATTATTACACGTGCTTGCTCATTTTGTGAACGTCGTTTACGCTATTTCCGCCCGTTTGATTAGTAAATTTGTGTTCGTAAATAAACACGTTCATTTGTTTTAAATTCCTCGCCCGCAACACTCACGCAATGTAGACTTTTCTGAAATAGATATTATGATGCTTTTATGTTTGGTGTACCTATTCTATACCATTCTTCACACTTACATAAAACAAAAATATTATCAATCAAACTTATTATTACTTATTATTTTATTACATTTAATAAATTATGTAAAACCTGATTTGACGGCCTTCGATTTACCAAGGGTTTATTATTAAGTAAATAATTTGATTTTAATGTGACTGCGACATGCAACCTGTGGAATTCGACCTTTATCTCTTTTGATTGGACTGGTATTGATTGAATGATAGATTTATTTTTTGCATTTCAACTGTCAATGTGTTCCGGTCCATAAAATCTGATGTTATCTTTTTGTCCTGGAACGTCATTCATTTCGGCCAGTATCAGGGGCAGCAGGGGTTACTTATATTAACCATAACGTAATTTAATAAGTTATGGCAAGATTGCTTCCTACTTTGGAAGCACAGCAGTTTTTTTTTTTGGATGGGAAGTCATCAAATGACTTCTTCCACTCTAGATGGAGTAGAAGGTAGTGTCAGAGTATAACAGACCTACCCGTGGTCCTTCAAATGCGTTCCTTCAACTTTTGCGTTTCAGGGCCGCGGTAACTCTTTCGAACAAATTCCGCGACCCTGCCATCCGGGGCGTCTTCTTCTGTTGAGACGCCTTGGGCGGCTGGGGCATGAGGTTTACCTCTCCCCCACACGTCTCGTCTCCTTCACCTTCCATAAATATTTTACTACCACAAGGTCGAATATAGAAGCCATTACTACAGTTCTCGTCAAATAACTTAGCCCCTCTGAAGTTGTATCGAGTGGCTGCGTAGTAGTCAAAATTACGAACACACTGCAACTGCGCATGCGTAAGAGACATGGGGGCGGGGCGCAATTTTATGTCTCAGTCGCTCGTTTACGTTCGATGCATGCTTGCGTTCCGCTTGCTCCCGTGTACGTGACTGCACCTGCGCGAACTTTGCAAATGGCTAACTTCAGAGGGGCAAAGTTATTTGACGAGAACTGTAGTTAATTCAGATTTCGCTAGCGTAGGCGGCGTAATTGTTTTATGGTCATAACCATAACTCATTTCACTCTACTTTTTCTTTTTTGGGGGCCGAGTCACCCGCGTCCGTAGGAGAATACCCATAGTGTCCCTACACGTGGTCCCCGGGTGGTGCTAATCAGGTGACACTAACTGGTGGTAGGTTTCGGCCGATGGCTTGTGACCACCCACTGGGCAAAGGCGTACCGCCAAGCGGCCTAGCCGTGTTCCGGTACGATGCTCAGTGTAGCCAATCCAGAGGAGTTGGGTCGAAATAGTTGTTCCTATGCAGGCAGACCAACCAGGCTCGCGCTGATTTGGGCGTATCGGGAGACTAGTCGTGGAGGGTAGCGGGATCCGAGGCACGGTGCGCCGCTGGCCGACCGCAGGTAGTTGGGGGCCCAAGTAGTGTGCTAGCGACACACGAAAGGCTGCCCCGCCAACTGTCGAAAAATCCCGGAATGTACCATCGTGCTGGTTGGCGACCAGACGAGAGGGCCCGATGGACATTCCCGGGGGGGCTCGGGCGTCCCCGCAGTCTCCAGACTAGTTTCCCAATGATGCCGTCCTGTCAGAGCGTGCCTGAAGGTTAGCAGCATAGAACCTCATTTCACTTCCTTCTCCTCTACCTCCTTCACTCTCAAGTTTAATGGAAAAAAGGAACAGAATTAAAAAGGCTGTACAGCGGCAGCACTCCCTCTCCCACAAAGTGCACCTGTGTAATATACGAGGTCTGCACTCAAATCTCACCGCAGTCCATCACCACCTGGAGACTGAGAAACCAGCGCTCCTGTTCCTTTCGGAGACGCAGATCGGATTTCCGTCAGATGATGACGTGACGTCTATGCCTGTGTCTATCGGTCGCACAGCGGGGATCTGGAGACAACTGGGCTCACACAACACCTCAGTGAGGCGGCGGATGCGGCTCAGCAGCGATACCCTTCTGCCCAATTGGTGTTACTGGGGGACTTCAACGCCCACCATCAGGAGTGGCTCTTCCCATACCAGTGCACAGACCATGCTGGACGAGAGACGCGAAAGCTAGCGCTAGCGTTAAATCTCACCCAGCTGGTCCAGGGGGCAACGAGGGTGCCGGATGTTGATTCGCACACAGCCAATTGCTTTGACCTTCTGCTGACAACAGATCCAGACCGCTACTCGGTGTCGATTTCTTCACCACTAGGAAGTTCCAACCACTGTCTGGTGAAATCTGTATCCGTCTACTCCCCGCCCGATCCTAGCCCTAGAGGCACCCGGCGGGTTTGGCGATACAGGTCAGCAGATTGGGATGGCATGCGATCTTTCTTCGCATGTTATCCTTGGCAGCCTACTTGCTTTTCTTCGACTGACGCTTCGTCCTGCGCGAACGCCGTGACGGATGTGTTGCGGCAGGGAATGGAGTATTTCATTTCGTTCTCTGACGTAACAATATCTGGCGTGGCTCGTCCATGGTTTGGGGCCGAGTGCAATCGCGCTGATACGCTCAAACATGAGGCGTACCTAGCATGGGTCGACGCTCGTACGCGCAAAGCAGGTGAAGTGAGTCAGAGGAAGAGGGCCTTCAACAGGGCTGCCAAATCCTGCAAGAAGGTGTTGCGGAGGGCTCGGTTTGACCACATTAGCCGAATTGGGAACAAACTTGCTTCATACCCAGCAGGCAGTAAGGCGTTTTGGTCCCTGGCTAAGTCGGTTGAATCGAACTTCTGCCGCCCCTCACTACCACCACTGCTGAGACTTGATGGGTCACTGGCCCATTCCGCTAAGGAAAAAGCGAACCTGTTTGCTTCTCTGTTTGCGGAAAATTCGCGTCTTGATCCTGGTGGCGCGCGGCCCCCTGCTTCTCCTGTTGGATGCGAGTCGAGCATGTCGAACATTCGCATTCATCAGAAGGACGTTCGTAGGGTATTGCGTAACCTAGACGTGAATAAGGCTAGTGGCCCCGACGGGATACCGGCAATTGTACTGAGGACCTGCGCGCCTGAGTTGTCTCCGATCTTGACACGCCTATATCGCCTTTCGTTTGAGACTGGTAAGGTGCCGATGGCTTGGAAGCAAGCTAACGTGCAGCCCGTGCCCAAGAAGGGTAGTCGAGCTGACCCAGCAAATTATAGACCCATCTCAGTAACTTCCATACTCTGTAAGAGTACAGAACGCGTGCTGAATGGTAAGCTCCTGGCATACCTAGAAGCTAACGATATCCTTAGTGACCGACAATACGGCTTCCGCCGAAATCAGTCCACTGGGGACCTTCTAGCGTATGCCATTCACATCTGGAGTGAGGCCATCGAGAAACACGGGGAAGCACTTGCGGTCTCTCTTGACATCTCGAAAGCCTTCGATAGGGTCTGGCACGAAAGCCTTATTGGTAAGCTTCCTTCCTTCGGTCTACCCGCCGGTTTGTGTGATTGGATTGCAGATTTTCTGAGGGATCGGTCTATCCGAGTGGTCATAGATGGCTGCTCGTCTGGACTGCTGGATATCAATGCCAGGGTTCCTCAGGGTTCGGTGCTCTCGGCAACATTGTTTTTGCTGCATATTAATGATCTGCTAAAACCCGGTACCTTTGGGTATGCAGACGACAGTACTGTTGCTGAGAGATACGTGTCCAACGCACAAGCTGGTGGGTCGCAGATCCGGTCTCTCCGAGAGGCTATGGTTGAGCGCTTGAACTTGTCCTTACAGGATGTCTCAGAGTTGGGCGATGCCAATCTGGTCAAGTTCAATGCTGCTAAGACCCAGGCATGTCTTTTTTCCGCTAAAAGGAGCCAATTCCACCCAGCTCCATCTTTCCGAGGTGTAACCGTGCCGATAACCGACCGACTTGACCTTCTTGGTGTTACGCAGACATCTACCCTCAATTTTGGCACATTTATAGAGGTAAAGGCTCAAGTGGCTGCCAAAAAGTTGGGAATCCTAGCAAAGGTGCGACGGTACTTCACGCCGAAACAGCTGCTCAAACTTTATCAAGCGCAAGTTCGATCGTGTATGGAGTACTGCTCGCATCTTTGGGACGGATCTGCCAGATACCAGCTTGATGCCCTTGAGTCAATAGAGAAACGAGCCAAGAGGATCATCGGCAATGATAGTCTCGTCGAGTCGAAGCTCCAAAGCCTCGAGCATCGACGCCGAGTTGCTAGCCTGTCGGTTTTCTATCGGTTGCATTTTGGAAAGTGTGCAACGGAATTACATAGTTTGATTCCGCCTAGCCCGTTCCATCATCGGACCACAAGACGTACGGCGATGCGCCACCGGTACATAGTGGACATCCCACTCACACGCACAAAACGTTCTGAGAATACATTAATTGTGCGTACAGCCAAGGAGTGGAATTCCCTGCCGGGGTTTGTGTTTCCTGATAGCTACAACCTGGGAGTCTTTAAGTGAATAGGTTACTTCCAGGCAAACGTGCTCCATCTTCGACCACATCGTCGCTTACCATCAGGTGAGATAGTGGTCAAGCGCTTGCCTATCAATAATTCAAAAAAAAAAAAATACTACTACTCGATGTTTCAAAATTCATCACTTGACACTCTATCTTGACTTTGCTCTTATCCCACTAGCTCGTAAATAATGAAATAACATCTTCAAAATATCACTTTTAGGTATCAATCCAGTATTCACTACTTTCTAGCTGTCTTACCTTTATGTCTCCGCATATTTGGAAGAAATTAAAAATAATATATGGTCTTTACCTATGAAATTGCCGATCTGCAGTACTGGCCATTTCAAATCAAAATAATTTTTGTTTGGCTAAGAATTCTAATTTCAAATTAATTTTATTTTAAAAACATAGTTTTTTTTTTCCAAAAGTAGTCATTTGTTTATTGATTAGTGTTACATTTTTATCGCATTTCAATCTTTTTCGTCATCACGGATACGTTAAAAATTCGAGTAATTATGGAATATGAGTACCGTCGTGGCAGCAACGCGGCACAAACGGCACGCAACATCAACGACGTTTACGGAGCTAACACTACAAACCAACGCACCACCTGTTATTGGTTTGCTCGCTTCCGTTCTAGAAATTTCGACCTGAAAAATGAACCTCGCGGTCGTCCCAAGACTTTGGTCGACAATGACTAATTAAAAGCGATTGTGGAAGCTGATGATACACAATCTACCGCTGAATTAGCAGCAGCTTTCGACGTTAGCGTCAAAACAATATTGGTCCATTTGCGTCAAATTGGCAAGGTAAAAAAGCTTGATAAATGGGTGCCCCACGAACTCAATGATCGCCAGCGCGAAGTACGCGTCGAGACGTGCCTTGCGCTGCTCAACAGACACACAAATGAAGGAATTTTGAACCGCATTGTTACCTGCGATGAAAAATGGATTCTGTTTGATAACCGCAAGCGCTCAGCAAGTTGGTTGGATCCTGGTTCAGCACCTAAACAATGCCCTAAACGAAAACTTACCCCTAGAAAAGTGATGGTCACTGTTTGGTGGTCTAGCGCCGGTGTGATTCATCACAGCTTCTTACCAAACGGGGTGAGCATTACTGCAGATGTGTACTGTGAAGAACTGAACACAATGATGGAGAAGCTGGCACATCTCCAACCAGCATTGGTCAATCGCTCGTCTCCGCTGCTCCTGCACGACAACGCGCAACCTCATACTGCACAGCAGACGGTCTCCAAGTTGCAAGAACTGGGGTTGGAAGCTCTCCGTCATCCACCCTACTCACCAGACCTTGCGCCTACAGACTACTACTTTTTCCAGAATTTGGATAACTTCTTGGCGGGAAAATAATTCAATACCCGAGAGGCAGTACAAAATGCCTTTGAAGAATTTGTTGCCTCCCGTCCAGCTGATTTCTTTAAGAAGGGCATCAATAAACTGCCACTGCGTTGGCAAAGATGCATTGATTGCATGGGTGATTACTTCGATTAATACAAATAAAAAATACATGAAAAAAAATCGTTTAAATTTTTTCATACAAAACGGCAATTTCATAGGTAAAGACCTATTATAACGTGTAACAGAATAAACGCAACCTCTTAAGTGGTCATTGTACTCATCATTATAATCAACTTTTACTATAGGAGCAACCCAGAAATCGCAAAAAAAAAACAGCTGTTCAGTACATTTTGTCGAGTTATGCGCACAGAAATGTATGGAAGTCGAAATTTTTTTCGCGATTTTAGTGTTGGTCCCATAGAAAAAGTTGTTCATAATGATGAGTACAATGACCCCTTAAGATGTATTGGGTTTATTCTGTTATACTTGTATAATGCTTTGTTTAAGAAAAGTTTAGTTGCGTTAGTTAAGAAAATTATTAATTTACAAGTAAAACCACACAGAAAAACTAGTATCCCAAAAAATGGATGTCAATATATTTTTGTATCACTAAAACTGGCTGGCATAAGTCTTGTCCGCTCACAATTTGTGTTCCGTATTCGAATTTGAATGGAACGCGATAATTCAGGATTTGTTATCCATTGCGCGATTTCAACTGTGCTTCGATAACTTTATATGAAGATTTATTGTGATGGACTATAAAGCCAGCGATAGTCACGGTTGTATAAAAATTGCAATAAAATATTACATTGTGAACTGGTATATTTTGATAGACTTATTGGAGAGTGAGAGATTAAATAAAATATTCTGGTTCGTATAGAAAAAAAGATAATTAAACATAGAATGTACAGGGTGCCTGGGTATTGACTGTTAAAAGTTTCATAGAACTAAGATACGTCATGGGATCAGTCTGTAGATACCTGTATCTACCCACGCATGCATGTACACAATTTTTAGTCTAAGAACAACACAAAAAAATACAGCTGGTCAAAAGTATGAAACACCAATTTTTTTTTTATCACGTGTTGTACCCAGGGTGATAATTGTAAAATTATATTTTTTTCTCAGGGAATCTATACCTAAATACGAGTAGTTAAACACCAAGGCCCACTTGGCAAACAAGAGCTATCTGTTAACTCAAAGTTAGTTGCCGTGAGGTTAAATAACAAATCCCTACTACTTACTCACTTCCCTACGTCCTTACTTTAATATTATAAATGCGAAAGTGACTATGTCTTTTTTTCTGTTTTCATGCTAAAACAGCTGAACGGATCATCATGAAATTTGGCAGATGTGAAGGGTATTTCAGAAAGGTGTGGTCATATTTTGAGGGTGATAATGGGTAGCTGAAATACATTAAAGAAAAAATGTCAAAACAAAAAAAAAATAGTGATTTAAAAAAAAAGAAAAATTCATTATTGAACGACAGTAAATGCCACCAACTGTAACAAACTGCTTGAAAAATCATTTCTTCGCAAATTTTTAGTCGTTTATTCTGGTCGAATTTTTAAAAAAAATATGGTAAAAACGTGTTTACGTTTTACAATATCCTAATTTCAAACGAAGAATGACAGGGAATAAATTGATTCATCATTCAAAAACTTTTTGAAAACAAGATGTTTTTAATTTTTTTGTATTTCTCTCAGCAAACCCTATCAATATCATGTGAGTTCATAAAACATTCTTGTTCCGCTAATTTGAATTTAGAACGACGTCACTTACGGCCGCTTTCTATAATATATCTCAATCCCAATCTTGATCCCGATCCTTGTCTGTAACCAATCAAAGGTGAGGATTGTGTGGTGCAGGTCACAAACTCGGCCGTTGATTGGTTTTGGAATTGAGATATATTATAGAAAGCGGCCGTTAGCTAACACAGAGTATTGTCATCCAACCCGTGTGTGCAAAATTCAGCTCACTCGGTTGGGATACCAGTTTTTAACCGACTTCAAGTAAAGAAGAGGTTCTCAATTCGGTTGTGCATTTTTTAACAAAAAAAAACCTACTTTAAAAAAAAAACACTACAAAGTACAAAATAACTTTAATTTCGGAAGTCGGTTTTTTTTGTAAAATTCCGTAGCAAGACATATTAACAAGACAACTTAAATTAAAACTTGTAAAAAATGAACAAACACGTAAAAACTAAATACCAATTAGTCTGTACATAAAGTTATTATAAATAAATATTTGTTACCAAAACCTAAAACTATCGCAACCCCCGATCGAAATCGGCAAAATTTGTCCTAATTCAGGCAATTGCCTAAACACGTTTATGCGAGCTTGATCACAATTTAGCGAGGTCCACATAACTGCAAATGCTACCTACATCATGGACAGAGATCCCAAAGCCACTAGACCTTACTTATTTTCTCACTAACAAAATATGTGGGATAGAGTGTTAGTATGTACTTTAAACATACGCATACCGGTTAACTTGGGTCAACGGCAATTTTTTTAGGGTTACGTACCTCAAAAAGAAAAAAACAAAACCCTTATAGGATTACTCCCTTGTCCGTCTGTCGGAGGTATCATGAACGGGAAAAAAATCAGCCTTTTAAGTCAACGTAATAAAAAACTAAGGCCCTTTATGCGTCATTTTGCAACATTTTTTGAAACTTGTAAGAAAATCAAAACTTATAGGGTAGTTTCCGTTGACCTAAAGTCATGAATTTTAGCTAGAGTATAGTTCTTATAGTACAAGTAAAGTCTGAAAATTGAGAATTTGTAGATTTTTTGCGATTTCAAACTTATGTTTTGATTGAAAAATTCTGAAAAAGTCTGTCCTTCTATCTTACCTGCTATATTTTTGACAGAGTAATGAATGAGAGTGCTATTATAGTTAATAAACTTCTGTAGGTAAAATATACTCCGAAAAAAATCAAAACTCGAATGGAACCCTCGGTGTGCGAGCCAGACTCGCACTTGCTCGGTTTTTTTATGATGTACAAAACGTATATGTCAATAGTTTTGCATCATCTTAAATCCTAGCAGACTTTATTTTTCGTTATATTTACACCTAGTAAATTAAGTATGCCCAAATTGCAGTCCAGTTAAAAGGATCTTACTCGAGATGACAACCAGCTCTTAGACTAATTTTAGATTAATTTTAAATAAAAACTTTTTAACAATATTCTATAAAAAATATGTCGGAAACACGTTAGTCGATTGAACAATCGAGACGCAAACGCCATCTTGTGGCGTTCGACGGAGTCTAGAACGTCGTGCTCGATCGAAGCTGAGTTCGCAGCGGCAGGTACAATCTTCGCCGGCGCGATTCTCTAAGAGAACTGTTTAAAGAAATTAACATCATGACGGTGCCTTGTCAATATATCTATGAAAATATCATGTACGTAAGAAAGAATCTACATCTTTTTAGTATACGAGGTGACAGACATAACTATGTCACTAGAAATAGGAACCAATTAGTTCAACCAGGTTTCAGACTTGCTAAAGTAGCAACATCTTTCATGGGGTACTGTTTAAAATGTTACAATAAAATACCTCCCCATATATTAAATTTAAATGAGACAAAATTTAAATCTTGTATTAAATGCACACTATGCAGGCAAGCATATTATAAGTTAGGGGAGTATATTGATGATAAAAATGCTTGGCTCAATGCTGGTCCTGCTCCACAACGCCACTAGGTAGCCACTAAGGGCTCAAAGTAATCTGTTAGCATTTCGTAATATTGTTGGACCGGCTGAAGATTGTAAGAATGCAAATCTTTTTCATTGTATAGATGCAACTAATTTAACATTGTATAATTTCATGCACATGTGTGAGTACTGTGTAGCTTTAAACTATAAAGATCATTTTGGGTAGGTCTTTGACTTGAATGTACCCTGGCGATTGGGGATGTCATGCTCACTCAAAAAACTGGCTGATGGTGGCGCATGCGTTGGATCATTTGGCTCCCTAAAAAATGGTTGAGCCGAATGGTGCTAGCGTATGCGTCATGTTCGTGAACGGGCGCCGTCAGCTGAGACTGGTCATCTCTCGGCTGCCATGGTTTATTTTAATTATTTCTTTGAATTGTTTCTTTTTTTACTCCGGACTCTTTTATCCTGCACGTCTTTTACATCGTTCTCACATATATGTATAATTTCAATATGAATGATGTAACCATAATTTTGTAACAAAATATCATTTTTAAAAGAGTGTCCGTGGAGTTTCTTGCACGTTCTTCTCCATAGAGATCTACGCTTTGGAACGTGCAAATAGCTTCATCTTTTTGACCGACCGACCTTGACAATTCAAAAGTGCCTGTAAATGGTCTAATTGAAATAAATGCTTTGACTTTGACTTTGACTTTGCAGTCTACTGGTGGCGATCGAGCAGTGAACAAGTCTAGGAACCGCCGCGCGTTTCGTAAGCTGGAGCTGTGTACCTATTGCGGAATTATTGAGTGAGTTAGAATATTGTTGTAGTGAGTTCGAGAGTGAATTATATTTTGATTTAAAAGCAAACAGTATTTCTATTGAGCAATAACCAACACTTCCTATAGTACGCCCACTGTAGTTCCAATATCATGGCTGATGTTACCTAGGGAGATGTACCATTTCCTACATCAGAAGTGGCATGTAACTCATAGGGCTCACATGGAAATTCCTGACAATGCTAGTGAAATACGTGGCGGTTGCGTTTAAAAAAAAAAAACAGTTGGTGACATTGAAAGTGACAATCATTGCGGGTCGTTTTTGAAATGTATAAGCAAGCATACATACTCTAAAAGTGCCGTGAATTTTGACTCGATAAGCCCAAGTTCGACACGCAATCAAAGTGCATCACCGCGGTGGTATGTTTGGTCGAGGATGCAGTGTTGTGCAGTGCAGCATATTTTTGACCATAAATAAGGCGACGAAGAGCTGTGCGCCTACATGCCGGTCGTACCTAGATAACCTATCTGGGTTCAACGTGGGACCAATTCAAGGAAAATTCCGAGGTCAAGATTTCTTCTTTAATGCGACTACCCTCATCAACCTGAAAAATGAAAAACCAGTCCAGAACGGAGGCGAACAGCTTCATAACAGCTGGCCAGGTCAAGGAGAAGTGCCTGAATGTCCGTGAGGATCTTTTCGTCAATCTGGTGAGTCATTTTCGTTTTGTTATTGCTGTGAAGCAGATGTGCTTGTTGGTTAACAATTTTCTATTTTGTTTACGAGTGAACATTTTAATGCTGTGGAGACTAACTTACAAAGGGCTACGGTCTCATGAATGGCGATTATGGACGTTTGATAATTGACTTGTCGCTTTAATGCTCTATGCTAAAGTGAGGTTGTTATTTTCATGTTGACTATCGCTTTACTGTAAACAGTGTAGTAGTAGTTTAGGCGCTATAGCTTTGGTGTTGCTGGTTAAGCAATGGCGTTTTTAATAATGCTAATGAAGCGGTGATATTCTGCTGTCGCAGGTTGAGAAATGAAGTGCAGTGCCAGTTCATAATTTCGTTGTTTGGACATAAGAGCGATATTATTTAACAGTCACAACATTACACCGTACCCACTTTAATGAAAATTAAGATAATTGCAAAAGCAATATTTTGATTTATGATCACCAACCATAGCCAGATTTTGCCCACTGCTAGACATAGGCATCTTTCTTGTGTCAATGTTTTGATTAGTTTTAGATTTTGATTGACTTTGATAACGTGGTTACTACGCTAACCTGAAACCATTATTTCCACCACACAGCTTTGATTGGACTTGTACTCTCGCAGTGTTTCTCAGTTTCAGATATCGTATATCGGTGGATGAAGCCAGCAAGAGGCTAGCGGTCCGCATGCTGCTATAACTGCTGTGCAGCTGCAATTCCTGAGCGGTTCTGAGCGTGGCAGGCCGAAGGTCGACAAGCCGTTTTCAGGCTGCAATAGCCGAGCATCATGTCAACATCTGTGGGGACAAAAGCGTTCAAGGCCGACTGGATTATAGAGTGAGTCGCTCCTATTTCATTTCGATTGTGACTTTCAAAGCTTTGAAGTCATTCATATCAATTCAGTGGTTGGATTGATAGTGCTCGGTAATTTTACATACTTAGTACAAAGCAAGTAGGTACCTAAAGAGTTTTACCATTGGCAGATATTGCATGGTAAGTTTGTCACAACGTCATGTTCCAACTTTAGACGTATTTAGTGAAAAATTGGACCTAGGCTTTTGTATTAACGTGTCGAGGACAGTTTTCCTTACATAACAACAGTTACTTTTGATTAAAACTTTACGAGCACAGAGAATTCTGAGCTGATACAATGTCAAAATAGGTACGTAAGTTTATACGAATGAGATTAAAATAAGATTGATTGATTCAGTGCAGCATTGACCGTGATGTTCGTAGATTTACGTAGAGTAGTTGAGGGTTCGTGAACGTGGTTTATTAAAATTGGCTATTAGACGCCAGCTATTATTCCTCTTTTCGCAAGCACCGATGTGCATACCTAACTGGTCGGTATATTTTTAAAATCTTTTTTTTTGGGAAGATGCCCCAGGCAAAGTTCCTGGCAGTCACTTTTGAACTGTTGAGTTCAGAAGGCTAACTGACCGACTAGTCAGTAGAATGAAGATGTAGAATAACTTTGTTTGGTTAAAATATGTAGAGAATTGCCGTAGAGGTTAACGATAGCAAATCGTAGCGGAACACAGTAGGTAAAGTAGACCTGTTAACACAGGTGTGAGTTAGAGCTTTCAATACAACGCATAAAAAAAAAAAAAAAAATGCTTGATATGTAGCTGTAGAGCTTTTAATTCGGGAAATTGTAGTGATTGTAGTGACCGTTATTATTGTAGTGATAGAGATGCTAAAGTAATTATTGAATTAAATGACAAGTGTGATTTACCGAAATGTGATACTGAAGGCGTTTCAGAACCTTTACCTGACATTGCTGCAGGTACTCTTGATAATCAGTTAAATTAATGTTGGTTTTGTGTGCGATGGTCACAGGGATGACTGTCTGATTGATTAGTCACAGGGATGACTGAATCATTGAGTTCACTGGGTTGACCGACTGTTAATTTGGAGTCACAGGGATGACTACCATTGAACACTTGTAGTCACAGGGTTGACTTAAGTGTGTCTCATTTCATGGTCACAGGGATGACTGTCGTCGATTGTTTGTTATTGTCACAGGGATGACAATCTTTGTAAGATTACCCGATGGTCACAGGGATGACTGTCTGATTGATTAGTCACAGGGATGACTGAATCATTGAGGTCACAGGGTTGACCGACTGTTAATTTGGAGTCACAGGGATGACTACCATTGAACACTTGTAGTCACAGGGATGACTTAAGTGTGTGTCTCATTTCATGGTCACAGGCATGACTGTCGTCGATTGTTTGTTATTGTCACAGGGATGACAATCTTTGTAAGATTATCCGATGGTCACAAGGATGACTGTCTGACTGATTAGTCACAGGGATGACTGAATCATTGAGGTCACTGGGTTGACCGACTGTTAATTTGGAGTCACAGGGATGACTACCATTGAACACTTGTAGTCACAGGGATGACTTAAGTGTGTGTTTCATTTCATGGTCACAGGGATGACTGTCTGCGATTGTTCGTTATTGTCACAGGGATGACAATCTTTGTAAGATTACCCGACGGTCACAGGGATGACTGTCTGATTGATTAGTCACAGGGATGACTGAATCATTGAGCTCACATGGTCACAAGGTTGACTGAATGATAATTTGGAGTCACAGGGATGACTACCATTGAACACTTGTAGTCACAGGGATGACTTTGTTACTGTTAAATGAGTTGTACATGAAGATCTTGCAGCAATGGTCAGTCACTTAATTTCTAATTGTGTAGTTTCAATAGTGTTACAGAATTTTGTATTTAGAATAAAAATGCTCAAAGACATGAGACTTTTATAGAGTGGTAGTAAATTAAGTCAGATAGTGACGGAGAACATTAAACGATGTGGAGAATAATGTTAAAGCTCGATTTAATAATAGGATGATAGCTTATACAAAAACTATTGGCGATTTTGTATAATTAGAAAATGAAAATCGTAATCAGACTTAGTAAGATGGAAGTTAAGTTGTTAACGTTGTAAGTTCTGAACTATTTTGGGTGAGCTCATGGAAGGGTGAAAAAAAAAAGATGCCAAAGTCATGTACCAGTCAAAGTAGATGGTAAAAGTGAGATGTCACAGTGTTGACGAGCAAGCCGAGGCGGGGAACACACGAGTAGGATTCTCTGTTGTGACAGTAGCGGTTGTGGTCCACATGTGTGTGGAGGCACGTTTTTCGAGAGCGATGGTGTGATCGCGACTCAAGGCCAATGGTGGCCATAGTGGGTGAAAACCCCACAGTGCTCCACAAACATGGAGGATGCACGTATTGGAGAGCAATGTGATTGCTGCTCGTGGTCTGTAGTGACCGTGGATCGGCTATGAGAGCCGTGGTGTAAGAGTTGTTTACTTGTGTGAGTGGTTCCCCAAGGCTTTGTTGTGATTAAGGTGATTATTGTTGTGGATAACGATGGTACATGGCTATGGGTGACGATTTCAAAGTTTTACAAGATTTTAAAGTTTTGTGTGTCGTGTTAAGTGGAACACAATATTTTGTTAAAACAAAATGATTGAGGATAAAGATTTAGTTCTGAGCCTTATTGTGGTCAGGATTGACCGAGTCGAACAGGCACTGTTGTTGAGTTTTGGTTGCAGATTAACACACGAGGACGTGTGCTAGTCAGGATGGCCGTGTCGGAAACACGTTAGTCGATTGAACAATCGAGACGCAAACGCCATCTAGTGGCGTTCGACGGAGTCTAGAACGTCGTGCTCGATCGAAGCTGAGTTCGCAGCGGCAGTCTACTGGTGGCGATCGAGCAGTGAACAAGTCTAGGAACCGCCGCGCGTTTCGTAAGCTGGAGCTGTGTACCTATTGCGGAATTATTGAGTGAGTTAGAATATTGTTGTAGTGAGTTCGAGAGTGAATTATATTTTGATTTAAAAGCAAACAGTATTTCTATTGAGCAATAACCAACACTTCCTATAGTACGCCCACTGTAGTTCCAATATCATGGCTGATGTTACCTAGGGAGATGTATCATTTCCTACAAATACATAAAAATCAGAGCTCAGACTTAAAAAAACTGAGTTAATGGTTTTATATACATGACGGAATATCAGAATGGGCAGCGGAGCGATCTTTGTGATAGTCATCCATCATGGGCGTGTTGTAGAAGAAACGTTGAAATAATAGCACGTTTGTGATTCTTAACAGTCCCTCGTTTCATTCGATTACATTTGTAAACAAAATATACGGGCAAACACAAAATGAAACTAGATTACGAGCCAATAGGTTAGCACGCGTGCACTTCGTACGCTGTCTGTCAAAAGAATGCCAGCTGTCACGGCGTAGACGCAAACTTGCTACCCTATTCGGGGTTACCCGCTCATATTTTATAAATCGCCATTTATATTCGACCAATTGAAATAAATCACCATTTTAATTTTGAATTTAACAATAATTACTATTCAACCAAATAACACAATCAGTCTCTCATCTTAAGTCTTGGATTTACTTTTAATTTAGCTGCGCGCCGTCACGGCCGTCCTGCATCTTCACACGTCCTCGTGTGTATTGCTCTCATCTTCACTATCGACGGTCAAACAGAAAGACACAATGATTAACATTATTCTCCACTCGGTCACCCTGACTCATATTTAAAGCAATACTTATAAGGCACCTAAATCTGATTATTTATCATTTTCAATACTAGTGATAACCAAATATCTCAGATAACACATCTCAGTGCCACCACAGCAAGTTAGTGCCAACCAAGCTGTTCGATGTCATACAGTTTGGTTGGCGCCACACAGGCTCGTCAATACCACACAGGCTAGTCAGTGCCACACAGGCTAGTCAATGCCACACAGGCTAGTCAATGCCACACAAGCGAATCAATGCCACACAGTCTAGTCAATGCCACACAAGCGAATCAATGCCACACAGTCTAGTCAATGCCACACAGGTCAGCGAATGCTACTCAGACTAGTCAATGCCACACAGGTCAGTCAATGCTACTCAGACTAGTCAATGCCACACAGGCTAGTCAACGCCACACAGGCCAGTCAACGCCACACTGGCTATTGCCACACAGGCTGGAGCCACACAGACTGGTGCCACACAGGCTAATGCCACAAAGGCTATTGCCACACAGGCTGGTGCCACACAGACTGGTGCCACACAGGCTAATGCCACAAAGGCTATTGCCACACAGGCTGGTACCACACAGGCTAATGCCACACAGGCTGGTGCCACACAGGCTAGTACCAAACAAACTGATGCCACACAGGCTAGTGCCACACAGGCTTGCGCCACACAGGCTTGCGCCACACAGGCTATTGCCACACAGGCTGATGCCACACAGGCTATTGCCACACAGGCTGGTGCCACACAGGCTAGTGCCACACAGGCTAGTGCCACACAGGCTAATGCCACAAAGGCTATTGCCACACAGGCTGGTACCACACAGGCTAATGCCACACAGGCTGGTGCCACACAGGCTAATGCCACAAAGGCTATTGCCACACAGGCTGGTACCACACAGGCTAATGCCACACAGGCTGGTGCCACACAGGCTAGTACCAAACAAACTGGTGCCACACAGGCTAGTGCCACACAGGCTTGCGCCACACAGGCTATTGCCACACAGGCTATTGCCACACAGGCTGATGCCACACAGGCTATTGCCACACAGGCTGGTGCCACACAGGCTAGTGCCACACAGGCTAGTGCCACACAGGCTAGTGCCACACAGGCTATCGCCACACAGGCTGGTGCCACACAGGCTATTGCCACACAGGCTCTTGCCACACAGGCTCTTGCCACACAGGCTATTGCCACACAGGCTCTTGCCACACAGGCTCTTGCCACACAGGCTCTTGCCACACAGGCTCTTGCCACACAGGCTCTTGCCACACAGGCTATTGCCACACAGGCTATTGCCACACAGGTTATTGCCACACAGGCTATTGTGACCAATGGTTAATATTAGCAAAGGCCTTCACAGTAAACAAGTAAATCCAGCTGCAATACTCACCTGCGCCGTTATCGGCACATTCTGACTCTACACTATTAGTAGGCCTTCAAACCTATGTACGTTCAACTCCAATGGAACGTAGCAATCTGGCATAGGTCGTATTCGATCATGTGCATACTTATAGGTTCTACTCTATTATTAGAGCCTTCAGTAAATGCCTATCGCCACGTGTTTGTTACTCATAGGGTGCGGTCAGACCCATTGGCACCACCTGAGGTGCGTTCAAGGGCTTCGAGTATGAGTAGACAAGCTATTCTTAACAAGATTTCGTTTTATCATCATTGTCTTCGACTAAGACATCTAATACACGAGAATACTTGGTGATCGGGAATCTTCCTCAATCTTGCACAATCATGAAGAGTTAAGCGCCTTTGGTCGGTACCTATCTAGGTAAATAACCCTTCGATGATCCTTCGATGATCCTTAAATGGACCGTTTAATTCAAGATTTTACGTACCTAATCTGGTTTCACGCATAATCTTCTAATAACATGAAATCGTTAACAGAAAACTAAATCTTTAGCTGCTTATGTACAATCAAATTGAGCTTTACCTTATACCACGCGTCGTTTTAAACCCTGTTATGAAATCTCAGGGACCTCATCTAATCGACTCCAGTACCTACATAACCAAACATCAATTATGGGTCTCGCAGTTTCTTAAATCAAACGCTCTACAGATGAAGTCTAACATTTTTGACGCATTATTTGCTGTCGTTGAATTCTACGGCAATTGTCTACAAACTAGTGTTGGTCAGTCAGTTAGCCGTTTGAGAGTTCAAGAGCGGCTGTATATGACCTAATTGAAACAAATGCGGTTTGATTCAAGATTCGTGATTACCAAGTCCAAAAACCGGTAAAAGTCACCAAACTCACAATAATTTGAATAAAGAAAATCAAAGACCAGGTATCTCATCACAGTCAACAGCTATCATATCATAGCTCAACACAACACAATTACTACACTCGCTCTTCCCCATGGGAATAATATCAAGTAAGTTTTATTTTGTACGACAAAGAACTACCGCAACCCTGTTACAGACTCCTTCGTCTGTATCACTCTGGGATACTGCTACGATACTCTAGTACAGTCACTGACACACAGAACTCAGAACCTGTTCACATAAACTAAATTGCCACTAACTCGTCATCTACTTCACAACATCTATTGGTACTTTGCCTCGGGTGTCTTCTTCTCCATAAAGAGATTTTAAAACATGCCGACCGATAAGCTATGCACATTGGAGCTTCCAAAAAGATACAATGTTTGCGTTAAACGTTCATGTGAAGGAGCTACGTTCACGAATTACTCTACGTTAATCTACGAACATCACGGTCATAACTGCACTGTTCAATTTGAATTAATAAATCTTATTTTAATCTCACCCGTATTAACTCACATACCGGGTAGGCAAACCAGTAGTGAGAATGGAAAAATCTATTTAGAAATTTTAATAGCATGATTTCTCTATGCCTGTAAACCTTTAATCATTTTCATTACAATCAAGTTGCTGTTCATGATGGTTTACTTACTATCGAAATAACTAACTGTTGGAAAACGTACGTAAATGTAAACGTATGTAAGGAAAACTGTCGCCGACACGTTAGTACATAAGCCTGGGTCCAATTTTTCACCAAAAACGTCTAAGTTGGAACATGACCTTATGGCAACCTTGCCATGCACTATCTCATTCTAAAGTTTCGCACTGAACAAAATGTTGAAACTATTACCGCCAATGGGAAAACTAAGTACTCGCTTTGTATTAAGTATGTCAAAATAACCTTGCACTATCAAACCAACCACTGAATACATATGAAGAATTTGGAAACTTTTAATCTCACAATACAAATAAAATGGGAGCGACTCACCCAGTTCCAGACAGCTTTGAACGTTTTTACACCCCACAGATGTTGACAAGATGCTCGGTTACTGCAGTCTGCAAACTGGTTGTTGACCTTTGGTTTGTCACGCTCAGAACTGCTCAGAAGTTGCAGCTGCTCAGCAGTTATAGCAGCATGCGAACCGCTAGCCTCTTGCTAACTTCATCCACCGTAATACGATATCTGAAGGCTGAGAAACACTACGAGAGCACAAGTTCTATCAAAGCTGTGGCTGAAAATAGAGCTTTCAGGTAGTAGTAGAAGTCAATAAATAAAGTCAATAAATCGAAAACTAAACAAAACATTGGCACAAGAAAAGAGGCCCACGCCCAGCAGTGGGCAAAGCCCGGGCAATGGAAGGTAATGATAAATCAAAACATGGCTTTTGCAAATAACACAGTTTTCAGAAAAAGCGTTAGGTGGGTACGGTATTGAGACTATAGCGCTTTATTGTCCCATGGAGGTATTTACGCCACTATATTCCCAACAACAATAACACTAAACAATCAAGTCTATTACTCAAATAGCGATAGCAAAATAATATCGCTTCATGAGCATTATATAGAGCATCGCTTAACCAGTCAACGTCAAAGCTATAGCGCTTAAACTACTACTACACTAAAGCGATAGCCAACACGACAATAACAACCTCACTTTAGCGTAGAGCAATAAAACGACAAGTCAACTGTCAAATATCGATAGTCGTCAATCATGAGACCGTAACCCTCTGTGAGTCAGTCTCCACAGCATAAAAATGTTCACCCGTAAACAAACAGAAAAATGTTAACTAACTAGCACCTCACCTTCACAGCAATAACTAAAAGAAAATGGCTCACCAGATTGTCGTGAATATCCCCACACACTTCTCCTTGACCTGGCCACTTGCTGTGAAGTTGCTTGCCTCCGTTTTAGACTGGTTTTCCATTGTTCAGGTTGATGAGGGTAGTCGCATAAAACTCGAAAAAAAGAAATCTTGACCTCGTAATTTTCCTTGAATTTTTCCTACGTTGAACCCAGATAGGTTATCTACGACAGGCATGAAGGCACGAAGCTTTTCAGCGCCTTACTAATGGTCAAAAATAAGCTGCACTGCACAATACTGCATCCTCGACGCAACATACCACCGTGATACCGCACTATGATCGGGCGTCAAACTTGGGTTTAACGGATCAAATTTCAGGGCACTTCACGGCACACATTGAGTTTTTAACTTCTGGATTAGCGTACGCGTTTCAAAAAGAACCGCAATTTTCACTATCACTGTCACTATGTGTTTTGCATTTCAAAACGTAACGCCTCGTATTTCACTAGTATTGTCACGAATTTCCTTGTGGGCCATGTGGGTTACATCCCACGCCTGATGACGGAATATTAGAATGGGCAGCGGAGCGATCTTTGTGATAGTCATCCATCATGGGCGTGTTGTAGAAGAAACGTTGAAATAATAGCACGTTTGTGATTCTTAACAGTCCCTCGTTTCATTCGATTACATTTGTAAACAAAATATACGGGCAAACACAAGATGAAACTAGATTACGAGCCAATAGGTTAGCACGCGTGCACTTCGTACGCTGTCTGTCAAAAGAATGCCAGCTGTCACGGCGTAGACGCAAACTTGCTACCCTATTCGGGGTTACCCGCTCATATTTTATAAATCGCCATTTATATTCGACCAATTGAAATAAATCACCATTTTAATTTTGAATTTAACAATAATTACTATTCAACCAAATAACACAATCAGTCTCTCATCTTAAGTCTTGGATTTACTTTTAATTTAGCTGCGCGCCGTCATACATAAATATTATAGCTTAAGCACTTGTAAATCGGCCGTCGGCCTAAACTAGCAGGTATGCGTAAGTTAAAAGTACGTACTAACACTACTCTATCCCACACACTTTGTTAGTGAGAAAATAAGTAAGGTCTGGCGGCTCTGGGATCTTAGTCTATTAGTAACAGCGTTGAACCTGTGAAATTGCGGATGCGTTGGGATCTAATCGTAGCACACCGCGTTCTCATTTACGCGGCTACGTTTTATCGATACCCCTAGTGAGGACATTGAGTTAAATAGTATAGATATCGTTATCGTTTGGTCAACGAGTTTGGTTTGGAAATGTAACTCGATGTTCGTTGGTAGAAACCTAGCTTTCGCTAACTGACTGGGTGATAGTCGGCAATTATCTCACGGACATGCACATAGTTCTGAAATTAAAAGTATACTGATGCCTGGGTCGTCTTGCGTTTGACCAGCATTATTATCATCTGATGGCAAGCGATGATGTGGCCGATGATGGAGTACGCTTGCCTAGTAGTAACCTTGTCACTCTTGACTGAAAGACCTCCACACAGGCTATGACGAAGAACAGAACGCACAATGACGGTATTCCCAAAAAGTTTTGTGCTTCTGGATGGGATGTCTGAACCACCATCCTATAAAAGAAAGAATATTCATAAACTTTCTCTCTGCAAATGTACAATGAGAATGAAATCATCATCATCATCGGGTGGTACAACATTGATATGTCATCACATCTCTGAGAGCACGGTATGTTATTTTTTTTACTAATTGGTTGGAGGATACGTGACAGCTATAATTTAATTGATCTAGCCGCTCGCGCCAGCTTCGCAGGTGTGCAATTATACACGCAAACTTTCCGCGTTTATCGCTTTATTAACCGACTTCAAAAAGAAGGAGGTTTTCAATTCGGATGTTTTTTTATGAAGGTATGTTCGGGCATAACTCCGTCATAATTATACATGGTAAATTTTTAAAGTTTGCGTGGATGGCCAAATCAGAAACAACGAGAAATATTGAAAAACATACTATATTATTACACCATACGAAAGTGTCGCTAATAAGGGTCTAATTCTGCCAAGTAATACCACATGGCAAACTAAAAGAAAGAGCTCATTTTTAACAAACATACTTAAAGTTATGTAGTCTGAAAGCTATTATATTTTGAGAAATTTCTCTCGAGTAATAAAAATGATAATCTTCTTAAAGGTCACTTCAATGAAAAGATCTTGATTTATTAGATCTTGAATGATTGGTTATATTATTCCATTCAACGCGAGGTCGTGGAAAGAACCGTGATTTGTGATCGTGAGATTAATAAGATACACAGAATAAAAAATATTAACTTAAGGTTTGTTTTTGTAGCGGCATTAATGCCGCCACAAAAATCAACGTAGCAGAATCAACATCACAACAAATGAGACTCGCAGCGCCATCTATCTCGACAGCTGCGAACTAACTGCAAAATCCTAAATCGCGATATCAAAGTTTACCGTGCGATTAGAACACATGCAAAGCCCGAATATCAACTCTCGGGCAGTTGCCCACCAGACAAAACCAACCGTCTGGTCGGAGGATCCTCCCTTTTCAACGGAAGTATGCGGGACTTTACTCTCTGTTCCGCTACCTTCTAAATTTTCATGCGTAACCTACGCATGGAAACAAACCTTAAATTAATATTTTTACGTCTTTTGCCATTTCCATAAAATTAATTTTCTATCGATTCTATGGTTGAATGCACTACGTAAACCGTCAGATTCCTATATTACCGACTCGCAGAACGCCGCAGTTTCACCCGCGTATTTCCCGTCCCCGTGGGAATACGTGGATAAAATATAGCTTATGTTACTCTATAATAACGTAGCTTTCCATTGGTGAAAGAATTTTTGAAATCGGCACAGTAGTTTTTGCGTTTATTCATTACAAACATACACACATACAAATCTTTCCTCTTTATAATATTACTAGCTGTCCCCCGCGGCTTCGCTCCCGTCAACTGGCTACCTACCTACCTACCCTACACCTACCCTACACCTACCCTACACCTACCCTACACCTACCCTACACCTACCCTACACCTACCCTACACCTACCCTACACCTACCCTACACCTACCCTACACCTACCCTACACCTACCCTACACCTACCCTACACCTACCCTACACCTACCCTACACCTACCCTACACCTACCCTACACCTACCCTACACCTACCCTACACCTACCCTACACCTACCCTACACCTACCCTACACCTACCCTACACCTACCCTACACCTACCCTACACCTACCCTACACCTACCCTACACCTACCCTACACCTACCCTACACCTACCCTACACCTACCCTACACCTACCCTACACCTACCCTACACCTACCCTACACCTACCCTACACCTACCCTACACCTACCCTACACCTACCCTACACCTACCCTACACCTACCCTACACCTACCCTACACCTACCCTACACCTACCCTACACCTACCCTACACCTACCCTACACCTACCCTACACCTACCCTACACCTACCCTACACCTACCCTACACCTACCCTACACCTACCCTACACCTACCCTACACCTACCCTACACCTACCCTACACCTACCCTACACCTACCCTACACCTACCCTACACCTACCCTACACCTACCCTACACCTACCCTACACCTACCCTACACCTACCCTACACCTACCCTACACCTACCCTACACCTACCCTACACCTACCCTACACCTACCCTACACCTACCCTACACCTACCCTACACCTACCCTACACCTACCCTACACCTACCCTACACCTACCCTACACCTACCCTACACCTACCCTACACCTACCCTACACCTACCCTACACCTACACCTACCCTACACCTACCCTACACCTACCCTACACCTACCCTACACCTACCCTACACCTACCCTACACCTACCCTACACCTACCCTACACCTACCCTACACCTACCCTACACCTACCCTACACCAGCTACCCTACACCTACCCTACACCTACCCTACACCTACCCTACACCTACCCTACACCTACCCTACACCTACCCTACACCTACCCTACACCAGCTACCCTACACCTACCCTAAGGATTCTTAAATTTTCTAATTTTCAATTTTTTTTTTTTTTTTTTCGTAAGAACCTTCTCCTGACAATAACAAACACAACAAAAAAAGAATTGTCGAAATCGGTTCAGTTATTCTCGAGTTTTGCGCTTACCAACACATTTTGCGATTCATTTTTATATACACTTCTGGACACATCTATTGGCCCACCTTAGAGTTTAGGTTTCGATGGCCCCTACCGAAATATGACTGCTAGATTGAACAAAAACTGTTGATGCAGTTTTAAACCTGATACATTTTACCATCTTTTTCGATCGTATTGTTTTAAATTTGAATTCAGAATACCATACGACATGGAGCTACGCCTAACAAGTCGGATATGCGCCTTGTTAAAGGCAATTGATTTTTGAATAAAAAACATGTTTTATCAAATAAAGGTTTAATTTAATAACGCGTGTTGCCTCCATGGGCATCTACCACAGCTCTCATACGATTAGGCATAGAGTTTATCAACCGCTCTATGAAATTTTGAGGGATCATCTCCCATTCCTCTTCTATGGCAGTTTTCAACTCCTGCATCGTCTGGGCAACTGGCTGACGAGCCCTAACACGTCTTTTTAGCTCGTTCCACATGTGCTCAATGGGGTTCATGTCTGGGCTTCTGGCTGGCCAGTCCATAACTGTGATGTTAACATCCCGAAGATATTCCCTGACGATGCCGGCCGCATGGGCTCTTGCATTATCATGCATAAAAAGGAAATTTGGGCCCACATAGTCCGCGTATGGTATCACGTGAGGTTCTAAGCACTCACGAATGTACCTTTCAGCATTTAATGTTGGCAGCCGTGGTCCTGTAACAACCTCAAGTTGAGTTTTGCCGCTCGCGGATATTCCGCCCCAGACAGTCCATGAGCCACCGCCATAAGCAACCCTCTCTTCAAAGCAGCATTGTGCGAAACGCTCTCCCTTACGTCGGTAGACCTTCTTCCTTCCATCATTGCCATGTAACACAATTTTAGACTCATCAGAAAAGAGTACACGGCTCCAATCTTGCTGTGTCCAATTTAAATGACTGCGTGCGAAATGAAGGCGCGCTGTTCGGTGGGCTCGCGTTAGTTTGGGCCCATTAGCTGGCTTGTGTGGTACCATATCGCGTTCTTTTAACCTTCTCCGAACAGTTCGAGCGCTCACAGATACTCCGTGGAAGTCGCGAAGTTGGTTTTGTATCTCAATGGAGGTAAGGTGACGATTTCTCAAGCTGGTCGTCACGATGAATCGATCCTGCCTTTTAGTTGTGACCCGAGATCGTGGCCTTTCTTGGCGACGAACAAAGCCGCCAGTCTCTAGGTACCTCCGATAAACATTTCGGACCGCAGATCGACTTAAATTAAGTTGAGCACTCACGTTTCTTTGGCTGTGTCCGGCCTGAATAAGTGCCACAGCTTGGGCGGTGACTTTAGGTGAAGTATCCATAGATTATTGATAGAACCTCACCTTAATGTTAAGAATAAGTAATGTTTGTTGCAAAACTAAAGATATCAATCACTTTTTCAAGAATTAAATCCAAGTAAACCAATAAAACCAAGTTTTCTTAGTATTCGATTGTTTGATATCAACAAACAGGCTCCAAATTGTCTTTTGTTTCTTTGAATTCTGTGTTCGAAATTCAAAAAAAGACTATTGTATGAAATTGTGAATGTGCCAGGTTCAAAACTGCATAAAAACTTTTTGCTCGACCTAATATAAAATTTTAGCTAGGACCAAACGAAACTGAAAATACAAGGTGGGCCAATAGATGTGTCCAGAAGTGTATAAGATTATCATATTATTAGTAATAAGTAAATATGTTATAGATATTTAAGTTTTGAAAGTAGAAACGTTTTGATAAAACTAGTCGCCACCCAGTGGTCAAAATTCGACCACAATTAATTTAAATTTTAAGTAAAGAATATAATATTTGCGTTTGACCACAGACTTTAAAACCACCAACTCTTAAAGCAGTATTACTTTAATATTACTTCCAGTGGGAAAGAGACGGAGCTATACAGGCTATAAACAAAAGAATATTTGTGTATACAGGCTGATATTTTAAAGTGTGCTTCCATGGCCAAATTCGAAACTATGAGGAATATCGGATAACACTGAGAGGAGTCTCGAGCCCGATTTTGATGAAACTAAAACTGCATCACCGGATTATTGAAAAATTGGTTAAAAATTTACAAACTGTGATTGTTTTGTGATAATTGTTATCATTTCGCTATCACTATGCAGTGTATGCAGACTCTAAGATGTTAGTAACTTTGACGCAACTGCATTTGCTGTTCATTGATGGTGAGGTGAACATTCATAACTCATGCAAATTAATAATAAGCTGTTGAATTTCCAAAAAATAAAAAGCAGGAACAGGAAGTCCACATGTGTTTGTGTACGCACTTGTGCACTTCCATATCTCCTGAGGAGATGACTAATTTCGTTGAGGTTGACCACAGTGGCAGAGTATTCCCATCTGTCTCCAAATATCTGTCCAAATTGGGACAAGTACGAATTTTGGTGTCATCCATCGACGAAAGTTCCCATTTGTCCCAATTCGACGACAGACAGATGGGAATACTCCACGGTGGCCATACCCGGTAGCCACGGTGGAATACTCCGTCTTTGGATTGATTATATTAAAGATATATTCTTTACAACCTTTATGACTAACCTCATATGTTCCCTAAGAACGTTAGGTTATGAGGATCCACAGTACAATAAAATGGAGAAGTAATGCTTGAACTGTGCTTTTGTAATGAACATGTAATGAGCGATGGCAGGCCTTTGTTAACACTCAAGTCTTTCGTTATAAAATACTGAACCCTAAAACATGTTGTACACGTATAGAGGTCGCGCAACGTTCTACCTATCTCGTTATAACGCTGTGCTGTTTGCATATCATTACGAGCACTAACAATCTGTGAGAACACATACACTGCACTTTGTAAGTTTTTGTACGCATATTTTCAAACAATATTTTAGTTGGAACGATGACATTGAGAACTAAAATCATAAACTTTAACAGTATTCTGAAACATTCGATACATACTTAATAAACAAGCAGCCTTTGCTTGTTGATTTTATCTCGTGTCTTGTCCTTTTTTTAATGTCCATACTGTCCCACTGCCAGGAAAAGTCCTCCCCCAAGTTTTTCCAAGAATTCTTTTCTCGCGCCACCTCGTACCAGCCCTCGTACGCGTTCAAGTCGTCTCGCCACCTCTTTCTGGGCCGGCCTCGGCGACGCCGTCCATCTTCGGGCACCCATTGTGTGGAGACTTTTGCCCAACGGTCACAATGCATGTGGCTAACGTGGCCCGCCCAATCCAATGAGAGTAAAAAAAAACAACGGGTTGCACTCTGGGCGTGCCGGCAGAAGTGAAAACTTGAACATGCACTTTATTCAATTTCCATATTTTAAACACCTCCCTACGTCTTACGAATTTTCGATCAGGGCACGTGTCCTGACGCGAGTTTAACATTTTTTACCCATCCCAAAAAGTACACAACGCCGCTAAAGAAGTTTTCACTTCAAAAATCAAAAATATACATGTACCTAGCATAAACCAATCCGCTCTGCGCCCGCAACAATTTGCGGGCACAGAGTGGTTTGGTTTGTTTTCTCTTTGAGAAAGGGAATGGGCTGGTAATCCAATGATTACCAGCCCATTCCCTTTCTCAAAGAGTAGGCCTGTTTCCCAGCAGTTTTCTTCTTCCGTTCGAATCATTGGTAAACAATCTATTCGAATCTACGTTTATTGCAGCATCAGTGGTATTGACACTTCAACTTGTGGCCCAAGTTTTGAATAATGCATGCACTCTAATTAGGTACCCGATGGGTTGAATTTTCTATTCAGAAATATAGTAACTTGCAAAATTTTGCAAAGAACACACACAGGTTACATTTTATAATATATAGAGGCAGTGGCCTAATTGGGTGCGCCAATATTTTAGTGTTTCTCTTATGGGCCACTGCAGTTCATGTCCAGGAGACAGATTTGTGATTCATCAGCCCAGCCTTTTCCCAACTGTTATTATTGGGGTCAACTTCCAGTCAAACCGGATTTAGCTGGTACCGGATCTATACTATAAATACTAAAGGGTGATTATTCCATAATTTTAGAAGATTAAGGCCTACCACAGAGATTAGGCGATTCTTTTTGAGCAAGACCAGTCACTTTAGGATGTTTTCCAACATCGTACATCCAAAACTAACCTAAAAAAAGACTTAATGTTTCATAGAAATAAATACAAATTATATATTTATTATTTGTATTCATTTCTATAAAATATTAAGTCTTTCGCTAGTCACTTCATACTGAAACATGGTTCTCATTGATCAAAGCAATCACTCATTCTCATCGCATTCAAATCATACCATTATATCCAGATATCATCACAACGTTTTCCCTTTTCATTGTCCAAGATAAACTTGAAATGTACATCTGAAAGCAAGTCTAAATTAAATCACTACTGTCGGTCCCTATCATTACATTTATACAGTAGGTCGTCGAATCCCTATAAAGACCCGGACCAAATGGCTAGGGTTTAAGTGGTCATCCGTCACACTGATTTCAGGACCCACCCACGTGGTAAAAGCTCCAGATTTACTTAGTAAAAAGGTTTATTTGAATTTATTGGGAGTTTAAAGGATGGGTCTAGATTTAGGTTCTTCTTAATGGGCAGCAAATATGCATATAAAAAGGTCAACAAGTGTAGATGCTGAAGTATGTCCAACGAAATTTTGGCTACCGGCCTCAGTAACAAATTTCTTTAAAAACATTTAGTTTGTGATGACGCGAAATAAACTCAGAAAAGTCAAGTGATAATAGATTTTTCTAGTGATCGAACCTTAGTAAAACGTTATTGGCAAACAAAAAATTAGCGTTCAGGGCCAAAATGTCCAAATCCCAAAATGTCCAACTCCCTATTTGCAGAATGTCCAGTTCGCAGAATACCCAGTAAAAAATAGGTAACAAAAAAAAAAAGTAACCACGAAGGGGATGGTGGGGTCTTTCAGACCCTTCTAACCTAACCTGTCCGTGTAACCGATGATCTCAATCTGCAATTAATAATTAAATCAGTGAATAGATAAGACCAATTAGGAAAATATCGCTTTAAGAGGCATAAGACTGAGTTAGGATAAGACCACTATATAAGAGATAAGACTTAGGGCCTGGCCACACGGGCGGCGCGGCTGCGGCGCGGCGGGCGCCTGAGCGGCGCCGCTGCGGTTTTCTACTAAACAAAAATGCATTGTAGCCACATGGCGCCGTGCCGCCGGCGCCGCGCCGCGCGCGCATCGGAATCGAGACGAGGCGGGGAGGGGTGTAAGCAGAGCGGAGCCGGAGCGGCGCCGCTCGCAGTTGTTTGTTTGCGCAGTATAGGGAAGGACGCATGCTGGATTAAGTACGATCAGGGCAACCCCTCATTTTGCCGCCGCTGCGGCGCCGCCGCGGCTCCGTAGAACGTTGCGACGCCGCTCTGCCCGTGTGGTCGCCAGCGCGGCGAAATGGCTTGCGGTGCGGCGCCGCACCGCCCGTGTGGTTTGCCTCTCGGTAACATAGGTTGGTCTAAGATCCGAGTCGCAGTGCCTAAGGGTCGGTTCACATCTGACGGAAAAATGCATCGCGTATTATCGGTCGCGTAACGCCAGAATCTGACAATTATATGATAAAACATTCAACCTTGCACACTCAACCGATGATGCGTTATACCACGTTATACCGAATAGACGCGACCGTTGATACACTCGACGTATTTTCCGTCAGATGTGAACCGACCCTAAATTCCCGAGATCGCTTCGCTCGCTCTTGCATCCTAAGTTCTCTTACGGCCGCTTTCTATCATATATCTCCATCCCAATCTTGATCCCGATCCTTGTCTGTAACCAATCAAAGGTGAGGATTGTGTGGTGAAGGACACAAACTCGGCCGTTGATTGGTTACAGACAAGGATCGGGATCAAGATTGGGATTGAGATATGTTATAGAAAGCGGCCGTTAGTAACATTGCCTATTTAGTCCAGTAGGGATACAATATTTTTTCCACAAATCCTTCGATAATTCCAAAGTTTTTTATTTTCGCGGAGTGGATAGGTTTAGTGAATTCATTGCTATGTACAAAAATGCTAACAGTTTAGAGTTATGCAATAGGAGATAAGCAGGTATTTCCTATTATTTCGTGTTATAACAAAATTAGAATATTTAAATCAAAATACTATGCTGTTTCTTTGTAAGTACTGTCTAAAGGATATATTAGTGAAAATGCTAACAGATAGGTACTGTGGAACAATAGAAATCTGAAAATGTCCCTTAATTCATTCAATAAAAAATTTAAGTTTTCAAATCATTTATTATACACATAAAAGGGATTAGTTATACCTTACAACAAAAGTTCTAACAACTAAGTATTATATTTCGTCGCTTCATTCTTCAGATATTTTTTAACCATGTAGTCCCCTTTCCTTGCGCTAGCAACTACGCACGTCTATTTAGTTTTTTTTTTTTTTTTTATAAACTGGCAACATCGTACCCCACCTCGCCGTGTCGGTCAGTTGTAACCGTCATTCTTTTTTCGTGCGCAGCAACGAACGGACGTCTTCAAAACTAAATAAGTAGTAGGTAAGTTTAAAAGTATATTTACCAAGTATTGTTATATTTAGAGAAAATTGAATTCAAATTCAAAATATTTATTTGTCATATAAAATGTTGACCACTGGTGGAGTAATTTATAATTAAGTGTTTCACTATGTGCTGCCTTGCTGGGCATACAAATGTTGTACAAACGGTTTGTACAAACAGGTGTAATACTCAAAAAACAACAAGTTAAATCTTTACACATAAAATATAAAACATAAATTGACAGCGGCTTAACAGTACACATGTAAAATTATGCATTACTAGAATAAAATACGAAGGTTAGAAAAGAAGGCTTATCGTCGTCGAATAAGAGGTTTTTCGTCATCAGATTCGGAACAAACTTCAAGTAAGTACATAATATATTTCTCATTGTTGGTGTTTGAAAAGTGATAATAAAAAGTTAAAATACTGCTTGGAGCCTGGAGGTTGCCCGAGATGGTAACAAAATGGCTAAATACATAAGTTACTTTACTAAGTAACCCAATAATACCGGGAGGTTGTCCGCGATGGCAACACGAATGTTTAATGATACCGGGAGGTTATCCGAGATAACACGATGGCTATAAATAGAACAAACATGGTTTCTATGAACTAGAATCACGTGTGAAACTGTTCTTATGTACTCACGAATTCTTTGCCGAGTAAAGTTGTGACTACCCTCATAACTTACGAAAAATGTTAACAGGTCCAAGAGACCCCCCTGAACGGATTACGAAATAAATGTGTGCAATACAGCGTCTATAAGTCTGCCTGGAGGGTAACCGCGAGTTATACACGATGGCTAGACATGACGCAAACAATCTAATCCTGGAGGTTGACCGAGAGTCATACACGAAGGAAAAATAAATGTGTGCAATACAGCGTCTATAAGTCTGCCTGGAGGGTAACCGCGAGTTATACACGATGGCTAGACATGACGCAAACAATCTAAGCCTGGAGGTTGACCGAGAGTCATACACGAAGGAAAAATAAATGTGTGCAATACAGCGTCTATAAGTCTGCCTGGAGGGTAACCGCGAGTTATACACGATGGCTAGACATGACGCAAACAATCTAAGGCTAGAGGTTGACCGAGAGTCATACACGAAGGAAAAATACATATAGGTACCTACCTATGTAGATACATTGTGAGCATTTAAAGAATTTAAAAACTCTGTCCCTGAAAATGTGGACACTGGTGGACTTCGAACCAGATTCATCACCACCAGAACCACCAGCAAGCGAAGTGGTTCCTACCCCAGAAGTTGTGACCAATCCACCCAAATATTTTGGCGGCATTAGGCGAAATCACAGACGAGACACCGGAATTTGGCGAGAAAATTCATAAAAATCTCGCTACAATACTTACCATTTATTTTATTAAATATAAGTACCTTTCCTAAAAAAAAAAAAAAAAAAAAAAAAAAAAAAAAGGTACTTATGACAAAAGAAAATAGGGAGATTCATTTGAGAAATTACCTCATACTCAAAAACTGCCCGTTACTTCAAGCACCAACGCTTAACCATATGGTTTCTGCGGCCATACCGGAATCTGTTAGATTTCGGGAAAAGAAAATGGCCGAATTTTATCCGACTTGCAACGATTACCTTTCAGAAAAAATTAAAGCCTCTAAGGCTATTGTAAACCAGGGGGGGGGAGCGAGGGGGTCACAAACGGTCCAACTACCGAGTCTCCCCCTGCATTCAGCCAGTCGAAGATCAACTACAAACAACTTGCTCCAACACGTCATTGACTCAGGTACATGCAGTCAGAGTTAAGTTTTATTATGATTGCTGGGCAAAAATCACCGATAATATGACAGTTCTTAGATGGATTAGTCAAGGTGTCGATATCCCTTTATCAGATGGAGTACTACAACCCCATAATACAACCAAAACATTTTGGTCTAAACAAGACAAATGTGATATGGCGATCGCCATTAACAAACTCATAGACCTAGGCGTGGTTAACGTTTGTGAACCTATAAAAAACCAGTTTATATCTCACACAAGCCAGACGGTGAAAAACGATTCATCTTAAATCAAAAATCATTTAATCAGTTCTTCAAAAAATGTCACTTCAAAATGGAAGATCATAGGACCGCCTCTAAACTTATTCCAAAAAATGGTTTCCATGCAACAATAGATCTTAAAGAAGCCTTTTTTAGTTTCAATAATAAAATCATTTAGAAAATACTTGCGTTTTCAATTCGAAAATGAAAAACCGGAAACCATAACATACGAATTTAACACCATGCCATACGGTATTTCCATTGCTACTAGTGTTTACACAAATTATGAAGGAGGTTAACCTACCTTAAGGGACATAAATCGGTCATATACTTAGATGACATCTTATGTATCGGAAAAACCTACACTGAGTGTCTCAGTAATGTTATCGAAATTTTACGTGTTAACTTGTCTCGGTTTTGTGATAAATTATAAAAAGAGCTCATTTAGCCCCAACAAGAGTGCAAATTCTTAGGTTTCATCTATAATACGACAACCCTTTCGGTTTCCTTACCTAAGGACAAACGTCGTAATATCGCGCACCTTGTTAAAAAGTTTATTGGTTTACCTCCCTGTACCATAAGCGAATTCGCTCAGTTAGGTAATAGGCGTTCTCACAGCAGCGTGCCCTGCCGTCAAACACGGGTGGCTATATACCAAAACCCTAGAGCACAAAAATAAATTTTAGTGAATAGATTTCATAACGATTATAATTCTAAAATAAGCCTGGAACGACACATACTTAACGATTTAAATTGGTGGTCACAAAATATATTTACATGTTCAAACTTCGTCGACACCCCCGATTTTGAATTGGAAATATTTTCCGATGCTTCGAATACAGGGTGGGGAGCATTTTTTGATGGTAATAGCGCTCATGAATCATGGAAGGAAAGAGAATATCATATAAATGACTTAGAGTTATTAATAATAATAATAATCATTTATTTCGGAATAAAGACATCCATATTTTGTTAGTACAATTGCGAGCTTACAACTAGGTTTCAACTGGGTTTCTTAGCACTAAAAAACTTCGCAAAGGAACGACCAAATTGTTCCATATTGTTACGAGTTGACATTAACACAGCGTTGAGTTATATTAATAGAATGGGAGGAGTACAATATCCTCAATAAAACGATCTTGCTTATTAAATTTGGCAATGGTGCGAGAACCGGAATATATGGATATTCGCATCTTATATTAATACCAAACAAAACATCGAAGCTGATATTGAATCAAGAAAAATTAACCCCTATATAGAATGGGGCTTATCAGATCAAGCATTTAAAACTATCATTCGTAAACTAGGTCAACCTGTAATTGATTTGTTCGCTTCTCGCATTAATGAAAAATGTGATTTGTACGCATCCTGGTTTCCTGACCCAGACGCGTCGTTTGTCAATGCATTTACAATTAATTGGAAACACAATTTTTTCTACGCTTTTCTCCATTCTCTTTAATTGTTAAAAGCCTTCCGACGTAATATCCCCGTAGAAGCAATAGACCTCATGTTAGCATCGCTTTCTGATAACACCAAAAAATAATATAGCGTCTCATACAAACTCTGGTGGCAGTTCTACAAAATTACCAAAATTGATACTTTGAGAGCACGGTAGCAAAGGTATCTCTTTTTTGACAACAGAGTTCAATAAAGGCGCCTCGTATGGATCTTTGAATTCCCACAGATCCGCACTCTCGTTACTATTGGGCAACAACGTCGGTTCTGATGAATGCATCAAGCGGTTGTTAAAAGGAGCCTATAAACTTAAACCTAGCAGGCCAAAATATACATACACACCTGGGATCCGCAATTAATTTTAATCTCGTTTCTAAATGGTACTCGGAACCGAAATTTAGACCTAAGTCAAGTGACCAAAAGATTCGTTATTTTACTGGCTTTATGTACGGAACAGCGAGTCCAAACTCTTAACCTAATAAAACTGGAGAATATCAATATCTCATCAAATGAAGTAAAAAGTAGTGATAACAGACGCTATCAAGGCTTCTGCTCCAGGAAGAGAACAACCCGTACTTTTTCTGCCCTACTTTTAGAAAATAAAAATATTTGCTCTGCTGCCGGGTACTCACAGATTACATATTTATTACAAAAAATCTTAAGAGCTAAAAATATAAACAACTTAATACTAACAATTAAAAAACCTAATAAAGCGGCCACAGCTCAAACCTTAAGTCCATGGATAAAATTGGTATTATCAAAAGTGGGGTCAATACATCAATATTCAGTGCTCACAGTACATGTACTGTGTGCAGAAGTTGAGGCGTGTCATGACACGCCTCAACTTCTTCTGCAAGCTCGACAGGTGTGTGCATTGACACAATACGTAGAAACGCGGGATAGACCAGTCGTTCTCAAACGTTTGTCAAGTTTTGTAAAGTTAATGAAGCCGAATTTGCAGAATCAGTATGCTTATAATTGTAACTAGTTGTAAGGAATTGATTGTAAATCAAACGCATAATTATTATCATAACTTAAAAGAACATTCTTTATTTTTTCAATAGGTACCTATGTACTTAAAAGTAAATAATTAATCATTTGAAAAATCCTTGCAATTTATTCAAATGAACCAGCAAATCTCATTATCTCTTAACATCTACATGGTTAAAAAATATCTGAAGAATGAAGCGACGAAATATAATATATGATCAAACGAACTTCCAAGTGAAGTTCGATCATTATTATATGAGTCGCTTCATTCGAAGATATAATTTCCCGACCCACCCTAAAGAACCCTGAAGAGATTTGCAAAAATCATAACTATAATCATCTCTAAAATAATGACGGTTACAACTGACCGACACGGCGAGGTGGGGTACGATGTTGCCAGTTTATAAAAAAAAAAAAAAAAAAACTAAATAGACGTGCGTAGTTGCTAGCGCAAGGAAAGGGGACTACATGGTTAAAAAATATCTTCGAATGAAGCGACTCATATAATAATGATCGAACTTCACTTGGAAGTTCGTTTGATCATATATTAGGGATCACAAGTAATTGTATTTTTACTTTGCGATTAGCGAAATATTGAATTTAAGTTTATAATTTTGCGCCTACATATTCGTATTAATAAACTCTGCCACCATACAAAAGTTTCAACATATACATGCTATGCCTTTTGTTTAATAAATATAATACAATTTGAATATTGGGGCGCAGTGTAGGTACGCGGCAATTCGTGCAGCACGGGCCACGGCGCGGTAACACTGCGAACCAAACTCACTGCAAACCTACCTATTGAATGAGGCGCGAAATCATTTAATTATTGTCACATCTCACAAATTACTAGGTACGTACTTACTCTGTTCCAGTCCGTGACTTCGCCCACGTGTAATTATGAAAATCCCGTCACTGCTGTTTAAAAAATCTGTTTTGAAAATACGTTGTTGATAGTTTATTTCAAAGAATTTAATACCTACCTACCAAGATCGCAATATGTTGACTATAGTTTTATTATTATTATCTACTTGTTATATGGATAGAGGAACAGAGACAGAAAGTGGAGATTCCATTACAACATATTTTTCACACACACGGACATCACTTAAGTAGGTACAAAAATAATTATAACAAAGCAATAAAATAATTGGATTCAATAAGTAGGCACCTGTTTTTGTTTCATTATTAATTTAATGTACACTTAGTGATACCTATCCCGATACTCGAAACAATTTCCTGAAAAAAAAGTTGTCGCATGGAAGTCACTAAGTATTTGTCTCTGATACTATAACAAATGCTGTCTACCTATTCCGATCTGTCAAACAGATGGTGCTTTTAAATTTTCAAGAGGCCGTGCATAAAATTCACTTGTTAGATTCGCTGAGGCTATGTTCGTGTGCATCGTTCATGCAGCTACATGCACACGGGCGCAAAAATCGAGCTCAGTGAGCGCTCAAATAATGTTGATCCTTTAGAAGATATTATTTTAAGTTATAAAATTATATAGTAGTAAGGTTTATAAATTAAAAATCTGTAACGTCTGTATATTTTATATTTATCACAATTCCCATTAAATTTATTCAATTTTGTGTTGGATGGATATTGATACATAGAGATACATTGAGACATTTAACAAAATGATAAATAAAAAAACGATACAATACAATGATACTTGTTTTTTGTAAAATGGTTGTACAAAAAACACTTTCCATACGGACATATTTACGAGAATTCTCTTTTATTCTGATATATTGTAATCTTGGTATAAACTAGGGCTTATGTTTAATTTACCACCAGATATAGTAACATTTAGGAGACAAAAATAGTAAATGATCACCAAAATTAAACACGCATTTTAATTTAAAATTATAACCAAAATTTTAACGTCTCGCTATCCTATTTAAGCAAAATGACTCCAAATAAATCATTGTTAACCCAAAAGTAGTAAGTGATCACCAAAATGATACCAGCATTTTAATGTAAAATTAAAATCAAAGTTTTTACATCTTGCTATCCTGTTTAAGCAAACTAATGTCAAACAAATCATTGTTAAACCAAAACTTTTAAGTAAATATAAAGCTTTATTTTAATTTATAAGCTTTCTTTCATTTTTATTGGCAGCTATTGTTTAGTGTTTGGAGTTAAAAAAGTGTGAAATAAATAACTTTTTCCAAAAAAATATTCGAGAAGTAGCGCTCGCCGGCCGCTGCCGCGGCACCGCTCGCTTCGCTCGCTCGGCTCGTGCGCGGTTGGTCACAATTCTAACCTAACCTAACCTATTTTATCCAGTTTGTAACCCCAAGCCTACATTTTATGGCAATCACAGTAGTTTATTTAGGCGAAATAGCGCATTAATTTGCTCGCTAAGATTTGGTGATCATTTACTACATTTGGTGTTCGAATACAATTTGAGGTGCAGTCGTGACTAAAATAGCTAGTACTATTGTAATTTTAGACTTCATTTTTCTGGTGTCAAATATATATTTTTGGTAAAAGAACTAAGGGTATCAAATCATTTTATGGTGGTCATTATATTTAATCCCATAAACTAGTGTCTAAGAAGTTTTTTTGAGGATGGAATCATGCACATTAGAGTAGACCTGTTCAGTCAGTGCAACCATTTGTGAAAAATTACTTTGACAAAACAATACAAAGTTGAGGTTGTCGTTAAAAAAGGAAATAAAAAGACTTAAATATACAGGGTTATTTGTGAAAAAGCAACCTCACCTACAATACTAGCTATTTGGCATTGCCGAGTGTCGCAAACATTATTGAAAACAAAACTGGTTCAACTGTTATACATGACTATTAAAAATACGAATTGTGTCGTGTATGACCAAGCAAACTTCACATCGGATTTTCATCAAGCAAGGCGTCATAGTCGAAGGTTCAACTGGGAGGCAAAACGTGAAATCCGGCGAGTTGATAGCAGATGATGATGATGGCAAAGTCACGTATATAACGTTTAAAAAGATATTGGAACGTTTGGACAGAAAATTAAAGTGAACAGGCCCTTTACCTACTACGACGGAAAAATTCGAAATGGCAATCACCAATCATAAAAGGCTTTACTCGATCGGCAAATGAGTAATAAGGTTTCTAAAAGTGCAGTATTTGTCTCCTACCGAGCTGATTATAAAAAATAAGTATCTTAAACAGTCCGGTGCATATCTTTGGTTACCACCACGCTTGTAAGAACTATCACTATGCTAAAAATAGGAAAGTAGAAGTTAATATCCTTATAAAACTGCACGGCTCAATTATTATTCATTAAGTAACAACAGAACTAAGCAATTTAATCAATTGCGGCAAAATTAGTACGCGGAAATCGCATAATTAAAAAGAAAAAAAATCGTATCCAGCACGCTGTTATATCACAGTTATTTCATTTAATTCTACACGACCTCAGTACGCCATATTTTAAAAAACGAAAATGAACAAGAGTCCAGGTATTCACCATCTCTATATCAGGTTTATTGGCTACAATAGACCTGTCAGTGATGATGAGTTGACTGTAGTACAATGTGATATTATCATTTTGGAGAACTAGATCGGGCAAATATCTATAATATGGCACTTCCAATCCCACACGGCTGTATCTAGAGCAAATTACTGGTATATAATCCTGGCTACAAGGTTGTGTCTATGCAAGTAATCGCCGGTAGTTAGTTATCATCATAAGGTCATCCATAATCCATAGAGTACATCAAAACCAGTATGATCCAACGGACAAAGGCACGTGGAGAACTAGATCGGGCACATACCTACAATATGGCACTTCCGATCCCACAAGGCTCTAATTTAGAGCAAATTGAGGGAAAATAGTCCTGGCTACAAGGTTGTGTCTATGCAAGTAATCTCCAGAAGTTAATCATCATCATTACTTCATCCACAATCCAAAGAGTACCTAAACCAAAACCTAAAAAAATCTTAATATGTTGTGTCCCTCAGTGGCATGGAGCGAGTTTTTCTCGGATCTACTATTTCTGGTAGAAGACAAGTATTGTGACGGACGGACGGACTCACACTACTTTTTTCCATAGCCATAGAAGCTTCTTCTTTACCGGCAGCAATCATACATGATTCAGCCGTAGTCTTCCACCAGTCATACAAGTTGTCGTGACATTTCTGGTAGGTCGATTTGCTAATAAGTGGCAAATTAATGGATGCTGCTAGCTCGTTCAAGTTGGCCCGACCACAACCGATACTAACAATACCCGAAACTACGCTATGGTTTACGTCCAATTCGTTTTCTTACTCTCACATGTGTTTATTTCGAATCGACTTCCATGAAAACGACACCCATGACGAAAATATTGATATGGAATACCTATTGCAGTCGCCATCTTGGATGTACTTATTGTTACCACTATCACTGCACTATCAGCTTAAAATACCCTCAAAACCGCCGCATTAATGATTTACAAGTAAGTTCACGAATTCATTATGATCGATCACACGGACTTATACGTAATTCGATAACAATTAAATAACAATAACTAGAAATCATTCTTACCTTTCAATATCAGCAGGAAGTTTAAAATACGATAGCTCCGGTTTTGATGAGGCCGAGTTCAAATAGCCGTATAGGTACTACGCAATACTTTCCTGGCATTTTCAAAACGATCGCGGAGATAAAGTTAAACGTGACCACTCGTCTTGATGCGGCACTCGCTACTGCTAGTCCCGCGAAGTCACCTTAGGAGTCTCGTCAGTGTGCATGTTTGTGTGAGTGTGCCGTTTCGAGCGTTTGTAGGCAGTTTCCCTACTGTCCATATTTATATTGTGGTATAAGTAACCATAAAAAATGTCAACATTCTGTGGATGATAATATAGCTGCACTTAACCATTGTAGATGCCATTAGAGAAAGTATTATAATTTAATAGTAGTAGTAGAGTAATTCCGCAGATTTACTTTTACATACAAACATACAACCGTTACCTCTAATTATTATAAAGGTAAAAAAAATATAATCAGTCATAATAAACAAACAAAATATAAAAAATAATACTTACTCAAAATGTGGTAGTCGGCGTACAATTTTGTAAATGTATTTACGTAAAACAATCGAGCGGCTGCGAAACAAAGTAGTACGTGCTGACGCTGGGAGAGCCCGATCGGTAGTGACGCGATCGAGTTTGCGCGCTCACTAATATAGCTCAATTTGCTTGTAATTTACGCAATGAAGTTATTGTTTATTTATTAAATAAATTTTAGATTCTATTAAAAGGTTAACTTAAGATTATTGTGCAATTTTTAAATTTTCTTAAAAGTGTTTCTAAGGTATAGAAAAAAATATTTATTTGTATAGATGTTTTCCAAGAATTCCATTTTTTCAACACTTGTTTTCTGCCATATTTTCTATTCAAGTCAATAATGTTTTCAACGTATCTGATTGTTGGCAATACAATGATGGTAGTGATATTTTTTTAAATGTTATAAATCTGTCGTAGTTATGTGTAAAACGTAACCAAACATCACTCGCTCGTTACTTTTGCGAAAAAAGGGTATTGAATATGGGTAATTACCATTAATACATACAGTATTTTTGAAAAATTCTCAAGCCATCTGAGAGAATAAGAACTTGACTTTTATCATCTAAAACAAGTAGGTTCAAATTCTTCTCACCTTTGACACAAACGATGTTCAAAAATGTTCAAAATGATTTAATTTCATGCACGGCCTCTTAATACCCTCAACATAATTAATTTACAGAAAGTTTACTTTACTATGTTCGAGACGTTCTTGTGCGGTGATGTAGATGGAGTACAGTTAGTAGGAATTTATAAATAGAACTAGAACTTACTCGTTGGCTCCAATCGTCGTTATGTATTTCTACAGCCCTTAATATGGTCACTTGTGTATCTGATCTTCTAACTTGAGAAACCGTAATTCTTTTGTCAGCGGAGTATTTTTGTTGCGAGTTAATAAACTCTTGATCCGCAGTTTCATTGCAAAAAATGCAGTTTCCAGGTACGTATGTTCTACTGGTGGGGTCATTTGGCTCTCTCTGTATCTGTTGCACCGCTTTACGCTTCTTGTGGGCTATGATACATTTTTCATTGATGTAAGTACATCATTCGGCACTTTCTATGTAATTGCAGTTCTTCTTTTCCTTGGAAAATAACATGCTTCCAGTCTTCTCGCTTATGGCTAGCGGTAATTAGTGTGTGTAGTGCCCGTAGTTTTACAGTCACTACGTCGGAATTCAGAAAAAGGTCACAAACCGCACATTTTTCACTCATTTTAAAGTAAATCGCTCGTGCTCAATGCTTTATAAACATTTATAAACCAACACAACACACAGAATGATTAAAAACAATATTCAAACGTGACGTGCAATGCAAACGCCAGGGAGAAAATTAAACAAGAATGAACAAGAGCGGTCAGTATACGGAGCTAGGTACCTACATCCCCGATCAGAGCTGGTGTTGCGATCGCACGCGCCGTACCTACGCGGCTCGGTAGCGAAAATAGTTATTTGCAATTTAAACATAAGCCATAATATGCATTTGTTGAAACTTTTGTATGGTAGTAGAGTTTATTATTACTAATATGTAGGTGCAAACTTATAAACTTAAATTCAATATTTCGTTAATCGCAAAGTAAAAATACAATTACTTGTGATCCATATTACTTAGTTGTTAGAACTTTTGTTGTAAGGTATAACTAATCCCTTTTATGTGTATAAGAAATGATTTGAAAACTTAAATTTTTTATTGAATGAGTTAAGGGACATTTTCAGATTTCCATTGTTCCACAGTACCTATCTGTTAGCATTTTCACTAATATATCCTTTAGATAGTATAAGTACTATCTAAAGGATATATTAGTGAAAATTCTATGAATGATCAAAGAACCAGCATAGAATTTTCATTTAAATATTCTAATTTTGTTATAACACGAAATAATAGGAAATACCTGTTATCTCCTATTGCATAACTCTAAACTGTTAGCATTTTTGTACATAGCAATGAATTCACTAAACCTATCCACTCCGCGAAAATAAAAAACTTTGGAATTATCGAAGGGCATATTCTTCTGGCTACTGGACTAATTGTACTTATTATAATCAGTATGAATATTGGACATTCTGCCAATTGGGAATTGGATATTACAGTGTTTATTTGTTCATTTGTTTGTAAAAGGCAATCACTACAAGTAATATAGATTACAGAATATATTTCACTAACAGAAAGCTGCAATAGCTTTCAGTGTCATAGGCTGTTTTAAAAATGATTGTGGTCAATTAAATAATAAATAATAGGTCATGTAGCGAACGAAGCCGCGGAAAAGGGCTTTTATAAAAAATCTTGGGCCAATTAGTTTCTTTCGAAAACAGGCACGAAAAGGTAATCGATCGCCGAATCGACAACGCCTGGAAAAGCTACTGGTCCATGAAGACGATAGTGAAGGGTAATCTGCCGATCTCCCTGAAGCGCCAACTCATGAACATGTGTATTCTGCCCATCCTAACCTACGGTGCTCATACCGGCTATCATGACGGCTATATACGGCCCTATCATGACGTGTTAAAGTGTGAGTCGTTCGAGGGAGAAGGAGGGATGGAGCTATACACCCTATATAGCTCCATCCCTCCTTCTCGCTGGAAAGACTCGCGCTTTAACACGTCATGGTAGGGCCGCTGGTCGCTGACCGGACCGCTAAAACTCCGCCTTGGAGTTTGCCAAAGAGCGATGGAACGCAGCAAGCTGGACGTAAAAAAATCGTAATTTTCAAGCTTTTTTCAAAAATACCGATGAAAATAACGAAGTATTTAATTACCTAAATACTCATTGTACGGGTAGGATGCGTTGGACTTGTACCCAGAAATCCTTGAGTAAACCAAAAGTCCAAAGGGCAAGGGTAAACCAAGGTCTACTGACGTCAATATAACCCATAACACAGGAACAATATTAGCAACGATTCCTGAAACAGTCAAGTAGATAACAGACATAACAATACAAGGCAGAGTAATTAATTTTGATGTTATTATTTTGAAGGGTCCTATTGATTGACTGTATTTGTTTAGAGCAAACAACTTGAGAAAGAAAACATAGGGTGATGTTTTGTGTGTTGGAATGCTACGTTTGATAATTTACTCAATTTGTGTGATAAAGAGTATAAAAACTTCTTCTGGAACGAAATCCACGGATCAGATAATTGATTTTGATCAAGAATCGCGTTCGAAATTGACTGTATACATATAGGTACGCGTGACGTCACTATGATGGTACAATTTCGACAAGCAACGTGACAACACTCGTGTTTTCAACGCACTATTTTATTGTCTTCATTTTTCGTTTACGAAAAAAAAAATTCCTACATGACCAATATTTTTTTGGAAATCTATCTGACGGATTAATTGGATTTCTTCAGTAAAATACTCTATTCGGCTGGTAGGCGATCCGTAAGTACTCGCACGAGTAGTACATACTAAATTATCTTCTCACTGCGGCTTCGCCTTGTGGCCTTTCTCACAAGAAACAAAAGAAGTCTATGGCACTCAGCAACTCACTGTGAAAAAAAGTATAGGTACTTTTTTTTCACACGGGTTGGGCGACGGAAGTGCCTGTAGCCAAATATCCGACTCCCATTCACCCACAGGCAGCAAGGGGGCACGCTCCGCACCAACCTGCAGAGCAGCTCGTCCCATTGTCTTTGGGAAAATCGGTTATCGTGCAACGCCGCCGCGCCGTGTTCGGGCAAGCCACTTTCCAGACACTCACTGCATCGGTCAAGCACGGGACTTCACAGTTAACCAATGAAGAATTTTAAATTCTTTTGTTTTACTTTGCAGTGCCATGGACCGAAGACAGGAACGCCGGTAGACCGGTAGCTAGTAGACTTAAACTAGACATTTTGCAGATTCCGAACCCGCCAAAGCGAATGGGCAGTGTGGCTTGCAGCCACGCTCTGTAATCTAATAAATATAATAAATCTTTATGAACTTACAATACGAAGATCTCCTAAAAAAGTGCACAGCGTCTGAGGAAAATATGAAGGAGTTGCGAAGGGAAAACTCAGAGATGAGGGTGTGTATGAGTGATTTATCTTCACGTATAAACCAATTGGAACAGCAAACCCGTGCAAACAATGTGGAAATTCAGTGCCTGCCAGAGAAGAAGCAAGAAAACTTGATAGATATTGTATCACAATTATCAAAAGTTGTAGGGAGCGGCATTCAAGACTACGATATTAAGCATTGTACAAGAGTCGCAAAACAAAATGCCAGCAATACTCGCCCGCGTGCCATTGTAGTACAACTTGCCTCCCCCCGCAGTCGTGACCAATTTCTCGCAGCTACGATAAAATTCAACAAGTTGAATCGAGATAACAAATTAAATACGACCCACTTGGGATACACCGGGCCTAAATCCCCAATCTATATAACAGAACATCTGTCTACCACCAACAAGGCACTCCATGCGGCCGCTAGGATCAAAGCCAAGGAAATTGGGTATCAATTTGTCTGGGTACGGGGTGGTCGTATATTCATGCGGAAGGCACAGGAATCGGAACACATTCTGATTAGGAATAAGGATACATTAGATAAGCTGGTTTAATTTTAATTTTTGTTTTAGTCAATGTAACAGTAAATATAATTTGTTATCATTCTCGGACTTAAAGATATATTACCAAAACACTCGAGGCTTACGCACCAAATGTCACAATTTTTATCGTCAAGTTTGTTGTGAAAACTATGATATAATAATATTAACAGAGACATTTTTTTTTAATAATAATAATAATTTATTTAATTCAAAAACATTACATCTTGTTTACAAGTAACACTGGACCCCACACTAGGATACCCTGTGTCGTGGGGTCCAGTCTCTTTCATCACAAGGTTCGTATTTATGTACTGTAGAAAATTACATGTAATACGGAAATAGTTGTTTGCGTGGTATATAGTGTAGTGTAAGTGTTTAGTGTAGTGTAAGTGTGTAGTGTACATAAGTGTGTAGTGTAAGTGTAATGAATGTGTTGTGATAGAGTGAGTGTTATGGTGTGTGTGTTTGTGTATGATTTGAATCAGCCAATAGTGATTATACTTTCAGTGTTCAAGTAATCCAAATCTAGCAGCCAATTAGTTACAATTTTCTTACAAAAACGTCTGGTCGAGTTTAAGATGTTCACTTCTTCGTTAATTTTTACGTATAGGTGAGGGCCCATAAAAGCAAAAGCTTTTTTGCCAAAACTCAGCTTGCAGGTTGGTCTTTTCCATTTACATCTTCTTTGTGAACGCTTATCGTCAAGTATAGCAAAGTGCGCAGTTTTGTGAAATTTAAGCACAACAGCCAGTATGTATAATTTGCGCACCGTGAGTACTCTAGACTCTTGGTAAATTAAGTTTGTTGGGTAGCGAGTTCTCCTCTTATGCATTACCTTTAAAATTGCTCTTTGTGCACGCTCTGCAGTAATGAGATAACTTTTACTTGCTGACCCCCAGGTCAGGACACAGTATCCTAGGATTGACTGGCATAGAGCATGGTAAATCATCCTAAGCGTCGACATATCTGCCAGTGATCTAAGTCTCTTGAATATATAAAGAAGTTTTCTGACTCGAGCACTTAGCGTTTCGATTTGTTTCTGCCATTTCAGATGCTGGTCAATAGTAACCCCCAGGTATTTGATACTATTCTCCCGTTCAAAGGCTGTGCAGTTGCAAGTGTTACCAGAAACATAGCCACATGTGTGTAATTTAACTGTGAACAATGATGGAGCCAATGTTTTTTTTGTTATGCTGAAGTCAATGATTTTGGTTTTTTCCACGTTCAATGTTAGTAGATTGTGCTGCAGCCAGTTAAAAACTATCTGCATTCCGGATTCAGCAGCCTTATAGGTTTCCTCCCAAGACCTACCATGAAAAATGATGGCAGTGTCGTCTGCATACGCAAAAATCTGTGCCCTGTTTAACTGGAGTGAACAGAGACCGTTTATATATATGAGAAATAGTGTGGGGCCAAGGACACTGCCCTGAGGCACCCCGTATCCAACGTGCGCAAGAGAACTCTGGTAATCACCTAAGCAAACCCTTTGTTTGCGGTCAGTTAGGTACGAGTCGAACCAGTCCAGCGCAGTGCCCCTGATACCCGCACATTCAAGTTTTTTTAACAGTATTGGCCTGGAAACGGTATCAAAGGCTTTGGCCAGGTCAAGGAAGACGCCGCCACACTTCTCTCCAATGTCTAATTTAGCAGTCACGAAATCAACTAAGTTGGAGACTGCGTCCTCCGTCGACCTGTCACTGCGAAAACCAAACTGATTAGATGAGAGTAAGTTTTTTTTCTGTAGGTAATTTAACAGTCTCTTGTTCACCAGCTTTTCGAGTATTTTTGACACAGATGTTAAGAGAGAGATAGGTCGATAGTTGGATGCCACCGTAGAATCTCCTGCTTTGTAAATTGGACACACATTAGCTATTTTCATCTGTGCTGGTACTTTCCCCGTTGCGATACTTAAGTTACATATGTGTGTAATTGGGGCCACTAGGTACTTTATACCTAATTTAACAACACGGTTAGTTATTTTATCCCATCCCGGAGCAGACTCATTCTTCATGTTCAATATGATTGAACCAATCTCATTTTCGTCAGTGGGATTCATAAAGAAAGACTCTCGAAAGGATGTACGGGTATTAGACTGGGTTACCATATTAGCTAATTCAGTTTCAGTTTTTTTAAGTCGCTTCATGGTGTTTTCAGCAAGTTGCTCGCCCACATTAGCGAAAAAATTGTTAGCGATATCAAGTGAGGTAACCTGGTCTTCATGAGCATTCAATAACTCAAGGTTCCCTGCTGCTTTTTTGTTTAGGTTACATATGTTTTTGACAGCAGCCCATGCCTTCTTACTGTTACCGTTAGAACGGTCTAAAAGTTCTTTTTCAGAAGCATTTTTAAGGTTTTGCAATGTATTATTGCAGTAGTTCCTGTAGTTTTTATATTTTTGTTGTAATACAAGATCATTTTTGTTTACTTCTTTTCTTGCTTCTAAGTGTAATGAATCTCTTTTACGTATGCATTTAAGTAGGTTTTCGGTCATCCAGGGTTTTCTTATTTGTTTAGAATTTTTGATAATAACAGTCTCCGAGTGTTTCTCTATACATTCAACTAGCTTGGTTGTAAGTTCTTTCGTGGCCTCGGTAATGTCGTTGTGGCTATATAGTAAAGTCCAGTCTATATTTTCGATTTCCTTAATTAAGTTAGGGTATTCTATTTTAAGCTGTTTTTTATGTTTCTCACGTAGCGTTTTTGGTGTAGTGTGTTTGCTGATACTTATTAATACCGTATCATGGTCTGTCAGCCCACTTTCACATATTATTACTGAAGCCGATTTTTTGGTCTTAATCAGCGCGTGGTCGAGGCATGTTCGATCGTGTGTAGGATATTGATGACCGGGGTAGAGACCGTACTGTCCTGTAATGTCAAGGTACTCGCTCGCACGGTTGTCACGTGTATCAGTTTTAATATCGATGTTTACGTCTCCAGTCAATACACAGGTAGGCTTTACACACATTTTAAGAACGCTATCCAGGGAATCACAAAAATTTCGGGTGTTATAAAAAGAAGGGGATCTGTAAACCGCACAGATAGTCAATTCCATACCAACGTGTATCAGTAAGCAGTTAGCTTCCTGAAATGGTGGTTCCTCAATTGTTACACTCAGTTCGGTTTTGAAGAGTATTGCTAGACCATCGTTTTGATTTAGGTAGCACCTAGAGTAGTGACATTCGTAGCCATTAAGTTTTACCTTAGGAGTTGACTCGTTAAGTCGACATTCAGTCAATATAATGATATCTGGCAGAAAATTTAATCTGGTTAGGAAGACTGTGAAGTCATCAAAGTTTTTCTGGATGCTTCGTATGTTTTGGTTAACAATAGTCAGTTGAGTATTTACATTACCAAGGAAACTTAAACATTGCTCTGGGCAATTTAGTTTGACATTGGAGAAGATATCCGTGCTGTCTATGTCCATTATTAAATCATTTTGATTAAGCATTTTTGTTTTGAATTGGGATTATGAGTCTGAATTTTTTTTTCTTTTTTGCTAAAGTTGGGAACATGGTTAAATGATTCTGTGATGAGTTCAGAGCTATTTGATAATAGATATGTAGTCTACAGGCGAGATAGGTGTAACAGAAAAAAAGATGGAGGGGGTGTTCTTATAGCCGTATTAAGGGGTTTAAATTCAAAACGCATGTTTCAATGGGAAAGCAACTGTGAGGATTTGTGGGTAACCGTAGACGTCTCAATTACAAGGTCTATCCGTCAACTGGCTCTGTGCGCAGTTTATTTGCCTCCACCTGTACTTCGTTCAGCCTTAGAACACTTCTTGGACTCCTGTAATACCATACTAGAACAGTCAGGTTCGAAGATGTGTATAGTTGGTGACTTTAACTTAGGAAATATTAATTGGAACTTGGTAAGTGAGTCGGATAGTGGCTATATGGCACCGGGTATTGGTCATTTGCTAACTGATTTTAGTCATATAAACAAGTTAATTCAACTCAACAATATAACAAATAAGTCGGGACGCATACTTGACCTTGCGTTGACTAACTTAACTTTCGGTTCCGTTTGTTCTGCTCCAAATCCCTTAAGTATAATTGACCCTTTCCATCCCCCTATTGAAATTAATTTAAAGTCAAATAATGACAAAAGACTTCCTTATAACAGTAACAAAAGAATAAATTTTTACAAATTAGATTACGACATAATTTGTAAAAGCTTGAGTGAGATCGACTGGAACCTTTTATTTGGTGGCACGCACGATGTGAATGATATGCTCGGTATGTTCTACGACAAAATTAACAATATTATAGCAATGCAAAATCCCCCTGCCGTACGTAAACATAAGACGCACCCTCCTTGGTTCGATAAAAATTTAATAAGAACTTTAAGAGAAAAGGAAAAGGTACGCCAGCGATTTAGAATATATAAAAACCCGATGGATGAGCTCGAATTGAAACTGCTGAGTAAACGGTGCTCTGTTATGGCTGCCTCTTGTTACAATAAATATGTCAGTGATCTGGAGACTGTAATAAGCAAGGATCCAAAACGATTTTGGGCTTATATTAAGGACAAGCGAGGTGGAACTAGTTCTTATCCCTTAACAATGACTGACGGCATCATATCATCATCAGATGGTGTCAGTATTTCAGAAATGTTTGCTGCTCATTTTTTTGCCATGTACAGTCAACAAAATGTGACTAATCATTCATCTCCATCAGAATACATGCAGAACATGTTAGCTTCCAGTTTACCTTTGACAGCACCTATAATTGACTTTGAAACCTTGCTCAACAAATTGAAAGCTCTGGATCGTCGAAAAGGCGCTGGACCCGACGGAATCCCCCCTTATTTTGTTTCCATGTGTGCTTCGTCTCTGGTGGCTCCCTTGTTACAAATATTTAATAGATCACTTGCCACAGGAATTTTCCCAAATTTTTGGAAGGTAGCCCAGGTGGTACCAATTCATAAAAGCAGCGATCGTGATTATGTAGGTAACTATAGACCTATCTCAATATTATCTACCTTCGCCAAAGTCTTCGAATCCATGATTTGTCCCTATATTCAGTCTCATTTGAAACTTTACCTCAGTAACTCTCAACATGGCTTTGTGAGTTCCAGATCTACATGTACGAACCTAGTGACTTTCAAGGAGACACTGGTTGGTGCCATTGACTCGGGCAAACAGGTGGACGTGATATACACCGATTTTAGTAGGGCCTTTGATCGTGTTCCGCACAATATACTTTTGTATAAATTAAACGCTTACGGCATCACTGGCTCCCTCCTTGACTGGTTTAATTCATATCTTGATGGTCGAACCTTCTTTGTTGCCCTCAATGGCTACCGATCGGGCTCCTACAAGGTTACATCTGGTGTCCCCCAGGGATCACATGTTGGTCCAGACATGTTCAACTTGTTTGTTAATGATCTCGCAAATGAACTAAAATTCTCTGAGTGTTTCATGTATGCTGACGATTTAAAATTTTGCAGAGTTATTGAATCGGATCTTGATGTTGAGTTGCTGCAGAGAGATATTGATACGTTAGTAAAGTGGTGCGATGATAATGGTATGCGTCTAAATATCAACAAGTGCTACCATGTCAAATTTACGAGAAAAATTAATTTAACACAATCTACATATTATATATGTGGCACACCAATACAGGAAGTGGAGCAGGTGAGGGATTTGGGGGTTTTATTCGATAGGCAGTTAACATTTATACCCCACATTGAAAACGTAGTTAAAAAAGCCTCTAGAATGCTCGGGTTTGTAATAAGGAATGTTACCTGCTTTCGTCGCTTCAGGACTAAAATCTTACTTTACAATTGCTTGGTCCGTAGCACATTGGAGTATTGCAGCACTGTATGGAGGCCTCATTATGCCACCCACACACTTAGATTAGAAAAGGTTCAAAAACGTTTTCTGTGGCACTTGGCTTACTCTTCTGGGATAGCTAAAAAGAAACGATCGTACAAAGAGAGACTCCTGCATTTTAAGATGATATCCCTACAAAAAAGAAGAGATTTACTAGATGCAACATTATTATTTAAAGTGCTGCGATATAAAATAGACTGCCCGCAATTGTTGAGCATGTTTAAACTCCGTGTGCCTACAAAAATCCCACGAACTCCTATAACCCCATTACGTCCTCCCTTGCGCAGAACCGTTCTAGGTGCTAACTCTCCTGTACCTCGTCTGTGCAAATTATTAAATAACTGCAGTAGTCTGGTCGACGTGCACTCTGACTCACTTAGTAGGTTCAGAAGAAGTATTATGGACATGTGAAATCTTTCTGTGAATTCTTTTTGGTGACATGTTGGTTTTTATTTTTAATTTGTATTTCAATCTTATTTATGATTTTGATCATGATTGTGTTTGATTTGATTTTTGATTATGTTTCTGTCTAATTTTAATCTCGATCGTGATTTTAATTCAATTTGGTTATGTTATCCGTATAAATTTAGTTCGGTTATGTTTTTCGGTTATTTTTTTTTGTTTTTAATTATGATTCTGTTTAATTCATTTTGATTATCTTTCTGTTGGATTTTAATTTTGTTATGTTTTAATTACTTTGAATTTATTTAATTTTATTATGATTTTAATTCGATTTGAATTTTATTTATTTCTTAATTTTGTTTCTGCCTATGATTTTTAATGTTTTATTTCAATTTTTAGTTTTCTATTTGACTTGAGGAGCCTGATTGTTCTTTGTGTATTTAAATACCCTCTAATTGTTAGTAGCCTTTATATAATTTCAATTAACCCAGTATGTAATGCATGATGTGCTTATCTATAAGGGATTGATACACTAGACCCGAATTTGACTGTATGTAACCCATAATTGTATGAGTGTACTCAATTGTTGGTGAGCCAAATAAATAAATAAATAAATAAATAAATAAATCCAGAGCCACATTTAAAATAGATGTTAGCATTGAATGATTTTATCATTTTTTTACAAAAGATGTGATTGCTTCCATAAAGGAGAAAATAAATAAAAATTGACCTAGAACAGCAATATCTTATGAGGGTGAAAGCCGAATGTAAATTTTAATGAATTTGGAAAGTCTTTCCGAAATATCGTTAAAACGTTTAATTTTGTCGTCAATGAATGAAGAAAACCTGTCTTCCAATATTGGTGAACCTAGGATGTACAAAGACTGTACTGGTTGCGGATTTTATTCCAAAGAGTCACCGCGGCCCTGGAACGCAAAGGGCATAAGAAGGAACACGGATGGGTTTTAGTCAGTAAGAGTCTGACACGCGGAAGGAGTCATTTGATGATTTCCCATCCTTATAAAAAGGAGGTGCAGTGAACTCTTTCCTAAAATTCTTAAATCTACGGTTATTACATTGAATTTCTGTAGAGTCATTTGTCTGACGATATGTCTACGTCACCTCCTAGAGTTCCACCATCGAAATACTTTTAATTTTGTTTTTATTAGACTATTCTGTTCCACTACTGGCCCTGGGTAAAGGCCTCCCCCAACTTCTTCCGGACCTTTTTCGTCTCGTCATCTCTTCCTGGGTCAACCTCGGCGGCGCCACCCATCCTCAGTCAGGCAACCACTTTGTGAAAGTTATTGCCCAGCGGTCACTGTGCATGCGGCTGACGTGACCCGCCTAATCCTATCTAAATACTAAACGTAAAATTTTGAATTTAGTTGTTGTTTGAATAATTTTACATTTGCTATGCAGTGAGTAAACTGCTGACAGATATTACAAAATATTTTTAACTCAACTGTTTGCCCGTGCCCAATTCCCTCTAACACTTCATTCAATCAATATAAATCATTACGACTACCTACCAATCTCTAAACCGTATATTCCAATAAATAAACAATTATAATAAATCTGATAAAGGTCGACTCCTGTTTATTCAGCTAACTCGCGAAACAATAAACTTCTTATACAATTAAAAGCTGAACGGAGTCATTAATTAACTTCTTGAAGGCTGTCTAGTTGGGAAGTGTTAAGTCACGAAGCTGAGGATGGTGCCGTACCTACCTATCTATACAGGGACAAGGGTTTTTTTCAGACTCAGTTTATTTTTTAATAAGATACAATTCAAAAGGTGGTAAATAAATTGACTGTTTGCAGGGTTCCGACATCCTATTGTTTAATTGAAGTTCTTAAAACGTAACAGACAGATGTGTTGCTGGGGAGTTTGTTGCGCCACTTCTTCTTCCCAGCTAAAACACTAGGAAATGGTGACGGTGGGCGTTTTGGGGGAATTTGACGTTCAAAAAGTGCTGGCTCTCAGCCTAATTTGAATAAATGACTTTTGATTTTGATTTTGATTTCCTTATTAAAATAAAAACCTTGAAAAAAATCATTTAAAAAATCGGTACACTTTTGGCGGAGAATTCGATGAAAATACAAAAAAAAAACCTACAGTCGAACATACAACGAACTCCTTTTTGAAGTCCGTTAAAAATGGGATTCCTACTACATCTGTCTGTCTGTCCGTTACAGCCGATTACAGGAAAAACTATCAGAAGTCTATGGTTCTACAATAACAGCGCGTTTTTTTATTTGAAAGAGTTTGCTTTTTAATTTCACAGTATTTTAAACAATGCCAAACCGCATGCCATTGATAAATGATAAATATCATCATTCAATTCAACAACGGCATGCGGCAGTTTTGGCGGCAGTTTTGGCGGCGGTTTTATTTGCCTTTGTCCATAATTTCAGCTAGTTTAAATCGTAAAGGTGCTGACGAGGTGGGCGAGGATCGTCACTCACTGGACGCCTGAGGAAGGACTTCGCCGTCGAGATCGACCGCGGCGAAGGTGGTGTGACGATCTCATCATGTTTGCGGGGAAAACTTGGCCAGAGATCGCCCAAGATAGAGAGGTTTGGAAGGAGAAGGGGGAGGCCTTTGCTCAGCAGTGGGACACAAAAGTAGGCTAACAAACTAGTAAAATAATGACAACATGATCTCAAGTAGTAACAATTTTTTTTTTCACTAGAGTTCCATCGAAGATGAGCACTATAGAATAGTCGCAGGGTCAGTATGTTAGTATTTTCTCATTTGAGATATTACATACATCAGGCGTACCTACGGGTTGTGTAGATATAAATGGTGTTATACGAAATTAAATCTAAACTACATATATACATTTATTTGAAGTTTGTTTGTTTGTTTGAAAGCGCTAATCTCTACCAGTCGGATTTGGAAAATTCTTTTTGAATATGAAAACCATAATCATAAAAAAGGCTAAAGGCTATACGAAAATGGGAAATTCCAACGGGAACTGACAAAAAATAAACTAGACATGCGCGTACGAAGTCGCGGGTAAAAAAAATGTAAATAATAAAAACAATTATACATCATCATCATCATATCAGCCGAAAGACGTCCACTGCTGGACATAGGCCTCCCCCTCAAGTGTCACCACAACAACCGGTCCTGTGCGTCTCGCATCCATCGGCTACCCGCGACCCTTACCAGGTCATCGGTCTACCTTGTGGGGGGTCTTCCAACGCTGCGTTCTCCGATACGCGGTCGCCACTCCAGAACTTTTGCAAACAATTATTGCAGCCAATTAAATGTAGGCTTTTACTTACACTTTACGGGCCTATTCGATCCAATCTCCACCTACAAGCATACAAAACAAATCACCTCACAGTATTTCACAAAATCTATTCCGTACGTCCGGCGAACTGTCGCATCCATTGTTATTCAGCTCATGCGAATAGTTGCTGTTAATAGTAACTCGGCGAACTTAAATCAACAGGATCGCCTCGCAGTCCGTTAGATATTCAACGTGTGTAAAACCATCCGTAAGTTATATGTCATTTAAAAGTTTTATTGGAACACACTGGTGGGGAGGTTGGTCAACGTTTTTTTTATAATGAAAGCCTGATTTTTGCATATTCAACACACAAAAAGCAATGTTCAGTACTTTTGGTAGGTACGCATAATGTAGAGAACATTCGATTTTTTTTCCTAAATTGTGTCTGTCATCGATACCATTACCAAACCATTTTCATTTTGATTTTTTTTTAAATGTTATTAAAACATCAGAAGGATACTTCTACTCATTTTAAACAACGTTCGCATTCTGATCTCAGTTGGAATTTGTCAAAAAAGCCTTAATTTTCGTGCATTTTTGACAAATTTTATAGATATACGTTATTATTCAAATAGCTTTAAGAAGCAAATAAGATTTTCTGTAACTAGTTTTCTTGGATAATGAAATGGTCCGGAACAAACTGGCTTACTTGCTCGGATACTGTAATTCACTTTTGCCACTATAAAATGAAAGGTTGGACGGCAACGCTTTCAACGGGCGATGGGAAGCTTTTATTAGGTAAGCTAGGTAAATAAATGTTAATATTAGCAACCAAACGATGGGTAGACTGTGTAAAAGAAGTAATAGGAAAAAAAAACAACATTTTCAGTGGTCGCCTAAAATACGAAGTACAGAAACGAATTCTGTCTTTTGAGATTGCAGTTAATGCAGAAGTATGGTACAAGAAAATATGTAGCATAAACCCCAATTGGTATATCGGCAATTGAATGATGTTGATAATGATTATAAAGACTGGATAGGTCAATGGGTGTAATAAAATAATCAATTATGAGAAATGTCACATTACACTAAGATACGTAATTCATTGTAATAATATTCACAAGACGTTGTATTAAACTTCGGTAATATTAATTATTCAATGGCAGTATCTACTAAACTGTGGTAATTAATTAGCATGGCCACCATCAATTATATTATTAGCTATGCAGATAATTAATGCTACAGGAGACGGAAACTAATGGGCCCAACTGTAAAGAGTTGAGATATGGTTTAAAAAAATAGTTATTATCTTCTATTTAAAAAAATTAAAAAATCGACAATTCACAGTCTAGAAGACGAGTTACCTAAAAAAACAGATTATGTCACGAATAACCTGCAACAATGTTGCTTTCTTAGCAGTTTAATGACGTATTCTTTAGAAAGGTTGATTGTTTTTATGTCAAACAGCAGTTTGGTTGACAGAATATTAACTGTTCTTGATGAACACTAACAAATCATAATGACAGAACTTATTTATGACACGACCGACACGACATATATATAACCTCCTGAAATAGTAGTTTATGCAACGACCATATAAAAAGGGTTATTAAAACACGAGTGTGGGTTTATCACACGAGGCGTAGCCGAGTGTGATAATAGCATCACACGAGTGTTTTAATACCTAATTATATGCCGTTGCATACACTATTTTATCTTCACTCATACAGTTGAAATAAAATAAGTGGAAAAATAGTTAATTCCAATATGGCGGATATTCTCATTGCGTATTCGAATGACTGCGCAGCGCGCTCAAACATAGACAAAGATAAAAGCTGGCTCATTGACTTAAGTCAATGAGCCCGCGCCAAAAATTAAAAAGAAAAAGTGTGCTATAAAAATTAAAAAGTTATTTTTTGATGCAGTTGTTTAAAAATCGAAGGAAAATGTTGAACTGTAATGGTTTTTTTTTAAATTTTACCCATCCACGAAAAAAAAGTATGTATTTATGCATTCGTTTTTGAACTCATATTTGGAACACTACGTTGTGAGTGTAGATAAAGTATATTTAAAAAAGATAGGTTGATGATACCGGCCAGTGTATTTTTTTAGTAAAAACTTTTTTCGGGCATTATTCTGTTTCATGTTTTAATGTAGGCGCAATATTGTACTAAATTTCTTCTATCTATGCTCTCAGATTGCCAAAATCCGCAGAATTTTCAGAGATTGGTTGATAATATGATTATATAATCTATTGATTGACACCACTCTCATCCTTATACATCTAGGCCCAAGATTATATGACAGCAGTTCCATCTCCTTTATAACTAAAGATTAAACGTAAATAGACCAGAAGTTATACAAAGCGAAGAGAAATAAATTTTTACTCGCAAGTGACAAACATTTCAAAATATAATGAGGTAACTGAAAACTAACAAAATAAGAAGATATGAAGGCTATGACTTAAAAGGTCCAGCTAAACGATCGTCCAAAAGGCAAAATGTGATCACATGACATTTCGGTTGCGCTTGTCAATTCCGTACATTTTGTGATTTTCCTACAATCGCTATCGCTATAAAATGTTACTTTGTATAAAGCTTCTGCTTGACAATTATAATCCTTTAAACCCGTATGTCCCAAAATGCGAACATGGTCGACGTTGTAAAGCGTTCTGGGTACTACAAATTACCATTTTATTAAACAACTTAAGCACCACTCAACGTTTCTTCTCCCAACACAATACGACTCACACTTCCTTGATTTTCAGTCCAGGGATGGTAGATATAAGTTGGTCGGGATGACATGTCACCCTGTAAAGAAGTTTTAACAAAGTTCTGAGTTCTACAGCGGATAATAGACGAGTGGCAGAACTAAGCCCACGACAATATGATAGTATAATAATGTTCTAGGATTTTCTAGGCTCAGTTGTGAGTTTGAATTATATCCCACTTCTGAATGAGTTCTAGTTGGACACCTTTAAGTTTATTGTGCGAATTAATATTGTTGATCTATTTTTTGTTTTTACACTTGATTTTGTGGGATTGAGGGCGAATTTCACCAATGATACTGAACGCGATCAGCGTATAAACCACGTTTATGAGCTGTCAGAGTCATCATTTTTCTATGGAATATTGATACTGACAGCTCTTGAACGCAGTTTAGACGCGTTCAGTTTCATTGGTGAAATTCGCCCTAAATCTGACATTTTATTGAGTTCAGCTAAATGTTAAAAGCATAACATTTGGGTCAAACAGTCTAGCTACGAGTAACTTCTTGCATTTGAAGCTTCACAAAAAAGAACTTATAGCGGGGAATTCACTAGACGTACCTGACTGTAGTCATGCATGCCAGCCATGTAGGCTACTAAAAGTCAGATTTTGGTGGTCATGCATTGGTCAGACTTAGAACAGAGTTGCTATCATAAGGTTTGCTGGGCTATTCAGATTTAAATTTAAAGCCCACGTCTTAATTTTTTTCTTCTTCGTATCAGGAACAACAGAATATGTACAAACATGTTGTCAGCCTAAAAATTTTACACGTCCACGGGCATCATCGACAGCTGCGTGTTGGTCGATTCGACTGCAAGTTTTGATGCACATCATAGTTTGCTATGCAGCTTCGTATTTAACTCATCACTTGCAAATGATATCCCTACATATCTGAAAAATCTGACGTAAATCTTCGGAATTGTAAAGAAACCCACAAAAAGCGTTGCGGTGGGAAATTCTTCACCAGAAATTGTACAACCAGTGCAAGTATTACAAACATTCAAAAATTTGACTTCATATTTTCAGATTTTACATAATTTTAACATTCAGTATTCACGATTCATTTATTGCAAGAATTGTGTTCGATTTTAATTACCGATCATTTTCATGTTAATTAAGGCGAGGCCGTAATCATGAAATACGGCTTTAAATGTAACTACCGAATTTAAAAGCTGTAATAATTTTATCACTTGTCGAAAATTTCGAAATTTGTAAAGGGTAATTGGTTTCATTGTTTTTACCATGCAAGCTTTATTCAATTTTATGTTTTTTAATTTTAAAAATCATAACTAAAGCGATACTGTTGTTGGTCAATCTCCTTTAATTCTTTGAAAGGAAAAGCTCACAAAACCTTTTGGGATTACTTCCATTGTGCGTACATCTAAGGAGTAGAATCCTGCCAGAGTCTGTGTTTCCTGATAGTTGCACCCTAGACTGGAGTCCTGGGGTCGTACAGACTTCCTGGTTGCATCTATGTAAAGAGTGAGTGGGTTACGTTTTCGTAACTCCATCTTCGACCACATCATCCCTTTCCACTAGGTGAGATTATGGTCAAACGCGAGACTATCAATAAAAAAAATGTATGGAGATTACCACGTTACTCAGAACTTGAACAAAGGAACAGCCAGCAGTCGCGCTTTCAAAACCACCAAGGCACAATAGCTATAATAATTATTACAAAGGTGTTTATACCACGAACGTTCCGGTACACATAACGATCCGGTTCGCAGCACTCATAACTTTAACAAAACATACTGTTGGTTCTAATATATTGGATTAGATTCGTTTGCAATCAGGTCGGAGGAAGCAACGCATTGGTTCCCAAGGTAGGATATTTATTGAGAGAATCAGTCTTTCTAGAAAACCGATCCACTTTTCAGTAAGCACGACCACCTTTGGACCGGTTGATTCAGAATCCCCAGTTTCGAGTTACCCAGAATCAAGATTTTTTAGTCCAGAAAGGCAGTAGCTCCATGTAAAATATAGCTGCATCTGGTAAGAAGCTAATTACGAATCCTCAATTTTTTTTGGAAAAATAATAATAATAATAATCATTTTATTATCAGGCAACTGAGGCCCACAGAAAAAATACACACAATTATCTTAAACAATAATAAACTAATACATATTAATGAACCTTACTATACACGTAAAGTTGTCGGCGTCGTGTTGGACAGTTAAAGTCGTACAACCAATATTTATTGGTCCTCAAGTAAAAATAGCACCCTCATCCAATTCAGCCTGTTGTAGTCGGCCTGGTCCTCCACGTTCCCCATCCAGTCTATCCAAACTGCCGCCATTGGCATTGGCTGCAGCCGTTGGTCTTGCGCCAGATCTCGCTCCGGTCGTGTCTGGTTGCTGTTCCATCGGAATATGAGAATGAGTGAAGGAGTGGATCTGTGCTTGCGCACACACTTGTCTTGTGCACTATATTATGTCCTGCGCCGATGTCTAGTCTCGTTGAGATCGGCCGCCATAGCCGAAATTGGTCAGGAGGACAATATCTATTAATTACGATTCAAGGTCATTAGTACACCCTTGTTGGATAGCGCTATGCCTGCCATAAAGTCGTAGCCAAACCATTCATGACTTTTTTAACAAGCATACTAATAATGTCTGTGAAATATTCAAAATAATCATACAAGAATTTGCAAAGGTAACGTCTTATTGCTTTAAGCAAATCATCATCTGCCTAGCTTTTTCCCATCTTTATTGGGGTCGGCTTCCAGTCAAACCGGATTCAGCTGAATACCAGTATTGCTTTAAGCAAATGCTCATGAATTATTTTATCTAAATTTACCATTCAATCACCTTCATTTTAAGTGTTTATTTTAATTGTTTTGCCTATATTTTAACAGCCCAATGAATATTTATTACTATATTAACATTTTCTTACACATTCATTAAAGTATCAAAGTTTCTTAATAACACTAAGCGCAAATTCCTTGGTGGGGTCATATTTTTTCTGTTGTTTTAACTTCGGAGGCTTTAATAAAGAGTGGAAGAAGTGACCTAACTACTAAGCTAAAGTGCTGCATCATCGATCACATCATCGTGTACCATTGCAAGTGATGTTAGAAGAGGTTCTCCAAATAATTCAATATTTCGTTTGAATATAAGATCCTTTCGCCATAAGTCCTTTAGCTTTTAAATTGGCGCAAAAATCTCATTATAACCTCCCCAAAAACTAACCTCGACAATAATTTTCTTGAATTCATTTCGTCTCAACTCAAAATCAGCGCATTTAAATACCCAAATATGTAAGCGAAGGGCTTTTTCATATGATAGAGCCCTATTTTATCTAACCTAATATAATAAGAACATAACACTGTTTGTTTGTTTGTTGTCTAATGTTTTCTAAAAGTTAATAACTAGAAGTAAGTACCCACTGATCCAATTAGAGACTTAATACACAAAGCGCTCCGGGCGCGCGGCAACGAAAATGTATGGAGTTTGGCCGCGCGCCCGCAACGCTTAGTATATATTTCGTTCCTTTGACGCCATACATTTTATCTTGTCAGCGCCCTGTCCGTTTTCAATTCCTATATCAAGTCCCTTAAACCAACATTATTGCTAATTATCATAATAATTATCCCACTGAAAATCTAGACAGCTTGATTGAATTTGCGAAAACGACTATCGAAAGGATTAAGGGATTAACCACGTGATGTTTCGTTTGCCCTTCTCAATCCCATACATAATGTCACCTTGTCTAGAGGCTCTAGTTATTCCAGAATAATGCAAAGTTTGTATAGGAAAGATCGCGGAAGCAAAGCCGCGGCGAAAACCAGTATATATTTAGTTATATGATTTATATTCGCTGTTGTGGAATGAGACTATTCGTAGACATATCGGCGCGCCTTTCCTATATTGCTTTTCCGATTTTAGCCAATAACATATCGAAAATTCTGGAAACGAAGGGAATAATATAAGGAAACAATGTGCCTTTGACAGTGACCCAAATTATGTAAAACATGGTTGATGTCTTAAATATTGCTAATATTATATAGAAGGATATTTTTTTACTTTTAGTTGACAGACTTGCATTTGATCACAATCCTGACGCGATTATGTGATGGGGTTGAGTAGTGTGGTATTTTAGAGTTCTCTACGTACATGAAAAAACAGAACTCCAATTTGCTCCAAATCTATTTACTGAACAGATTCAGTTGATATTTGGCACACATGCGAGCTTGGCTAGTTTTCACACAAGCTAGTAATTGTATGATTGTGTTACATTGATAAACATTATGTCCCAGATGAAAAAAAAATATTCATCTGGTTTGAACAGCTTTGAAAATGGTAGTAAAATTGATAATATTAAAAATGATAATGGCAAACAATCTGGATGTCCTGGGATTTAATTAAAGTATCTTGCACTCTAAAATTGATTAAAAACAGTCATCTATTTGGAGATTTAAACCATTTGACCACCTTTGTAACTCTAATCTTTTTCTTTTCGAGTCGATGTTTAACTCTTTGTATTGTTTGGGCCCAGTAGGTGGCTACGTTAGTTGCAGCATCGGTGACATTCATTAGGTCTCCCAAAGTACAGGTGATTGGGCACTTCAACATGTAGCTCGTGCTTTGCACCGCATTCACATTTGTTATCCAACGGTATAAAAATACAATATGGTATCACAATCCACACTTATCGCAGAGATGAAATGTTCCGTGACCGTTATCAATTAAGACTTGATTCTCTTGAGCTATTTTTAGCAATAGACGATGATAGAGATATCAATTGATTCGAACTATGTGTAGTAGATTTTCAAGGTCTCTTTGTCTATCTTCTAAAGATAGCATACTGTCTAGGTAGAGATGTACCTATTTACAGTAGACCCATTTTTTGCCAGTTATGTTAAATACTCGTGCCATAGAGAGCGTACACATTGTCATTATCCGGGAACTTTTCAATGCTCCAGTTTGCTACTACAGGCATCAATGCCGCCACAAGACTACTACAACTAACGAAGTGAAATTTGTACGGGTGTAAAAAAAAGAACCGCCATCTATCCCGCCAGCAGTGAACTATTAACGAAATCCTGCATCAAGTTTCCCATGCGATTTAAACATTTATACAACAGTCCCAATATCAACTATCGGACAGTTGCCCACCGGACACAACAACCATTTGGTCGGCGGATCCTCCCTTTTCTACTACTGAGAAATCCTATATGGAGATACCTAATTGCACATTGCTCGAGATGCGTATGGAATTCAGGACCTCATGTCGATAAGTAGTGCCTGCAAACGCTAGAATGTCTAGAACCTTACCTGCTAGCAGCAGGGTCGATCAATAAGTACCCGTTTTTGCTTGGGATTGCCACAAGAAAAGAGAGACCTGTTATTAGTGGGGCGAAGTCGGGAAGCCGTTGATGGTGAAAATGATCCATCTATTAATTCACGTCTCCAAAATTGTTTGAAGTATAAACTGACCTAAAGGAGGAGATTATGCTTTTGATGCACGTTTCATTAATTGTGTTTGTTTATGGAAGTACCATGCGATTCAAAATACTCTCACATTGCTACGCAATAAAATTATTTCACCATATTATTCATTACAAATTATCTGAAATTAATAGTACCTAAAGACTGTCTAGTCTTTAGGTACTATTACACAATATTATGTAATAATATCTCAAACTTCCAAACTATAAATAAAGCCGGACGACCAAATTAACCAGTTCATCTTCTCATTCCACCCAGAGTGTACAATGATACGACTTTTGTTTTTTTTATTTACGTGTTCTTGTTCAGTGTTCATTCCAAATGACGCTGCTAAAATCCTGGCTGTTTTCCCAGTGCCGTCAAACAGTCACCAAGTAGTCTTCCGTGCTTTTACTCAAGAACTAGCCAAGAGAGGACACGAGGTCACCATCATCACACCAGATCCTGCTTTTCCTAAAGGAGGTACTCATCCCAATCTGACAGAAATAGATGTTCATGACATTTCTAACAATGTATGGAAGCATGATGTTTCGACACTGACTTTTGGCAAAAGAAACGACCTAATATCTGAATACGAGGTCATTTTCAAATTGATGGCAAAAGTAGTCGACGTGCAGCTACGGGATGAAAATGTGCAGAAATTGATTCGTGATAAAAACATAAAGTTTGACTTGATATTTGCTGAAGCAGTCGTCAGACCAGCCGTTGTATATTCACACATTCTTAAAGCGCCAGTGATCTTAATAAGTTCTTTTGGAGAATGGACTGATAATTATGAAGTTGTTGGCGCTCCAACTCATGCTCTTTTGTATGCAAGTAATATGAGTCGAAGATTTTATAACCTCACGATGTGGGAGAAATTGGTGAAACTGTACTTTAGATTCAACATAGAGATGATGCAAAGAAGGAGTTATGTGGAAGAGAATAAAATGCTGCAAAAACATTTCGGAAAAGATCTTCCACCACTTCAAGAGATATATAACAGTGTTGCCATGTTCTTTTTAAATTTGCATCCGATGTACGAAGGTAATCAACCAGTTCCTCCATCTGTTGTCCATATTGGAGGAATACAGCAGAAATCGAACAAAGAATTGCCTGATGTAAGTTCTTTTACTGTCATAAAAAAAATGTGAAAAAAGTAATGGGAATTGAAGTTAATTTGACAGATTGCGATGGAGATGCAAATGCAACCGTTGCTTAAAAAGTAGTAAAATTGACCCTTTGAATACTGAAATCTTTTGTTATGAGCTTATTGGTTACATTTTATCTACTGGACTGATGATGTAGACGTAGGATCAAGTAGAGTCTAGGAAATAAAACATAAGAAAATATTTTTTTAAAAACATAAATAAAGAAATTGTTATCTATACAGTGGAATGAAATACATTGATAGTTATTGAAATCGTGATTTGCAAAGCATAAATATTTTATACGTACCTAAGTAATAGCTAATACAAGTAACTAAATGTGATATTTGTCAAGTAACTAAATGTGATGGTTTTCGCAAAAATCGCTCAACAACTTTGGCAGTTTACAAATTTGTTCAAGAAGCACTAAACATAATTGATAAAAAAATATACAGTAGGTATACTACTTGACATGAGTAAAGCCTACGACAAAGTCCAATTTAATATATTGCTTGCCAAATTATACGGAATAAGCATTCGTGGAAAAGCTCATGATTGGCTTGTATCCTACCTAAAGAACAGAGAGCAAACAGTAGAAATTGAATTTTTTAATCACCAGACAAAAGATATAAAAAAAGTCCGATCTAATAGCAAACCAATTAGCGCCTCAATACCCCAAGGAAGTGTAATAGGATGTCTCCTATTTCTAATTTATATCAATGACTTACCTAAAATCATAAAGAGACCATGTGTATTATTCGCGGATGACATTTCTCTACTAGTTTCATGTCAAGACAACTTAAATCTAAACGAAGAACTAAATTCAATTCTCACCAAAATCATTACTTGGATGAACGCACACAACCTCGAAATAAACTACTCCAAAACTAAACTAATTACCTTTCATCCCCATCAAAAAACACCTCTAAATATAGATATTACTTTTAATAACTCAAAAATAGAAGTTGTTAAAGAATTTACCTTGCTTGGACTGGATTTGGATACACATATAAATTGGAAATCCCACATACAAAAACTAAGATCAAAAATTTCAAGATTTTCATATGCCCTCCGTGAAATAAAAAAAACCACGAATCTCCAAACTGCGCTCACCACCTACTACGCGTATGCTTATGCATGGCTAAGCTAGGGTGTAACCCTTTGGGGTAATAGCACAGATGCACCCTCACTATATACACTCCAAAAAAAATTTGTTAGAATCCTGGCAAACATCGATCAAATTGACAGCTGCAAACCTCACTTCCAAAATTATAATATCTTAACACTTCCCAGTATATATATATTAGAAAGTTTCTGCAGGAATCTTCGCTCCCTCTATTCATTAGTAAAACAATGCACACTTGCTTCTCCAATCTACTTTGGACATTGGCAGAATAGTCGACATCGGCTTTGTTTGCCATATATAACAATAGAAATAGAATATATATTAGAAACCTGCAAATTTGTTCGTAAGTATCAAGAATTTTATACAAAGCGCGAGGACATACAATCACGTTACACACTCCGACACAAATCAAGACTAAACATACCACATTCTCGACTAAAATTACATTCAACAAGTCCCTATGCAATGTCAATAAAAATATACAACAACCTACCTGAATTAATAAAAGAAGAAGGTAAAATAAACATATTTATAAAAAAGTTAAAACAATTTTTAATAAAAAGATGCTATTATAGTTTAAACGAATTTTTCAACGATAAAATATAAAGAATCATAGTCAGTATGGATTAATTACCTACATAATTGTAGGTAATTAATCCATACTGAAAATGACAGTAGTGGATCTAGTTCAGATATTAATTGGGCTGATTAAAGCTTCCTCTCTCCTACTATATTTTTAATTCTTTTGCTGTGCCCGACAGGGTCCATAATGATCACATTTTTTTTTTAACTTACCACCTAAGTACACATTGTGGAATGCAAATAAAGTATTGAGTATTGAGTATTGTTGTAGGACCTTAAATCATACTTGGACTCCTCCAAACACGGCGTGATATAGGTATGTAAGCTTTGGCACCAATGTTGAACCATCATCGCTGCCAAAAGAAAAATTACAGATTCTAGTGCATATCTTGGGTAGATTACCCTACGATGTGCTTTGGAAATGGAACAAAGATGTACTGCCTGGACAAACTGAGAATATGAGGATATCCAAGTGGCTGCCGCAGTCAGACCTACTTAGTAAGTAAATATTTCCAAAGTTCTTATATTTGTTTGGTGCATTTAAATTCTTTGCTGTATATTATAATGCCTAGTACACAAAATCAATAATTGATCTCGAAAAATAGGGAAAAACCCCGAAAAGTGCGAGTCGGACTCGTGTACAAAGGTTTCTTTTATATACGAATCATAATTATAAATGATAATAATATTATTCAACATATATTATAATTTATTTTAAAACAGTGGTCTTCTTAAATATATTGTATTTTCAGTAACATAACAAGTAATTTTTTTTTTGCTAACACTGTTGGCTCAGAACAAACAGTTATTTAAACTGTTGATATTACTGATGAATAAAAATTATGTATTGCAGAACATCCCAAAATAAAGCTGTTCATAACACAAGGAGGTCTACAATCAACAGACGAGGCTATCACAGCAGGAGTACCTCTGGTTGGTATACCAATGTGGGGAGACCAGTGGTATAATATAGAAAGATATGAACGACTCAACATTGGTAAAATGCTGGAAATTGAAACAATTACTGAAGAAATATTTGAGGATGCCATCAAGACTGTTATTGGTGACGATAGGTAAGCTAAATATTAAAGCATAATGTTATTATTATTTTAAAACGACATAGAAAAAGAACAGTAGGTTAACCTAAACATGACAGAAGATATGTACGAGTGGAAGATTACTAATTTGAAACGATTTATGCAAAAGAAGAGAACGAGATCGGTAACTCACATCGTTGACAATGTTGTTTTCACTTTTCCTCTAAATCGATTGGTCATATCGCATTCCATCAAAAAATGCAATATGACCACACAATTAAACCTTTTACATTCTGAAAAAAAAAAAAAAATAGATACTACTATAACAGGACTAACTTGGAGTACCTAAACGTTTTTCTTTTGCAGCTGTCGACGAAATATTGTAAGGCTCTACAAGCTGTATCGTGATCAGCCTCAGCCTCCACTGGAGCGCGCCGTGTGGTGGACGGAGCACGTGCTGCGTCACGGCGGCGCGAGACATCTGCGTTCGCCCGCCGCCAACATGTCATGGGCGCAGTACCTAGAATTAGAACTAGTGCTAGTCTTATTATTAGGACTTTTAATAACATCGACAGTAGTTTTTATAATTATTCGTTTAATTTTTAAGAATATTTTGAGGTCGTATTCAACTATTTCTGTCAAAGTAAAAAGAAGTTGACGAAAATAAATAGTTTTTGGGATGTGAATAAAATTTTATAAATTAATAAAAAATGTGTAACGAATGACTACAATGTTATTGACGTAATTATGTAGTCATTCAAATAGCGGAGGATCGTAATAGCTGTCGTGATGAAATCGATTTCTATTTTATCAGTTTGGGCAGAATAAAAGCCAATTTTCAGAAAAATCTCCCTTAAACCTTTCATTATCCTGCATGCAAGGAAATGTGTTCATCATATCAGCCGGAAGACGTCTACCGTCTCTTGTCAAAAAAAATAATATAAAGTGACTCTTCTGTCCGTTCACAAGGGTAAATTCTTATGGAGAAGAACGGACAAGAAACTCCATAACGGACATAGGTGTCCCCCAAATGGGGAGGTTTGCCATATTCGCCACCCTGGACAGTTTGGCGATCGCAGGAAATGTGTTCATGGTAATAAAAAAGAATACATGTAATATATTGTCAAAATCCATTTTCTATTTGATATTTAGTTTAATTAAATATTTTTTTGTAAAACTTCTTTATGCATGCATGGTGATTGTTGCACTGATGTATAATAATTTACTGCATGATATTTTTAACGTAAAACCAGTGAAAAAATTTGTTGGTGAACCAATAAAATAAATTAATATAAACATACAAAATTAAACATGAAAACCACGTTTAAAGAAAATAATGTTCCACCAACTTTTCCCCGACTGCAATAAAAATATTGGTTTTAAGTTTTCAATTTTGTGCACCGAAGACCCATCTTATCCCCATTCAAAAGGACAACCCATTTCAAGGCACGCACCATTATGTCGGTCACCATGTATGACCATCACAAATATGACACTGCATCTCTAAATCTAAAGAAGGAACATGTAGTGTTGTGTACATTGTGCAATTTCCATAATTCTGTCAGGAATCTGTTAAATATATTTTGAGAAAATAAAAACCGGCCAAGTGCGAGTCGAACTCGCGCACGAAGGATTCCGTCCTTCTATAAAAAACGGCAAATAAATCACGTTTGTTGTATGGGAGCCCTCTTATATATATTATTACATTTTATTCTGTTTTTTAATATTTTTTAATATGGCGGCAAAAGAAATACAACATCTGTGAAAATTTCAAGTGTATTACTATCACGGTTCATGAGATACAGCCTGGTGACTGATGGACGGACGGACAGACGGACGGATGAATGGACGGACGGACGGACACCGACGGACGGACAGCAAATTCTTAGTAATAGGGTCCCGCTTTACCCTTTGGATACGGAACCCTAAAAATCATATAAAAATCGTCATAACAATAATTCTAAGTCCGACAGAAGTGGACGCCGGCAGTCCCTACCTCGACAAAGGGATAAAAAGCCATTGAAAATTTATTAGCCATTCCTTTATTGCAGTTACAGATGGCTGGGACACAATTACAATGGGTTTATTGTTACATAAGGCTTGTAGTAATGAGAATTTGGGATTTATGTGCTCACAGCCTAAGTTAAAAGGCGAACAAGTAACAGAGTTTTTCTTTTATATTTTTATGTAACGAGGAAAATACATTAGTTATGTTCTTTGTATTTGGTAGTCTTTACATAGATAGCTTGAAGTCTTTTCAAGGCGTGTCGTATTACCCGGTGACTGGCTTATTATAATAATTAAATTGATTTCAGACCAAGTAACAGATTTAAGAAACGTTACAATTTTGCATACAACATACACAACTCCGTGATGCTTGGCAACTGGACTTAACCCAGTTGTATATGTCCATTGGTGCCTATTTGGCCTAGCTCTGTTCTGTCTCCTGCTTAATAAGGAGGGAAGTGGAAATTTTATAAAAAAAATCTGGTGATTGAATTGTTATTTTCTGATTAATTTCGTTGCGGAATCCCAGACAGTTGAATCATTTCTCTGGGATTCGTCGAGCTGCATTGACTCGGCGTTTTTTCTGGTGATCGTCACTGTTGATTCTGGCTTTCAGAAGTTGCAGTGGCTTGTGAATATGGTGTGGAGGGCTTGTCCCAAAAAAAAAAATACATACACAAAACAAAATGCACAAAGAGATATTATTTCACATGAATGTCGCACGATGAGTGGTCATCCAGTGCCACATAATTGGACTGTCCTTTCTGCCAAGCACGATGGAAACCAAGCAGTTGGAGCTATTGCGCACTCGCCACATCAGGGACATTAATTACATCAAAATATTTATACATAATCACATAACAATACTTGTATTTAGCCTTATGCGGTTAAACCGACCAACATAAGTATGTAGTTGGGTATGAGGCAGTTGACAAGGTAGGTACACGAAACGCGATTTTAGTTTTTGGCATCCTCGAGATACAGATTCAGGAGCAATGTCATATTTTTATAATTATAGTTTTATTTATTTACAAAGAACAAGGAGCTCGTGGCTAAATTATAACAGCCACACGGACCAATGTTCAAGGTTAAGCAACGCTTGCCGAGGTTGGTCTGTGGATGGGTGACCATATTAAAATACCAAGACTCCTCCGTGCCTCGGAAAGCAAATTAAGCCGTTGGTCCCGGCTGTCATTTGTAGATCTTTGGTAGTCGTTACCGATTGTCAGAAGCCAGAAAATCTGACACCAGTCTTGCCAAGAAGTACCGTGTTACCCAGTTAATGGGTTGTGGAGGTCTGGTAGGCAGCCACTCTACGTAAAATACTGGTATTCAGCTGAATCCGGTTTGACTGGGAGCCGACTCCAATATAGTTGGGAAAAGGCTAGGCAGATGATTATTTACAAATAACTATTTAGATAGGTTGAGTAAGAAATTTTGTAAAAGAAGTGAGTGACAGCGTCGGTGTATACAGAACAGAATGGGAAAAGGAACAGTCCTGTTAAATTGCCTATCTCCAAGTTTAATAACAGATCTTTACGAAATTTAAATGGGACCATTTCAGAATAAACACCTTAAAAAAAAAAAGAATCTTGCAAATCCTTTTATAAATGACGGAGTTATGCCCGAACATAATTTAATAAAAAAATAACAATAAACATCCCAATTGATAACCAAATATATAAACTTGCACTATTTTCCATCTCCAATATTAAAGCGAACATTATTTTACTGCGGAACAACTGACGCAGCTCTTAAAAAGTCTTCTAAGAAAATTTCCATATTTTTTCCATAACAGTCTATCATACAATGACGTATTCGCATTTACAACTTCACTCATCACATTCAATATTGCTATACTTAAGAAACTTCACTTACAAAGCAATAGTAACCTTATCTTTCATCTCATAGAACTGAAATTCAGATACCATCTCGATAATGTACTTACAAAAACTTTCCCCATACTTTTTGCTTCAATGAAAAAGGCCTCCCCATAACCATTTGACATTGTAAGGAAGACATTTTGAGTTGGAAACACAACAGGAGTCCTACGATAAAGTTTAACGATGAAATATAGATAAATACGGAATAACCCTACAGGAAAGAAGTTAAAAATTGTCGGAAAAAAGGAAATTGGGTGAGAAAAGTTGGGAAAAAGTTTTTATTACGGGTTTTTGGCAACGCCACAGGGGTTAACATCGTCGTATATACCATCGTAGGCCTAAAACCTAAACTGGTTTACCGATTTTAACGAAACAAGCTTAACTAGTTTTCCCTGCGGCTTTGCCCGGAGAAAGACGAAAATTATGCCACGATGAGATTTAAAGTATGTGGTAGGTCCTAAAATAGATCATGGTCTACCGTGTGCCAGTGTAATCAAATTCATTCACTTGTTACTTGTGGAAGAAAATAAATAAAAGTAATTATTTATTCAGCCATTGCGGCATGATTATTAAAATTAATAAACAAAATGAATAAAATTACTAGGATTTACGGTAAGCATTCTCTACCAACGTTTGCCAACGTGCTATGGAGCACAGTAAACTTGGTGTTAACTTAACGGATCGCGTTAGAAATACATTTTTTTTTTGGGACAAGCCACCATATATTCCCAAAAAACTACTGCAATCATCAGTCTGAATCAACGGTGGCAACTACCAGAAAAATGCCCAGTCAATGAAGCTCGATGAGTCCCGGAGAAATAATTCAACTGTTCACGGTCAATAACTTAGAAATACTATACTGCGCTCTTAAACACAGATCGTTCACGTGACTCAGGAGGCTGCCTAGTGTAATACGACTGAGCTGAACATGTCTGCCGCATGCTCATGCCCACAAAACACAAAATTGGTGCCCTGATACCACGAGATGGGACCGCGGCAGACCACGAAAGAGATGGTGGGACGACTTGGATGTCTCCCTTGGGAATGGGCAAGAAGAGAGAGTGGAGAGAGCCCTTTGCCCAGCAGTGGTGCAGGTTGGGATATATATAATAATAATTCTCTACCAGTCGACCAAGGATGGTGGTGGAAAACAAGTAAAATAAATATTAATCAGCTGACGCTATAAAAATGAAACACTTGGTCATCAGTATAAATGAATGAGGCTCACTTTCATAATAATGTTAGACGTTAGTATAAGGTTTAATTTTATCACGGCCCAAAGAATCAGGTCAATGATACCTGATTATAGAGGAGAATATCAACAATTCTCTGGCGGGGTCAATTTCACCCAACGTGGCAAATAGCAGGTTAAATACACAGCGCGTTTTATTAAATTTTAATGCAAATACAAGGTGAGAATGGGTTTAGCTTAGTGAGAGGCGGAGCGGGTGAATACCCGCTCCGCCTCTCAATCTCAATGATTATGGGACATCGTGAAAGTCTTGTTTAGAAAACATTTAAGTAAATCTTAATCCTTACTAATATTATAAATGAGAAAGTGAAATGCCTGCTATTTGGCACAACCGCGGGGCACACAATGTTATTGTTTTAAAATTTGAGTTTTTTTTATTTTTTATTTGTTCCTACATAGTGTGTATGTGTGTGTCAAATAAACTAGTTTTCTTTCTTATACATGTTAATTTGTAACATATCAACTATTGAACGGATTTGAATGGATTTTGTCGTTTGGGTATTGTTATATTGTACACCTGGATTAGTATATTGGATACATCATGACACCCTGTATTTCAGTAGCTTTTACTTCATTAAAACCAATAGCACAAGCAGCATCATATAAGAGTGAGATTTGGAGTACCTTCGCAGTTGGAGAAGATTTGACAAACCAACCATTTAACTTTATATCATATTAGTTTAGATTACCACATGAGAGAAACTGCTCCAGTCAAAGTGACATTCTAATTTTAGTAAAGACTAGCTGTGCCCGCGACTTCGTTCGCGCGTGCATTTCGTATTAAGGAAAATATTAAGTACACAAACTCACTAAATGTATGTAAGTACTCATCATGATTATGGCATGACTTACAAAATTACGAGGAACGAACACATTAACACTTAAAAAATTTTTTCGTAAACAATTTTACTTGTTATGTGATATTCATCAGTACGTATAAACAGGCTTTGCGCGCTGCTTACTTGCGACAAAGCGACATACAGCCTGACCGTGCGAGATACAGGACTACCGCAGATCCACACCAACACAACTAATAGTTTGTCTCTGAGCATGATTAATGGTCATGCCGAAACCTTAACCTTATCAGAAGATAAGTCTCCGCAGAGGACATGGTGGAGTATACGGTGGAGGTCTGCCCTGCTTGGGCGGAGCATCACCGTGTCCTCGTCGAGGCGATCGGCTGCGGCGTCCTGGTTTACTCCATGGTCCGGAGAAGAATATAAGATGAATGACAGCACGATTTGACAGTTATTCCTAGTTCGGGGCTAATCGTAAGTCCGTAGGTGATACGGAGTAGAAAACGCCCAACACTAAGGCCGAAACTACAGACTTCGGGCTTAAGAGAGTAGACCCCCTCAGCCGCCGCAACAGAAAAACACAACCCGGGCGTTGCGTCGGGTGTCGCAGGGCTATTCCCAGCCACCCTAAGCGCGGGCCCGCAGATGGCGAGCGTAGTTTGGCTCACTGTCCAAACACTAACTACTGTTGCGGAATTTGTTCGAAAAGTCACCACGGCCCTGGAACGTAAAAGGCATAAGAAGGAATACGGATGTGTTTTAGTCAGTAAGAGTTTGACACTCTCTTCCACTCCACCCAGAGCAGAGGAAGTCATTTGATGTTTTCCCATCCATAAAAAAACCCACAACGGATAGAGTAGAGTAGAGACTCCGTTGTCCTGGCTAAGTTTGCAAGCCTAGCTCCGCCCAAATGTATAAAAGCCACCAGTGTGCTTCACAGGTTGAGCGGAGAGACGACCGACAATACTCAAGCCACATGGGAGTGATAATCTGAGATAAAAGTCAGCTCAATCACTTAGCACTCACAAACCTATATTTACCACCTGTATATGTACATTATGGATTGCAATAAACGATTTGATTTGAAACCTGCACCTCACCGTTCCGAGGATTTTTTCACGTCGGAAAGTCATGGCCAGGATGACGTAGCCCACTGCTTCCTCGGCGTCGAAACAACCTCCGCAAATTGGGCTGTCTGTGGTGCATAAGTTAAGAATTTTTAAGGGCAATGATCCGCAATAATAATCCCTATTATTACGGAGGTAATTTTTACTTAAGCTGAGAAGTCATTTAGTTAGTCACGTTTATAGACTTGTCATTGCCATTTTTCACTTTTTTCACCATTTGTTGTCATGAAGTTCAGTTGTTCTCTGGCAAATTCATGCACGAAACTGTGAGAAAGAAAGAAAGAAGGAGGAGCGGGTACGGGTCCAGCACTACCATCTCGAAACCTATCTTCGCAAGTTCTTCTGTGGCGTCATTGCCTAGGGATCCACAGTTCCCCTTGAAGCTCTGGAGTGTGAAACCCGCTACTGGTAATTTCTGGCCCTAGGCTGGTCACCACGAATCACCAACTGACTGGGAATTGAACAGTTTTGTTTCAAAATAAACAGAAAATAATTAGGAATGAGGGAGATCCTGGGAAAGAAATCCAAGAGGTGAAAGGCTCACCGAGTCGAAGCTCCAAAGTTTTGAGCATCGAAGCCGAGTTTTTAGCCTGTCGGTTTTGTATCGGTTGCATTTTGGGGAGTGTGCGACGGAATTGCACAGTTTGATTCCGCCAAGCTCGTTCCATCATCGGACCACAAGACGTACGGCGCCGGCGGTACGCCATCGGTACACGGTGGACCTCATACCCACATGAACAAAACGTTTTGGAACACATAGCGTGGAATTCCCTGACTGAGTCCGTGTTTCCTGATAGTTACAGCCTGGGAGTCTTATCAAGAGTGAGTAGGTTACTTATAGGCAAGCGTGCTCCATCTTCGATCACATCATCGTTTGCCATCAGGTGAGATAGTGATCAAACGCGTTCCTATCAATAAATATCAATATTTTTTTTGCATCAAATGCGTAACGCCTGGTAAGTATCAAAAGAATCTTTAACTAAAAAATACTTTTTGGTGTAATTCTCGTGCTGTTGATGGTAAGTACAGTTTCGCTCAACAGATGGCATTGCAAGTTTCATTAAAGATACTTACCCCTACTTACTATGCAATAGATAATAAGTTGATTTCTTGTAGATTGCCACAATCCTATCAGGTTTATGTGAATGTTATCTACATTAGTTTTGTATTTTTTAACGCGATGCAAACAAATACAGAATACATAAAAACAGAAAATAGGTTCTGCTTGTCTTGCTAAAAAGATATGCAAAATACAGCAATAACATATTATTAATATTTGAAAATATTAGGTTTGGTAGGAATAAAAAAATAATGAAATAAATAAGATAAAAATAATACAAAAATAATTACAAAATTTGTGGGATTCGAACCCACACCAAGTCTTTCGAGAGGCAGGCTTTAAACCAACGGACTATGAGATCTGTTGATAATTGATTAAAATAGCCGATAGCTTAGCTCCCTGAAAGGTTTCCACATCAGGTGCTCTAGACCTTCATTTTTTTTATGTCGACAGACAGTACTCATCATATTGACCAACTATTTCTAAAGCGGTATATTAACATCTTTTATAGATTAGCCGGGCTGCTAAGGTTCCACGTCTTGTATTCAGATCTTCAAAATAAATTATAGCCTATATGTTGGCGAGGACTAATAGCTATACAACAAAAAAAGTTTCATTAAAATCCGTCCAGTGGTTTTTGCGTGAAAGACGAACAACAGACAGACAGACAGACAGACAGACAAAAAAAGAAAAAAAAATATTTTTGGCTTCTACTGTTTGTATAAAGCACCCCCGGACTATTTTTTTTAGTTTATATTCAATGTACAGAATTGACGTCTTCTACAGTTTTATTATATGTATAGATATTCAATGTACAGAATTGACGTCTTCTACAGTTTTATTATATGTATAGATAGATAATTAAAAAGTACCAAATGTCACAAAAAAGCGCTACCAAAATATTACGCAGTAAATCCAAAACATTTAGAACTTTGACAAACGTTGTCATTTATGTAATGTCACTTAGCCTGGAGACGAAGAAGAAACCAAAATGAAAAGCACCCTGTCATGTATACCAGATAGACCCGCTAACCGCTCCTCTCAGCAACCTGCTTTAAACGCCCAAGGTGCGAAAGCCCCGTCGCCCTTTTACGATACTATAAAAAGATACTACAATGTACATTTTCGTCGAGCAAAGGACGCCAATGAATTTATATTATTATTTACGTAAAGCATTTTGATAAAGTTTAGTTGTTTTTGGTTTTTCAGAAAACAACTATGGAGTTATTATAGGTTTAGTAATTTTCATAACATAAAATTACGATAACTAATGTTCATATGCTCACGCTTTGACGAGACCGTGTCTAAGGGATATTGTTTTAATCCTATAAAGCCTAACTACAGGTTTGTAAGAAACAAAAAACCAAGCATCATCTGCCTAGCCATTTCCCAACTAAATTGGGGTCGGCTTCCAGTCAAACCGGATTCAGCTGAATACCATATTTTATGTAAATTGGCTGCCTACCAGACCTGCACAACCCATTAACTGGGTAACACGGTACATCTTGGCAAGACTACTGTCATGTTTTCTGACAAGCTGTAATGACTGCCAAACTTTCGTGCTTTCCGAGGCACGGACAACAGGCAAAAAAATCGAAGCACATGCTGCGATATTTAAAAGAACGCAGCGCTGGTATTCTGTAGTGCGATTCTACATTCATCTCAACGTTTAATCTTAAATGAAATAAACATGAAACGAGCTGTTAAGAGCGTTAACGCCGTACGGCATTTCATACAAACATTCAAGTCCTTATTTTTCGAAATGAATGAACCAATTTTAATGAAACTTGGTATGCATACGCCATCCAACCAGGTCTAAATAGTTAGATGAGAACATTTTCGAAAAAGAGTTTAGAGGGAGAGAGAGAGTGATTTTAAGTTTTCTATAGACAGTGAAAAATCACTCTATCTTTCCTCCTGAACTTTTTTTCGAAAAATAAGGACTTCAAAGTTTGTATGAAAAGCCATACGGCGTAAACGCTTTATGTGTAACCGTGTTACCCATTTAATGGGTTGTGGAGGCAGACCTCCACAACCTACTAAATGGGTAGCACGGCAGCTGAATATCAGTATTTTACGTCGAGCAGACCAGAATCCACTCGTCGTAAAATCACTTCACGCTCACTCCTCCTCAGAACTCGTAGAACGGTGAGCTGTTGACAAAATAGACCGGCCGTTAGGGCCTGTGATGCCAATGACACACTGATGGAACACAGATAAATTTTAAATACACCAGTATTTTAGCTAAATTAATACAATTACAATTAAAATAGTGGTGTAGTGCTCCTTCCGAGTAGACTGAAAGCCGTACCCAATATAGTAGGCAAAAGTCTAGGATTTTGCCTATTATATTGGGTACGGCTTTCAGTCGTTCGCCAACCGTAGTAAACGCGCCTCTTTATGTAAAATCAAAATGAAAGATTTATTATTTCTAGCAGGTTTCACGTTTTAACAAAACTCAAAGGTCTATTTGTGTTATCTTAGTTCAAGAATATTGTTTTTTGTGGCTTTCTCTTAACAGCAAAAGTTACAAAATAACGTTTCCAGAGAATTTCAAGCTAAATTCGTATGAATTTCTTTATTGGGAGTAAAAAAGTAATGTACTGTTTTGTCTGGCTCTTAAATGGGCGATTGTAACAATAAAACGCATCTTTTACGCATCGTAGCGTAAAAACAGTCACCGCGATGTTCAGCAAACATCGCTGGTGCACCACAGAATCGCCGCAGCCCCATCAGCACCCTGAACGCATTATTAAATTGAACTCGGAGGGCACTGTAAGACTTTTGAGTATAGTCAGCCCTTTTTTTTTTTTTTTTTTTATTGGATGGGAAATCATCAAATGACCCCTCCCGCTCTGGGTGGAGCGGCAGGGAGTGTCAGACTTCTACTGACTAAAACCCACCCATGCTCCTCTTAGTGCCTTTTACGTTCCAGGGCCGCGGTAACGCTTTCGAACAAATCCGCAACCCTGGTAGGCTCTGGCCCTAACGGGCCCCGACCCATGCTGACGACTGGTGGCTTGGCGCGCGTAGAACACAGCGCGCCGTCAACCCGGGCCTGTTCTGATCGGACGGCGAGCTACCCATTGCTCGCCGTCCACAGGCATCAGTCACTGCGCCATGCTCAGGAGCATCAGTTCCTGGGCGGCGCAGTGGCTGACGTTCAACAGGAGGGGGTGAAATGGGGCCATTACTGGCACTCCATTTCAGCCCCCTCCGGAGCCCGTTGTAGGGGCTCTACTGCGGCTGTTGCAGTAGCAGCAGCCGCAGTGGAACCGGCTATGGCGGCGGAGGAAGCGGCGGCGGCGGCGGCGGTCGCAGCAGAGACGGCGGTGGCGGAGGGCTTTCTCCTATTTCCGGCTTTGGCGGGTGGGGCGCAGGCCCTACCCCCAGCCCAGTGGTCGGCCGGCTTGCCAGCCGGCCCTGTGACCGGGCTGACCGCAGCGGAAACATAGACCGCTGCGATCCACCTCCGAGGTGCATTGAGCTCCCACATGGTGGCCCACTTGGCACCGGAAGCACCTCAGAGGTCGGGGTTCCAGCAGTTTGACCTGCGCGGAAACCCAACCCACCAAAAACCTTCGGCCCTCCGAGATGGTTTTGGCCGCCGACACGGGGCAGCTCACCACAATGGTGCGCGTGCCCGTGTTGTCAGGACGTAGGGTGCCCGCCTTCACCTCCTCTGCTGAGCACCCCCCCGTCCTAACGACGGCGGCCACCACCATTATAAAGAGGAAAGATTTGTTTGTTTGTTTGTTTGTTTGTTTGTTTGTTTGTTTGTTTGAAATGAATAGGCTCCGAAACTACTGGACCGATTTGAAAAATTCTTTCACCAGTAGAATCGTACATTATCTATGATGGACATAGGCTATAGAATATTTTCAAAAAAGTTAGGGATCCGTATGAAAACTTCGATAATGTAACCCAAGGTGTGAGAAAAAATCCTTATATCGCGTACGCTGCGGAATCTATTGACAATAGAGCAAAGTGATGTACTACAATTTTATAGAGGTCATCAATGTCTACAAAAAAGTCCACGATACCATATGTCTAACTATTATGGTTAAGTCACCATGACCGCTTTTTGTTAAAATTATTCAAGCAAATCCTTAGTGATATGAAAAAATGGTGATTTCGGTATCATGATATTAATCCTTATCCATTTAAATGGTTTGATAATTAAGGTTGATTATGTCGGTGTAAATCACGCTTTAAATTATTCAAATCGGACCTTTCGTTCAAAAGTTACGACGGTAATAAACATGCTCGGAGTAAGAAAAATGTCGCGGCTTGAGCGAACTGGGGTGAATCATAACAATGCTTGGTCCGATGAAGTTGAAAATGATTTCGATAAAACAATAAGAGTAGCAAATGTTTGGATTTTTCGCAAATAAACATAATAAGGGGTGAAGCAGGGGTTGCAGCAAGTTTTTAGGGGAGGACATTATTGCTTGCTTTAATTTACGTCGGAATGCTATGAACGAACTAAAAATGGGATTATTGAAACAGATGTACCTAACCATTTTTGCATAATCAACTCCTGACGGGGTGAACGGGGTGAACAGTTGCGCTGAACCTGAGACCATACAATAAGTAGAAATGGCTAAGTAATAAATGTAATTAATGAAAATCGTTGTGCTTAATTTTCCAAAACTAACGTTTATAAGGGGATACCCCCTTATAAACGTTAGTTTTGGTTAGGGGGCGTTGAAGTTTGTGGAGTACCTACTAAATCCACGCGGACGAAGTCGCGGGCGAAGTGCTAGGCCCAAGATGCGCATGTCGATGCGCTTGGTGGGCCTGGACACTCGGGCATCGTCCGCGCTTAGGGACGCCCTGAGCCTTTCGGCTAGAGCGTCCGCGGTTGGGCCGCTGGCTGCCCCGGGGATCTCCAGCATCCAGGCCCGTTGGGTTTCCACGCTGGTCAAACTGCTGGAACCCCGACCTCTGAGGTGCTTCCGGTGCCAGGTGGGCCACCATGTAGGAGCTCAATGCACCTCGGAGGTGGACCGCAGCGGTCTTTGTTTCCGCTGCGGTCAGCCCGGTCACAGGGCCGGCTCTTGCGTCGCCGCGCCGCACTGCGTAGTCTGTGCGGCAGCTGGCAAGCCGGCCGACCACTAGGCTGGGGGTAGGGCCTGCGCCCCACCCGCCAAAGCCGGAAATCGGAGAAAACCCTCCGCCACCGCCGTCTCTGCCGCGACCGCCGCCACCGCCGCCGCTTCCTCCGCCGCCAAAGCCGGTTCCACTGCGGCTGCTGCTACTGCAACAGCCGCAGTAGAGCCCCTACAACGGGCTCCGGAGGGGGCTGAAATGGAGTGCCAGTAATGGCCCCATTTCACCCCCTCCTGTTGATCGTCAGCCACTGCGCCGCCCAGGAACTGATGCTCCTGAGCATGGCGCAGTGACTGATGCCTGTGGACGGCGAGCAATGGGTAGCTCGCCGTCCGATCAAAACAGGCCCGGGTTGACGGCGCGCTGTGTTCTACGCGCGCCAAGCCAGCAGTCGTCAGCATGGGTCGGGGCCCGTTAGGGCCAGAGCCTACCAGGGTTGCGGATTTGTTCGAAAGAGTTACCGCGGCCCTGGGAAGAAAGGCACTAGGAGGACTAAAGGGTGGGTTTTAGTCAGTAAAAGTCTGACACTCCCTGCCGCTCCACCCAGAGCGGGAGGGGTCATTTGATGATTTCCCATCCTCGAAAAAAAAAAAAAAAAAAAAAAAAACATGGTGACCCTGAGCCGGAGGCCCCCCACGATGCCTAGCTCACCAAGGTTCACCGCCTCCTTCGTCTTGGTGAGCACGTCCGCGTACGTCACGCTCCTCTTCGCCGCGTCCGGCTGTAGTGTGAGCACTACAGCCGCGGTTTTCGGGGGGCGGAGCGCAGCCGCGACGCTTCGCGCCTTCTGCCGCCGCTTCCTCTCCCGCCTCTTTTCCGCCCTGGCTGCCTTGCCCAGTATAGTCAGCCCTCAGGTTGCACGTGTAGAAGGATGTACAATAAGACCTAAAAAGTGTAATTTTGACTTCTGTCGAACAACGTGCAAACCTGCGAGTTATCATGTTCGCCTGCACCGCCAGCGCCCTCCGTTCCCTCTCGATGTCCTCATTGTCTCTGAGGTCAGAGGTCAGTGTATGTCCTAAGTACTCAAAGTTAGGTACACTACGCAAGGCGTATTAAGCGTTATGTTGGGAAACACGTTACCTGTACTGTTTCCTCTGGCCTCAAAGACCATGACTTCACTTTTGAGTGGATTATATTTTAATCCGTGTTGCTCGGCATATGATTCACATATGGTAAGCAATTTCTTAATGCCATATACCGATGCACTCAGTAGAACCATGTCATCAGCAAGCTTATGTTGTTTACATTAATTCCGTCTATGTGACACAACCTACCCGGGTGCTACTGAGTACCACAATCAGATTGTTCATATACAGATTGAATAGAGTTGGCGAGGACAATCCCCCCTGCCTCACCCTGCACTCCAACCTATACGATTGCAACATGGTTCGTGACCATCGCACGCCATTAACCTGATTTCCGTATTAGTACTTACAGATGTTGATGAGTTATATTGGTAGAGTAGTGTTTTCTAACTTTCTCCATAGAATATCATAGGAAACCAGGTCAAAGGCCCTTGAAAGATCAAGAAAGCATGCCTGTACTTTTTGTCGACAGTTTGACGTCTTGTGTAATATTTGACAGCATGCTTAACACACAAAACTGCACTTCCAGTGGATAGTTCACCCCGGAAGCCGAACTGATTGTCGTGAAGTTCAATGTGTTTGGTCAGTTGTGAGTTAAACACGCTGTCAAATACCTTCAATACTGCTATGACCAGAGAGATACGTCTGTAGTTATTCCTATCTGATAAATCAGCTATCTTATTTTTAACTATAGGTATTACAATTGTTTTAATCATCTCCTGAGGCAGATATGAGTGCCTTACACAAAGGTTAAACAGCATAGCCAACAAAACTTTAGCCTCGCCTAGCTCTTTAGCTCTCTAACACCTTTTTTTTTTAAGGATGGGAAATCATCAAATGACCCATTCCGCTCTGGGTGGAGCGGCAGGGAGTGTCAGACTTTTACTGACTAAAACCCACCCATGCTCCTCCTAGTGCTTTTTGCGTTCCAGGGCCGCGGTAACTCTTTCGAACAAAATCCGCGACAACACTACGCCTAAGAACAGTGAGCAAATGCCATCTTTAGGCCCGATTGCACTAGAGTTGTATTATTAACTCCAAGTTAGTTCCTAACACGGGCCCATCATTATGAAATATTGTTGATATTAAAATTTTACCTCGTGTTAACAACTAACAGTATGTTATTAGAAAGAGAGCAGAGGGCGTTATTGGTCCAAGGAAATATGCTGGCTATTAGATTCCCTCGTTGTTAAGTTGACGTTACACTAACGTTATTTAAAGCATATTGTCTAAGTTTCTACATGGGTGGTCTATGGGCCAGTTTCACAAAGCGGGGCTATAATGCACTCCGAGTCCAATATAATAAAACGTTCAGGACTCTGGTGCGGCTTCCGCGGTACTGTAGTGCTTAAGGCATGTTTGGAGATGCGCACATAGATCATTTCTATGCAATTATTCGTAAGAAAACCATGTCTGTGGTGCATAGTATAAGGGGGAGACGTAGCGGCATCCTGGAAATGAAAGCGGACAGAATAGACTTGGCGGTCATGAGTTGATTCACCGATGACCTGCATGTGAAAGGTAAAGGAAGGATAAATTATTATTATGTAAATGAAACAAATGAAAAACGCGGCGAAAAAGGAATAAAATGTAGGCGAACACGAAAAAATAAAAATTATACGAACTTTGTGGGCGAATCCGGAACAAACCAACAAGGATTTAATAATCCTTGGATTAATAGGATAGGTACTAACGTCGTTTATATGATTTCTGTTAATAACTTTTTCTATGGACTATGTAGTTTGCTGAGAATAAACAGTTTCTATTTATTTTTATTTTTGAAGTGAAATCTCTTCAGGCACGGTGAGCACTTTGTGGGTGAACAAAATTCATGAAATTCGCGTCATCGTTACCGAACGCTTTCCATAAACTATATGTATACTGTATATGTAAGTGTACTTTTTGGGTGAACAAAAAGTGTGAAACTCGCGTCATCGTCACCGCACGCTTCCCATGCACATACAATACAATATTACTTAGTGTTCACTTCCATCGGCAGTCCCCAAAGAATGACATAGTTTTTTTTATTGTTGACGCAATTGGACCTTTTTTTTTTTGAGGATGGGAAATCATCAAATGACCCCTTCCGCTCTGGGTGGAGCGGCAGGGAGTGTCAGACTTCTACTGACTAAAACCCACCCATGCTCCTCCTAGTGCCTTTTACGGTCCAGGGCCGCGATAACTCTTTCGACCAAATCCGCAACCCTGGTAGGCACTGGCCCTAACGGGCCCCTACTCCTATGCTGACATCTCTTTGAGGCGCGCGTGGAACACAACGCGCCGTCAGCTTGGGCCTGGCTTTAATCGGATGGCGAGCCACCCAACGCTTGCCGTCCGCAGACCCGCACCTACGGTGGCCGGGAATCGCCCGGCGACTCCCGACGCCCGGTGCGTCTCCCCAAAGCAATTGGACCTTAGAGTTCTTGACATGGTCCCTCTGATTATATTTACCTATGAGACCGTAACATCGCTTATTTAAAAGCCCAACTAAATGCGTACTAAAACAACCTCAGTTTGAAACAACTTAAATAAACTTTTAGGCGAGACTGAAATTAAACGGTGACCAAAGTTAGGTTATACCTATGAATTAATAAATTTATTACCACACAATACTTGGAATCCACCAAAGCTTGGAGTCGAGCCAAAATAAATATAATGAATATTGGAGCTCGATAAAATACTATAAATGAATGATAAAACTAAATAATAATTGTATATACAAAGCACCCTGGCCATAAAAGCAATCCAACAATATTGTGATGAAACCCAAATATTCCTATTACGGGATTTCAAAATATAGTAATTAATTAATTTAATCGCGGCCTATCAATATTAAAAAAGTAATGAAAACTAAGCTAAGTTTGAGCGAACATTATGGTTTAGTTTTTTATCTTCGTAGTAGGTATCATCTTAGGTAATCTTCTTCAAACGGAAATTAATCCAGTGATACTTACTTAAGATCTTTTTTAATATACCAAACAGTTTAACAAAGTGAACTGAGCTGAAAATTCTAAAGATTACAAAACTCTGAACCATCAGAATGTATTCCTTGGCAACAACCAATTCCTTTACTTTACTCCAACGGAAAGGAAAAGTTTGATATATTTGACTACCTCAGGTAAAATAATTCTCTCAGTACAGAGGCAATTCCAGTTCCAATAATACAAAGATATGTACATTCAGAAAAAATATCACTTAAATAACATCTAGTAAAAACAAAGTGCGCCATGAAGAACCGAAAATAACAGCTCTTATAACTGGATAACATAATAAATAGAAATAAACAGACAGTGGTATTACCAACCTCATTGAAATACTCTAATTCCACAAGTAGTTTTGAAAACGACCCTGTTAAGACCTCCTATTGAAACATTTACAAATTTTATCCAACCGCCTCGCAAGACCGAAAACCTTTAGCGGTAAAAGCGAATCCTATTGGAACGTCAGCAAAATTAAATTTGTAAAAGTGTACAGACCCATTTATTGGTCAAAAGAGTTCTTCAAAGGTCGTATGGAAGGACAATGGTGGGACCAATTGTTATTATCTGCAATTTATGTGGAAATAAGTATGGTTTTATGGTGTCTTCAATCGGAGACCTTTCGCTGAGCTATTGGTACAGATATACTGGGTAAGGTCTTGTTCATACTTTTGTATTTAAGCTGATTGTTCTTTAATATCCAATCTGCTAATGAGATTCAGTTTCCAGGGCGTAAAACGCTTCGTTGGATGTGAGTTTAACAAACTAATAAGCGTTAAATTTATTGATATTGAAGTTCTTGTCTGGCAGCGCAGTGCAGTGCTAAATTTTATTTTCATGATGATTGTAATTTACATTAGCTTTCACAGTGTTTCTTATTTTTATAATAGCTCTTACCTGTAGTGGTGTATTTACTTCATAGTCTTATTATAAATACTTCTTTAAAGACTTTGGATACTTGCTGGTAGCCAACCAGCCAATGACTATTTTCAACTTTATCATCAACTTCTTACCTTAGAGCCATGTGACTGACATGGTAATAACTCGTTAACAGTCAACCATCAAGCTGACTGTATGTTATGACTCTCATTTCTTTCATAATTATTATTCACAAAATTATATTATTCACACTCTATCTCTTTTGCACTTACTCTGCCAATTAGAATACCACTACTTTCATTATAATTTTCAAAAAGTATAAGTCGATCGCGGCGAAGGTGGTGTGACGATCTCATCATTTTTGCGGGGAAAACTTGGCCAGAGATTGCCCAAGACTGATTGATTTGGAAGGAGAAAGGAGAGGGATTTGCACAGCAGTGGGACACAGAAGTAGGCTAACAAAAAAAAAGAAGAAAATAAGAAGATAAAAAAATAGTCTGTATGCACTAGCCCTAAGAAAGTCTACAGGATTGCTCCGCCCAAGAGTGCCGAGAATAGCTCACACGCGTCACTTCCAGTCCTTCCCCAATATTAAAATGGAGATTTGTAGAAAATCTGACTTATAAGAGAAACTTTACATGACAGATGGTCCAACTTCACTGAAAAGGACTGCATACGAATCCTTGAGTAACGGAATTTTGCCATGTCACATTTATTAGAATAGAAATAAGATGAACCAACTGTTTTAATAAAGATTGTGAGTTGAAAGGTGTGACTTGTCATATTCATAATTCACGACCTTTTTTCTTCACTTTTCGCCTCATTAGCCAATTTAAGTGTCATCATCTTTTTTCAAATTTTTATATCATCGATTTTCTTACAATTTGTATATCGGTACGTTTACATAAGTTCGTTGTAGATGGCGTTATGTTATGTAGTAAGTTTATAGTGTGCGCATAAGTCTCAAATTCTAGGAAACCGCTTGACTACATTTTTTAAACACTAACATTTTTATCTTTATCTTTGAATTTTCATTAAATGCGTGCTGATCTTTTTTTGGTTTCAAAATACATAGTTCATTTTATTGTAAGAATTGTTTCGCAAAAACAAAGCTGCACTGCTTAAATAACATCAGTCCAGAATCAAACGGCTTCAACAAATCGCCCCATTACAATTTAACTGATAGTGAACACGCAAATTACAGTCAAATCATGATTAAACTACAAATCAGTCATGTTAGTGACAACAGTTAAATCCTTTGATGTGAGTGAGTTAAGAGGATTAGTCTCGAGAGATTAATTTACTGGTTCATGGTTATTGTCAAATTATGTCACTAATGGAATTGTTTTGTACATAAATTAACATTAAATTCTGACTGGCTTCTGCCAACGGCTTCGCCCATATGAATGTCGGGAACTACACCAACGGAACATACCTAGTCGCGCATTAGTAACCCAAGCTCTTCCAGACCATATAGATGTGCCAAATTTCATCCATCTGGATGAAATTTCCGTTCAGCCATTCTAGTGTGATTGAGGAACAGACATCCATCCATCCAAACTTCAAATTCACATTAATAAAAGCAGTAATATTATTTTTCCTGTTTCGATAAGGTTAATTATTATGGACTTGCTTTTCCTACTTCTCTCCCGTTACCTGTTTCAAAAGAACCGAGCATTTATTCAGAAATATACAGAGGCTGTCACAAGCCTCGGTGGCGCAGTAGGCAGCGCGTAAGTCTCATAATCTTAAGGTCGTGAGTTCGATCCTCACCCGAGGCATATCTTTTGGTATATTTGCAACTTTGGCGGGACGACTGCTATCAATTTATTTTGAATAATTTACCTCGATTGTAGTATTGAAGGTTTATTAACAATGATGGCACTGCAGGGCATTGTCGCCCTTGAAGTCAAACAAGTCTTAACCTTGATTGGAGTCAAGGCTTAAATCGAGTTCAGCTGTACTTATCGCGATCAGTAAGTTTGAATTGGTAAAATGGCCCTAAGAATCTATACAGGATGTTTGGAACATCGTAACGCAAACTTCACGAAAATGCTACACTTAATGCCATTAACCAAATTGTAGAAGTCATTAATATCGCTAATGATCGGTTACAGAAATAGACATTTTTCAGCCCGCAATGTATTGGGAACAATGCGATCTAAACGCGCGAGAGCGTTGTACGTGGTTAACGTAGTACGTCACTGTCTACATATACACGTTTTGCAAACACACACATACAACACAGGTCTGTGCCGCCGCTCCCGGCGTCGGTGCCGCGCTGCGCTTTGATGTAGGTACCAACGCATTTCGCGTATTGCCGAAAACAATAATATCGCATAAAATCATTTTAATCACTCAGAAATACCTACCGATTGATGGTAGGAACATGTTTAAGGAGAAGTGAATAGAAAAAAAAGGAGCCATAAGCTCAGTTTCCTATAATCACAATTCCGATAAGGATTTCGATAAGCTTAGAAGTACATTGAGATCCGGTAACGTAGGTATTATCTAATGAACTACTAAACCAACTTTGAATGCAGGTACGAATATCGCCGATTGCAATAATATCACATAAACTCATTTTAATCATTCAGATATACCTAACCTACTGATGGTAGGAACTTGTTTATGCAGAAGTTAAGAGAAATGGAGGAGCCTTAAGCTTAGTCTCTTTAAATCACCCCTAAACAGGTAGGATTCAAACTGGCCGCCCGCCGCCTGCTTGCTCGTGTTTCGCCATACATAACACATTAGCATATTACCGTATTCTTGGGCACTGTAGTAATCGTTAATTCCAGATTACATTTTTAAAACACAATCACAAAAACAAACAGTAACAGACACAAACACAGAATTAGTTTTGCGAGGTAGGTATCAAACGAAAACTTATTGTCTCACGTCATGTCACGTCCCGAATTCCCGAATTTTGCAAAAATAACACACTCGTTCGCTATCAAGGTTTTTAAGAAACTGACATAAAAAACCATTAAAATCGGCTAAATGTAAAAGAAATGTTTTTTTAAACATTCCTTTGACTTCGCCGAGTTTTGGCGGCATTGTGTTCAAAAGGACGCCGCGCTACGAACTGCCCCCAAACAAAAAGGGTTCTTATTGAAACAAAACTTAGTAACCTATTTCCGACCTTAAGTTGTTTAGTTAATGTCGGAAATCGGTTACCCCGCTTTGTGCAGATACGTATTTTCTTCATATGGGCAATTTTTTTTATTTATTCATTTATTCATTTATTCATTTATTCATTTATTCATTTATTCATTTATTCATTTATTCATTTATTCATTTATTCATTTATTCATTTATTCATTTATTCATTTATTCATTTATTCATTTATTCATTTATTCATTTATTCATTTATTCATTTATTCATTTATTCATTTATTCATTTATTCATTTATTCATTTATTCATTTATTCATTTATTCATTTATTCATTTATTCATTTATTCATTTATTCATTTATTCATTTATTCATTTATTCATTTATTCATTTATTCATTTATTCATTTATTCATTTATTCATTTATTCATTTATTCATTTATTCATTTATTCATTTATTCATTTATTCATTTATTCATTTATTCATTTATTCATTTATTCATTTATTCATTTATTCATTTATTCATTTATTCATTTATTCATTTATTCATTTATTCATTTAATACTTTACGCACCCGAATGTACAGAGTGCCAGAGGCATTCTACACTGGTCAACCTTTGATCATGCAAGGAATAGTGGTTGGTGCATTAAGGAGAATAAAAAGCGATTAACATTTTTATATTATTACAAGGACTGTTTTAATAATAAGAAGTAAACAGTGATTAGCGTAGGTAGACCGATAACCTGGTGAAGGCTGCGGAATTCTACTGGATGCGAGCCGGACAGGACGGATCTTACGGTCAACGAAATCCTTTGTTCACCTGTGTACGTCTCTTGACTGAAATGATGATGAAAAACGGATTATGTTTCAGTGGGCAAGTAATAAAATCATTATCTACTATTTATTACAGACATCATCATTAGCCAAAATCTTGTTCAAAATCCTTCTATAATTTTAAAACCAAAAAAGCACAACCATTTTGTGATCACAAAACTCACTTTGAACCCCAAATTCTCCACGGTACGTGAAAATAAACCAATATTAGCCAAAACCAAACAGTAAATGAGTGACCAAAACCTCATAGTGTACATTTTCGGTTCAAAACCGGTAATTGTTTACTTCTGCCTTTTCGCCTATTATGGTCGAAACAATCGAGAGGTTGATTGTGTTCGACACACAGCAATGGACGACGGTTTCAAGGGGTACTGGGCAAAATGGTATGAGGGTTGATCTTTTGTTTTCTTCTCTTTTTGATCGGCAAACAGTCGCAAGGCTGTAAGTTAGTTCTTTAAATGGTTATGATAATTTTGGCGAAGAGACCAATATCTATTTGTCTTTGGAAAATATCCCTCCTTTAGTCTTTTCGTCGTACACGTACAAAATGGTCCACAGCAGGGCTAAGTGCGGAAACCATACCCAATAGATAGATAGTCGTTTCGTCGTTAGAGAAAGTTTTAACAGTCCTCCGGATATTCGAGGGATATTCAAGTAAACCGAGAGCCGGAGAGTGATCTATGAACCAATAAAATCAGATTTAGTCGGTTTGCTAATGGCTTTGATCTTATGTAAGTTAAAAACTAGCTCATGAGAATGTACTACCGATATGAAAAGTATCCAGCGCCCTAGTCCAGGGCATGTTCTGCCCGTGTTTCACATTAAAATCTAATGAACAATGGAAAAACTCAACAAACTTTAAAAAATATATATATTAATGTAAATAAAACACGAATCGCCGACGTCATTCAAAAAGGAGCAAAGTTTAAATGGGCTAGACACGTCTACCGCATGTCAAACGATTCATGGGCTAAAGCAACCACAATGTGGGTCCAAGAAAATGTCCGGCGGCATCGCGGCAGACCCAGGCGGAGATGGCGGGACGAGCTTGACGCCTATCGACAGTATTGATCAACATTAGCCCAGAGCCGGGAAAAAAGAGAGGTCTTTGCCCTGCAGTGGGGCGGAAAAGGCTAAAAATAAATAAAATAAATGTATAAGTGAATGCTGGCCATTTTATTTCGATTCGCTGTAAACCATAAAAAAACAATACATGATGCGAGCACAAATAATCCAAGATAGCATTATGTAATATAGCTAATTAACCATTAAACTGTCCACCTACTTCTGCCATTCGTAGACCTACTGAGACCAGTCTCCTTTCAAAATTATGTTTAGCGTATTCTAGACGTTACTGTAGGTGTACTCATCATTATCGTGGTCTAACGCTCCGATGGCTGAATAAAGCTATCGTATGTAAAAAATTTCGCACTAAAAAGACTGAAATAAATACCTGCTTAAAAAACCTCGAAGCATGGGTTACAATAATTTACTGACCAACGTATAAAACTCAATCTCTTCTCTTTTATGTTATGTACAGGTTACCTAAAGTAACTACAAAATTTAATTGAACAACTACTAATAAATTCGTAAACTTATTTAACAAACGCGTATTTAAACAAAATAAATAATTGGGTAAAAAAAAAATCATGCACATACATCGCTGTCAGTGGCAGAAGTGTCCAGAACATTGGTAGCATTTGCCGCGTTGATAGGCAAAGCTTACTCTTTGGCTGAAGAAAACCCTGCCTTCTGGTCACGTGAACAGTCAATAAGTTGTTTGCTGATGTCCCGAAAAACTCGATGAGCACTCGGACCCCATGGGCCTAATGTTTCATTATTATTATATTCAGTTTTAACAGGACATACTTGCACCGTTGCATAATTAAAATCCCAATGGGGTATTAAAAAAAAAGACAAAAAGAAAACTGAAGGCAGAGCAACGCAAGTACAGTTTGAGGACCGTGGTGGCCCACCATCACAGAAAAATACTTAAAGTGGTGATGATATAGCTTTTCGGTTACCAAACGAATTCGTCACAGATACCAATCAATGTTATTCCGATCAATTAAATCAGGTTAATAATAATTACAATTATATCTGTATATTTTCCATTTCTTCCTTTTGAGGTACGGAGCTCTAAAAAATACAATTCATTATGCATATATTATTTAAATTTTATTTATTGTATATTTTATGAATCTGAAAATACAAATAAAGTAATTATTCTTTGTTTATATTTTCAGATTCATATCAAAATTTTGGAGCCATTGCCAAACGAGAATTAAGTAGATGCGAAGCGACCCTTTATATGGGTTCAATGGGGCTATCTAGCTACTAAAGCATGTATGATCATTCTGTGTACAACTCATCATTACCTGAAGAAGATAATTCCAGCAATTTATTCCATTTGTTGGAAGAACTATCTTGTAGATACGTCGATTTCTGTTTCACTGTAGATCTTTTGAGATGACGGAAACTTCGTGTTCTCTCTTGGCAAGTTCATGAGTTAGGGGACGAAACACAATTTGATGACTGATAGAAGAAACTAGAAAAAATGCGAGTATACTTGCCGCATCACCCAAAGTGATTGATACAGTTAATAACACCATCGCTGTCTTAGCAGACATTCTTGTGCGGTCTTTCAAATTGCTATGGGAGATAAGTAAATTAAAACGTTTCTTTATATACCTAGAACAGTTATCACATACCTACAGCTGAACGATAAAATGATCAATACAAGATATCACCACGTGGTTTAAATAATATTTCTGTTTTATCAACAAGTTTGTACTACAAAATAAAATAGATAAGGAAAAATATTGTTAAGTCACACACAGAGTTGTGTTGAGTTTCATTCAGGTTAAGATTTTTTTATCTCATCGAAATGGAGGGAGTAAATCCTATGATCCAATTTGAGTCACAAGCTCCAAAAAGAAAAACTGCAATCCCTGTTATAATATTATAAATGCGAAAGCAACTCTGTCTGTTTGTAACGCTTTCATGCTAAAGCGGCTGAACGGATCGTCATTAAATTTATAGGCAAATATATAGCCCGGGGATATGGAGAAGGACGTAAGCTACTTTTACGCGATAAACGATTAACTTTTTCACAAAAAAATACCGATAGTCGGTGGTTTTGGTTGCTTGTTCTTCTTCTTCTTCGTTATTTGACACCGACTTCCAAAAAACACAACAACGTACTGTAAAGTGTTTTTTTGGAAGTCTGTTTTTTTGTGTAAAGATTTTATTTTTCACTTTTTAGTGGTACCCCACACCTAAAAACACTACTGGAAAGTCACAGCAAAGCAAAAATACGTAATTTCGTATACATGGATGATTTTTCCACATAATATCTTTTTGGATTTAAAAATCAAACTAATGAACCGATTTTGATAAAAATTCAATGGGACTAATTAAAAAGTAAATAGGTTCATAAATGACGGAGAAATGAAGTAACAAACATAAAAAACAACCGAATTGAGAACCTCCTCCTTTTTTGAAGTCGGTTAAAAAGGCTTTCATTTGAAAGCTTAGTAGGTGGTAGTTGCGTGTTGCACAAGATAGTGCAAATACTCGTAAATCGATTTACTGATGTACCTATCGTTCGTAATAATTGCACATTAATTATTGTGTAATAAAATATCTAATAATTATGATGCTTGTAATCCTGAATGACTTACGTTTTTGTGACGATTAGTACGGTAAGTGCCGTGTTATCTTATATCAAGCGATTTTTTAAAGTTTGCGTGGATGGCCAAATCCGAAACTATGAGCAGTCTCGAGCCCGATTTTAATGAAAACAAAAACTGCGTTATTGGATTTTTTTTAAATTTGGTATTCTTAGCCAGGAATCGAACCTGTTGATTTTGAAAATAAGAAACACCTTATTTTATTACACCTGCATCCGAAAGTGTCTCTAATTAGGATCGAATCCACGCACACTTTAAAAATTCACCTGTTTATGTATTTAAAATATATTTATTTATTTTAAAAACCTTTTTTGGACAGAATTTTCTTTCTTCGTTTTGAGACTCTATCCATGCTTCTAGGTAAAAATAACACGGTTCCGTACCAATTAAATAATTGACGTCACAAAAACGTAAGTCATACAGGATTACGAGCATCATAATTATTAGATATTTTATTACACAATAATTAGTGTGCAATTAATAGGAACAGTACATTGGTAAATCGATATCTTTGCATAATATTGTGCAATACGCACATATTAAGTTTTCAAATGAAAGCCATTGTTTATTTTAATTAAAAGGCTTGCTTTTCACCACTAATTTCACTGATGGAAAGTGATAATGTTGTGGACGATAGTCAAGAGTGAATAGGTTATTCTAGACAAACGTGCTTGCCTAGTCTGATGTAACCTATTCATTCTTGATAACATCACGACCATATTTTCCCTAAGCGCAAAGCGTAGGTGTATCTGGTAGTACACCCACATATGGCCCGTTTATTTATGTCCTAGGCAGCGAGGCTATTGCCATGAACAGGGCAGGAATTCAAGATCCCAGGTTACTTCTGCGAAATTCCAATGGAAAAAATCTACTTTTCTTTACCCGGGAGCTGAATCCAGGAACATGCTCAGCAGTAGCACTTGTAACCATTGGAGATGCTATACTAATATTGTTTGCCATATATATTATGTACGAGTATTATGACCAAAATAATGTCGAGAGAAATGTAGAACCTTGGTGACGATACATTATCGTAAGGAAGTTTCTTGTTTTGGAGTTTGTAGGACTCAAATTACATCACAGGCTTTTCTCCCTCCGTTTCTGAAAAACAACGACAGTAACATTTTTCGGACAAATTGCTATAAGTACCTGAATGAAACACGACACAACTCTGATAAAACTTATATGACTTTACAAATTTTTATCCTTATCTATCTTATTTTTAGTACAAACGAACTTGTTGATTGATGGAAAAATAATTCGAGGCACGATTGCCAATGATTGATAGCTTGTATGATTTTCCCGTACAGTTGTATGTGATAACTAGGTAAGTATATAAGGAAACGTTTTCATTTACATATCTATCATAGCAATTTGAAAGACCGCACAAGAATGTCTGCAAAGACAGCGTTGGTGTTATTAACTGTATCAATCACTTTAGGTGATGCGGCAAGAATACTCGCATTCTTTCCAGTTCCTTCTATCAGTCATCAAATTGTGTTTCGTCCCCTAACTCATGAACTTTCCAGAAGAGGACACGAAGTTACCGTCATCACAACAGATCCCGTTTCTCAAAATGGTGAAGCACCAGCAAATCTAACAGAGATCGATGTACACGATATTTCTTACAACAAATGGAACAAATTGCTGGAATTATCTTCTTCAGGTGATGATGACTTGATTGTACAGATGCGATTAATATACCAAATAATTGCTGAAGTCGTCGAAGCACAGTTGAAAGTAGATAAAATACAAAAGTTGCTGAAAGAAGAAAAGTTTGATTTGCTTCTGTTGGAAGCTTGTGGACGACCTGCGTTATTTTTGTCTCATATTTTTAAGGTGCCCGTGATTCTAGTGTCTTCTTTCGGTCCTATGAATTACAATGTACAGACGATAGGAGCATTGTGGCATCCTTTATTGTACCCAGATGCTTTCGGCCAACGTTTGTACAATTTGACGAAGTGGGAAAAGTTTGCACAATTGGTCGACGTTTACAGAATGACAAAAGTAATGGAAGAAATTGAAGATCTAGAAAATGATATTGGCAAAAGATTGTTTGGACCAAACTCTCCGACTATTAGCGAATTAAAAAATAACGTTGACATGCTGTTTTTAAACACTCATCCAACTTGGGAAGGAAATCGTCCGGTGCCTCCTAGTGTTATTTTCATGGGTGGTTTGCATCAGAAACCAGTGAAAGAATTGCCAACGGTAAGACTTCATCCAGTTACACTTATGATATTTGATATACATTTCACCTTGATAATTTAATGAATTAGTGTCTATCCGTTACAATAAGTTAGAAATTTAGCAGTTTATCCAACTTTGTTTATTGACAGTTATGGGTTGGAGATCGATAGAACGTCACAACAGATTACCTTTTTAAAGTTTTATGTTATTATAATGGGTTATCATCCTCATCTGCCACTATTGGTTCTCTCGTGACAACCGTCTCACTTTCATTTTTTCCTTTTCTTTCACAATTTTATTAATTATGCATGTCAAAAGTTTCCAGTTTTTCAAAATAAACTTTTAAATTTCAGGATCTCAAAACTTATCTGGACTCCTCGAAGAATGGCGTGATCTATATTAGCTTCGGTACAAACGTCAAGCCTTCACTGCTTCCAGCTGATAGGGTACAGTTGATGGCCAAAGTCTTCTCTGAGTTACCTTACGATGTACTGTGGAAGTGGGACAAGGATGAACTTCCAGGACGCTCTAGAAACATCAGAATATCCAAGTGGCTGCCGCAGTCAGACCTCTTAAGTAAGTTATAAGTATCAATTTTCAGGGCAACAGCTATAATAAGTCATCATTTGCCTAGCCTTTTCCAAACTTTATTGGCGTCGGCTTCCAGTCAAACCGGATTCAGCTGAATACCAATATTTTACGTGGAGCGGCTGCCTACCAGACCTCCACAATCCATTAACTGGGTAACACTTGTACTGGTACTTCTTGGCAAGACTGGAGTTAGATTTTCTGGCTTCTGACAATCCGTAACGACTGCCAAATATCTACAAATGACAGCCGGGACCAAACGGCTTAACGTGCTTTTCGAGGCACAAAGGAAACAGCTATAGCTATACGTGACCTCAATTAATGTATTGCTAATATTGAACATAAACTTTCAGGGCATCCAAGTATCAAAGTGTTCATAACACAAGGAGGTCTTCAATCAACAGACGAGGCCATCACAGCAGGAGTACCTCTGATTGGTGTACCAATGTATGGCGATCAATATTATAATGTTGAAAAATATGAGCATCATGGCATTGGACTCAAGCTAGATTTAATGAGGATGACCGAGGAAGGGTTAAAGAATGCTATTACTACTGTTATTAACGATAATAGGTTGGTTTTTTAAATCTCCTCTTCCTATCTTAACAACTATATATTATATCATTGTTCATTCATAATTTTCCTATCTTAACAACTATATATTATATCATTGTTCAATGTTGCCTGTGGTTGGCACCACTTGATTGCTTCGTCCATTCCATTCTGTCAATAAACGCATCACTGACCTTTACGTTCTATCAATTCTCACATAATTTCTCCTCGTCTTCTTCTTCATACGTATTTCAGTCACATGCGTCTCTTGCTTCTTCTTCACACGTCCGTGATATGGAATCCCTTTCAGTATTGATTATTTTGGGTATGTTTCGACAAACATAGAAACCTAATAATCGTCGTACGACCTGTAGTAGAGATGTACTCATTGTGTGGCTTTGATCTGACTTCTGTGACATTAAAAATAGCAAGGCATTGTTTACTTACAATATCGATATTGTGTACACTGCATATTTATCGCCTTTTCATGATTTGCAGTTTTCTTCACAACATAGTAAGACTTGGAAGCGTGATGCGCGATCAGCCTCAGCCTCCACTGGAGCGCGCCGTGTGGTGGACGGAGCACGTGCTGCGTCACGGCGGCGCGAGACATCTGCGCGCGCCCACCGCCAACATGTCGTGGGCAGAGTACCTAGAACTAGAACTAGTGCAAACCGTATCAGCTATCGTTCTTGGATTAGTTTTTGTATTTTCCTTCCTTGCATATAACTTGTGGAAGAATCTTCGTATAAGTAAAGGGCGTGAAAAATTAAAAGAAAATTGAGTGCTTTGTTTTTGTGAAACAGCAACGAAATTAGAAAATTGTTATTGTTAAAAAATAGTCATGGTATAATATAACATAATAATTGACCTGTGATACGGATACTGTAACTCAAATAAACATAGATTTTTCTCTAATATCATAATTATTTTGTGAAGTGTTTTTCTCCTGTGTCTAATCCCTGATTAATATTAATCATTTACCTATAACTTATAAGATATTGATATTATTATATATTTTTAATAATTGATTTATATTAATTGATTAAACTGATTAATCTTGATTAACGTTGTATTTTTTTATAAAGTAATTACAACATAATTTATTACAAAAAAATAATAAATAGTTTAACCGCTGCGGCCCCAACTTGTGAAAATTCCCAAAAAAAATAAATGTTATGTAATAGGTAAATAAACATTAAATTCGCTATTAATTCGCGACACACCGGTGTGTCGCCGGGGCAGTAGCGGTTAAACCGAATAGGTAGTCAAATGAAAGCTATCTTCCTTTCTTGTGCATTTGCTGTGCCCGACAGGGTCCACAATGATCATATTGTTTGTAAAACCAACCACCTAAGTTCACATGTGGAAGTGATAAATATATTGAGTCATCATCTGCCTAGCCTTTTCCCAACTATATATTGGGGTCGGCTCTCAGTCAAACCGGATTCAACTGAATACCAGTATTTTACGTGGAGTAGCTGCCTACCAGACCTCAACAACCCAATACTGGGTAACACGGTACTTCTTGGCAAGACTAGTGTCAGATACTCTGGCTTCTGACAATCCGTAACGACTGCCAAAGATCTACAAATGACAGCCGGGACCAACGGCTTAACGTGCTTTCCAAGGCTCCTAGGAGTCTCGGAATGTTAATATGGTAACCCATCCACAGACCAACCTCGGCAAGCGATGCTTAACCTTGAAGATTGGTCCAAGCGGCTGTTATAATTTAGCCACGAGCTCCTTAGTAAATTCTTGTTCTGATAGGGGGCATATACAGTAAAACGATGAATGATCATAAAATAAAAGCCTGTACACTGTCCAACTGCTGGGCAAAGAGCTTGTTGCAAACAGAGAAGGCACGGGCATTAATCACTAAGACTAACAATAAATCCAGGTTTCCACACGCAGTTTTCCTTGACCAATATTCCATCACGTAGATTGGCTGATAGAAAATGCCTAGAGCATTAAATCCATCTCTATAATCGTGCACACTCTATTACATAAATAAATGTCCAAAATAACACAAACACAGTATGAACACAATATGGTCACAAGTGTTAGTTCTAAGCATAAATCCCTTGCATCAATTACTGGGTCAAGCAAAGTGTTATTGGCCATGAGATGTCAAAACTCCATAGTGGCTATTCCGTTATACAACCTTTAAAAGTTTACACACACACAAGTCAATAGTGTTGCTGGAAAATAGTTATGTCAGTTTCAAGGTCTAATTACCGTGCTGCCGTATGTATTGTTAGTCCAGCACTGCAGCTGCTGAATGGTTAAACACAGTTATCGTACGGAATTGATGTCACACTGTAGCGTAATAAGGGAGATAATTAGAAAAAACCGGCCAAGTACGAGTCGGACTCGTGCCATACCATTATCTATAAGAGCGGCAAAAAAACACGTTTGTTGTATGGGAGCCCCCTTAAATATTTGTTTGATTTTATGTCGGTAACCTCTTGCGAATATCATCATTCCTTCCATCATTACCTCATTCATTTCAATCACGCAAGAGAACTCCGAGCATTGCCCTCTCCATTGCTCTTTGGATGACTTTAAGCCTTCTGATGAGGCCCATTGTGAGCGACCATGTTTCGATGGTAGAGAATGGCATGTTGCATGCACCACTATTGTACTGTAAGAGCCTCTTTGCGCAGCATCTGGCTGTACATACCTCCTTTGGACGTGGCTGGTAATAATTAGAATATTTGAATATGGTAGAACGGTTTTTGTTTAAGTATTCAGATGTTATTGGACTCTCCGAGCGATGGTGCTCCATTATACTGATAAATAGTGAATACAGGAGTTTTATTTATAATAATTGATAAGTGGACCGCAGATATAGTTCTGTGGTCTACAGTACATAAAGTTTAAATAAATAAATAAATAGTGCAAATATGAAGACAAGCTTCACCGGTACACTATGGCTTTGTTTGAACCCTTCGGGTCCAGAACTCTAAAAAGACACATGTCAACTAAGCTGACACCGTCAGTATGACGTACTTTGAATTATCACTACACGTTGTTCCGCCATATTTTGTTACAAAACGGTGTAATTGAATCCCAATTTCGCTTGTTTCACAATTAAGATTTACGACAATCACAATACATATATGAATGAAATATTCCGCAATGTTCTGGAACTGAAATTCATCATAGTATACTTTGTTCTGATAAGAAAACTTGAGTTCATACAAGAAGAAATACACTCACGGGCAATACATGTGACTCAAAACTCTTATCGCGAAGTAAAAAAAAGAACATTAAACATGTGGTATTTTATGCGAATATTTTAATACTAATACATTACACGAGACTATTTTAAAACTAACCAAGTGTAAAGTGATTCATTAAATCAGCTAAAAAAAGCCACAACTTACCTTACATTAAAATGAAATAGATTAAGAAAATTTTTAATTTTTGAAGTTTGACTGCCGGTGCCGGTTTTTAGGGTTCCGTTTTACCCTTCGGGTACGGAACCCTAAAAAGCGATAAAAAAACATGATGTTATTTCATCATCATACCTCATAATTACAAACTCAGCTAACAAAAAACTCCAGGCCTTAACGCGGACATATCTAGATATTTCTCACAATATTTTGGCTCAAAATGACGTTCATGAAATACTTATTTTTTTCTTTTTTCGGATTCCGAACCTTTAAATGGAAAAACGGAATCCTTATTGGATCAATCGGTTGTCTGTCTGTCCGTTTGTCATAGCCGATTTTTTCCGAATCTACTAGACTGATTCAGTTGAAACATATAACATTCTAAAACTAAATAAATTTGAAAATGGGATGAAAATTAACAATCCCCCCCTTATCTATGAAAGTAGAGCTCAAAGTTTTGAAAAACAAATACACCTTATTGGTTTTTACCTATATATTACAAAAAACTCTAAAGTCTATTAATTTCAAAATGACACAAGACATGTCAAAAAAATATTCATTCGGGACCTTTTGCACGCGAGTCCGACTGGTACTTGGTTGGTTATTTACTTAGAGCCTTTGAACTTCGATCACTAAGCCTTTTCATATATTATAGCTTATTTTCTTTCTAATTTTGCCTCAACCCTTACACGTGCGTCGTGCACTATTGATCTCTGCCTAGCCTTTTCCCAAATATATTGGGGTCGGCTTCCAGTCAAACCGGATTTAGCAGCAGTAGCTATTTTACGTGGAGCGGCTGCCTACCAGTTATCCACAACCCATTCACTGGGTAACACGGTACCTACTCCTTGGCAACACTTGTGTTAGATTTTCTGGCTTCTGACAATCCGTAACGACTTACAAAGATCTCCAAATGACAGCCGGTATGTGTAATGTCACCCATCCACAGACCGACCTTGGCAAGCGTTGCTTAACCTTGGAGATCGATCCGTGTGGCTGTTATTATTTAGCCAGCACTTTTGAATTCTCCTCACGTGCACTATTGATAAACTCCACAATAAATAAAAACCAAAATGACACACATTATTGTCTGTCTGTTAAAGACATAGCAACATACATATTTCTGTTATGTTATGACGATAAAAGCGTCACAAATATGTAAGTCATCCTCATACTTTTACATGATGACAAGCACAACCTATTATTATCGCTATTAAACATATTATTATTACACAATGATTAGTGTGCAATTTAATATTACCCGATACGTTTATCGGTAAACCGTCATCTTTGTTTTGACGAAGAATTTGTCAACCACATCATGATCTGGTTAATGGATTAAAATTGTAATTAATGTGATGAGTACAAAAGTGAGTTTGTTTGTAACACTTTTACGCCTAAATCGCAAAATTAATTTTGATGAGTTTAAGAACGTGCGTGCGTTGTTATTTTTTTAATAAAATCTTGTATTCTATTCGGTTTAAATTTAAGTAACAAAGAATTCATGTTTTGATAGGATTTAAACAATAAACCGGTCAAATAAGTATGTACATGTTGGAATCACACGCCAAGGGTTTGCAACACTGCATTTCTCGATTCACGCAAAATCTAAGGACGCTTACTGTTGATCTAGAATCATGAATCAAGGTCTCCTAACAGTAACCTTCGTATATGAGTTTAAAAATAATCACATAATATTACACCTGTATTTCCACAAGGGTTTGGCAGATTTATTATTTTTCCATTAACCCTATAGACCCATTGATGGCAAGCCTTTTGCCTCTAACTGAATTCAAATCTAGAATCTGAAATGCTACTGAAAGATTTCAGGTAGACAATCTAACAATTCATGCATTCAATTATACCAACTGCTTCTTTTACATACATAAACCTATCATACATAAACCATGCACAGTCACAAATTATTGGTTTACCAACTTTAAAACAAGTCAGTTTTATAACTTAATGACGATAATTAATCATAAAACAATTTTTTCAATCCGGGAACCGAACTGCTTTCCAAGATCTCTTAAAATAGCGCGTACTAAATTAACGAGGCAATTATACTATTTACCAATATATTGCTTAATTTAAAAATCGGTGCTTCTAAACGCAAGACATAATAATGATGAAGGTAATACAAGATGAAACTGAAGAGATTATATTTTGATTTTGCGTTTTGGTGATTGGTCCCATAATAATATATCAGTTGCATCAAAAAAATAATATAATATAATAATTTTTAAGCGACAAAGTACATTGGTCAATGAAAATCGAAAATACTCTGTTATGTGATTCAACAAAAATATTATCTTTACGTAATTCTTTGGTACAAGCAAACTTGTTGATACGACAGAAAAATAATCGAGGCAAAGTCGCAGTCATAGCTTGTAATAACTGAGTATATAAGAAAACGTTCTCATTTATCTTTCATAGCAATTTGAAACTCCGTACAATAATGTCTGTAAAGACAGCACTGTTATTATTAACTGTATCAATCACTTTAAGTGATGCAGCAAGAATACTGGCATTTTTTCCAATTCCGTCTATTAGTCACCAAGTTGTGTTTCGTCCTTTAACTCAAGAACTTGCGAATAGAGGACATGATGTTACTGTCATCACACCAGATCCCGTGTTTCAAAATGGTGGAGCGCCAGCAAATTTAACAGAAATCGATGTTCACGATTTTTCTTACAACAAATGGAATACATTCTATGAGTTGTCATCTACAGGCGATGATGATTTGGTGGTACAAATGCGATTAGCATTCCACTTAGTTGCTGAAGTCATCGAAATGCAATTGAAAGTAGATAAAGTGCAAAAATTGCTGAAAGAAGAAAAATTCGATTTGCTTTTGTTAGAAGCTTGTGCGAGACCTGCGTTACTTGTGTCTCACGTTTTTAAGGTACCTGTGATTCTTGTGTCTTCCTTCGGCCCCTTGAATTTCAACGTGCAAAACATAGGAGCATCCTGGCATCCTCTATTGTACCCAGATGCTTTTGGCCAGCGTTTGTACAATTTAACGAATTGGGAGAAGGTATCAGAATTGATCAATCATTACAGAATATCAAAAGTTATGGATGAAATTGAAGATGCAGAAAATGAAATTGGAAAAAGAATATTTGGACCAAGTATTCCAGCTATCAGTGAGTTAAAGAATAACGTTGACATGCTGTTTTTGAACACCCACCCAATTTGGGAAGGAAATCGTCCGGTGCCGCCTAGTGTTATTTTTATGGGTGGATTGCATCAGAAACCAGTGAAGGAACTGCCGAAGGTAAGATTTCTTCACGTTTTGTAATTCTGTATTTTAAAGTATCTTTTGCATTGATATTTCAGTCGCAAATTGACAAAAACTATTTTAATTTCCCTTCATTTTGTAAAAAAATGAAAATGATTATTGGCATTCGAACAATTTCTAAATACTAGAATTGACCTTTTGATTTGTGATACTCAAACTCCTTACCAGAAACCGGAGGTAAAGTGCACATTTACCCTGTCAAACCGTAGCAAATAGTTACGATTTCCGCAGTCGTACTATGTATGTACGAAATTATACACATGCCAATTAAAACAAAAAATAAAACATTTTTTTCGAATATGTTGCGTTTAGAATCTTATGTGTGGGCTTCTTAGGTTTCAAAGCTAAAAGATTCAAGAAAGAAACGAGCGAAGTGACTATGCAGTATGTGACTATACTAATTATAGCCTCAACGATACATAATAGTCTGTATAAGTATGTCAGAGTACTCGTACATTGATTGCCAAGGCTAGGAATAAATTGTCGTCTTCCTATTTCATTCAGTCATATCGTTTATTTTCATTTTAAATTATACATTACTTCGTATGTAATAAGTTCTCTTGTTATAATTCTTGGCTTGACGACCCAATTTATACGGTCTTCAAAATCTCCAGTATTGCTTTTTGGTTTCCAGTTTTTGGGTCAAGTATTGCGTTTTAGGGTGCCTACGGGAAATCTAAATTACGGGAGTCAAAATTATCACACAGACGTTTCGGTTTTTCTAATAACAAAAATAACCTATTTCATTTCAGGACCTCAAAACGTATCTGGACTCCTCCAAAACCGGCGTGATCTATATTAGCTTTGGTACAAATGTGAAGCCTTCACTACTTCCACCAGATAGGGTACAATTGATGGCCAAAGTCTTCTCTCAGTTACCTTACGATGTCTTGTGGAAGTGGGACAAGGATGAACTTCCTGGACGCTCGAAGAACATCAGGATATCCAAATGGCTGCCACAGTCTGACCTTCTAAGTAAGTGATTACTATCTGTGTTCAAGATAATAGCTATTAACAACCATTAAGTATGTTGCTAATGTTGAACAAAAACTTTTAGGACATCCGAAAATTAAACTGTTCATAACACAAGGAGGTCTACAATCAACAGACGAGGCTATCACAGCAGGAGTACCTCTGATTGGTGTACCAATGTTAGGCGATCAATGGTACAATGTTGAAAAATATGAGCATCATGGCATTGGAGTCAGACTTGATTTGCTAACGATGACAGAAGAAAGATTTAAGAATGCTATTACCAGAGTTATTGGTGATGAAAGGTAGGTTTAGAAAATTTCTATTTCCTTTTGGATAGGATAGATAATGCTTACGGCGGTGACCATTCACCCTTAAGAGTGCATTATGCGCTCTGAATGGTCACCGCCGCCAATGGCCATCTACCATACCGAGGGTACCACGGCTTGATCAAGGTCGGAGCGCTGTACAGGGCAAATGACACTTTACCTTTCCCACAACGAAATCATGATGCACTTCATTGTACTGGTGGGCTACCTCCCAGTTTGCCTTTCTATTATAAAAATCTCATTGAATTTTGTTTTTTTTGTTTTTACTATAAACTTAAGTACTTATGAACTTAGAAAGTATGATTTTAAAATTTGATAATTAAAAAAGTCTCATTGAATTTTGTAATTTTTTTTTGTTTAAGTAATTATAAACTTAAGTACCTATTTATCAACTTAGAAAGAATGATTTTATAATTGATAAACTTTTGTGACGATGAGGTTAAAAATAGTCAGACAATATTAAAATTTAAAAAACACAATGGTCATAATCTTCTTATCACTAGACTGATATAAATATTCGTATCTTTTACACTAGAATTTACTATAGATAATGATCTGATCATGACATTCTTACGATGTATTTATCGTCTATTCATGATTTGCAGTTTTCGACACAACATAGTACGACTTGGAAGCGTGATGCGCGATCAGCCTCAGCCTCCACTGGAGCGCGCCGTGTGGTGGACGGAGCACGTGCTGCGTCACGGCGGCGCGAGGCATCTGCGCGCGCCCGCCGCCAACATGTCGTGGGCGCAGTACCTAGAACTAGAACTAGTGCTAGCTGTATCAGCAATCTCTCTCGGATTAATTCTAGTATTCTCATTCCTTGCATATAACTTATGGAAGTTTTTCAGTGTGTATCAAGTACGCACAAAATTAAAGGCTAATTGAGTGTTAAGTTTTATGGAAATATAAGCCAAAATGTTAGAGTGATTAGTAAATTGTTAGTATAATATTATTTAATGTAGTGTAATCAACATCAGCTGTATCCGGTTAGACCGGAAGCTGACCTCAACATAGTTGGGAAAAGTCTAGGTTAGGTTAGTTTACTAGTGAGAGCGTATAATTTTAATTAAACATGTATAATTATTAAGGTCAGGAGTTTTAATTCAAAAATCCCATTTTCACCCCCTATAAGGTTATCGATGTTCAGCTACAGCCCAAAAGGAGGCCTTGTGTAAAATTTAACTCTAATTCAAAGCAGTTTTGGGTCTACTTTGATTTGACAGCTAGTCGTTTATATAAATATGTCACTGGAAAATTGCAAACAATTTTTTTTATTAAGACATTATATATTGGAAAGTTTTGAATTTGGATTAGATTTATAATATTATTTACAAAACGATATTTTCATAATATATCGAGAAATTATAATCTGATAATGATTACTTATTACAATCTTACGAAGTCTGCAATTTTCCAGTGACATACCTAATATAAATGTATAATATGATTTTGAAGCTTTCGATTTTTAAGCTGCGATACAAATGATTTTATACCTTATTAAACGTACAGCTTAGGAGTGGAATTCCCTGTCAGAGTCTGTGTTTCCTGATAGCTACAACCTGGGAGTCTTTAAGTCAAGAGTAAATAGGTTACTTCTAGGCAAGCGTGCTCCATCTTCGACCACATCATCGCTTACCATCAGGTGAGATAGTGGTCAAGCGCGTGCCAATCAATAAATAAAAATACATGAGCTGTCTTAATGCCACTTGTTTTTTCTACCAAAACCCATCAATTCTCACACAATTACAGTAACGAATCCTCATGTTCTCATCAAATAAATTTTTTAAAATTATTGGAGTTTGAGGTTCAGTCTGACTAAAGTTGTTCTTTATTATTATAAATTTACTAGACTCACCGATAAATTAGATTAGTACCTATTACAGATAAGTCTCCGAATATTTATTGTTTCCAGTACCTACTGCCTGCTTTTGTAGAAATTCTTCATTTGAACCCCGATTGCTAATTGGGCTTTGAAGGCCTTTGTTAGGACCTAATACCGATAAACTGACTCCAATTAAGTGAACTTGAGAGCTCTGTGTTACGTTGTAGAATAAGATAATAATACAAACATCTAAAAATATTCTAAGAAAGATTATTATTTAGTGGTTAATAATGTTTAAGTTTTATGTAAGGCGTTCACTGGTGGAACGGCCCAGTGAAGAGTTTTTAGTGAGGAAAAATTAGGTCAAAATGTAATTTTAAACGCTCACAACACATAATTTATTAAAAAGAATACTGTGCTGGTAGTAGATGTCCAGGCCTTTGGCTCTTGACAAAATATTATTATATCAGCGATGGCGTTTTTCGAAATACCAATGTCAAAGGGATTGAACACGTGAGATTTCGATAGCCCTTGACAATCCCATAAATTTTTGTCATTTTGTTAATCACCATCGCGATGCTAATGTTTATAGCAGTGGCTCCCAACATGTGATCCGCAAGGTCCAAAATATGGTTCGCGAAAAGATTAAATTTTCAATCACATCACCTCAAAAATGTCATTGATGCAAACCGATTTTAAGTTTATATCATAAATGTTGAGTTTTCTAAGACAATTGACCTTATTTATATGGTGTACATGATAAAGAGTATTCTATTCTATTCTACAAAGAATAGTTATACTACAAGTTTTGAATTTAAGTATTTGATCTATGTAGTTTTTAGATCGCAGTTTTATTTTATTCTTGATTGCTGGTCTTTCCTAGGAAAAAAGATATCAATAATTATTATGTTATCACAAAAATGAAAACTGATTTAGAGAACATGCCCACAAAAGCTGCAAAGTTCTAATCAAAATATTTTTACACGCGAGTGAAGCCGCAGGTGGAAGCTGTTAAGTAGATATAACATGAATAGTGGTACTTTTTAACCGACTTCTAAAAAAGGAGGAGGTTCTCAATTCGGATGTTTGTATTTTTTTTTTTTTTTTATGTTTGTTCGGGCATAACTCCGTCGCTTGCCAACCGATTTGAAAAATTCGGTATACTTTCCAAATGGTCCCTTTGTTTTTTTATCAAAATCGGTTCAGTAGTTTGGTTATTAAATCCAAATAGCTGGAAAAAATATGTGGAAAAATCATCCATGCATACGAAATTACGTATTTTTGCTTTCCTGTGACTTTCCAGTGGTGTTATTAGGTGTGGGGTACCACTAAAAAGAGAAAAATAAAAAACTTTGTCACAAAAAAAAAGAAACCGACTTCCAAAAAACACTACAAAGTTCAAAATAACTTTAATTTCGGAAGTCGGTGTCAAATAACGAAGAACCAACCAAAAACACCGACTTCCAAAATTATAGTTATTTTTTTACTCCTGACTGCACTTGCCAAATAATAAAAGTTGACCAAATGGGAATGATTACAGGCATTCTCAAAAGATGACAAATCGGGAATGAATGGAAGATCCAACTCTTAACGAGACGCCACTTGTGTTCATTTGTTTTTTCTATTTTTGAAATGTGTTCGAATCGGAATTTTGACGATTTGGGAAGTAGCCTGTGGGACACGCGTAAACTCAACGCACTCGATACCGCCAACCTGCAAGCATCAAACGACCGCGCGGCACGGGCGCGCGGCGCGCACTGGCGTTGGAATGTGGCCGGATAGAAGGCGCGCGCGCAGACCGCCGCCCGCTCGCTTTCAAAGCTAATGAGAGACTGTTCACCGCTCGGCGGCGCTGTGCGTATTTATAGTTGGCGCACTCTGAACATGCTCCGAACTCCAGAGGACCGGGAACCCTACATCTGATTGGCTGAGCAATCTTGAGTATGATTCCAACTACCACTACGTCCACCATTCATTTGTATATATAGAAGTTAGGATTTTGACAATAAAGGCATTCCCATTTTGAATCTCCATTGTTTGTTTTATTCTGACTCAAGCAACCGAATATAAGTGTGGCAGATACCCCACAACTGGTGACCCCGAGAAAAAATGTTGCAAGAGCAGAAGAACACAAGTGAAGAAAGCAATCCCATGAAGATGGACTCCGACCTAGCTGCCATATCGGTTCAGTCCAGATTGTTACCATTCTGGCGGGAGATTCCTCGAGCTTGGTTTATCCAGTTTGAAGCTGTCGTGGACCCTCTGAAGACCTCGGACGACCAGAAATTCCGCTACGTGTTGCAACAGCTGCAAACAACGGACCTTCAACATCTGACTGACATTTTATACAGTCCACCCTCCACGGAAAAATATAATGCTGTGAAGACTCGTCTGCTCGCCGTGTACGACAAATCTGCCAGCGGATTACTGTGCAATTTATATTACCCGAAAAGTTTATCGGTTAAATGTTATCTTTGTTTTGACTATTAACTCAACAAATACACGCTGATTTGTTAATTAATTAAAATCCAAACTCACCTAACTAATATTATTAACGAATGTGAGTTTGTTAGTTTCGCTTTCACAATTAAAGCGCTGTACCGATTTTGATTAATTTTGGAAAAGTGATAGATGGGACACGGTTATAGGTTGTAGTATATTTACAGTAATTGTGTGTAATGTGGGTAACTGGTCCATATTAAAGGTTTAGCTGTTATACCCCACACTCGGAATAAAGCAGTCACTATCAAGCAAGCAATATCGTTTTTTACTTCATGGTGACAGTTAGTGTCAGCGATAAATTCGAATTTAAGACCTCATCTATCGCTTTGCATCAGGCGTGATCGAGGTTGTAGTGTTTGTAGATTTTATTATATAGTTCTGTCGTCTCATGCGTACACGCCGCGCGCTATAGTATGGTGGGGGAGCGGGGCATACTCCCTCAGTCACTTTGCTTGGAACCACGAAGCTGGACGGACGCGCGTGCGGCGAGTTAGGCAGTGAGCCGATAACAAGTTAAGTGCACGAACAGTACATTTTGGCGACGAGTATTGTAAGTACTGTGTTTTTTTTTCTGATTGAAAAAATGCGAAATTGTCAACGTTTATTTTTCTAGTAAGGAAAGGTTAGAAAGAAAACCTAATATTAGTGTACAAGTTCATAATAATTTAACGTGGGTTATTTACTGCAACAAAACTTTGCTTTGTCGTTATGGATAATCAACTTTTGCGGGAAGAAGGACATGAGTTAAATATTTATAATATACGTTGATGATAATGCATAGCTTGGTCATTTTTATTTATATAACGTGGGTAGTATCATAATTATAGTTTTAAATTTTTTTATTTTATCATGTGACAAGATCATGTTAAAACGTAAAAGGAAGTTGTTACGTAACTATGTAAACAATACCATCTAACGTCTACATTTTGTAGCATATATAAACATTATTCGAATTACATTTTAACAAATATAGTGCTAAATGGAAACAAACAACAACAAAAATGGTAGTTGTGTATAATGCAGGTATACCAATAATAAACATACAGTTAATTAGGATATTATAAATCTGTAGTTATTCTACCTACCCACTATTCTATCGGGTTTGAGCCCCGATTAAATCTGCTGATTTCTGGTTATAATAACAATTAGTATTTATTATTTGAAGTATGTTTTTATCGTACCTACCCACTAGTCTATCGGTTTCGAGTGCCGATTAAATGTCTGTTGATTTCTGGTTTATATAACAATTTAACAGCTTTATATTATTGTATTATGTTTCCATTGTGGGTATTTATTATTTGAAATATGTTTTTATCGTAATTAGTTAAATACAGAGTATCTGATGTCTGTTGCTTAAAACTTGAAAAGATGATTGTTTTATTGTAGAACAAAACGGTTGATGCCGTATTGTTTACATATTTTGAGCGATAAGGTGTTGATTAATGGGTTGCATTATTCTATTAATTACGGTTACATTGCGTACATAGGGAAGTTAGTCAGAACGGATGATGCCCGTTCATTTTTATTTTATTTTATTTTATTTTATTTGGGAAAACAAACAATCGTACATTGTATTTATACATCAATATGGTTTAAACTATAGATAAATGTACAATCCATGACGTTTCCACATCTTACTTATGTAGGACACAATGCAGACACATGCAATTAATAGATGTATGTATACATAACTAAAAAATAAAAAACTAATCCTCAAATACATGATTAACTGATTAATATTTATTACTTAAACTTCATGACTAGAAGTGTTATGATCAGTAATGATTGAAGCTTTCGGAAAGGTTAGTCAGAATGGATGATGCCCGTTCATGACTAGAAGTGTTATGATCAGTAATGATTGAAGCTTTCGGAAAGGTTAGTCAGAATGGATGATGCCCGTTCATGACTAGAAGTGTTATGATCAGTAATGATTGAAGCTTTCGGAAAGGTTAGTCAGAACGGATGATGCCCGTTCATGACTAGAAGTGTTATGATCAGTAATGATTGAAGCTTTCGGAAAGGTTAGTCAGAACGGATGATGCCCGTTCATGACTAGGTAGAAGTATTATGATGAATTATGTTGGTTAGAACGGATGATGCCGGTTCATGACTAAAAGTATTATGATGAATGTTGTTGGTCAGAACGGATGATGCCCGTTCATGACCAGAAGTATTATGATAAGTGATGATGGAAGCTTGCATAAATGTGTTTTCCGAAGTCATAGAACGGATGGTGCCCGTTTTGTGACCTATTTCGTGTAACAATGGCAAACCTAACGTTAGGAGCTTTTAAATCTTCAATAGAACTTGCAGGAAAAACTCAGCATTCAATTTTCTACGTAGTCAAAAATGGCACTAGAAATTTATTAGGAAAAGCGACAGCCTTGGCATTAGGAGTATTAAGGATTGGTGTAGCAGTAAATGAAATACGAAGTTAAGTATTTCCAAAATTAAAAAATGTTCTAATACACATTTCAATAGATGATAAAGTAAAACCGATTGCACAGCCTTATAGACGTATACCAATTCCTCTAGAAGGCAAAGTTAATGCTAAAATAAATGAACTTCTTGAAAAAGACATAATTGAAAAAGTTGATGGCCCTTCAGAATGAATATCGCCTATAGTTCCCATATTGAAAGAGAATGGAGATATCCGCCTATGTATAGATATGCGACAAGCAAATTCAGCAATAAAACGCGAAAACCACCCGTTATCGACGATGGATCAGTTGCTACCGAAGATAAGAGATGCGGTTATTTTCAGTAAATTGGATATTTGTGATGCTTTCCACTAATTGGAACTTCATCCAGATTCCAGATCCATCACAACGTTCATCTCAGCCAAAGGTCTTTACCGGTACAAAAGGATGATGTTCGGTATTTCTTGTGCTCCGGAAATATTTCAGAAAACTCTTGAGCGTATTCTCTTACCTTGTATAGGGGTTATTAACTTCATTGATGACATCTTAGTGTATGGAAGAAATCGAACAGAACATGATGCCAGACTTCAAAAAGTCACTGAAGTGTTAGAAGCCAATAATGTTATATAAAGGCATGAAAAATGTATTCTCAGTACAAACGAAGTAGAAATACAAAGCTTTATGGGCTTGATATATTACGTGGGTAAATGGATTCCTACCTTAACTACAAAAACAGAACCTCTTAAACAATTGCTTCGTAATAAATTTGGTAGAAACGCTGATATACGTGAGTTGTGGGGAGAGAGTCAGCAAGCTTCTTTTAACTCTTTAAAAGTTGACCTTGCTGTCATATCTGACTTGGGCTATTATAATGTACAAGATAGAACACTTGTATTTGCCGATGCAAGTCCGGTTGCTATAGGTACTGTTCTAGTACAGGAAAATGATTCTGGACCACGTGCTACTTACTGCATCTGGAAATAAAACTCTTACCGATTGCGAACGCCGCTATTGTCAGACTGAAAAAGAGGCATTAGCACTGGTATAGGCGGTAGAACACTTCCACATGTTCCGTTACGGAAAAGAATTCGACTTGGTGACTGATCACAAGCCTCTGGAAGTGATATTTAGTCCAAAGCCAAAACCGTGTGCGAGAATCGAAAGATGGATGCTCCGGTTACAATCATACCAGTATAAGGTTATTTATCGCCCGGGGAAAAACAACATTTCTGATCCTCTTTCTAGACTATGTAAACTCACCCTGGAAAATAGTGCCCCAAATGTCGATTATGTACAAAACATAATCGAGCATGTTAGACCCATAGCGGTATCATTGAGCGATATTGAGCGTTGTTCTAATGAAGATCTAGAAATTCAAAAAGTTTAGCGCCAGAACAGAAGTATACTGAAACGACTACGAATATGCCAGGCTGAAAATAAAATTCACTGGAGAGAATCGTTGGTCGATTATCTGACTATGTACAATAATAGCCCCCATACAGTCACAGGAAAAACACCAGCAGAGTTGTTCTTCCAGAGGAAAATCAGGGATAAAATACCTATGATCGATGATGTTGAGCATAGGAATGATGACATGGACTTACGAGACAAGGACAGAGAACAGAAGGAAAGAGGGAGAGAGTACGCGGACAGAAGAAGGAAAGCACAAGACATTGACCTAGAACCAGGAGAGAAAGTATATATCAAAGATATGAATAAAGCAAATAAACTTAGTACAAATTTTGAACCAACACAATATACAGTTAAATCACGAATGGGAGGCGATGTTGAGGTAGAAAACGAGGAAACAGGACAACGTTTGAGACGAAATATAGTACACCTAAAAAAAGGTAGAAGGAGAATGGAAAGTAATAAGAGAGGACGAAACAGAAGTTCCAGAAAGAGAAGATGAGGAATAGAAGAATTATAACTTAAGAAGTAATAAATTAGAAGCAAAGAACTTGCTAACGAAGAATAAATTACTAAAATAGATGAAAATCTGATGTATGATTTAGGTTATGCTTAAAATTAAGAACTAGGAAGCATAATGTTAGTTATAGTTGATAAATTGTCATTAGAAAAGCGAAGGAAGTTAGGAACAGGAACAAGCGGAGTGTTATGAGGTTAAATGTTAATAATAAAACATTAATTGGGAAGTGAAGGAAGTAATAAATTAGTTAGTTATAACAAAGTGTTTGTTAAAACCAGAATATTGGAAAGATTATTGATGCTATTAATGTTATGCTGAATCGTAAACTTTAGTTGATTATGATATTTGAAAAGTTATTGGAATAGGTAATATCTGACCCGCTTAGCGAAAAGTGGCGGACATTGATCAAAATAGTTTTAAACTAAAGAGTACATTACCTTTGTGATGTCAATGTAGAAGGTTGTTATGATGCACTATTAAAGATGTTACTATATAATACAAATTATTATTATATCTAAAACTTTCATTAAAATAAGGAAGAGATGTAGTGTTTGTAGATTTTATTATATAGTTCTGTCGTCTCATGCGTACACGCCGCGCGCTATAGTATGGTGGGGGAGCGGGGCATACTCCCTCAGTCACTTTGCTTGGAACCACGAAGCTGGACGGACGCGCGTGCGGCGAGTTAAGCAGTGAGCCGATAACAAGTTAAGTGCACGAACAGTACAGAGGTCAAGAGCAAGCTCATTCGGAACATTCCAGAACTGCAGCTGAATAGTGTTAGAAGGTGGCCCCCAAATCAGGCTGACGCGTGGCGAAAGTGACTTAAACAATTTAAGATTTTTCTAAAAGTTTCGGGTGTATACAAGGAAGACAAAGATGTACAATCCAGTGATGTCCAAAAATAAGGTGGAAAGACAAGATACCGACATCGATGTATTGATTCAATATTGAATGAGCATTTTGGTACAAAAAGCATTACAAGAATGGCGAAATTCAGCCCTGGAACGCAAGGGCAATCATGGAAGGAACACGGATGGATTTTAGTCAGTAAGAGTCTGACACTCCCTTCCGCTCCACCCAGAGCGTTAGAAGTCATTTGATGATATCCCATCCTTAAAAAGAAAAAAAATTGGGGTAAGGCATGGTAATGACAGTTCATGACCAGTGACAGGAGTGAAACATCGTCCATTCAAAACGGACGATGTTTTGAACGGACGATGATTGATGATGATGATTCTTCAAAATAAAGGCAAGATGAAAATATTGCATGTTCTCTATTGTCTATGGAGTAAACGACACAGGAGTGCTTGATAGATTGCTCGGGACAGACGAGTTATGTTTGAAAAAAGCTGTAAAAATATGCCAGGCAAGTGAGGTGTCTACCGAAGAAAATTGGGGACAGCAGCTGCGCCGGCGGCGGTGCGCGAGATGCGAGGCATGCGCGGTACGCCTGCGGTGGATGTGCAACCCGCCGGCAGCGCGTAAGTGCGTGGCTCATCAGCTGGGAGCAGCCGGCGGAGATACCGCTGCAACAGACGGCACATCATGAAAGGTACAAGACCAGGGGATACCACGGCTCATTCTGCTTCCTAGCAAGGAAAGTAGGATAGTGATAGTAATAAGAATGAGTGTACCAGAACGTATAGTAACGCAGAGAACATAAAAATGTGTGTTTACGTTTACAAAAAAAAATTCCGAGCGGGAATCGAACATGCGACACGCAGCGCAAAAGTCAACCACTCAACTACTGCACCAACCGTGTCGTCAATTAAAAGTACTTTCGTCGCACTTAAGCTTTCAGCTTAGTTCCAGTGGTATCAGTAATGTCCAATACAAAATTAAAAAGTTGCATTGGTACTAACCCAGATTTGAACTCAAAATCTCAAACATGTGAACCAGAGCCTTAATCACTGGGCCATTTCAGCATTTCCACAAACATACCTATTAGAAAATATATTGGTAAAGGCTAACAAAAGACGATTAATAACTTCGATACGAATTCGATAACTCATAAAACATCACAATGCCTGTAGATACAAAGTTTATTACACAATTTACGAGGAATAATTAGTACTGTTGTTATTTCTCTCTGAGTGCCGAAGTAATATATTTATTGTTGCCTGAGATACAAGGGAAAATAGCCTATATTCCGACGAGATAAATTTCAATATTATTACGAACATATTTTGGCGCCCTTTGTTCGGTTGTGTTAGTATGGAACATGCATTTAAAGGTTCCCTATCCATTTGCATAAAATTTTAAGACCTAATATAACTTAGCATAATTTTGTTTGGCATAATTATATTTTCGCATAATGTAATTACGCATAACTGCTTTCGCATAATTTTTTAAGCATAATTTCTCTAACCATAAATTTAGTAAGCATAAAGTTTTAAAGCATAACTTTTTTAAGCATAATATCCTAAAGCATAACTTGTTTAAGCATAATATCCTAAAGCACAAATTTATTTACGCATAATGATATTAAAACATATTTTTATAGGTATAACAATTTATTTCGACGATTGGAAAAAAGCCATATCTCCTGAATCAGGTAAAATATAGGTAACATATTAATATAATATAACGTATTGAACAACTTTGTGGGTTTTTTTTTCGCTGTAGGAAGCATGAAGCAAGCAAGCATACAGCATGCAAGCAAGCATGCAGCAAACAAGCAAGCATGCAGCATGCAAGCAAGCATGCAGCATGCAAGCAAGCATGCAGCATGCAAGCGAGCATGCAACATGCAGCAGGCAGGGTTTATGTCACGGCTCCGCGCTGCGGGCCTCCGGCGGCCCCACGCGCCTACGCGATTTTAAATTACACTCTAGGGGTAGGACAAACAAGACTACGTGGAGTCAGTTTTGCAGCAATTCGGTTCTGTCACTAACTTTTGTTGCACAGCATATTAAATTCAGTCGATATTAAAGTCATTAGGCCTACTAACGTTATGCTAATAGTAATTAGGCCTACTAACGTTATGCTAATAGTCATTAGGCCTACTAACGTTATGCTAATAGTCATTAGGCCTACTAACGTTATGCGAATCCAATTTATGCCAAAACAAATTAGTCTTTAAGATGATTATGCCAACATAAAATGTATGCCTAAAAAAATTATGCCGAAGTATTATTATGCCAAAACAAATTGTGCCAAAATCGTTATGCCAAAGTATATTAGGACAAAGAACATTATGCGAAAAGAAGGGATCCCGCATTTACAGAGGTTCTTGATGTTTAACTTTACGATGTATCATCTTGTCTTCTCTTGTCTGGTCTTGTCTGGTCTGTCGTCCTCTTGTCTACAGTCTTCAGTCTTCCTCTCCTCTCATACATTTTTAATGATCTACTTTATTCTATTCTTAATAAGCCTATAGTGTCCCACTGCTGGGTAAAAGCCTCCAGCATATCTTTCCAGACGTTATTTTCTTGCGCCACTTCAAACCGGCCTTCGTGTTGCACGTCCAGCTGGTCTGCCATTGGCGACTTTTTCACGTTACAAAAACTTAATATTATTATTATATTATAAAAGTACGTAAACGACCTTCATGCCTATGGAATTCTGTGCCAAAACGCACACGCACATACATAATGTAGTTATTTTTTTCATGAGGTAATTGGTAGTTGTAAACGTTGAATATTCAACGTTTACAACTTCGTATTTTTTACTCGTGTCGTATGTCTATCATTTAATGAAGAGTTCCATTGCCTACCTATAAAGTTTTTCATCAGATCTTCACTAAATTGAAATGGGACTAGTCAGGGAAAATATTTTTCCAAACAAAAAAAAAATCCCAACCGGTTGAAAATTGGCAAAAATATCGCAGAACAAAAATTTTTCCTGGGATTCCATCATCAGATCCGACTTATACCATCCATCATCAGCTCAGCAACATAAGATGATGATTGCCAGGCACAAATATCTGAATTGCGTTAGAATGTTTATGTAAAATATTGTATGTGCCAAAAAAAATTGAGGGTTGCCCTCGATTTCAGATTCTGACTTGGTGATAATGAGAACACCTCAGAAGGAACGAACAAAAAACATAATTTTGGAAATCGGTCTACAATTTATTGGCGGAGAAAACGGTGAACATACATAAAAAATAGATAAACACGAACTTACGTAATCGCCTCCTTTCGTCGGTTAATATAAATATGTACGGAATTTTTTGAAGTTTCTTAGTAGAATAATTCTAAGTATCAAATAAGTATAAAATATTGAAATAAGCCAGTGACAGCTAAGAGATGACCGGTCTCCACTGATGGCACCCGTTCATGAACATGACGCGTGCATCGGCACCATTCAGCTTAACCATTTTGAAGGGAACTAAATGATCCGATAACCCGAAATGCATATTAATATTGACCTAATTGATAAGCTTAATGACTGGCATTATCAGGTACATCCGTAATTAACATACAGTAGGTGTATTGTATCTGAATTGTGTCTTTATTTAGTTTAGTCTCTTGACAAGTCACTCAGAGATAAACATACAATGTGATGTTTATTTCAAGGAAGTTTACACAGGCCTTGGTGGCGCAGTAGGCAGCGCGTAAGTCTCATAATCTTAAGGTCGTGAGTTCGATCCTCACCCGGGGCATATCTTTTGGTATATTTTTGGAACTTGGTCGGGACGTCAACTATACTATTATTTTAAGTGCTTAGAGGAGTCACACAGCTGAATTGCAATACCAAATTATGGTTTTTATTTGCAGTCTCTCATTAACGTTGTATTTTTCTAGCAGAAAGAGTAAATCAACATGTTTGTGCGCCACGTGTGTGTAGTCTCAACAATAATTATTATAGTTTCCTATCAGTGAAAGTATTTTCAAAATCGGTGACTCTGACTCTGATGTTGGTTTTGATTTCCAGTTATACCAGCTGCAGATGTCAAAGGTGTTAGTGTGCTTGGATTTTGACTACCCAAAACAACAAGCCACCCATTCGATGAGATAAAAAATTCAGACCTTTGAGATTCACGAAGATCTACAAACGCCTCACGAGATCAACAGTCTATTTTATTTATTTATTTTATTTTAACAAGCTTTCCGTGATACGATGGAATTCCAGTATTTTATGGTGGTCACTCACCCACGGAGCGACATCAACAAGCGTTTCTTTACCTTGCAGATCGACTAGCTCCTCCGTGTTATAGGTTGCTATCAGAGGGGGGACAATTTTACTAATTTTTAAGCAACATTCGCATTCGTATGTCAGTTGCAATCTGTCAAAAAAAAACCGACTTCCAAAAAAACACTACAAAGTACAAAATAACTTTAATTTCGGAAGTCGGTGTTTTTGGTTGCTTCTTCGTTATTTGACACCGACTTCCGAAATTAAAGTTATTTTGTACTTTGTAGTGGTTTTTTTGGAAGTCGGTTTTTTTTTGTGAAAAAGTTTTTATTTTTCACTTTTTAGTGGTACCCCACACCTAAAACACCACTGAAAAGTCACAGGAAAGCAAAAATATGCAATTTCGTATGAATTTTCCACATATTTTTTCCAGCAATTTGGATTTAAAAACCAAACTGCTGAACCGATTTTGATAAAATTTAAATGGGACCAATCGAGTAGTATATCCTTTCACATAAAACAAGAATTTTTCAAATGGGTTCATAAATGACGGAGATATGAGGTAACAAACACACAAAAAAAAAATACAGTCGAATTGAGAACCTCCTCCTTTTTGGGAAGTCGGTTAAAATCCTTATTTCCATACATTTTTGACAGATTGCAACTGACATGCGAATGCGAACGTTGCTTAAAAATTAGTAGAATTGGCCCTCTGATCATTGAAATATGTTTTCCCATTATTGGGAAAAAAACTAACGTTAATTTTAAACACTCACCGAATAATTTAATAACTCTTAATTTAAAAAAACCCTAGATTGTTTTGAGTTTTTTATTTAAAGAAAAGCGTATTCTGAAAATCCTCTCCGAAACCCACTCCACACTACGAAACCTGCGGACAGTTGTAATTTGTGCTGCGGTTGCGGCCGCACTGTCTAATTTTCAACACGTATGAAGGACATTTCGGACTTTACCTATTTCGTGGAGTGTCTGCGACGTAATTGTGTTTGGTCCCTTTATGATGTATTGCGAAGTTTGCTGAATGTTCTGTTGCTAAGGCACAGTCTGTTTGTAGTTCATAGTAGAATTATGTTTGTGTTAACTTTGTATGGGGTAGAGAGGAAATCTCGATTACATTTGTGCAGATTCAGTTTCAGCTGGATCTTAGTTTTGAAGGACTTTGCTTTTGCTGTCGAGTCAATGGGCATTTATACGTTGGGCCCTGTAGCTACGTTAATCAGCGTCAGTGGCGTAGGCACCTGGGGCACAGCGCGGTAAAATTGGACGTAACTGTCACTGCGACAACTTCTTTTTCAGTGCCTCTACCATAAATAAAGGTTGGCTTAGTAGCATAGGCGTTGATGCTTAGTACCTGATAGGATACCATGGTTTTCGGATACGGAACCCTAAAGAAGCATATTACACAGAAATTAATTTTGGTTTTTCACGGAAACTCAAAATAAAGCTCAAATTATCTGACGTACGTAATTTTTTTTCTTTTTTTAGCCCATTCTGTCCCACTTCTGGGCAAAGGCCTCCCCCAAGTCCTTCCAAGAATTCTTTTCTCGTGTCACCTCGTACCAGCCCTCTTAGTACGCGTCCTGGTCGTCTCGCCCCCTTTTCTGGGCCTGCTTCGGCGACGCCGTCTATCTTCGGGCATGTACGTAACTATGGCAATTAAATGTTTATGTACAAATTAAATACAATATAGTGTGTCTGTTTTACTATTTACAAGCTTTTCATACTTGCCTTGTTAGTAAGTAAACAACGTGTAACAGAATAAACGCAATACCTCCCCTAACACCCCTGGGGTAGTCGATATCTTTTTTCGCGATTTCAGTGTTGGTCCCATAGTGAAAGTTGTTCATAATGATGGGTACAATGACTCGTTACGAGGTGTTGGGTTTATTCTGTTTCACATTGTATAATACTAAGGTTAAATTTTGTAACTAAATTTTAAAAAAATTACCCCATCCGATTATGCTGAAATGCACAAACGTTTGATTTGGATGCCAATTGCCCGCTTAGCAAACTTTTAAATCCGCTGTGGCAGACTTCCAAAGATCGGGGACAAAGTATTTTTGATGCACTCCCATGATAGGGGTATAAATTGGTAAGGTTTGATGAGAGTAATACAAAAAATGAAAAAAACTTAATAAAAAACCAAGGCTAGAGCCTGCCAGGGTTGCGGAATTTGTTCGAGAGTCACCGCGGCCCTGGAACGCAAAAGGCACTCGGGGGAGCATGGATGCGTTTTAGTCAGTAAGAGTCTGACACTAATGAGCGGAATTGATGATATCCCATCCTTAAAAAAAAACTAGTTTTGTCAACACAAACTTGAGCATCTCTTAGTGATCAACTTTTCTTCAAATTAATGAGACTATTGACAACGAAGTTGTGAATGTTATCGTTAATTGATAGAATATCTAGGTAGCCAAGACACTACCTTTTTTTTTCAAGGATAGGAAAGTCATTAAATGGCTCCTTTCGCTCTGGGTGGAGCGGAAGGGAGTGTCAGACTCTTCCTGACTAAAAGCCAGCCGTGTTTCACCTAGTGCCATTTGCATTCCAGGGCCGCGGTGACTCTCGAACAAATTCCGCAACCCTGGCAGGCTCTGGCCCTAGCGGGCCCCGTCCTTCATGCTGACATCTCTTTCAGGCGGGGAACAAAACACGCCGTCGACTCAAGCCAGGTTATGATCGGACGGTGAGCCACCCAACGCTCGACGTCCGCACACTAGTCTACCAAGTAATAAAATTGACGTAGAAAATTATCTCGTTCAATACGATTTGATTGTAGAGGGCTAAGTAATGAATCTTTTATACTGCCTCGTAAAATTCAAAATTACTGTTTAGAGACAGGTTAACGTTTTATTTGAATACTTTTTTATGAGGGCCAGGGACCGATTATTAGGAATTAAGGAATTTAAGTGTGAACACTGAGGATTAAAATTTTATGAGTGGGTTCAGATTCAATATCTAAATTGGTTTAAAGGTGTTCTGTTTTATTACAGCCTTTTTTGTTGCTGCTCAAGATATAATATTTTTTGTGTTTTAGTTCCCTTCGTTTACTATATTCAAACATGAGAAGACCAATAGAAACGATGCATGGACGGTAAAAAAATAAATAAGATATTGCAGGGAAAAGTGAATAATGAGATGTTGACTTATTGAGAAGTTTGAAAGAAGAAATCGCGTTGCGCCGATCCCAAATAACAGTTTATTTGGGTTCGACGCAAAATGACTTCTTAATACAGGCAAGTAAATGATGATGATGAGTTTTCTTCGTACTTTTTTTCTTATGTACTGATACAATGTGGACCGATGACCTGGTGACAGTTGCGGGTAGCCGATGGATGCGAGATGATCAAGACCGGTTGTTATGGTGACACTTGGAGGAGGACTATGTCCAGTAGTGCACGTCTTTCGGCTGATATGATGATAATGATAACTGATAAAATCCGACAAAGTGCGAGTTGAATTCGCACCTGAAAATTTCCGTAAAACAATTCAAGACATTCCTTGTATAGCCTCCTTTATTTTTATTAATAATATAAACACATGCTGTGACACAACCTATTAGAGTTCATGAGATACCGCCTATTGACAAACAGACAGCGGACGGATAGCAAAGGCTTTAATAGAGTTCCGTTGATTATCCTTAGGGCAAAGAACCCTAAAATTAATCTGTATTTTGGATTAAATGGAGACCATGAAAGTACAAGGTGTTTTTTTTATTATTATATACTTTAGTAAGGTATTGTATGATTTAATACCCTCTTTACGTCTTAATCTTAAACATAATCAGCATTATAACACTACCTGTAGTGTCATAATGCTGATTGATAACTTTATAAGCAGATTGTTTATAGGCGTCTATTTTCTGTTCATTTCAGTTAATTTTCAAAACAACTGTCATAATCAATGAACAATCAATGAACCTCTATGTAATTTTAACATTATTGACCAGATTGACCAGATTTGATATTGATTTGCTAAACACTTTGTTCCAGTTAATTTCTGTTTGTTTGTTTGAGTTAATTTTTGTTTGTTTCATTTTAATAAATAAACAATTAGGAGAGTTGATTTATCAGTGTCTATGGATATCATTAATTAATAAATCATAACCTCTATTTTTTTTCATGATGTTTGCGCTTTGAGTAATAATTTAGCGGCGCTTAGTTGGTTACGCTTAATATTATAAATAGTTGCGTTTTGAGGATCTTTATTATAGGAAAAGGTTGACAAAAGTTAGTAAATTAAAACTTTGTGAAAGTTGATATTATTAAGTGAAATTACTCTCACAAATATCACACAAGGCAGATTAAAAGATTTTTTTTCTATCAAAACTAACGCTAAATTAATCAAACCCTAAACCGTTATCTCTAAACCTTTGTACAAGAGCTTAAAATATTCCAGAACATTCATCAAACAGACATAATCCTTAGACTTCAGAAATAGTCCAAGAAATATGAACCCAATTTGAAAAAAAAACTGGTTGCTATTTGTTTGTAGAAAATTTTGCTGAAACAGAAGACAGTCGAAAAGCGTTCCAAAGCGCTAATAAAATATAATTTAAATGCTGTCTGTAGCAACGAATAGTTCAGATATGATAGAAAATTAAATACAAAATTGCGTTGTAAAGTTGTATCATCTAATAATAAAAGCATTTACTACGATCGCCAGTAATGAGACTGTATGTATATCCCGCGAAAGAGTGGCTTTTTAAATGCTATGAATTGCCACAATCTTGAGATATGCATTCTCAGGGAATATTTACTAGCTGTCGAAATGTAGTGGCGGTGGACAAGGGACTCACCCCGCTCTCCTTGGCAAATGAGAACTAGCGCAAACCTGCAGCGCTTGACACTACCGATCGCAAGGCGGTATGGCAGAGTAAGGCACTTCTAGGACGTTTTTTTCGGGCCCCACATGGGCCCGACGTGGATTAAGAAATATTAATAAATGTATTAAATTGGTTAAAAAAAATAACAAACGAAAGAAATAAAGTACAACTACCATTTAGCTTCTGACATTGAGGTCACCCACATGATTCTCGGAAATCATCTTAAAGGAACGTACTACCAGTATAAAAGTATCTTATATCCATTTCCAAGGTCCAATCTACCTGTCTTAAAATAAATTCAAGACAGAAAGATGGAATCACTTTCTGATTGATAGTATTGGTAACAAACATTTTACGCCGTACGGCTTTTCATACAAACTTTGAAGTTCTTAATTTTCGAAATAAATGAAACGATTTTATTGAAACTTTGTATGCATATGCCATCTAACCAGGTCTAAAAAGTTAGTTGAGAACATATTCGAAAAAGAGTTCAGGAAGAAAGATAGATTGCGGTTCATTCATTTCGAAAAATAAGGACTTGAAAGTTTGTATGAAATGCCGTACGGCGTAAACTCTCTTAAGAATTTCTTTAGTTTGCTAAAAGTTTGTCAGTATGAGAAAAGGTGCATAGTAAATGTGGTTTTTAAATTAAAAGTACCATAAGGTGCTTACAAACAGATCAGTGTAATATCTCACCAAGAGTTAATAACGGGATGTTCTCGTTGTAACAATGTATAAATGGAAGTAGCCATGTTCGAGTCGGTTTTGGACGCGGATGGTTCCGTACCATAAACTGAAGAATTCAAGTTTCTTACTCAAGGAAGTTGAGAGCTCTTTATTTTTTAATTTCATTGACTTTTTTTGGTGTTACAATGACAGAAAAAATATTTATGGAAGAATGCCTTGATGCTTGAAAACCTCCTTTAAACTGTACAAAAATTTTAATTAAATTAAAACCAGGCACATTCATCACAACCAAACGATAATCTTAACTTAAAACTAGATAACTCGTCTTAACAAACAGGCTATAGTGAGGTTGCAATAAAATGGCCACTAACGTTTCAGTCCGACCGCAATTGTTCGCGTAACGATCGCGCACCCGTCAAGTGGGCCGGAAAGCGATAACAGGACAATTTATGTCATCGCTACTATGTTGCAGGGGCTAGGAACCGATACAAAGGACCTGAGGGCCAATTTTACTCATTTTTGAACGTTTGTTTTCGCATTTTAGTCGCAATTTATCAGAAACACCTCTACTTTCTTAACATTGTGCGAGTATTGTAAGTCAATTGTTTACAAAAAAAAAAAGTTTTCCGTAATCGACACCAGATGGCGCTTAAGCGATTTCAATACAAATTGACGTTTACGTTGACGCAATTGAGTAGGTAGTAGGTGCCCTTAGCATGTAGTCGCTTAGTTTGTAAGTTTTTTTTATAAGCCCTGGCTGGAGGCTTTAATATTTATTATGGCCGCCACAGGCAATTTTTTTTCTTATTATTTATGAATAGGCTAGCTCTTGACCTCAATCACGCCTGATGGCAAGCGAAAGATGAGATCCATGATGAAGCGTGCCCAGAAGATGCCTTGAGGCACTGGTACTCCTACGCATCGACGAAACACAGCAGGCTGCTTGACGCCCAACTCCGGTGGGAGGGTGGTCGCGAACCAGGCGGGTGTTAGCCCTACTACCGCAAGAGAAGTCCGGTTAAGCAGACGACAACTTCCTAGGATGACCTGCGAGAGGCCACCTATAAAAAAGGCCACAGAGGAACTTGACAACAAAACAACTAATAGTTATAAAAAGTTACTTTAGTATTTCCGCTGGGGGTTTAGATAAAAGCCTTTTATTACCGAAAAAGATTTTCCAAAATTATTTATCACTATTTCACAGTTACATTGTCTAGAGCTCCAGATAGTATGTACATCTGGTCTATTCATCTGCATTCAATCATAAGTTCTGTAATAGGAGATGAAAAAATCAGAATAATTATGCCAGAAGATATGCCCCAGGTGAAAATCGAAGTTAAGACCGAGACTTACGCGCTACCTACTGCACCACCCGGGCATAATAAATACGTTCTATTAGATTAATTTATCAAAATTTTAGACTGTAAGTTGTAAATAATGTACACTATACCACGAAAAACAAATATCGACCATCACGGAGGAGTCTCGAAATGTAAAGAATGGTCACCCATCCAAATATTGACTACAGAATGCGTTGCTCAAAACATTGGTTGAATTTCGTTATCGCTGATTCAAGACATTGTCTGGGTTTTATTTTATAGGCATTTGAAGGACCACCAAGTCTCAATAGGTAACTAGGTAGACATTTTAGACTTCGTGCTAGAATATTGCTCAAGGCTTGACTTCTAGATATAACTTTGTAGGTACCTGCTGTAAAATCTGTCAGTTTACAATCGAACGAAGCATTTAGATAGAAATATTTTCATTAAACACGCAAAGGCAGAAATTAAACTATTGATAAATTTCGTGCCTTGTCTGACTACCTCAGACGACAGCTATTTAAGTTAGGGAACCAATCACATAAAAAAGAAAAAAAAATATCCACAGAAGAACCAAGGTTACCGACATATCCCTAAAAATCGGCAAACTTAGCACTCACTCGCAGAACAGAAAGTCAATGGAGTCAAAAGGTTCTGGAGTGGCGACCGTGTATGTACTTACTGGAAGATGAAGTGTTGGAAGCCTCCCAAAGGGTGGACTGATAACCTGGTGAAGGCCGTGGGAAACCGCTGAATGCGAGACGATAACGGGTCGATTTAACGACACTTGGGGGCGGAACTTTCTCCTGAAACGCTGATGATGAACCGATCACAATTTATATAATATCGCCTGATCTAAAAAAATCCGGCCAAGTGAGAATCGGACTCGCGCACATAGGGTTCCGTACCATTATCTATAAAAAAACGGCAAAAAAATCACGTTTGCTGTATGGGAGCCCCATTTCAACATTTATTTTATTCTGTTTTTAGTGTTTTTTTGATACAGCGGCAACAGAAATACATCATATGTGAAAATTTCAACTGTCTAACTATCACGGTTCATGAGATACAGCCTGGTGACAGACTGACAGATGGACGCACAGACAAACAGACGGACAGACAGACGGACAGCGGAGTCTTAGTATAGTCGTTTTTACCCTTTAGGTAGGGCACCCTAAAAATGACACAAACTTGTAAGTATGCTTAAATGCTCAATTTTGGGATGTAACAGCCCCTTCAAGGAGAATCCAATAATGTTTTGTGTCTAAATTCCACCCAAAATTGTCGGGTACTTAGTTGACTTAGTTTAGAAAACCACTGGCCTGGAAAAGATATACAGTAAGTGGACGCTTGGGCTTTCAAGTGATATATTATGGGTGGCAAATGGGCGGGATCGCAGTTGGTTGGTATTACGAACGCACATGTGGTCTACAAGATGTTCTGTTCTCTTATAAAATAACGTTCGAAGATATTTATTATAATTACTGGAGGTAATCAAAGGGATGGATTTACTTTTTAGTTACTTTTGAGGCATCTGCAAATATATAAATTAACTTTATCTACACTCACAACGTAATGTTCCAAATATGAGTTCAAAAACGAATGCATAAACACGTACTTTTTTTTCATGAATAGGTAAAATTTAAAAAAAAACCATTACAGTTCAACATTTTCCTTCGATTTTTAAACAACTGCATCATAAAATAACTTTTTAATTTTTATAGCACACTTTTTCTTTTTAATTTTTGGCGCGAGCTTTTATCTTTGTCTATGGATGCGCGCGCTGTGCTGTCATTCGAATACGCAATGATAACATCCGCCATATTGGAATAAAATATTTTTCCACTTATTTTATTTCCAATGTATGAGTGAAGATAAAATAGTGTATGCAACGGCATATAATTAGGTATTAAAACACTCGTGTGATGCTATTATCACACTCGGCTACGCCTCGTGTGATAAACCCACACTCGTGTTTTAATAACCCCTTTTATATGGTCGTTGCATAAACTACTATTTAATAGGTATATTAAAAATTAGTCTTGTTTAAAACCTCATAACAAAATCTTTCTGGATATTTAGTAGAAATATACGTTAATGAAACAAAGAACGAAAGAAAAATTGTTAGTCCCGGGATATGGTCTACCCGTATTCTAAGTTTCATCAAATTCCGTTCAGCCCTTAAGACGTGAAGAGATAACAAACAGACTGACACTACTTACTACTCTCATGCATTCTCCTTTCTCATTTATGCAATAAAGTACGTTGGGCTTTCCCTAATATCCAAATATAGAATCTTCTTAGATACCCGAACAATAAATTATAAACTATTTTTCATTACAAGAAAACGTCAAGGATCACGATAGAAATCGATTCAGGACAGCGTTATGTCTTTATTTCTGCTTTTGTCATTAAAAAAGTCAATAAATATACGTGGGACATTGACCGTTATTGTATTTATCTGGTGTGTAGGTACATGGAAGTTTGGATATCATTTTAACCTACATATAGTCCAAACCAACAGTATATACTCTGTCCAATTCCAATCGCATCTTAACTCTACAGATGCCAATATAATGCATGCTTAGCTCGATCTAATTGATGGATGACGGCGGCAATTTATGTCCTGTGGCAGTAAATTTATTTTCTAACACTCCAGTAAAGAGTGTCGTGTGTCAATCGTGTTAGGGGGAACTGGAGTTGTCTTTGGAGGGTTTATTTATGATCTTCTTCTTCTTCGTGTGGGTAGTAAGGTCTAACGACCCTACATACCCTAGTGTCAGAGTTTCTAAACCGCCTCAAGGGACTGACATGGTTTGACGATCGCCATTTGGCGGCCGGGACCACTGGCTCATACGAGCCGTCCGAAGCACGGAATCATCTTTTTATCAGACAATCAGGAGATTCAAGCCTGCAATGTCCTAGCCAAACTGGAAACAACTTTACAAAGTTTGTTTCCCGTGGGAATCGAACCTATGACCACCGAGTCACAAGGCAAATGCCTAAATCACTCGACCACGGAGGCAGTTAAGTTATGTATGATGAGATGGCAAAGTCAGGGAACACTGTTATGGTGTAAGTGTGCTTATGCTCTGTTTATACAACAGAGCATAAGCACACTTACACCATAGGCGTGTTCCCTACTATACTATACTAGTTATAGCTAGTATTAGAATAAATAGGGAAACCAGCTTTATAACAGCTGTATGAGTCGATCTTCAAGTTTAAGCATCACTTGTCGAGGATGGTCCGCGGATGGATGATCATCCCTTACATACGAGACCCCGGTAAATCCGTTTGTTTTTCCCGGTTGTAGTTCAAACACCTTTACCAGTCTTGCGTGTAGTCAGAAGCTGAAAAGTTTGATAACAAGTTTTACTTAGGGTATCGTGTATCGTGTTGGTCGGTTTATATTCATCACAAACAGTCGCTTAAAAAGATCTCAATAGAGTTGAAAACAAGCTAAATAAACGATGACGAGCTGCTTTATATGGTGAGATCAGGTTTTGAATTTATTACTTATTGTATAGAATTGAATTTGACACATTCTGTTTTAGGACTTATTACTTATTACGTGATAAAACTTTTACCTCTTCAGAAAATAAAATGTAATGTTACACGCTATTCTCAATGTAAAAAAATCGAAATATTATTATGTAGGTATACGAGTAGGGAACCCACTAACCTTGACAGTGAGCCTAAGTTCTTGCGTCATTTTCTTAAAATAAAAAGAAATTACCACAAATAGCTTAACCCTGAACTTCAAAGCATGTCTTCCTTAGGGTCGGTTCACATCTGACGGAAAATGCGTCGCGTATTATCGGTCGCGTATTATCGGTCGCGTAACGCCAGAACAGACAAATATATTATGATAAAACATTCAACATTGTACACTCAACTGGTGATGCGTTATACCACGTTATACCGAACAGACGCGACCGTTGATACGCTCGACGCATCTTCCGTTAGATGTGTACGGACCCTTACCCTCTGGCCACGACCTACAAGCTCACGCGACACGCGTTTTGTCACAGCGACTGTGGAGATAATAGATTTTATTTATTTATTTATTTATTTATTAAAATCTCCCTTACAACTATCATTACAGGTGTATACCTAATGCGATAGCGCGGTCTTAAAATTAACTTTTAAATACATTGCAATTTTAAAATAAAATAAAAACTTAAATCAATCTAATCATTACTTCTACCCTAGGTTCATTATACATACTAAAACAAAATATTTGAAATATAAAAGCCTACTCTAATCTCCACAATAACATAAAATAAACAGCAGTATTTTTGCGAATTCACTCAAATTACATGTAAATACATCGATCTTGATGTGAAGATCGTTAATAACCCGAATTGCACGAGTCAATGGAGTTTTGGCGAGAAGATTGGTTCTGGCAACCGGCTCGGCCAGCAGCAGCGGGCGGCGCCGCCTCCACACATAGCGGTCCGGTACACACAAATTCAGGTGTAGCAGTACTCCTGGGTTATGGTCAATGCCACGAAGTAACCTAACTAAATACGAAACTAGCGTGAATTCTCGTCGCACCCTCAGTTGGTTGTACCCGACCATACCGAGTACAAACAGAGTGGGGTACATCAACGGGTAAAACGGATATACCCCATATAGTTTTTTGTACAAGTGACGCGTGAACTTATTCTGTACGCGTTCCAGCATTACCGAGTACTTGGCCTCATGCGGAGCCCATATGACAGCACTGTGTTCCAGATGACTCCTGACTAGTGCGTCATACAGGACCCTGACTGTTGCGATGCTAGTGAAGTGCCTTGTCTGTCTCAGAACAAATCCTAAGTTTCTAAACGCCCTTTTACAGATCCTCGTAATATGATCGCGAAACAACAATTCAGGAGTGACAATTACCCCCAAATCCCGAACCTCAGTGACTCGTTGCATAGGCGCGGCGCCCACCACGTACTCGTGTACGAGAGGGGCACGCGCGCGCGTGAAACTCATCACCGAGCACTTCGACACGTTGAAGAAAAGCCTGTTGTCCCGACTCCATTCCACTACCCTATCTATATCCTCCTGCAATCGTTTGCAATCGGATTCAGTATGAACCTCGAGCAGCAACTTAAGGTCATCTGCAAACAATAAACAAGAGCCATGTTTGACGACTTCTGGCAAATCGTTTACCATTATGATGAATTCGAGAGGCCCCAAATTGCTGCCCTGGCTCACGCCGGACCAGGTGTAATATGGCTCGGATTCACAACCATTATAATCTACGTACTGCTGTCTATCTTGCAAATAGCTGGTGAAGAAGCGTAATAGATGTGGTGTGCAGCCGACTTCTGCGAGCTTCATTAAAAGGATATCATTGTCGACGGTGTCGAAAGCTTTTTTAAAATCAAAATAAGCAGCATCTACCTGCACACCAGCATCTACCGCCGGCACCACTTGCGCCATAAAGTTCAGCAGATTGGTGGCAGTGCTGCGCGCCGGCCGAAACCCGTGCTGCGCGTCAGCCAGTTGTCCGCGCACCTGTTCTTGCATGCAGTGCTGGATAGCAGACTCGAACACCTTGGCCGGCGTCGCCAGCACGGCCACCGGTCTATAACCAGTTATGTCCGATCCTGCCTTACCTTTGGGCACAGGAATGACCCGCGTGATCTTCCATTGAGTGGGGAACGTCGTCGAATGAAGACACATATTAAAAATATAAAGTAGCGGTTCTGCAAGCACCCTACCACAATCTCTAAACAGAAATGCCGGTATGCCGTCCGGGCCAGCTGAACGCTTCGGTTTCAAGCGCTCAAGTGCACATCTGACGTCCTTCAGACTCAGTGCGTCAAGTTGTACACGCGCACTGCTCCCCGCTCCCGCCGCCGCCGCCGCCTTTGCGTCTAACCGCGGCGGCTGATCGCTATACACCGATTTGAAAAACCTCGCGAACTGCTCAGCACACTCGTGGTCCGATAAATGCTCACCATCTTTTATAATAGTTTTTTTGCCTACCGCACTTTTCTTTGATCGTATATATTGCCAGAATGACTTAGGATCTTTAGCAAACTGACACTGGATTTTATGTTGATGCAGTTTATGAGCAGTTTTTATAGATTTTTTAATACGCGCTCTACATTTAGAATATTCTTCATAATCTCTACTAAGTTTAGTTGCTTTAAATATCTTGTGAAGTCTAGCTTTAGTTCTTAAATCTTTTATTATTTCGCTCGTGTACCATTCCGGATAATCGTACCGCGATTTTAGCCTAGATTTTTTCCGAGGAACACAGTCATCTAAACTGTTATTAAGGGTACCGTAAAAAAAATCTAAAATCGCTTCTAAATCGCTAATTTCATACATGCTTCTCCAATCAATCGAAACTAACTTTGAATACAGCAATTGATAATCCGCTTTGTAAAAATTCCACTGCGGTCTAATACTGGGTGCACTACGTACACATGAACCCGGCGCGCGAGCGGGGGAAGCAGCGTGGGCGGCGGCGGCGGCGGGTACAACCGCGCTCACGCGCGGCACGTGGACCGCGAGCGGCGGGTGATGCGCGTCGACCGGCACGAGTGCCACGTCCGCCGCTACTACCGACACCTCACCGTAAATACCTGAACATAAAACCAAATCCAGCTGCCTATTTAAACAATTGGGTACATTGTTACTTTGAGTGAATTCGCAGAATGACACGAAACATTCATAATAATTAGTAACATTCAACGGACACGAATATAAATTAAAATCACCTATCACAACAATTTCCTTATATCTAGTGCAAAGTTTTTCTATGATACTAAACAAAATCATGTAGTCATTCTCTGAACTACCGGGCGGAATATAAACCACCGAACACAAAAACAAAAATCTGTTATTTAAGTGTACCGTCGCACAAACCATTTCAAAAACGCAGCTGTCTATCGATACGTCCGTAACATGTACTTGCCGCAACTCGAACCGGTGTGTGGCCACTAAAAACGCGCCTCCCTGTTTTCGACCATCCGTTCGATCACAACGCAGTATTTGATACCCAGGTGGGATAATTTCGAGATCTTTAATGGAATCATTGCAACCAGATTCCGTGATTGCATATAAGTCAAAATTCAAAGAGTCGATGTTATTTCTGAACTCATCCAGCTTTGTGCGAAGACCACGTACGTTTTGATAGTATATTTCGAAACTATTCATTTGGCGTTCTTTTTGTTGACTTGCGAAACCAAATCCACTCATTAAATTCTGCGTTCATCGGCCAGAACTCCGCTTGATTCAATATAGCAAAACAGTGTTCAGACACTCCAATAATAAACGACGAATAATCTCGCTCAGTTTTATGTTTGATTTTATCTACCTTAAAAACAGAATCAGGGCCACATATACTTTTCACGTGTTCAATTACGGCTTCCAGAGTGGTGTCCGGGTGCAATCGCCATACGTGCAGATGTTTTTTTCGTTCGGTAGCTTGGATGGCCATCAATTCCTTATTCGTACCTACTTTCACATCTTTGGGTTGTCTGTTAGATTTAATATTTCGAACAGTCGTCCACCCCGATTCTTTTTCTTCAATCTCTGCCTTCTTTACTTCATTCGCTGCCAGTTGGTTAGTAACGCCCGTAGTGTTTTCCGCTAATCCCACAGACTTCGTGGCCCCACCTTTGTTTACCTTTTTGACGTAGGTATTCTTAGAAGAACCACTTGGTTGACCAACCACTTCCGCAAAAGTAGATGTAGAAGTGGAAGGAGGGTTGTCAGGTACCTCCTGTATGATGGTGTTTCGGGTTTGCCTATCCTGAGACAGCTTTGCATCCACTTTTTCTTCGAGTACCCTCATGATCTGAACTATGTTGTCCAACTCCGTTTTCGTTTGAGAAAATTGATTCAACAGTAGTGTTATCGCTTTTGCCTGACCATCCATGCGAGCTATCATATCTGACCTAAACTCTCTTAGTTCCTCGAGGAATACGGAATCATTATCCATGATTGTAGGTGAGAAATTAGCCCGGCTCCCGCGCTGAATGTTCACGTTATTCATCGGTGTATTAGTAGTGCTGACCTTAAAGTCAGGTGTATTTATTCGGACTGGAGTTTCACTGTTCCCTTTTTTAGGTTTCGAACAAATACACTCCGGGCAAACCCAGTTCTTCTTAAATGACAAACTATACGACTTAAACGTGTTTATATTTATTTCCAGACACGCTAAGTCATACTTTTTCTTGCATTTATCATTCGAGCATTCCATAAAATTATTGGATTCTGCTATTGTAGAACCACAAGCACCGCAACTATTTGGCATTTTCATTGACTTGATGGTTTCCAAGAAAGCAAAATTCGAATCCAGGTAGGTAGTAACTGCCCCGCACTTCACGCGCGACAGAGATGAATTATTTGTTTTTCGCAGCTCGTCTCTTTCACCCGAAGCGAGGAGGGGTGTACCTCGGCGTCTCCGGACACAGCGATGCCGCGCTCGCGAAAAATATTCACTAAATCAGTTCACACCACTTTAGTACTTTTTACACTTATTGTCAATACACATCAAGAGTCATTATTGGATACGTTTATTCACCAAAATTAGGTAAAAAAAAAAAAAAAAAAAAAAAAAAAATGAAAGAAGTAGTATATTAACGTCCCATGACGCATCGCGATGCGACTTGTTGAGCGACGATTTAGCGGGTACCTATTACATAAGTATAACTCCACCAAGCTAAGTTTGCACCTCGCTGGAATGCGGCGCCCCGCCCGCTTCCCCGCTTACCTTCCCGCGATCGCCCTGTCGCGTCAGTAGGGTTAGCATCTTTGTACCTAAGCGTCAGTGTGACGTAATCGACGCGAGGTGCAAACTTAGCTCGGTCGAGTTGATGTAAATGGCAAAAAATCTCAACAGGGACCAGAGAATCTAGACAAGACAATTAGACGGTAGCGTGGCCAAGGCGAATTATTATGATGAGTCAAAACATTCGCAATATATCTCGTAATCGAATCCATAAGTAGCCATCGCCACTTACGGATCGTGACATGGCATAAAGTCGCTTGTGCGTTTCACTAACTAACTCGCTTCGTCCTAGATCCTGAACGAACCCTACATGATAGGAACCAATATATTTAGTTCAAACGTGAAGAAAATACTTGTCGAACTGGATCGATTGAACGAAATGTAATAATCTGAACGTGTTGCTAATAGCTGTCGACGCCGACGTTCGACGTGTTTAAGTTAATCGTCGGTATGTTACTAGAAATAGAAATAAGTGTTCAAGGATTACTTGACATAACATTAAAGACCTCCATAATAATATATTGGTATGCCATGATAAGTAGGTATAAAAATTGGGTGTATAAAATATTGACCATTGTCAAAAATTATTATCTGTTTTCTTGTTTGTGAAGGTTAGTAAGATGTACGGGGTACTCTGGAAGTACTTATCTGACTAGTAAAAAATGTTTTACTGATAGAATAACACACTATCGCTACGTGTCAGATAATGGCAATTTTAATCCCAGAAAAATAAACAGTAAATGTGGAGAAGATCAAAGAAGCGAAGCCCTGGGAAAATGCTTGTATTACATCCTCTTGTAAAAGTAAGTGTGAATGTAAATTAATAGGGTATTCTACTGAAAAAATCTAATTAGTCCGTCAGATTTCCGAAGAATATTGAACACACGTCTGGTGCGTTGAAACTCACGTGACGTCACTACGATATTACAATTTTTACTAGCGACGTGAATTATCTTTTAGCAGTTTCAAATGGCAAAAAACGTAATGGACGGACCAATTTTTTTTTTACTTACTAGAATACCCTATTGATTACTCATTACACTTACCCATTTAAAATCGTCATGTTTCTAAAATATATTATAAATGTTTGTATGTTTGTGTGTTTGTGTTTGTGTGTTTGTATGTTTGTATGTTTGTATGTTTGTGTGTTTGTATGTTTGTATGTTTGTATATGTTTATATGTTTGTACGTTTTTATGTTTGTATGTTTGTACGTTTGTATGTTTGTATGTTTGTATGTTTGTATGTTTGTATGTTTGTGTACAGTTCTCGTCAAATAACTTTGCCCCTCTGAAGTTAGCCATTTGCAAAGATCGCGCAAGTGCAGTCACGTACACGGGAGCAAGCGGGACGCAAGCATGCATCGAACGTAAACGAGCGACTGAGACATACAATCGCGCCCCGCCCCCATGTCTCTTACGCATGCGCAGTTGCAGTGTGTTCGTAATTTTGACTACTACGCAACCACTCGACACAACTTCAGAGGGGCAAAGTTATTTGACGAGAACTGTCAATCAGGCAAAAACCACTGAAGGGGGATGAAATTTGAAAGTAAAATAAAATAAACGGAAATAAAAACGGGACCCAGCAGACGGTAGTCGAATCAAAATATTTTACTAATTTATTTACGTATTTAATTGAATTGAAAACCTTTCCCATGAGTAGTTATCAGTCAATTGTTAAAAAAAATACAAAATAATTAAAAAAAATATTTTTAATATGAAAAGTAAGGGAAAACGACTAACGAATATTTACATTTCATCCGGTGATTATGCAAATATCAGTTGCAAGAGTTAGTTGGAGTCTTATTTGCATACACGACGCTCAAGTCTACCATCCACTGAGATGAGATACTAAGGTTAAATAAGTACAAGTATCTCTTTTTGAATTCATTAACTATAGAAAGGTCAATCTTGAAGTATAATCATTCTATGTGTTACTCCTGTAATAATTTTCTTAACATTTTTTTCCTATGTTAGCCTTAAGGTATGGCATTTAGAAATATGCCTTCTTTGATAATACTTATTTTATGTAGAAAAAATATTTTTCTTCATAAAAATAAAGTTGACAAAAATATTTTTGTTGCCTCTAGGTGCATTTTTAAAAGTTCTCTTTTATTCTTAAAATATTGTATATCCTATGTAGCAGCTAAAATGGCAAACGAATCAAAACTTCACAGAAATAAAATTCCAAAAACTGATCTCACCAAGTTTTGTACCTAACAGTTATATTATGCCGTCAAAATTGTACTAACATAACGGCTAGCATCCTCTCAAACAAATGGTGATTTTGTTAGCACATTTCTGACACTAACGAATTACAAATAAAAAACTATAAAAGCTGACCAGTTGTATTTTGTATTTTGCAAAAGCTTTTACCTTTTGCTGGCGAAAAATACCACAATTTTTTCCAACGTTAGCATAATACATAAATCAATCAATTAAATACAGAAACAATCGCCTCGTTAAATATTAAGCTCCATGACGACATACATTTAATATTTGTCGAGCACTAACTGATGTCCACATCGCAATCTGTTCAACCGTAAATTAATAACAAACAACGTTTTCTACCCCTTAATAAATAATTATATAAACCAAACTGATCTTAAAAATAAATAAAACACATTTAAAAAAAACACGAAACTAAACTACAAATGGAAGTATATGAATGCTGTAAACGGAGGTCTTATAAATCAAAAAGCAATTTCTTCCAGAAAACCATTGATTCGAAAATATCATTAGGTAAAAGTAGCAAGGGTACATTCCATGTACTAATAGAATCTCCCTTTATTATTCTTGTTAGGTAAAAGTAAATTGCTTATTGAATGTTAGTTTTATCTCAATTGCTAAAATAACTTCTCCTGGGCCTGCCCTTTGAATTGTAGAATTCACCTATGTGCCAGGGTTGCGGAATTTGTTCGAAAGAGTCACCGTGGCTCTGGAACGCAAAGAGCATTTGGAAGAACACGGATGGGTTTTAGGCAGTAAGAGTCTGACACTCTCTTCCAGAGCGGAAGGCGTCATTTGATGATTTCCCATATTAAAAAAAAACACTTCACCTATCGCTTGCCATCCAGCTTGATAGAAGGTTAAAGATTGCTCAATCTAAAAAAGCATGGTCGGTTTGTTACCACTGAAACGGATTTGACAGAATCTTAAGACACGTCCTATGTCCCTTATGGACTCTTTATTCCGAGCTCGTATAGTCCCTTGGGATAGTTTCCAAATATTACGCTGGCAAAGCCTCTAGCAGAGGAAAGAAAGACATAAAAAATTTACTTTTGATTGTAACTCGAAACATAATAACAAAGTTCAAAAGCATCTCTAAAAACTCCTTAGCAAATCAAAAACCGTTCAGCCCATTTAGTTTTTTTTTCATGACTTGTTAAATGTCCTTTTATTTCTTGATAGTCATCAAGAAATAAACCCACATCATAACGGACCCCCAGAAAAAACCAATCATCAACACATTTTTTTTAAACCAACACAATAATAATATATCGCTCACCATGTACAACATAACGGATCGTCTCTCCAACATGCGACCTCTTTCAAAAATCTTATACGTTTATATTTTTATTCTTTTTCACAACTCAGCGCGTTTAGCTTAAAATAATGGCTCTACAAAATATATGAGACCTCTCACCCTTTGCCTCTAGTATATAATTTATCACGCGAAAATTCCCCTTTACAGCGAAATATTGGGGTACTGCTATTAAAAACCGTAATAGAAAATGATAAGACGATTCGCTTGACAGATTTATAATTTATTTTCGGTTCAGAATTTGTATGGAGAAATTTGGAAAGGAAATAGAGAAAATTTTATTACAGGATGGATTTGTTAATTAACCGTTATAAGCTGGTTATAAATGTAATTGTGTGCGTTCACTATGATCTAAAGGATTTTGAGAACTGGTTTTAAATAATCAATGCATTCAACAATAGGGTATTTTACTAGACAAACAAATATGATTCTATTTATTCCGTCCATTTTATTTAAAAAAGAATATTGAATCCGTATTTTTTGCCATTTCAAATCGATAACAATTAAAAATGATAAACACATTAAAGTTCAAGACCGGGGGCTGATGACGCCAGTACGCCACATGGCTAGTTAAAATTGTACTATCGTAGTGGCGTCATGCGAGTTTTGAACGCATTGCATCGTCTTAACTGTTTGATCACGCGAAAAAAAAAATACGTGTCCAATTAATTTACTTTATGTTACTGGGTTGCGCAGGTCAGATAGGCGGTTGTTCCACGTAAAATACTGGTATTCAGCGGAATCCGTTTTGACTGGAAGCCGAACTCTATAGGGTTGGGAAAAGGTAAGGCAGATGATGATGATTAAAATGTATTTTATGAAATATTTAACTTTAATTTAACTGTTAACAATATGTATTAAGATGAGTGAACGACAATAATAATATTCACATCAAGCAAGTAAAGAATGCTGTCGGAACCTACAGAGTTTGTAAGACCATTCTTTGTTTTACCTGTCTACGAAGATCAAGATGAGGGAGTATTGTATTCGGCATTGTCTGTATGACTTTGTATTCGTTCATGTATGTTAGTTCCACTGGAAAGCTCGAACGCTTACACAAAGTTGTTTGGAACAAAGAATGGAATATTCTTCGTCGTGGTTTGATCTGTGTTGGGCAAAAATAAACATGCAGTCAAAAGACTTCCTAATAATGAAAGTCTGTTTGAACGTTTGTTATTCCATCACGCATTAATGGTTTAATTTCATCCGACTACTAGGCTTGCGATGATTAATTTTAAAGCTTTTTAAAAACAAGCTGTTTCATTTTTCGTATTCAACTCAGCGAACGTGCATTGGATAGGTACTCATTTTATGGGGGTGCATAAAAGTAATTGGTCGGCCATCTTTGGGAGTCCGCCATATTGGAATTAGAATGCTGTCGCTAACCGTGCATTGACATCAAAACCAAAATTTCAGCTCTATCAGTTGAGTATAACTGTTATAAAATTCAGTTGCATGACCCATAAATGATGCTAACTGACAAGGCAAGTTAAGTATAAGCTTGTAAAATTTATTGTTTCTCTATTGCTATCAACAACACACTTGGTTGTATTACAGTAAATGAGATTCCCCACCTACATCCACCATATTATTATTATGATGATTTTCTTTGCTTTTACTTACAAATTGCATGGTTCCCAGATGTTTCTACTTTGAATTTGCAATATGCATACAATTTTATTCAAAAATACTTTTCATTTTATAGTTTTCTTGCAATGCAGTACCCATATTTTTAAATATATTTTTTCTACAGGCTGTAGAATAAATAAAGGCGCAGTGGTTGAACAGTTGACTGCTACCCTTGGTCGTTTGCTCAAATTATCTATAAGCTGCCAAATTCGGAAGAACAGTCAAGTAGAATTTACACCTCCTTGGCATGGCTTTATAAATTTGTTTGAACGTCAACACAGACAGAAGAGAAAAGTAAACCGTATCAAATCAAAAGTTATTTTTTATTATTTTTTTGTAAAATAAGTAATAATCTTGCATCAACATGTTTTATCAGGTTCCTTGTCGTGGTTACCGAATACCTGTGTTGCAGATTCTTATTCGTCCATTAACAAGTTACACTGGCACGGATTGAACTGTAGATAGCCTAGCTTTCAACTCCATGTTTCAGTGCTGTATCAATCGTTAACCACGCTCAATCTACCATCAGTTTCAAAACTGATGGTTACTACTTAATGCTTGGAGAGAATCAGAAGGGCCATTCAAAACAATTGGTAAAATGTGTGATGGAGATAAACTGATTTTTTGGATTTGTTTTTTCAAAATTTTTTTATGTATTTAAATTTATTGACTTTTGGCGTTTAAATCTGCTTTCGTTTAGTGTTTACTTTTTACATAATGTATTTCTTGTGCATAAAGTTTTAATCATCATCATAATCATCATATCAACCGAAAGACGTCCACTGCTGGACATAGGCCTCCCCTAAGTGTCGGCACAACAACCGGTCCTGTGCGTCTCGCATCCAGCCCTCGACCATCACCAGGTCATCGGTTCATCTCGTGGGAGGCCTTCCAACGCTGCGTCTTCCGGTATGCGGAAAGTTTTAATATATTTAATTGATTATCTGTTCCTGCAAATGAAACGATCTATCTCAGTGCTTTCTGCATGGGTTCCCAAACGTGACTTTTTCTGTGTATGGTAAAGAATCTATTATGTCTTAGACCTGCAATTGGCCAGTTTTATCGTTTTTCAAAGATCGTCCAGTTGGTCTTCTGCTCTCACGTTTGTTACTGCTAGTCACGGTAAAGCTACGGTGATTGAACTATAAATCATACAGCGCGTATTTCGGGAACGGCCCAGTTTTAGGGATAGGTAGTACAATGTAGTAGTGTAGCTCGATTGATGAGGTGTGTCGGTAAAGTCAAAATCAGCGTTTATGGAAACAAAGGCCAAATTGTTTCGATAACAGTATTTATCATGGTATAACGTGTACACTTCAACGTTGTGCTAGTTAAGTAGATGAAGCCTTTAAGCCAAGCCAGCATAGGATCTCAAACTTCAAAAACTTAATACACGGTAGACCCCGAAAGAATGGAAGGGGCCAGTTGGACTATAGATATCCTAAAGGATTGGGGTCCGATTGCTTAGGACTAAGATGAATGGTAAAAAGAAATTGTGCCCATGGACTTTTAGTTTTTTCGGTTTTTTTTTGTACGCACAGATAACAAAACTGTTTAGAGTAGTGATGTGCGCGCCAGTATTTGTCGGCCACGTTCCATTCATGCATTTTTATTTTCTATTTATTTATTTATTTCGTTGTAATTACTTTTTATGCTGCTCCAAACGACGTCATTTCTGTCAACGCGGGCTGTCGCTAAAAACAGCGCTGTGGCTGTCTTGTACACGACTCCCAGCATTATGCTCCGAAATGGCCGTTTTGCGCGGATGTGGCGCATATCTTACCAACTTGTCTAACTTACCTAATTTTGTTTAATTATTTTATTTTGATATGCCATGCTTGGCGCAAATAAACTATTTTTCTTTTCTTTACTTTTTCTTTAAATAGTAAAATACGAATGCCTTGGCCCTGCAGTACTACTGCTGGAGAACTACAATGGCTGGCTACCAGCCGTAATAGTAGGTGTCTACGTTGCCTAGTAAACTCTTCCCCTAGGCAGAAGTGGTGAGGTGACGTAGACGTATCCGGTGTTTGATGATGGGCATCGTGGAAAGTCGACCTAAAGGTTTCTACGACGCCTATCTTCAAGCACCCACTTTGTGCAGACTATTGCTTAGCGCTCACTGCATATGCGGCTGATGTGACCCACCTAACCCCATTTTAGCCTGGCAGACTTTTTTCCAACCAAACTTGTTTTTATCAGAATTTTGGTATGCATCTTTAAGCATTTAAAATGATCTTCCAAAATATCCCAATGGATGCTGAACAAAAACATCACATGAGGGATGAGATTATTCTTCAAGAACAATTTAATTACGCGCCTAGTTGGATTAAGCGGAATTGTTCCCTATGAATAAATTTTAACTTTCAAATTCCTTTGCCTACTGTTGTTTTAAAAGATATCTACATTGTTAGGCGTTATATTTTCTGACTTTTGTCTAGATTGTGGATTTGTTGAGAATTTATTGTTGAAATTCAGATTTAAAATAAGAGTAGCTTTTTTATTGTTCTCGTTTTAGAGGATATTATTTTAAGTGTAGAATACAAATTAAACCTTTTTAAAGTGTGGAAATGTTCATAGATGTCTTTTGTCCCAGGGTGGATAGGGGTCTGTTTTGTTCTAGTTTGAAAGTGTTCGATTTTTGATATTTATCCTTACTAATATAGGAAGTATTACTGATATTAAAAATGTCTTATTACTCAATACTCAATATATTTATTGCTTCCACATCTGAACTTAGGTGGTAGGTTTTTACAAAAAATATCACTGTGGACCCTGTCGGGCACAGCAAAAGTAGGAGATTATTATGCAAAAGAATTACTTATGCTTTATTCGCACTATAAAATGGTGGCCTGATATACCATGTATTGTTTGTAACGTCCTATCTCATTTTTCCCGTTCAGATAATTATTGCAAAGTATAAAACAAGATAGATGTAGTTTTGATCACTCTACCTTAACCGCTCAAGCACCGGCAACACACCAGTGTGCGCCGAATTAATCACGAATTTAATGTTTATTTACCAATTACATAAGATTTATTTTTTATTTGGGAATTTTCACATGTCAGGGCGCTAATTACTCGCAAAAATCGTTGATAAGCCAAATTTTGACTTATGCTTTATAAGAATTAGGTCGACGATATGTTTTGTAAAGATGTTTCTCAAAAGCTGAATGTACGTATATTTCGATGAAACATGGCACACGCGTAGACCTTGAAAGTTGAATTAGAACACAGGACTTTTGTTCTGATTGTAAGTCTCCGTGGTAGGTATAACTACAATATTCCTATTTACTTTTACTTTTGACTTTTAAAAGTTAGTAGGAACATTGAAGAAATAACTGAAGCGCCAGTGATGACTTATGGAACCGAAACGTGGTCGTTCACAATGGGTCTCATCAGAAGGCTTAAAGTCCACCAAAGGGCAATGGAGAGGGCAATGCTCGGAGTTTCCTTGCGTGATCGAATCAGGAATGATGAAATCCGCAAGAGAACCAAGGTAACCGATATGGCCCGAAGGATCGCCAAGCTGAAGTGGCAGTGGGCAGGGCACATTGCTCGCAGAGCAGATGGTCGATGGGGCCGACAAGTTCTGGAGTGGCAACCGCGTACCGGAAGACGCAGCGTTGGAAGGCCTCCCACAAGATGGACCGATGACCTGGTTATGGTTGCTAGTAGCCAATGGATGCGAGACGCACAGGACCGGTTGTTGTGGCGACACTTGGGGGAGGCCTATGTCCAGCAGTGGACGTCTTTTGGCTGAGATGATGATGATGAGCTGAAGCGAGTAGTATAATTATGCGAAGGTTATATTGTAATACCTATCTACAGTTGTAATAACTATTTTCGATCCACGGTTGATTCACATAATTATGTTCATAACACATATTGGTCGACTGAACTATGTTCAACTTACCTAATTTCAATTAAACTAACGAACGATTGATCCAATAATTGTTTAAAATAGCTGATATTTCAACTATGTATGAAATAGGTAATGGACGACTTGCCTACAGTTTATTAATTCCGTACCCAAAGAGTAAAAACGGAACCCTGTTACTAAGACTCCGCTGTCCGTCTGTCTGTCACCAGGCTGTATCTCATGAACCGTGATAGCTAGATAGTTGAAATTTTCACAGATGATGTATTTGCCGCTATAGCAACAAATAATAAAAACAGAATAAAATAATTATTTAAGTGGGGTTCCCATACCTACAACAAACGTGATGTTTTTGCCGTTTTTTATAGATAGGTACGGAACCCTACGTGCACGATTCCGAACCGAACTTGGGCGGTTTTTAGTTTAGTTAACATTGATTTTTAGCAATAATTACGAATTAAAATCACGTGAAACGGGACGTATTGAAGAACAACAACCAGCGTCTAGTGAGGTCACTGCTGTTATGACAACGAAAAATCGACCTTATTTCTTTGAGTTAAGACAGTTCATGGCCAGTTTAAGTAAATCAATATTTTCTAGAAGTAGTCTTTTTTTAATGACTCCAAAGTTGGTCATTTTAAAATTATGAAAAAAAATTACATTGTGTGGTTGGCGGGCATTAAACTAGTTCATGTGATAAAATATCGTACAGCATAATTTGAAAAGTTTTTTTTTTATGTTTTTCATTAATTTGTCCTCAAAATGTGACAACCAATTACAATGGAATTGGTTCAGCAGGTTCGGAGAAAATAAAAATGACAGACGGACAGACCGATACAAAATTATCATGAAAGGGTTCCGTTTTTTCATTCGAACAAACGGAACCCTAAAAAAAAACTCGTAACTTCAATCTATACACATCGGTATCAACTCGATCCAGAACTCATTTTTCATGCGAAGTAACAGCTTCAACACTGAACATATTTGCACTTCGCAAACTTTGTATCGCTACAGCTCTTTACTCTACCAAATCGATAGAGAAATGTTTTTAGTTTGAGAGGAAAATATAGGGGTTTGAAAGTATTTGGTACGGAGTATCACGCTAAGTTTTTTTTTAAAGTGGTTGCAGAAGACGGACTTGTGTGGAAATGGGAGAGTGAGGTTTTTTCCGAAACTGCAACATAACGGGTTAATTAGATACATAGAAAATGTCGTATGAAAGTGTGAGTTTTTTAACGTACTCGATCGCGTTAACGTAAACGTTCGCTTATGTCAAATTGTATAAAAAACAGGCTGTCCTTGAGTGTCTCCAGACGGCGCTTATTCAGTTCAATACAAGTTGAAGTTTACGCTGACGCGATCGAGAGCGTAAAAAACTCGCACTAAGGCCACTGTGTCTACAGAACAAAATTTCGGGTCGTTAAAAATAATTGACGTAGTGGCCTACTAGCTTTTTCTACCAGTATTGCGCGCATGAATGTCGAAAATGATCCCACAGGAACTTGCTACCGAAATAAAAGATCAAGGTATAGGTCCAAAAGACATAAGTCTAAAAGGTCTAGGTCGAAAAGGCCTAGGAATCAAAGGCCTAATTCTAAACGGTCTAAATCAAAGAGACCATTCTTACATAGTCTATCCTTGTGCTAAGTGTCATCTGAATCCAGAACAGATTCAAACTTCTAGGCATACTTGTATATGATTGCATTAAAAATAAGCATTATAATGTAAGTTAGAGAACTTAAATTATATGAAATACAACCTATACTCGTGTAAGACATACAGTATTCAAGAAAATCATTTTGAAACTTTAAATCGTCAAGCAATCATAATTTGGTACCAATCAGTAGGCCATATTTTTGTTTTAAATAAGTACTTGTGTTTATAATATAAAGAAACAATGTTGAAATCAGTTGCAAATCTTTTTAAAGATTAAAAAAACAAATTTAAAACAAATAAACGAGTTAGCGTAAGTCTCAATGGAGGGTAACGACACAAAAAAAGCAGTTTGCAATACATCCTCAGAAGTTTTTTGGAGTTGGGGCTACAAAACTAGCTATTATTGCTTACACATAATTTGCAACGATGAGCTTTTTCAGTTAACGATTTTTTTAAGATTTTTCGTTTTTTTTTCTCGTTTACGAACAAATACTGGTAACTGAGGAATCTACTCCAGTCTAGATAGTAAACTTATACTTTTCTGGCAGCTCTAAACGAATAAATCTCTCAAATCACAATTCATCAACCTTCAGCATCTAAAAGTTAAACCTTTAGAAATTAAGCGTCGTTAACTTCAAGCTGTGAAAATGTCTTGAAATTTCTCATATTTATCGAGGATTTACTCAAAATATATGCATAGCTGTTTTGCTATAATATGCATGGTTGTAAATAGTGGCTATTTTAGCAAAGGTTGTAAAAAAACCACAGTTATATAAGGAAGTTTTGGTGGTACTCGGCTACTCGGTAGTACTCATTTTTTTTTAAATGCACTCCTTGCTTGTTACGGATTTCAAGGAATGCACTTAATTACCAGATATCCTGTTATACATAAAACCAGTGTGTTTTACTTTTTTTGTTGATGGGAACCATCAATGACTCTTTCTGCTCTGAGCGGAGCGGAAGGAAGTGTCAGACTCTTGCTGACTAAAACCCAACCATGTTCTTCCTAATGTCGTTTGCGTTTCAAGACCGCGGAGAATCTTTTGAAAAAAATCCGTAACCCTGGTATACCAGTGTGCTGCATGAAGTTTTAATAAATGGATATGAATATATGAAAGTGGTGTACTTATAACGCTATTTTCATAGCCACACACAACAGCTCCCAAAGTTGCAATAAAAGTGTTGGACCAATCAAACAGTCAAACTGTATCGCCAAACGAATTTGTTTCCAAATATTGAAGTTTGCCACCAGAGGGCGCTGTGGGCTGGTTGAGAAACTTATCACCAAGGGTGATATTGGGTTATAGAAAGTTCAATAATATCTTATGGTAAACGAGAATAGAGGAGATTGTGAATGTGGGTATTTTTGTTATGTTGTTTTTGCTGGTTACATTAAACTAGAAAGCAACGCGAAACGGGTCACCTTTAATAATTGGCGTGTGTATTTAATATTTCTTTAAATAAGAGTCCTACATGCCATTAAGAGGAAAAAACCGCATCCCTTATAAGCAGAATAAGGGTAAGCACCAACAGCATACTGAAAACCCTAGCCGAAAAACACAATGCATGCTCGTGCGGCAGGGATGAATAAATGAAGTTAAATTAAGTTTTACTAACCCTTAGTTGATAAGTTATTCTCGGACTAACCATTGGGTCATTGTCGTCAAATTTATTAAATAAATTATTATTATCATAAAATAAAAACTTTTTCACAAAAAAAAGAAACCGACTTCCAAAAAAAACCACAAAGTTCAAAATAACTTTAATTTCGGAAGTCGGTGTTTTTGGTTGCTTCTTCGTTATTTTTGTGAAAAAGTTTTTTTTATTTTTCACTTTTTAGTGGTACCCCACACCTAACAACACCACTGGAAAGTCACAGGAAAACAAAAATACACAATTTCGTATGGATGATTTTTCCACGTATTTTTTCCAGAAATTTGGATTTAAAAACCAAACTACTGAACCGATTTTGACAAATTTCAATGTGACCATTTGGGAAGTATACCCTTTTCAACGCATAAAGAATTTTTCAAATCGCTTGTCAAGCGACGGAGTTATGCGCGAACAAACATAAAAAAAAAAAGTACAAATATCCGAATTGAGAACCTCCTCCTTTTTTAGAAATCGGTTAAAATTAAATAGTTCCTAACAGTTGATTATAATTTTTTACATAGCAAATAATAATAACCCATTTTATTGAAAAAGAAAACGGAATTTAATAAATGAGACCAACAGGGTGTAAAGCTTGGGCTCATGGGTTGTTTAATAAAATGACAATCATAAATGAGGGCTGTCTGTCTAAGATTAGTCTGGAAATCCCAAAATATGTGTATTAATACACAAATATAAAACTACTAGTGCAAAAATTACTAAAAGCTGATAAATTCAAATTGTGGTCCAGAAATTAATTTATAACTCAGCATAATTATTTGAATGATGGCGTTTAGAGAATAGTTTGATTAAAAATGCGATGCTCGGGCGTTTTAGAAAAACTGCGTAAATTGGTCTTGTGAATTTGAATGAAAATATTCGAAACATTTGATTGGAAAGGCCTCAAAACAGTTTAAAACATTTTTCGTGTTAAGGATTAACATATTTATCATACACAACTATTCTTGCCCGCACTCGTGAGATAAAACAACTACACGAGAGTCTAATCTGTCATCCTTCACTCGATATATCAAAAACATTTTAGTGTTCATTTTAACTTTCTTTCAATTTATGTAATACATCTTATGTTAGCTTAGTAAAATAACAGCGTATTGGGAATTAAACAATTTAATAATATTATTTATTCTTTGGCTGTAGGTAAGGTTAAACAACAAAATTATTGTGCAAAATGTTTTCAGTGGAAATAAACGCTGAATTTTTTTATTGATTAAAAAAGCTTACCTGGATTTTTGGTGCATCAGATATATCGCTCGTGCCTTTTAGTTACGACTGCAGTCCATTTCAAGGTTCTGTACCAAAAGGGTACGGAATGTCCGTCTGTCTATCTGTCTGTCACAGGCTGTATCTCATGAACCGTGATAGCTAGACAGTGGAAATTTTCACAGATTATGTAGGTATATCTGTGGCCGCTATAACAAAAAGTAGGAAAAAACAAAAAAAAATATATTTAAGTGGGGCTCCCATATAACATGATTTTTTTGACGTTTTTTGTAAATATGGTACGCAATTCTTCGTGGGCGAGTCCGACTCTCACTTGGCCGGTTTTTTGTAATCCGGAAATCTTCAAGGATGTCTGATCTAACAAGCTCTTACTGACTAAAAACTTAGTGTTACTTCAAATTCAACCAATTTTCAAATCTCTTTTTTTTATTCAACGAGTTATAACCATAACTGGTTGAAGAAAATTGAGTTTTTAGTCCGGGACACTGGAAGACTTTTTGCGCAGTTCGTCATGCTTGCCGTTTCCCCCGATAACTAGATATTGGACTGCGCAAATAAGTCAATTTGAACGATTTAGTCGGCAAACATTATTTTAATATATTATTTAGGGACAAATTCATGCCTATGTAACATTGAAATATAAATTTATGGTTAAATCTTAATTTGTGTCTTACTTACCGGATTCGGTCGAAGCATACTAATCGTTTCAGTGCAATATTAATTCGATTTGACCCTAGTTTTAGTTTTCCTCATGCTGTTTATAATTACTGAAGACTAAGAGTCTGTTTTCAACATTGCAATTACATTCTTCCTTCGAGAACTTCCTCGCGTAATTTTCACCTAAGTCGGTCTAATCCACGTCAGTGCTGTGTAATTTTATCTGGACCCCATCACTCTTGGTGTCTGCATGTCGTTGCTATTTAGAGATATTTCAAGTACTTTCGTCGAACCTCTCTAAAATAGTACCTAAACACGAATCATCTGCCTAGCCTTTTCCCAACTATATTGGGGTACAAATGACAGTCGAGATCAACGGCTTAACGTGCTTTCCGAGGCACGGAGGAGTCTCGGTATGTTAATATGGTCACCCATCCACAGACCAACCTCGGCAAGCGTTGCTTAACCTTGAAGATTGGCCCGCGCGGCTGTTTTAATTTAGCGGTTTTTTGAAATCACACAAACATTCAAATGAAGCAAAAAACTAGCTACAAGATTAAGTCCACAAACAGTATCAAAATAAAAACAAGTAAAAGTAGTTCAAATTAGACTCTTGTGGTGACTTGGCAGTGTTCCAGTGTTAAAACTGTAAGTCAAACTTACAAACAAAATGTAAGTACTACCACGTACAGAATGCTAATGTCCGTTTCTTTAGACTATCAGTGTGCGTGGCAGTATGCCAGCTAGGTCTGCAAAAAGTGGCCGTGTGTATTACTATGTATTTATTTTACGTGATAGTTTTCATGATTGAAGAATTATACGACTTTTGCACTAAGATGCCCCACGGCTTCGATACTTTTGCCAACCCTGAAAGAACCGCGCATTTGTTCGCCGACCAAGTGCTTGTCGGGCCACGCGCAGGGTTCCGTAATTGCAGGTCACAATTGCCGACTTAGAATGGTGCTTTTTGTTTGATTCTATGAATGATATAATTCTGTTCATGGTTTAATGGTTAAAAACGTCTAAACACGGCTGTAAACAACTTCACCTAATTATTTTCAATGGAATTACGAAATTTTCCTTTTCCAGTACATTTTTATAGGTTGGACGACTATTACTCGTTAACTTGTAAAGCCTACTTAGCTGTAATAGTTTGCTTTTTAAACTCGTTATGAAAAGTGTAACAGAATGAACGCAATACCTCTTAAGGGGTCATTATGACCTGCCAGGGTTGCGGAATATGTTCGAAAGAGTTACCGCGGCCCTGGAAAGAAAGGCACTAGGAGGACTATGGGTGGGTTTTAGTCAGTAAAAGTGTGACACTCCCTGCCGCTCCACCCAGAGCGGGAGGGGTCATTTGATGATTTCCCATCCTCATGAAAAAAAAAAAGGTGTCATTATGAACAAGTTTTAATGTGGGAACAACAATAAAATCACGAAAAAAAAAACGACTGCCCCATTACATACATTTCTGAGAGTCTAACTCGACAAAATGTACTGAACAGCTGATTTTTTTTTTTGAGATTTCGGATTTGGTCCCATAGTAAAAGTTGTTCATAATGATGAGTGCAATGACCCCTTAAGAGGTATTGCGTTTATTCTGTTACACGTTATATATGCTACAACCATGATTTTTTTTACAACTCCAATAACAAACGTTTAACTGGAAGAAGGGCCGAGATTCTTGACTAGCAAAAATTATCACTTTGAAGCTTAATATTTCGCAAACGGATCCTTGGATGGAAAAATGTGTTCGCACTCCCGCAGTATTTTTAAACGACCTATCCAACGACACCCCACACCATGGGATAGACGATAAAAAAATTCGCCACTTTACGTGTAGGGCACTTTGTCATAATGTTTTATTCAAGATTTTATGTTACCACTTTGTCGGCGTGATTAATAAATATACCCATAGCTAATTCAAACTTTCCAGTGCTAAGCGTCTCTGAGCTAAACCGCGGACAGACAGACAGACAGACGGACATGGCCAAACTGTAAGGGATCTTTGTTGACTATGGAACCCTAAAACTAGCCTGAGACAATCAGCGATTTCTATACAGGTTGTAACAAAAATAACGCAAAACCTAAAAAGGGGTAATTGTGATACTGACAGTTCTGCACCTGGTCCTCACGACTAGGAGCAGTTGCCCCCAGCGGCCCTACCATAACGTGTTAAAGCGTGAGTCATTCGAGCGAGATGGAGGGATGGAGCTATATAGGGTTTATAGCTCCATCATAATCATAACACGTCATGATACGGCAGCAGGTCGTGAATTGCAAAAGCGCTAAATTGTTTGCGCACCCAGGTAGGCCGCTGCAAGCACAACTTGGCGAAATGGGGTTTTATAGATCCGTTGGATACCAAATGTGAATGCGGTGCCCCTATTCAGAGCATGAGCCACATGTTGGAGTGCCCCAAGTGCCCATTCACGTGTACTTTGTAAGATCTAATGAATACCACCGATGCTGCAATGTACGCATCCACCTACTGGGCCCAAATAATATAAAGAGTTAACCATCGACTCGAAAAAAGAAGAAATTCTAAACTTGGTTTAGACTTGCTGATCACGTTCAACCGGTCTTCTCAGTTAACACCTCACCGTGAGATCTAAGGTGGAGTGAGCGTGATGTGAACAGCAGTGCGATTCTGTTAACATGTCGAAGTGAAAACTTGGGCGAGGTGCATGACGGGTGAGATGTCAAACCATACAAGTAAGATAGAATGACAGCAGTACGATTCTGTAAACATGTCGAAGTGAACACCCGGGCGGGGCGCACGACGGGTGAGTTGTCAAACCATACAAATAAGATAGAATGACAACTCTATTGTCGTTCACTCCGCCTAGGTGAACACCGTGACATGTCGACAGAATCGACCGGCTGTAACTGTCATTCCACCTTCTATTCTTTATTTTTTATATGGCAAGCAAAGCGGATGGCGACTGTTCTGCCAATGTCTAAAGTGGATTGGGAAAACAAGTGTGTGTGATATATGAACGGTAGACAGAGATTTAATTCTTCGATTGGTCCGTACGGTTGGACACTTTTTTTTATAGATGGGGAACCATCAAAATTGACTACTTCCGCTTTAGGCGGCGTGGAAGGAAATTTCAGGCTCTTACTGACTAAAATCCATCCGTGCTCCTCGTGGTGCCCTTTGCGTTCCAGGGCTGCGGTAACTCTTTCAAAGAAAATACGCAACCCTGGCACAGTTAGACAATTGCTGGTTCAGTATGGGACTGAAACAAACAGAAAATAGAAATACATAAATACCTATTGTAAAGTCATTCCACTTTGACTGGATGAATTATTGACAGCCCACTTCATGTTCCCTTCACCGAAGTTTTCATCTTGTTTGTTATAATTGACAGCTCAATCCTTATGCGTGCCATACAAGTTCAAGTAATTTGAACAAACCGGCTATTTCAAACTGTCTGATCAAATAGAAATATCACGAAATTTTATATTAGTTCATACCATTTGCAGTTCATTTTCTTTATTAAATTTTCCTACGTATTTTCATGCCAATTTTAAAAAACTGTTTGAACCAGCCTGTTCAATCAAATTACTTGAACATGTATGGCTTGCATTACAAACAAGATGGAGTGACAGTTCACTTCATGTTCAGCCCACATCAGCCGGTCGATTCTGTCGACATCTCACGGTGTTCACCTAGGCGGAGTGAACGACAATAGAGCTGTCATTCTATCTTATTTGTATGGTTTGACAACTCACATGTCGTGCGACCCGCCCGGTTGTTCACTTCGACATGTTTACAGAATCGCACTGCAGTTTACATAGTGCGATGTTTACAGAATTACACTTTATCAGTCAGGTAAATCGGTAAAGGTAAAAAAAGTTAAGTGACAAACCAAATCAAACCTATTAAATAGAAAACGTCCTAAACGTCCTCCATCTCAGTTAGTGAGCCAAGCGAGAGCAGATCCCAAGAGCAAAACAAAAATTGTATACAACCAGGGTAGCCCGCGAAATTCAAATTTTCTTACGTTTTTTGTAATTGGCAGGTCTGCCTATATGTTGGTCAAAATATGATTCATAACTGTAATCATTAAAATCATCAATAAAACTCTCTCAGTTAGAATTGATGCCAAATGTAGTATTTCATGAAATCATAACATTTGAC